>CM042976.1:14246294-15564030 GCA_023678885.1 Pogostemon cablin
CATATTTGTATAGGAAAACAGGTGAAAAAGACTCGGAATTGGAAGACACGATTTTGGAGGCGAGATTAGAGTGTTGTTCGACCAAGATAGCCTGTTCGACCAACATCAGTTTGGTCGAACAGAGGGTGACAAGTCGAGCAGATTGCCAAAACCTATCCAAAGAAGTAGTTTGACTTGGAGGTGTTGCTCGACCAACATCGGCTTGGTCAAGCAGATGAGAATGAGTCGAACAAAGTGGACAAAACTTACAGTGAGCTCGTTCGACTTGAAGGGCTTTCTCGACCAAGCATCAATGTGGTCGAGCAAGAGCAGTTTGGTCAAGCAGAATGCCAAAATCGTCCAGAGGGCTTCCTCGAGTTGGAGGCCTTGTTCGACCAATATGCCTTGGTTGAACGGCATGTCGCTGATGCTATTTATGGTAATTCTGGATGTCTTTTACCAAATTTGACGTGTGCTTCAAGCAAAGGCCCATCCTAAGCCCATAAGGAGATCCTATGAGTATAAAAGAAGAGATTCTGCAGAAGGAAAAGGAGACACAACACAAGACAACATACATTCTCCTTCATCCACCAAACCCTACCATTATCCGAAGGGGTCGTAAGAGAGGTTTGTCTGGCGAGTCAAGTAAGATCATACCAACTAGCCATTATTGTTCCTAGATCAATCATGGGCTAGAACCACCTTGGTAGTTCTAGGGTTATGAAAGTTTTATGAGTTAATCAAATTTTCATGTGTAAACTCCGTACAACACTACTTGTGGTTTATTTTATATAAGATTGTGCTTTTTCAATTCATACTCACGATCATTTTATGCATCATTAACTGTTATGTAGAGTCTTAATACATCTCTTGGTTATTGATTGAGTGGGTTCACCGCTGAGCAGGATTGTATGTTATAATTCTAAGTGAAGTGATTCCGAAGTCTTATTAGAACTGTCTTATATAGATACTTGTTAATTGAATCATGTTCGAGTTAATAAGTAGGATAAAGAGTATAACTTTATAGTACCTAAAAAGGGAGATCAAATCAGGTTAGAGTACTAAGTGCATGGGAAATAATTAATTATGATAGTACCTAGAAAGGGGGTGAAGTATATGACTTGCTCCGAGGATATTCACACATGTCATATGCTTGCTTACTTGTGTCTATAGAGTACGCTTGCATGGTTTAGTGATGCGCCCATGAACCACAAGGCAGAGTCGGACATCAACATGGAAAGGAAATTTATAAATAAAATTGGATTACCTGAAGAACTACTCTATTAATTACTTGATCACCACCGAAATTTCTCTATTGCTTGCTTAATTACTTTGGTATTTCAATTTATGTTATTAGTTTCATAATCAAACCAACTCAAATTTACCAACATAATCTTAGTTGACTAGAATATAATTGAATTGATAATAATATGTCCATAGGGTTCGATAATCACTTGGTCGCCTGTCGAGACTACAATTGATATCCTTATACTTGAGGATTAATTTTGTGTGTTGAGAAAACGCTCATCATCTCCATCCATATCTAACACCACAAAATCAACGGAAAACACAAATTTGCCAACCTTCACCAAGACATCCTCTACAATTCCCTTTGGATACGTCATAGACCTATCGACCAATTGAAGAGTGACCGATGTAGGCTTGACTTCTCCAATGCCCAACTTCTTGAAAATCGACAAATGTATCAAGTTGACGCTAGCACCCAAGTCACATAGAGTCTTGTAGCTCTCATGCTTCTCCATCTCACAAGGAATAGTAAAACTACCCGGATCTGTCCACTTAGGTGGAAGCTTATTTTGTAATATGGCACTACACTCCTCCGTGAGATTCACCGTTTTATGATCACCTAAGCTCCTTTTATTTGCCATAATATCCTTAAAAAATTTTGCATAGTTGGGCATTTGTAGAAGGGCATCCACAAAAGGGATATTGATATGGATCTTCTTTAGCATTTCCACAAACTTTGCAAAATTTTCATCTAAGCCCTTCTTCAAACATCTTTGTGGAAATGAGATTGGTACGGGTAATTTAGGAATCCCCCATTCATCCATTTCGAAGTCTTCCTCTCTCTCTTTCCTGTTTGCTTCTTTACACTTTTTCCACTTCTTCGGGGATTTCACTTCATCTTCATCAAGTGTAGGGGGTACACTTCATCATTCTTATCTAACTCAACTCCTTTCTCTTTTCCTTCTTCATCCTCAACTACCACGGGCTCTTGTTCACATACTACTTCTTCTACTTCCTTAGGCTTCGGAGGTCCATCATATCTTGTTCCACTTCGAAGTTCGATGGCCTTGTATTGCTCCTTTGGATTAGTGATATTGTAGATGGAATCTTCCCTTGTTGATGAACATCCCCCTTTTCACTTGCTATTTGGCTCATTTGCATCTTTAATGCCTTAAATCTTCGATCATTCACTTCCTTCTCTTGCCTTCTTTCTTCTTTTTCCAATTTCCTCTCACCTCTTTCATGCTTCAAGAGCTTAAACAGTTTCCCCATTTGATCCTCAACTGTAGAGTTCCCTTCATTATTTTAAGCCTTAGCTCCCAGATTGATCCCCGGTTGAAGTGTAAGAGCATTGTCTTGATTTCCATATGACAAGCTATCGAACCTCCTAGGTTGTTGAAAGTTGCCACCGAAATTCCCTTGACTAAATCCACCTTGCCTAGGTGGGTAACCTCCCCCTTGATGTCCAAAATTTCCTCCATAATTCCCTTGGAAGTTCCTTCCTTGCATGAAGGCAACTTCCTCGAGTGACATCTCGGGTTGTCCCCAAGATTCTTGAAATCCCATGATGGAGGTCATACCTTGGTGAGACATTTGAGATGTAGGCAACTGAACATTCGAACTAGGAAACGGTTGACTCATGATGGGCATAGGAATAGAGTTTTGATGCACTTGCAAATTAGCATTCATCCTCTTGAGTATCTCCGAGATAGCCTTTTCAGTGACATCTTCTTTCTGTGCTTCCACTTATTTCATGCACACTTCCTCCATCTTTGCAATCCTTTTCATCTCATACATCCCTGAAGAACGATCCAAAGGCCACTGCCCTGAGTTCAAAACAATTCCTTCACAAATAGCGACAGCCCTCTCCGGTGTTTGCCCCAACACAGATCCTACCGATGAAGCATTAATAAGTATCCTCGAATATCCATTCAATCCTGCATAGAAAAATCCTACTTGTTGATCGAGGGGGAAACCATGCTGTGGACACATCCGAAGCATCTCCTTAAAGCGATCCCATGCCTCACTAAAGGTTTCAAGAGGCAATTGCTTGAACTGTATAATTAAACTCTTTAAATACAACATCTTCGATGGTGGAAAGAACTTGTTCAAGAACCTCTGAGCTAACTCTCTCCATGTAGTGCAAGTTCCCGGGGGTATAGTATTGCACCAAGCCTTAGCTCGATCCCTGAATGAGAAGGAAAAGAGCTTAATCTTGATAACATCCTCACTTACTCCGTTGATCTTGATGGTGTTAGCTAACTCCGTGAACTGAGCTATGTGAGCATTTGGGTCTTCCATTACACCACCCCCAAACTGATTTGCTTGCACCATATTAATCAATCCCGTTTTGATCTCGAAATTTTTGACATTTAATGGTGGCCCCATAGCATAATTTCCCACTTGTGGTAAGAAATGATCTCTAACATTCATACCGACTCCATTATGCCCTTGAGCTTGAGGTTGTTGCACTACCGGAGGAGCTTGTAGATTATTTCTCGCCTCTTGTTGTAAGAGAAATTGTTGTATAATTGCTTGCAATTGTTGATTGTACAAGTGCACTTGGTGGAAATTTGCTTGTTGCATAAGCTCGGGATTCACTTGAGCACCATGTGCATTTTCCACACCATGCTGAAAATTTTGTCCATTCCCCTCTTCATCAACCCCATTGCCATTAGTTTCCTCCAATTCGTGATCCATTTCTTCCTCCGTTGGATATAACAACTCTCTCCTTCTTCTTCGTAAGGTAGCCTCTAGCTCCAAATCTAAAGGCTCGATAGATTGAGACCTTGAACGAGTGTGCATACACCTACACGATTCACCAAGTTAAATCACAAAACAAACACAATAAACACAAATAAAAAGAAAGCAAGTAAAAGAACTCCTAGTAAAGCTAATTAAATGAAAACTCGTTACTCCCAAGATTTAATCTCTCCCGGCAACGGCGCCATGAACTTAGACTTAATTTTGGTATAAAATTGATTAAGGTAAGCGTACCTTATCGTTTGTAGTGAGTGACCAAGTTTAAATATCAATCAAAGGGAGATTTAAATCAAGAGTGTATCCATGTTTGTTTTCAATCATACTTTATAGAAGTGATCGGATTTTGAGGTTTGAAAATTAACAAGCGCAATTAAACTACCAATTATCTAAGCAAGTAGCAAATAAAAGTAATTAACAACTAAGATGATCAAGCAAAGTATCCAATAACCAAAATGATAATGAAATGGATGTATGACAATCTAAAGAAGAGCAAGGCTAATCACATTCAAGAACAAGGACACAACATGGCTTGTTAAATTCAAATGGCAAATATCAATGATCATTGGAATAGAAGCAATCACATATAATCCCATAATCCCTAGGCCAAGGTAATTAGGTTATTAACTCATTACAAGTTTAAAGCACAAAAGATTGAATCTCACTCTCAATTCCCTTAAGGTACTATGATAACAAGATTGGTTTCCTCACTCAATTTATCAACCAAATATGATAAATCAATTAAGTGTTCTCACATGAATGTTCTAAGCATATAAAGATGCTACCACATACTTCATACACTAACATACCAAATTCATATTATAACATGATTCAATCAAAACTCTAATCACAATATTGGATTGGCCCTCCTAATACTTTAACTAGATAATTCAACCACACACATCATAATACAAATTAAGTTAATCATAAATCATACAAGAAATTCCAAAGATCACATCATTTAAACCATTACAAATTTAACAAATTCATAGATCCTTAACCCATCAAGTGGCTAGCCTCACAAGAGGTCTAGCCAACAACAAATATTATCAAAACATCAAAACAATGTTTAACAACATCCATTGCAGCAAATTTAACTTAAGAGAATATAAATTAAAGGTAATTTCTCCCTTGGTTTGATGATTGGCTTGAAACTATCCTTCAATATGCAATCATCCTTTCTTCCTTGATTCTTCTCCTCACTTGGATGGTAGATTTGATAGTGGGATGAAGATGAATGGAATGGATGATGAAATGGATGGAGATGGTGGTGTAAAATAAAGGAAATTGTGTGTGATCTATGTGTCCAAGAGAAGACCTAATCCATCCCCCTTTTGAATGTTGAACATGAGAGTATTTATACCCTTTCCCAACTTGGGCCTCGAATTTTATGTCAACTGGGCTTTAAAACACATTCTCCACGCACTGGAAGTTGAAAACCAGATTTTTGGCCCAAAATGACCTTACTCGACTTGGCCTTCCTTACTCGAGTTAGCTACTCGAGTCGAGTAGCATGTGTTGTAACTTGAGCTTACCCAGCTCGACTCGAGTACGTAAGTCGAGCACTCGCCTGTTCAGCCGTGTTGCGAGACTCTGAAACTAGAATGCTTCCGGAAGCCAGCTCGACTCAAGCTGCAAGTCGAGTAACGACTTGACAACTCGAGTAAGCTCACTGTATGATTTTCTACACCTGCCCTACACCGTACGACTTGCAGCTCGACATGGATAATGTCCCAACACGACTCGTGTTGGAACTCGTGTTGCAACATGCATGTCGAGTTGGCTCTCTGGACAACTTTTGACCTCAACTCGACTCGAGTTGCAAGTCGAGTTGGGTCACTGCATGATTCTGGACATCTTTCGGGCCTCAACTCAATTCGAGTTGCCAACTCGAGTTGGGTCATGCAACTCGAGTTGGGCCATTTCAGCCCGTTTCTTGCTCGTTTCAGCTCCCGACTCCGTTTTTGACCTATTTTTTACATGTTTAGGCTCATTCACACACATTTTCATGAAAACACATAACACAAACAATATTCACATAAAATACGGATAAAATAATACAAAAATATATACAAAAGACACTAAAATCTATGTGAAAATAGCAACGATCAGTCACTACGGTCTACTATGTGATAAAGTATGCTTGCTCTAATCAATTAATACCAAAATATTAAACCAAGTTCATGGCCCCGTTGCGCCAGGAGTAGTTAAAATCTTGATTGTAACGAGTTTGAATTTGATTAGCTTTAATAAGAGTATTTCTTTTATTTGTCATCTTGTTTACTTGTTCTTGTTTGGTGAACTAATCTTGGAAATTCTTGTAGGTACATGCGAACTCGCTCTAGGTCTCAATCCGTTGAGCCCTTCAATTTGGAATTGGAAGCTACCTTAAGAAGACAAAAAAAAGAGGTCATTTAGAGTAGTTACAAGATCAAAACACACAATTCCTCACTATATTTTCACACACACACTCTCTCCTACATACACAATTCATCAAATTCATCCATAATTACCATTTTCAACCCATAATTCACTTCTATCTTCCTCCCTTTTCTAGCCCAATTCGATCTTCTCAATCCCTTATCTCCACCCTTTATCTCATTATTATTCTAAGATACATGGAAAGTTCAATATTATTATTCACTACAAAATAATATATTAAAATTTCATATTTAACCTTATTAAATAAATAGAATTCCAATTTTTCCCTTCCCAAATCTACGTATTCACAAATCTCAAAATCTGAGAAATAGCCCAAAAAAAATTTCCAGCCCAATTCACTCTTCTCAATCCCTTATCTCCACCGCCACTCTGCCATGAAGCCACCTCTCGATGACCTGCAGAGCATGAGTTTGAGGTCCTCCACTACCACCACCGCTCCTGACATCCACCACTCCATCAGTTCTGACTCTGATTGGAATTCCTCCGCCGCCGTCACTTTCAAACCCCATTACTCAAATACCCCTCCAGTGATCGCTACTGGGAATCCAACCGTCTCTTCCCTTCTCTCTCCCTCACCGACCTTTCTCCACCACCTCTATATGGGAGATATTGGCTCGATCTACCTAGTCGAACTCAAGTCGCCGCTCCCTGTCGTGGGGAAATCAACGCTGGACAAGTGCAGTGGATCAGAATATCGATGATCAACCCATAATAGCTCACTGTACCAGCATCTGAATTCGGTAACCCAACCTTCCTCCGGCGGTTTAATGCAACCCTACATTACACTGTCTATCTCCTAAAGATTTTTTCCAAAATTCAACCATAAACCCTAGATTACATGAACTTAGTCTCAATTTTGGTACAAATTAATAAGAGTAAGCGTACTCTATCGTTGTGTATAGACGTGGTGACCAAGTGTAAAATTTATAATATCAAACCCAAGGGAGAGAGTGTATGTGTCCGTATTCGAGAAATAGTTTACTCTAGAAGGACTAATCAATAAAGAAGAGGATGATTAACACTACAAACTAATAAAAAAGCAATTAAAGATAAAATAGATAAAATGGACATGGAAGATGGATGAGTGGATGAAGTAACAATCTAAAAATGAGCAAGGCTCACCACAATCAAGATTAAGAACACAACATGGACTTGTTAAATTCAAATTGCAAACATCAACAATAATAATTGGAATATAAGCAATCACATATATTCCCCTAATCCCTTTGGCCAAGGTGATTAAGTTCTCAACTTATTACAAGTTTAAAGCTCCTAGAATTTATTTTTATTCTCAATTCCCTTAGAAGGTACTATGATCATAAATTTGGTTCTTCTCACTCAATTAACAATCAATTAAGACCAATTAACTAAGTGTTATCTCATGAATGTCTCAAGCACAAGAAGGGTATATCTCACCTCTCTCCCTATACTAACATACATGATCATATTATTAAATTATTCAATTAAAACCCTAGACATAACATTGGAATGACCATTCTAACATTATGAACAGAGAATCAACCACACAATGAATCAAGTAATCATATATCATGAGATAAATTTCAAAATCACATCAATTAAACCATTAAAAACTCAACAAATTCATAGATCCCTAATCCATCAAGTGGCTAGCCTCACAAGAGGTCTTGCCAACAACAAACATCATGAAAATATCATTACAATGCTTACAAACATCCATTGTTGTAATTAAAACAAAGAAAATACAAAATAAAGGTAAACTTCTTCCCTATTTGAATTTGGGCGGAATCATCCCTTCAAGATGCAATTCCTACTCCTCATGCCTCAATCCTCCAGTGGGTAGATGAAAGATGTGATGGTCTATGGTTAGAGGTGTAAAAATGGTGGAAAATGGGATGAAATTTGGATAGAGATGGTAGTGTGTGTGGAAAATGATGTTGGAGTGTGTGTGAAATGTTTGAGAAGTAGTTGCCCTCGCTGTCTGACTTTGAAAGATTGAGATTTGGGTATTTATACCCACTTGAAAAACCCTACTTTCGCGCTGCACAGCTGAACATTTTGTACGAAAATTCGATAGAATTTGTGTGCTTCTGTCGAATTTTTCTTACAGTGTGCGTAGCATCTAATGCTCTGTTTCGCCCGTGTTTTTAAAAAAAATGCACAAAAATTCAACCAAATTTTTATGCACAAGTCGAGTTTTTGTGACAGCTTCGCGCTTCTTCACTGTTTTGGCTCGTTCTCCCTCGTTTAACTCTGAATTGAGATCCACTTTTTCTTACATCTTCCTCTTCATTTCTAGAATCCATTTATACCTGAAAATCATACAAATTCTACCAAAGTAAAAATTCTCCAAATATTTACAAATATCGACCAATCTAGGGCACTTAAACACTCAAACCAAGCATAATTTTATGGAATCAACCCCCATAATTTAAAGTGTTGTTCGTCCATGAACAACGAAAAAAGAAAAAGAACATGATGGTAGATATTGAGTGAATTGGAGTATGGATCAAAGAAAGAGTTTAATCATTTTCAACTAATCAATCAAATCAAACCACATGAATTAAATATCAATAAACCTATGCACAAATCATGGTGGGATATACTCATTCTCACTAATCCTCTCAAGGAAGTCTATGCACTCACACTTATGGTGGAAATTGTGGACGTGCTTACACTCATAATCAATTCACATGCACGCATAATCATAGGCTTGCCACCAGTCTCAAACTTTCCCCGGCAACACCGTCATGAACTTAGTCTCAATTTTGGTACAAATTGATAAGATTAAGCATATTCTATCGTTGTGTAGAACGTGGTGACCAAGTGCAAAATTTATAATATCGAACCCAAGGGAGAAAGTGTATGTATCCGTATTCGAGAAATGTTTTACTCTAGAAGGACTAATCAATAAAATGAAGGTTGATTTACACTACAAACTAACTAAGAAAGCAATAAAAGATAGAAAATGTACATATGAGATGGATGATGGGTGAAGGTGAGTAATCTAAAAAGTATATAAGGCAAGCAACATCATAGAAAAGGCTCATGTAGACTCACACACATGCATTGAAGGTTATCATGTTATAATTTTAAGGGCAATCACTTATGTACCCCTAATCCCTATGGCCATGGTAATTAAGATTCTCAACTCTTTTACAAGTTTAAATCTCCTAGGATTCTCTCGTACTTTCAATTCCCTTAAGGTACTATGATCATAAGTTTGGTTCCCCTCACTAGTTCGAACACTTTTACAAGTAATTATTACTAATGTTCTATCATGAGGTTCTAAGCACAAGATGGTTATGGCTTAACTCTCCACATAATAACTAAGTCATCTCGTGCAATCAATAATTCAATTAAACCACTAAGCATAATATTGGAATGACCATCCTAACACTATGAATAGAAATTTTAACCACACAAATCATACATGAAGTGAGAATAACCATTCATAATAAAAAATATTCATACAATCAATTTATCAAATATGTGGAGTGCAAAATCTACATTATCCTTCATCAATCATATTGCTAACCTCACATGAGGACTAGCCACTACAAATCATAATAAAATCAATATTATCCATGACATGCTCCAATTGAGCCAAATAATGAAGAAAACAACAAATCAAAGGTTGATTGGCTTACCTTTTGAAGTTGGTCTTATCTTCCTTCAACATGCTCCAATCTTCACTCCTTGATGTTTTTCCCTTCTTCGATTGGTGGATTGAATGAAGGATGGATGGATGAATGGAGAGGAGGATAAATGGATGAATGGATGTATGGAGATGAGAATTGATTAAATTGGGGTGTGTGGTGTGTGAGAAGCAGCCCCCTTACTGTTATGGTCTTTAGAGGAGTGAGATTTGGGGTATTTATACCCCATTGGAAAGCTCTAATCTCGAATTTTGACAGCTGGAAATTTTGCATGAAAATTCGACCAAGTTTCTCCGATTCGGTCGAATTTTCATGATTTCTCCTATTTTCAAATATGCGCTGCAAGAGAAACTCAATCGAGTTTTTGGAAAAACTCGACCGAGTTTTTATACACTATTTTTCAAATCCATGCGTTACTAGAACTTCGACCGAGTTTGAGGAATTCAATCGAGTTTCTTGTCAATTTTTTGGATTGTTCACTTCATCTCCTCTTTTGCTCAATTCACCTTTCAAAACACCTATTTAACATTAATACAAATTCAAATTAGTGAATTTCATCAAATCCATCGCTATTACATAAAACACCACCAAAATCTACACAAAATGGATAAAATAATACGAAAACACACATAAAAGATACTAAAATTTAGGTGAAAATAGCGACGATCATTACATAAGGACATCTTGATCAGGTACCTTTCGGAATGTAAAATTTTGGAATTCTAGATATTGTCTTGTTGAATTGCGTAGTGTTTTATCATTTCTTACATTCATACAATCTTCATCTGCTAAGATGGAATTGAGAAGAATTCAGTTGGTTGTGAAATATGTATACTAAGAAAAAATTATGGTTCTTTGCTATAGGCTTCACTTTGTCCCACGCACACAAGTTGTTTGTTGAATTGATTGTGAGAATTATTTTCCCATTTTCGGCTTTGTAAAAACTTGCACAATTTCAATTATCATGATTCATTTTAAATAATCAAATTCCCTATAGGCCTATGGTGGTTGTGTAATGTCAACGCTTGTTTGTTTTTATAAAAAACTATGGATTTTACGATCTGAGTAGAGTTTTCAGGCATCAGTTTATGCCAGCAGTATGATATAATGTATACTATGATTTCTTAAAAACATCTCTCATGCATTTATTGTATTACTTAGCGAATATTTTTTGTTGTATGCTTCACGAATTATTTGTTTGTTTTGAAAAGGAAAAAGTTGTATGGAAAACACAAGCATTTGACAAGATCAAACTGAAGGCTGAAAAATGCTTAGAGTAAAGTGAAAAACTCAACTGAATCATGAGAAGTCAGAGTTCGAATCTAAAATCTATGCAAAGGTACGCTTGAATGGTTGAACCCTCAAGAAAGCAAACTCAGAGACCTCAATGATCTAACTCGACCTTTACTATGATATCAAATTGAGACCACAATATATCGTTTTACTGCTTTCAGTTTTTCATGGTGTTGAACTCCAAAAAGCAAAATTTAGAGAGCTTCGCGGTCAGCTCTCAAAACAAGAGTCGCTAGAGGTAGAAGAAGAAGAAGAGAAAGAGTCGACGGACAATACAAAGAGCTTCGACGAAGAAAGTGATAATGATGAAGAGACAGAAAGAAAGATCGGTGTTGGTTCTTCCTCTAAAGGTGCCCCTGTTAGTAAGCCACGTGATTCATTTTAAATAATCAAATTCCCTATGGGCCTATGGCGGTTGTGTTGCTTTGTAATTCCATATTTATATTGTCTGAACTGAATTAGAAGCTAAGCTACTGCATAGACAGTAATCATGATTAATATCATAATTGAGATTAAATATAAAGAATTAAACATTGACAAGAATATTCTTACATGACAGCATTTGAGTTTTGTCTTCAGTTTGTGTGTTGAGACTCTTAGGCAATGTTCGTTTTCGAGTTTGAAACTCGGAATTGAAATTCAAACCCCACATCCAGATTTTAAAAACAATCTCTATATACCTACTACATTCTCTCTCCTCAATTAATACATTTTCTCTCTTTATCTATCCTCTTTCATTTAACTTTTTAAATAAATTAATATATTAATTTGACGTAAAATTAAAACTTACCCTACTCAAAACCCAAAATAAACATATAACACACTATTCATGATTTTCAAACCCCACATAACCCCAAACCAAACATTACCTTAATCTTTCTTCCAAAAATGCAAAAAAAAATTACAAAACAAAATGTGCAAAAGAATTTGTACAAAACAAAAAAATGTACAAAAAAAAAAGAATTCTGCAAAACAAAATGTACTAACACATAGGGGTAATTATGGTATATTACATTATTATTATATAGTTGATAGTAATAATATTTTATGCTTGTACCTTAGAGTAATAATGAATAATTTTATGTACATAGTAGTAATCACCCCAATAATAAATATCTCTATTATATACTCTCTCTGTCCCGCATTAAGATTTACATTTTCCATTTTGGATTGTTCCACATTAAGGATTACATTTCTTTTTTGGTCAAGTTGGGTCGCCACAAAAAAATTAATTATTCCATGTAGAACTCACACACAACACTAATATTATATAACTACCACTTTACATTAAATATTATTTCTCTCACCTCACTACACATTAAAATATTATATTTCTTAATCTATGTGCAAAAAACAAACGTCAACGTTAACGCTGGACGGAGGGAGTATACGGCTAATTATTCGATGCACTCGGGTGCACCGTGCACCCACTTTTAGAAACCTACTCCATACACTTATGAATAAACACATACTCCCTATGTCCTATAGCAAGAGAGTCGACTTTGCTTTTTGAACGTGAATTAATAAGTATTATTATTTAATGTGCAGTGGGTAGTTGTATTAGTGGAATGTGGGGCTCATATTTTAGTTGTATTAGTGGTGGTGCGAGGGTCTCATGTATATAAAAAATGAAAGGAACTCTTTGAGTGAGATGCCAAAAATGATTAAAAAAACCCTTTTTGAAAGGGACGGAAGTAGTATACACTAATGAATAAAAATGTATAAGCAAATTTTTTATTAGTTTTTTTAATGAAAAATTGAATGTAAAAAAATTATACAATTATTAAAAAATATATATACACTTTTGAATAAAAATTTATACACATATGAATGCACGTGTGCATTTGGTGCACAAAATATCAACTAAGAGTATATATTATCTTTCTTTTGAAGTAGACCATTGTCTATTTATCAACTTCTAGCAAAATTGAACACGACATATGTGAAAGAAGTCGGATAAAATTAAGTTGAATATGATATATTACCTCCGTTTATCTATATAAGATAATCAATTTGTTTTTGGCACGTAGATTAAGGAGTATTATTATTTTATATAAAGTGGATAGTTATGTTAGTGGTAAATGGTGGACCATGTGTGAGGCCCTTTTGCTAAAAAGGAAATATGAATACCTTTAAAGTGGACGACCAAAATGATAAAATTGATACTTTATCACAGGATGGGAAGTATATATTTATACAAATTAAATATTATTGCATGAAATGAACTTTATTACAAACTGAAATTAGAGTGCTAATATTGAAATCATCATTTCCATCATCTTACAAACACTAAACACCTGCCATCATATACAACACATTGATAATGTAAGACTTACAAGTTACACAAATGCATGTTTAATGTTTCACTCTAAGAATCACAACCATCAGACACAAGTAGCAGTCTGCTATTGCTATTCAGATCTTTATAACGTACTAGTGTTTCAAAATATATATAATTAAGACAAATAAGATGGGTTTAAAACCAAAAAGGTCCCATACATTTTTACTTTTTTGGAAATAGTCCCAAAAAACTTAATTTCTCCGAATTAGTCTCACAGCTTTCAAAATCTCACCGAAATAGTCCTTTTTACACAAAATTGTCCAAATAGGCTAATGTCAAACCTAGTTTTAACAACACTTTCTCAGCAACACCCCTTTTACAACACAACTCATGTACCTTATATTAAACTTATTTTATACTCAATTTTCATCGTGCTCATATGCTTCAAAAAATGGTATCAGAACCCTAGATTTATTTATTTATGTATGGAAGAATTTATTATACACTCATATCACTTAACGAGAGGAGAGTTTCAAAGAGATATGGATCCGAACGAAAGTTCGACATCCGAGAGTGACAGGACTATCAGCCATGTTCCAAGCCGGAGCAACAGGGACTTCTTGCCTGTCAACTACGACGAGACAAGCAGTTCTATACAACAATATTATTGTGTGTTGTTTAGACAATACGCAGAGAAAGAATACTAGAACGCCGTTCGATTTTGGGATAACCTCGATCGAAGGTGTAAATTGGTGGAAGCCCGTACTAACCACACCAAAGAGGAATCTCTGGAGGAACTACGCCAGATGCAGATAAGGTACTAGAAAAAGGTACCAAGAAACATCGTGGAAATTCGAAGTTTCACCGAGATCCATGGATGTATCCCCAAGCAAGAGTAATGGAGGAGACGACCAAACAAGGTCCAAGAAATATCTACAAGCCCTATCACTTCTCACACTAGACGGAATGACAGAGTGGAAGGAGATCGAGGCAGATAACTCTAAGATGAACCAAGATCTTAGAGAATTGCAGAACACGGTGAGATTCTTTGAAGAATATTACCAAAGCATGTCCAAGACAATGTTTGAGATCAGCCTCAAGATGGACAAGGTAGAGAAATTGCAGAACAAGAAACTCGACCTCATCATGAAGTTGATGGAACAAGTAAAATCCTTGGAAACCAAGGTGACGGGAAGAAGACTAGGAGGAAGGTTACCACTAACCTTCGGAACAGAACCCCTTTTACACCAAAAGAGGAAAACGACGGAGGTCATAAGACCGAAGTCGGAAAGCGAGAAGATGATTGCTATCCTTCGAGGAGAATCCACATCCCCGAATGGTAAGAGCAAATCTTGAAGATCTACAAGATCTATATGAGTCCTTCCAAGGACTATCAATTGTAGATCTAAAGATGAACGTTGGAGAGGCATCAAGTTCTCAACAACAGTCTCAGGCTCATCAGACCCAACAGGACCGAAGCCAAGATGAAGGAACCTCTGGATCACACGGAGTCCATGGGGTAAGACAAGAAGATACATTCCAGCCACCAGGAAACTTCAAAATGAAGGTCATAAGAATGTCAACAGGTGCAAGCCAAGTTCGAGGATCTATATACACAACACCCCATATGGCCGGTCTCACCTAGAACCGATAAATCCATACAGATTGATCTTAAACCTCGACACTCTACACTTCAAGAATAGAGAACTCTTGATCGATGAATGGACAAATGCCATGAAGATCGCAGGTGGCGCATTGGAGCTGGACAAAGAAGGGTTCATAAGATTCCTTACTATGAGCCTGGAAGGATCAGTAAAATGCGCATGGGAGGAGCTCTCAGACGAAGTCAAAAAGGAGGCTATGGAAGGCGAAGATCTAGGCAACATTGTCGATCGAATGGCCAAGATCTTCAAGATCCATTTCATCGGAGTATGATACTTCGAAGGAATGGAAGAAGAAAAGAAAAAGAAGTATAGGAATGCTCTATACTGCCTAGAACTACTTGACATTTGTCACGTAGATGAGTACATCAAACTCTTCACAGAGTATAGATAGAAATCTAAGGTCAAATAGGAAGAAGTATTCCACCTATTCTTTGTCAAGATCCCGAGCCCATGGAGAGAAATGTTGATCAAAGAGTATGAACCATGCGAGCTGGATTCGATAGCAAGGAGAATGTCCTTCCTCAAAGCCAAGATTGCAGAGTGGTGTCATCAAGCGGCGCTACACAAGAACTACAAGAGATTAAGGGGAATCAACAAGACAAACTCCTTATGGTGCGAAAGCAATGATCTTCCAACTATAATTGGAAGAAACCCAAAGAAGCAGAAAAAGATGAAGAAGAATCATCCTTACAATCAAAGGAGCGCAGGATGGAGATCCAGAAGACCAAGATCATTTTGGTCTAAACAGAAGGCTCGAAGCTATAAATCAGGTCAAAGATCTGGACCATCAAGATGGAGTTCAAGAAGCCCAGCCTCATTCTCAGGGTCAAACCAGAGGAGCACAGGAAGAACTCCCACAAGAAAGACGTTCTGAAGAGCGGCCACACGAATCAATGAAAGATTCAAGGATTGCAACTGCTACACGTATGGAGCAAGAGGGCATATCTCACCAGATTGCCCGGAAAACCAGAAAAGGGGAGTACGACAGTTCGAGACAACTCCAGAAACGGAGGAAGCAATTTACTTCCAAGACCTAGTACAGGTATATCAGTTCAAAGATATACCCTATGACGAGAGCATCTATGAAGAAAAATTCTTTAGCCAAAATGAATCTTCCGAAGATGAGTCGGAGTGAAGAGGAAATCTTCAGGAAAGAGATGCAAGAAGACATGTCTGGATTCTTTTCCCAGACATCTATTTATCATAAAACCCCTATGAGAATCATGAAGGAGGATCCAAGGCTCAGCCTATACGATGGATTCACTGTGGGGAAATTGGAAAAATTCTTTCCAAGCTTCAAAAAGAGGAAACACAACATCATATACTAAGTGACCGAAGGGGAGATTGTCATCCCAATGGAGCTCACAGGAAATATGATGGAAATGCAACTAGTTCCTTATGAAGAAATCAAGAAGGAACTAAGTAAACTCCCGGAGAGGATGTCCAAGACTATGTCTTGGGTCCATATCGAAGCTATTCGGATTCTCATCAAAGCTACATTCAAAGAAGGAATCGTTACTTCAATCGATACTGTTGTCTTTGATAAGAGAATCAAGAGCACAAGAGAAACATGCCTAGGAGGACTCTCGGGAAATTTGTACGCAGGAAAAGTAGCATCCTACATTTATCCAAGGATCGCGTATAATCTAACAGATCGAGATTTCAACAGGGCACTTACCCTTCATCAAGATTTCAAAAACAAAGACTTGATGAAGGAAGGGAACAAGCCTTACTCTATCACATACAGTATCTCGTATGCCCTCTCCAACACTCATCATTTGGATTTATTCTAAATGAAGGAGTATATTGAGATACCTGAAGTGTTCGAGAAACTTGCATGTGCAACTAGGCCAAAGATAATGGAGTTGCCGTCAATTCACCATATGGATTTGCAGATCAGGGATAAGCCCGTCTGGAGTAGATAGAACTGCCTCAGATTCAAACAAAGGAGGATTTCTTTCCAAGAAGATAGAATGACCAGCGAGAAATGGAGAAATAAACCAATCGTTGAGGTAATCCAGGAACCGAAAAAGTTCACAACTAAAGGTGAACTACAATGTCCAGAAGGATGGAGAGGAGTCGAAGTAATATTCGATATCACTAAAAAGGAAAACTCTATTCCTTGCGATGTCTTGTATTATCTCCAACAACTGGGAGATAACAAGGACAACTCAAACTCGGCGATCTAGAGCTGATAATCGAAGGTGTTGCAGGAAGATTCCCAGAACAACTAGTATTGGGATTGGAGTTTCTCGAGGATCATAAACCTTGGGAAGACTGCAAGACGGAATGGAGATTACGGTCAAGGGAAAAAGATACAAAGTCTACTAGTAGAGGCTCGGGGTTTTAAGCTCTGATCCACCCATGGCCACAAGTCCATTTTCAATATATATCACCGTAGGGATGATATATAAGGAACATCGTGCAGAGTATTTTACGGCAAACATTGATTCAGGAGCCGGGATCTGCACAGCAAAAGAAGGAGTCTTTCCGAAAAACTCAGGTGAAGAATTGCCGACAGTACTAGGAAAATATTTCTCTCAAAGGGTGTTTATAATATTTTAGCTCAACTAGATTTATTTTAGAAAGCCCAAAACCTATTTATTTATTTTTATGGCCCAAAAGGCCAGCCCTATCTTAGCCCAACTAGATTTATTTTAGAAAGCCCAAAACCTATTTATTTATTTATATGGCCCAAAAGGCCAGCCTTATCTTAGCCCAACTAGATTTTTTTAGAAAGCCCAAACTTATTTATTTATTTATTTTGTGGCCCAAAGTTTCAGCCCACTTAAATGGCCTGATATATAATTATTAAGGCTAAAGTTAAAAAAAAAAAAAGAGAAAAGAACGGGAGAAGAAAAACAAAAGAGGGGAAAGAAGAGAGTGAAGAGGAGAAACCCTTGTTGATCAAATTCTCCCTTACAACCCTCATCCTAGGTGGTTTCTAAGTGGTTTTGAGGTAAGTGGTGTGTGAATTAAGCTTCCTTCTTCCATGATTTTGTAATTTTGTGGGGTTTTTCTTTTTGGTATGTGGGTAATTTGCAGACTGTTCGAACTGATTTTGACATAGCTATTGCTCTCGAAAGTTTGAAAACTTAATTTCTGTACGTAGCTGAACTCGTTAGCTTTCCGTAGCCACTTGAAACGCATCAATCCGATTATTCTACAATTAGTTATGATTTTTCTCGTAAACTGCCGCTAGCTGGAAAATTTCAGAATTTTTATGTCGAATTCAAACTTATTTTCTATCGTTTCGTTTAGTTAATGTATTGAAACAGGTTATGTGGGATTGGGAACTGATGTTAAGGAGTTACATACCATTTTTATTTAATATCGACTCGTTCGAACTCAATTAGGATTTGTTTTTAGCAATGAAAGGGATGTTACCGCTAATAGTTAGTTATATTTAATTTGTCTTTAATTGCTCATCTCCTTTCTAGGTAAAGAACCATCGACGAAGGGTAAGGGACCGACTTCAGATTCCGGAGAGAGTTAATCACTTCCTTGTGAGTTGATAATTCGGGAACGCCTTCTCTTGTGGGAAGTGTGGACCCTCGATAAATGTGCATTTGTTTTAGTTTTAGTTAATTGACAAGAAAATTATTTGGTATTGTGTTATGTGGTAAAGAGCCCGATTGGCTCGATTGCTCTGGTTAGAGTCCTGTTAGCCATTTTATGACTATTATTGATTTTAACTTATGTTGAAGTGCCTTGTCGGCTCGATATATGATAGCATTTATTGTGAATTATTTGAGAATTGATTTCTGGTTATTCTTGTGTGCCAATTAAGACTCTAACTTGAGTCGTTATTCATCTTATGATGCATATGCATATGTATGCCTGGTACCAAGGTTAAGTAGCCCGAATTGGTCACGGTTCGGGTGAGTTGGAGCGACATTGGTTAAGTAGCCCGAATTTTCGCGGTTCGGGTGAGTTAGAGTGACAACCAAGTTGCCCGGGATTGGCAAACCCGGGTGAGTTAGATCTAACGGGGCACCTGTCCATTTGCCAAATACTGATACTCTAGAGGGTGATCGTTAGATGGATTAGTCTATTATAGGCTCAGTCAACGTCACCGGTGTGGGACATGCATGTCATATATGTTTATATGTTTGATCATTTCAAGTATTCACGTCGATATTGAATTGTGAACTTTAGCACTTGGCGTGTTGAGAAAGAATATTAATGTGCATTTTATCTAGAGTAACGGTGACGGGCTTGGACTGTCTCTCGACGGAGAGCTCAGTTCGAGGAGGATATTGACTACCCACGCGTCTTTTATGTGATAACATGTTGTTTGAACTAATTGTGTTATTCGTAAATGTGCACTAAGGTTTTTATTTTCATTAATATGTATACTGAGTGAGAAATAGTTATTGTGGGACGAAATGTGGGATTTTATGTTATGAACCGCGAGTGGAATACATGCTTCGTATAAGGGTCGGGGTGACCGGCTTATCACCTCACTGAGCTAGTGGTTTTGCTCACCCCCATCATTCTTTCCTTTTCAGGCTGTTGATATCGTTTTGGTTGGAGGTTTTCCTATCGTTTGCTCGTCATCCAATCCGTGTTTTGGGTACTTTCTCTTTTATGTAAATTGACGGATTCATTAGCGAGATTGTATAGTTTATATTTGGTGACCCCCTTGATGTTCTTTTTGTACCTTCGCGATGTTATATCGTTCATGTATATTTTCTTTAAACTAAGTTACACCGTTGTATTTTGTACCTTTGTTAATCCTTGTTGATACTTTTTAAGATGATGTCCTCGGGTTGTACCCGTTGTTATCAGTTGTTCAGCTCTACAGGTACTTGATAGCAAGCCTTACATTTTCTATAAACTTTGTGGAGTGGAGTGCACCCATTCTGCGAAATTTATGGTTAACGTGGCGGTTGTCGCGTTCTGTCTGGGGTCGGGGCGTGACAGTGTTAATCCTTAACAAAGGAATCAAGCAGGCGGAAATCATGATCGGAAGAGCAGATCATACCCCGTAGTACAAGGTGAAAACTCCACCGACATATTTCCACGACACCGGAACAGATATTCTATTAGGAAACAATTTCCTACAGACATTCAAGTGTTTTACCCAAGAAAACACAATAAGGAGGCTCATTTTCACAACCCTTTGTGAACATAAGATCGTCGCACTAAGACTGCGTAATGCATTTCAAAGGAAAATGCCAATCAAATTTCGCAGCAAGCATGGTGATGAAGGAAAACTTAGCCATCCAAAGATGAATTATCGTATAAAGTATGGCGAAGCAGTCCTTCAGATGAGAACCGAGACAAGAGGAGGATGGAAAATGGAGAAACTAAAAGAAGATACAATCCACCTTCTCAATGCAAGCTTGAGAGAAAGTATACAGAGAGACGTCACAATCGAAGAACAAACATCTTTGGAAGATATCAAGAAGAAGATACAGAGGAACTTCAATAAGGATCCTCTAGCCTGGTGGGATAAAAACGAGCTCAAAGCTTCACTCAAAGTAAAAGAAGGAAAGGAGCATGAGTTCGTGAGATACAAGCCTATCCTGATGAACCAAGAGGATCGAAAGGATATGCAGCAAATACTTAAGGATCATTTGGACCTTAAGTTGATATCACCAGGAGTATCTCCATACAGAAGTCTAGGATTCCTAGTTGGAAATCATGGAGAAGTTAAGCGGGAAAAGCCGAGACTTGTGATCAACTACAAAGGGATCAATAGTATCTTGGAGTTCGATGGATACTACATACCAAGTAGAGAACACTTGGTTAACTGTATCAAGAATGCCAAGGTATTCTCAAAGCTCAATTTCAAATCTGGGTTCTACCAGATTATGATGGAAGAAGGGAGCAGGAAGTTCACAGTCTTCTCCACACCACAAGGTCATTATATCTAGAATGTCATGCTCATGGGCTTGGCAAACATGCCCCATATATACCAAAGGAAGATGGATAATCTTTTCAAAGATTATTTCTCATTCATGTTTTTCTATGTGGATGACATCCTCATAGCATCAAATAACATGAAGGAAAATTTGGCACATCTAGAAATATTTTCAGAAGTATGCCACAAGGAAGGATTGGTGCTTTCTGAAAAGAAAGCAGTAATAGCAACAAGGCAGATCGAGTTCATTGGAGTAGAGATCGACGAATCTGGAATTATTCTACAACCACATATTGTAGAAAAGGTCCAAGGATTTCCCGAAGAATTCAAAGACAAGAAACAACTCCAAAGTTTCTTAGGAGTGGTTAACTTTGCTGGAATATTCATCAACAATCTGGCGCAATACAGGAAGGTGTTCAGTCCTTTGTTGAAAAAGGATGCTGAATTCAAATGGGATGATTCACACCGAGTAATGGTTAAACAACTAAAGGAGGTTTTCAAAAAGCTCCCCAAATTAGTCATTCCTAATGACGAGGATGATCTGGTACTATATACAGATGCCAGTAACCATTGGTGGGCAGCGGTTCTTACAAAGTCCACAACAGAAGGATAAATGACTTGCAGATAATATAGCGGGCTCTTTACGGAGAACGAAGCAAATAGATGGCACATCAATGAAAAGGAGTTCTTTGCGGTTCGGAAGGCGTTCAAGAAATGGCCGCTATTTCTCCTCGCAAAGAAATTCATCCTAAAGATTGATAACACAAGCATCAAAGCCTTTTTTAAAAATAAAATCGAATCTAAACCAGAAAAGGCTATACTACTAAGATGGCAAGCAGAATGCCAATATTATGATTTTAATATTGTCATTATTAAATCTGTTAATAATGTTTTGGCAGATTTCCTGACGAGAGATGGAAGGAGCTGAGATAGACTCCATCCTGACTGTTTCAAGGCACCTGATGGACAACCTTAAGTTGCTTCAGAGGGAATTCGAGAATCTGGCACTCAATGCAAGGCGTGCCGGAAGAATACAAGATAGTGATCAGACCAAAGTGTCTAATTGCATACGAGACTGCATTCGAAACGGCGCAAGTCTGTTCGAAGCAACACGAGAGTCACTTCTCCTGGCTGTTGATAGCAATTGCAATCAACAAAATGAGAGTAGTCGAGAACGGGGCTCTAAACCCGGAGCAAGGGATTCAAGTACCCTTAGCACAAGTCCTAGAATGGAACCTCCAAGAGAGGAACTGGTCGAAGGAAAAATTGAAGACCTGGAGTCACATCTAGAGTCGACGAGTCAACCCAGCACCTTTGGGGTTAAAGAGGGAGAGATCAACCTTAGGCCTATGACAGGCACTGATAAGGTTGGTATTAACTTAGCTGATTTCTCTTATTGGCAGGAATACCATGTCAGCAGGGAGAAATTGAATACCCGACAAGGAATCCGACCGGAGAAATTCCGGGTGGTTATATCTGGGGAATATCCCCGAGTTTGGATGCGAGAAGGCTCAAATCCAAATGATGTGAAACAATGGTATAATTTTATAGCACTAGCTTCAATCTATACTATTGCACTAGGCTTCCCAGAACTTGCAAAACTTCCAGACTGGCTGGGAGAAAAGGTTTTCTAGGCATGGAAAAACAACTCGACTCTATCTAGAGGCGATGTACTGGAGCTACACTTCACCAGTGTGGCCCCAGAACCAGTCGGGAAAGGCAACCACGAGGCCTTCCATTTCATCAATCTAAGAAGACCCGATGTCTCAGCCTCAAATAAGATCGAAGAGTCTTCTGGAAAGGAATCGATTTTGGTTTCTATATTTTCTGAAGAACATATCTCTATGCGAAGAGCAAGGGGTTTGTACGCCTGCATCAAAGCAATGATGGAGGTAAAGTTCCCATTCAAGTTCGAGCACAAGTCTTCGAATGGATCTTTATTGTTAAATACTTTAACGGGAAAGAAGACAAGTTTGCGGAGAAGGCGTTCCAAGAAAAACATGAACTTCTCTGGAGAAACAAGATTCTGGTGAGTAAACAGACTCATCGGAGATATTGCAACATGGCCCATTTTGGGCAATGGACAAACAAGGTATGCACAAGCTGTTCTGCCCAAACAAAACCAGAATTTGGGAAAGGGATAAGATTGGGCATAGGAATGATCAGAACTGCTGATCCACCCCCAACAAAGGAGATACGTGGAAAGAAAGGGTTAAACCTCTTCGGAATACCCAGGAGCCGGGAGAATCATCAGGCACCAAAGAGGACAAATGACTCCTCAAAAAGGCAAGAGTCAGGTGACCTTTTCGAAAGGGTAAGAGACATGTGACCGACAGGAAAGATGACCCACAAAGAGGAATCCAATAAAGAAACCAGCCAACTGCTGAAAAGTTGGCATCCAATGTAAAGTGACGAAAGCAGTAATGTCACGAAAAAGAATCCAATAAAGAAGAATGGACCAGCCAGCTGCTAAAGTTGGAATCTGAGGCAAATGATTCAAGCAGTGACGTCAAAAGAAGTTAGGAGGCTTTGAAATTCGGATTTCAAATCCGAAAGCCTCTATAAATAGGTGAGTTGAGGAAGCAGAAGGCATCGACCATTCCCCTCTGTTTTCTCTTTCTAAAATAAACACTGTATTTCCTTTCTTTATATGAGTGTTCTGAGTGCAGCTACAATAGGTAGCTAAAGGAGTTATCTCCTCTTATTCTGTGAGGATGAGCGTGTAATAAATTCTCCATACAATAAATAAATAATCTTGGGTTACTGTCCGCATGTAACCTTCCATTGCAACTTCAATCTCCATACTTTTCGAAGAGAAGCAGTAGCAGTATCCTGTACACCCGGTGTAGGAAACGAACCAGGGTTGTGCTGAGATCCGCTGAAGGAACGAGATTGATCCATCACACTGCGGGGCACGTGGTTAGCTGTGAGGAGCAGCTGTAAAACCTCTCGAATACCCGGTGGATTGACGGTAAAAAAATGTACTATTACTGTTTTAAGCCGGTTAGCTATGAGATTAATGTTGTTTAATTAATGTACGGAAGCATACTGGGCCTGATATGGTCGTAATGGACTATGTCTATTTTGAAAGATAAGAATTTGATGAAAATAGGGTGAAAATGAGTATATAAAGGTATAGAAAGCTATTTTATTAAATAAATCTGGAAATAGTAAAAGGAGGGGTTGGTACATAGCAAAACTTTTAAAACTTGGGACGGTTTTGAAGAAATTCAAAAGCTATGGGACTAAATTGGAGACAAAATAAGATATGGGACTAAATCGGTGAAATTTTAAAAGGTACGGGACCAAATCAAAGATTTTAAGTATTTTGAGACCGTTTTGGATAAAGTAAAAAGTTGTGGGACGTTTTTGGTATTTAACTCCAAATAAGATCCAGTACCTATATAACCTTAATCATGAAGTGACATTAAGTGGTAGCAAACTATAAAATCCAGTATTTGTGGTGGTACTCATGGACATTGTGGTTGTGGTGGTCTCCCCACAGCTGGTGCTGTCGAAACTGCTGAGTTCCAGATCATCTCCTCCAAACACAGATAATTTTGCAACTGCGTTGCGTTTTTCGACAAATACCATTAGCCCTTGCAACTCCCTTTCCACCTCCTTCATGCATGTCCTCTCGACTCCTTTAGAGTTGAGACATCTTGCAGCCAGCTTAGCTAGTACCAGCACATGCTCCTTGTTTCCGTCCCCGACAACCTTATCTTGATCAAGAATTTTGAACAGCAGCTCTTCTTCCTTGGCCATTTTGAAGAAGAAGTTGGCTAAACTTCTCTCCTCTTCCGGCCTATCCATGCACCGCCTCCCTTCCGGTTAGCAGCTCTGCAAGAACTACTCCGAAGCTGTAAACATCGCTCTTGGCAGTTAGTTGGCCGCCCGTTTGGTAGTATTCAGGATCTAAGTATCCACGCGTGCCCATCACAACAGTGGTGACTTGTTCTCGATCCAGGGGGAACAATTTTGAAGCTCCAAATCAGATACTTTTGCAGAGAAGTCATGGTCTAACAGGATGTTGGTCGACTTGATGTCTCTGTGTATGATTGGAGGAGAAGCGGATGAGTATAAAAAAGCAAGCACGCTTGCTGTTTCAGCAGCTATTGACAGACGCGTGTCATTGTTGTGTATGTGTTGGGCGAGGGTGCCGTTGGAGACGAGTAGAGGTGCTTGAGTTTCCAGACAACATCCGAGGAGCTTGACTACGTTCCTGTGGTTGATTTGGGAGAGGATGATGAACTCGTTTGTGAAGTCATCGACTTCCCGGGGTTGTTTCAGGAGGCTTTTAGGCCTCTTGATGGCGATGGCTTTGTCGTCGCCCGGTAGCAGGCCTTTGTAGACGGTGCCGAAGCCGCCTTCGCCAATGATGTTGTTCTCGTGGAAGCCGTTTGTGGCCTTCATCAGGACAGATTCAGTGAAAAAGTTGGCAGAATTGGAAGATCCTTTGAGTTTTTCTTTTAATAATAAGCCACCATTCTGGCGAAAATAGTGTTGTCTCATTTTGATTAGCTTCGTTGGAGAGTCATGTACACCCAACAACTAGTGAGCAGGAGAACAATCACCCCTAAAAGGATCACTGTAAAGTTAATTCCATGCATATATACATTAATAAAGAATGAAATAATTATGTGATCATTATAAGGAGGTTGGTAGGTATTCAACTCATGTAAGTAAAGGGAAAATATGAAAATTCATCATTTAAGTATGGCGAGTTGAATTTTAATCATTTTTTATTTGCAATTCTCAATCATTTTATTGTCCAAACTTAGTCATTTTTTATTCCAAATTTATCAATTGTGATCATTTTGTTGTCTAAATTTAGTCATTTTTTACTCCAAATTTAGATCAAAATTGAATAAATTCGGACAAAAATAACTAAATTTATTCAATTTTGATCATAAATTTGGAGTAAAAAATGGCTAAATTTAAACAAAAAAAAGACCAAAATCACATAAAAAAATAATTAAAATTGAGAATTACAATAAAAAAAACTAAAATTGGAATCAATTGTTAATGGATGAATTTTGATATTTTCTCCGTAATTAGAACTGGCCTGCTACGAGTCTGAACACCAATGATTCGCCGCGAAAGCAGCCTCGTCCGTCTTTTTCGCCATCGCCATGGTACCCTTGAGGGCAAAAACACTCATAGTTCCCTGGGATGTTCCTGCAACCTTTTTCTACGCAGTTGTTCAGATTTGGATCCGTACATTCATCTACATCTGTACAAATTAATTATGGTATTAAAATGCACACTGGATCTCGGGCGCAAAATTCATGCATCATTTTTTGTGGCACACGTTAATTGATTAACACAAAGGAGGAGAAATAAATCCAATAATTGACCCCTAAGGTTTAAGCTTTATGGTATAGTTTCACTCTTCTCTCTCTTACGTTGTCGTCAATCTAACAGTGTGACACATGAAATGATATACTAAAATGGCATAGAGAATGCTTGTTCACTTTTACTTTGTACACTTTGATGGGAGTTTGAAATCATAAATACTCCCTCTATCAGATAACGTTGTTCACTTTTACTATATCAACGTATTAAAAAAAATTACTTTTTGATTAATTTTTTTTATTTTTAGGAGTAATATAATATTTTTAGTTAATAAATACTAAAATATAAATTATGTTATGATTGGAAAGAAGAGACGACATTTTTAAAATAATGTTTATCTTTTACGCGTTAGATTAAATTATTATTATTATTATTTTGTTTTGATGAACAATCATGCCAGACGAATCAATGAAGAAAGTGTTGGTTTATAGGTACACCAATCAATCACTATTACAATGAATATGAAAATAGAGCAGAGAATCACTAACCTTTCTTATAAATCTGGATCTAGGATCTAGGATCTTGAATGTCTCTTGATCTACGATTTAGGACCTTGAACGTCTCGGGATGATGGGTGAAGTCGAGTCGAGTATAACTCTTTCCACAATAAGAAACACGTCCCGATAGTGCTTCGGTCTTGGCGGATCTTCCCCAAAGGTGAAACGACTTCTCGTTTCCGGCGAAGCTACACTGCACCGCTATCGCAGGAACTCCTACGAACTAAGAAGAATGGAGAACTGGATCGTCTAGACTATGCACTATGCAAGTGTATGCAAATGCTTTGTTTTTTTTTTTATGTATCTTAGTGTGTTTTTAATGAATACACAATGACCCTATTTATAGGTTCCAGAGACCACTCTCATATAGTAGGATTGTTATTTTAAGTAGTGATCGTGATCACTACCATATTTGATCAATTACCATATTTGATTAAATTACTCCTCCTTAGCTTATACTTAGACAATAGTGCGAACACATCAATGTCTCGCATTCTCCTTGTTCTCATATTTTGGTCCGTTTCGGTCATGGACCCCCTTTGGATTCATAAGTATTTTCTTTTGAAGCGGCCACTCACTTCACACTTACATAGGTGATCTCCTATCTTGAGTATCCTGTTATACTCAACCAGCCATTACTTAGCCTTTTAGGAATTATTAAACGTCAAAAGACGTAATCTCACCACAATACTGGTTCTATACTTGGTAGAATTGCTCTACTAAGGAATGGTAGGTACCAAGTTTCACTTGAACCTCTATAGTTTCGTTGTCCATTTTAACCAAGTTCTTAGAATCTTCAGTCATCATGGTTGGGTTTCCACTGTTTCGGCTCATTACTTTGTGGATTTTAGCCTCATTCCTTCTAGCAATTTATTCATTTGATCTCGATTAATTGCTTTTGTAAGCGGATCCGCTATATTGTCTTTTGACTTCACGTAGTCAATTGACATTACACCACTTGAGATCAATTGTCTCACCGTGTTGTGTTGCCTACGGATATATCTAAACTTTCGTTGTACATATCATTAAGAGCTCTTCCAATTGTGGCTTGACTGTCACAATGTACCATCACCGTAAAGACTGGTTTGTTCCAACATGGAATGTTCTCGAGGAAGTTTCTAAGCTATTCTACTTCTTTCCCAGTTTTATCTAAAGCTATGAACTCCAATTCCATTGTGGAACAGACTATACAAGTTTGTTTTGTAGACCTCCACGACACTGATCCGCCTCCGATAATGAATATGTATCCAATCATGGAGAACGAGTCTTTTATGTCAGATATCCAGTTTGCATCACTGTACCCTTTGAGTACTGCTGGATACTTAGAATAGTGTAGCCCCACATCAAGAGTGTATTTCAAATATCTCAACACTCTTCTCAATGCTTTCAAGTGCTCATTGCTTGGGTTACTCGTGTATCTACTCAGTTTGTTAACTGAACACGCTATGTCAGGACACGTACAATTGGTTATGTACATTATGCTCCCTATAACCCTTGCGCACTCAGATTGAGCCACTGATTCACCTTTATTCTTACTAAGGTGTACACTTGGATCCATGGGTGTCTTAGCCGGTGAATCATCGAATGCATTGAATTTCTTCAATACTTTCTCAATGTAATGAGATTGTGACAATACAATTCCATCAGATGTTCTTTGAATCTTGATTTCAAGTATCACATCCGCTATACCCATGTCCTTCATGTCAAAGTTTCGATTCAACATTCGTTTAGTGTCGACGATTATGTCATTACTGCTTCCCATGATAAGCATATCATCTACATAGAGTCAGACAAAGACAAATCCCTTTGGTGTATTTCTCACATACACGCACTTGTCACACTCGTTGATTCAAAAATCATTTGACATCATTGTGTTGTCAAACTTTACATACCATTGTTTTGGAGCTTGTTTAAGTCCATATAATGATCGCACGAGTTTTCACACCTTTTTCTCATTTCTAGGTGCTATAAAGCCTTCTGGTTGGTCCATGTATATTTCTTCCTCCAACTCACCATTTAATAAGGTTGTCTTCACATCCATTTGATGGATCTCTAGATTATGTAATGCAGCAATCGCTATAAGTACACGAATAGATGTAATTCGTGTCATTGGTGAGTAGGTATCAAAGAATTCATACCCTTCCTTTTGTCTAAAGCCTTTAGCCACCAACAGGGCTTTATATTTTTCTATTGACCCATCAGCTTTATATTTTATTTTAAGGATCCATTTGCATCCTAAGGTTTTGCAACCCCTTGGTAAATCTACCAATTCCCATGTATGATTTTGCATAATTGAATCAATCTCACTATCTATAGCTTCTTTCTAGAATGGTGCTTCTGGACGAGATAGAGCTTCATATACGGATTTGGGCTCATCTTCAACTGCGTAGGTGAAGAAGTCTTGACCAAAGTCCTTTTCTACTCTAGCTCTCTTACTATGTCTTAGTTCTACACTCTCTTGTATAGAATGAACCGCAGTAGTATCTACAAGTGGTCTCTTAGAATATATCACTTGTTTATTTCCTTTGCTAGGAAATATGTCTTCAAAGAATATTGCATTCCTTGATTCTATCATAGAGTTTTCAGTCATGTCAGGTACTTCCGATTTATGAATCAGAAATCTATAAGCACTGCTGTTAAGTGCATACCCTACAAATATACAATCAACTATTTTAGGTCCGATTCTAACTTGTTTAGGTAGAGGCACTTCAACCTTGGCCAAACACCCCCACACTTTGAGGTATTTGTATGACGGTTTACGTCCCTTCCACATTTCATAAGGAGTTTGATCCTTAGATTTGTGTGGAATCTTGTTTAGAATGTGGTTTGCTGACAGGATAGCTTCCCCCCACAAGTTCGGAGGCAACCCTGAACTGATTAACATTGCGTTCATCATTTCCTTCAGAATTCTATTCTTGCGCTCAGCAACGCCATTTGATTGAGGTGAATAAGGAGCCGTTGTTTGATGTATGATGCTAGATTCGACACATATTCGTTCAAACGGTGCTACGTATTCGCCACCTCTATCACTCCGAATTGCTTTAATTCGAGAGTTAAGTTGATTTTCAACTTCATTCTTGTAGCGTTTGAATGCTTCTAAAGTTTCATCTTTGCTTCTCAAGAGATACACATAACAGAATCTTGTACAGTCGTCAATAAAAGTAATGAAATACTTTTCCTCCCTATAGTTGCATAAGTTTTAAATCACACGTATCAACATGGATTAACTCTAGAGGTTTAGTGCTCCTTTCCGTTGTTAGAAATAGTTGTTTTGTCATAACAACACCAACTGCCGCTCAGTGTTCGCAACTCTAGGAAACGTAGAATCTGATCTCCACCGTCCATAATATACCTCTGTAAGTTCTTAACGTGCTGTCCAAATTACAGTTCAATCCAACGGTTGGTTTGTTCGAAACGACTCTTTTCCCTTGACTGCGCAGAACAGAATCGCCCAAAACCTGACTTCTGTTTTCGGCTTATTCCTGTCAACAAAAAGTTCCAAACATGATCTTCACCGTTCATAACATAGTTCGACAAGTTCCGAACGTGTTGACCAAAATTCAGCTCGATCCGACGGTTGAAACTTTTGTTATTGCCTCTGCAATATTACTGCACAGAATTAAAAAAAACATGAATTTTTTTTCTTCTATCTTCCCTCAATGACTTCTAGGGTAAGATAAATCTGGCCTACTTGGGCTTTTCCATTGGATTCTTGCCCTTTTCGTCGGACATCTTTCTCTTTCTGGAGGGTCCCGCATGATATTCAGTTAAGTTTGCCTTTGTTTTCATTGAGGATTGGCCAAACTTGTCATCCATGCATCTTTCTGTTTACCTCTTCGATTCTCAATTTGACAATTAAGTCTTCTAGAGACATCTCCTTTCGCTTGTGTTAGAGAAGCATTTGAAGTCCTTCCACATTGGAGGCAGCTTCTCAATCATAGAGCCGACAACAAATGCTTCTGGAAGCATCATCCCCTCGGAGAGGATTTCGTGCACTATCAGTTGGAACTGCTACACTTGTTCAACCACAGATTTAGAGTCCACCATCATAAACTCAAGTACTTGGCTATCGCGTACTTCTTCGTACCGGCATCTTCCGCCTTGTACTTCTTCTCCAAGGATTTCCACAGTTCTTTGATGTCTTCATGTTTAGATACTTGTTGTACAATGCATCACTAAGTCCACTAAGGATATAGTTCTTGCACAAGTAATCAGCAGAAGTCCACTGATCAAGAGCTATACGCTTTTGCGTATCAGTCTCATTCTCATCCACCACTGATGCAGACTCCTTTAAGAAGTTTACCAGATTCAGCGTAGTGAGGTAGAACAACATCTTTTGCTGCCATCTCTTGAAGTTTGCATCCCAAACTTCTCGGGCTTCTTAACTGGAGCCGGAACCATGAATGGTCTCGACATCCCCATTGGATGATACATCCTTTGGGAATCAGTCCCAATAGGAATCTCAGCATTAACTCTCTTGGAGTTATTAGCATTGGATGTTTCAATCCCGTCAATATCTATTGGATTAGTCATAGTGATTGTAGGGTGTGGAGGCTAGATATTTCTTCTTGCGATTGTTGGTTTATAGGTACACCAATCAATTATTATTACAATGAATATGGAAATAAAGCAGAGAATTACTAACATTTCTTATAAATGCACGTGCCGTTCTCCATTACCTTAATAGAGTCGCAGGTGGCGGTGCAACCGGTGGTGTAATTGAGCCCACCGCGGCGCGAAGCCATTAGTATCGCAACCTACTACAGTAAGCTTATTAGCAGTGTTGTTAACTGTAAAAGACTCCAGGTTGATCCAGCTTTTGCCCTCCTTGTAAATGTACGTGCACTGCCGCGGATCATCAAGAAAGTTGCTCGATCGAGTTGCTTCCGGGATCAAAACGGGGGGTGGGGGCGCTCGGTGGCGCGCGTTTTACCGGCATTGATGCAGGTGCAGACTTGAGTTTGAGGGCAGCTGTATGCAATGGACTGAAGGACTCTGATTTGGCCTTGCAGAGAGATGTGTAAGACTTGGATTGAAGAGTGGGTGAGGAGTGCTTGTGGGGATTGCATGAAGTGTTGCAGCTAATGAGGAATTGTGGGGAGAGGTAGCAGGATTGGGTTGTTCCGAAGGGAAAGGGGATGCTCACATTTCCACATCATGAACTGCAATTGGCTTTTGCTATTGTCATGTTGTGCTGATCATATTCATCAACTGATGCTGATTCTGATGCTACAACGAGCCCCAGGTTTGGCACCACAAGAATTACTATTCCCACCAATGTTAAAACATCTATAATACCTTCACTTCTACTCTGCTCTTGCTTTCTCATCAACATGCTTTTGCTACCTCCAAACTTTATTTTGTTTTCCACACCCCCTTTATTTCATATCATATACATCAATCTCTCTCTTACTTTCCTTAGTCTACTTCCTTTTTTCTTTTCTTTTTCACCTGCCACCTACCCCACCCTCACCATGGAGGGAGGATTCCGCATTCTCAATACCAGTATTACAAATTTACAATACAATTCATGTTTCTTACTGTATTTTTTATATATAAACGTATTACTCCCTCGTCTAACGTATAGATACTAATTTTGAAAAAAAAGTTTTTTTTACAAACTTTATTGAGGTTTAGAGGGTAATATAGTCTTTTTAGATGACAAACAAATTATAAAGTATTTTATATGAATTAGATGTGTAGTATGGCCTATCAAGTTGGACTCACAAGTGGGCCAAGATCGCATTACGTGGCCCAAAAAGAGTCTACACCATTCTCTCAACCCATGTGTGGCGGAAGGCCTAGCAACGAAGAGGTCGAGCAAGTGGGCAGCACGCGGCCGGCCCATCCTTGGGCTCCTGGGAATAAGAGGAGATATCACTCTCCCTATATCTTTCCTCTCCCAAGTGGGGGGCCTAAAAGCCTACGAGTCTAGTAGATATATCATAGAATATATATCTACCACTAGGATAATCCTAGAAACAATATCTTTTAATAGCCTCATGCAGTTACGCATATAATGCATACAATATTTGTAATAAATGTGATGTGATCTGTCGAAAGATTTTCAGATATGAATGATGGCAGTCACGCCATTATAAGGAGTTCGCTCCTAACAAAGAGGATACGAATACATAGCATAATTTTCACCTCCAAAAGGCATAAATCGCCTGGAGGAAAATCATGAGTAATATCTTACTTATGTTAGATTAATACGGATAATCTCTGTTTCACACTAAACTACCACGTTAATTTATTATTAACGGAGGGTAAAATCCAACTATCTACAATGTGTGATAAATTTGTAATTAATTTTAAAGTTAAAAATTGATGTGATATTTATTTTTTGGATGGTACAATTAATTTAATGTGGGCGTACAAAAACGGAGAGTGAAATTTAATGTAGCACTGAGGAAGTAATATAATAGCTTGCTACCTTATCACTAAAGTATTATCTAAGAAGGCAAATATAGCTGCCTTAATATCCAAGAGAGCAAATACTTGTGAAATCATGCTTTCACGTTAATGTATATATTATTTTTTAGTATATAAAAAATTACCTTTAAAAAAAATAAATTATTATTTTTAATGAAAAATATTACTCGTCAACTTCTTGTACCTTGATTTACCGATTACTTTTTAGTATATAAAAAAGTTATATTTTAGAAAAATGGACTAATACTTTTCCAATTTCGGTATGGTGTGATTTATTATATTCTTATTATTAAGATGAATAATATTTTTCATTTAAAAAAATAAATTTTCACATACCATAAAATAATTTTGTTAAAAGAATTGGTCTTTTGTGTACCCAGGTGCACAAAGTATTCAAGAGTAAAACATTTTATTCTAAAGAGTATACACTTTAATTTATAAGGGTATAGTAACATTTTGTTAGAAAATGTATACTCTTTCATTAAATCCTTTTTTTTTAGGAAATAAATGGTACACCTCTTTGTACTAAAATGTATACCATTTAATATTAAAGGGTATCCGGACGCAAGTTGACCGGAGACATAAGTTTTAGCCTTGTTAAAATTAATTAAATGGTAAACTGAGTTCAAAGTAGATTCTTTCTTTTCTAGGATATGATATAATATTTATAGGTAAAAAATATCAATGAAATAGAAATTTTGAAAAATGGAACCTGAATTGCTACCACCTCAATTTCACTCATCTTAGACATCTATCATTGTGCCATAACATAGATAAGAAACATGAATGGATAAATTAACTCAATATACGGATTATTATTTCTTCCTAACATTACCAAAATTTCTTTGACTGCACATTTCGTAGATTGTGATTGGAAGTTAAATAGCAAAATAATTAACTTTTGTAAAATGGAGCCACCACATTCAGGATTTGAATTAGCGTTTGCTTGTCTGAAAGAATGGAAAATTGAGAAAAAAGTGTTCTCTCTTGCTTTGGATAATGCTTCTGCCAATGATAATATGCAAGTAAAATTGAAAGAAAAGCTTGTTTTACAAAACAATCTTTATGCAAGGGTGAGTTTTTTCATGTGAGATGTTGTGCTCATATCTTGAATATTATTGTTCAAGAAGGCCTAAAAGTAGCTAATGTAGCTATAAAAAAGATAAGATCAATTATCAAATATGTGAAGGCTTCGGAAGGGAGAATGAAGAGTTTTAATGAGTGTGTGGCACAAGTTGGTGGCATTGATACTAAAGCAGGTTTGCTTTTGGATGTAGTCACCAGATGGAATTCTACTTATGCAATGCTTGAGAGTGCAATTAAATATAAGCATGCTTTTAATTTACTTCAGACGAATGATGAAGGGTTCACATTCGCTCCAACAGATGATGAGTGGATTAGAGGGGAGAAAATGTGTCAGTTCTTACACCCATTTTACACAATCACAAATCTGATTTCTGGTTCGTCTTATCCTACTTCCAACTTGTATTTTATGCAAGTGTGGAAGATTGAATGTCTCTTGAAATTAAATGTGTTGAGTGATGATGAAGACATTAAGAGTATGACTTTGAGAATGCAAGAAAAATTTGAAAAATATTGGAGTGAGTACAGTAATGTGCTTGCATTTGGTGCAGTGGTTGATCCTAGAGCAAAATTAGGAATGATCAAGTATTGTTATTCTCAACTTTATCCAGCTTCAGCTCAAGCGAAGGTTGAACTTATTAGAAGTAAATTGCAAATGCTTTTTGGTGAGTATGAGAAATGTATATCATTGAATGAAACACATGGAAATAGCGCTCAAAGCACTTCAAACTTATCATCTTTCTCTACACCAGCAGCAAGTGGAAAAGGAAAGAGCAAGCAGATATCAATTTATTTTATGTAAGTTTTTATCTTATCTTCTTTAAGAAATAATCTTTTTACTTATTTTATTTTATATAGGTTATGGAAGATTGGCAGAATACATCCAAAAATTCTGAAAATGAAAAATCCACATTAGATCTATATTTGGATGAGGCGCCTTTTGAATTGAAATAGCATCCAAATTTGGATGTTTTAGAGTTTTGGCAAATTATAAGCATCGGTGTCCAGCTTTATCTACCATGACTTGTGATATTCTTAGTATCCTGATCACCACTGTGGCTTCTGAATCAGCTTTTAACATTGGGGTACATATACTCAACAAATATAGGAGTCGACTACTCGGACAACATGTTGAAGCACTTATTTGTAATCGGAGTTAGCTAAAAGGCTTTGTTGATGGTAATAATTTTATTACAATTTACATGTTTTAAATTATGATTTGCTTTTCATACAGTTTCTTAAATTTCTTATATTACTAATTATATGCTCTTGTAATATTTAGATGATGGCGAATTGGAAGATGGCTATATCTATTTGTCCAAGGAAACACCAAATGCTAAAGAAGGAACAAATATTTAAATTTAATGTTGGAGAGGGAATGCATGAAGTTAGGAATTTAATTTTTTGTATTCGATCTTTTAAGTTAATGTTTGATTGTTATGTATTTGGATTAATTGTATGAATCATACTTTGAATTTAAGTTTGGATTGTGTTTTGTGTTTTATTTTGTTTTATTTTCTTTTTTAGTGGCCCGTTAGTAGCCGGTTTAGCCTGCAAACCGTCAAGGTTAGGTTTAGGTCCGGACTATTAGCAAACTATTTAAAGTGAACTGCATGAACCGTGGCCTATTTAGCCCGTGGCCCTATATGGCTAGGCCTATAGGTTTAGGGATGGCCCGTTTAACACCTCTATATACAGATGGTCATGTGATAATAAAGTTAAAGAAACTAGTCACCAAACATGACCACTAAAACACACAGTCTATCAATTTAAGATGAGACAAATCACTCATTCTCAGATCATATAATCAATACATAAAGTTTTCATCACAGGCCATACATAACAAGCATACTTCTCAAGTCAACAAACTATCATATAGACCTTTTCACTCTAAGATTATATTTTCATCATAGAGTGTGTGCATGTGTGTTTCCTAAAATGAGTATGTGATGATATTACACGTTTTATAAGTCACCAAATGATGACATACATAAAAGTATACTTTTAAAGTCACCAAGCTATTATATAGACCTTTCACTCTTAGATTATATTTTCACCACAGAGTGTGTGCATGTGAGTCTCCTAAAATGAGTATGTGATGACATTACAGGTTCTATAAGTCACCAAACAATATCAAATGATGACACACATAACAAGTTTACTTTTCAAGCCAAATGAAATGATCATATCAGTCACCAAAAGACTTAAATCCCAACTGTACATGTACAGAAAATACAAAAAGGGGTTATACCTCTCTGTATTTGGGTAGTGCCAAAAGAGCAGGACAACAAATCTGGAGAAAATGTATATCTGCCTCACAACTTGTCACACGTTCCAAATCTGACCGATATATGCCGGATTTATGCTTCAATGGTGACTTTCTACTCGATTTAGTATGGCGTATACAAGGGGCATGATTTGAAATGCTTTCATCATCAGAATCCATAATCACGACACCATCGTATGGATCTATGGACTCCTGCACTACATATCCATTCAGATCTAACATCGAGAAAGTGGATTTCATCAAAGAATCAAATTATGGAAGAAAAGGATCCAACCACGAATAGTGGTGGGGAAAACTCAATTCCAAATCGAAATTTGCCTCCGTTGTAAGAAAGAACTAAAAATTTGGGTTCATGGCAGCTGATAGTGAGAGAAAACTCTAAGGTTCATGAGAAAGAACCTAGGGTTCATGAGAGAGAGCGAGATATATCATGAGAGAGATGCAGATAGATAGATCAAGAGAGTTCATGAGAGAGAGATGAAATGGGTCAATTTTGATATTAACTGATGTTAACATTATTAATTGATTCAATTCAATGTTTACAGATAAATTAATAATCTAGTGTATGGGTCAACCACTTTTTATTTACTTATTTATAGAATAATTAATGAAATTAGTAGATGGCATGATTTGTAATTTCATCAAAATTTAAGGGTATAAGATGTGTGGTGTGTGGGGTCCACTTACTAAAACAGAAAATAAATATTTTTTTTGGACGGACGAAAATGGCAAAACGTGTAGGTAGTTTCGGGACAGAGGGAATATATAATCGAATGCATGAATGCAAAAATCGAAATATAGTAATGCAACTCAATCTCTCAAAATCTTCGTAATTATGAATATTAATTATGATTCTAAGCTATTATTTTTGCCGAAATAGGCCGTCAAACTATAAGGCTATGCTTATTTCCGGGTTTTAAACCCAACTTTGGTTTTTAAAACCCACATCCATGTTTTAAAAATCACTCATATATATACCTACTGCATTCTCTCTCCTCAATTAATACAGTTTCTCTCTTTATCTCTTCTCTCTCATCTACATTTTAAAAGAAATTAATGCATTGATTTGATATAAAGTTAAAACCTACTCAACTCAAAACCCAAAACAAACATAGAATAACTATTTATGGTTTTCAAACCCCACATAATCACAAACCAAACATCCCTAACTGATTTGAATCGCAAATCTTCCTATCATTTAGTCAATCAATCGAACTTGAATGTTGCAGAAAACTACACTAAAAAATAGTCTCCTAGAGTTATTTAAGATTGCCCGACAATACTGTACCATAGCCATTGTTTAAGTTATTTTGATTGAATTAATTGCTAACTAACAACTTAGAAATCAATTACTTGATGGCGATTGATCCTATGGTCTATGTATCCATGTATTTTAACGCAATGAAATAGACAGAAAATATTATCTTTCATTGTCAGAAAGTATTACCTTTCTTTCACCATAGATTGCGTAAAGAAGGTGATCTAAAGAAATGAAGAACCACCTCTCGTTCTTCTGTTATATTCCTATAACTCGTCTAGATGTCATTTGGGCGGCGATACACTAAACGATTTCAATTCGCAATTTCCTCCTAAATAATTCGGGCCGCCATTTACGTGTATCGAAATTAGGCTACAACAGGACCATGTATAAGCAATTAGGTCAAGGTCTTCGACCTAAGTCATTCAAGTTTAACCCAATACTTATACCTTAAGCAAAAAAATAATAAAAATATATTTCACTAAAATGTGTGTTTTTTTCATTATATATTATAGAACAATATAAAATGTTAATATAAATAACATATATTTGATATAATGATGAGTATAATAATTGGGGTTCCCCCAATTTTGCTAATCATATCTCCAAAATATTTAGATAAAAATATTATTTTTACTAATATTACTTAAATACCCTTAGAAAAAAATTATTAAATCGTGAAACTCTCTCTCCGTGAATAGTGTGTTGGAACATATTCCTTTAATTTCTTTTCTTCAACATCTTTATTATTTATTTTTCTTCTATGTTTGCTGTTGGGCGTTTTCTCAACACACAATTAATCCCAAGTATGAAGGATGCGGTTGTAGCTTTGATAAGTGACCAAGTTATATTATCGAACCCAAAGGACGGATTGTTATCAACTTATTATTATCTAAATTAACTAAAACTATGGTTTGGCAATTTAATTGAGGGAATATTATTAAGCTACTAAATAGAATAATTAAATAACAAATAAATAGAAAACAGTAGAGAATAATTTGAACAAGTGAGAAGATAGGTAGCTTTTCGGGCCATCCAATTTCACTACTTAATTTCCCTTCCGTATATCAATGTCCGACTCTTCCATGTGGAATACGGACGCATCACTAAGCCATGCAAATCTACTCTATAAACACAAGTGAACAAGATATAACACGTGTGAATTACCTCGAAGCAAGAACACAATTTTACCCTCTTTTCTAGGTATTATCAATATCAATTATTTCCTATGCACTAAGTACTCTAACCCGATATGATCTCTCTTTATAGGTATTATGAAATTATCCTCTTTATCATACTTATTAACCAAATTCAATTAAATTAATAAGTATTTATATAAGATAGTTTTAACAAAGCTTCGGAGTCCTCTCACTTAGAATCATTACTTGGAATCCTATTCAGCAGTAAACGCACTCAATCAATAACCAGGATATATATTCAGACTCTATATAACAATTAATGATGCACAAAACAACTCTAAGTATGGAATAAAAATGCATAGTCTTATATAAAATAAACCACAAGTAGTGTTGTACGGAGTATACACACGAAAGTTCAATTAACTAGTATAACCTTCATACCAAAGCAGTTCTAGCCCATGACGTTTCGGAGAACGTTCATGGTGATTTGAAAGATCGTACCCATAGTTTTGAAAATTATAAGAAAGATTAAGTTGCGAAGCAAACCCTAGATGTGGGCGCCGTCACGTCTCGCTCCGTCTTGAATCTTCACTTGGTTCTCACTTGATTCGACAGATGAATCTTTCTACAGTTCATGCGCATGGAGTTAGAGTTTGGATGTGATGTAGGATGGATGTGGAATCTAACTCCTTTCTTATTGTGATCTACTTCCCTTTTTATATTTGTAAAATCTCTTTATAACCTTTACTGGGCTTTTTCTTGAAAAATAATTAAAAATACGCACTGGAGGTACAGAATTACAAAAATAAAACTCCGTGTCCTCGCTCAAACAGAATAGCCTTGGTCAAGCAGACTCGAGCTTGGTCGAGCGGCATCCCTGAGCGCTGAAACTCTGTATAGTATCTCGCTCGACCAAATTGGCTTGGCCGAGCGGCTCCTCCTGAGGTCAAGCGACACCCCAAAAACTATATTTTCCAATTCTGAGCACTTTTGACCTATTTTCCTATATAAATATGCTCAAATAACCTCAGTAGCATCTGATTCATGACTTTTCCATAAACATCCCGATTTACCTCGATAATAGACCAAATCGTACTCAATTTTCACATAAATTAGGGCTCAAAACACGTGAATCATAACTCTCATCATTTGCCCTTTTGCTTCTCTTTTAAAATATGTTGATCAGCTCCAAAACAATATCCCAAGACTGAAAGCAAAAAATATAAAGATGGCACAATTAGGCATGTCTTGAAGTATTTATCGGCTTAATATACAGTGTAAAGACTCCCCATAGGTCGTACCAGGGATGACATTTTATTTTGTATTTGTATGCTGAACTACTTTTTTATTTTTATTTCTTTTAAAAAAGAAATTAAAATATCTTTTCACTCGTCTTCAAAGCAAAGGGGAACAATGTTGAATCTCAATGACGACCACCACCTCCACCTCCACCTCCATCGGCATTTTCTAGAGCATTAACCCTTCTTCTTTGTTATATATTCCCCACTCCACAACAATTTTACATGAATTCAGAATTTTCTATGTAGAGCTATTCTATTGTTGAACTATATACTTATAAAACTACTGATATGAAATTAGAATGATTAATTCTTTATTAATCAACATGAAATGTGTTTAACTGATTGATTGATTCCAATTTTCATTTCTTCAAAAAAAATCATGAAATTATAGAAAAACATGGTAGTAGAAAGATTTGGAAATCATCTACTTGAAATATTTTAAAGCAAAGACTTGTGCGAGACCATCTCACGGATCTCATTCCGTGAGACAGGTAGTATCTCTGCATCCCTTCAGACGTGGTCATGGATCGATTCCATGAAGAAGTCATGTGCTGCCGTTTTTTTATAATAATTTTATTTTTATTCTATTTTATATTTTTAATAATCAACATAAAATTACTAAAACTTATTATAATTATTATTTATTTTTAATTTACAATTTTATATATATATATATATATATATATATATATATTTATGTTCTTTTTTTACATATCTACTTGTGTGGCAGCACCTCAATTCTTGAGGTGTTAGCCCGGAGATACTATGACGCAATAACGAAATTATTTGCGATTTAAATTTTATTCTGATACATTTTAATTATTAAATTATATTTTTTTCATTTTAGGTTGTCCTAAGTTAAGGTTTACGTTTTCTTTTTTTGCCATGTTGGGCCAACACAGTACAATTAATTATTTCATGTAGGGCCCACACATAACACTAACACAACTACATATTTTATATTAAATATTATTTCTCTCACCTTACTACACATTAAAATATTATATCTTTTAATCTCTGTGAAAAAGCAATCAACGTTAACACGGGACGATATTAAAATATTATATCTTTTAATCTCCGTGAAAAAGTAAATTGTCAACGTTAACGCGGGACGGAGGGAATGTGTAGGAGGGTCATTCCATTTATACATCTTACATTGTATTGTACGCATATTTAATAATGATGAATTTTATTAATAGGAATGTAATGACATTATTAATAGGAATATATTGATTTTTTTTTTATTATTATATATATATATATATATATATATATATATATATATATATATTGGGAGGTAAATGCAAACAAACTGATTATTGCACCATTAGGTAAAATCCTAAAACTCCACTTGTCAAATATTGTTGTGTGATAAATATAAAGATAGCATCAGATGAATCAGACACTACATGTTTTGATCATGGTAATTGTTAATGGGATACTATTTTATGACACTATTATAAGCCTAAATTAGTATAGAAATTTAAATAGGATTACAATTTTCAGATGATCAGCACAAATCAATGAATTGATGAAATTTCATCAGTTTTATTGGTCAACAAGATTGCTAAATAATTCTCTGTAAAGAACTTGGGAGCTGCAGGACAAACTCAAAAATACTTCCAAACAACACGTCTCAATCACTTATAACAATAATGCACTACTTTTGAAGAAGCTTGACTGTCAATAAAGTGTGAGATAATGAATAAGCACAAATTCCTTAGAGCTTCAGTAGAATCACATGGCATTTGTGAGATAGTGAAAAAGCACAAATTATTTAGAGCTTCAATAGAATCACATTGGCATTTCAAGTTCAAATACAAGTGCCAAATAACATAAGATTACTGTGCAATAATTTTGAACACGATGTCATGGAATTTCTGTTCTACCTTTTCTATTTCCCCACCAAAATATGTGAATATGAAGCCTATTTGGTGCTCTAGCCCGATAATGATACTTCTTTAATCCCATGATTTAGAAGGGAATGGAAATGTATGTTGAATGTATATAGTACAGTAATATCGTCCATTGCTAAAATAGATTTCAATTTCAATCGTGTCTCGCTTCAACACGTTGCTTAGTCTCGCATTTGCTTCAGTCTATTGTTGCAAGATCTATATCTATCACAAAAAAAAAGAGAGGAGAAAAACATGATCAATAAAAGATCAACACATTACTTAGGCTTTCAAAAATTACAATATTCAAATATAAATACTTGCCGAAGTTTCAAGAGTTGCCTCATGAATAAAGCAATAAAGCAGTGGCTAAGAATGCCCGATATAGAACTTTAAGTTATTTCCAATTAATTTTTACCCTCTTTATAACATAAAATAATTGAGGAATGTCATTCTTCATCACATATCTGAAATCCAAATATTTTTCAGATATGGGTTTGTAATAATATTCCCATCATCATGTCAATATTAGATGAATAATTAATGCCAAAAGATAAGTAACAGTCTAATTTGTACCTCCTACATATCAGCTGGACTCTATTCATGAATTTGGCTGATCTTGACAGATAAACCGATCCACCAACTTAGTCATCTGCTTAAAGACGAGATAGCGTTAAAAGATACTGCACCCATCTAGGAAATTATGCTCATACTGCACCCATCTAGGAAATTCTGCTTCGAACCCTTTTAATTGCAAGGCCAAAGATATTTGCCAGTCATGTGTGTCACTCCTTGCATTCAAATGAGGTAGTGTAAATGAAAACAACAAAATTGTTGTTGTTGTAGCTAACTTATCAGCTAATTCTACTGCTCCTTTCATAAAAGGCAATTACTTTGTACCATCTAGTGCCTCAGTTATTTTCTCTATTGGTGCAACGTAAACGCAAAAATATGGATAATAGATAAACAACATGAAACAGAACTCATAAATCATTTGTAATCCAACCAAAGCAGACATATTTTTCTTAAAAAACACCACAGTAGCCAGCAATGAACAGAAGATATAAGCAATTAGTAGCAAGTGTCTCCCTCAACATATTTTTTTGACTGGTGTTGGAATAAATTTGAATCTCAATATTAATGAGAAATACTTTCATATTTGATAAGGTGTCTCAAGTTCCAATTCTAGAGGTTACGAATTATGGATATGCAACATTATACCAATGAACATCTATAGCTTATCATTGATAGTCTGGCTAGACCCCATACAAACCATCTTCTTTTTACACAAAATAGAATTATGATTCCGTACAAAAGAACGAATAAGATCCTACCCTTAGAAAATGTTTTTGAAGCCCTTGCTCTTCATTTTGAATCCTTTGAATCCAAGGAAGTGTGTCATCTTGAAAATGTCTCCGGAGCTACAACAAGAAAATGACGAAAATTAGGTGTGTTGAATTGCACAGGTTGGTAGGATAAGGCATACAAACTATAGAAATACATCTATAGATGATGTAATTCAATATTTTATATTAGAGAAATGATATAGATGAGCACCATCTTTACATTGCTCTTAGTCATCCTTAGCCTCTCAGAGTCTAAGAGAATGAATTCATCTTGAAGCTAAACACACAAGCACTTGGGCCACCATTAGAAACTTATCTCAATTAATAATGAGCAGAATTGAGCAAAGAAACAGCAATATACTGTGTAACAAGTAAAGGAATATAATGAACAACATATACTCCATAAAAATAAAATAGACACATAAGAAGATTCATGCAATGATAGAATATTTAGAGCATGACGATGACTTAAAAGAGTGGAATGTGTCTTATCTGGTGACTTGAGAGAAAGTATTTTTCTCCAGAAGATGGGAATAACAATTAATTCCAATATAAGCAAGAAGATTAAATGGGAAATATCCACAAATTCTTTTAAAGTTCAAATAATGAAATTCAAAAGTGGAGGTGGCCTTGTTCTGTCTTCACTAATACTAGACATAAGACACTTGCTACATAAGTGAAGACACAGAAGCAGTGGGCGAACAAAACTTACAGAGGCTACAAGTCTAATAGGCAATTTGTCATACACCTAGCGGGTGGAAATGACACATCATAAATAGATCAGTACTCTACGGGAGATGGCTACACAGAGAAGTACAAAAGGAGAAAAGCACACCTACGACTGACGAGCATAACATAATTTAAGAGATATTACCTCAGGCAACTGTTGGATTATATACTAAAAGTCTAGCTTTTTGTATAACAATGTTATAACAATCAATTTGAAATGAGAATCATATGATCAAATGATTGCGTCTTATAATTTATTTATATGCACGATGCAATAGTCCACTTACTTTATACTGTAGATAATATGTTGTGCGACAACACGCGGAAGATCATATTATCGATTTCCTTATAAAGTATAAACAGATGCTCACAACCGAGATAGACGGGGACTCTCTATTGGGATGGTTGTAGTGTGGTTTGGTATTAGCTTGTCTTGGCTATAGAATCACATTAGTGCACTTGTGTGTATTGAGCAGGACCGCTTGAGATCGTTCGACTTATACTGACTTATAGGAGAACTTGATCTCAGTTATTATGGAAGTTCGTGCTCTTAATCCCTATACAATAACCTCGACACGTAGGGCAGTATGTATTTCATTAATTCATCAATGGATGAGATTTACATGTAATTAAATCAACAAACTCGATGAGTTGGGAAGTAGTGCTGTCTCTATGGTGTGCTGTTGATTGTAGAAGGAATTCGTGTCCGTCATAGGTTGATGATGTCCTCTTGAGGAGCTCATAAGGATTATTATGTAAACTCTGCAGGTGGAATTTATTCCGGCATGATAATGAGGTTGAGTGGTACTACTCTTGGATGAGATATTAATTAATTGAGTTGTCAGTAACTTAAATTAATTAATGGACATTGTATATCTTAAACATGGGGAGACTGACGGGCTCATAATAAGAAGGAGCTCAAAACGTAATTTTGGGATTGGAAAGGCAGTGCAATAATAATATTTTAGTGGAATATATTATTATTATTGGACTTAAGTATAAGCTTTGGGCTAAACTTGGATACTTAAGCCCAATGGAGGCCCAACCCAATTTCTCCTCCTGGTCCCTGCTGTAGCCATGTATATAAGTCACCTCAGCTTATCTGGAACCCTAATCTAATCCAATTCATTATTCACGTGTGATGAGGGTTAAGAGCAGTTTGAGGAGGTCTCGTAGATCGTCGCCCACACGACGTCGAGATCGGACTTGGGACATACGGCAGAAGATCAGAAGGTAGTTTGCTGCTGCAGTCCGCCACCTTGAGAAATTGATATAAAATCTTAGAGTAATCAGAATTCAATGATCAATTACTGACGGAAAGCCCTTGAAGAGAGGATCGTCTGAGCACAAAGATTATTCAATTCCGACATCAGACGAGGAAGTTATAGCCATTCTCGTGGGACTGCACAGTCTGCCAGCGTGAATCATCTTTCTTCAACATACCCTGGTGAACGGTAATCGTTTCTATGATTTATTGCTTCCGCTGATATTAGAAACATATGGATCCATAACGGGTCATGTTAACCAAATGATCCAAGCGCCAACAATTGGTATCAGAGCTTCGGTTTCATGGTGAAGCGTGAAACGTTAGGCTAGGGTTTATGTGATTAATTTTTCGAAATTAGGATCGCATGTTTAGGGTTTTTGTTTTACTGTACAAACCATGAATATCCCTATGTGAAATATACTCTATATCATATCTGTTCGTCGATGGTTGTGTGTGAGAGGATTCGACGAAAACTGTTCGTCAATTTCACATGGAAGGAAGAAATTGAGAGAAAATCCAGCGCAGTGATATTGCAGAGGCAATAACCGGAGTTTCAACCGTCGGATCAGGCTGAATTTTTGTCAGCACGTTCGGACTTTGTGGATGTACATTCTGAACGGTGAAGATCGTATTTGAAGCTTTGTATTGTCGGGAATACGCCGAAAACAGAAGCAGTTTTTTGGGCGATTCTGTTCTGCGCAGTCGAGGGAAAAGAGCCGTTTCTAATACACTAACCGTTGGATCGACCTGTAATTTGGTCAGCACATTCAGACTTTGTGGATGTACATTCTGAACGGTTAAGATCGTATTTGAAGGTTTTTGTTGTCGGGAATACGCCGAAAACAGAAGCAGTTTTTGGGCGATTCTGTTCTGCGCAGTCGAGGGAATAGAGCTGTTTCTCTGAAACTAACCGTTGGATCGACCTGTAATTTGGACAACATGTTCAAAACTCATAGGAGTAGATTCTGGACGGTGGAGATAGATTCTGGACGGTGGAGATTGGATTCCCTGGTTCCTACAGTAGCAAACCCTGAACGACAGTTGGTGTAGTTTGATGTTGCGCGTTGGGCTGAACTTGGTACCGTGCAAGTAGGCCCTTGGACGAGCGACAGTTCGAGCGGATTTGCATCAGATTCAATTGGTTTGCATCAGGTTCGATCGATGCTGCACCAGGTTCGAGCGGATTTGCATCAGGTTTGATTGGTCTGCATCAGGTTCGATCGATGCTGCACCAGGTTCGAGCGGATTTGCATCAGGTTCGATTGGTCTGCATCAGGTTCGATCAATGCTGCACCAGGTTCGAGCAGATTCACATCAGGTTCGATTGGTTTGCATCAGGTTCGATTGACTCTGCACTAGGTTCGAGCGGGTTTGCATCAAGTTCGACTGGTCTGCATCAGATTTCGCGTGAGTCTTCACGATATGATCGGGCAGGGTGCCGGAATGGTGGAGCAGGCTGCGGGGAGGTCGATCCCCGTCGCAGTTGTCCGCATTCGTGATTGGTGGCGAACAATCGAATTCGCTGTTATATAACTGTTATAATTGATTTATTAATTGATTATTGTTATATATGTATGCATGATTATCAATGATTTATTGCCTTAAATAGAAGCATGCTAGATTGCGTATTATATTTGGTATATTATATGCATGTATGTTGGAGTATTGATCAAGTCAACTTATTTTTGGCAATTTATTTCCTTATATATAACTTCTATAATTGTTTTATTGGTCAATTATTGTTATATATTTGGAAGTATGAGCATGCTAGGTTGCGTATATTATTTTGAATATTATATGCATGTAAAAACCCTTGGTTTTAAATAACTAAGTGGGAGAGGGGATTGGTAATTAATTCCCGCGGCCTCCATTATTGGTTTGTTAGTAGTGTGAATAAACTTGCGCGTCGGCATTAGAGCCTTCCTCCCCATCGGATGAGTTTATTCATAGATTGTTGGAACAGACTTCATTAAAATTATGTTTGTAATGTGATATACATGAACTTGCGTGTTGGCATAGACCTTAATCCCTTTCGGATGAGTTCTTGTGCGGATCACTGTACAGACTTATAATTGATGACTGTAGGAAGTTATCCGAGCCATGTGTACTTCTCCATCTGTAAGGCACATAAGCTCGCGCAATGGACTTGGGGTCAAATAATGGTGTACACTTAGGTGTAAATAATAAGTATCCTCCACATCGGAGTCACTGCTTTTATTTGCATGGCTAAAGAGGAACCGACTATTAATTATTTTGTCATAAAGTTAGGTTGACAAATGAAATTAATGGGTAAAACCTTCTCTTATAAATGTTCGGGTTTGTAAACGTCCACACTATCGTGGCTTGCAAACTCACGGTGCTTGAGATGTCGGTGAATTTATATTTTATATTGTTTTGAGAGAATCAATATAAATGGATAAATTCGAAGATTTGATTGGCGTATTTTTTTATGATTCTCTGAATTTCAAATAGTTTTATTTCACTTATGGTTGACTAAAAGAAATTATATTTACTGGTCCAAAATTAGATGATTAGAAAAAAATCTTGGATTCGAATTTTACTGCTTAAGAAATACATGTGTGTTCTCACAAAAGACTTATCATGATGCATATTAAAGTCTCTGGTGAAGAGATAAGAGATTCATAGAAATATGATGGTCTCATGTAACTCTTCGGATACTTGAGTAAGTTAAAAGGCGGTAGGTCATGATTGAATTTGATGAATGAATTGGAAATACATGGAATAGAAATTGAAGGGGAAACCTAAGTCAAATTTTATTCTTCATGTTTGCCTAAATGTTTTAAGCAAGTTTCACCTGAATTACAAAGAGGTTGTATATGGTGGGGAATTTCTGACAAAACATGTGGCAAAGGAAATCCATTTTCATCGAGATGTGAACAAAGTTAGTATCTCATTCACTAGTTGTTGAAGCATGAATATTGATGGCATCTACTGACACGTTGTGTGTAGATACCGGAATCACTAAAAGCGTGTAACTTAGTGATGATGAGATTATTATGGACATGGGTAATACTACGAGAGTAGTGGCTGTTGCAGTGGGAGTTGTTTATTTATCTTACGATATGAATAGACGTTTGATTATGTGAAATTGTCTTTACGTACGTTTTCATAGAAAGAAATTTATTTCAGTTTCTATGCATTTACGGATAGATACTCCATTTCATTTAAATGACATGGTCATAGTAATGAAGGATGGAGCTATAATCTGTTAAGGTACGTTATTGACAATTTGTATACTCTTAAATCATGTATATTCCACAGATGAACAAATAATTATTAATAATGCATCTTCTGATCTTAGTAAGAGAAAGGAACCTTTGGAGATTAACTAAACATGCATTTGGCGTCTAAGACTAGATCATTTTACTTGAGTAGGACTCAAAAGTTGATAGCAGATGGACCGTAAGGTTTATCTGAAGTGAAAACTATCGGACTTGCGAGTCTTACTTGGAAGTAAAAATGATTAATTACCTTTTCAAGGTAAAGGGGTGTAGAGCCAAAGATATATATGTTGGAATTGATTCATTTTGATTCAAGCGGACCTAATATTATCCAGACGAGAGGTGGTAATGAATAATCGAAGATTATTCTAGATACCGATATATTTATTTGATGCACTGCATGTCTAAGTTCTTTGATTTATTCAAGAATTGCAAGGTTGGTACAGTAAAGCATCATGGAAAATATATCAAGTAATGACGATTTAATCGTCATTACGAGTACCTCTTAGGATAATTAGGAGCTATTAATCAGAGGTTGAGATTAAATCTCAAGTGGTCTACACCGGGCAAGCCCCAGCTGAATGGTGTGGTGGATAGAAGGAATAATACTCTTATGGTAATGATTAGATGGATGATGAATTATTTGGAATTACTTATTTATTTTATGGATAAGCCCTAGAAACAGTAATTCATTTGAATGTTTGTCTGTTTGTGGGATATGCTATAAAAATGAAGGTGATTTATTTAGTCTAAAAGATTGAAGGGTGATTGTTAACATAAATACTAGATTTTTGGAAAGGGACTATGTAATAAATCACATACCCATTTATAAGTTGTCCTAAAGGATGTGAGAAGAAAACACAAAGTATTAGTACAAATTGTGCAAGAGGATATACCACAAGGTAAACTGCAACGCATGTCACGTCTGATACACAATTGCATGTAATGCCTTGTCGTAGTGGGAGGGATGTTCGACAACCTGTTTGATATATGTTTTGAGAGAGTCGTAAGACTTAATCCCTAGTAAACATGGATTGAACCCACATATACGACGAAGCACTACAAGATCGAAATGCGATATCTTAGCTAGTGCAATAATGTTGAAATAGAATTGATGAATTCTAAATTAAATTTGGGAGCTTGTAAGACCACTAAATGGTGTAAAAGTCATTGGAAGTGGTCATACAAAATAAAAGAGGATCATATGGTAAGGTGAAAACCTTGGAAGCAAAGCTTGTTGCGAAAAAGGTGTACTCAGAAAGAAAGGGTTCGATTATGAGATAACCTGTTCGCCGGTAGCTATGCCTAAGTTGATCCAGACTCTTTTATTTGTTGCTACTCATATGAAATATGTGGGATAGCAAATAGATATCGAGACAGCTTTCCTGATTGGAAGTCTTAAGGGAAACATCTATGTGAAGCAACCAGAGTGATTCATTGCAAAAAGCTAAGAGCATTGTGATAGTAAGCTTAAAAGTGTCCATTCATGGACTAAAGCAACCTTCAAAATCATGAAACATCCGTTTTGATGAGGTAATCCAGTGACATGGATCTAATCAATGATCGGATGGGTCTTGTGTATTGAAAAGAGTGATGGAAACGTGGTGGTATTTCTTGTGCTATACGTAGATAGTATCTTGCTCATTGGAGACAATGAAAGAGTATTGTCGGGCATATGGGTATGGTTGATAAAGCGGTATGATATGAAGGACTTAAGAGGAGCAAAAATATCCTTTTGATCATGGTAATACGGATTACAAGAAAGGATGTTATGCTTATCTTAAACTTCATAAGATGATACGATCCTTACTTATTTTAGCATGTGAATTTATCTAAGTGAATGTGTCTTGTGACACAAAAGTAGATAAAGAAGATGAAAGCGGTTCCTTATGCTTCGGCAAATGAGGAAGCTTAATCTAAGGAATGCTATGCACGAGATTGGATAACTGTTTTGCCGATGGCATGAACAGTGGGTATCAACGAAACCCGGAACAAGAATAATGAATTGTGGTAAGACATATATGAAGTGCCTGAGAAGGACTGGAAATTTATGTAGGCTTATAGGGCAAATTCACTGCTTCTTGTAGATTACGTAGATTCATATTTTTTAGTCAGATTGGACGGCAGTAAATCCACCTCAAGGTTATGTGTTTAATTTTAAGAAGTTGAGTCATAGTGTGGAGGAGTGTTATATAGAAATATATTTCAGACTCCGAATTCCATCATGGAAAGATGATAAATTGCAGCCTAAGAGGCAGCCAAAGTATCTGTATGACTCTAGAAACTTCATGATGGACTTTGATGTGATTCTAAGTTTGCCCAAGATTATCACAATTTATATTGATGATATTGGTGCAGTTGCAAACTTGAAGGAATCACAAGTCCATAAGGAAATTAAACACATGGAGCGCGAGTACCACCTGTTACGAGAAATTGTATGATGAGGGGAAGGTTGTTGTCACCTAGATTGCATCGGATGATAACCTAGTAAATCCATTTACAAAGACCTTAAAGCGAAAGCTTTTGATGGTCTTGTAGTAGGAGTGGGAATCAGGTGTATGGCGGAAGACATGACAGCATAGTCTTTTAGTATAAGTAGGAGATTGTTGGATTATATACTAAAAGTCTAGCTTTTTGTATGAACAATGTTATAACAATCAATTTGAAATGAGAATCATATGATCAAATGATTGCGTCTTATAATTTATTTATATGCACGATGCAATAGTCCACTTACTTTATACTGTAGATAATATGTTATGCGACAACACGCGGAAGATCATATTATCGGTTTCCTTATAAAGTATAAATAGATGCTCACAACCGAGATAGACAGAGACTCTCTATTGGGATGGTTGTAGTGTGGTTTGGTATTAGCTTGTCTTGGCTATAGAATCACATTAGTGCACTTGTGTGTATTGAGCAGGACCGCTTGAGATCGTTCGACTTATACTGACTTATAGGAGAACCTGATCTCAGTTATTATGGAAGTTCGTGCTCTTAATCCCTATACAATAACCACGACACGTAGGGCAGTATGTATTTTTTTGATTCATCAATGGGTGAGATTTACATGTAATTAAATCAACAAACTCGATGAGTTGGGAAGTAGTGCTGTCTCTATGGTGTGCTGTTGATTGTAGAAGGAATCCGTGTCCGTCATAGGTTGATGATGTCCCCTTGAGGAGCTCATAAGGATTATCATGTAAACCCTGCAGGTGGAATTTATTCCGGCATGATAATGAGGTTGAGTGGTACTACTCTTGGATGAGATATTAATTAATTGAGTTGTCAGTAACTTAAATTAATTAATGGACATTGTATATCTTAAACATGGGGAGACTAACAGGCTCATAATAAGAAGGAGCCCAAAACGTAATTTTGGGATTGGAAAGGCAGTGCAGTAATAATATTTTAGTGGAATATATTATTATTATTATTAGACTTAAGTATAAGCTTTGGGCTAAGCTTGGATACTTAAGCCCAATGGAGGCCCAACCCAATTTCTCCTCCTAATCCCTGCTGTAGCTATGTATATAAGTCACCTCACCTTATCTAGAACCCTAATCTAATCCAATTCATTATTCACGTGTGATGAGGGTTAAGAGCAGTTTGAGGAGGTCTCGTAGATCGTCGCCCACACGAAATCGAGATCGGACTTGGGACATACGGCAGAAGATCAGAAGGTAGTTTGCTGCTGCAGTCTGCCACCTTACAAAATTGATATAAAATGGTACATTAATCAGAATTCAATGATCAATATACTGACGGAAAGCCCTTGAAGAGAGGATCGTCTGAGCACAAAGATTATTCAATTCCGACATCAGACGAGGAAGTTATAGCCATTCTCGTGGGACTGCACAGTCTGCCAGCGTGAATCATCTTTCTTCAACATACCCTGGTGAACGGTAATCGTTTCTATGATTTATTGTTTCCACTGATATTAGAAACATATGTATCCCTAATGGGTCACGTTAACCAAATGATCCAAGCGCCAACAGCAACGACGTCAGTGGAGTTGGTGAAGGCGGTGGACGCGAGCAGAAGTGGGTGCAGGTGAAGGCGGTAGGCGGGCAAGAGATATATGAGACAGAAAGATTATCGGTGTAGATAGACACGTGAAAATGCAGAGGCGAGGTGTTGGACACGCGGCAAGGAGCTGGGATTGAGTGCGGGAAATGGGTTAGGATTGTTGGTGTAGACGCGCGGGAAGGATCTGTGATTGGCTGTGGAAGATGGATTACCGACGAGTTACCGGCCCACGCACCGTCTGTTAGACTTAATAGATAGTATAGATATTTAATAAATTTTTTAATAATAATATTTTATTTTTACAATTAGTATGTTATATAAAAGTGATAATAATTACTCCTATAATGAAAAGTGACATGTGATCAAGAAAAAGTGATAATCTGTCTTAAAAAAATATTTTGTAAAATAGATTAAAAGTGATATTTAATTAATAAAAGATGATAACAAATTTTTATTGAATTATTTCAATTTACAATTAATAAGATGGATAAAAAGTGATGATATCTTTAATCAAAAGTGATACATTATAAAATGAAAAGTGATAACTATCAAATTAAACTATTTTATAAATAAATTATAGTGTGAATAAAAGGTGATAACATTTTTAATAAATGTGATACTTGAGAAAAAAAAAAAAGTGATAATGAACTCTAGAAAACTATTTCATGATCAATTTGTACAAAAAAATTGTATAAAAAATTAATATTTCTAATAAAAAAAGTGATTCATATAAAGAAAAAAATGATAATCATTAATTCAACTACTTCATATATGAAAATTTTATAGGTTAAATATAAAGTGATAGCAATTTTAATAAAAAGTAATAGTACATGATTATAGAAAAATGATAGTCATTTAGTAAATATATTTTGTGCATGAACAATTTTTAGGACGAATAATTTTTTTTAAAAAAAATAAATTTTCTATTGTATAAGAAAAGTATATTAAATTTGATTAATTTTAATTTTTATTCAAATATTTATTTTATATTTGTATTGAAAAATGAAAATAAAAAAATTAATTTAAGTATCTAAAATATTAACAGTCAATTCTTGCGTGACCTTTGTAATACATGACCCAAAGAGATTAGAGTCATTAGATATACTCGAGTATTACATAAGAGTATGACCGTTAGATGAAAAAAATTATTTTAAAATAATTAATTGTCTGTTCAAGTAACCAGTTGCCATAAACCCATTTTTTCTAATCACACGCATGTGTATTGTAATATGAGCATATGTACAAATTTGAACGAGTTAAAATAATATAATATATTTATTAATCTAACATTTATTTTTAAAATAAGTTAAATCATTTTTTAAAATTTACTAGCCATTACTATTACTCTTTTTTAAAAACACTTTTCATATTTTTAAACGCAATAACTACTGTACACTAGTTTTTAACATCCAACTGGGTCAACCCAACCCATGACCCAGAGTATAAATACTATTTTTAACCTATTTGAATCATTTCTACTTCAATTGTTACAATCGTTTCACCTTTCTCTCTCTACCTGCTAATCTTCCCCACCTCTTCTCATCTTTCCTCCACCTCCAACGACGGCGCTACATAACTTTCTCCCACCGTTCTCTTTACCGTCCTCTCTCTTTTCCCTGTCCATCGGAGTTTTCCATTTCCTATCTACGCTATGATTCTATAAACTTTTCCCAAACTTTGTTAGTTTTTTCCCAATTTTTAGGTTATGATTTTTATCTAATTTGGATTGTAATACAACCAATAGTGATTGAATCTCTTCGATTAAATTTTGTATTTTTTCATTGATTGAATTTTTACAATTTAATTTTGTGTGATTAAGAGTGCGGTTTGAAATTTGTGTGACTAAGTGCGATGGAGTTGCATCTAAGGCGGCAGGTTCAATAGTGAATGCGATTGAACTTTGTGCCGGGAAGGTGGAAGGAGGCGGTTGAATTTTGTGGCGGAAGGAGGGCTGATGAATATTTTGCCGAAGGCGAGCGGAGAACACGAAAGGTGAGAGAAGGTGAAGGTGCAGGTGTGGAAGTTGAAGAAGGACAACAGAAGTGAGAAAGGATGAATTTTGTGCCGGAAAGGAGGGCGGAGAAGACAGAAATGGTGGAGGTGGTGAGAAGACGCAGGTACAGACGTTGAAAAAGAACCACAGAAGTGAGAACGGACCGTGCTATTCTGTTGTAGAATACTAATAATTAAATCTTATTGTATTAATTTTAATTTCTTAATGTATAAATTGTATTAAATAAAGGTATTGTTTTTTATTTTTAAACTTTTAACCAAAAATATATTTAATAATTATTTATATTAGTTGTAATTGTATAATGTATATGATTTTTCAGTATTAATTTTTATTTTATGTTTTAAGTAGAATTTTCAAGATTTATATTCTATATCAATATTTTTCATCTTCAAAGGAGTTGTAATAATTCATTAATATTAACGTATGTGTATGTAGATACTAAGTGTATACTTTATATTATATAAGTATATGAATTGTAGCTCGTTGATGTATATATCTAAGCTTATACGTTTTAAACATGTAAGTGTATAAGTTGTCGACTAAATGTATACTTTATATTATATGAGTGTATAATTGGTAACTTGTTGATGTATACATGTAAGCTTATATATTTTTAATTTGTAAGTGTATAAGTTGTAATTTATTGACGTATATATATTTCTAAATAAATGTACTTTTTAAATATATTCATTCAATTTTTAATTTTACATTTAACATTAAAAGTATAATAATATTCATACTATAGTTAGTTGAACTAATACACCAATATATATATATACTGATCAGTATTTATATTGATATATTTTTACATTTTTTAATTTTATATAAGGAATACATTTATGAAAACAACTATATGCGTTAGTTTCTTAAAACTTATACAAGATAAGTTATAGTGTATTTTTGCCTCTCAATTAATCCTCCACGCTCAACAGCCAACATCAACCAGAAATTCCTCCATCCGACGGTTTGATTCTTCCAACCTCAATCAACTTCCAAACCCAATCCTCAATTCAACCCACACCCATGCCGAATCCCTATTCGGACATCAACAAGTCCCAATCCCTAATCCAATCCCCAATTTCACATTCAATTAGACCCAACACCTAATTTTAATAGAGAAATAACTTGACTTGACATGGCGAAGTAAGAGACGAGAAGGTTAAAGAGGTTAAGATCTGAGAAACGTAGGCGGCGTGTGGAGGGTGGGGCAGAGGTTAAAGGCAGCGTGGAGGTTGAGATCTAAGTAGCAGATATTAGGACACGGAGGTGGCGCAAAGGTTGAGATCGGAGGTGATCGCAAAGGTAGAAGGTTGAGATCGGAGGTGAGAGCAAAAGGTAGAAAAAAATTTAAGAATGAATATGATTAAATCAAAGTAATATATTAATTATAAGTATAAAAAAATTCAAAATTTTAATTCATCTATAAATAAGTTTTCTATTCATTCACCTCAAACACACAAATAATTTTATAGCTAAAACTAGAATACAAATGTCCTACCAATACCAAAATGTACAACCTCCTTCCTTCACCTTCAGTGTGCGTTTTCCTCTTTTTTTTAAACTGTTGCTGTTAATGTTTTTTTTCATTTTTTTTATTTTTATTTTTTATTTATTTAATTTTAGGGATATAATTGTAATTTTACCCTTGTGGTTTAGAATATAATTTATCCATAGGGTTTAGAGTTTAGGGTATAATTATAATTTTATTGTAATACCCAAGAATTTAAATTATTTATGTGATAATATAATTTGTATTTTACACATTTTTATAATTATTTGATAATTATGTGGTAATTGTTTCTACATTTTAATTGTCTTTGCATTTTTATTTGAGACATTTATGATAATAATGGTGATAATATGTGAATATATATGTGCATAAATTTTTACATGCATTAATTTTAATATATATAGAAAAATTGTCTTATTTGTATAAATACATTATTTTCTAATTATTAAATATCACACGTATTATCGTAATAATAATAGTAATAAGAAAATATATATATATATATATATATATATATATATATTCGTATTAATTTGTAAATATATCATATCTTAGTTATTAAGTTTGCACATATATTCGTAATGAATAATAATAATAATAATTTACTATATATAGTAAATATTAATTAAAGGTGTCGGTGGATGAAGTCGGTTTACGACTCTATGAAAACAACTATATACGTTAGTTTCTTAAAACTTATACAAGATAAGTTATAGTGTATTTTTGCCTCTCAATTAATCCTCCACGCTCAACAGCCAACATCAACCAGCAATTCCTCCATCCGACGGTTTGATTTTTCCAACCTCAATCAACCGCCAAACCCAATCCTCAATTCAACCCACACCCATGCCGAATCCCTATTCGGACATCAACAAGTCCCAATCCCTAATCCAATCCCCAATTTCACATTCAATTAGACCCAACACCTAATTTTAATAGAGAAATAACTTGACTTGACATGGCGAAGTAAGAGACGAGAAGGTTAAAGAGGTTAAGATCTGAGAAACGTAGGCGGCGTGTGGAGGGTGGGGCAGAGGTTAAAGGCAGCGTGGAGGTTGAGATCTAAGTAGCAGATATTAGGAGACGGAGATGGCGCAAAGGTTGAGATCGGAGGTGATCGCAAAGGTAGAAGGTTGAGATCGGAGGTGAGAGCAAAGGTAGAAAAAAATTTAAGAATGAATATGATTAAATCAAAGTAATATATTAATTATAAGTATAAAAAAATTCAAAATTTTAATTCATCTACAAATAAGTTTTCTATTCATTCACCTCAAACACACAAATAATTTTATGGCAAAGACTAGAATACAAATATCCTACCAATACCAAAATGTACAACCTCCTTCCTTAACCCTCAGTGTGCGTTTTCCTTTTTTTTAAAACTGTTGCTGTTAATGTTTTTTTCATTTTTTTTATTTTGTTTTTTATTTATTTAATTTTAGGGATATAATTGTAATTTTACCCTTGTGATTTAGGATATAATTTATCCATAGGGTTTAGAGTTTAGGGTATAATTGTAATTTTATTGTAATACCCGAGAATTTAAACTATTTATGTGATAATATAATTTGTATTTTATACATTTTATAATTATTTGATAATTATGTGGTAATTGTTTCTATATTTTAATTGTCTTTGCATTTTTATTTGAGACATTTATGATAATAATGGTGATAATATGTGAATATATATGTGCATAAATTTTTACATGCATTAATTTTAATATATATAGAAAAATTGTCTTATTTGTATAAATACATTATTTTCTAATTATTAAATATCACACGTATTATCGTAATAATAATAGTAATAAGAATATATATATATATATATATATATATATATATATATATATATATATATATATATATATATATATATATATATTCGTATTAATTTGTAAATGTATCATATCTTAGTTATTAAGTATTGCACATATATTCGTAATGAATAATAATAATAATAATAATAATAATAATAATTTACTATATATAGTAAATATTAATTAAAGGTGTCGGTGGATGAAGTTGGGTTTCAAATGGGGAAAGAGCAGATCAGCGAGAAAATAATAATAAAAAAAAAGAGATAGAAAAAAAAAAGAAAGAGAGAGGAAGAGAGAAGAGAGAGAAAGGGAGGAGGAGAGAAGGAAGGAATTAGTTACAATTTTTTATTAGGTCTATAGTACTGTCGGAATTCAGGTAAGTAGAGATCAAACTACAATGCATAAACATATTGTGTATGAATTATTTGTGATTAATATGTGATAATTATATTATAGATTATTTGTGATTAGTTTAATTACGTTATAATTATTTGTGATTAATATGTGATATAAGTGGCAGATTTATGTGATTTGAAATATTATCGTTGTTTTATATTTGTTGGTTTATGTGATCAAAGATTGTTCTAATTGAATATCTATATGATCTTAGATAAAATAATTATTTTATTTTAAATAAATGTTGATATTGATGTCCTGAATAATATGTGATGCATATATAGTTTTTCCTATTTGCATACCATGCATAATCATGAAAAATATTTTTTCCAAAATTAATAAGATACTAATGGTGTGTGTGGCCACTATATATGCACTGAGTGGCGGAAGGGGCGACCTAGGAAGGAGCGACCTGGGGATATCCAGAGTAGGCTACCTAGAGTAGACCACCATCTTAAATTATTGTGAGAGAGAGTGTGTGGTGTTCAGTGAGGGGACTTCCGAGCAGCAGGGTGTCAGTTGGTGATGGACCTAGCGGGCTGTAAGGAAAGGTGGATCCTCGGACTGCACCACGTGAGACTCTGTGGAGGAAGATGATTCTTGGTGGCAAGACAAGTGACGAGCGACAGGAAGCTTGTTAGGCCACGAGATGATAGTCCTCACAGTAGTTCCATATTTATATTATGAAATTGATAAATCGAGTGATGAGCTCATTTTCAGTGCATATCATAAGTGTGTCGTGGGGATCCCATAACGTGAATGATTTTCATAATAAAAGAGACCAACTAGAAAGATTAGATAAAGGGCGATGATCTTAAAAAATGCATTTTCATGCACTGTCATGCATAATTTTTACTTACTGAGATTTTATCTCACTAGTTTATGCTTTGTAGGTAAATTGCATGTGACGCTAATGGTTGGAGTTCCTTCAGTTCCTGAGAGTTGTAAACATAGATGATGACATGTTGGGCCGGTATAATGAGCGACTCCGTAATCATTCTCGAAATTGTATTTGAAAAAAATGAATGAAATGAAAAGAATATTTATTTTGTTTATTAGTGTAAGAAAATGGGGTTGTGACAGAGTGATATCAGTGCACGGTCATGGTCCTGTACACTGTCCATGTATACAATCTCGGAATTTGTGGTACACCATCAGACTAGTAAGTTCTATTTAAGAATATCATATATGTGATTTTGTTTAACATGATTGTTGTCTCATTATTACAAATGCTATGATTATAAAATGTTGAAGTAGAGTGAGACTACATTTCGAGAACGAAATTTTTATAAGATGGGGATGATGTAATACCCGAAAATTTTTTCTATTTATGTGATAATATAATTTGTATTTTACGCATTTTTATAATTATTTGATAATTATGTGGTAATTGTTTCTTCATTTTAATTGTCTTTGCATTTTTATTTGAGACATTTATGATAAAAATGGTGATAATATGTGAATATATATGTGCATAAATTTTTTCGGGTATTAATTTGAATATATATAATTATATTGTCTTATTTGTATAAGTACATTATTTCTTAATTATTAAGTATCACACGTGTTCTCGTAATAATAATAGTGATAAGAAAATATATATATATATTCGTATTAATTTGTAAATATATCATATCTTAGTTATTAAGTATTGCACGTATATTCGTAATGGGTAATAATAATAATATTATTAATAATTTACTATATATAGTAAATATTAATTAAATGTGTCGGTGGATGAAGTCGGTTTACGACTCTTATCACTTCAACTATATATATATATATATATATATATATATATATATATATATATATATATATATATATATATATATATATATATATATATATATATATATATATATATAGTTGTGTCAATCCTTTTGGGTTTCAAATGGGAAAAGAGCAGATCAGCGAGAAAATAATAATAATAAAAAAAGAGAGATAGAAAAAAAAGAGAGAGGAAGAGAGATGAAGGGAGGAGGAGAGAGCGGCGTGCTGGAACGGGAAAGAAGGGATTAGTTACAATTTTTCACGAGGTCTATAGTATTATCAGAATTCAGATAAGTAAAGATCCAACTACAATGCATAAACATGTTGTGTGTGAATTATTTGTGATTATTTGGTGAATATTATTTTGTAAATTATTTATGATTAAATTGGGATACAAATTGTGAACTTATGTGATTTGAAGTAAGTAGAAGTCCAACTACAATGCATAAACATGTGTTGTGTGAATCATTTGGGATTAATATGTGATAATTATGTTACGAATTATTATTTGTTATGAATTATTTATGATACAAACAGTGGATTTATGTAATTGAGGTAAGTAGATGTCAAACAACAATGCATAAACTTGTTGTGTGTGAATTATTTGTGATTAATATGTGATAATTATATTATAGATTATTTGTGATTAGTTTAATTACGTTATGAATTATTTGTGATTAATATGTGATATAAGTGGCAGATTTATGTAATTTGAAATATTATCGTTGTTTTATATTTGTTGGTTTATGTGATCAAAGATTGTTCTAAAGGAATATCTGTGTGATCTTAGATAAAATAATTATTTTATTTTAAATAAATATTGATATTGATGTCCTGAATAATATGTGATGCATATATAATTTCTCCTACTTGCATACCATGCATAATCATGAAAAATATTTTCCCCAAAATTAATAAGATATTAATGGTGTGTGTTGCCACTTTATATGCACTGAGTGGCGGAAGGGGAGACCTAGGAAGGAGCGACCTGGGAAAATATCAGAGTAGGCTATATAGAGTGGGCCACCGTCTTAAATTATTGTGAGAAAGAGAGTGGTGTTCAGTGAGGGGATTTCCAAACAGCAGGGGGTCAGTTGGTGATGGACCCTAGCGGGATGTAAGGAAAGGTGGATCCTCAGACTGCACCACGTGAGACTCGGTGGAGGGAGATGATTCTTGGTGGCGAGACAAGTGGCGAGCGAAAGGAAGCTTGTTAGGCCACGAGATGATAGTCCTCACAGCAGTTTCATATTATATAAATCGAGTGATGAGCTCATTTCCAGTGCAAATCATAAGTGTGTCGTGGGGATCCCGCAACGTGAATGATTTTCATAATAAAAGAGACCAACTAGAAAGATTAGGAAAAAGGGCGATGGCATTAAGAAATGCATTTTCATGCACTGTCATGCATGATTTCTACTTACTGAGATTTTATCTTACTAGTTTATGCATTGTAGGTAAATTGCATGTGACGCTAGTGGTTGGAGTTCCTTCAGTTCCTGAGAGTTGTATACATGAATGATGACCTGTTGGACCGGTGTATTGAGCGACTCTGTGATCAGTATCGAAATTGTATTTGAAAAAAAATGAAGGAAATGAAAATAATATTTATATTATTTATTGGTGTAAGAAAATGGGGTCGTGACATTTACTCTTGTGGTTTAGGGTATAATTTATCCCTAGGGTTTAGGGTATAATTGTAATTTTACTCTTATGGTTTAGGGTATAATCTATCCCTAGGGTTTAGTGTTTAGGGTATAATTGTAATTTTACCCTTGTGGTTTAGGATATAATTTATCCCTAGGGTTTAGGGTTTAGGGTATAATAGTCATTTAAATAAAATAAATTTAAAATAAAATAAAAAAATAAATTAATGAAGGAGCGGAAATTAACTAAGAAGAGTGAAGACCAAGGATGTACCAATTGAATTGGTATCCCTGATTGTACCCTAGTCCCTCTCTAACTTTATAATGAAAAGTGATATACGGATAAGAAATGTTGATCTATCTTTATATAATCAAAAGTGATATCCAACTGATGATAAAAATTGATAATGGTATTGTGAATATTTCATGAATAATTTATAGTAGAGTTGATATCTGATGCATCCAGTTGTACGCGTCCTACTATATGTGTATATAATTTTTTATTTAATAGTAATATATATATATATATATATATATATATATATATATATATATATATATATATATATATATATATATATATATATATATTAATAATATAGTTTTTTCATTTAATTTTTCATTAATAAAATTAACATAAAATTTGCTGATAAAGTATATACATTTTTATTCATTGGTGTATATATTTTTATTTATAAGTGTATAAGTTTTTGAATTGCTCATAATGATCTTTATGATATAAATAAATGAAAAGTGATAACATTTTAAAGTAATAAACTTTTAATAAAAATTGATAATTAATTACCAAAATATAAAATGATATCAACGTAATACAGTCTCACACAATACTACTCAGATTTAATGGTATTAATTTACTTTTTGAAAAAAAAAAATCATTATAATTTTTATTGCTTTTATTAATACATATAGTATTAATTACGTTATAATTTTTTAAATATTAATTTTACTTTCTATTTTTCATGAATTTCATCTCATTAGATTGTTTTATTATTATTATTATTATTATTATAAATATTTTGGATTAACGAAGGTTTTTTTTTAAAAAAAATTTAAGACAGAATTGGTGGTATCAATTCACATTGTTATTACTTTTATTTTTTTTATTAATTTAGTTATAATTTTTTATTATTTTATTGATAATTTTAGCATATTTATGAGATCATATATAAAAACTCTAAATTTTAAAATAGGATAGATTTTGGGTGAAACAGTCAACATTTTATACTTTTTAAAATAATTATCACTTTTGTTATAAACATTATCACTCTCACTATAAAATTTTATCATTTTTTATCTATACTATAGATTATTTATGAAATGACATTATCACTAAATTAAAAAGTATTAATAGTATTATCACTTTTCATTAATAAAAAAATATAACTTTTTATTATAGAAGTTATCACTTTTTATTCGTCTTATGTAACTTATTATGTAAGACAGTGATACTGTATCACACATGTCTTTGTCATGTTCATATATTAATATTAAAATTTAATTTGTAATATGAATAGTAGTTATTACAAAATAAATTTAAATTTAAAGAAATATTATTTTAAATTAATTTTATTACCATTATTTTATCAATTAAAAAAAATAAGGTGTAAATAAAGATAATTTGAAAAGAGTGAGGCTTGCGTGCGCCAGGGCACATACAGTGCGCTTTTCTAATTTAGTATTATGGATAAGGGTACATTATTTTGTTATGAAGGATATACATTTTAATTAATAAGAGTACACTATTTTGTTTTAAAGGGTATATATTTTTCATTAATATTTTTTATTTTTCTTCAGAAAATAAAGGGTACATATTTTTATACTAAAATGTAGTATACAATTTAACACAAAATTATAAAGGTACACAGAGTGTCTTCGCCCGGTTCACACATGTTTCCATTTGAAAATATTAATAAGTCAAAATCAAAATAAAAAATATAGGGAACTTGATTTGATAGGATTGGAGGGAATAAATAACTGACGTGGAAAACATAATAAAATCATAAATTAAAAAAAAACCGATAATAACCGGTGAAAAATTGGCTAATAGATAACCGGATCATACAAGTAATCCCCAATATCTACACTATATATAAAGAGAATAAGTTCCAAGGACGGCCAGTTTCTTTCCCGTTCCCGGTCACCCTGTACGCCGCGTGTTCTGCCTCCTTTCCCCCTCTCTCTCTCTCTCTGCATACGTGTCCGTCCACCACAACGCATGCGGAGTCCTCGCACAAAGTTATTTTCTGCCTCACCTTCTTCTTACTTCCGTTCGTCTTCTTCCTTCTACTTTCGTTCACTCCCGGTAAGTTTCCAGTATTTTTCCGTTCTCGGTTGCTCTCCGTGACGCGTGCTTCACCCTCTGCCTTCCCTCTCTACGTGGTTGTCATCTGCTTTCTTTCGTTCTGCAAGATTAGAAAATGAAACGAGGCATGTCCGTACCGCTTTCCTCTTCTATCCTATCGTCGTCTTCTCCTCTTATCATCACTCTACTCGGTAAGCCACACCCCTTTAGGTTTTTGTTCACTTGTCGTTCAATCGCTAATTTCGACGGAACAACTCTAATTTCGGTTGTTCTGTTTGAATTTTTTTGCCGCGTTAAGCCCTAAAATTTGTGCTTTTCCAATCCACCCGCCGCTCCAGGCTCTGTCTGATTGGCCCCGTACTTCCGTGAGTATTTTTTACTAAGTTTGGGTAATTGAAAGATTTTATTATGCTTAACTCTTGCTTCTCTTCTCTGTTCTGCTTCGTTCGCCAGTACTCATGAGTATCTTCCCCCATGTTTAGCCAATTAACTACAAGTGCAGTCGATTACTGTTACTGTTCGTCTTTTATTTGGAAAATTGCTATTGCGTCTGTACCACAAATTGCTTCTTGACTTTCATTGCTTATGTATATTTGATGTACTTCCAATATGTATGGCCTTTAACAATATATGGAATAAATGTTGATTGCTTCGAGATTCTTACATGGGTTTTGCTCTTCCTTTTAGCTGTAAGAGTGCTGCCTAGATTAAAATTCTTGGCATGACACGATACTGTAATTGCAACTTATATGTTCAACTGTAATATGTTTGGGCCTGTTAATCTAATTATGAATCAACCTATGAGAGCTACTATTAATTTTTATTCATCACTAACCCTTCATGCTCACATTCATTTGGATTTCACAAAGGCTATGGGCTTTGTGCAATTGCAGAATTAGGAACATAACTAAACGTTGGATGTACCTATGCACTTCACTTCGTAATTGTTTATTCACTTATTCATTCATTGTTTTGATTTCTTGAGTAAGAATATGACTGCAAACCTGAAACATTTGCATAATGTGATAATGCATAAAGATTTAGGCATTGTAAAATGATAAAATGTTAGATTGTAGTCATGGAATAATTGGAATCGTAACTCTCATTTTGTTAACCTGAGTCTCACCTCTATTTTCTTTTGTTTTGTTGGAATTTGTGTTTGGTTGTGCAGATGTGCAGATACGCAACCCTTTAATATGAATTATGAACCATAACAGAAATTATATATAAAAAGAAAAAGAATATGAAAGGAGGCTCAGATGTGCGGTTGCCACCCACTAACCTTTCACCAAGAGACATGGTTTGCCTGAGGATATGTGATAGAAGGGGAGGTGTGCGCAACTTCTTCCATGCAGGGCTGGGAGATGATGAATGTAGCATTAGCGTGGCTCTTGAATTCCGTCATGGTAATCCTACCTTTTCTAAACTCTTTAACAAATATAGTAAGCCTGTTGCCTGGCAAATTGGCTTCTTCAGCAGCATGAAAAGGTAAACAAATCACATTTCATAGGGATCAAAGTGTACTAAAGAGGTGTTTGTCAGTGTTAAGACAAAAAAAAAAAAAAAAAACAGCATATGTGTCCTCTGCTTTAAGTTGTACTTATTCTAGGATACTCTACTAAGTTTCACCAAATTCCTTGCTATTTGCTCCTCTATCTCTCATCTTTTATTGCCTCATGCTCTGTCTCATTAATTATCCATGGGAAATACAACTTTAAGCATCATATAAAGAATGTAGAGCTTCCCCTCCACATTTTCTTGAAATTCTCTGTTGAAATGGTTGTTTGTTAAGTATAAATAAAAAAGGTCAACAGAAATGTGGATGACCAGCATTGTTCTTATAATCCTATTGATATTTCTTGCTGGATGCTCATCAGTTTATGCATCACCTACTGTTAGTGAGTACACATATTTACACACAATTACACTCGAGTTGGTGTTATTTCTTAAATATTTTTCCTTTTCCTTTTTATAGGCGTACATTTGTAGAGATTGTTTGTGGGGTTGTCATAGAAGTTGTCTCCACCATTTCCAAGTGGTTGTGGTTGCTGAAATCGACCACCAAATCAGGTAAAGATCACTTTAAAAAAAACCCCACACGTCACGAATTCCTCTGTTTGAATTTTCCTTTTGGGAAAAAATAAATAAATAAATTGCCTCTTTTCCAGCCGTTTGATGATGAAATTTGAAGGTGAGTATAGCGTTGAGACAATGTTAATGTAAGTAAGCTTGGAATTGAACCTCGCTCAGTGAAGATCTCACCAGATGGCGATGTTTTCATTTTGGACCTCAGAGTAGCAACATTTACAACATCCCAACTCCGTTATCTCGATGTGAGTTGCTCTATATTTCATTAATTATGTATAAATAAAGAATAATGATAATGGCTTGTCTTATATTTTATTAACTTTTCTATGTTTTTATCCAAAGAGAAACAATTAATATTCCCTAGCTTTCAATCATGACTTTACTTGTTCTACTTCTTTTAAAGCAACGACAAAGTAAAAAATTCTCGTGATTTTGCTTTGTTTCACATTTTGCGGGGTTGTATTTTGCTCACACTGTGTTTGTGAAAACTAGAATATTCATCTTATTTGGTTCATGATATCCTTTAGAAGTTCACTAAGGAAAAACAAATTGATGAGCTCTAGAAGTTTGTTTAACAGGTTTCTAACGCAGGTTTACACATGTCCTATGCTGGTTTTGATATATGGGAGCTTTTCAATGTTTGACAGTTATTACTAAGTTCGGCAAGGGAATTACTGCAGATACAGCCACCCTAGATGTGGAGACTGAATGTTTAACAATAAATCATTCGCCAGGTGCTGCATTCCACGACATCAAATGTGGCGTTGGAATGGGATAGGAGGTTGATAGGGTTAGAAGATTACATAAAGCACAGGTGAGTGAAAGCTTAATGGTTCCTCGCAGTGCTGCTGCAGATGAAGGCTATATCTGTATTTTAGAGAACTATTATTAGTGACTATTATTTCTGTAAATGTTTAAACAATCATGCTCGCAACATTTGATTACTACAAATATGGGTATCACTTGTCATAAATGAATTAAATAGTCCCTAAGATACGGGTAGACACTTAAGGGTAGACACCTCACGAAGTTAGGTGTTGCATCTACCTAGTTAACAGAAAAAAAACAACGCAAGAGAAAAGAAAAGAAAAAACAAAATCAATAGGCATGGATTACGTGGATACGTTGAAATCAATTGAATGTATTAGACGGTTATTAAACTTGAACGGCTGGGCATTGCCCTTTTTATTTTTAATTTTTTTTAATAATAATAAATTGTAAATGGGTTTGTGGAGAATCATCTAACATAACATAATAGGATCCATAAAACGGTCTCACCCAAGACTCAAGTTCAATCATCTTTACTAATTTAAAGGGGAATAACTTTGAATTCATCCGGTTATGTTTAAGTAATTTTAAGGTATATTTAGTACTACATTAATCAATATTTTTTATGAGGGTATTCAAGTAATATTTACTAAAATATATTAATTTAAAAATATTTTGAGGTACGTCCCATAATATTGGGAGTATAAATACCCTTTTTCTTTTTTAAGTTATTTCGTATGACTTGAAATCAGCGAATATTATATGTATATTTAAAAGAAAATTTTAAATCTTAACTTTTCATTTCTAAATTAGCTTTTCAATCAATTTTTGTTAGAAAAAAAAAATTAGGATAGATGGGGAAAAAAATTTTAACATCTCGAATGTAAAGTGATGATTAATAGCGAAATGATATCTTACACAAGGCATATGCTATTTTTAAAATTAGTTAAATATTTGCGTTTTCAAAATTACGGGAATTTTTTATTTTTTGAATTGAGTAAAATTTGCAAGATTAGACTAATTTTTTTACAGAGAAGTTTGAAAAAAAAAAAAAATACCCCAGTTGATTTAAAAATAGAGTAGGTCTTGCGTGAGACCGTCTCACGTGAGACTATTTTTCACTTTTTAAAATGACAATGACTGTTGTGGCCCCGTCATTTTTTTTTTTGCATCGGTGCAACCGCGTGTGTGACCCCCACCTTTCTCACCAATTGCTGTGTGTTTTCTTTTTTTTTTCATTTTATTCTTTTCTTTTAAATTTAATTTTAGTAGTATAATTGCAATTTTATCCTTGTGTGTATAATTTATCCCTAGAGTTTAGGGCTTAGGGTATAATTACAATTTTACCCTTGTGGTTTAGGGTATAATTTATCCCTAGGGTTTACAGTTTAGGGTATAATTATAATTTTGTCCTTGTGGTTTAGGGTATAATTTATCCTTAGGGTTTAGAATATAATTGTAATTTTACCCATGTGGTTTAGGGTAAAATTTATCCCTAGGGTTTAGGATTTAGGGTATAATTGTAATTTTATCTTTGTGGTTTAAGGTATAATTTATCCCTATGGTTTAGGGTGTTGACGTTCTATCGTTTGGTTAACGTGAATCGTTATGGTTGCATACAATTCTATAATCAGCGGAAGCAAGAAAACATAGTAACGTATTACCTTTCACCAGGGTATGTTGAAGAAGATGAATTCTCGTCGGTAGCCTGCGCTGCCTCACCGTTTTGGGCATAACTCACTCATCTGATCTCCGATTTTAGTAATCTACGTGCCAAAATGATTCTCTCTTCAGTGGCTTTCCAAAGGTGTAACACAAGTCCAGTTTGGAGTTCCACACGATTTTAGAAAAATCATGGAAGTTGACAAACAGCAGCAGCAAACAATCTTCTGTTGTATTCCCATTTCAATCTTGACGTCGTGTGGGCAACGATCCTCAAGATCTTCTTAATCTGCTATTTCCTCACCCTCCTCACAGTATTAGATGTGATTTAGTTATCTTTAGGGTTTTCGGACAGTTGAGATGACTTATATATGGGCTACAGTAGGGACCAGTAGGAGAAATTAGAGTTGGGCCTCCATTGGGCTTAAGTATTCAAGTTTTGCCCAAAACTTATACTTAAGTTCAATAATAATAATATATACCACTAAAATATTATTACTGCACTATCGTTCTAATCTCATAATTACGTTATGAGCTCCTTCTTATTATGAGCCCGTTAGTCTCCCCATGTTTAAGATATGCAATGCCCATTAATTAATTAAGTTACTGACAACTCCATTAATTAATATCTCATCCGAGGGTAGTACCACTCAACCTCATTATCATGCCGGAATAAATCCACCTGCAGGGTTTACATGATAATCCTTATGGGCTCCTCAAGGGGACATCATCAACTTATATCGGACACGGATTTCTTCTACAATCAACATCACATCATAGACACAACACTATTTTCCAACTTACCGAATTTGTTGATTTAATTACATGTAAATCTCACCTATTGATGAATCAAAGAAATACATAATGTCTTACGTGTCGAGGTTATTTTATAGGGATTAAGAGCACGAACATCCATAATAACTGAGATCAAGTTCTTCTATACAGACAGTACAAGTCGAACGATCTCAAGTGGTCCTGCTCAATACACACAAAGCATACTAATGTGATTCTATAGTCAAGACAAACTAATACCAAATCACACTACAACCATCCCGATAGAGAGTCCCTGTCTATCTCGGTTGTGAGCATCTATTTATACTTTATTAGAAAACCAATAATATGATCTTCTGCGTGTTGTCGCACAACATATTATCTACAGTATAAAGTAAATGGACTATTGCATTGACATATAAATAAATTATAAGACGCAATCATTTGATCATATGATTCTCATTTCAAATAAATTATTATAACATTGTTCATACTAAAGCTAGACTTTTAGTATACAATCCAATATATGGTATAATTTTAATTTTACCCTTGTGGTTTAGGGTATAATTTATCCCCAGGGTTTAGGGTATAATAATCATTTAAATATAATAAATTTAAAAATAAAATAAAAAACAACATTAATGAAGGAGCATAAATTAATTAATAAGAGTGGGACCAAAGGGGTACCAATTCAATTGGTACCTCTTACTGTACCCTAATCACTCTCTTTTAAAATAGTTATCACTTTCTCTATAAAATGTTATATTTTTATTTATACTGTCACTACACCAAAAACGCTGATAGACATCGGTTAAAAATCGATGTCTATTTCATCAAACAGCCGATGTTGAAGCCCCCGATGTTGAAAGTGGGCGCTGATAGACATCGGTTTTTAGCCGATGTCTTTTTCATTGTATAGACATCAATTACGCTCTTTGACATCGGTTATCCGCTGATGTCTTTCGACGAAAAGACATCGGTTAGCACCAATTAGACATCGTTTATCAACCGATGTCTTTGTAAGAAAAGACATCGGTCATAATCCATTAGACATTAGTTAATAACCGATATCTATCCACTTATAGACATCGTAAGGGGCCAATAAAACCGATGTCTTTTTAAGAAAACACATCGACTTTGCACTGAAACACATCATTTCTCCGCCGATGTCTTTCCTAGCATAAACATGGGTTTTTATATGATGTCGTTTTATTTTATTTATTTTTATTTTTATTTAATTTTATGCATAAATTTACATTATTAATATAATTAAATTAAACGCAATCATACTATATAACTCAAAACATAAGAATATTTTACAAGAATTTCAAATACTTAATTTCAAATACAAAGAAAATCATCCTTCAAATCTAAAAGTACAAAAATATCCTAAAAATCCAAACTTCAATTTTACATAAATAAAACCTAAATTTATAAGCTAAAATCTCATGATCGAGAGATGTCCAACCTATTGTTTCGAATCCACTTTATCTTCTTGCCTTCCACTATACAATATCTTTATCTTCTTGTCGTCTCATTACAATTACCTGAGATAGAATAAAAATTTAGTACTTAATAATATGACTTAAAGATATTTATTGGGAAAAAAATTAATATGACTTAAAGATATTGAAATAGAACAGAGATGGTTAATATGACTTAAAATTTACATGTGTGTTGTTTTTAAAGAAATGGTGCATCTGGGTAAATGGCAATTATGCTAGATAAACTACTTAGCAATTTAGCATATAACAAGCATCAACTATCACTCTTCTCAAATAAAATATAAGAACCTTGTACAGATAGATTCTACTAGCTGACAATTACATTTTTGGAAATAAAGTTTGATGATATGGAATATATCCAGCAGACAATAGAAAAACTATATGAATTTTCTTTGAATAGTTACACAAAAAGACAAGATGGAATATGACCTGCATTTTGTAACCACTTGCATATTTTGTGCTAGATTTCCAAAACCATCTTACCCAGAGTTGATAGCATTAAATGGACTGATAGAAGTCAGATATTTGTCCCCAAAACTAAATATTTATAACCGTATATGATATTTAGAAATGAAAATAGCTTTACCGATAAAAAGCAAATAGCAAATGTTGCATGTATTCAAATAAACAATTGCTTTCCTTGATCTATTAGTTTCTGGATCGCAAAATATTTCAACCGTTATTTCTGTTGCTGATGTGAATGCATAATAGCTCTTAAAAGTACCTAGTAATTAACAAAAGAAACATTGTGTACCAATTTCTGATTTTAGCACATTACTCAAATAAAGCAGCAACCACAAGCGATGAGAGCATTCCAACTGATCCATCACCACTGCCCCGCTTCCTCCATTCAACAGCAGCAGCTTCAGCCTTGTTCCTAAATATTTGATAGAAATAATAGTAATTAAACACCCTGTAAAATAGAAGTAGCAATTACATAAGATCCAGACATCTTAACTACAAGGACATACATACATAGTTAAAAAGGGCATTCATAAAGAGAAGACTTGAATATAAAATAAACATTAAAAATGAATAAATATTTCATATTCATTTGCATTAATATTGTCTTAAGTCTAACATTCATAATATCAAGCCCAGGACAAAAAGAAAAAAACTGCACATTGGGACCCAATCGGGGAATTCAATATGAAAGCCATTAGATAAACAAATATACTTTATGAATAAATATTAATAAAAAATATTTAGTGAAGCAATAAACATGTCTATTCATTCATAAGCAAGACCCAAATCCTTCATAAGCACATCAAAGATAGAATATTAGGAAACAATTATTGTAATTGTTGAAAAGATCAAAATTTTGAGGAAATATTCAAAATTTTTGAGGAAATATCCAAAATTTTGAAATCTAGCTATATCACCTTCTTCACTCACGTACTGAATATCAGCCTCAATCTTGCAAGCAATGCAGAAAAAAATAGTTGTGAAAATTATTCTTCAATGAATTGTGAAAACAAGGAAACTTTGCATGGTGAAAATAACTTGCTGAAAGCTAAACATTAACAAAAAAGTATTATAAATTCATAGGATAGACCTACATTACAAGAAAGTATGAAGTAGCTGTACAATCGTATATAATTATGGTTGCAAGTGATACCTTTAATTCTTAATCAGCCTGATTTTTTTTTAATGAAATCTTTAAATTAATTTCGTCTTATCACGATCACATATCTAAAGTGAATAATTTAATAATTTTTTTCTAAGGTTAAAAAAAAAAAACCAGTAGCAACACATAACAACATATAGAAATTTTTTTAAGAAGCTAAGAAAATGTCAGAAGTAGGTTTAATCTTTCAAATGCATCCAAAAATATAATAGTTTCAAACATGTTGATATAATCAAATACAGGAAAAGAACTACGAAAACTTGCAATTATCTTTGCTCTGTTATTCCAGGCTTCTATATGCATCTGAGCCAATTTTTGCTGAAAATAATGATAGTCTCTGAAAGTCACACTTAATGAAGGCTGAAAGCTTCAAAATCAATAGCATTGATCTTTAAGTTTTACTAAATTACCTAACGATCAGCAAGTTCTCCTCTTCCAGTAAAGTTCACTCGAAATAAAGCTATGACAGAATCAACAATCTGAACCAAAGTATCATAAAAATTAGTCAATATTCGACTACATAAAAACAAGAGAATATTTTAGAGTACTACTTCAAAGATTAATGGCTCGATAGAAATTTAATGGCTAAGGCCCGTAATGAGGCTTGAAATCTCAGATGAGAGATAAGTTACCAATACCAACTTTGTAAACTTGCAGAACTGGATGCAAAGCAGATATGCAAGATGGGAAAATTTTCCAAATCTCTTTATTGGTTCTTAGTCGACGCTTGATCCAAGCATACCTTCTTTCTGATTTATCCAGCTTCGCCAATTCTGCCAAATTTTACCCACATTTCTTCTTAAAATCATAAACTCGCTTCAGAAAAGATTAGAAATCAATAATAAAAATGAATAAAAATATTAGACGAACCTGCTCCCTCAAAACTTTGTTGATATGAAGTATGCTCCCTGCTGCAGAAGTTCTTTACTAACTCCTCCCTGACTGATGGCTCCAAAGCATCAACAATTAGACAAGCATCGGATAGCTTCTGCAGTAAATTAATTCCTAAGCTGTAGAAGAGTCTTTATGAGCACGTCTTAACAAATAAATATAAAAACGAAGAGAAGTAGCAAAAGCTAGGACAAAAGTAAAATCATGTCTCATATCACAATTTACAAGTAATGATTGTGTATCTATATAGGCCATTAAGTTAATAAAATCATTTGGAAAAAGGAAATTGAAACATCAGAATTGTTCACTCACTTTTGCCTGTGAAACTTAGGAAATTAAAAACTATATATTTTACGCATACGTCACTCTACTTTCAGTAGGAGTAGTGTGATATGAGCAACTCAATTTTCTGTCTATCTCTTGTTTATTAGCATTGTATAAAAGAAATGAGCTGATATTAAAATATTAGGCTAACTTTTGTTATAAAACAAAACATAAGTTCAATTAATGTGGTTTGGCTACTTGTGTCAAAATAAGAATGATCTCTATGATCTTTAACTAATATAAATTGATCATAATGTCTGTTTGAAACTAATTATTATGCAAGCTTTTAAGAAGTAAAGACATCTAAGATTACTGAATCAAATTTCACTTTCAGAGTGGTCATTAGAATCACAACTCATGAATCTAAGCTAGCTTAGGTTAGAAAACCTTGCAGATGTTGAGTTTCATACAGAAGCATGCATGTTGCATAATTAGAAGAACAAGTATAAGAGAGAGAGAAATATTGATGAATAAATAATGAAAAGTGATTCTCTATAATTATTCTGCTGCATATTTATTTCATAAACCTGAAAACCAGAAATTCTTACAATTACATTCTGCAAACTTTGACTTTTTTTTTTTAAACCTTGATTTTTATATAATCAGAAACAATAAAAATCCATATTTTACAGAGAAAACTCATTTATTTAATAAGTAGAGAATTATTTGTATGCTGCAAGTTCACACAACTAAAATATATCCATTTCTCAAACAAGCCAAATCAAGTTAACATACAACAAAAATATAATAAACCTTTGAGACTCCAAGGCAAGAATATTGCTAGCTTCATTTTCAAAAAAGGATTTAGATTACAAACCATTAGACAAAATCTGGGCGATATTAATACTAGAAACTAAGTGAAGAAACTATTAATAATCTAACGAATTTATTAACAAAATTCATATCCTCCATCATCAATATTGCCCAACAAACTGAGTGGTAAGAATAATACAGCTTTTGAAATGCATGTGGGACTGTTGACCTTTTGCTGCCCAAACACTTGCCCACAATCGATACACCACAGCAAAACAGATAACAAGAATTGTAAAACTAAAACTAATCAGACCACTTTCCGATTTAAACAACGGAATGACAGAAAATATAAAAAATCAAGCAAAGAGCAAATTAAAAAACCTTAAATGTAGAGCATTGTCTGAAATGGTTAGGGAGCTTAAGTTTTTTAAGATTGACTCCGCAGTCCTCCCAAAGACCAGTTATCAGCATACATGAATGATAAAATGGCAAGGAATGTAACAATATTCTTACTGCCTTCCCTGCTGGAGTAACCCCACTAGGGTTTGGGCCGCTGTTGACTTCAAATCGAGTGGAAATTGCAGATACCACAGCAAAATAGAGACAATCAGTTAAATTCTAGGAATAAAACCATGGGAATCAACCAATATAGATAAAAAAAAACTTAATATTATGCAATATACACATACAGAGCTAACATAAAACCTGCAACACGAACAGATGACATACAAGAAATTCAAGAGCCGAAAAATTCAGCTTTTATAGAAAACACAAGAAACTTTCAGCAATAAAATAGAGAGCACGTACATAGCAGGTCCATAATCCCCAAATTCCAGAAAGAAGAGTATCCTGGGCAGATAGGGCTTTTGTTTGCTGAGGGCTTGGGCGACGGCGGGAAGTTTAGAATCCACCCGAGAACTGGCGGCGCTCCGAAGAGTGTTTTCCGAAAGGGACGAGCGCAGCCAAAGGCATCTTGCATCAAGCTCTGGCACGAGATTGCCGCAATGAAACGCTTCGCATCTGATGGGTCTCACTTCAGGGTCCGTCGAGATAGACAAGACTGAATCCATAAATGCGATTTGGGTGGAGCATGCCAGCAGAAAGAAAAGGAGATGCTCCGACGGCACTGAATTTTTCCCACGCCTTCTTCGAATTTTTTCCAAGTGTTTTGAGTACCGAATGAGTTGGGTTTTGTGGTGGGGGAAGGTGATATAGGGTTTAAATATAACTTGGTAAATAATATTGTTTTCAAAATTATACTTAAATGGTATCTAACTATACTGGTTTTGACCCTGATAGACATCAGTTTTGGAAAAGACATCGGTTTTGAATGAAAAAACATCACATTTTAGGAGTAACCGATGTCTAATAGGTGATGTCTATCAGCGTTTTTGGTGTAGTGTTTTGTTGAGCTGCAGAACTAGCTGGATTTTTGTTTCTTCTCCCACGATTCCGACGTCCGAGAACTTGTTGAAAAATGTGCTTCATCCATCGGTTCTTGTTGTTTATCTTTTGCTGTTGGACCGAAATTTCATTCCGAGTAGCATTAGCGTGGCAAGCAGAAGTAGAGTGGCCCAATAGTTTGCAGATGCTACAAAACTTCGGGATAAACTCATACTGGACCTTTTGGACGAAACGACCTCTTGAAGTGTTGATACTTACCTCATGACGAAGGGGCTTTGCTGCATCTATTTCAATCAACATTCTAGCATAAGAGAGATGCTCCTTGGATTCCGTGAAGTTATCCATCGTCATGGGATATCCAATCGCTGATGCTAACAAGCTCAAATATTTAGATTTCCAAAGATTCAGCGGGAGGGATGGGAAGTGGAAATTCCTTCCTCGTCGAACTGAAAATTTGGGGGCATCTTTTTCAGCATAAAAAATCTTTTGTATGAGTCATATGGGCCATTTTGAAGGACCTTCTGGGCATATGCTTCAGAGAAAAGCTTGAAGATAATCCATCCACTCACATGATGGTATATCTTAACTTCCACTTCCCAAAGCTTCGCCAACTCCTTAAGGGCTTGGAATCCTGGGTATCTACCCGCAAAGTACCCAATCAGTGTACACTCCCATTCATTGTCGTACTCTTCATCCGGAATAACAACTACTCCCTCTTATAACGGGGGAAGGAAATCTAGCTTGCATGAGGGTTTAGGGGTACGATTGTGGATAGGTTTATCTAAGTGGTTGGGGAGTTGTGGAGGTCGGGGGTTATGTGTAGTGTACGGTGGAGTTTTGGACGTGGAAAGGGCTTGAGGGGGACAGATGATTGGGCCAGAAATGGAACCAAATATCAGAGTTGGATCTGGGTTGGATGGAGGGGGGAACGGGTGACAGAGGGGTTAGGATTCCTGATGGGATTTTTGATAGGATGAGTAGGAGTTGTGGTTTTCTGGTTAACCTGTGGGGGGTTGAGTGGGTTGGAGGATGGATGGGTCAGTATGACGGGGAGGGTGAATGTAAGATGACGAAGACCCAGGTTGGATTGAAGGCCGAGAAGGAGTGGAAGTAGTCGGGGGAGTAACTGGAGCTTGTCGGTTGGATGGATTTTGGGGGTTAACGGGAGGAGGGGTGGAAGAGTTTGGTTGAACGGCCGGATTTAATGGTGTAAGAGCTATACGCCTCATTACCGGAAAGGACATCGGAGATGATCTGTGGGATCGAAGGGAAGAGGGGGTGGGTTGAGAAGGAGGGGTGAGTGAGTAGTTGCATTTCCCAACAATTTTTCCTTAAAAGAAGGATGTTTGGCAGAACTTTCGACATTGTCAGAAGGGGGATCAAGAAAAGGGAAAGGGAGTGAGTTTGACTTGTGAGCATAAAGCTGATATGAGGCAATAGGGTCTGCCTCCTCTTTCTCACCTACCACGCTACCTCCTACCAAATTTGTCCCATCCGCTGCAACTTCCAAGGCAGATAGCAACGTTAAATCCATCTGATTTCCGGCAATCTCCGGCAACTCAGCAACCAAACGTGGAGTAGGTTCCTTTCCATCTATATTTTCTGCACACGCCGACAGCTCAGTTGCAAGAACAATAGTACTTTCAACATCAACATCAACATCCTTCCTCCTAAACTGCTTGATTATCGTCTCCGGCGAAGAAGTCCCCGCCGACTGTTGCTCCGACGAAGTTTCCAGGGACGCATGTTCACGTAGATGGGATTTTTTCTCTGAAGACAAGGCTATTCTCCCGTCAGCTTTCTCCATCGACATGAACTCCAACCGACTCGTATTCTCTTTCGGTGACAGATCTGTAGTAAGAATATGATTGTTGAGAGTATACTCCCCTCTAGATGGAGGGGTTTGTGTCTTGTAGAATTCCTTTAAAGATAAAACTTTCACTTTCCTTTTCTTTTTCTTGTTACCACCAGTTACACTACTGCTTGCTTTGCTTCCTAGCCGTGTAGAGGGGGAAGATGGAAGCGAACACGACTTTTGGCTAGCCATGGATGACCGGAGAACAGGTATCACTGTTAATAGAGACTACTCAAAGGATAGCCAGCTCACTGGCCTCCATTATTTAGTGATGAAGAAGATTAACGGCGTAAAGGTTGAAGAGAGAAGGGAGAGGAAAGTTTTTTAGAGAGAGAAAGTCTTTTCGAAAATAGAAGTTGTAACACATTCATATATATAATCACGTGTATATGAAAAAAATTATAATAATGAAATCGCAGATTTATTTGCAAGTATAGTAACACCATTGCATGAAAATTTTATGTATGAAATCACAAACATAGTTTTAGGCGTAGTTGCAACGCGTGAAGTACAACATGAAAATTGTATATGGAATTATAGCAGACTAGGATAATTACGTTTAATTTTTTTTTAAAAAAAAAGATGGCATATTTTTTAAAAATTATAGTGATATTTTTCCAAAATAAAGTATCAAAATTGATATTTTCATCGATAAAGTATCCACTAGGTGATGTTGAATAAATTTGGAATATGAAGCAAAAATATTAACATGTCTCCAAAGAGGCAAAGAGTAAGGATGATGATACTCAAAATTGAACACAAGTGAATATGTAAATAATGGAGGTAGCTTTACAGATGATGGTATTGTCCAAAAGAAGAATGCTGGCCAAAATCATCTCATCCCCTCAAACTGTCTCCTTCCAGCATGTTAACTACCTATAAGCATTAGGCAATAAATCACATTAAATTATAGAGTCAGAGCAACTGTATTATTATTCTCAGATTAATGTCAATTGTATATAAGAAGAAATACAACACAACTTTCACCTGAGACATTCGAGGCCTCGACTGAGGGTCTTGTTTTAAGCACAGCGAAGCACAATGCATCATTGCCTCAACCTTTTCCTTCGCGTAGCAGCCGCTCAAGCAAGGATCTACGCGTTCTGAGAGGGTGTTCTGTTTGAACAGAGGACGGGCCTACACCATAGAAACGAGTGCAGTAGAAAATCAAACTATATGTTAACAGAGATTAATCTCCACAGACCACTGAGAGCAGTAACAAGGATCTCAATAAATCAGTTACATGAGGAAAATTGAATGGCATCAACTTTGATTGTAACATAATTAGATTAAAAGCTTAAAATATATAAATGGATCTTATCCTACCCACTCAGTGAGGCACTGCTCGGCCCTGGGCCGGTTTATATCAACAGCTTTCCTCCCAGTGACCAACTTAAAATTATACAAATATATTGATGAAGTCAAAAAAATAATAACAAAATTCTGTTTTAGCATGTATCTTTGTGGGGATTAAAACCATTTTAGTCCCATAACTTTTCACATGGTCTATTTTAGTTCCATTAAAGATAAGTTTGTTAATTTAGTCCTACCGGTGAAGAAATAGGATCAAACACGTCCTATTTTCACCGGAAAACGCTGACATCACCGGAAATCGGCCACGTCACAACCGGAATCATCGATTTCCGGCCGGGATGATGACGTGGCGCATGATGGCAGGTTAATCAGTGGGATAAAAACTTATTCAGTCTCATAACTTTCCTCATGTTCTATTTTAGTCATAATCTATAAATATATAAAAACAAGATAGTGAACTTTCCCGCCCAAATTAAGGGTAGTTTTATTAAATACATTAAAAAATATTATTAAAAAATCAGAGAAAGGCAATAAATCAATAAGTGTATTGTTAGTAAAAAATAGAAATCGCCCAAATCTTTTTACTATGTGTAACTGTGTATAATAAATGTGGTTCATTGCCCAATAAATGAGCATGCTATTTTCTGGGTTGAGTGTCTCAATTTAGTGTCAGAGGAAGCTTATGGTGCACTTCTCACAAATATAAATATGTACTCCACTTACTTCCCACAATTGTATATATATACTTGCGATGGATACAAAATGTGCAATGAAAATAATTGAAAAAAAGAAGCTACTACAATGTTGGTCGGTCATTATGGTGGCCGGTGATGAGTGATATTTTCACTTAAATTTTAGTGTCTTTTTATGTGTATTTTCGTATATTTTTATCCGTATTTATGTGCTATTTTGTGGAGTTATGTATTTTTATGGAATTGAGTGTGAATGAACTTAATCGTATGTAAAACAGGTGAAATTGGAGCGAAAATGGAGAAGGGAGGCGAAAGAAGGAAGAAGAAAATAGGGCAGCAAGAACACGGTCAGCCGTTTCAAGTACACAGCCGTGTCGTGCTACACGAGCCGTGTACTGCAAACGGGCCTGTAAGAGATGGCCGTGCGACGACATCAGAATGAGCAATACGACCATCCCTTGGCCGTGTTGCGGAACATGACCGTGTTGCAGCACACGAGTCGTGTTGCTGTAGGATCAGAAACACATCAGAACCCTTCTAGAAGCTTCCTAAAGGGTATAAATACCCAACACTTCAATATTTGATCAGATTTTCGGTGGTTTTGCCCTGGACACATACATCACACACCGTTTCCTCCATTTTTCATCATCATCTTCATTCATTCTTCATCCATACCATCTACCATCATCCCACCATCAAAACCTTCATCCAATTGAGGAAAAAAAGTAAGGAAGAGAGGAGAATTGTAAGGGAAGGAAGGAGATCACCATTGAAGCACTTCAAGGGAGTTTTCATCCTTACTTTGTAGTGAAACCTTATTGTTGATCATGTTTTGTAAGGATCTTAATGTATATGTTAATTTTCTTGTTAATATGGTAGGCTAATCTCCCTTGTGAGATTAGCAACATGAGAGTTGTTGGATAATTTTAGGATTTGTGTATTTGAATTCATATGTTGATTTGATCTATGATTTTCTATCATTGATTATTAATTGCTTGATTTGTATTGTTGATTTGTGTGTTTAGTTGTTCTAAATATGTGATTAGATTGAGAAATCAATTATATACTTAGGATAATTGAGTGAATCATTTCATTAAACACTTTATGTGCATTATAAATTATAAAGAGATTGAGAAATCCTTTAGAATTTAGAACCCTTTGATAGAACATGTGATTGGTTTGATCAAGAGGTTGATTAATTGTGTGAAGGGACTCTCATTTCAAGCTTAGTACCTAGTTGGAATTGTTTGAGTGAGAACCAATCCGTTGAGCTAATTGAGATTCATATCCTATCCATCTCGAGAGAGAGTTTAGGTGAATTTAGTGTTGGCCCTTAGTCTTATACCCATGATCATATGAATTTGATGCATTTATCCTAGAATTTCCACTTCTTAATTGTTGTTAATCTCACTTTTACTTAACTTGGAAAACCATTCATCCATTTATCTATCTTGTTTGTTTGATCATTGCTTGTTTACTTGCATTGATTACTCTTTAATTACTTGTTTGATCACAAATCCCATTGATGATTCGTCTTTATAAAATTACAAGAAACGTGAGATCGCTTAAGCTCTAGTACCTACCTCCCTGTAGTTCGATAAATTGTTTTAATTGGTCATCCCTACTACAAAATGGTTAATCAGCCGGAGGCGGTGGCAAGGCCCAGCACAGAAGCTCCGTGACGAAGGCGGCGTCCCCCAGATGATGAAGTAGATCAAACAAGCCATGACCAAGGTCTGAAATAGCCACTTCGTGGAGATCCAAATCCTCGAGGCGGTGGGGATCGATTCACACTGCAATAAAGGAATTTGGAGAGAGAATTCAAGTGTGGCAGTGAGTCCATGGGGTTGGAGCTGGTGATTGATGTTGTAGTTATATCAGTTCGGTGTTGGGAATGAGGAAGGGAGAGAGAGGGTGGGTGGGGAAGGGGGGAGGAGTGTGGGTGGAGAGAGGAAGAAAGGGAGAGAATTTTCTTTTAGTTTTTCACATTGTGGTGTAAAAGAGAAGCAATGCTTTAGAAAGATCTCTGATCATTTTCTTGGTGGGCCCTGACACCAATTGAGTTGGATGGATTAATCAATTAGTATGTAATATTTCGACCTTAATTAGTTTGCATTAATTTGTGTTTTGAGTAATTTGTGACTGCAAAATTAATGAGCAAGTGTGACGAGGATTAATCAGGATTTGCCATTTTGAGGGGTTATCTAATTCTAATGGACACTAATCATTTTGCAATGACATTAAGTTAATTGCAAGTGGATTATTTACAATCAGTTTATTATATTGAGAAATATACTCCATAAATTTTGTATATAGAAAAAAACAGTGCTACAGAAAGATGGAAAGAATAAATAAGAAGAAAAAAGGCACTCATTGGAAATAAATGAATATATGATATAGTTCGTTTTACAAAATATATAAACTTGTGTATAAAAGGAAAATGAAAAAAAATGTGGAAGGAAGAAAAAAAAGAAGAAAAAAAAGAAAAAAAAAGAGAGCATATAACACTGATCAGAAAGAAGTCTTGAGAATGATTACAAAATAAATAAAATTATTGATTTTGAAGAAAGATGAAAATAAAAATAAAAATTATTCTATATAGTGTAACTCATTGTTGATTTTGAAGAAAGATGAAAAAAAAAATTATTCTATACAGTGCAACTCACAATAAAATTGAAAAAATTTAGAAGAGGACACAAAATAAGAAAATATAATACTTATGCAAGTACATTTATAATTTTGGTCATTTTTACTCAAATTATTCTTTTTCTTAAATTTAGTCCTTTTTTTATGAGTCATTCATGTTTAAAAATGTTAAGAAATGTAAAAAAATTGGATTAAAAGTGGATAAAAAAAGATTAAATTTTTTAAAAAATGACAAAAAAATAAACAAAAATGATTAAAATTAAAAAAATGACCAAAATTAAAAATTACAAAAAAAAATTAAAAATTAGAATCTAAAATACTTATAAGACCGATTATAATATTTTTCTAAAAAAAAGTATAATTTCAGTTTCATAGGAAGGTACAATTAGTATAACCAATAATTTTGATATTGGGTGGAAAGAGGTGAGAGAAGAAGAAAATTAAAAAAAGAAAAAAAATATAATACTAAGAAATAAATGGGTAATGAGACATGAGTATACAAAAATCAATCCGAGAAAATTGTGTCATTGACATGAAAAGCTGACGCATTTAATTTAACAGATGGAGTAGGTTTTTGCTCATTTTCAGTTGATATTTACAAATAATTTTGTATAAAGTTAAAGATATAATTAGCAATTTATATTGTATTGTATTAGTAATAATTTATTAAATTAGAAAGATGGAGAAATTTAAATTGCTAACTTATTAATGCATAAAGAAATGAATAGTTTAAAAATCGTATCATTTTTAAGAAGCTTAAAGTTTATTAAAAAGTGAAGATTATATCAAATCGTTAAATTTTGCAAATAAGCCATTTGACTAATGTATGTACTTTGAGATAGTATGTAAAAGTGATCAAGAATTTGAAAAAAAAAATTTAATATTTTATGTTAGTGATGATAAATGTTAAAGATGTATTCTTTTAATGATTATTTTTTTCTTATGTATATAAAATTAAGGGGAAAATTATTACTAAAATTAATATAGTATACATGTATCACTTATTTTGATGCATATTGAAATAGAATTCAAAATAATACAACATTTATTTTTCAAATGAAAAAAAAATTGAAACCAAATGATTAGTGTACTATAAATAAATAAACATTGTTGATTTTTAAAGAAAAGTACAAGAAATATATATTAAAACTATATGGTGAAATAAAAAGGGTAATAAAATGAAAAGAAGGAAGATACGTGTAGGTTTAAAAAGAAAAAAAATATCATAAATTTTTTTTTGTTGAAGGCCATCATCAAACTATTCTGAGAATAGATCTATAGTAGTAGCATAATGATACACTCTACACATCCATCTTACATAATTTATAAGTCAAATACTAATTAATATAAACACCATAATTATAAAAACCTGCATATAATTTTTTTTTCACATAATATATTCATAACTGAAATCATAGTCTAACATACATCACTAATTTCTGACACCACGGCAATCCACACAAACTTGTTATAATATTATTATATTACATAACAAAACATCAGCGGAAACAAAATAAACCCACGACCTAGTCCAACAGGTCGTCATTTATGTACATCTGCTCAAAACCATAAAGGAGCACCACAACTTGCACAAAACACCACATAATTCAATCATCAGCAAGCTCACCTACAATGCATAAACTAGTGAGACAAAAATCTCAGTAAGTAGAAATCATGCATTTATTTTCTATCGCCTACTTCCTAGTCTTTCTAGTTGGTCTCTTTTATTATGAAAATCATTCACGTTGCGGGATTCCCATAACACACTTATGATATGCACCCCAAATGAGCTCAATGGGGAGTTACTCCCTCTGTCCCATACTTATCTTCACACTTTCCGTTTTAGTTCGTCCCACACTTATTTTCACTATTCAAAAAAAGAAATTTCACATTAACCAACAACCTCAAAAGTTATCTTAATTTCAAAAATATCACTCTCGCCTAAGACACATAACATACTTTATTATTTATTTATTATCTAAAAATACCATAATACCCTTCAAAAGTCAATAAAATTTGTCAAAAAGTAACTTTTTTAAACTCCGTATCTATAGTGTCTGTGAACTTAACTCCGAGACGGAGGGAGTACATCATAAATTTTATTACTTTTGTTTTGTTCAAAAATTTTAGACTAAAATAAAATTTTAATATACATTTATGTTAAGGGTGAATGGTTTATAGATTAAAAGTTGAATAATTATTGAAATTATTTTTAATTATTTTATTTTATTTCGTGATAAGAATTAAAGGATAATCTAATTTACTTATTTAGATGCACCGATGCTTCATTTGCACCGTAATTTAATTCTTAAGTTATTCGTATTCTTGAAAATTTTAATTTCGCAATAACTTGTGTGATATCATTTTCACAGGAAAGACTTCCGTAATATGAATTAAAAATGATAATATTTTAATAAAAAAATAATATTCGAATTGATAAAAAATGATAATGGTGCAGTGAATTATTTTACGAATATTCGTAGTATAAATAAAAAGCGTTAATATATTCAATAAAATTTTAATATCTTTAATGAAAGGTGATAATTATTTTAAAAAATAAAATTCGATCTCACGTCAGATGATATCATATGGAGTAAGTGTTTACCCTTTTTATTTAACATTATATGTAAGCTAAAATTCGACTACAATTTAAAGAAAAATAAAAGTATAATTAAAAATAAAATTATTTGAATTATATTGATGTAATTGAATAAAAACTGGTAATTTAATATTCACTCAAAACATCAATTACACAATGGATTTTGTTGACTGCAAAAATTTTTTGTGTAATATTATATATCACGGATTAGGTTATGTAAAGCGAATTTAAAGTGATTAAATAATTTTTTAAAATGATAATTAAAATTAATTGTCATGCAACAGAATTATTTTATATATAGTAATATGTTAAAACACAAAAAGTAATAACTAATCAGTAAAAAATAATAGTCTCCCGTGAAATAGCCTTAAACAAATTCTTTTTAACAAGTATTGTATGTAATAGTCACGGCATTGCATTTTTTTAAGAGTGTATATTGGGTGCACCGGGTGCAAGGGTGCACTCATATGTGTATGACTTTTTATTCGATTTTGTATACTTATTATTCTATTTTGTATACGTGTTTTGTAATAATTGTATATTTTTTTCACATTAAGTTTTTAATTAAAAAAACTAACATCCATATGTGTATAACTTTTTATTCAATAGTGTATACATGTTTTTTTAATAATTGTATATTTTTTACACTCAATTTTTCATTAAAAAAACTAACAATTATATTGTACCCCCTCCGTCCAATTTCAATGTTTACATTTGCTTTTTGCACGTTGATGAATGAGTATAATATTTTAGTAGATAGTGAATGGAAAGATATAATATTTAATAATGTAAAGTGGGTAGGTGTACTAGTGTTGGATAATATATTAATTGTTTTAGGTAGGTCTCATATTCCAAAAAGTAATACTTAAACATTGAAATGAGACACGCAAAATAAAAACGTAAACATTGAAATTGGATGGAGGGAATATACATTATTCCTCATAATTGTATATGTTTTTGGTTATATTTGTATATGAGTGCACCCTATAATTAGCCTTTTTTTTAATTCTTTTTAAGAATCAATTTTTCGTTAAAATTATAATTTTATTTATTATACAAAATATTAATAAAATTGTTTGATTAGATAACTTTCAGTTATTATTTTTATTTAAAAAAATAAATAATATAATTATACATTTTGCATAAAATGATAATGTTTTTAAATACACATGAAAACAATAAATAATTACCATATAAATATGAAACAATAAATGTTAACAATTTTTTTAACAAAGTATATTTTATTATAAATAAATATGTTTTTAAAGAGTAATAAAATAGAAGTATTACAAATTAATCATATTTCTTAAAAAAAAATATTATATGGGTGGTTATTATTAATTAAATAAGTTTGACTTAATCATATTTCTTAAAAAAATTATTATATTGTGGTTAATATTTAATTAAATAAGTGGTAGTCACATTTTAGTCATTTCTACACTATATGGCCATAAATTCACTTACTTCACCTATTTTTTTAGTTAAGAATTACTTTGTTTGTTCAATAAATATAAAAATATTTTAATGATATTAACTTCTACATTTACAGTAAAAATACATTAAAAAAATGAGCCGAAAATTTTCATTTCGCATTTTTATAAGAAACTTGAAGCTAAAGTTAAATAAATATTCATTCTATCTTCCCAAATAAAAGTAGATATAATTATTTATCTTTCTCAACAGCCCTTTTCTTTTTTTTTTTTTTTTCCATCTTTTCTTATTTTTAGCTCATTCGGTATAAATAGTTGAGATCAAAACTCTATCTCACCTCCTTAAAAATGTTGATAGACATTAAAATTTTTTGAAGACATTTATTCATTTATTTGAGATACATGAATTAGAAAGTAATTGCAAAATAATATTTTATTATTTTATAAATTATCCACACAAATATTTTATATTACACATACCTTTTTTCTTTTTTTTATATTAAATCAATATTATATTTCAATGAAAATTTTATATTATCTCGTATTTTACTAGTAAAAATAAATTTGTCAATTTAGTCTCACCCATGAAAAAATAGGCCAAACACGTCCTATTTTCGCTGTAAAACACCTATTAATTAATTATCACTTAATTATCGCCGATGAATTGGATGAAAAAATTTGCTGTTTACTTTCTGATGGAAATAGAAGAAGTTGAAGGTTGAGAATTCAGATTGGAAGAGGGTTTCTTTGGGGAAGTGGGATTTAATTAATATTTGGAGTATTAATTGATTTAATATTTGTATTAATTTATTTTTTAATTATGTATGGTGTGTAAATTAAAGGGTATACATGTCATAAATAGGGTATGATTAATAATAAATATATATGTTATTATATTATGTTGGGGTACATATAACAATTAGGGTAAGTTTAGTAAAATAGGGATGCAAATAGCCTCTCCCAAATAATAACCATCCTTTTATATATTTTGGGTTATTTTAATATATATAATTAGGAAGTAGTTTCCTAAAATAAATATTTGTAAAAACATGTGTGTCATAACCAGAATGATTCTCATTTTTCATAATACATGTGTTGTTTAATTATTGGTTGATTTCTATATATTGTAATTAAATGCTTTAAAATCTTAATTAAAAATATGTATAAATAGTCGTTAACATATGTGTGAATATTTGGTGCATTCTTTGATTTTTTTTATATGTGTTACTTTTTTATGGGTTGGTATTTATTTTTACTTTGTATAATATAATGATTTACTTATCAATATTATATTGCATTTAATGATTAAATATATTTTATTAATATAATAGTAAAATTGATTCTTATTAGTTTTGTCAAATCCAAAATAAAAGGAAATAATCTATACATTTAAAAGATAAAGTGTATAAATTAATATTTAATTTAATTAATTTATCTTTTACTTAAAAATATCCACGAATACATAGAATATCAATATATTTACATTAGAAGATTAAAAAACTATCACATAATAATATTTTCTATATAAAAACATAAAATATTAATTATAAAATTTAAAAATTAATATGCGGGTGTATTTAACTATTAGTATACTAATGCATTCGTATTTATTAAATAGTATATTTTAAATTTAAAATAAAAATTTTGTAATCCACATAACACGCGAGTACTATACTAGTTATATATAAATATCCATTAAAAATTTATGTATAAATCTAGTCATTGTATAGTATGCAACATCGTGAATTTTGCAAAATGACGCAAAAATTATATACTCCATCCCTCCTCTTTATATTACATACTTTCCATTTTTAATTATCTCTCAAACATCTCTTTAAAAAATTATTCCTACATAACACACTTAATATATTTTATTATTTATTTATTACAAAAAAATATCATAACACTCTTAAAAAGATCACTTTTTTAATATTCATACTGCAAGAGGAGTGCGATTTTAAATGCAAAGGAAGGAGTATAATGAATAATTAGAGCTGGTTGTGTTGAGTGATGTCCATACTGGGAGAGGAGTGCGATTTTAAATAGAACGAAAGGAGTTTAATGAATAATTAGAGCTGGTTACGTTGAAATCAACACGACATATAAAAATATTGGGATGACTTTAGAAGTATCCCTGTATGGAAAGAAGAAAACATAAAGATGGAAGGAAATGTAATAGAATTATCTAAAATGCCATGAAAACATCCTGCAGTTTGCGGATGTTTAAAGAATAACTTAATATTTAAGTAGATCATTCTAGGCAAAGTAGAGATGACATCTCTTTATAATAAAGAAATCAATTATACTAAATATTCTACTCACAATCTCTTTATAATAAAGAAATCAATTATACTAGAATATTCTGCTCATAACAATATGTGAAGATATATAATAAGCAGAAATCTCTACCTACATGAAGTAGATTATGACCGACTACTAGATTCATCTACCGTCTAGTACAAATAGGTCAAGCTGGTATCAGGAGAGGCAATGGCGGATCCAGAAAATTGCAGCGGGTTGGGTTAAGTTTATTAAAAAAATAAATAATAATAATTAAAAAAATATATATATATATACACTCACACACGAATCATCTTCTAAAAAATGCACAGAGAATGAGCTAAATTTTAATATTTATTGTAATGGGTTCATAGAATATATATAATTTGAGAAGATATATTTATTTTTTAGCTTCATTTTGGTGGACTTAAAATATTTTTTGATTGAGCTAAATTTAAAAATACAAATTATTCACATATAATATAATGATCTTTTGGTGGGCAGCACTGGGCTTGAGCTTCCGTATGTCGTGGCGCACCCAACTTTTTGCCAATAAGCAATATCAATCTTTCTCCTTGGAAATTAAATTCATTACTCAATTATGTCAATCTTTTCAAGTAATGAATGATATCTAAATGGTGAGAGAAACAAAATAAGCAATATCTTCTCATTGAAATTAATTTCAAGTTAATTTCAAGTAATGAATTGTATCTAAACCGTAAGAGAAACAAAATAAACAATATCTTCAAATTGAAATGTTTCAAGTAATGAATGGCGGGCAACCTAAGAAGAAATGTTATCATTCTTATTATTCATATAAATTATTTGTAAATATATTTTCTTAATCACTTTTCATTTATACTTTTTATATATGAAATAATTCAAAATTAACATCATTATCACTTACTTTTGATTAATTTTGTATCTTTTAAACTATACTCACCAATTACAATTTGAATTTATATAATTAAGTTTTATCCTATCATGTGAAGTTGAAGATTTATGATCACATAATTATCAATTTAATGGTGATTACCGATAAATGTACATTAATAAAGTTCTTCAATTTAATTGCGTATTTTATGTTTTTCTCTTAAGAATGCACACTATGTAGATTCATATAAATATTATATTTAATCACGTATTTTTGTTTCTATCTTAGCAATGCACTCTATGTACAGATGGGTATGGTTCGATCGTTTGGTTAACGTGAACCATTAGGTTCCATACGTCTAAATCAGCGGAAGCAAGAAAATATAGAAACTTATTACCTTTCACCAGGGTATGTTGAAGAAGATGGATTCTCGCCACTAGCCTGCGCAGCCTCACCGTTTTGGGCATAACTCTCTCATCCGATCTCCGATTTGAGTGATCTACGCGCCAAAATGATTCTCTCTTCCGTGGCTTTCCAAAGGTATATCACACATCCAGTTCTGAGTTTCACACGATTTTAGAAAAATCGTGAAAGTTGACGGACAGCAGTAAACAACCTTCCGATCTCCTGCTGTATTCTCAAGTCCAATCTCGACTTCGTTTGGGCAACGATCTTCGAGATCTTCTTAATCTGTTGTTCCCTAACCCTCCTCACATGTTAGGCGTGAATTACTTTTTAGGTAGGGTTTCTGAACAGGTGAGATGACTTATATATGGGCCACAATTGGGACCAGGAGGAGAAATTAGAGTTGGGGGTCCATTGGGCTTAAGTATTCAAGTTTAGCCTAAAGCTTATACTTAAGTCCAATAATAATAATAATATATACCACTAAAATATTATTACTGCACTACCGTTCTAATCTCATAATTACGTTATGAGCACCTTCTTATTATGAGCCAGACAGTCACCCATGTTTAAGATATACAATGCCCATTAATTAATTAAGTTACTGACAACTCCATTAATTAATATCTCATCCGAGAGTAGTATCACTCAACCTCATTATCATGCTGGAATAAATCCACCTGCAGGGTTTACATGATGATCCTTGCAGGGTTTACATGATGATCCTTATGAGCTCCTCTAGGGGACATCATCAACCTATAATGACACGAATTCCTTCTACAATCAACAGCACACCATAGATACCATACTATTTTCTAACTCACCGAGTTTGTTGATTTAATTACATGTAAATCTCACTCATTAATGAATCAAAGAAATACATACCGCCTTACGTGTCGAGGTTATTGTATAGGATTAAGAGCACGAACATCCATAATAACTGAGATCAAGTTCTCCTATATAGACAGTACAAGTCGAACGATCTTAAGCGGTCCTGCTCAATACACTAGGTATACTAATGTGATTTTATAGTCATGACAAACTAATACCAAATCACACTACAACCATCCCGATAGAGAGTTCCCGTCTATCTCGGTTGTTAGCTCTATTTATACTTTATAAGGAAACCGATAATATGATCTTCCGTGTGTTGTCGCACAACATATTATCTACAGTATAAAGTAAGTGGACTATTGCATCGTACATATAAATAAATTATAAGATGCAATAATTTGATCATATGATTTTCATTTCAAATAAATTGTTATAACATTGTTCATCCAAAAAGCTAGACTTTTAGTATACAATGCAACAATTATGGGTAAAACAAATAATTTTATATTTATCAATAATTTTCTGAAGTGAATGTATCATTTAGTAGTACTTAAATAAGTTTTGTACATACCCATTACTAATCCTAAATAAAACTTAACTTTTCAATTCTAAATTAGCTTTTCAATAAATTTATGTTAGAAAAAAAAGGGATATATGAAAAAAAAAAAAATCTTCACAGAGTGATATTGTCAAAAAGTAATCAATTTGAATTTTAAAAAATATTGCCATCCATTAATTAAGTTGTACTCCCTCTGTTCCATGCTTATTTGCACAATTCCTTTATGATTTACAAATGAATGGTGCAGATAAGTATGAGACGGAGGGAGTATAAGAATTCTATCCAATTATTCATTTTTGGATCAAAATACCCCCACTCATTTTTTATTATTTAGTGTCGATTATGGTGTTGGAGTCCCGATACAAGATACCAAACATCATATTCGACATCATCATCGTAACACCGGATGTTAGATTCGTTGTCGATCATGTGATGGTATGCTATGTCGGGGATTAGAAACCTTGACCGACACCGAAATCGACATCCGATGTTATGAAGATTGTATGGGATATTATGTCGGTATCCTATGTCGGGTATCCGACACCATTTCCGACACTGGATAATAAAATAATAAAAAAAGAAGGGGTGAGAATATTTTGATCCTAAAATGGATAATTGTGTAGAATTGTTACACAATTTAACTGATGCCTGACAATAATCTTCGGCTATTTATATTGGGTATTTGAGCCACTATCCTGATAATTAATCAATAAAAAATAAAATGATCTCTTGTGAAACAATTTTACACAAGACGTGTGCTATTTTTTAAATTAGTTAGATATTTTTTTTTTCAAAATTATGGGAAAAAAATTTAATTGGATAAAATTTACAAGATTAGACTAATATTTTTAAGGCTAATACTACTGTGCATTTGGCTATACCCCATGATACGGTGCATCTATTTTCAGATCGTATACAATTATGAACAAAAACATATACAATTATGAATAAAAATGTATACAATTAATTTTTTTAATGAAAAATTGAGTGTAAAAAAATATACAACTATTAAAAATATATGTACTATATACTATTGAATAAAAAGTTATACAAATGGATGCTAGTTTTTTTAATAAAAAACTGAGTGCAAAAAAAATATACAATTATTAAAAAATATATATACAAAATAGAATAAAAAGATATACATATTGATGCACCTTCGCACCCGAGTGCACCGAATATCTAACTCTATTTTTAATAGAGAAGTTAAAAAAAAAACCCAATTGATTTAAAAATATGACACCTAACAAAATTATTTTTGAAAAATACCATTTTTAACTTCTTTGCCACTCATATATAATTAACAGTCATATATACGTGTACCGTAACATAAAAAAATATGTATGAAATTGTATACATAATTGCAAGTATAGTCACAATTAGAGCTATCAAAAGTGGGTTGAGCCTACCGGGCACCGGGCCAACCTGCCCCAACCCACCTTAAACCCATTAATTTTTAACCTAAAATTAACATGCCCATAAAAAGCCCGCCCCACTCAAATCCACTACAGTGTGGGCTAACCCGCACCGCCCCACCAACCCAACATCAACCCACTTTTTTAAATTAAAATTTAAAAAATTATCATACAACTTATAGATTTTAATATTTAAATAATAAAAATATTACCACCTAACCATACCCCTATCTACCTCATACCCCCTCCAAATATTTTTTAAGAAAACTTTAGATTTTAATATTTAAATAATAAAAATATTATCACCCAACCCAACACTGTCCCCCACCCCTCACCCACCCACACACCCCCAATTTTTTTTAATAAAAATATAAATTTTAATATTTAAATAATAAAAATATTATCACCCAACCCAACCCTACCCCCTAATTTTTTTAATAAAATATAAATTTTAATATTTAAATAATAAAAATATATCACCCAACCCAATCCTACTTCCCACACAACCACCCACCCACCCCCAAAAAATTTTTTTTTAATAAAAAATTAAATTTTAATATTTAAATAATACAAATATTACCACCCAACCCTACCCCCTACCTACCCCACCCAACAACCCCTCACCCCAATATTTTTTTATAAAAATCTAAATATTAATATGTTAATAATAAAAATATTTCACCCAGCCCTAACCCCCTACCTACCACCCCCACCCTCCAAATTATTTTTTTATAAAACTTTAGATTTTAATATTTAAATAATAAAAATATTACTACACAACCCTACCACTCTATCCACCCACACCCGCCCACCACGGCCCCCCCTCCAATTTTTAATTTTTTTTTAGATTTTAATATTTAAATAATAAAAATATTAGCACCCAACCATACTCTCTACCCACCCACCCAACCCCCTGCCATTACCCCTCACGGATTGATGGAGTAGGCTGGATGATAATATTTTTATATATTTAAATATTAAAATTTAAATTAAAAAAAATCGGGAAGAAGGGGGGGACGGTTGGGGTAGGGGATGGATGGATGGGTGGGTGGGTGGATAGGAGAGTAGGGTTAGATGATAATATTTTTATTATTTAAATAATAAAATCTAAAATTTTATTAAAATTTTTTTTCTGGGGGTGGACGGGGTAGGATTGGATGATAATATTTTTAATATTTTAATATTAAAATTAAAAAAAAATTAAAAAAAAATATTTTTTTGGGGTGGATAGGGGTAGGGTTGGGTGATAATATTTTTATTATTTAAATATTAAAAAAAAAATTGGGGGGTGGATGGGGGGTGGTGGGATGAGTGGGTGGGTAGGTGGATATGGGTAAAGTTGGTTAGTAATATTACCTAAAGTCCTCAACAATGAAAAAAAAAAAAAAAAGCCCGCGGTCCGCCCTACTAGTAGCCCGCACTACAAATCACCCGCCCCACTTGAGCTCATCAAAAGGTGGGTTGTGGGATAAATCGTCCCACCAACCCATTCCGACAGTTATAGTCACAATATCGAATGAAGAGAGATCACACACATATAGTTGCAGTGTGTGAAGCACCACATGAAAATTGTGTATGGAATCATCGCAGACTAGAATAATTACATTTAATGACATTTTTCCAAAATAAAGTATCAAAATTGATATTTTCATTGATAAACTATCCACGGCGATGCTGATTAAATTTGGAATATGAAGCAAAAATATTAACATGGTTCCAAAGAGTAAGGATGATGATACTCAAAATTGGACACAAGTGAATATGTAATGTAAATAATAGAGGTAGCTTTACAGATGATGATATTGTCCAAAAGAAGAATGCTGGCCAAAATCATCTCATCCCCTCAAACTGTCGCCTTCCAGCATTTTAACTACCTACAATCATTAGGCAAATAAATCACACTAAACTATAGGGTCAGTCAGTCAGAGCAATTGTATTATTAGTCTTAGATTAATCTCAATTGTACCTACGAAGACAATACAAAACTTTTTACCTGAGACATTCGAGGCCTCAACTGAGGGTCTTGTTTTAAGCACAGCGAAGCACAATGCAGCATTGCCTCGACCTCTTCCTTCGCGTAGCAGCCGCTCAAGCTAGGATCAACGCGTTCTGAGAGGGTGTTCTGTTTGAAAAGAGGACGTGCCTACTCCGAGTGCAGTAGAAAATCAAAGCATATGTTAACACAGATTAATCTCCACAGAGTAGTAACAAGGGTCGCAATAAATCAGTAATAAATGAGGAAAATTTGAATAGCATCAACTTTGATTGTAACATAATTAGATTAAAAGTTTAAAACATATAAATGGATATTATCCTACCCACTCAGTGAGGCACTGCTCGCCCCTGGGCCGGTTTATATCCACAGCTTTCCTTCCAGTGACCAACTCCAATAACACGACGCCAAAAGAGTAGACATCAGCCTTTTCACTGACTTGACCACTTTGAGCATATTCGGGTGCCAAGTATCCAAATGTTCCAATTATTCTACTAGTATCCACTCCTGATTCTCCTGCTTGTAATCTTGCTAGTCCAAAGTCTCCAACCTTTTTTGTGAATTTTAAAAGGAAATGAGAAAGTATAAGGCATGCCAATTGCAAGATGAAATTATCACATCAAGCTTTAACATAATTGAGGAAGGATGCATCATCTTGAAACTACCATACATAATAGCCAAAGAAATATGTATATTCATATCACAATTCAGATGCGTATAACTAATTGTTGATTGCTGATTATTTTTGGGAGTCTGAGTTCGATTTGCATTTAAGACACTACGATACCACACTAGTCATTTACTACGTCATAAAAGAAGAATACATACTAATGGCTCAAAATCATGTGTGAGGAGAATGTTGTTTGGGCGCATGTCACGATGGACGATACATCCGACTCTACACTCCTCATGGAGGTATCTCAACCCTCGAGCAGCTCCAATCGCAACTTTTTGGCGTGAACCCCAATTAAGTGGTTTTCGATCACATCCTGCAATTTAAGTGAACATGTTCAAATGATCAACGAAAAGTGTATCACACCAATCCTTCAGAAAAATTTTCAATATCTTCTGACATGACCAATGGTTCTAACACAGACAATTTTTGGATAAGCGGATGTCTCCAACGAAGAACAAACAAAAAGGTTCCTCTTGGTGCCGACTATTCATAACTGAAATTGCATGGAAAGATAAATATTCAAGTATTACCATATAAATGAAAATCCAAAGAACCATTGCAGATGTATTCATAAACTAACAAACGTCTTTTGTCCTCCACACAGTATCCAATCAGCATTACAACATTCCTATGCTGTGCACAGCTGAGAACCTCCACTTCAGAGCAAAATTCGCGGTCCCCTTGAGTACTAGCCAATTTATGTTGCTTCACGGCTATGATTTGACCATCTGGTAAGGTTCCCCGGTGTACTGAACCATATCCACCCTCGGCCAAAAAATTAACCCCCGAAAATCCATTAGTGGCTTGTTCAAGCTCAGTGTATGTGAACAACCTAGGAGGTTTTGCAAAGGATGGTGACTTGTGCTTACATATTGAACATAATGGAGGAGATTCTGGAGGTTCTTTTTTACTTAACGATATCATCTCTCTGACATTCTTGCTAATAATTCGATTCATATCTACTAAAAGCTTTGCACCTTCATCAGCTGAAGTCAGGTCCTCTTCCATCCATTGCTGGGACCACATGCTAGTTGAGAGAGAGCTTAATTCATCACTGTTTGACTCAGAATCAGATTCATCAGAGTCACAGTTTTCCATTGACAGAGATAAACTCTGCTTCACTCTGGGTTCCAAATTGATTTCGGACATGAATGAAGGAGACATAAACATGTCTAAGCCTGAGGTCAAGGATACCCGATCAGGACTACCTGTGGGGGTCACATTAGGGACCTTGATCGCATTCAACACGCTAATACGTCTCTTTGTTGATTTCGAATACGGAAGGACCTCAGGTTCCATGTTTCTTTGTTCCATCAAGTTCAGCCGAAGAACCTTTGGATGACACTTTTTAACAATTATAACATTGCAATCTAGCTGCTCCATGCAAAAGTTTGCTTCCTTTTTCATTTCCCTACCAAATAATTAACCGAGGAAAATAATAATAAGTAATGGAGGTCCACATAAAAGTTCTAACACATATCGTATATTAAATTAATAACTACATTATCAGTATTACTTATCCAATACAACCCACTGTGTTTGAGCTCTCCTGGCTTCAGATGCCACAACTCCATCTTTAGACTCATAAAGGACTTTCATTTTCACCCTTACCTATAGAAGCAGTGAAATATAGTTGCTGATTGTTAAGAAAACCTAATAAAACCTTACAAAAAGGAATAAGAAGACTAGAAGATGAGCCCAATGAAACACCTTTTCAGGATCATAAATGTCCTGGAGCTGGCACATCATCTCATTGCATAGATCCGTAATATACTCTTTTTGTTCTAAAATTGTACCTGACATGAATCTCCGGTATCCATCTGTGCAATCACTATGAAAATTTGGTAATCCCCATAGTTTCTTACCTGAAAAATGCAGAGTAGTGGTTTATATAAACAAACAAGTAACAATAATGCAAACAAGAAACTGTATAGCAAACTTTTGAGTCTGACTAACACAATTATATAGTAAAATGTAGCACGACCTTATTAACGTAGACTATGATCAAACAATAAATTTAAGTAAAATAAAATTTCACATCAATTACAGTTAATCTCTACAATCAAATGATGAAGAAAAGATTGAAAGTAAAGCAAGGAGTACAAAGGAGAATGTAATTACTTGAGCTATGACTTGGAATAACAACCAGAAGCCTAATGTTATCCCCTGGTTGAACCACGTTGGTTAAAGCCCATGAGAGAGCACTTCTTGAAATTTCTTTAGAAGCCTTAACAGCAACTACGATGACACTGCTCTTCACGACGCCCGAGCTCCTTCTCTCACCCCCTCTCTCTCTCCTCACACTCATTTCCTCTCAATCCCTAGATGAATAAATTAGTCAACCCCTCAAAAAAAACGTCACCAAATCAAAACCCCACATTTTGTTTACACGAAATTCCGTTTCAGCAGCACAAGAAAGGCAGAGTATCATCAAGAATTTTGGGTTCTCTAAAGGGTCTTCCTTTCAGTGTGTGAATATTTGGCTCTTCAATTTTTTATGATGAACGAAAACGCACAAACACAAGGAATAAAGTAAGGTAAAACCTTTCCGATAATTCAATGATTGAATCCAACTTGGGAATAGAAAAGTAGGCAGAAACAGCAGCAAGAAAATCAACTTTCTTGGACTAAGAATGAGAGAAAATGGTATCTTTAAGAAAGTCAATAACTGACAGTGGCCTTTTATCAAACAGCTCATGTGGGAAGTGTGATATCAAAACAGTAACCAAAAAGGTGGTGTTGGGTTTCAACAAATTAGGCACGAGGAGATGCTGAATTGGCGCAGGGCCTGCAATTAGGTGGTTGTTTACTTGTTTTTACGTGGAAAAATTTTCAAGAATAATTAAAATTGCACAGAAGACGACGGAGGAAAGCCAGCTCAGAGATTAGAAAAAGCAACACCGAAGCTGGAGATAGCGAAGGTGGGGCCATGGAGGTTTGAAGTGTAGCTTATCAGTAGAGGCCATAGGACGCATAGCAACAAATTAATTCGGTAACTCATGAACCACTTTCTCTCTCCTGTTCATGTGAACGGAGGAAGCTTTGGTTGATGGGCCCGGATTTCCAGGCAAAAAAAAGCCAAAAGGTGTAACATAACATTTACAAAATAATAAAATATTTTAAAAGAGATATAAATATTATGATTATTTTTTGAATAATTTATAATATAAAAAATAGTAATTGTATTTTTAAAAAATAATACTACATTCGTTCCAAGAATACATTCGCCCTTTTCATTTTGGTCCGTCCCAAGAATACATTCGCCCCCTAAAAATGGAAACAATACACAATATCAATAATCTTACAATACTACAATATTACGAAAATGTCACCTTCTTTTTATACACATTTTAGTCAAAGTCAACTATATCATACACTTTATTCTACTCAATTACCCAAAATACCCCTTCTCTTTCTTACATCACACCACCAAAAAGTTACTTTTCTTAAACTCCGTGCCCAAGAATACGCAAATGTATTATTGGGACGGAAGAAGTATCTCCTAATAAATTAAAGGAGAGTTTTTCAAATTCCATGTGTCATTAGATTATAGGGTGATGTGGCGAGTCTACATTTTCTCATTATTGTTTTTTTTCTTTTAAATTTTAGAGATTTATCTTTAATTAGCATGTAACCAGCGTTCTACGCAGGGTCAATTAATTTTTTTATTAAAATAATAAAATTAATTAAATACAAATAATTTATTATAAATATAATTATCATTTATTTCTATATTATTTTCATGTACATTAATAAATAAGAACTAAAATTCATCGGTAGTAGCATAGCAATTATATTGAGTATAAAACTTAAATTAAACATGATACTGTTTTAATTACAAAATTCAACATAATGACTACATTCAGTCGAAAGACTACATTTTAGAACTATTACTCATATAGTGTCATGTAAATTTCTCTACGTATATTTTGTCTAACAATTGATATGTTTTAAAGTAGTGAAATTGGGGCGTGGTGTCTTATCAAACCCCTATAAAGCAAAAAACTTATATATTTAAACTTGTGGAATTGAACGCACGAAAGAATGATTTGAAGAAGAAGTTATTACTCACTCGAAAGTTGCTAAATATTATTAAAGGTGATGGAAAATAACACTAACACAATTCACTTCACATCCATACATTGAATTCAAATTACATGTTGATAATTAATTTTCTCTAACTTGGTCTAATAGATGGTATTAAATACTGGGAACAAAATAATAACAATAATAAGAACAAAATACATTCGTAAGCAAGAGAATGGAGTGTGTTATGGGGTATTATATCCCCCATGTCTAATGGGCCGGAAGCCCAACAAGCTAGTGTACTAGGAGGAAGAGGCCCAGCTACAAAGAGGTCCAAGAAGTAGGAGAATGACAAATCAGGGGCTGACAGCAACCCAAACAGGAATGCCCAGGCCCAAAAGACACACCTCGGAGAAGAACCAAGAAGAGGTCCAGGAGATGAGCCCATCATCAAGGGCTAGGGAAGCCCAAAAAGATAAGATCAGGAAAGGGCCAAAGAGCGAAAAGCCCACTGAAAGGATAGAGGGCCGAGACTCCTCGGCAGAACACCTCGGCTCCGAAGCCGAGGGGGACATCTAGGAGCTCGGACGAATACCAGAGCCTCGGAAACTGACCCATCTGAGACGGAGAGGAATATCAGAATTGTTGGACAAAGTACAGACACAACTATGAGAACGGCTAATGGAGACAGACAAGAGGACAAGAATAACTGTAAGAATGGATGTCTTGGATAGCACTCTCACACTAGAGGACAACAACAACAGGCACGTCTCTCTTCGATCCACCAATTTGAAGCAAGCAAAGGACAAGGAATGACCTGCTGCGCTATGCAAGACATCTGGTGGCTCTCTGCACCGGCTGCCAAAAGTCGTCGATGTACCAGCAGCCTCCATTGATGGCTGCTTGTCTTCATCCAGGTGGCACGACGAGATTGGACAATGGTTAGAGTTTTGTTAGTAGTATAAATAACTTCTCTTATAAGAGAAAAGGAGGTCATTCATTCTCACTTTAGACATTACACTGGGTGGTTTTTGAGTCGACCCTTACTAATTCCTGCTCTGTACCCTCTTTACACTGCAGCCGTCTCCTCTTTACAAACTCATCTATACTTGCAGTTACCAGTTTGCCTTACTCCACTGCCTGCTATACCTCTTTCTCTGACCTCCGCACATTCTTTATCAATCAAGGCAGATTTGAAAACTAATTATTGTGTTCGGTTGGGACATTTCATTGCATGTGGTCCTCTTTGATGTATCATTGTCGTTTTACCCTCAATTTTTTGGGCCATTTTTCAATGGCAGTTATAGAGCTAGGCTTGTTTAATAAAAAAAACCAATAGATATTACATGTATAGATTGCTTTATGAAGGATAACAAATTTTTTGAAACTAATGACCCAAATGATTTATCAATTCTTTCAAGATAAAAATGATTGTTGACATGTATGAGAAAATTGGTGTTGTTTTAGAGAAAATGGTAATTAGCAGTATTTGTTATGATTTGCAGAATTTGTCTTTTAAACTCATGCCTATGAGATGCTTGAAAAAATGTCCAAGCATGAATTTTTTTAATGTACTGACTAACTTATTCATAGGATGGCATTTAACATGTGAAGGTTGAATAGGAGATGAGTGAATCAATGGAAATTGGTATGATCCATGCTGGGGACTATCTGGTGAGTAGAGTTCTTGAAACTTTTTTATGTTATTTTAATTATACATTTGATGGTTGTCTCATTTGTTTTATAGAAATATTTCTGTTCTAATCTTGACATGAGCAATGAAGAGTTCAAAACTGTCCAAGAAATCTCCAGAAGGCAGGGGATTTTGATATTAGTTTCCATGATATTTTTTAATTTCCATCTCCGGTTTCATACTACATCACCTTTTGGGCTGTGCCCCATTACTATTGACAGTCTTATTCCTAATCCTGAAATCCCTACTTTTTCCAAAAACTTGTACTATTATTTGAAGATAACAGTTTTTGTGAATTTTGAAACATCGATAATAGCTTTCATGTATATGTTGTTCTTCTGTGATATTCATAGCAGGTAAGGTTTGTGACACACAGTATGCTCTGCATAACACGAAATGTTCTGTGATGGAGTATTCTGAGAAGAATTTGGCCAGTGAAGATTTTACTTGATTGGTTTGTGGGGTTTAGTGGGGAAAGAAAACTTTGAAGAACTTCAAGGTATGTTTCACGATTGCTAACACGAAGAGTAGGAAATCACACAGAGCATTCGGACAAGCTGTTTGTAAGGTTCTTGGTTAGGATATTGATTACCTCCCCGCTAATGCTTCTATGCTGGTAAATAGCCTTCATTATGTTTGCCACATTTAGATTTTGGCATATTTCATCTTTTCTAATGCTTAAGATTAATTCTTCAGCAGGGGGAATGATGGTTCTAATAATAAGGAAAGCTCCTCCATGGCTCTTAGTAGCCATGTTATCAATTTGGATTCTATAAATAATGATATTTTAGAGGGTAAAAATGATGAATCAGCATCAGAAAGTGAATGTAAGAGGTCATCAGATACTGATGCTGGTAAGAATTCGGAAGATAATGGTGTGGTGCATGCACATAACGAGGAGGAACGCACATCGAAAGCATTGACGATGGTGAGTATCCTTACTTATTCTGTTTCCTTATGGTTTATCTTGCTTCATAGCATATAACGTAATTCATGTGATGAATGATGTACATGTAGCTGATTGTATCATTAGATGATCAGCTCATGCCATTTTGGCTCATATCCTTTTTTACTCGTCATCTTGAAATTGTTTCTTGTTTTTCCTTTGCTAATGTTTGGGTAATTACTAATTAGGTAAGATTTGAGTGAAATTTGTCAACTTTGCAATCATCAGATTCAATATTTTTTCCAATTCATGTAAGACTTCCATGGCTGTTTAATATATACAAATGGTGAAAAAACTAGAGCTTCTTTCTTAAATGCTGAATATATGCAAATGGTTCATGTTTGCGTACTTCTCAATGTCAGAAATTACACTGGACAAGAACTTTGCAATGTTAATCTACAATCAAGTGAAATATCTGAAACTATGTAGTGAATTAATGAGTAATAATAGTTGTATATTGCTTTTCCGTGGTCTTGAACATTCTCTGGTTTCAGTGAAGAAATTCATGAGAATATTTTCTGGCAAGACTTGCCTTATGTAGCTGATGAACATGGAAGTAAGATGCATTTTTTTGTGTTCATTTTTCGTACATAAGCATTTTTATTAACATGCCAGAATGAGGTGTTTCTACTTAAATTCCACTGAACTACTGCAAGAAGGCATTATATAGATTTATGGCCACAGATATGAGAAAGATGTACCTCAAGAAAACCCAAGTTGGGCAGAAGACTTGGAAAATGATGAGCACCAGGGAAATGGGTTTGCATTTTATAAGCTTGATATGATTAAAATCCAGTTTTTCAGCTCATGTACATCAGGTATATTTTTAAGTTTTTAAATATTTATTACTTTTTGGTGAGCAATTTGTTGCGTTCTCTGCTGAACCAGAGTTTCTTTCGGTGCAGTATAATTTACTCATAGTTCCTACGCTGTTCCATAAGCTAATAATATGTATAGTTTTAATGAGTCTATACTCCCTCAGTAGTTAGAAGAAATTAAAGGAATAATAAACTTGAACCATTCTTATCAAATAGTATAAAATATTTGAACTTTGAAATTTCTGATCCATTAAAAGGTTTGAGTCACCAAGGGCATCTAACAATGTGCTTATGATATTAGTGATGATATAGTAGATGGAAATGAGGTAATCAAATGAGGAAATCTGGTTAATGGGTTAGAAGACAGATGTGAAAGATCTATACATTTCCTTTATTAAGCTCATTTCATGATATGTTTTTTAGTCTTAAAGAAATAATTCAGTTGCGTTGTTCTAATTTTATTTGACTTCACTATTTGTTACATATGTAATAGACTTTAGTCTATATATAAATTACCTTTAATAAGGACTTTGATTGATTTATGAGAAAAAACTATTCATGTATACAGAAGCCAATACACCAATTTACTCTTTTTAGTCAAAATTCTACAGTTGGCCATACCAAAGGAAAGAACACAGCTTTAGCTGCTGATATCCATATCACCTTCCGATATTAAAGACAAGTACAAGGTATGAGTTTCAACAAAAATCTTGTCTTCTTGAAGTAATGATATTGGGATTCATTGTTTTAGTTTTTCCAAAATTTAAGTGTGGTTCATGTATCTCTCCCTGCTGCCTAGAAGTTAAACTAAAATTTGTATGGCAGAGTGGTAGCTACAGCACTATGGAAAGAAAAATAAACATCATTAAAATTTAATAATTCCGTTGAGAATGAGATTTATTTGTTTGATACAACTGCTTCTTATGGCATGAGAAGTGGAATGGATAAAGTTGAAAGCCTTTTGGGATGTTTATCCACAAATTTTGTGAATTTTCAGTATTTGATTGTTGTACCTTAGTAAAAGGAAATAGATTCTTTTCATATTGTTGATTCGGTATTTTATTGCCTATATGCAAGGAAATAAGCAGGTGCATGATATTATCGTTATTGCTACGAAGATTGCTGCATTTCCGTGACGCTTGGCACCTCAATTTGTGGATGCTTACAAATGTGAAACTTCTTGGTTTCCAATAAAGTTTCTCTTTTTCCTTAATCGCATTTTAGATATAAAGGAGACTATCAAAACCTAATCAAATGGAATAATCTTATGTAAGATACTGGTGTAATGATGTGAAAGTGGTTGATTTACTTATGGTATTATTCTTATTATTTTGTCTAATAATGTAAGAATTTGTTGAACATATTAAATTTGAGATATTAATTTATCAATTGAATTTCACATGAAAATCCGGGCTATCACCCCATCAGGATGAGGTGCTCCAATACCTAGTATATGTATAAAACCACGTTTTAAAAGGGTAAGGAGTAAACATGTTGTGTTTTTTAATTTTTTTAAAATTAGGTTATTAAAAAAAAAAAAAAAAAAAATATATATATATATATATTAATTAATATCAGTGGAAAGATATCGGTTATAATAGCCGATATCTATATAATGTATAAACATCATTAATAGATATCAATTTTACAAATAATTGATATTTAATCAGTGATATCTATTCACAGTTTTGTAGTAGTACGCAATGCAGTATGGAATCGAACCCTTGTCCCTCAACTTTAGCATGGCATGCTTTATCCGCTACACCATCAACAATAATTATTTATAAAATGAATACGTATATACATATATATATATATACTAATAAATATAAAAATCTTGGGGAGGGCAGTGCTCCCCGGCCTACACTGGCTCCGTCCCTGACTCTATGACTCGGTATTTTGTGATGAGGGGCACTCAGTAGGTCAAACTTATTGGGATATGTTGCAAGTATAATGTTTGGAAAAGACTCAACTATTCTCATGAAGAACAAATAAAAAATATTGCATGATTCTATAAATGTAAAAGGTTAAGATTTACCTATTTCAACAAACATAGTTTGTTTTTTCGCTGTAGGTTCATGATGAGTAGCTTCTAGAATTATCTGTGTCCAAAAAAAAAAATAAAAAAAATGAGCCAATTAAATAACATTGAAATAAAGAAGAACCGTTAAAAATCCAGAAGAGTGAGAAGAAATACTCTCATTCTCCTAAATTTGGAAGAGGGCTAAATTTTGCAGGATTAGTATAGGGTTATTTTGATGTAGGAGTTGTCATATAGTTTCAATATTCAATTTACAGAATATATGCAAATCAGTCTCATGCTAATCTCCATTCATGTCTCTTTATTGCAGTCACAATCTATATGAAGATAGGAAATTATAAAATGATACAGGAAACATGAGAGGATTTTGATAATATTCAAACACATTGAACGTGTAACATAATTGCATAATGAACATATATAATAGAAGATAATGAACTCATAAAACCTAATTACTGCATACATTAGTTGGGTGCCAAGACCATTTCTATTATTAATAATTGGAATATTAACTAAGTAAGAAATCGAGTTATATAGTGTTTAATGTAAGATGATGTAAAAGTATTTCAATTATAAAAGCATTATCCAGTAAATATTATTGTTTTTCAATGTATTGGAAGCATTATTGACACCATAAGAAATAGACGGAATTGGAGAGATATTCCTAATGTAGAGAATTGAAGGGTTAATTATGCAATACCTTGTTAGATAGAATTATTAGAGCTTCCCAAAAGATAAGACATTCATCAATTGGTTGATTTGAAGAGGAAATTTCTCAAGTTTAAAGAATAGTTTTAAATTGAATCCAATAGTCCTATAGAGATTTGATGTGAATAAGGTTGCCAATACGTGGAGTCAGAGTACCTTTCCGACAAAGATTAGTTTCCTGTAAATGAAATCAAGATTTTTAACCCAATGTATATATGAGAAATCCCAAAATAACCCAATATTCAAACAATTAATCAATTGTAGAGTACAAATTACTTATAGTACAACAATATATGCTTATGAGCATTCAACTCTAAGCTAGGGAGTATCCACTCCAACTTCATTCATCCAATTTGATAAAGCCCCATGAGGATCACTCACTAATTGAGTGAAAAGGGAAAAATAATTGAGTGAAAAGGGAAAAAATGAAAAATTTCATTGTTACCTCCGTTTCGTTTCTTCGGTTACCAAGAAAATGAATTGAAATAAAGAGTAGAGAAGTAAATGCATTCTAATTGCAATGCAATGAAAAAGGAAAAAAAATAAAGTAATAAACAAAATTGTCTAAAAAGATAAATTCAAATTAAGGGTTACCTGAATTAATAGAAAAGGAAATGAAATAAAAAAGTAGAGAATGAAGTGCGTAATAATTGTAATTAATTCCAATGCAATAAAAACATAGAAAAATAAAGTAATAAACAAAATTGTGTGATGGCTCAACACATAGGAAAAAAAAATAAAGTAATAAAAATAACTGTCTATGGCTGAAAAAATAAATCTAAATTAAGGGTTACCTAAATTAATAGAAAATGAAATGAAATAAAAAAGTAAGTGCGTAATAATTGCAATTAATTGCAATGCAATAAAAACAGAGAAAAATGAAGTAATAAACAAAATTGCGTGAGGGCTGACACATCAGCACAATAATTAAAAGAATGTGCCACATCATCATAGGATTGATAAGAAGTTGACAGGTAGGATTGATTAGAAGTTGACAGGGTTTTACAAAATTGTGTGAGGGCTCGACACATCAGCACAAGAATTAGAACAATGTGCCACATTAGCATACGATTAATAAGAAGTTGACACGTAGGATCAATAAAACACTTGTTTAGTATATAAAAGATGCATTTAATATTATAACATACCTACATTTTAGGGACTAATTAAATGCTAGTTATGATTTTTTTCATTAATAATTAATTTTTAATGACAAAATTTATAATTTTTTAATTATATAATACAAATTGATGTTGGATTCTCATAATGCAAAAAAAAACTATTTATTGGATAATTAATTTTTGATTAAAATTATAACAATGATTTTTAAATAATAAATTAAAAATTATTATTATTTATTTGACTAAAATATCTTTAATTTATGACAAATTAATTTTTTAATATTATAATATTAAGAGTAATATTTTGGGTTTAAAAAACACCTATTTTAATGGGCAATCTCGAGTGAGACATCTGATGGTGAAATTATTTTATACTTTGATAATTAGTTACTACTTTTTTTTAGGGGACACTATTAACACCCCCAATTTTACTAATCATACCTCAATTACTAAACGTACCCCATTAAAATTAATAGATATTCATTTACATTACTGAATATATGATGCGCGTTTTCTTTGCAAGCAAAATTAATCTCTAAGTATTAAGGATATCAATTGCAGCTTAAGCAAGCGACCAAGTGAATATCGAACCCAAAGGACGGCGTATTATCAATTTAATTATTATCTAAATTAATTAAGACGATTATGACAATATAGTTTGAAGTTTAGAATTATTAATCTACTAAATAATTAATTGAAATAACAAATAAAATAAAAGCACTTAGAGGAATTCGAAAGTGACTCAAGAGATAGAATAGGTAGCCCTAGAGTAATCCGGTTTCACTCATTAATTTTCCTTTCGTGTGTTGATGTCCGACTCTGCCTTGTGGAATATGAACGCATCACTAAACCATGGATATCTACTCTATAGACACAAGTAACATGCGTGTAACACGTGTGAATAACCTCAAAGCAAGAGATATAATTACACCCCCTTTCTAGGTACTATCAGTATCAATTATTTCCCTGACCAATTGATAATCTAACCCGATATGATCTCCCTTTATAGATACTATAAAATTATCCTCTTTATCCTACTTAATAACACGAATTCAATTCAATTAATAAGTATTCATATATGATAGTTCTAATGAAGTTTCAGAGTCCCCTCACTTAGAATCATAACATGGAATCCTGCTAAGCAATGAACACACTCAATTAATAATCAAGATATGTATTCAGACTCTACATAACAGTTAATGATGCACAAAACGATCGTGAGTATGAATTAAAAAGGCACAATCATATATAAAATAAATCCACAAGTAGTGTTGTACGGAGTTTACACACGAAAGTTCAATTAATTGGTAAAAACCTTCACAACCCTAGTTCTACCAAAAAGGCTCTAGCCCATGATGTTACGAAGAACAATCATGGGTGTTGGATAGATCTTACCCAGATGTCTGGAAAATACAAGATAAATTTGGAAACGAATAAAACCCTAGATGTGGGCATCGTCGCGTCCTTCTCCGTCTTGAGTTCTCCTCTTGATTCCACAGACGAATCATCAAAGTGATGGATGGATGGAGGAAAGGATGTGGATGATGGTTGGGGGGTGATCCCCCCTTGTGGGGTGTAGTATTGTGTTGTGGTTCTCTTCCAATCCAATCTATTGTATTATATCTTCTTGTTGTGATCTACATCCCCTTTTATACTTGTAAGCTCTCCTTATGGACCTAGGATGAGCTTTTTAGATGAAAACACACACTTGGGGTGTAAAAATATGCAGAAACACGCACTTGGGGTGTAAAAATCGAATCCGGACGCGTCCCAGGCATGGAGTTCGACCTAGGGTTCGACCTAGGGCTTGGTCGAACGCTGGCCGAATCGAAATCGGCGATTTAATGCACTTCAGGCTTCTGATTCGACCAAAATGGCTTGAGTTCGACCAAGGGATCTGGTCGAACTTGATTGTCGTGGTCGAATCCCACTTGCGCCGTCTCACTGTTTCGCGTATAACTTCCACATCCGAGCTCCGATTTGAGTAATTCTTGAGCTCACACAATCCTCTCTTCCTTGGCTTTCTATCCATATAAAGGACTTTCAGAAACTCCAAGATTTGAATCTGTAAAAAGCCATGGAAAGTAGCACATCCGTTCTGTTCGAAACAGCTCGCGCTACGTCACCATTTTGCTCCTAACTTCCTCGTTTCGAACTCGATTGAGGTGTTCTTTACTCCAAAACGATCATCTTTTCAGTGGCTTTCCAAACATGTATCACAACCCCAGCTTTTATTTCCACACAAATACAGAAAAATTGCACAATTTGGACGTGCATTTTTCAGTATTCTTGGACAAATTGCACTTTTTCTCCAACTTTGCACTTTTGATCTCTTTTCCACTTAAAACACAATAAAACACCTCAAACACACCTTTTTCTCACATATATTGAATATAAGATACTTGTGCTAATACACAACATCAATTTTCATCAAAAAGGTGTTAAATTGGACACTAAAACACACTTATTTTCACTCTCATTACATGTAATAATCAAATCATAGCATACAAGATAAGACAATCACCACCAATTCAAATGCTCCATTGACATGTTCTCACGGGAAGTATATATCACTCGCACTTAAGTGTAAAAGATGTACACTTATGAGTTAAGGTGTTTACGCTCAGATTCAATTCAAGTGCATGCGTAACCATAAGCTTGCCAAAAGTCTCAAATTCTCCACCACTAAAAGTATGATTCGACAATTGGATCAAAAATGATTTTTCTTGTGGATGTAATGTTGGCTCTTTTGTTAGGATAGGAAACACATATATAAAGTAACTCAATTAGTAAAGAATTAAAATCGGAGATCTTTTGTATTGCAGATTTTTTTACACTTCAAGGCTATCCAGCTTCATGCTCTTCTAATTTTCTTTTCTCACATTTCCTTCAAGCTCAACATACTTTTTCTTTCCTTTCTTTTTTTTCCTCTTGAGGTGCCAATTTCATGCACTACCTTTAACATCTCGGGTACCAGTTTCTGGCACTACCCCTAAACAACTTATTTTTAAACTCATAATCACTTGTACAGCTCCAAATATTTTATTCTTTCCAAACTCCATCAAAATTAACTTCACACACTTTGACATCATTTAATTCTCCACTAAATATAGGAATTTAAGGCTCAAATAGGATATCAAAGTGGCTATCTTCGTAGGTTGCCAAAGAAATAAGACTTTTAGGCTCAATGGGGCTAACTACAGATAAACATCGTAGATCATTTCCCATCATCTAACACACATGTAGTTTCAAGTAAGACAAGAGGCAAGTTCTAGAATACACGCACAAGAATGATACTCACCAGAGAGAAATATCATGTGATTATGTAACATGATCAACGAGGCTCAAAATCTCACATGGGTTTTTTAACAAGTAACAGAGCACCTTTCATGGTAAGTAATATCCCACAAGTACACATAGAACTTCATACCACAATATAACTCAAGTACACTTCCTTCATCAATTTCAAGAGCATATGAATTCCAAACACGATTTAAACATATATGCTCACATGGATCACCAAAACATAAACTTAATCCTTTCACTCCTTGAGTTGAAAGCACATATAAAATTAGAATAAGGAAACGAGAGCACCTGATTTTTCTTCAACGTATACACGAGCTCCTCAGCGTAGAACTCGTCTTGCCACTCTTTTACCCTTTTTCTATCATCAAAACTCAAACACACTCATCATCACAGGATTCATAAATAATAATATAGAAGAACTATAAGAAAGAATCAATTGACTATCTAATCGACTCCAGACACTAGAAACACCACAGAACACTAGACAAATTGCAAAAAAATTGACACATCAAAACCGATTAAAGTTTCAACATACCGCAAAAAATCAACCCCCCTAGCAAACATTACAAAGAAAAGATTATACTCTTGGTGCTTCAATGAGGTAAGAACATCACACCCCCCAAAATTAGTAAAAATGTAAGTTGAAACTATGTTTGTAAAGAGATGTAATTTTCGATTAGTAAGCACCTTAAATATAAAAATTTCTTACTCACACGAAAAAAATAAAACAATAAAACAGAAGAGAAAACCCCCAATAAACGCTCATGTTTAACGTCGGAGAGTCACGACGGAATACCGCTTTGTAGACTACTAGATCAGAGGACGACCTTCTAGCATCCTCACCTTCAAGTACTTTCTTTCCCTCTTCTTGTCTACACTCAACACCTCACCTTTCTTAGTAACAAGAATATGATCCTCAGAATTTCCTTCCTCCCATGGCTGTCTAGACACCTCCTTGTCAATCTTCCACTTAAATTCAGAATCATCTGTCTTAGAAAAATCAAGATTAAACAAGTTAGAAATCACATCTATGCTCTCGCATGATTGAGTCTCCATGGGCATCTTCATTGCATGATCAAGAGAGAAAACCACATCTTAATTTTCCATCTGCAGTCTAAGCTTCTCGGCTCTCAATGTCTTTGTTCTTTCCCACTTCTTTTTCACTGTAAGTTCAGTATTCTGCTCTTTGGATGGCATGGGAGTAGCATTAACATCATGTAAAACATTTGGCATAGAAAACGGTGTAGAACAGAATGATTCGACCTGAGTTCGACCAGGGTTGCTGGTCGAATTGGTTGAATAGTGGTCGAGCTGCACACCTGAATGTGCATTCTCTCCCTTACAGGCCGATTTGACCAACTGGTTTGGTCAAACGGTATTGATCGTGGTCGAATCGAGCATCAGACAAAACAGAATGCGCGGGATTAGCCATTTTATAGTAGGGATGACCAATTAAAATAATTTATCGAACCACAGGGAGGTCGGCGCTAGAGCTTAAGCTAGATCATGTTTATCGCAATTTTATAGAGACAAATCATCAATGGTTTGGATGTTTAAACAAGTAAATAATAATAACCAAAGCAAGTAGGCAATGATTAGCAAACAAGATGGATGAATGAAAAGTGATTTTCCAAATTTAGTAAAAGTGAGATTAACAACAATTAAGAAATGGAAATCCTAGGATAAATGCATCAAATTTATATGATCATGGGTTTAGACTAAGGGCCAACACTAAGTTCACCTAAACTCCCTCTCAAGATGAATATGATATGGTTCTAAACATAGCTCAATGAGTTGGTTCTCACTCAAACAATTCCAACTAGGTACTAAGCTTGAAATGAGAGTCCCTTCACACGATTAATCAATCTCTCGATCAAACCAATCATATGTTCTATCAAAGGGTTCTAAACTCTAAAGGATTTCTCAATCTCTTTACAATTTATAATGCACATGAAGTGTTTGATGAAATGATTCACTCAATTATCCTAAGAACATAATTGATTTCTCAATCTAATCACATATTTAGAACAACTAAATACACAAATCATCAATACAAATCAAGTAATTAATAATCAATGATAGAAAACTATAGATCCAATCAACATATGAATTCAAATACACAAATTCCAAAATTATCCAACAACTCTCATGTTGCTAATCTCACAAGGGAGATTAGCCTACCATATTCATAAAGAAATTAACATAGACAATTAAATCCTTACAAATCATGATAAAACTATGAGGTTTAATACAAAGATTGAATGGAAACTCCCTTGATCTATCTTCAATGGTGATCTCATTCCCTTCTTTGCACTTTCATCTCTTCATTGATCCTTTTCCTTCACTTGGATGTAGAAATTAATGGTGGGATGATGGTAGGATGAAGAATGGATGAAGATGATGGTGTAGAATGGAAGAAATGGTATGTGAGGTGTGTGCAGGGCTGTGAATTTCGGATTTCTTCAAAAATATTGAAGTATTGGGTATTTATACCCCTTGGGAAGCTTCTAGAAGGATTCTGATTTTTTTTACAGAATTTCACACAAAACGAGTCGTGCTCTGTAACACGGCCATAAGGTGGCTGTGTTGAGTGAATTGATGTCGCTGAACGACCAAGGCTTACAGGGCCATGTTACGCAACACGGCTCGTGTGCTGTAACACAGCTCGTGTGCTGTAACACGGGCATAGAGTGGTCGTGTTGGATGAATTGATGTCGGCACACGACCAATTCTTACAGGGCCGTGTTACGTACACGGCCCGTGTTGGTGCATGCCCTTATTTTTCACATTTTGTTTCGACTTGTTCTCATTCGTTTCAACTCCGAATTGAGATCCGTTTTTGCCTATATCTTCCTTATCATATCTAGCATCATAGGTTTAAGCTCATTCACACACATTTCAATAAAAACATATAACACAACCAAATAACACATGAATCGGATAAAATAATATAAAAACGGATATAAAAAGGCACTAAAATCTAGGTGAAAAATATCACTCATCACGGGACAGTGCTGTTCGACCTGAATTCGACCAGTAGGGTTGGTCGAACTGGAGTGATCGTGGTCAAATTGAGCTTCAGACAAACAGAGCAATGCATACAGGCTGGTTCGACCTTAGTTCGACCAACTGGGTTGGTCGAAACATGACTAGGTTGGTCGAACCCAACATCAGAGTCTTGAGGACAGGCTGGTTCGACCTCGGTTTGATCAACACCAACAGGGTTGATCGAACCATAATGGTCGAGGTCAAACCGGTCAGCTGGAAGCTCCGAAGGTTGCCCAGGTGCTTGGTTCGCCCTCCATGATGTGATTCGACCTGTTGGCTTGGTCGAATCGAGGTCGAATCGTGCTTCTGGAGCTTCAAAATTTATTTTCAGCTTCATCGGTCACTCGTACTGTGTTCCAGACCTTAACGTGATGATTTTATTCTCCAATTTTTGTGTCAGTTGATTCACGTTCGCGGTCATCTACCCCATAATCAAAGTTAGGTCCTTCAACTGCTTAGATAAATCTGCATGATCAACATTCATTCTAGCTTCGATGTGGTCAACCCTTACATCGTTCTCAGCCATGTATCGATTGAAGGTATCTTCAAAACTTCTCACTTCGTGCTGCTTCAGACTAGGCCCCCTTAGTGTCAACTCTGTAATCTGCTTCTGCTGGGACTCTAGTAGCTTGTTGATGTTAGCTAGACTAGAGACGATCTCATCATCCCTATTTGGTTTCACTTGATGTTCAACCTGCGCTACCTTGTCAGGTACATATGATCCTCTTACTCTTTTCATGGGCCAGTCACGTGAATTCATAGAGATGTTTTCGAACAACTTTTTTGCTTCAAGTGCAGTCTTTGATAATAACGCTCCTCATGATGATGCATCAATAAAAACACGTGACTCACAATCCAATCCATAGTAGAAGATACTTATGTAATGAGCTTTAGACATTCCATGTTGTGGGCACCTCCTGAGCACGTCTTTAAACCTATCGCACGCCTCATAAAATTTCTCACCCTGATTCATAACAAATTGGGCGATGTCTTGCTTCATTCTTAAGATCCTTGAGGGTGGCATGTATCTCTCTAAAAACTTCTGCTGCAGTTGGTCCCGTGTAGTGCAATCTGTGGCATCAAGAGTCTCATACCAAGCTTCCGCCTTATCAATCAAAGAGAACTTGAATAGGGCAATCCGTCTAGCATTATCATGAGCTCCAGCACCCTTCTGAGTGTTTGCATAGCTAAGAAATCTTCGGAGATGTTGATATGGATCTTCAAAGCAACCTCTAGAAAAGGTATTCTTCTCTACCATGTTAATAAGAGCGGGATGTATCTCGAAATCATCATCTTCCCCCTTGCTCCTATCAACCCCATGTTACCAATTCCATAATTCGTGAAAATTTCACGTATGGCAACATTATCCGGATTCTGCCTTGCTCCGGCCATGTTTAGCACAAGGTTTTATTCTTTCCTTTCTTTCCTTTCCTTTTCCTAGTGCACAGGTACCTCAGAAAAATTCAAGGTTAGATAAAAATAAATAATCACAAATAAAAGTCTTAATCAAAATAGAAATAATAAAATCAATAATAACAACCGTCCCCAGCAACAGCGCCAAGAACTTGATGCGCGTTTTCTTTGTACGCAAAATTAATCCCCAAGTATTAAGGATATCAATTGCAGCTTAAGCAAGCGACCAAGTGAATATCGAACCCAAAGGACGGCGTATTATCAATTTAATTATTATCTAAATTAATTAAGACGATTATGACAATATAGTTTGAGGTTTAGAATTATTAATCTACTAAAAAATTAATTGAAATAAAAAATAAAATAAAAGCACTTAGAAAAATTCGAAAGTGACTCAAGAGATAGAATAGGTAGCCCTAGAGTAATCCGGTTTCACTCATTAATTTTCCTTTCGTGTATTGATGTCCGACTCTACCTTGTGGAATATGGACGGATAACTAAACCATACATATCTACTCTATAGACACAAGTAACATGCGTGTAACACGTGTGAATAACCTCGGAGCAAGAGATATAATTCCACCTCCCTTTCTAGGTACTATCAGTATCAATTATTTCCCTAGCCAATTGGTACTCTAACCCGATATGATTTCCCTTTATAGGTACTATAAAATTATCCTCTGTATCCTACTTAATAACTCGAATTCAATTCAATTAATAAGTATTCATATATGATAGTTCTAATGAAGCTTCGGAGTTCCTCACTTGGAATCATAACATGGAATCCTGCTTAGTAGTGAACACACTCAATCAATAACTAAGATATGTATTCAGACTCTACATAACAGTTAATGATGCACAAAACAATCATGAGTATGAATTAAAAAGGCACAATCATATATAAAATAAATCCACAAGTAGTGTTGTACGGAGTTTATACACGAAAAATCAATTAATTCGTAAAAACCTTCACAACCCTAGTTCTACCAAAAAGGCTCTAGCCCATGATGTTAGGAAGAACAATCATGGATGTTGGATAGATCTTACTCGGATGTCCAGAAAATACAAGATAAACTAGGAAACGAATAAAACCCTAGATATGGGCGTCGTCTCGTCCTTTCCATCTTGAATTCTCCTCTTGGTTCTCCTCTTGATTTACAGATGAATCTTCAAAGTGATGGATGGATGGAGGAAAGGATGTGGATGATGGTTGGGGGGTGATCCCCCCTTGTGGGGTGTAGTATTGTGTTGTGGTTCTCTTCCAATCCAATCTATTGTATTGTATCTTCTTGGTGTGATCTACATCCTCTTTTATACTTGTAAGCTCTCCTTATGGACCTAGGATGAACTTTTTAGATGAAAACACACACTTGGGGTGTAAAAACATGCAGAAACACGCACTTGGGGTGTAAAAATCGGATCTGGACGCGTCCAAGGAATGGAGTTCGACCTAGGGTTCGACCAAGCCCTTGGTCGAACCCTGGTCGAATCGAAATTGGCAATTTAACGCACTTCAGGCTTCTGATTCGACCAAAATGGCTTGAGTTCGACCAAGGGGTTTGGTCGAACTTGACTTTCGTGGTCGAATCCCACTTGTGCCGTCTCGCTGTTTTGCTTATAACTTTCACATCCGATCTCCGATTTGAGTGATTCTTGCTCTCACGCGATCCTCTCTTCCTTGGCTTTCTATCCATATAAATAACTCTCAGAAACTCAAAGATTTGAATCTATAAAAAGCCATGGAAAATAACACATCCGTTCTATTCGGCACAGCTCGCGCGACGTCACTATTTTGCTCATAACTTCCTTGTTTTGAACTCGATTGAGGTGTTCTTTACGCCAAAACGATCCTCTTTTCAGTGGCTTTCCAACCATGTATCACAACCCCAGTTTTTCTTTCCACACAAACACAGAAAAATTACACAAGTTGGACGTGCATTTTTTAGCATTCTTGGACAAATTGCACATTTTCTCCAACTTTGCACGTTTGATCATTTTTCCACCTAAAACACAATAAAACACCTCAAACGCATCTTTTTCTTACATATACTGAATATAAGACACTTGTGCTAATACACAACATCAATTCTCATCAAAAAGGTGTTAAATTGGACACTCAAACACGTTAATTTCCATTCTCAACAATATACACCATCAAAACTATTTTACCCTTAAAATTAATCACTTATCCATATGCATTCATAGCAACTCATACTGTAGAGAGATCGAAACTTAGTTACACTCCAGGATTCTCCATCACTATCCTCCACCTCAAACTCAACTCTCCTAATCCTTCTAATTGTTCCCATTTCACGTTTCAATCCATTGATGATGGATCATTTCACGACTGTAGTTTCTGAAGACAATGAAATATATAGATTCCAAGCATTTCAATGTGCCATCTGGAGTGGGAGAAGTGGAGTTCATGGGAGGGTGAGAAACAGGCACTGCACAAATCATTTGGACATTCCCAAAAAATGATGTAATCTGACATTCACCGTATGGTACTCTCAGAAATGAAGATACACACAAGATGACTGATGAATCACTCAATGAAGAATCACTCATGTTTTGAATATTAATGAAAATAGAAAATCAAATTACGTAGAATGATGAATTGCATGTGTGTTGAAATGAAAGTGCAATTTATATAACATTGGTAACAAAAATTCCAATACACTGAACTCCACAATCACTTGATGGAGCTTCTTACAAGTTGATTGGCCTATGCTACTTATAATTATAAAGATGACCATTATTATTTCACAGAGCTCCAACTCCAAAAGCTTCGCCCATAATTTCATTTTTATACATACAGGAACAAGAACAAGATAAAGAAAACACAAAGCATTGAAAAAAGATCATCTCCCTTTCCCAAAGAACAGACAATGCATTTTTCTTTTTTTAATAAAGGAAAACGAAAAACAATACTAATTGCGATCATTAACCAGGATATTGTTGGTGATGATGTAGTTGGAATCATTAACAAGGATAGATATCAGAAATACTTTAGAAAATCAATGTTTCACCGTGCTCGAATTTCACCTTGCTGGAATATAATTGATGTGCGTGTGTGTGTTTGTTCAGCACAGTGAAATTCAGCACGGTATTAGGGTGTCCAACTCATCTTTCAGCAAAGGTGTTGTCTTTTCTTCAGCCATTGCCATTGATGTGCGCGCGTGTGTTTGTGCAGGAGAGTGAGAGAAGAGAGAGATCGGTATTATTCGGGAACTGCAACCGAATAAATTTTAGTGTTCTATTGTTCGATGCTATAACCGAACAAAGCAGATTTGTTCGATTTATAAAACCGAACATATTAAAGTTATTGATTAAAAGGGATATTTTAGTCTTATTGATTAAAGATATTTTAGTCTAATTCTTTTATGGAGTATATTTAGTACTTTTGGGGGTGCAAATAACCGTCCCCTTTTTTATAATGTTCCTTTTCAGTACTATAATTAAACTATTCATGAAATAATTCATAACATCATTATTACTTCTTTTTTATTTTGCTAGAGATGTTAAACGGGCAGCCTAAACGGAATTCGGGTTAATCAAGTCTATTTAAACGGGCTACTAAAAGGTGAACCTAACTCATAGGCCCTAACTCTAACGAGCTTCAGGATGGCCGGACTTGCTGACTATAGATAAAAATATTTAAAAATTATAAATTTAAATTTTTTATAAATAATACTACAAATTCAAAATTTATTCATACATTATTTAGAATTTGAGATAATTAAATTAATACATGAAAAATATTATTAAAACATATAATTTTATAGATTTTGTGATAATTAAATCAATTTTAATATATTTATTTAAATATAATTTTATTTATTAGAGAAAAAAAATGGGTTGGAGTGAGAGATTGGATGAGAAAGAGATGAAAATTAATGGATGATGAAAGTTTGTCCAATGATATGCACTGGGGTAGGGTGAGAGAAGGGTGGGGTTGGAGTACTTGACATTTGTCATGTAGACGAGTACATCAAGCTTTTTACAGAGTATAGATGGAAGTGAAAAATAAAAGAGGAGGAAGTTTTCCACCTGTTCTTTGCCAAGGTTCCAAGCCCATGAGAGAAATGTTGATCATAGAATATAAACCACGTACACTGTTGAGAGTGAAAATCAACATGTTTTAGTGTCCAATTTAATACATTTTTATTGGAAATTATTTTTATATATTAACACAAGTATCTTATATTCAATATATATGAGAAAAAGGTCGTTTGAGGTGTTTTAGTGTGTTTTGGGTGGAAAAGGGATCAAAAGTGCAAAGTTGGAGAAAAGGGGAAACTTGTGCAAGAATGCTGAAAAACACACTTCCAATTTGTGTAATTTTTCTATGATTTTTTGGAAGTCCAAATTAGACATATGATACACCGTTGGAAAGCCACGGAAGAGAGGGTTGTTCTAGCATAAAAATCACTCAAATCAGAGTTTGGATGTAGAATTTATGCGTGAAATGGTGGGACTGCGCAAGGATGCTCGACCAGAACAGTTTGGTCGAGCGGCGTCATGCAAGTCTAGATCTCTACAATTTTACACCCCCAGTGCGAGTATCTGCGTGTTTTTGTTTAAAAAGCCCATCAAAGGTCTGTTAGGAGATTTTACAAGTATAAAGGATGTAATTTACAGCTGAAAAGAGACCGCAAACTGCTACCACCTCACAAGGGGGGATCACCCCCCCACACCATCATCTACATCCATCCCTTCGTCCATCCGTCCATCACTGTGAAGATTCATTTGTTGAATCAAGAGGAGAACCAAGAGGAGGATTCAAGACGGAGAAGGACGCGACGCTGCCCACATCTAGGGTTTTTATCATTTCTTAATTTATCTTATAATTTCCGGACATATGAGTAAGATTTATTCAACATGCATGATTGTTCTTCACAACATCATGGGCTAGAGCCTTTTTGGTAGATATAGGGTTTTGAAGGTTTTAATGATTTAATTGATTTCTCTTATGTGTCCTCCGTACAACACTACTTGAGGTTTATTTATATATGACTATGAATTTTTAATCCATATTCACAGTCATTTTATGCATATTCAACTGTTATATAGAGTGAATATATATCTTGGTTGTTGATTGAGCACGTTCACAGCTGAACAGGATTCCATTTTATGATTTTAAGTGAGGGGACTCCGAAGTTTCATTAGAAATGTTATATATGAATCTTTATTAATTGAATTGAATTCGGGTTATTTAGCAGGACAAAGAGGATCACTTTATAGTACCTATAAAAATGGAGGTCATATCGGGTTAGACTAACAATTGGCCAGGAAAATAATTGATACTTATATTACCTAGAAAGGGGGGTGAAATTATATCTCTTGCTCATTCATATGTGTTACATGCATGTTTACTTTTGTTTATAGAGTAAATATGCATGGCTTAGTGATGCGTCCATAATCCACAAGGCAGAGTCGGACAATATATGTGAGAGGAAAATTAAGGAGTAAAACTGGATTACCTTGGAGCTACTTATTCTCCAACTTGATTCACTTTCGTATTTTTCCTAGTTCTTAATTTATTTTATTTGCTATTTTAATTAATCTATTTCGTAGATAGTAATTATCCACAATCTTATTGCCTTGCCTTTTGTCTTAATTAATTTAGTTAATAAATAAATTGATAATACGTTGTCCTTTGGATTCAATATTTAACTTGGTCGCTTGCCTAAGCTGCAATTGATATCATTAATACTTGGGGATTAATTATGCGTGCAAAGAAAATGCGCATCATGTGCTGGATTCAATAGCAAGGAGAATTTCCTTCCTCAAAGCCAAGATTATGGAGTGGTGTCATCAAGAAGCTCTGCATTAAATCTACAAGTGATTGAGGTAAATCAACAAGACAGTACTCTTATGTTGCGAAGGCAATGATCTTCCAACCATCATTGGAAGAAACCTAAGGAAGCAGAAAAGGATGAAGAAAACTCATCCTTATACACAAAGAAGCAAAGGATGGAGGTCCAGAAGACCAAGTTCCTTTTGGTCCAAACAAAAGGCCCGAAGCTATAAATTAGGACAAAGGTCGGGACTGTCAAGATGGAAGATGGAGTTCAAGAAGTCAAGCCTCATCCTCAGAATCAAACCAGAGGAGTACAGGAAGAACTCCTACAAGAAAGATATTCTAAAGATCACCCACATGAACAAATGAAAGATTCAAGGATTGTAACTGCTACACATGTGGAGCCAGGAGGCATATCTCACCAGATTGCCCAGAAATTTAGAGACGGGGAGTAAGGCACTTTGAAACAACTTCAAAAATGGAGGAAGATGTTTATTTCTAAGATCTGGTACAGGTATATAAATTTGAAGATATACCCTTGGACGAGAGTATCTATGAAGAAGAATTTTTCAGTCAAGATGAATCTTTTGAAGATGAGACGAAGTGAAGAAGAAAGCTTCAGATAGGAGATGTAAGAGGATATATCTGGATTTTTTTTCCAGACATCCATTTCTCATAAGGCTATTATGAAAATTATGAAAGAGGATCCAAGACTCCATCTATACGATGGATTTACTGGGACAAATGGAGCAGTTCCATCTCAGAAAGAGAAAGCATCACATCATATACAAGGTGACCGAATGGGAGATTGACATCCCAATGGAGCTCACGGGAAATATGATGGAAATGTAGTTAGTTCTTGTTGATGAAGTCAAAAAAGAACTAGGTAAGCTCTAAAATGAAGTAGCCTGAACAATGTCCTATATCCATATCGGAGTTATTTGGATCCTTATCAATGCAATATTCAAAGAAGGTATAGATACATCAATCGATATTGCTATCTTTTATAAGAGGATCAAGAACATAATAGATGCATGCCTGGGAGGAATCTTAGGAAACATGTACGCAGGAAAGGTGGCATCCTTCACATCTACCCAATGATTGCCTACAATTTGGCGGATTGAGATTTCAATAGAGTACCCACTCTTCATCAAGATTTCAAGAACAAAGATTTGATGAAAGAAGGGAACTGATTGTACTCTATAACCTACAGTATCTCATATGCTCTATCAAACACTCATCATTCTGATTTATTCCAAACAAAGGAGTATATTAAGATACCAAAAGTGCTCATAAGAGTTGCATGCGCAACTAGTCTAGAAATAATGAATTTTTCGCCAATCCTCGACATGGATTTACGGATCAAGGATAAGTCGGTCTGGAGTAGGCAAAATAGCTTCAGATTCGAGAAGAGAAGGATTTCTTATCAAGAAGATAGAATGATTAATGAAAGATGGGGAAAGAAACCAATCCTGGAGGTGATCCAGGAACCAAGACATGACTCAAAACTCAGATCGATCAAGCGACCATCTCTCTCAATATTTATTTTTTCCTCATCACTTTCTATTCAAGCACAACATTCTCATCAAACTCTCCCATCTTTCTTCTTCAAGCATAATTTTTTTCCCCAACTTTTTCTAGCTATTCAACTCCATCATTCTCCTTTTCTTCACTATTTTTCCTTTTTTTTCTTTTGAGGTACCAATTTCGGACACTACCTCTCACATCCTCCATAGGGTACTAGATTGAAGCACTACCATTGGATATTTGTTTTCATGGAGTACTAGATTTAAGCATTACTCCAAGAATTTTCCTTTTCATCCTTAAGACTCTTCTTTCATCATCCTTATCATCCCTCAAATCACTACTCTCTTCAATTAAGCTCTATTGGTTATCAAAAGAATGGATTTAAAAAGGCACAATGGGCTAACAAAGGATTTAATGAATTCTGGTAAAGTATGTGGGATAAAATGGGCTATAAATCAAAGATGACCTAACATCATTTCCATAATCCGCTAGACTAATCTTGAATATTCAAGGAGACTCAAGGCAAGTTCTAGAATACACGCACAAGAACGATACTCACCAGAAAAGAAAATATCATGTGGTTATGTATCATGATCAACGAGGGTCAAAATCTCACATTGATTTTTAACAAGTAACAGAGCACTTTTCATGGTAAGCAGTATCTCCCAAGTATACATAAAACTTCATACCACCTTATAACTCAAGTACACTTCCTTCAAAAATTTCAAGAGCATATGGATTTTAGGCACAATTTAAAAAAAAAGCTCACATGTTCACCAAACCAGAAACTCAACACTTCACTCCCATGAATTAAAAGCACACATAAAAATTAGAATAAGAAAACGAGGGCACCTGATTTTTCTCTTTCAATGTATGCACGAGATCCTCGAGTTATTCAACTCGATCAGGTCAAAGCCTCAATGTAGAACTCATCTTGCTACTCTAGTATCTTTTAATCTAACCATGTGTATAATGATGACACAACATCCTCCGGAGAACTGCAAGAAAGGCTCAATTGACTATATAATCGACTTCACATACTAGAAACACCAACACGACACACTAAATATTAGGTAAGTTGCAAAAATTTGACATATCAATACCGATTAATATATTAATATACCGCAAAAATCAACCCCCTAACAAACAAATAACCAACGAAAGAAAAAATTATACCCTCAGTACTCATAAGATAAGCTAAGTACATCACCTCCCCAAACTTAGTAAAAACATAAGTCGAAACTAAGTTTGAAAAGAGATGTAATTACCTAAGCGTGAGCACCTGAAATATAATAACTCCCTATTCACACAAAAGAAATAATAAAGCAATAAAACGGAAGGGCAAGCCCCCAACAGGTGCTCATATTTAACGTCGAAAAGTCACGACAATATTCATCTTTGTAGACTGCTTGATCAAGATTAAACAAGTTAGAAACCACATCTATGCTTTCACATGATCGAGTCTCCATGGGCATCTCATTGCTTTATTAACAGAGAAAACCACATCCTCATTATCCATCCGTAGTCTAAGCTTTCCTTCTTGAACATCTATCATGGTTACAGCTGTGGCAAGGAATGGCCGCCCTAAAATAAGGGGGATGCCATCCTTGTCATCTTCCATCTCAAGTACAAGAAAATCCAGGGGAAAGACCAACTTATCCACTTTTACCAAAACATCTTCAATCACTCCCATAGGAAAAGTTATGGATCTATCCGCCAATTGAGGAGAAATTATTGTGGGTATAAGCCTCCCCAAACCAAGCATTTTAAATATGGACAAAGGCATCAAGTTGATGCTTGCCCCCAAATCATACAAGGCTTTACGTGCCGGCCCTTTTCCAATATCACCAAGAATAGTGAAGCTTCTTGATCGGTGCCATTGTCACCTAGATTTAAGTGTCTTTTATGTTTATTTTAATGTGATGTTATCCATTTTGGGTGACTTTTGGTGGTGTTTTACGTTCATATGGAGATTTGTGCTTTGAAGTGATAAATGTGTGATTTTCATGATTAAGTACCTTAAATTGCCCAATATTTGTAAATATTTATAAGATTGGTACTTTGGTGTAATTTATGTAATTTTTAGGTAAAAATGGATTCTAGACATGAAAAAAAAGTTGTATGAAAAAATGGAGCTCAATTCGGAGTTGAAACGAGGGAGAACGAGCCAAAACAAAATTGCTGAAAATTGCACCAACTCGACCAGAGTCTCCAACTCAAGTCAGCGGCTATTCTAGAAGCTTCCATGCCTATAAATACATGTTTTGATCACAAATTACGGGAGGAATCATTCTGAATTAGTTCTATACACATTTGACACCTAAATTCATACACATTCATATCCATCTCTTCCACCTTCACTTCATCCATCCTATCCACTTGATCTCCTCAAATCCATTCATCATTCCATCACTCCACCAATCTAAGAAGGGAAATTCATCATTGGTTGAAGATTTTAGCATGATCAAGGAGGGGAAAGTTCACCATCAAAGGGAAGCTAACTTACCTTTATTTTGTTATTTTCTTCATTATTTGGCTCAATTGGAGCATGCCATGGAATATATTGATTTTATTATAATTTGTATTGACTAGTCCTCATGTGAGTCTAGCAATATGATTGGTTAGAGATTATGTTGGTTTTTCACACCACATGTTTGATGAATTGATTGTTATGAATATTTTCTATCATGAATGCTTATTCTCATTTCATGTATGATTTGTGTGGTTAAATTCTCTATTCATGGTGTTTGGATGGTATTCCAATATTATGCTTAGGGGTTTAATTGAATTATTGATTGCATTAGGTGACTATATTATTATGTGAGGAGTTTGACCATAACCTTCATATGCTTAGAATCTCATAACAGGACATTATTGATAATTACTTAAGAAAGTGTTTGAAATGATGAGGGAACCCAAGCTAAGACTTACTTGAACTTAGAAAGGTAACATAGGAAAATGTCTCTGCCTACTAGAGAAAATTCTTCGTGATAATTTTTCTTATATTAGTATATTAATATACGTAAGTACCTATAGGAATAGTGAGGATTGGAGACACTCTTCGTAAGTGCCTTTAATATCATAGCATGATGATCATCAATACATGTGTGTGTGCGAGTCTACATGAGCCTTTTCCATGATGTTGCTTGCCTTGCATACTTCTTAGATTGCTCAGCTTCATCCATCATCCATCCCATTTATACATGTTCTATCTTTAATTGCTTTCTTAGTTTCTAGTTAATATTTAGTGTAAAACAACCCCCCTTTATTTATTAGTCCTTCTAGAGTAAAATATTTCTCAAATACAGATATATACACTTTCGCCCTTGGGTTCGATATTATAAATTTTGCACTTGGTCACTACGGTCTACTACGCGATAGAGTACGCTTGCTCTAATTAATTTATACCAAAATAGAAACAAAGTTCACTTTCCGGATCCTTCAACTTTGCAAGCAGCTTTCTCTGAATGATCGAGCTACAATTCTCTGATAGATTCACCGTCTCCACTCCATTCAAACTTCTCTTCTTCGATATAATATCCTTGTAGAATCGAGCATAATATGGCATCTCCATGATTGCTTCAGAGAAAGGAATGTTCAAGCTAATTTTGCTCATGATGTCTTAAAACCTCTTGTATTTCTCTTCCATCCCCTTTTTGACCAATCTTGAAGGAAACAAAGGAGGTATTTTTTTCTTAGGTCTTCCCCACTCATCTCTTTCAGCCTCCTTCAATTTATCCTTCTCAGCTCTCAACCTCTTTGCTCTTTCCCACATATTCTCAACTAAAAGCTCAATATTATGATCTTCTGATGGTACTGGAGTGCTCTGAACATCAGGTATAGCATTCTGCATGGAAATGGGAGATGGACAGAGTTGCTCGACCTCCGTTCGACCAGAGTGATCTAGTCGAGCAACATGATTTTTGTAGAGCAAGGGACCTGTAAACGTAATAGTGTCATGCAATCCAGAAAGCAGTTGCTCGACCACTATTCGACCAGAGTGATTTGTTCGAGTAACATGCATTTGGTCGAGCAAGGGACCTATTTCGCGGATGTGATTTTTCAACTCCGAGACATGTTGCTCGACCATTGTTCAACCAACTGGTTTGGTCGAGCAGTGGTTGAATGGGGACACTCCATCTCCATTTTCGCCCACTGGCATCATCGAACCTTCGTACTGTGTTCCTGACCTCAATGTGATGGCATTACACACTTTCGGGTTAGTTATGCTTTGAGACGGGAACTTTCCCTTCTCCAACGTTCACGTCAATTGATTCACGTTCCCGACCATCTGTCCCATCAACAAAGTTAGGTCATTCAACTACTTAGATAAATCTGCATGGGTAGAATTCATAGTAGCCTAAAGTCTATCTACTCTTGCATCATTCTTAGCCATATATCGAGTGAAGGTATCTTTAATACTAGCCTTCACTTCTTGCTGTTGCATACTAAGCTCCCTTTGTGCCAACTCTGTAATCTGCTTCTGCTGGGACTCTAGTAGCTTGTTGATGTTAGCTAGACTAGAGATGATCTTATCATCCTTATTCGGCTTCACCGCTTGATGTTCAACCTATGCTACATTACCCAGTACATAGGATCCTCTTACCCTTTCTGTAGGCCAGTCACGTGAATTCATAGAGATGTTTTCAAATAACTTTTCTGCATCAAGTGCTGTCTTAGATAACAGCGCTCTACCTGATGATGCATCAATAAGAATACGCGACTCACAATCCAATCCATAGTAGAAGATACTTATGTACTGAGCCTTAGGCATCCTATGCTGTGGGCACCTCCTGAGCATATCTTTGAACCTATCCCACGCCTCATAGAGCTTCTTACCCTAATTCTGAGCAAATTGAGTGATGTCTTACTTCATTCTGAAGACGTTTGAGGATGGCATGTGTCTCTCTAAGAACTTCTGCTGCAGTTGATCCCATGTAGTGCAATCTGCTGCATCAAGAGTCTCATACCAAGCTGTTGCCCTATCAATCAAAGAGAATTTGAATAGGGCGATCCGCCTAGCATTATCATTAGCTCCAGCACTCTTTTGAGTGTTTGCATAATCAAGGAATCTTTTGAGATGCTGATATGGATCTTCAAAGGATCCTCTAGAAAAAGGGTTATTTTCCACCATGTTGATAAGAGCGAGATTTATTTTAAAATCATCATCTACCCCCTTGCTCCTATCAACCCCATGATACCAATTCCATTGTTCTTGAAAATTTCACGTATGACAACATTATCCGGGTTCTGCCTGCTCTGACTATGTCTAGTTCAGTGTGTTATTCCTTCCTCTCATTTTCCTGGTGCACAGTACCTTAGAAAAATTCAAGGTTAGATAGAATTAAGTAATCATAAGTAAAAGTCTTAATCAAACTAGAAATAATAAAATCAATAATAACAGCCGTCCCCAGCAGCGGCTCCAAAAACTTGATGAGCGTTTTCTTTACACGCAAAATTAATCCCCAATTATTAAGGATATCAATTGCAGTTTAAGCAAGCGAGTCAAATATCGAACACAAAGGACGATATATTATCCATTTATTTATTAACTAAATTAATTAAAGACAAGAAAATTAAGTTTAAGGTTTGTAATCTAATTAATTAAAATACTAAAAATTAAATACTCCCTCCGTCTCATTTCAGATGACACACTTTCCATTTTGGGCTGTCCCACAAAAGTTTGCATATTTCCAAAAAAAGCAAAAAAGTAAAAATCAACCACCCTTCCCCATACACTTTATTTACAAAAAAACTATCTCTACCTAACATACTTTATCATTTATTTATTACCAAAAAATACCATTATACCCCTAAAAATTATCACTTTCTTATTCTCCGTGCCGGAATTGGGGGTGCAATCTTTTGTGGGATGGAGGGAGTCACAATTAAAATAAAATAAACACAAGAATCAATATTCTAAAAATCAGACAGGACCGGCCGGTTCAACCGGTTGGACCGGGAACCAGGCCTGAAATTGGTTCGAAAAGCCTATAAAATTTTTTTGGAGTTGAATCGGGTAGAACCAGGTTAGACCGGTCAAATCAAAAAAACTGGTTGAACCGGTTCATCCAGTTTCAGTACTTTTTTTATTATTTTTTTTTATTTTATGATATTTCACTTTTATTTTTATTTATTTTAAAACATAATATTTATAAACTATGTATGAAGTATAAATTATGAACTATAGATATTTTTATTCAATTATATTTTGATTTTAAATTGTATTTGAAATTTCAAAAATAATTAAGGTGATTATATATTTTTGTAATTGGTAATTTAATAAAATATAATTGAAAATATGTAAAATTTAATTTTTCGGTTGAATCGTCGATTGAACCAATCCGACTGGTTGGACCTTGAACCGTTGCCTCTTCCGGTTCGTTCTCCGGTCCAATTTTCTAATCACTGACTAGAAGTATAGAAAAGTGACTCAAGGATGGAGAATATGTAGCTCTAGGGTAATCCTGTTTTACTACTTAACTTCCCTCTCAAGTATACTGGCCGACTTTGCCTTGTGGACTATGGATGCATCACCAAATCATGCAAATCTACTCTATAGACACACGTAAATATGCGTGTAACACGTTTGAATAACCTCGGTGCAAGAGATATAATTTCACACCCCCTTCTAGGTACTATTAGTATCAATTATTTTCCCCTAGGATTGATACTCTAACCCGATATGATATCCCTTTATAGGTACTATAAAATTAACCTCTTTATCCTTCTTATCAACCCGAATCCAATTCAATTAATAAGCATTCATATATGACAATTCTAATGAAGTTTCGAAGTCTCCTCACTTATAATCATAACAATAAACCCTGTTCAATGGTGAACACACTCAATCAACAACTAAGATATATATTCAGACTCTATACAATAGTTGAAGATGCACAAAACGATCGTGAATATGAGTTAAAAACACACAATTATATATAAAATAAATCCACACAAGAGAGTTTAATTAATTCATAAAACTTTCAAAACCCTAGAACTACCAAAATAGTTCTAGCCAGTGTTCTGAAAATCAGATCGGACCGACCGGTTTAACCGATTGAACTGGGAACTGAAGGTGGAGCTGATCCAAAACTACCATAAAAACTATTTTGAGTTGAATCGGAAAGAACCGGCCAGAACCGAAAAATGGTAAAATCAATGAAACCGAAAAATCACCGATTTTATTTCTAAACTACATTGAATCTTTACAAAAATAAATATACAAAGATCTAAAGAAATAAATTGAAAACCCTTTTCTTTAGAGGTCAAATGGAAATCTATTTACAATAATTACATCGATCTAATAATAGATTGAAGAAATTCTTCTGAGATGCCAGCAATCGTCTCCATTGAGTTAGATATAACTTTTTGATTAATTTTGAGAAGGACAAAATTGAGTGTATTATGAAATATTTTATCAAGTGAGAAAAAGAGAAAGTGAGAAAAGAGTCCAAGAACTGGAGAAAAGGGAGATAAATGGTATTGATAGAGAAGAGTGAGAAACTTGCCTTTATGGGAGAGGAACGACACTCAGAGGAGTGTGATTGAATTAAGAAACAGTCGGCAACCCTAATTGATGAAGTTTGCCATTATATATATATTTTAATTAATAATTCAAGTGGACCTCAGTATGGGTTTGTTTTCTTTTTCTTTTTTTTCTTTTAACAGGTTTGGGCTTTAGTTTAAATAACTTATTTATTATATATATTTTATAATTATAATTTTAAAATATAATTAAAAATAGGTGAATTTTATTTTTTCGGTTGAACCTCCGATTGAACATTGAATCGTTGTCTCTACCGATTCATTCTTCGGTCCGGTTTTCAAAACATTGGTTCTAGCCATAATGTTGCGAAGAATAATCATAGGGGTTGGATAGATCTTAATCATATGTTTGGAAAATACAAGATAAATTAGGAAATAAAATAAACTATAGATATAGGCGTCGTCACGTCCTTCTCCATCTTAAATCATCCTCTTGGTTCTCCTCTTGATTCGACAGATGAATTTTCACAGTGATGGATGGATGTAGATGATGGTGTGGGGGGTGATCCCGCCTTGTGGAGGTGGCAGCAGTCTGCGGTCTCTTGTTAGATGTAAACTCCAACCCTTTTATACTTGTGAAATCTCCTAATGGAACTTTACCGAGTTTTTTCATAAAAAACATGCACTGGAGGTGTAAAACCCGATGAAACATGAAATTCGCGACACCGCTCTACCAAGCTGTTCTGGTCGACCAACTTGGCTTTGGTCGAGCGGTGGTCGAGCAACTTTGCGTAGTCTCACCATTTCGTGCATAACTTCCACATCCGAACTTCGATTGGAGTGATTTTTGCGCCAAAACGACCCTCTCTTCCATGGCTTTCCAATGGTCTATACATGCCTAGTTTGGACTTTCACAAAAATTCAGAAAAATTACACAAGTTGGACGTGTATTTTTCAGCATTCTTGCACAAGTTTTCCCTTTTCTCCAACTTTGAACTTTTGATCATTTTTTCACATAAAACACAATAAAACACCTGAAATGCACCTTTTTCTCATATATATTGAATATAATATGACAACAATTCTCATAAAAAATATGTTAAATTGAATACTAAAACACGCTGATTTTCACTCTCAAATTATAGCACCAAGGATCCCTCCCTCTTTGCTCTCCATTCCGTTGTGGGACAAAGGCAAAGTAAAAACCCTCCTTTTATTCTTGATAAGACCAACAGTTTGGTTATGTTAATTAATTATAGTTAGAATGAAATTAAGTGGCGCTCACCTCATGGCTTTCAAAAGGCATTTAATTGAATTTTTCTTTTTTTATATTTTTTATTTTAATAAATTTTGTTATTAATTATAAAAAATTAATATATTTTTTATTTTTAAAAAAATCATAATCGGGTATCACTTTTTATTATAAATATTATTATTTTTTATTCATCATATAAATTGTTCATAAAATAGTTTATTTGATTGATTATCACCTTTTATTGAGCAGATATTATTATTTTATTAAAATTATTACTTTTTTTAAAGAATGATTCATAAAATAGTGCAATTGGACAGTTATCACGTTTCATTGATCACATATCACTTTTTAATAAAAATGTTACTCCCTCCTCCCAAATTTAAGTTCACGTTTACTGTAAATACGGAGTTTAAGAAATTTTAATTTTAGACTTACTTTTGAGGGTATTATGGTATTTTTGGGTAATAAATAAATGATAAAGTATGTTATATGTGTTAAAAAGGTGATGACAAATTTAAAATTAAAATATGTTACATGGATATTAGTTTGTTGCTTTTTCCTTTTATGGAAGTGTGAAGTTGAATTTGGGACGGACTAAAACGGAAAGTTTGAAGTTGAAGTTGGAACAGAGATAGTATCAATTTTTGTCCGTCGTACTAATTTTTCATGAAATAAATTAATTGGTCGGTTATCACTTTTCGTTAATATCACTTTAATTAAAAATATTATCACGAAATTCTATAAATTGTTCATGAAATTTACTTTCGTAATTATTTATCACTTTTTATTAAAGACTAGTGTTTTGACCCGTGCGTTGCACGGGATTGTGTTTAACAAATAATTTTTTTAATATTTGATATTATTATTTAAAGAAGAATAAAGTTATTTGACCGATTTACTAAGATGAATTATCGTGAAGATTGATGCGCGTTTTCTTTGCACGCAAAATTAATCCCCAAGATTAAGGATATCAGTTGCAGCTTAAGCAAGCGACCAAGTTTAATATCTAATCCAAAGGACGGAGCATTATCAATTTAATTATTTGCTAATTAATTAAGACAAGTTGGCAATAATATTGAGGATTGAAGTATTAACTAATAAATAATTAAAAAAATAACACTGGAAGAATACGAAAGTGACTCAAGAATGGAGAATAGTTAGATCTAAGGTAATCAAGTTTTACTACATAACTTCCCTCTCAAGTGCAGGCCGACTCTACCTTGTGGACTATGGACGTAAAAACTAAATTATGCAAATTTACTCTATAGACACAAGTAAATATGCGTATAACACGTGTGAATAACTTTGGAGCAAGAGGTATAATTTCACCCCCTTTCTAGGTACTATCAATATCAATTATTTTCCACATTTGGAATCTAACCCGATATGATCTCCCTTTATAGGTACTTTAAAATTACCATATTTATCCTACTTACTAACTTGAATACAATTCAATTAATAAACATTCATACTCACTCTGTCACATTTCAATTTTTACATATTTCCAATTTGGGCATCCCATTACAAACTTTACATTTCCCTTTATGGTAAATAAGACTCACACAAATTAATTATTTCTCTCTCAATTGGCCATACATCACACTAATACACCTACCCACTTTACATTAAAATATTATTTCTCTCACCTCACTACACATTAAAATGCTACATTCCTTAATCTACTTGCAAAAAGCAAACGTAAAATTTGAAACGAGACGGAGGGAATATATGATAGTTCTAATGAAGCTTTGGAGTCCCCTCAATTAGAATCATAACATGGAATCCTGCTCAGCAGTGAACTCAGTCAATCAATAACCAAGATATGTATTCAGACTCTACATAGCAGTTAAGATGCACAAAACTTTGAGTATGAATTAAGAAAGCATAATCATATATAAAATAAATCCACAAGTAGTGTTGTACGGAGTATACACACGAAAGTTCAATTAATACGTAAAAACCTTCACAACCTTAGTTCTACCAAAAATGCCCTAGCCCATGATGTTGCGAAGAACAATCATTGATGTTGGATAGATCTTACCCGTAGCACAGAAAATACAAGATAAATTAGGGAACAAATAAACCCTAGATGTGGGCGTCGTCGCGTCCTTCTCCATCTTGAATCTTCTCTTGGTTCTCCTCTTGATTCCACAAACAAATCTTCAAAGTGATGGATGGATGGAGGAAAGGATGTGGATGATGGTTGGGGGGTGATTCCCCCTTATGGGGTATAGGATGATTGTGTTGTTCTCCAATCAAATGAATAATGATGTGATCTACATCTCCTTTTATACTTGTAAGCTCTACTTATGGACCTGGGATGGGCTTTTTCTTAGAAAACACGAAAATACACGCACTTGTGGTGTAAAAATACAGATCTGGTGTTGTTCAAGCTTCTGGTTCGACCATGACATAGTGGTCGAACCACTTGTATCGTGGTCAAACCACACAGTGGCAGCTTGCGCAGTCTCACCGTGTCGCGTATAACTTCCACATCCAAACTCGTATTTGAGTGCTTCTTATGCTCATGCGATCCTCTATTCGTTGACTTTCTATTCATATTAAGAACTCTCAGAAACTCCAATATTTGGATATGTAACAAGTCATGCAAAGTGGTACAGTTGTGCTGAGTATGAACAATTTGCGCGACATCACCATTTTTATCATAATTTTCTTGTCTGGACCCCGATTGAGGTGTTCCTTATGCCAAAACGACCCTCTTTTCTGTGGATTTCCAACCATGTATGACTCCTCAATTTTTTGAGCTACAAAAAAACACAGAAAAGTTATACAATTTGGACGGCGCTTTTCATCATTCTTGCACAAGTTGCACCTTTTCTCCAACTTTGCTCTTTTGATCATTTTTCCATCTAAAACATAATAAAACGCCTCAAGTGCATATTTTTCTCACATGTATTGAATATATGATACTTGTGCTAATATATGATAATAATTCCCATCAAAAAGTGTTAAATTGGACACTAAAACACACTTATTTTCACTCTCATTACATGTAATAATCAATTCATAGCATATAAGATAAGACAATCACCACCAATTCAAATGCTCCATTCACATACTCTCACGGGAAGTATATATCACTCGTACTCAAGTGTAAAAGATGTACACTTATGGGTTATGGTGTTTACGCTCTGATTCAATTCAAGTGTATATGTAATCATAAGCTTGACAAATGTCTCAAACTCTCCACCACTAAAAGTATGATTTGACAATGGGATCAAAAAGGAATTTTCTTTTGGATGTAATGTTGGTTCTTTGGTTAAGGTAGGAAATATATGGATAAGTGATTCAATACTTGGATCAATCAAGCTTGCAGTCTCTCTCGCTCTTTCATTCTTCCTCATCACTTCAATTAATCACAACATTTTTTCCTTTTATTTTTCCTTCTCTTTTTTTTTTCTTGAGGTACCAACTTTGGGCACTACCTCACGCATCCTCCATAAAATACTAGATTTAAGCACTACCCTAGGGTGTTCAATTCAATAGAGTACTAGATTTAAGCACCACTCCATGATTTCCTTAGATGCATTTTCAAGTTCAATCACTGCTTCAACACAAATTTCATTCCTTCCTAAGCTGCTATCAAACTCCATAAACACACTTTGAAAAGCCATTAATTTTCATTATGATAGAATCAAGGCTCAAAAAATTCAGATGTTCAAAGTGGATTTCTCGTAGGCTGCCAAAGAATAAAGTTTTTAGGCTCAACGAGGCTAACCACGAATAAACATCATTCGATAGGGAATTATTTGTCTAAGTGACTTATAAATTCAAGGATGGCCTAAAATCATCTCCCATCATCTAACACGCATGTAGTTTCAACTAAGACAAGAGGTAAGTTCTAGAATACACGCACAAGAACGATATTCACCAGAAAAGATATATCATGTGATTATGTAACATGATCAATGAGGCTCAAAATCTAACATGGATTTTTAACAAGTAACAGAGCACTCTTCATGGTAAGCAATATCTCACAAGTACGCATAGAAATTCATACCACAATATAATTCAAGTACACTTCCTTCATCAATTTCAAGAGCATATGAATTTCAGGCACAATTCTAAAAATATAAGCTCACATGTATTACCAAAAATATAAATTCAATCCTTCCACTCCATGAATTAAAAGAACACATAAAAATTAGAATAAAAAAATAAGGGCACCTAATTTCTCTTCAACGTATGCATGAGCTCCTCGAGTTGTTCAACTCGGTCAGATCAAAGCCTAAGCGTAGAACTCATCTTGCCACTCTTTTACCTTTTTCTATCATCAAAGCTCAAGCACACTCATCATCACACATTCATCAATAATAAAATAAGAGAACTATAAGAAAGACTCAATTGACTATCTAATCGACTCCACACACTAGACACACCAACACAACATACTAAACATTAGGTAAGTTATAAAAAATCGACATATCAACACTAGTTAAAATATTAATATGCAGCAAAAAATCAACCCCCTAAAAAACAAACAACTAACGAAAGAAAAAATATACCCTCGGTGCTCATAAAACAAGGTAAGTACATCACACCCCCCAAATTTAATAAAAACGTAAGTCGAAACTAATTTTGCAAAGGGATGTAATTACCAAAACGTGAGCACCTCAAATATAATAAATCCTCACTCACATGAAAGAAATAATAAAGAAATAAAATGGAAGGGACAAGCCCCAACAGACGCTCATGTTTAACGTCAGAGAGTCACGATGAAATATTGCTTTTTAGACTACTTGATCAGATGGCGGTCTTCTTGCATCCTCACCTTCAATTACTTTCTTTCCCTCTTCTTGTCTACACTCAACACCTCACCTTTCTTGGTCACAAGTATATAATCCTTGGAATTTTCTTCCTCCCATGGCAGTCTGGACTCCTCCTTGTCAATCTTTCACTCAAGTTAAGAGTGTTCTGTCCTATTAAAATCAAGATTAAACAAGTTAGAAATCACATCTATGCTCTTGCATGATTGAGTCTCCATGGGCATCTTCATTGCTTGATCAAGAGAGAAAACCACATCTTCATTATCCATCTATAGTCTAAGCTTATCAGCTCTCAACCTCTTCGCTCTTTCCCACTTCTTTTCCACTATAAGCTCATTATTCTGCTATTGGGATGGCACTTGAGTAGTATTAACATCAGGTAAAGCATTACGCATGGAAAACGATACCAAACGAGACGGTTTAACCTCAGTTCGACCATGAGTGCTGGTCTAACCAGGTGTGTCGTGGTCGAATCGGGCTTTAGAAAATATGGCATCTACCAGACAGGTCGGTTCGACCACAGTTCGACCAACAGGGTTGGTCGAACCATGATGGTCATGGTCGAACAGTGCTTAAAAAAGGGTGCTACGGACAGGTTGGTTCGACAATGAGGTTTGGTCAAACCTGAGCTATTTTGGTCGAACCCGACATAAAAAAAAATAGAGGGTTGCAGACAGGCTGGTTGGACCGTGGTTCACCCTTTAGGGTTGGTCGAACTAAGGTTGATCTGGTTGAACCGTCCGTCTGGATGCTTCGGAGGTTTCCTAGGTGCTTGGTTCGACCTCGGTAGTGTGGTTCAACCTGCTTGCTTGGTCGAACTGAGGTTGAATCGAGCTCCTAGAGCTTCAGAATTCATTTTTGGCATCATTGGTCCCTCATACTGTGCTTTAGACCTCAATGTGATGGCTTTACACTCTTTTGGGTTCGTTATACCTTGAGACGGTAACATTCCTTTCTCCAACATTTGTGACAATTGATTCATAGTAGCCTCAATGCGGTCAACCCTTGCATCATTCCTTGCCATGTATCGATTAAAGGTATCTTCAACACTCTTCACTTCTTGCTGCTGGATACTAGGCCCCCTTTGTGTCAACTCTATAATCTGCTTCTGCTAGGACTCTAGTAGCTTGTTGATATTAGCTAGACTAGAGACGATCTCATCATCCCTATTCAGCTTCACCGTTTGATGTTCAACCTGCGCCACCTTACCCACTACATAAGTTCCTCTAACTCTTTCTGTAGGCCAGTCAATTGAATTCATAGAGATGTCTTCAAACAACTTTTCTGCTTCAAGTGCTGTCTTAGATAACATCTCTCCTCCTGATGATGCATCAAAAAGAATTCGTGACTCAAAATCCAACCCATAGTAGAAGATGCTTATGTACTCAGCCTTAGGCATCCCATGTTGTGGGCGCCTCCTGAGCATATCTTTAAACCTGTCCCACGCCTCATGAAATTTCTCACCCTGATTCATAACAAATTGGGTGATCTCTTGCCTCATTCTAAACACCATAGAGTGGCATGTATCTCTCCAAAAACTTCTTCTACAATTGGTCCCATGAAATGTAATCTGTGGCATTAAGAGTTTCATATCAATGTTCTACCCCATCAATTAATGAGAACTTGAATAGGGCGATCCGTCTAGCATTATCATTTGCTCCAGCACCCTTTTGAGTGTGTGCATAACCCAGGAATATTTTGAGATGCTGATATGGATCTTCAAAGCAACCTCTAGAAAAGGAATTCTTTTCCACCATGTTAATAAGAGTGGGATGTATTAAGCAACCTCCTATCAACCCCATGTTACCAATCCCATAATTCGTGAAAATTTCAAGTATGGTAACATTATCTTGATTCTGACTTGCTCCAATCATGTTTAGCACTGTGTGTTATTCCTTTCTTTATTTCCTCCCCTTTTCCTAGTGCACAAGTACCTAAGAAAAATTAAGATTAGTTTGAAATAAATAATCAAAAACAAAAGTCTTAGTCAACTAGAAATAATAAAATCAATAATAACAGCCGTCCCCGGCAACGACGCCAAAACTTGATGCGCATTTTCTTTGCACGTAAAATTAATCCCCAAGTATTAAGGATATCAGTTGCAGTTTAAGCAAGCAACCAAGTTAATATTGAACCCAAAGGACGGAGTATTATCAACTTAATTATCTGCTAATTAATTAAGACATGTTGGCAATAATATTGAGGATTGAAGTATTAACTAATAAATAATTAAATTAAATAATAATTAAAATAAAATAACACTGGAAGAATACGAAAGTGACTCACGAATGGAGAATATGTAGCTCTAAGGTAATCCAATTTTACTACTTAACTTCCCACTAAAGTGCAGGCCGATTCTGCCTTGTGGACTATGGACGCATCACTAAACCATTCAAATCTACTCTATAGACAAAAGTAAATATGCGTGTAACACGTGTGAATAACTTTGGAGCAGGAGATATAATTTCACCCCCTTTCTAGGTACTATCAATATCAATTATTTTCCACGTCTGGAATCTAACCGTATATGATCTCCCTTTATAGGTACTATAAAATTACTCTCTTTATCCTGCTTACTAACCCGAATTCAATTCAATTAATAAAAATTTATATATGATAGTTCTAATGAAGCTTAGAAGTCCCCTCACTTAGAACCATAACATGAAATCCTGCTCAGCAGTGAACACACTCAATCAATAACCAAGATATGTATTTAGACTCTACATAACAGTTAATGATGCATAAAACAACTCTGAGTATGAATTAAGGAAGCATAATCATATATCAAATAAATCCACAAGTAGTGTTGTACGGAGTATACACACAGAAGTTCAATTAATTCGTAAAAACCTTCACAACCTAGTTCTACCGAAAAGGCCCTTGCCCATGATGTTGTGAAGAACAATCATGGGTGCTGGATAGATCTTACCCGTAGTCCAGAAAATACAAGATAAGTTAGGAAACGAATAAACCCTAGATGTGGGCGTCGTCGCGTCCTTCTCCGTCTTGAATCCTCCTCACGGTTCTCTTCTTGATTCCATAAATGAATCTTCAAAGTGATGGATGGATGGAGGAAAAGATGTGGATGATGGTTGGAGGGTGATCCCCCCTTGTGGGATGTAGGATGATTGTGTTGTTGTTCTCCAATCCAATGAATAATGATGTGATCCACATCCCCTTTTATACTTGTAAGCTCTCCTTATGGACCTAGAATGAGCTTTTTCTTGGAAAACATGAAAATACACGCACTTGGTGTGTAAAAATACAGATCTGGTGCTATTTAGGCTTCTGGTTCGACCTATCAGGCTTCTAGTTTGACCACGACACAGTGGTCGAACCACTCGTGTCGTGGTCAAATCACACTGTGGTAGCTTGCGCAGTCTCACCGTGTTGCATATAACTTCCACATCTGAACTTCTATTTGAGTGATTCTTGCACTCACACGATTCTCTCTTCCTTGGCTTTCTATACATATAAATAACTCTCAGAAACTCCAACATTTGATTATGTAACAAGTCATGCAAAGTGGACCAGTCGTGCTAAGTAGGAACAGCTTGCGCGACATCACCATTTTGATCATAATTTTCTTGTCTGGACCCCGATTGAGGTATTGCTTATGCAAAAACGACCCTCTCTTCTGTGGCTTACCAACCATGTATCATTCCTCTATTTTTGACCTCCAAACAAATACTGAAAAATTACACAATTTGGACGTGCGCTTTTCAGCATTCTTGCACAAGTTGCACATTTTCTCCAACTTTACTCTTATGATCCTTTTTCCATCTAAAATATAATAAAACAACTCAAGTGCACCTTTTTCTCATATATATTGAATATCAGATACTTGTTCTAATATATGACAACAATTCCCATAAAAAGTGTTAAATTGGACACAAAAATACGCTTATTTTCACTCTCATCAAATATTCGCTAATTAACTAAATTAGAAGATTACATATTATAAATTTTATTTTATTTTCTTTGAATATTTGTTTATTTTACCCTTAGGACATTGAGTTTTTGCAACGAAGCTATTCATATGTGTTAAATCTTTATATTCGTCGAATTTGTTATATATAATTTGATAAAATTATGTATTTTATGTAAGTTTCTATGTCCTATATGTTTATAAATGTTAAATACCAAAGGGTTAACTAAAGTTATAAAATCATAAACCAAAACTTTTGTTTAATTAAATAATATATTAACAAAAAATACTAATCTTTTGAGAAATATAATATTTATAACAAAACACGATCATTAATGTAATGAGTCCAACTTTTTTTTTCTGTCAAAATTCATTGATATGTACAAAGATATCATGTTTTAGGAAGTCTTCTTGACTATCATAGTTTCATCCACATATATAAAATATATGTGTTATCTTTTAATAATATTTAATGTAATACCGAATTATATGAACAAACATCCTACATAAACATGCATACTTACAAACAAAAAATAAGGTGAAATAATTTTTTATGGTGCGACAGACTTTTCATAGAAACTGAAAAATAAAAAAATACTAGGGTAAAATCGTAATTTCACCGTTGGAACGAACAATATTCCCTACCGATAAATGGTAAACCCTCGGGGTACAATATGCCCTAAACTATTGGGTAAGAGTATACCATAAATCATAGGGGTATAGTCGTAATTTCACACATGGAACGAACAATAAATCCTACCCTAAATATTTAACCCTCGGGGGACATTATACCCTAAACAACAATGTTTTAGTATTACACACCTTCGTTTAAGATTAAAAGATAAACCTTTCCAACAGACTTGGTCATTAAACTGAAATGACGTCTGTAATAGGGAAAATGACAAATTTAAATTATATACTATGTATTTGTTTTCTATATTGTAAAGCATATTACAAAACCTCTTCCCGTCAATATAGGTACAATTATTTGCAAAGATAACATCCTGGATTCATAATATATTTTGCAAAATAACAATTATTTGCAAGGTAACAATTATTGGTGAGAAGAAAATTATAAACACATAATTAAAGTTTAGCGCAAAGTAACAATTATTTGCTACTAATTCTACATTGAAAATTGAGTAGTAACAATTATTTACAAAGTGACAATTATTTTCAAATGAACTTCCTTCATAGGAGGGAAAAAGATATAACACAGCAAGGATATGTTTGTCTTAAAAATTTTCTACTCAAGAGAAGAAAGTTTCTGTCTCTAACTTAATTATGTCCTCATGACATCTCGACACAGGCTTCCTCAGCAATTTGGTCAAGCCTTAGTATAAAATTTAGGATAGAATACAACTTAAATGAAGTTTTAAAATATTGCATATATGCTTAATATAGTCACAAAACATTAATGACTGATATAACAAATCTTTCATCCTAAATTGAGGAAGCCCTCGAACCAACGATTTGGTTATCACCTCCTGCTGCACGTTGTCCTCTTATTCTTCTTGATGATTATACTAAGATATGTGAAAGTTTGATGAGAATACTTAAATTATTAAATACAAATGGAGAAGTGTTGATTCAATTACCATATATCCTATTCCTAATCTATCTAAACTAATCTCCGTCCATACCTTTTTTGAATTTTTTTCAAAATACTTGAAGAATTCGCGGTAGATAATACCCCAAGTAAATATATATAAGGCCTCCATTCTTTAAAAAAATTATTTTCATTTACATGTAACACCAGCAAACACAAAAACCAAAACAATATCACCAATGTCATATGTGAATAAGTTTAAAAAGATCTCATTTAGCTAATAAACATTTATACACTAGAATATATTCATAACATAAATCACAATTCACACATTTTGTACTATCTTTGTAACAATCAATCCCAACTCATTATAAAAGGATACAAAAACTTTTAGTTTGTAAATAAAATTCTAGACTGAACATACAAAATTAGCATTAGACCTAAAAAAATAACAATATGCATTCTCAGCAATTATAAAATAAATCAGGGTTTATAGGTGAAACGATTAATTATAATGTCTACTCACTTATAAGATCATTTATAGCTTTCAAGTAGTTAACATATGAAAACACTCTTAGGTTAATCTGCAGTCTATACAAACTAAATTCAGAACACATCACAACTATTCAAATTCTAGTATATGGAGAAGCAGATGCAGCTGTAACTTTGTTAGCTCTTGTCAGGTTTACCCTCAATTAACTACATCATCATTGATCTACCACAAAAAAAAAACACTTCAACATCCCACCAAAGTTAATGTATGAGATATTATTGTAGGGATCTCATATTGTACACTTACATTGAACATTAAAACTGCACCCACCACTCCAGGAAGTGGAGTAGTGGACATTACATAATAGAAATTAAAAATAATTTTGAAGCTGCAATTTAGTTAGTCTCATGCTGCACAAAGTATAGAATTTACAAATTGTTCCCATGAAATACACATATAAGATGGACTAAATCAAGCTACATATACATGTGGTAAATATCTGTATATCATATCTTTTATGGATACAATTTGGCACTCTGCATTTTCTTTGGATCAAGAAATCTTTGACCTTCTGCCTTTATATCAATTAAGGCCAAATAGTTAAAAAAAATTCACAACAGATACTACCCTAAGAGCAAGAAAAGTTAAGTAAATAGCGATTAGGCTTATGAAATTTTTTTTTATATGTAACAACCCTAGAGCCTAAAAAGATATCAATATGCATTCTTGAAATTCTATAAATAGATTCTAGGTATTGGGTTTATAGGTGAAAAGCTTTTCTAATATACAAAATATTTAATAAATAAGAAATTTTTACTTATTTAGATTGTAGAACCTCTTACCGCCAACATAATCTAAATTATTTGCAAAGATGACATTCAAAAATCAGAATATATTTAGCAAAATAACAATTATTCTACAGATAAATTATATTAGTAAGAAGAAAATTATAAAGAGGCCTTCATTTGAGGAAATAAGATAAGACACATCATGGAATGTTTGGAAAGATAGGTAGTGATTCATGTGTCTCACATACACAAAATATATTGCATGGTATAACATTTTTTAGGACTTCTTGCCGGTAAATTATTAGCTCCAGTGTTTAAATTTAAATACTACTGTGTGTACTATGTCAAAAAGTATACATATAAATGAATGATTGGTCTTTAAAATTATTTTAAAAAAACTGATTCATGAATGATAAATGATTAGTTATTACCGGCAATGTACCTCATAGACAGAACATTGATGGTAATTAACAATGCCACTTTTCTACTATATACTATGTATCTATCTTTAAAACAAAAAAATGTTAGCTTTAAAATGTTAAATGACTACTTCGTCTAAGAGCTCGAGTTGAGAGATGCATTTTAGATAATACATATCGCCAGTATGCCCACGTACTTTCAAGTAGGTTAATTTATAACGAAGCCTATATAAAAAATTAGGGTCAAACTATTAGAGAAGTGGGGAGAGATAATATAATTCCTATAAAAGAGATATTCACCATCGATAGTTTTATAGGGCAACACTTTCGATAGCCATGTTACACAATGTTTCAATCCAGGTAGCTCATGGTGATGTAGTTCACAATAAAGACATCGTCAAATAAATACAGAAAAGAAAAGACACGTTGCTATGTCTCAATATCAATTTCCTCATAGCAATGTAGAGGCATTACAACACTAACTATATAATATGTACTTAATTTTAAAGCGTAGACAAAACCCTGCTAAAACACTATAGGTGAACTTTTGGTATATATATAAAAGAAAATAGTAATAATAAACACTAATCAATGAACAATAAAGCAATAAAAATAAAAATTTTAATGCCAGATAAACAATGTAAAGCCATCACTGCTTGTTACCAGAATATACAACTAAAAATTTTTCAAAATACCAAATTCCCAACATAATATAAATATAAGATGTTTAATAATTTAAATTTGTAATATAGCAAGAAATCTTACATTAAAGGAGTAGGCACTACAACATCAATTCTCAATCAGTAAATCGCGGCATGCCCTTTAGCACTCATGCAGCAAATTTAACCTGTAAAAATGCCATGCAATATGAGGATATCTGTGGCAAACACAAAAAAGGTTCGAAAAATGTATTGATTTCCTCACTATATGTTATACATAGAGGGACTTCAATCCACCCCAACAGAGCCACAGACCATGCCAAAGACACCGAATGAGCACTGCATTTTAGCATTTGAGAAGAGATAAATTAACTATTAAAATGAATCAATCAAAAGCAGGAAAAAATATGAAAAACCTCAATTTCGAAAAATATAATCACCATAGCCATTGAGCTTATTTACCCTCAATGCTTCAGTGAAAACAACTAACCTGCCATTTATCTCTGATATAGGTTATCAAAACAATGTGTAAATTAGAATCATCATCGCCTTAATGCAAAAAATATATTAACATTTACACTCAAAAATACTGAAATTCAATTACTTTTAAGTGAGAATAACAGCTGTTTAACTAAAAAATGAACACTAATTTGGTCCCAGAAAACCATGGAGATGGCAAGACCTAAAATTACAATACAATATTATATGCTCTAAATTTATCATGCAAAACAGTTGATGAATTTACAATGGAATTTCACCAACACATGCGAACAGGAAACAACATTTTTTACGATAACTAAATTAAAGCCACTGGCCATAATCAAGACATGCACAATAAAACTCAAATTAATATATAAGCTCATAGGTCAAATGGAAATTAAAAATTAAAATTCAGCACACATGTCAAAGGGAAATAACATTTTTTTATTGTAAGCAAAATAAGGGTACAAACCATAAATTCAAAATGCGCATAGCAAAACCCATGATTAGATAAAGGCTCACAGGAAAAATGAAAAGGTAAACAAAGTTTTCATGCACAACAGCCCTTTACAATAAGCAAAATAAGGTCACAGGCCATGGGTCATGAGAATTCCAGACATGGGAATTATTAACCCAATTGAGTTATATTACAACAATGGAACATTATTCTCGATGAATAAATATATAAACGTTCAATATTTAGTGAAGGGACTACTTTAAAAAATTCATTATCCATAACAAAAATCAAGTGCTCTTTCAGCAAAGCATACATTGCTCTTTCTGCGAAGCATATAAGAAGTTCTAATGCATTTCCCTTTTTAGCCAAACAATAAATTATGCGAATAAAATCAAACAAAATGAAACAAATTAATATTGTGAATCAGTAAATATGAAAGATTGAAAGAATATTAAATTATTTACCAAATATGGATTTGGATATTATGGCCTGACAAAATCAAAACCTACAAAAAAAAACATTATCCATATCAATGTTGTTTCAAAGAAACATAATAATTAGAATTTTAAGATGAGGATAGAATTCAAAAAATGGCTGTACTAAGATCAATAAAACCAAGACAAAATTGCAAAATCAAATAAATGAACCAAAAAAATAGAAAATTAAGTATCACACTTGTTTAATCTCACCTGCTTATGAAATTGGGAAAAATAGATGAATGAAATAGTTCGACCAAGTGTCATCAAGCTTCTTTTAATTTCATCCACTTCTCTTGATCTGCCTTGTGAAAGAGAAAATGTGAACATATTAGGATTTACATATGTGCACCAAGAAAAAGTATATTGTCACAAATACCTACTAAATATTTATTTTCTACTAACGAAGGTTTCCTGGCCACTACATTGAATTTCGTTATTGGCAAATAAACTGGCAGGTTTCCTTGTGAGATTCTGCTCCTCCATAATCTCCAGTACTATCAAATATGTAAATTGCAAAATAGATTTATACCAGTTAAGGTCAACCGGTGTTTTCTTATGGTAAAGAGATCAGGATCACAAACAGGTATCCTGTGCATCACACACCACTAATGTACGGAATATGTAACTCCTAATGTATTGAATAAAGCAAAAAAAGCATTATTAGAAGTATAGCTTTAACACTTACATAAAGAATCACAAACTATACAACAAAATCTTACTTTTGAATCACTTCAAGAATCTTGCTTTCAACTAAAATAAATATAAAAATTGAAGGCTTAAAGAAAGACTACTCAGTATAGACTGTGTTTGTTAAAGCACGACAAAGAACAACTTCAAGCCATTGCCAAATAAACAGAACTCGTTACCAATATTATGTTAATGCTTTCATATTGCACTCTTAATTAAGTAAGGTCAAGAATATTCATATCTAATCAATTAAATTATAGAAATTCACCATACAACCCAATAATGATTGGCCGACACCTCAAGCAGAATTTAATATAAAATCAATCACTCAATTTTTAAGCATGTCACTATAATCAATTTTCTTCTTGGGAACAATATTAACAGTACCAGTTATGTACCAAGTATTAAGTAGACTGCACCTGTCAAAATGTAATAAGATCAAAGACAGAAGCAGACAGCTGTCAAGAGCACTATAAAATTATGATTAAGATATAAATGAAGAGGAAATTAGATATCATGCACATAATAGTAATAGTTACAATCAACAAAGAGTCTTTGATAGAATTATAATGTTTAATCCCTTATGAGATCATTTATAGCTTTTAAGTAGTTAACATGTACAGTTTGCAAACACTCTTAGATTAATCTGCAAGTCTCATGAATACAAACTATTTTCAGAACACTAGCTATCACAACTATTCAAATTATAAGAGTGTCAATTCTATGGAGAAGCAGATGTAGCTGCAACTTTGTTTGCTCTTATTAGGTTTACCCTCAAGTAACTACTTCATCATTAATTTGCCACCTGAAGGAAAAAAAAAACTCAACATCCCACCAAACTTCAAGTAGGACAATATTATTGTAGAGATTTCATATTGGATATTTAAATTGAACAATAAAACTGCCCACTACTCTAGGAAGTGTAGTGGACATTACATAAAAAGTTTTGAAGCTGCAATTTAGTTAGTCCGAATAAAATGTATAAAATAAAAGCAAGAAAACTTAAATGAACATATGCTTATGCATAGCCTTTTTTGGAATGAGTATACAGATTGTGATAGCCTTTTTTTTTTGTTAATTCTTAGGAGATAGTAAATATTGATAAATTACTCTATATTCTATAACCCCATCCCTTAAGTTTTTAAATAATCTTTATGTAGTCATGATACGTACTATCATATTGTGTAAAGACATTCACATGAATTATCCAATGCACACCTTCATATAAAAAATAAAATCATTAATACACCATAATCTTGTATAAAATGCATCACATAAAATAAATAACACTTGAGATAAAGATTATAAAATACCTTCATTTTAGAATTTTTTTTCTTTTTATTCTTTTGGAGCTTCAAACACACTAATATACGATTGGTCTTGGATTGTATACTAAAAGTCTAGCCTTTTGTATGAACAATGTTTAACAATGAATTTTAAATGAGAATCATTGATCAAATGAATGCATCTTATAATTTATTTATATGTCCGATGCAATAGTCCACTTACTTTATACTGTAGATAATATTTTGTGCGACAACACGCGGAAGATCATATTATCGATTTCCTTATAAAGTATAAACAGATGCTCACAACCGATATAGACGGGGACTATCTATCGGGATGATTGTAGTGTGATTTGGCATTAGTTTGTCTTGACTATAAAATCACATTAGTGCACTTTGTGTATATTGAGCAGGATCGCTTGAGATCGTTCAACTTATACTGACTATATAGGAGAACTTGATCTCAGTTATTATGGATGTTTGTGCTCTTAATCTCTATACAATAACCTCGACACGTAAGCCAATATATATCTCTTTGATTCATCAATGGGTGAGATTTATATATTAAATCAACAAACTCAGTGAGTTGGGAAATAGTGATGTCTCTATAGTGTGTTGTTGATTGTAGAAGGAATCTGTGTCCTATTAATAGGTTGATGATGTCCCCTTGAGGAGCTCATAAGGATTATCATGTAAACCCTACAGGTGGATTTATTCCAGCATGATAACGAGGTAGAGTGATACTACTCTTGGATGAGAATTGAATTACCTTTCGCCAGGTTTTGTTGATGTAGACATTGAATAGCAAGAACAAACGACCTTCTGATCTTCTATTATATTCCTAAGCCATGTCTTGATGTTGTGTGGGCAACGATCTACAAGACGATCTCAATCTACAGTGACTATCATTACCTCACAATTTTTGGTGTGAATTGTAATATTCTGGACTGCTAAGATTGGGTATTATATAGGCTACAACAGGGACCAGGAGGATAAATTAGGGTTGGGCCTCCCATTGGGCTTAAGCATCCAAGTTTAGCCCAAAACTTATACTTAACTCAATAATAATGGAATCAGTCCACTTAAGAAACATTATTGCACTGCCACCCTAATCCAAAATTACGTTATGGGCTCCTTCTTATTATGAGCTTGTTAATCTCCTCGTGTTTAAGATTCAATGCCTATTAATTAATTAAGTTACTAACAACTTCATTAATTAATATCTTTACCGAGAGTAGTACCACTCAACCTTATTATCATGCCAGAATAAATCCACCTGCAGGGTTTACATGATAATCATTATGAGCTCCTCAAGGGGACATCATCAACCAATTCCGTTAAGAAATATATTCCTTCTACGATCAACAGCACACTATAGAGACAGCACCATCTCCCAACTCACCGAGCTTATTGATTTAATATTTAAATCTCACCCATTGATGAATCAAAGAAATAAATACTGGCTTACGTGTTGAGGTTATTGTATAGAGATCAAGAGTACGAACATCCATAATAACAGAGATCAAGTTCTATTATATAGTCAGTATAAACCGAACGATCTCAAGGTGGTCCTGCTCAATATACACAAAGTGCACTAGTATAATTTTATAGTCAAGACACACTAATTCCAAATCACACTAAAACCATATCGATACATAGTCCCCATCCATCTCGGTTGTGAAAATCTGTTTATACTTTATAAGGAGCCAATAATATGATCTTTAGTGTGTCGCCGCACACCGCATTATCTACAATATAAAGTAAATGAACTTTTGAAATAATTCATAAAAAACTATGCAAACGTTTGATCACATGATTCTCATTTCAAATATTGTCAAAAACATTGTTCATACAAAAAGCTAAACTTTGAGTATACAATCCAACAATCTCCCACTTATACTAAAAGACTATGTTGTCATATCTGCTGCCATACATCTGATTCCCACTCCCACAACATGGCCATCAAAATCTTTCGCCTTAAGGTCCTTGTAAAAGGATTTACTAGGCGAAAACAACCTACTCCTCATCATATGATTTCTCGTATCAGGTAGTATATACTCGCTCTCAATATTTTTAATTGCCTTATGGGCTCGTGATTCTTTCAAGTTTGCAACTATTCCATTATTATCACAATAAATTATGATAACCTTGGGCAAACTCAGAATCACATCTAAGTTAATTACGAAGTTTCTAGAACCATACAGATACTTTAGCTGCCAAAGGCTCCAATACTACCATTATTCCATGGTGGAGTTCGAAATATATTTCCATATAACACTCCTCCATTTTATGGATCTACTCCCCAAATTAAACACACAACCTTGAGGTGGATTTACTGCCATCCCCATGATTTGAAAATCTGAATCAAAGTAACCGTCAAGAAGCAATGAATTAGTTTGGTAAGCTTACATATAATTTCCAGTCCTTTTCAGGCACTTCAAATATGTCTTACCACAATTCAATATTCTTGTTCCGGGTTACCTTGATACCCACTGACTATGCAATTGGTAAAAGAGATATCCAATCTCGTGCATAGCATTCCATAGATTACGCTTCCTTATTGCCGAAGCATAGGGAACCGCCTTTATCTATTTTATCTTCTTTTGTGTCTTAAGACATAAATCCTTAGATAAAGTCACATGCTAAAACGAGTAAGGATTGTATCATTTATACGAAGCTTGAGATAAGACAACATCCAATCTTGTGATCCTTGTCACCATGATCGCAAGAATATATTTTGCTTCTCTTAAGTCCTTCATTTCATACTGCTTTATCAACCATACCTATACGCCGGACAATACTATTTTATTATCTCCAATGAGCAAGATACAATCTACGTACATACGAGAAATACCACCATGTTTTCGACACTCTTTTCAATACACAAGACCCATCCGAGCATTGATTAAATCCATATGACTGGATTTCGTTATCAAAATGGATGTTCCATGATGTTGAAGCTTGCTTTAGTCCATCGATGGACACTTTTAAGCTTACACTCAAAATGCTCATAGCCCTTTGAAATGAATCCCTCTGGTTGCTTCACATAAATGTTTTCCTCAAGACATCCAATCAGGAATGCCGTCTTGACATCTATTTGTTGTACCTCATAATCAAAATGAGCAGCAACAGATAAAAGAGTCTGGATCTACATAGGCATAGCTATCGGCGAATAGGTTTCCTCTTAATCGAACCCTTTCTTTCTAAGTATACCTTTTCCCAACAAGCTTTGCTTCCAAGGTTTTTACCTTACCGTATGATCCTCTTTTATTTTGTATAAATACTTCCAATGGCTTTTACACCATTTAGTGGTCCTACAAGCTCCCAGATTTGATTTAGAATCCATAGATTTTATTTTAAAATTCATTGCAACTTACTAAGATTCCGCATTTCGATCTTGTAGTGCTTCGTCGTATCCATGGGTTGATTTCATGTTTACTAGGAACCAAGTCTCACGACTCTCCCAAAATATATATCTTTTCGGTTGTAGAACAACCCTCCCACTATGATAAGGCACTACTTGCAATTGTGTATCAGATGTGACACGCGATGCAGTTTACTTGTGGTATATCCTCTTGTACAATTGGTACTAAAATTTATGTTTCCTTTCTCACACTTCTTAGAACATTTTATCCATGGTTTTGTGATTTATTACATAGTCCCTTTCCAAAAATCTAGTGTTTGTGTTAACAGTCACTCTCTTGATCTTTTGGACTATTAAATAAATCACCCATCATTTTTCTAGGATATCCCACAAACAGACAATCATCATATGACATGTTGTTTCTAGGGCATACCCATAAAATAAATTTAATAATTTCAAATAATTCATCATCCATCTAACCTTTTCCATAAGAGTCATATTCCTTCCTTCCGCCACACCATTCAATTGGGGTATGCCTGGTGTAGACTATTTGAGATTTAATCTCATTCTCTGATAAATAGCTCCTAACTATCCTAAGAGGTACTCGTCACCACGATTAAATCGTAGTGACTTGATATATTTTCCATGACGCTTCACCGCATCAGCCATTCACTTCTTGATTTAATCATAGTACCCAGACTTGCAGTGCATCAAATAAATATATCTTGTTTCTGGAGTAATCGTCAAACGAAGTGATGAATATTTATAACCACCTCTCGCCTGGACAGTTTTAGGACCGCATAAATCAGAATGAACCATTTCCAACATATCTTTACATGGTTCTATACCCCTTTGCCTTGAAAGGCCTTTAATCAGTTTTACTTTCAAGCAAGACTCGCAAGTCAGATCGTTTCCACTTCCAATGAACCCAACGGTCCACTGGCTATCAACTTTCGAATCCTACTCAAGTAAAATGATCTAGTCTTAGATGCCAAAAGTATGTTTGGTTCATTTCCAAAGGTTCCTTTCTCTTATTAGGTTTAGAAGACGCGTTATTAATTACTAAACGTTGCATCCGTGAGATTAACACGATTTAAGAGTATGCAAATTGTCTACCAACGTACCACAACAGATTATAGCTCCATCATTCAATATAATGACCATGTCATTCAAATGAAATAGAGTATCCATCCGTAAATACATAGAAATCGAAATGAAATTCTTTCAATGAAAACGTACATAAAGACAATTTCTCAAAATCAAATATTTTTTCCTTTCATAATATAGATAAAAAAACTCCCACTGCAACAACCACTACTTTCCTAGCTTTATCCATGTACAAAGTAATCTCATCATCACTTAGTTACAGACATTTAGTGACTCCGATATCTACACACAACTTGTCAGCGGATGTCATCACTAATCATGTTTCAACAACTAGTGAATAAGATACTAACCTTGTTCATATCTTGATGAAAATTGCTTTATTTCACCACTTTCTTTGTGAGAAGTTTCCCACCGAATACAACTTCTCGTAATTCAAGTGGAACTTGCTCAAAACACCTAGGCAAATTATGGAGAATAAAATTGACCTAGGTTCCCTTCAATTTCTACTCCAATCATTTCCAATTCATTCATCAATTCAACCATGACCTCCATGCCTTCAACCTTACTCAAGTATTCGAAGAGTTGCTGAAGATAACCATCATATTTCTATGAATCTCTCATCTCTCCACTTGAGACTCTTATAGGCACTAGAGGGCATCATTAGTGAGAACATATTTTTATTTTCCTAAGCAGTAAGAATTAAAACCAAGATTCTTATCAATCATTTAATTATAGACCAGTAAATATGTTTTCTTTAGTTAACAATAAGTGAAATAAATCATTCGAAAATCCTGAGAATCAACTATATAAATACAACGATCAAACACTTTCGAATTTAAAATTTACATTGATTATCTCAAAATAATATAAAATAAATTCACTGACATCTCAAGCACCGTGAATCTGCATACCACGTTAGTTTGGAGTTATACAAACCCTAACATTTGTAAGAGAAAGTTTTACCCATTAATTCCAAAAGACAATTTAACCTTATGACACCATAATTAATAGTCGGTTCACCTTTAGACATTCAATTTAATATTAGTGAATCCGTTGGGGAGGATACATATTATTTGTACCTAAGTGTATACCATTATTTGATACTAAGTACGTTGTCCAAGCTTGTGTGCCTTACAGTTGGAGAAGTCCACATGCGCTAAGATAACTTCCTACAATCATCAATTATAAGTTTGTACCAGTGATCCGCAAATAAACTCATCCGTTGGGGAGGAAGGCACTATAGCCGACTCATAAGTTTATGTGCATCACATTACAAACAATAATTATTTAAAGAAATTTATTCCAGTTATCCACAAATAAAACTCATCCGTTGGGGAGGAATGCACTATAGCCAACTAATAAGCTTACTTGCATCACATAATAAACCAATAATGGAGGCCGCGGGATTTATTAACCAATCTCTCTCCCACTTAGTTATTTAACAAGAGGGCTTTTACATGCATACAATATTCCAAATATAATATGCAACTTAGCATGCTTCTATTTAAGGTAGTAAATCAAACAGAACATGCATATACATAAATAACAATAATAGAAAATTAAATCAATTATGCCAATTATATATATATATTAGGAATTAAATCGCCAAAATTAGATTGACTTTATCAACACTCCAAGCGATTAAACTGATGTCTTGCGCAGCAAGCAGGATTTCTTGTGCCCTAAATCATCTATTAACACGTCTGCCGAAACCCTAGATGCTTGCTGGAGCATGCTACTCTCGCATCTAAGATCACCATTCAAGTACCGGCTACCGGCGTCTCAAGTCGCCGCTCCACCGCCACTTGCCAATGACTAGCCGCCGACTTACCGAGCACGCCAACCCTCAGCCGCCGCATACCATGTTACGCGGCAGCCATCCGACGACGTCCCGTCGTTCCACCTACGCCAACCGTGCGACCGCCAGCCTCAGAGGGATCAACGCCATGCCTTGTTGTCGCGTTCTGCCATCGGGCCACTACAGACTCGATCGGAAAAAGGCCACTCAAAAATTCCATTAGACCCGCCCCAGCCATCTGCAGACTGGGTCCAGCAATCAGCAGACCCGACCGAAAATGCCTGCTCGAAACCTCTATCAAACCCACCCCAACCATCTGCAAATTGGACCAGCCATTAGCAGACTAGACCCAGCCATCAGCAGACCCAATCGGAAATGCCTTGTGACTCGATCAGGAACATGCTGACCCGACCAAAATCTTGGTCGACTCACCTGGGAACTCGCAAGACTCGCCCGGAACAAAGCTGCAGGGCCCCTTAAACCACACCTGTCCCGATTGGAAATCTATGTGACCCGATCATAAATTAGAGCAGACTCGAACTGAACCTGCCTGTGACACGTTTGGAACTTGGCCTGCATCACAACCAAGCGCCGCCAGCAGTCTGATCCATGCACGACATGGCCGTCATCCAGCAAAGACCAAGCCGCCTGCCACACATCGCTAAAGCGCCAGCCTTGCTGTTTTGTCAACATTACGCCGACTAGCAATTGCTATCGCGCTGCCGAGCAAAGATGGTTTCCTTTGCGCCATCGCTGTCTGGGTTTCGCCAAACCCTAGCAACGTGGAAACTTCTGTGCAAGTCATCATCCTGGCATTACATCATCCCAACTCAGTCACCGCGATAACGCCCATCGTCCTGAACTTGCAACGACGCTCTTTGCGCCGTCACGCTGCCCACGTACCACCGTCGTTCCATGCCACCGTCAGCCATGTGCAGTCACCATGTTCATCATTCATCATTGCTGCCATCTAATAGCCATCCGACACCGCGCTGCCATTGCCGACCAATCCTTTCCGTCGTCGTGATACCGTGCGGTGAAGTGTGTGTTGTGTACAGTTAGGTTTTCAAGAAGAATCAAGTTCTAAAACCCTAATAAAATGTGCGGCACATAAATCCTAGCCTAACTTGTCATGTTTAGCCATAGAAACTACGCTCTGATACCAATTGTTGGCGTTTGAATCTTTCGGTTAACGTGAACCATTAGGGTTCCATGCAATTCTATCGCAGCGGAAGCATAATCATAGAATTAAATTACCTTTCACCAGGGTTTGTTGATGTAGACGTTGAACAGCACGAACAAATGACATTCCGATCTTCTGTTGTATTCCTAAGCCACGTCTTGACATTGTGTGGGTAACGATCTACAAGACGATCTCAATCTGCAGTGACTATCGTTACCTCAAGGTTTTTAGCATGAATTATAATATTCTGGACTGCTGAGATTGATTATTATATAGGCTACAATAGGGATCAGGAGGAGAAATTAGGGTTGAGCCTTCCGTTGGGCTTAAGCATCCAAGTTTAGCCCAAAACTTATACTTAAGTCCAATAATAATAAATCAGTCTACTAAAGAAATATTATTGCACTGCCACCCTAATACCAAATTAAGCTATGGGCTCCTTCTTATTATGAGCCCGTTAATCTCCCCGTGTTTAAGATTCAATGCCCATTAATTAATTAAGTTACTGACAACTCCATTAATTAATATATTTACCGAGAGTAGTACCATTCAACCTTATTATCATGCTGGAATAAATCCACCTGCAGGGTTTATATAATAATCGTTATGAGCTCCTCAACGGGACATCATCAATCAATTCTGTTAGGACACATGTTCCTTTTACAATCAACAACACACCATAGAGAGAACACCATCTCCCAACTCACCGAGGTTATTGATTTAATATTTAAATCTCACCCATTAATAAATCAAAGAAATAAATACTGGATTACATGTCGAGATTATTGTATAGGGATTAAGAGTACGAACATCCATAATAACAGAGATCAAGTTTAATTATATAGTCAGTAAAAACGGAACGATCTCAATGCGGTCCTGCTCAATACACACAAAGTGCATTAGTGTAATTTTATAGTCAAGGCAGACTAATTCCAAATCACACTACAACCATACCGATAGATAGTCCCCATCCATCTCGGTTGTGAACATATGTTTATACTTTATAAGGAGCCGATAATATGATCTTCTGTATGACGCCGCACACCACATTATCTACAGTATAAAGTAAATGGACTTTTGCAATAATTCATAAACAATTATGCAAAATTTTGATCACATGATTCTCATTTCAAATATTATAAAAAATATTATTCATGCAAAAAGCTAGACTTTTAGTATACAATCCAACAATCTCAGCTTATTCGGAACCCTAATACTGGCGCCTAACACACGACAGAATAAGGGAGGAGAGCAGGTTGAGAAGATCTTGAAGATTATCGCCCACACGATGTCAAGATTGGACTTGGGAATACAACATAAGATCAAGAGGTCATTTTCTGCAGTTGTTCTTCTTCCCCGGTGAAAGGTAATACGTTTCTATCTTCTTGCTTCCACTGATTTAGAAACGCATGGAACCCTAACAGTTCACGTTAACCAAATGGTCAAACGCCAATAATTGGTATCAAAGCTTCAGTTTCGTGGTGAAGCATGACACATTAGGCTAGGGTTTATGTGATTATGCGATTTAATTATGAATTAAAATCGCTTGAGGATTAGAGTTTTGATATAATTTGATTGTAACTGTATATACCCTGTAACGAAGTATCGACGAAGCATGTTCGTCAAATCTTGGACACGATGATGGCTCAATTGGCGAGCAAGGCGATGGACATATGGCTAGTAGGTCGCACGTTGGCTTGCAAAATGCACACGTCGACTCGCATGGAGCAAGGCGTCCAACCGGGCGGACTTCAGGGCATAGTGTTCATTAGCGTGAGGACTGCCGGGCATGGACGGACGGCACTGTACGAAGAACTTGGTATGAAACCCAGTGGAGTGCTTGACACGCACGGTGGGTTGCACGATGGAGCAAGTTTCCGAGTGTGTCATCAGGCACATGAGATGTGTGGCCGTGCGAAGGGCCAGACATGGGCGTTCAAAGAAACAACCGTGCACAAGGTCGCGCATTGATGGGCTTGGCGAGCGGGAGGCCAGGAGTGGTATTGAGCAGGAAGCCCACTGGAGCGCTCAAATTACTGCATGGATGGTGCTCGTTATGCGCATGATGGCGAGCTGGAAGCCGAGCAGAGCGCCCGGTGGCGTGCGTGTTGGCGTGCGTGGGGCACTTGCTAGGCTTGTTGTCATGCGTGCTGTAGAGTGAGCAGATTGGATGCCGGGTAAAGTGCAGGACGACGTGCCAGGCGAGGCGTACAGTTGTAAGCGTGGTTACTGCACGATTACGTGTTTCAGCGCTCAGAGTTGCGCACGGAGGCAGGCACGGGAGCACGATGTGGCGTCTGGCGGAGTGCAGATGCCTGGATAGGCGGGCATGATGTCGTGTGAGGCGCACGAGACACGCTCGATTGCTGGACATTGGCGTCTGAATCATGCAGGGTGCCAGACATGTGGGCGTGTGGCTGGATGGACTGGTGGGCGTGCGGCTATGCTCGTAGCAGAGCATAGTGACGTGCGCTCATGGCTGCTCGTGTCCCAGTTTTAGTTTCGGGGCGCTGCCTGTGACCTCAGCGGGGAGGTCGAACCCTGTCTGTATTTCCCGCATTCGTGCTTGGTGGCGAACAATCAAATTCGCTGATATATATAACTGTTTATAATTGATTTAATTTTCTGATTATTTTTATATATGTTATGCATAATTCTCTGTGATTTACTACTTTATTTGTTGTAATAGGAACATGCTAGGTTGCATATTTTATTACTGAATATTATATGCATGTAAAAAACCTCGGTGTTAAATTACTAAGTGGGAGAGGGGATTGATAATTAATTCCCTCGACCTCCATTATTTGTAAGTGATGTGAGTAAACTTGTGCGTTGGCAATAGGCCTTCCTCCACAACGGATGAATTTATATATGGATCACTGGTACAAACTTTTTTATGATGATTGTAGGAAGTTATATGAGCGCGTATGTACTTATCCAACTGTAAGACACATAAGCTTGGGCAATGGACTTGGGATCAAATAATGGTGTACACTTAGATGCAAATAATAAGTATCCTCCCTAATGGAGTCACTGCTATTATTTGCATGGCTAAAGAGGAACTGACTATTAATTATTTTGTCATAAAATTAGGTTGACGAATGAAATTAATGGGTAAAACCTTCTTATGTAAATGTTCAGATTTGTATACATCCACACTAACGGGATATGCAGACTCACGGTGCTTGAGATGTCGGTGAATTTTATTTTTATATTGTTTTGAGGGAATCAATATAAATGGATAAATTCGAAGATCTGATCAGTGTATTTATTTACGTGATTCTCTGCAATTTCAAATGGTTTTATCTCGCTTATTGTTTACTAAAAGAAACATATTTACTGGTCCAAAATTAAATGATAAGAAAAAATCTTGGTTTTGATTCTTACTGCTTAGGAAAACGTATGTGTTCTCACTAAGGATGTCCTCTAGTGTCTATTTAAGTCTTTAGTGAAGAGGTGAGACGGTCATAGAAATATGGTCAATCTCATGCGACTCTTTGGATACTTGAGTAAGTTAGAAAGGCAAGAGGTCATGATTGACTTGATGAATGAATTGAAAAACATGGATAAAAATTGAAAGGGAAACCTAGGTCAATTTTATTCTCCATAATTTGCCTAGATGTTTTGAGCAATTCCACCTAAATTACAAGAGGCTATACTGGGTGGAAAACTTCCGACAAAACAAGTGGCGAAGGAAATCAATTTTCATCAATGTATGATCAAGGTTAGTATCTCATTCACTAGTCGTTGAAGCATGATTAGTGATGGCATCAACTTACACGTTGTGTGTAGATACCAGAATCACTAAAAGCCTACAACTATGTGATGATGAGATTATTGTGGACATGGGTAATGCTACAAAAGTAGTGGTTGTTGCAGTGGGAGTTGTTTATTTATATTATGATATGAATGAATGTTTGATTATGAGATATTGTCTTTACGTACGTTTTCATAGAAAGAATTTTATTTTAGTTCTATGCATTTACGGATGGATATTCTATTTCATTTAAATGACATGCTCATTATAATGAAGAATGGAGCTATAATCTGTTAAGGTACGTTGGTGACAATTTGTAAACTCTGAAATCATGGTTATCTCATGATGCAACAAATAGTAATTAATAATGTATCTTCTAATCTTAGTAAGAGAAAGGAACCTTCGGAGGTGAACTAAACATACTTTTGGCTTCTAAGACAAGATTAATTTTACTTGAGTAAGATTCAAAGGTTGATAGCTGATGGACCGTTGGGTTTATCTGAAGTGAAAACTATCCGACTTGCCAGTCTTGCTTGGAAGTAAAATAATTAAAGGCCTTTTAAGGCAAAGGGGTTTAGAGCCAAAGATATGTTGGAAATGGTTCATACTGATTTAAGCGGTCCTAAGATTATCCCTGCGAGACGTGGTTATGAATATTCGTCAATTTAATTGAGGATTATTCTAGATACCGATAAATTTATTTGATGCACTGCATGTCTAAGTTCTTTGATTAATTCAAGAATTGCAAGGCTGGTACGGTGAAGCATCATAGAAAATATATCAAGTCATTACGATTTAATCGTAGTGGCGAGTACCTTTTAGCATATTTAGGAGCTATTTATCAGAGGTAAGGATTGAATCCCAAGTTGTCAACACAGAGCTAACCCCAACTGTATGGTGTGGCGAAGAGAAGGAATATGACTCTTATGGAAATGATTAGATAAATGATGAGTTATTTGAAATTACTAAATTCATTTTATGGGTATGCTCTAGAAACAACATATCATTTTATGTTTGTCTGTTTGTGGGATATCCTAGAAAATGAAGGGTGATTTATTTAATAGTCCAAAAGATAAGAGAGTGATTGTTAATACGAACACTAGATTTTTGAAAAAGGACCATGTAATAAATCACAAACCCATGAATAAGTTGTTTGAAAGGATGTGAAGTATATTCCAATTGTACAAGAGGATATACCACAACTGCATCGCGTGTCACATCTGATACACAATTGACTGTAGCCCTTGTCGTAATGGGAGGGTTATTTTACAACCCGATAAATTTATGTTTTGGGAAAGTCGTGAGACTTGGTCCCTAGTAAACATGACATCGGCCCATGAATACGACGAAGCACTACAAGATCAAAATGTGGAATCTTAGTAAGTTGCAATGAATTTTGAAATAAAATCTATTGATTCTAAATCAAATATGGGAGCTTGTAAGACCACTAAATGGTGTAAAATCCATTGGAAGTGGTCATACAAAATAAAAGAGGATTATACGGTAAGGTGAAAACCTTGGATGCAAAGCTTGTTACGAAAAGGTATACTCAGAAAGAAAGGGTTCGATTATGAGGAAACTTGTTCGCTGATAGCTATGCCTATGTTGATCCGGACTCTTTTATCTGTTGCACTCATATTGATTATGAGGTACAACAAATAGATGTCAAGACGACATTCCTGATTGGAAGTCATGAGGAAAACATCTATGTGAAGCAACCGAAGGAATTCATTGCAAAGGGCTAAGAGCATTTTGAGTGTAAGCTTAAAAGTGTCCATCAATGGACTAAAGCAAGCTTCAACATCATGGAACATCTGTTTTGATAAGGAAATCCAGTCATATAGATTTAATCAATGCTCGGATGGGTTGTGTATTGAAAAGAGTGGTGGAAATGTGGTGGTATTTCTTGTAATATACGTAGATGGTATATTGCTCATTAGAGACAATGAAAGAGTATTGTCGGGTGTATGGGTGTGGTTAATAAAGAAGTATGAAATGAAGGACTTAAGAGAAGCAAAATATATCCTTGCGATCATGGTGATCACAAGATAGGGTGTTATGCTTATCTCAAACTTCATGAAATGATACAATCCTTTCTCGTTTTAGCATATGACTTTATCTAAGGAATTGTGTTTATGATACAAAAGATGATAAAGGAGATGAAAGCGGTTCTTTATGCTTCGGCAATAAGGAAGCTTAATCTAAGGAATTCTATGCACGAGATTGGATATCTATTTTGCTAAATGCATGGTCAGTGGGTATCAAGGTAACCCGAAACAAGAATGTTGAATTGTGGTAAGACATATACTTATGTACCTGAAAAGGACCATAAATTATATGTGGACTTACTGGACAGATTCATTGCTTCTTGTGGGTTACATAGATTCGAATTTTTCTAATTAGATAGGGACGACAGTAAATCCACCTCAAGGTTATGTGTTTATTTTGGAAGTCGAGCCATAATATGGAGGAGTGTTATATAGAAATATATTTTGAACTCCACCATAGGAAGATGTTGAATTGGAGCCTCTGACGCAGCCAAATCCATCTGCATGACTCTAGAAACTTCGTAATAGACTTAGATGTGATTCTAAGTTTGTCAAAGATTATTACAATTTATTGTGATAATAATGGTGCTGTTGCAAACTTGAAGATATCACGAGTCCATAAGACAATTAAACACATGGAGCGAGAGTACCACCTGTTACGAGAAATCGTATGATGAGGGAAAGGTTGTTGTCGCCTAGACTGCAATGGATGATAACCTAGTAAATCCTTTTACAAGGACCTTAAGGCAAAAGCTTTTAATGGTCATGTAGTGGGAGTGGGAATCAGATGTATGGCAGTGGTCTTGACAGCATAGTCTTTTAGTATAAGTGGGAGATTGTTGGATTGTATACTAAAAGTCTAGCCTTTTATATTAACAATGTTTAGCAATGAATTTGAAATGAGAATCATTGATCAAATGATTGCGTCTTATAATTTATTTATATGTCTGATGCAATAGTCCACTTATTTTATACTAAAGATAATATGTTGTGCGACAACAAGCGGAAGATCATATTATCGGTTTCCTTATAAAGTATAAATAGATGCTCACAACCGAGATAGATGGGGACTATCCATCGGGATGGTTGTAGTGCGATTTGGTATTAGTTTGTTTTGACTATAAAATCACATTAGTGCACTTTGTGTGTATTGAGCAGGACCGCTTGAGATCGTTCAACTTATACTGACTATATAGGAGAACTTGACCTCAGTTATCATAGATGTTCATGCTCTTAATCCCTATACAATAACTTCGACATGTAAGACAGTATATATCTCTTTGATTCATCAATGAGTGAGATTTATATATTAAATCAACAAACCCGGTGAGTTGAGAAATAGTGTTGTCTCAATGGTGTGCTGTTGATTGTAGAAGGAATCTGTGTCTTATTAAATAGGTTGATGATGTCCCATTGAAAAGCTCATAAAGATTATCATATGAACCCCACAGATGGATTTATTCCGGCATCATAACAAGATTGAGTGGTACTACTCTCGGATGATATATTAATTAATGGAGTTTTCAGTAACTTAATTAATAAATGAACATTGTATATCTTAAACATGAGGAAACTGTCGGGCTCATAATAAGAAGGAGCCCACAACGTAATTATGAGATTAGAGCGGTAGTACTGTAATAATATTTTAGTGGACTATGTTATTAATATTGAACTTAAGTATAAGTTTTGGGCTAAACTTTGATACTTAAGCCCAATGGAGGCCCGACTCTAATTTTTCCTCCTAGTCCATGTTGTAGCCCATATATAAGTCATCTTAGCTTATCCGGAACCCTAATATTGGCGCCTAACACACGGCAAAATAAGGGAGGAGTGCAGATTGAGAAGATCTTGAAGATCGTCGCCCACAAGACGTCAAGATTGGACTTTGGAATACAGAAGAAGATCAAGAGGTCGTTTTCTGCAGCTGTTCTTCTTCAACATACCCTGGTGAAAGGTAATACGTTTCTATCTTCTTGCTTCCGCTGATTTAGAATGCATGGAACCCTAACGGTTCATGTTAACCAAATGATCGAACGCCAACAATTGGAACTCCCCAACTTCAGCACCTCTCCAAGATAAATTTCAGCATTCTGAACATGACATTTACTACTAAAATACATGCTAATATTATAAAATAAGATATTACATTATCATACCTTCATTGATGCAGAAATTCTTCCTAGAACCCAAGCAAACAACATTCAATTTGCTCAAATTTTTAGTCTATCTCAGCATTTTCATAAACTGTGAAAGATGTGTGTGTGTTCCACCACAGAAGTATATCAATCGAGTCTCTTCTTCCTTTTCAGCCAAGCTCTTTTAAAATGTAGCATATGAGCTTTTGGATAAGGTTTATTAGCATCTATAAACCAAAAGTCGACCAGAGAATGACAAGAATTGTGGGTGAAACATCATGTACCCCAAAAATATCACAAAAACATAAAACACTATTACAAAACTGTGAATAGATATCGGTTATTAACCGATATCTATTAAGATATTCAACGGTTATAAATGGAGGCGATATTATAGGCCTGTTAAATAGATATCGGTTATTTGGCCCATATCTATATCTGTTATAGATATCGATTATTAACCGATATCTATTAAAAAATCGTTATTAATAAGCCTGATATTAAATGTATTGATGAATAGATGTTGGTGTAAAACTGATATCTTTGTATAGTATAGATATCGGTTAATGATCGATATCTATGAAGAAAACATCGATATTAATTAGCCTGATGTTAAATGTATTGATGAATAGATATCGGTAAAAAATCGATACCTTTCTATACTATTTATAAATTCAACGATATAATTAGAGAAGATATTAAATATAAGTTCAAATAGATATCGATTTTTCACCGATACCTTTCTTTCAAATGCTTCATCATAGATATCAATTCATACTAACCTGCCCAATTTAATTAAATAGTATAAGCTTTAAATTTAGATTGAATTTCAAATAGCGCATCCATTTCGACAAATATTTCATTCATAAACTAATAAGTATCCAACTTCAATGTCAAACATTCCAATACTCAAATTACTTAATTAATACTGAAAGAAAGTACAAAACACACATAACTGCTACATGGAGAAGTCCTATCCCAACCACAAAACATGATGTAATCCTTTCGCTGTACCCTGAAAAAAAAAGTCATGGATTATCGAGGTTTACCTATTGTTATGGTTGAGAATTTGAAACTGTCTGCACCATCAATAGATTCTTTTTGCCCTTATGGATGATGCAGTGCAGAACACAATAGATCAGCGCAAAGAGTTTAATCCCCAAAATAATGCAATCACAAATTGATTTTTGTTTCTGAGCACAACCATTTAGATCAAAGCAACATCTTCATCTTTAGAGAAAGCTACTAACTAATGTTATGATTGTAGGGATGGATCACCTGTTTGTGCAATTTCTCCACGGGAATGCTTCCCTTTCAGCAGCTGCTGTTGCAAGAACTCATTGCTCCAATCATGTATCTTCTTCATAGTGTTCTTGTCTTCGTATAATCTCATCTGCAATGCTCTGTAAAGCCCTAGGACCCTTGTTATGTCCCTCACTTGCAGGCTGCCACATTCTCGTTCAGCAAATGGAGCTAGTTTATCTGACCAAAAAAGAAGAAAGAGTGGTAAAATCAAAATCACTAAAAAAAGAGATTGAAATGAGAGGCACAAATCAGAGAGCAGCTAATGACATTACAAATTTGTGCTCTCAGCTAATGATTTCCGGCACTACAATGGTGTTAGATGAACACAAATTTGTAGAAAAAAGAAATTTCTTAATAAGATGAGCTTTCTAGCATTTTCTGGTCTTTTTCATACCTTAATTGTACCAGCCACTGCTGCTCCAGAGGAAATCCCAACCTGGTAATTTTGAATCAAAGAATTACAGTTTTCAACGCATAATCCACTGTAAATTTAAATAACAATAAGTTACGAATTATATGATAAGAAGCACTGACCAGCAGCCCCTCTTAAAGAGCCAATTGCTTTGTAGTTTCCATTGCTTCATCACTTGATATCTAAAAATGAAGACGAATAAACGGTAAGAAAAACAGGTTTACATATTACATGAATTGAGTTCAGTGATACGAAGTAAGAATTTAAATCCATATACATGAGAATATATAGCTAGGAGTACACTCCTTCATACATCAAAATTCATATACTTATGCTTACTGCAGCTGTTCGTTTCTTGGATTGATGATCAAATAACTTGTTATTGCTCTCATCCTGCTCATCATCTTCTACCTTCTTATCCTCCATCATCCAATAATTATCCACAAAACATGCTGCCTCATTCCAAATATGCTACTCTCATGAACTGATTTGTACAATGCCTCAACATAAGTACCACACGACAGGCTGTTAATAACAACCGATAACCACCAGTCAGTCTAATGTAAAGAAAATCACAGAAAAAACAAGTAGTTCCTCACTTTATTAACGCAAATTTTTAGAGCGCAATTCGAGCCAACAAAATACAACTTAGAGAAAACTGACAATATGAGAGAAATACAATTGATGCATCCCACTGATGAAAGAGGGGGAGAGAGAGGGGAGAGTAGAGAGACCAGTAATAGAGGGTGAGAATCGAATGCACAACGGGATAAACTACAGAGATAGAATCGTAAGTTCGGGAGAATTGCGTCTGCAATTAGACGGAAGAACTATTGTGCAAGAATTGCATCTGCAATTCGCGGAAGAACTACCTCAAGAGAATCGCGTGCTTCGCCGCAAAAATATGCTCACTTATAAGACCTAGATTTTGAAGACAAGTTGAGGCTACCAGCAAAGACTGAGAACTTCAAAATACTCTAATAAGGACGGCCTAGAACGAACTCAGTGAGGAAAATAACATACCTGGAGTGGCCGACAGTAGGAACAATGGCGATGGAGAGTGATGATACCGGCGGACGGCGGGTGCTGCTGGAGCGAGCAAGCGGCGGGTGCGACCGGAGGGAGAGAGTGATGGTACGGGCAGTGTTGTGAAGAATACTCAAAATCTCACAAACACTCAAGATTTAAACACATGAAATGATAAACTTGAAATGAATTGTAATCTTGCACAAGGATGTATAGTGGTTCGATTTTGAATAACCTACATCCACTTTGAGGAGAAGAACTCTTATTATTACTCAATGCTTACACACCAGATTGGATTGATCTCAATCTGTAACAAGAAGAATGAAAACGAAGCAACAGAAACTGTAAACAACAAAATGCAATAATGCTGTGATCAAGCTACTTTGAGCCTTTATATCTTGCTACTCCCTTAACCTATTGATCCGGTTAAACCTCCACTAGATAGCCCTCACTTAGTAGTTGAGATGCAGCCATCTAGCTGGTTCCAAGTAGCTCAACAATCCACTCAAAAACCGCTCCAAAGTTGGCTGCTCAAAACTGCACCAGAATGACAGTTTTGACAGTTGAAGTTTGTTGGTTTGTTTCAACTGCCTAACTTGCTTCCAGCTTACATGCAACACATTGTGAACATTATTTAGTTGCCAATGAATACTCTCCACGTGTGAAACTCCCTCATGCATACATCTATTGTCATCAATCTCCACCTTAGATGATGCATGATCAAACTTGAATTCTCCTCCTCATCTTGCTGCTTTTAAGGTGCAGCAACCTCTTTGTCTCCACACATGCCCACTAAAGTTTTGCACAGCTCAAACTTTGCTGCTGGCAATGCTTTAGTAAGACCATCTACTGGATTCACAGCTGTATCAATCTTCCTCACTTCTACCAGTCTACTTTCCACCATATCTCTTACAAAGTATAGCTTGATATCAATGTGTTTGGTTCGCTCATGATACCCCTGATGCTTAGCCAAGTGTATTGCACTTTGATTATCACAATATACTACTACAGCATCCTGATATTCTCCTAATTCCTTCAGCAAACCAACAAGCCATATTCCTTCCTTAATTGCTTCTGTCAAAGCAATGAATTCAGCTTCTGTAGTTGACAGTGCTACTACAGATTGATGGCTTGCTTTCCAACTTACTGATGTACCAAACATATTGAACACATACCCTGTAAGAGATTTCCTAGAATCCAAGTTTGCTGCAAAATCAGCATCAACATATCCAATAATAACATCTGATTTTGCTTCCCTTCTCTGGAATTTTAAATCAACTTGTTCAGTCCCCTTTGCATATCTCAATGCCCATCAGGCGGCGCTACGATGCTTCGTTAGTGGCTAAGGTTCATCGTCGAGGTTTCATTCATGTGAGAGGTTGAATTTGGGGGATTACTTTGTGCCAATTTATAATAATAAAGATAGAGAAATTTGGGTGATTTATTTATAAGGAGGAAATCTCAATTCCTGATTCACGATTCTGTTTGTTATGGGAACACATTTTTGTTTTTTTTTTAATTAATTAATTAATTAATATATATATAATATCAATGTAATTATATCGATTATCATACACGATATCTATATACTATATAGACATCATTAATAGATATCAGTAGTCAATCACAGATATTTATTAGAGTAATCATATCATCATAGATAACGGTTGTAGTATAGATATCGGTTAGTGAACTTATAGATATCAATTTTACAAATCACCGATATCTATATACTCATATCTATTCACAGATTTGTAGTAGTGAAAACACTGTATAACTAAAGAAAATGTGAACTGTGTCTTAGATATTTCATTAAATGGATCAGTTCTTGTTCTTGCGGCTTTTGAGACATATTTAAACAATAAATGCAAAAATCACAAGAACAAAAAAAAATATTTAGAAGATTTTTCATGAATATGATACATATGCAAGAATTAATGACATCTAGACATGAAGGAAAAATTGTGGGAGTAAAAAATTAAAATAAAATAATAGAGCTTAATTTCCAACTCATAACAGTCCAATCTCATCACAAGCTCAAGACTACATGTTCATGTCATTCAAATGAAAAGACATTCTACCTCAAATACAAAATAAATTTTGAATTGATTAACCTTAAAGAGACAAAACATGAATGAAACTTTTTTTATATGTTACTTTTTGTTGACCCGTTTCATCCACTTCTTTCTCTAACCATCTAATAGGTGATAAATAACATTATTATATTTTTTAAGTTAGCCTTCATGTACAAATTCCTCTATTATATCAAATAAAGATAGAAATCATTGTACCTATTAACTTTAATAAATTGAATTGTTTATCTTGTCTACAATCCTATTTTATCATAGAAATAAGAGTGTTCTGTTATGCATCATATAGAGAGATATATTGATTAAGAAGACTTGATGGATTCACTCACCAATCAAATAATCTTGAATATATTGTCTCATGTCTTGGCAAATGCATCCCGCTTGTGATGGTTGCTGCAAGATCAACTGGTTTTGTAATAATTCCATCATGAGTAACAATTACATGCTTGAAAAGAGAATCCGCAAGCTCATTTTCATTGCCTATGTGAATTCATTTGGAACGGCAAAGAAAATAAATAGACACTGAAGAGAGGTAGAGAATTTAAGAAACAATAATCTCCGATTAAAATACAATACATAAAAAAATGTATAATTTAATGATCAATACCTTGTGGACAATATCCAATTTGTTTCAACTATCAATCAGCCATAAATATTACATCAGCCTTAATTAAAAAGCCTAGTGATCAAACTGCGAAAGAAAAGGTAACCATAAGTTTTTTACTATGGCAACAAATATGTCACTTTGGTATATTTTGCATAAGCAACTAAACTAACATGTATTAAATTATTGGTACTTTGAAACTTGAGATCAATTTTATAGTTTTATTGCCTTAATAACATGTTGCATAATTTTAAAATATATATATATAATACAAATAATTTATGGCAAACCAATTGAAGAAGTGTGAAATGAATTAATTCAATACAATATATAATAATTCATATAATTTGGATTTGGTTATGATATATAAAATCAAATTTACATGTTTTCTTATAGATCACCCTTTACATTTCCTACTCAAGAAGTGTGAAATGAATTAATTCAATACAATATATAATAATTCATATAATTTGGATTTGGTTATGATATATAAAATCAAATTTACATGTTTCCTTATAGATCACCCTTTACATTTCCTACTCTTATTTTCTTCACTTGTAGCCATCATTAATCCTTTAATCATGAAACGTGTAGTAGTGATCACTTAAATCTAACCAAGTTCTACTCCTCTATGCTTTGTGTATTAAGTATGACGTCAAGTTTGGTGAAAGATTTCGATTGTATCAACTCCTTATTGATTCATTCAGAGATTAGCTGATTGTGTATAAGTAAATAAACATTAGATCAGACTACTTGGGGCAATTTATCAATGAATTTGCAGTTGTGAGCTGCACAGCATCCAAAATAAACAAATCGAAGGAAACAAAGTAGCAGTCGTCACCCTCATCTCTAAATTGCAAAGCCTCCCCTCATCTCTAAATATAACCATATCTTTAATTAATAATTTCACTAAAAATGATTCATCCGTAAAACAACCAAATTTATCACCCAAATATAATACAATCTAGAGTTGTGTTCCATCATCATCTCATCTATATTTCCCCCAAATGGAAACAAAACATCATCACATGAGATGAAAACTTAAAAAAATGATAGAATTGGAGCAGATTAGGACATAGTAAACCAAAAACACGCATCAGCAACATAGGAACAGGGTGATTAACAAAGATTACTCTCAACAGAAGCTGTCCAAAAAGTATGAACTTAGTGTACTTGAGTATTTATAAGGTAAAAGTTAGGATGTAGTGGATAGTTATTGTATTTATTTTTAATTATTTTATTTAGAGGTTAAGATTAAATAAAAAACTGATCTAATGATTTAAATTATCCTTGTGCACTACAGTTTTACTCACTAATTATCATGTGATATATTTAAGATTAAATTTTATATATAAGCATCAATACATATTAAAAAAATGGGTTAATTGCAATAAAATAGATGACCTTTTCTTCTCTTTTCAATTTAATCACGAACTATTTTTTTTATCAAAAAAATACATGACTCTATCTATTTGTTTCGATTTAATCATAATCTTTCTTTTTACCAATTAAATACACAGCCTTTTTGTATTCTTTCAATTTAATCACTAACTTTTCTTTATTCAATTAAATACATGATTGTTTATATTTTACAATTTTATTCGATTTTTTATATTAATAAAATATATGATTAATTTAATTAAAAAAATCAATTCACATTAAATATTTGTAATATATTAATAAATAAATTACCTATTAAATATTAAAAAATGTAAAGCAATTCGTATATTATATATTATTACAAAATAATATGGGATTAAATAATACTTATGGACGATTTTTTTAATTTTATTATGTAAAAAATTCATAAATTACATATATACAAAAATTCTTGATTAAATAATATTTATAAATTGACATATATTCATTAATTTATAGCATATAATTATAGTAAATATATTTTTTATAAAACAACATGGTTAAATAATATTTATAGATGAATTATTTAAGTTTTTTCAATAAAAGACGTACATAAACCAATCATATATTAAATAAATTATTTTTATAAATTTATATATTTGTATTACATGTATTAATTATTAAAAATGCGTGAATAAATCATATTTATATATGAGTTGTTTCATAATTTTTTTAAATTTATTTATTATATTTTAAATATTAAATTTGTATTAGTCAAGTTAGTCATACATTTTTTTTATTAATAAAGAATTCCTATTAAAATTGTAAAACATAAATATATAAAAAAAAAGTCATTCATTTAATTGAAAATAACTAGAAAAAGTTTGTGATTAAAATATAAAAAATCGAAGATAAAAATGTGAATTAATTTTTATTAATTAAATTAATCATATATTTTATTAATATAAAAATCGAATAAAATTGTAAAATATAAATAATCATGTATTTAATTGAATAAAGAAAAGTTAGTGATTAAATTGAAAGAATATAAAAAGGTTGTGTATTTAATTGGTAAAAAGAAAGATTGTGATTAAATCGAAATAAAAAGATAAATTCATGTATTTTTTTTATAAAAAAATAGTTCGTGATTAAATTGAAAAGGGAAGAAAATGTCATGTATTTTATTGCAATTAACCCTAAAAAATTCTATTACTATCAAATTTTAGTTATACTTATTTAATTAATAAACAAGATTATAAATTTATGTCGTTGCTAATAATTATACATATAATCATATTTTAAATGCATCTTACAAATCGTTTCACACAATACTATCTTAAAAAAAAAAACTTTGTTGCTCCTAAATTTCAACATATAAATTACTGTCTTATTAAAAAATATTTAAAAAATACTCCATTAAGTAGTAAATTTAATAGTATACTCCCTCCGTCCCAGGAAAGTCTGCACCCCTTAGTGATAACTTTTAAGGGTATTATGATATTTTTGGTAATAAATAAGTAATAAAGTATTTTAGATGTGATAGGTAGGAGTGATTTTTTTGTAAATAAAGTGTATGGGGAGGGTAATTGTGTTTGACTTTTTACTTTTTTAAGAAGGTGCAAACTTTTGTTGGACAACCCAAAATAAAAAGTGTGTCATCTAAAATGAGTAGGAGTGAATACTTCTTTTAAAATTTAAATGATAAGTATTTTCAGGTTTTAAAATAATAATGATATTTCTTTCTTAATTTACATAAAAAAATATATCTTAGATTAGATATTGGAGGGAATAACTATTTTTAGAGTATATTGTAGTTGAATTTTATCATCACAATTTGAAGAGAACATGGGCTTAATATATATATATATATATATATATATATATATATATATATATATATATATATATATATATATATATAAAATGTAAAAAGATAATAAATTGGTAAAAAAAAAAAAGAATGTGAAGCTATTTGGGAGGATGCACGGTAAAAAAAAAATAAGGGCGATGGAATGCCCAGCCGTTTTAGCTTCATTGCTTTCTCCTTTCTCAATTTCTCTTCCAAATCTCTGCACTAAACCCAATATTGAATGAAATTCATGCGAAGGAAAGCCTAGATAGCCATAGCCGAAAATGTCCCTGCTGATGCTTGGAAGACGAATTGCTAAAGGACGAGTTACTACAGAGGCCGAGATGAAGCATCCTACCACCGCGAATAGTTGCTGGAATCCCGGGGATGGTAATAAAGTGTGAAAACCCTATCGTAATCGAGAGATGCTCGGTAATTGTTCTATGAAGGTGGAGGAATCGAACTTGAGGTAACAGTCCTTACATAGACGACATTGAATCATTAGCCACGCTAATTAACATTGTATTTCCAAACATTAATGATGAAAATTTCGATTTCTCCTTATTTGTTAAAAGAGCCATACTACAAGAAATGAGTTCGTCCACGAAATAAATGATGCCTTAATTAACAAATTTCTTGGAAAAGAAACTACATATTTTAGTTGTGACAAAAGCACATGCCATTACGTGACACTAGATCAGCAAGAATTATTTCATTCTTTAACTCCGTCTGAATTTTCTCCCCATAAATTATGCTTAAAAATGAACGCACCAATAATGTTACTAAGAAATATCAACCCAACAGAAGGGCTTTGCAATGGTACAAGGCTTCTTTGCAAAGGTTTTGACAGGAATATTATATATGCTGAAATTTCAGCTGGCACACATACATGAAAATCTGTATTCATTCCACGAATAACGTTAGAACCTCCCCATGATAACTTCTCATATATTCCATTCAAAATAATGCAATTTCCTGTTCGGCTGTGCTATGCAATGACAATTAATAAAGCACAAGGTCAAACTTTAGATTACGTTGGCATTTATCTAAAAGAACCTGTATTTTTACACGGTCAACTTTACGTTGCATTGTCAAGGGCTCAAACTGCGAAACAAATAAAAGTTCTTATTAGACCAGTGACACCAATAGAACAACAAACAAGTTACACAAAAAACATTGTCTATGATGAGATTCTAAAAGTTGTTAACTCCACTTAAAAATTACGAAGGTATAATTTTTCCCAAAGTATTTATTATCAGTTTTCTTCTACTCTTTTCCCTTTTCTATTATGCAAACAACAACTTTCCATTTATCTAACTTTTTTCCACTAACAATGGTATTGATATTGTGCAGGTTTCCATGAAGGCATTAGGCATAGCACATAATGGCCTTCACGTAGTTAGCAACCTAGCCGGTTGTTACAATTTGTTACATTTATTCGACTCGTTCATTGATTTAATTATTAGAATGGTCATCTGCTGATTGCTTTTAAAAATGTCCACAGTCTTTAGTTTCTTTTTTAATCTCATGTCTATTCTTCACTTATTAATATTAAAAGTGTTCTAGTTTAGTTTGAGTTGATTAAAATATACCTTAGTTCAATTTCTGTTATTATCATATTGCAGCTATGGTTCCTACTTATTGGAACTCTTGATTCATCGTCTTGTTGACTTAAATGTTTAGCTAAACTTATATTCCCCGGCATGTACGTTTTCTTACAGCGAAAGCATAACCCTTTCGCTCGAAGTTCCGCCATCTCCTAGGGGGACATGCGGGAGAAGCATAAGGGAGCGGTCGACTGCACACCCGAAAATGACCGCGCTGGCTGAATCCGCGGTGGTGGTCTCAGGCTAGACACCCTCGTGGACGCCACCGACTGAGTCACACTAGGTCTCGGCCCGGAAGAGAAACTCGGCCCCGATGAGGGCCGGCCATAGGAAGCGGGCTGCGTGAACGTACTGCCAGCAGTCTTCCAACCTTGGCCCCCTTCCACAATAGCTAAATTCACCTCCACATCCCTTGCTAGGTATATCGCAGTCTCCAAATCAGATGGTCGCAGGAGAAGGAGAGAACCCCGAACTTCGTTAGATAACCCCTTCATAAAGTATCCCAAATAATGTTCATCACTCAAACCCGGAACCTGACTGGTCAACTGAACAAACAAGTTGGAATACTCATCCACCGTGCCCGTTTCCCCAACCGCCGCCAACCTCTCGAAGGGACTTCCCTTAAAGCGAGCGTCGAAACGGTTGATCAAAGCCCGAGAAAATTCTGCCCAAGTCATGTTCGGCTTCCTGGATCGAATCCACGAAAACCAGTATAGTGCCTACTCCTCCATCGCCACCATTGCAGCCGCCAATTTCATCTCCTCGGCTGTACGGTGCAATTCAAACTGCTGATTGGCCCTTGCCAACCACCCGATCAGATTTGCCCCGTCGAAGGAAGGCAGCGATGGTGGTGTTGGATCCTTCTTTACCTCAGCAGCAATCCCACTCCCCACCTCCGTCGCGCCGAGTCTACCACATCGTCGGCCATCGGCTATCGCGGGGCAAACGACATTCCAGCCGCCTCGCCCGCCGCCGAACATGCAGCCGCGATGGAAGTGACGAAAGCCGTTAGCCCGGCTAGGGTACGAGCGATCTCTTTCAGTTGCTCGGTTACCCTAGCCTGATCCTCCGCCATCGCCTTCATCTCTGCCCTGATCTCCATCAGCTCTTTCTCCAAATCCTCAAGTTTATGTTCACTTCGTGTGTTCGTCATCTCGGGTGAGTGATCCGGCAGGTCGGACCAATTGTTAGCACTCAAAGAATCAAACGCGAATGCGTTTGCCAAATTGCCAAAAAGGCTCCCGTCTATTTCCTCAATTGTGAATAGATGATCAATAACGTTTACACCACCAAATCCTTAAATAACAGCTAACCCTAAGCCCACACAATTAGGCCCACAGCTAGATAAAACACGATAATAACAAATAATAACAAAACTAAAGAAAAAATATCTCCTAAGCCACTGTCGGCCCAACCGGACCAGCATGATGCCGCCGGCGGTAAACCAACAATGGCCGCGGCTGCGCCACCCTTACTTCTCGCTCCACATCAGAAGCCTTCAATGGTATAAACCAAAACAAATCAAAATGATAGTGGTGCTCGATTGAATGTCTGAAAGAGAGTTATTTTTCAACTTTTTCCCGAATATAGCACTTCTTACTTCTTAACTTAGCTAAACGTCATAACCATGAGGATACATAAAAAAGAGAGAAATTACTACCAATAAAAATAAAAATTAAAGCTTCTAGCATTATTCACATACTTAAGGAAATATAACTAACCATGAAAAACAAAATAACTCTTATGGATCAGTTAATACAGCTAACGACTATCACATAGTTTCAACACACAGAGAGGTAGACATTCCAAAATAATTTTAATATAGAAATTTATTAATGTATTTCATCAATGATTTTAAAAGTGAGGTTTTCTCTGAAGCACAGGGTACAAAATATAAGAAAAACTACCCAGCAAAGTTTTACCACCATAAATTTAAGGAATATATATATATATATATATATATATATATATATATATATATATATATATATATATATATATATATATATTTGAAAAAGTAAGGTAGAGGATGATTTCATAAAAGCAAATCAGATAAAATTAGAGAAAAGCCAAAGATGAATTAAAAAAGGACAAAGAAAAAAATTAACATATACAAATGACCTCAATCTTTTCTATGAACTTATTAATGTGTTCTTCATCAAATAACATATCTTCAACCGAAACCTTGCTAATTTTCATGTAATCTGATAGCAGCAACTTGTAAATTGCTTTAGTAGCATAAGTCATAAAATACATCCTTAAAATTTAAATTTAAAAAATAGAAAACAAAAAAAAGCAAAATTATCAATAACAGTGAAAAGGCCAAATAAGGAGTAACATGAAAAGGGTGTCCAGCTATTGACATGAACATATCAGGGATGTCCGAAAAGGTCACCACAGATTGGCCAACACAAAAAAACATCATTATTAATTTCAAAAGAGCTTGATAGCGTGAAAGCGAAGAAATGTATCCATTTAATGACATTGAAAAGCTAAAGCATTTATGGACCATGTGAGATTATGGAATTACAAAAGCCTATTACAGTGGAAACCTGAAACGTGGGTTGAATTAAGAGTGCGAAAACTTAGAATTTATATGGATTCAATTAGCTAGATAAAACATCAAAAATTTAGGAAAAAGCAAAATGATAGATCTAAATTTAATATAAATCAATAAATTACAAAAAAGGAAATATTGCACCTCTTGATGAGTTGATCACATGCAACATTTTGTTGGTCAAGCTAATTGAATCTTCTTAAGCACGTATCTACATCCAGTTTCTCATAAACAAACAAAGATTATTTACACTGTTCTAAAATTAAAAATATGCATAATATATAATTTATAAGATCATAATAAAGGTGACTTAGATTGTATGCATTATTGTTTCCAAAAACCAAAAATGTCAGTTAAAAGAGGGCGACAAACCTGAATCTTGGTCGGATCTCTACATTTACGTTTTGGTCCAACTTCTTCCTAATAGCGTATACACTAAATAGTTCCAAAATCAAAGCTTTTAGAATACGCAGTCATGAATTAGTGGTTCAATCCAAAAGTTTACACTGAGGCCAAATAAATACAATACTGCAAATTAATAAATATGCGATAATTTAATGAATAAATACATATTTTTGGCGATTTACACTGAGGCTAGATATGCAGATTTATCGCTAAAATGAATATGCACCAACGATCAATCCAATAACAATGCACCAACAAAATTTCCATATAACTTGAAAATATTCAAAGTCAAGAACTGAGTGATTTGAATATTATTCAAATTCATGTGATTATTTTTTTAATAACAATAGCTCATCTACAGCTCTACTCAAGTAAATACTCAGAAACTTAGATAAATAAAGTAGTCTCACCTTAACTTAAGCTCTTGTCGTTGCCATGCCCCGCTCAAAGACTTTTTCATCTACAGCATTGACGTTGTCTACTGGTTTCATCAAAACATCCTGCATATATCAGGGAAATTAGCAATTCTTAAGCATACCATAATATTGCTTTAAATAGTTCAGATAAATTCTCTTCCATGATAGTGAAAAATATGGCATAGTATTAATGTAATCTAACTTGCTGAATCTAAAGTACTTGTAATTCACATGGTGCAAATTAGTTTTCTTCCAACACCAGCAGAGGAGCACAAGGTAGTGAACACTGAACACTATATATATATTTCCATGTGGGGAAAGCATGCTTAATACCACTGAGCTGATAGAGAGAGATAACAGCTATGACTCTAGAAACAGTAAAATAGATGAAAATTCAAAACATGTATAATTGAATGCCATTTAAAGTATCAAAATAAAGTAATAAGCAACATGAAATATACTGAAACTGAAAAGACCATGCTTTATTTAAAACCTTTCATGTATCACAAATTTGAAAATATTTTGGAAAATGAAATAAAGCTCTTTATGGTAATTGGTAAATAGATGAATCAGATACCATAGGAAAAAGTTGCATATGCCATGGGATTAATGACTCAAGCATGAATTAGTATATTTCATTTAGATGGCTGCTATTTTATCCACAATCAAGATTTAGAAAACATCATTTTGAGTTAAAAATCAAGAAGAATAAGAATCCAAAACACAAACTGCAAGAGGAACCAAAGAAGAAGAAGGAAATAAATAAAAAGATAGAGTTAGGAGAGGAGAAGTTATACCTAAGAGAAAGAAAAAATGGAGAAGAAAAAGCAAAGTGAAAGAGGGGAAGTGAAGATGAACGGAGGTGAGGGATGCAGGAGAGCATTCTCCTTTGAGAGTGCAAAGAAGGGAACATAGCATTTATAGACTAATAGTCCAAAAATATAACAAAGAAAGGAGGCTAACAGCCCAAATACAACATATAACGGATGCTTTGTAGCCAAGTACAAAGAATGGTCAACAATACAATATACAGACTAACAACCCAAATACAACGTAGACGCTTACAGCCCAAATCAAATTGACAATTAACTACCAGAGATAAATCTGAAAAACAAAAAAAGAAAATAATGCAGATCCCAAATCAAATCGACAATTCACTCCACAGGGATGATTGTCAAACACACAAATAAAAAAGAGAAAAGAAAATGGAGTACACAATAGATGAAGAAGGAGATCAGAGAACTTACTATTTCACAAAGATAGCCAGCCCAAATGATGATAAATTCGATCAACGACACATGCTTCTCCCAAAAATGGCTTTGGAGTAATGTGATTATTTTTGCAGCGTGTAAACCTGAAACAATTAACTGTTCGAAGAATGGTCAATAATACAACATATAGGCTAACAACCTTAATTAAATCGACAAATCAATACACATAAATTGATTCAAAATATTGGCGGTGGGAATGAGAACTGAAATGAGAAACGAAAGAGAAGGGATAAGAGAATTCATGACTCGTCTTTTTACCCTTGCACTCTTATTCATCTAAAAGAAAGTCAAACGTTGAAACTAAAGATTGTAATTGTGTTATTTGGAATTCTTGAGAAGAATGCGACAATATGTTTTCTAAAATTGAAATTTAATATTGTAATTCTCAAGAAGAAAACAAAAAAAATGTAATTAGTCCACTAAGTAAAGTCCATCGATGAAGAATTAGGAAGAACCAGGATGAATCTGCAAGGGCTCATTCATATTAAAAAAACCAAACCATGAGAGCCACTTCTAAAATACCATGAGATGAGCAACAAAAATATGTATCTTCAAACACCCAAATTTGCATCATCAGGAAAAGTGAACTGCTAAAAGCAGTACACATAATTGTATCCAAGATATCATGTTCTATTAAGATGCCCAATGAAGCTCTGAACATGTATATAAGCTATACCAAAATTTGGGTACGGCCCTAAGAAGAGGTCAAAACAAAATACCAAGAATACGCAAGCACAAGACCAATTCAATAAAACAAAACACTTAATCTGCTTAAGAGATCAGGTGAATACATCTGTATAAAGTGTTTGTATCTTGATATGCTATTGGCAGGTAAACCATGGCAAGTGAAAAATTCTCAAACAGAAAAGGGATGTTGTTACCAGTGCTCACCAAGGGAGAAATCAGAGCAGACCAAATAGTCGTCGAGGAGAAACAGGACACATCCCTGGATAGAGATCGACATGGAGGAAACAGGGCTGTAATTCAGCGTTGAAGACACGCACTGAAAAGGGCTTCCGTGGGCTGAGGCCAATTGTATGTGGTATCTGGATTTCATCCTTATCATTTGGTGGTTCAATTCCATCGCCAATTCTTAGTATGTAATCTGAAAAATTAAGATCAAGATTTGCTTGCATATTTTGATGCAATTTTATTTTTTCAAATTGATCCCATAAAGGTGACATAACAAAGGATGTGTTTATAATGTCGCTTTTTTAACCTCGAGTAATAATTGGCAAAGTCTGTCTAAAGTCTCCCCTTTAGACAATGACCTTGCCGCCAAAATGTATGTCTGAATTCATTATATCTCGTAACATTTCATCAAAAGTTTCAATGGTAGTACGTTTTGTCATTGTAGCTTCATCTCAAATTATCAGTTTTGCTACTCTTATTAGGTGAACTAGTGTACTTTGTTTGCTGACATTACATGATTGTAAGTCATTTTTATTTAAAGGAAGTTTAAATCTTGAATGTGAAGTCCTTCCTCCAGGGAGTAAAGATGCTGCTACTCTTGATGTTGTTGTAGCAAGTGCAATATGGCCAGCTGATCTTATTGTAGGAAGTAATGCTTTATACAGGAAAGTTTTCCCAGTACCTCCAGGGCCATCAACAAATAATACATTTTGTAAATTATTGTTAACATGGTATAGTATTCGATCATATGCATTTTTTTGTTCTTTATTTAACTTTTCAATATAAAATATCTTCGGTAGGTATATGCACATCACGTTTATCATGTAATTCTTTCGGTAGGTTATCATGAAAGCTTGTTGGTTGCTCGTCGTCTATAGTAAAGAAATCTTTTAATTTCTTCCCCATTGAGTAAAGATAGTAATCAAGAATGTTTAGGACTTTCTGTCTGATTACATTGTGTGAGATGTTGGCGTTTTGGCAAAAATCTTCAGATAAGAAATCCTCAAATTTCAACATAATTGTTTGGGGCTTTTTGGATTACAATAAACAATAACTATGGCAAATAATTGGCGCAGAGCAGCAGGCATTAAATATGTTGCAGCTTCTTGAATACACATTTCAGCAGTGTTATCATCTTCTATTAATCCTAGTTTTTGTGATGTTTCTCTGTATGTGAAGTATGTGGCTCCATTTACTGTTCTTAAGTATTTAAATGAAGGAGGTTTTCTAATATGCAGTAATAAGAGTTTCAAATAGAAAGTTTCACCTTGAGATGGTTGACAGCTGGCAATTCTAGCAACTACTTGACATTTAACACGGGGTTTCCATTCTCTTATATCATCATGCCATGTAAAGTATTCAGGAAACTCAATGTATAAGCAGTTGAGGCTTTTTGCATACTCATCATGTTCGTTCATGTAAAAGAATTGTGTTAGCATAGTTTTTATATTTCTAGGATTGTTGGCAATGTTAGTTAAAGACTGGTCTACGGGGAAAGTGATTGTATGCTCATTTTCTAAATGAATTGGTAAGCATATTACAGGAGGATAAATGTGGCTTAGTTCAAATCTAAATATTCGCCAAACTGCTTCAGGAGGAGATATCCATCTAATATTTTGGAAATTATTAACTTCATCAATTATTGGTTCATCATTATCAGTAAGTAGTGTGTAAGAAATTTTATCATGCCCTTTGTAAATGTATTTATACATATATTTTACTGCCTGGATGGTTGAGCAAATTTCAACGTTAATGTGACAATTAAGTTTTGCAAGAAGATATGGATTATAAGGCACCACCCATCTGTTATCATGTTGGGAACCTCTGACATTGACAATACGTTTGTTATTAGCACGACTATATGTAGCATATGAATTCATCTCAATTTTTGTGTTCAGAGGATTCTTTAGGGTAATTGGACTTGCAAACACCTTTTTTCATGCAAGGGCATATCGGATTAAGTAAACCACAAGGGCCATGCATCATATGTTTAGTTACTAAAGAAAACAAATACGAATCAGTAGATGGATCGGGGAGTTCTGCGGAAACAATTCTGTCATATGCCTCAGGAGTAAATATTTTTGATGATTGGTTTAAGATGAGTAGAAAATGAGCATGAGGTAAATCCCTTTTTGGAAATTCAATCACATAAGTGTACACAATAACATGACCAAATATTTCTTTATCAAATAATTCTTTTTTTAAAACCTGAAGTTTTGCGTGAAATATTCTAGCCACTAAATATTCTAGCCAGTTAGGGTTTGAAGTAATTATTAAAAATATATCTTGTTTCCCATACCGTTGTACTAATGTTATAGCATTCATATATTTTTTGCGCATATCTCTAGGACTACCTATGAATGATGCAGGCAATAATGTGCGTAAACCAATATCAAAACTTATTTCACATCCTTGTTCAATGCTATCTAATAAGCCACGATAAACTGATTTTCTTAAACGTTTTTGCACTTCTGTACTTCTAAAAAAATCTAATCTTGATGTTTCAATTTTAATATACATATCTACAACATATTGTTGCAGAATTCTGCCAGTATGTAATAAGAATGACGTATCATTTTCTCTTATTTGTAGCTTATAACAGTAGTATTGACGACAAGATACCATTCTTCTATCATTACTCTTTTTGGGAACCTACATAGCGGGAATTTAAATTTAATGTAGCAGCAAAACAACTTACGAAAATTAGGTGTAAGGGGCAGTAAAATATGTAAAAAAATTACCTTGGTTTTCATAGAGTAGAAATTCCTCTGTGTCTGCGCAGATGTTGATATCACGGATATATTCACCGTCGCATGTTGCTTGGGGGGCCATTTCTTTCTGTCGTTGATTTAGTTTTTTAATGGCACAATGCCAACCGGGCTCTCCATTGGGAAATATTAAAGGGTATTGCATAGGATCATAACAACCAAAATAATGTTTAATAATTTGCGTATGACTGCTATTTGGATAGACTTGAATGTGTGGGCTAGTATATTGATAACTAATGTTTGATTCAAGCCATATTCCAGCAACTTGGGATGTAGAAGGTTTATTGAAAACGTTTTGATCAGATAGGGGGTCTGCGTGTAAAGCAATTTTATACTCATTCAGGTTATGAACATTGTTAAGGCTGAAGAAGAAATTTGCATAAGGATTTACTTGTAAAATATGTAGCAACCTTTCCAAAAGGAACGCTCTGAATTTTGAGCTAGTTAACATACGATTTAAAATTTCATGTTATGTATCAAAGAAATATAATTGCAGGTTTTGGGCTTTTATTCTCCGATGGTATTAATGAGTCTAGAAAATGATAAAGATGCCATTGTACTCGGAAGGTATAAATTCCGGCATTTCTTTTAGCCAAAGATTTATTAGTATGCACACATAATAAAGTGAAAGCAAACATGTTATTATAACTACAAACATTGGTACAAAATTCTTTAGCCGGATCATTTTTGTCAATGTACAAATGCACTAACTCTTCAGGCATTTCAGTTTGTGATAATTTTATATCTCCTAGGGAGCAGCAAAATGTTGGTGGTTCCATATAAATACGTTTTGCATCACAAAATTTACAATTTAGTACGTTATGTAGTATATTTGGTGCTTCAGGCAGACATTTTAAGGGGTTAATAATTATAGGTAATGTATCAGATGTCGTTTCATGTAATTTTGCATGTTGTTTTTTCGACATGTATTCTTAGCTAATTTTCGCTCTTCCAAACAAGAGTATTTTCTTTTGTGAGTACTTCTTGATTGGCGTGATGTAGGTATTAAGGTTCATTTTCTTGGCATTATTACTTTTATGGTTTAAGCAGGCTGAACAGTGAAATATGTGAAAATATTTGTACAAGTATCACTATTATGAGAGCGACAACAATAAGTCACACACAGGGCAAAATTAAAAAATGATAAACACTAAGAAAAATAAGAGAGTAGTTTGCCTTTTCTGGGTGCCGACAGGTGTGCCAACTGGTGTGTCGTATGCATAGCGAAAAGCAGCGACTATAATACACTGGAAAACAAAAATACATTTCTTATGATTGTTAGACATGTGAATGTTGTTTAAAAATGCATTCCTACTCCTTTGTTTACAATTCACAAAGTAATTTAGCACATTACTAAGTAGGTGGAGTAAATAAACACATGGTATATATAACCCAAGTCATAATATAATTTGCATTTTTTAAAAAGTTTACATAAGATTAGTCCATGTTTCATTTTAGAACGAAACATAAAGTGGAAGATTCAGAGTATAAATCCAGTCCTTAAATACTGCAAATAGCAAATTGCTTCAGACCAGTGAAAAAATTGATCTTAAATATCAAATGCAAGCAAAGAAATGGATATCCATAGGTTATGTACCAACTTATAGTTACTCTGTTGGAGAAGGCAAATCGCTATTATGTATTTCAATGTGAATAGCATGTCTCTTTTCATGACAAATTTCTATGACATACTAATATACATGGCAAATAAAAAAATTTTATCATAAAATACAGAAGGAATTTTAAGTAAAGAAAGAACTCCTAGCGCTAAGACTTTGTTTATTTCTGACAAGAAGTAAATGATCAAAAAAGAATGAGGGGAACATAAATAAAAATAATAAAAAGACTATTTTATCTTTAAATTGATGAACACGTTGGGTTATTTTACTTTTTTTTCTCGCTTGTCATGGTTTTTAATGTTGACTCATTTCAACACCTCCACATATTAAAACATCAAGATTTAAAAATGGGAGAGTAACAGAATTATGATTGATGACTATCTATGAATAATGAAAAGTAAAATATCTAGATTCAACTACAAGGATGTGAATATAGTTATTTAGATCTCGTGCACAAAGCATACGTATCCAAATAATCATTCACATGAAAATAAAATGGAATCAGTATACATAGATCACTAAATGCGCATGTAACACAAAGAGCAAATCAACATTCGGCCAACGTCTGTTTTACAGTGCAACACAGACCAAAAAAAGGAAATATTGTAGAATACTCCAGGTGTGATACCCTTTCTCAAACTGACGCTCCTTTGCCTAAACCCAACAACTCAACTGGAAGAATATTTTATTCGAAGATCAAATTTGAACCAAAAATTAGAATTAGAGAACAACTAATCCATAATAAAAACCTAGGCGAAACGTACACACGGGTGATGGGGAATGTGTACGAAATAGTAGACGGGAATAGTGACTACAAATGTCTTTTAAAAGTTAAAAGGGCCAGCGAATCAGGAACATGGTAATAGGTAGTTGTTTGGCTGTTCATGATTAAAAATAAGTAAACAAAAGCATGAAATTTAAAATAAGTAGAGTTCACACTTATTTAGTGAAAGTACCTGCATTGCAGGCCTTTTATTTTTTTAACTGCAACTGGAAAGTATTTCTCTCATTTATGAGTTCATCTGAAATGTTTACATAATTACAAAATAATTTTATTTGGTAATATATTAGCAAAATTTAAAAGTATTTGGATGCAAATTAGAACACAAACAGTAGGATGATAAGTAGTTATCTCACATAAGTTGCTTTATTATGATATATTAACTACAAACAACAACAATAGGGGGTAAAAGTTGCAGGTGTTACAAGGGCAAAGTGAAGGCCAATATCATTTTAGTTTCACTAATTTGTATTGTCAGATTTTTAAAATGTCCAAGAGCTATTGCTGAGCATACTCCTAACGATAAATGTGGAGGTTGTTCTTACTTCAAAAATTACGTAATTAGAGGAAAAGAACACATTTAGGAAACCACCAAACACTGAGGTGGGGTCTGCAGTCTAAAATAAAGCACAATTTATTTCATAAATGAGTTAAGAAAGCCTCAGAAGCAGCAGATAACCACAACAACAAAAGAGTTAAAAACAGTATCAAGAAGTTTATCAAAATTAATAATTTCAAAGCAATCATCATACTCCATCAATCGTTTTACAGGAACTTAGTATTGTTAATCAAGATGGAACCTGGTGATATTGAATGATGGTGTAAATCATTGTAAACCAGTGTTCATCTAGCTAACAAGGGTTTGATAGAAGAATTAAACCCAAAGCAGCACAACGTAGCCCATGCGTTATATTGCTTCAAGGAAATAAATAAGTGCACGATATCACAATAGAATCCTAACTAATGAACCTAAGCACATGCATTAATTATCAATCATTTCATAGCATAAAGCACTGTTAAGGCCTCCAGTGTTATGGCGTAAAGTGGAAGTTAAATATTTAAAATTAGTTGCATACTCTAAATAAATATTCTTAATTAAACATTAGGTTTTCATGTTCAAGAGTGAAAATGCACCTAAGTCAATCAGTAGAAATAAATGGGTAAAAAAAGGTGAGCAAAACAACAATTGTTTATGCACCAGATGCATTCCTGATCCTACAAAGCTTGCAGTAATTCTTTAACCTACCAGCATAAATTGAAGTAGTTGTCAACATTAGATACTGAGTGAATTAGTACGGATAAAGCGAAATGTAAGAGACATAATGCATTCTATTTCTACATGTGTATTTGAATAAGTAAATTTCCTAGTAAAGCATGAGGGAGAGATATTTCTGTTTTACATGATAATTTTGGTAGAATGCATGAAAAAGATAAAGAAACTCCAAAAATACTGAAGCAACCAGCCGTCTTTTTCCAAACAAAGTAACCATATAGATATACATCTATGGTAAAGAATATGCATGTTGATTTTTTCATCTTTTTGGCGTAAACATAATAATCCATTGTAAACTACTACATGAATATCAATCTACGACATGTTTAACAAGGAGAAATCAACAAAACAAAAAAATGATTCAGATTCCTTCTAGATAATCAATTTTAAGTGGAATAATTCTGTATTAGTGCAAAATTATAAGCAAATAAAAAATACAGTTTTCAATTGTGGCATCTGACATTGATGATCGCATGTATATTGCATAAGCGAATAAAAAAGTTAGAAATAATAATACTCTATAGCAAAACAGTTGACTCCAGATCACTCTGTAATTCTTTATAGCTACAATCCTGAAATGCAATAGAGTGGGGCTCCGTGTATCTTGCAATTATGGCTTATGGCTTAGCGTGTGATTCCATCCCCACTTTTCTACCTCATTCCAAAAACCCTAAATTAACTATTTTCTTGGTCACATTAGCAGAGGTAGACTGAGCTAATAAAATTATTGGAAAAAAAATAAACAAACAAACTGACCTATGCAGTTCGAAAACCAATTGAAGAGAAAACAAGCACACAGTAATCAAATTAGAGGGATTACCCGTTCAACAGACAAATCGAACACATATTGGTAATAAAAAGCCACAATAGGTAAATAACATATACAATTTGGGATCAAAGTATTACTCTGCTTACAGTTGTATTGGGATTGGAAACTGACAAGCAATAAATGATAGATTTAACTGACTAATTTAAAAAATTATGAAAGTTAAGGGCGTTAAGCATAAATTACCAGGAGAAAATTTTAACCAAACATAACCGACCTATGTAATTCGAAAACAAATTAAAGGAAAAAACAAGCGCACAAGCAGTAATTAAACAAGAGGAGTTACCTGGGGACTAAAACAAGGAGCACGTAGGAACGGTAAGAAGCAACAGAACCAACGAATTCTAGCGGGCGAGAGAGAAACCAAGAGGTAGGCTTGTCGTAGCGGTGGGTCAATGGAATCGAGGGGAAAGAATTGTATTTAATGACTAATTTCAAATTTTAGAATTTTACAAAGTAAAGAGAAGCCCTAAATTACCAGCATAAGATGAACAGCGGCGGCGTGATTGTTGCAGGTTTAATTGGTGTGAATAAAAATGGAAGAAGGTGAGAGATTGAATGGAATATGAGCAGTGAGTAAATTTTGTGTGAAGGTAGAAGCCGCTGCTCTAGACGCGTGGAAGAAAGAGAGAAAGGGCGGCGCAATTGGAATGGGAGGCAACTGGCTACGGGGAAAAAACAGGCCCATTCTGCGACATATCTTCATGTGAAATTGGCAAAAAGTAGTCACTATTACTTAAAAGTAATTTTAAGTGGCCACATGTGTTATATACAATTTATTCTAGCCACTTTGAATGAAACTGACCAAAATACCCTTTAGGGGACCCACTGTTCACATGTTTGAGGAATCAGATTCCTCATTTTTTTGACCAAAAGTACCAAAAGTACAGTAGAGGAATTCGATTCCTATCTTTTTCTGAAAAAAATGTCAAAGTACAACTATGTAGGCATGTGCTCCCTCATATGCTTACAAAAAAATGAGTTATATATATAATGGTGGTCCAACCATTATGCTGCATCATACACATTTATTCATTTCATTTTTAAAGTTTTTTTCGAGGTTTCAGCATTCGGAGAGCAACAATTTTTTCTAGTTTTTTAGAGGTGTGAGAATTTGTGGAGCAGTAAGGTATGTTTTTAAACTTTTTTTAACAGCTATGAATGCATTAATTTGATCACTTTTACATGTCTCATGAGTGTATTTTATTTATTCAACGTTTTATAATAGAAATAATAGATTGCCGAATAGAAAAAATGGAGTATAAAATGTTTCCACATTATATTTTTTTCATATTTTTAAAAAGAAACAAGTAGACCGAATAGAACAGGATTTGTAGGCCGAATAGAACAACTTTGTAGGCCGAATATCATAAACTTTGGCCAAATAGGCCAAAAAATAATCTTCTATTTTTAAAAAAATAAGTAGGCCGAATAAAACTACATTTGTAGGCCGAATAGACAAACTTTCTGGGCCGAATAGAAGAGACGTCGGCCGCATAGGAGAAAAAAATATCCACATGAAATTTTATCATATTTTGAAAAAAGTATACGTAGGCCGAATAGAACAAGTATTGTAGGCCGAATAGAACAATCTTATGGGCCGAATAGAAGAACTAAAATTTCCACATTAAATTTTCTTTTTTAAAAAATATGTAGGCCGAATAGAACAATATTGGTAGGCCGAATAGAACAACCTTATAGGTCGAATAAGAAAATCATAGGCCGAATAGAAGAAAAACATACTGAGATTTTTGAAGGCATCTCAAGGTAGGCCGAATAGTGAAATAGTGTAGGGCCGAATACAATAATTCATTGGCCGAATAGAGTACAATATTGGCCGAATAGAATACTTTTAACTAATTTTCTAATATTTTAATGTTGTCGTCATTTGTATTTTCTTGAAAAAATATGCAGATGAGCTATAAAAAATTGGAATGAGTTGAGGTGGATATTGGGATGGGTTACTATACAAAGGTGGACAGGTTCGCTGGTTATACTTGCGGGATGACAATCTGTATTATACTAGTTTGCTATTATAAATTCATATCATAGTACAAGCTGATTTGGATTATTGCGGTTATGAACTTCATTCTCTGGTCGAGTACAATGGTCGTATGTCTAAATATAAGATAAAGAATGATGCACGTGTGACAGAAGTTTTCAACTGTGATGATGTAAGAATGGTGTACGTGACACTCCTCCCTGTCACTGGCAATGCATTCGTTCAACATTTTGCACAAGGTTCAGGGTATAGTTTGGATTTAGCGTTGGGTTATAATGACGGAAATGCTAGTCCGAGCAATGATCCATGTACAAGGGCACAGTCTAGTGCTAGGCCTGATTTTGACTTGAATGTGGAGTACAGTCCGGCCTCAGAGATGCAGCGATTTGGTTTTAGAGAATCTCCAAATGATAAAGCTGATGACAACGTTGGTGGGGATGAGGATGATGTACATGCTTATAATAATGATGTTGAGCCCGGGAATAGGATTGTCGAAGAAGAAGATGAAAACAACGAAGATGATATACAGTAGGATTATAATCAGTCTTCTAGCGAAAGTGATGATGGTGCTGAGGATAGAAGAATCCAATTGTATGAAGAAGTCTGTGATTACATACGTTAGAGAGGCGGCCCTAGCTTTCTTGAACCGATTACTCGAGACTTGCCCCATCCTGAAATGCAGCCACAAGATTTTCATAGTATACGGCCCACCACCCGTCCTTGGTTGATTCCAGGTATGAATACTATGTTTATTTAGAATATAACTAAAGTAAATTTCTACCTGAAACTGATGCACCTGATACGTTCATAGGCATTCCGGATGAAGCTGACAGAGAAGATCATATGACTGTACCTGCCTTTGATGCGTCTGGCGTTCTCCACAAGAATAGTGTATTTGATACGAAAGAGAAGTAGCAGATAGCAGTAGGAATGTATAATTTGCGGAATGGAATGGAGACCATAGTTGAAAGATATAGCCCAACCAGGTATAACGTGGAATGTAAGCTAAAGGCTAAAAAAGGTTGTCGATTTGCGATGCACGCAAGAATGAGCTATGGGCTGTGGGGAGTGGTTAAATTCGTTCAACATCACAGTTGTTTAAATGATCCAGACAGGCCCACTCCTACATAGGTGTTATCTAAAGTAATCGGTCAATATTTTACTGCTAGGCAATTTGATAAGATTACTGGGCTCCGACCCCAGGCAATGAGAGAAGAGATTTTGAAGGATTTTGGGTTCGATATTAGCTACAATGTGGCGTTAAAGGCGAAACACCTGGCTGTTGGACACACGTACGGGAATCACGACAGCTCATTTCATATGTTCCCTGCGTACATCTATCAGTTGGAGTTGGCAAATCCCGATATGCATACCTGTATCTCCGTTGATGAAGAGGACTATTTAAGGTTTTTATTTTATGCACTTGGAGCATCTAGACGGGGATTTCTAGAGTTTGGTCATCTAGTCATTGTCATAGACGGGACTCATATGAAAGGAAAGCACAAAGGCATCGTGTTCGTCGCAGTTACAAATGATCCAAACCATCAGATTTTTCCACTCGCCTTAGGCATTGGCGACGTTGAGAGCAACATGTCGTGGACATGGTTTTCAGAAAGGCTTCAAGAGGCATACAGATGTCCACGTGATTTTTTGATAGTGTCAGACGGTCATCACAGTATCGCACATGCTATTTCTATTGTCTATCCTGATGCACATCACGGTTTGTGCGATTATCATTTAAAGAATAGGTTGGCAAGTTATGGAAAGAACGTCTTGTATAGATTTCAGAGTGCGATGGATGCATACCTATCGAGAGATTTTGATAGGTTAGTCTTCCAACATCCACTTCATCGTAATTTCACATTTACGAATGCCATCCATTCAATGGATTTTTACTAATGTTCCCCTTTCCATATTTATTTTTTCAGCTGCATGGAATCATTGAGTGGCCACCGAGCATCGCAGAAGTTAATGTAATTAGTTGGGTCGTGGGATATGAGAAATGGTCAAGGGTCCATTGTCCTGTGGAACGATACGAGTTTATGAACTCTACATCAGCTGAGTCGTATGACAATGTCATACTCTGGGCGCGCAAGCTACCTATATGCACACTGCTGGAGATTGCCCGCACAATCAGCGAGAGGTGGTTTTATGAACGTCGAACTCAAGCTGAGCAAGAGAGTACCATTCTCTGCAAGCGTGTCCATGACGAGCTAGTGGAACTTTCTTGTGCAGCCAAAAAACTACCAGTATCGAGACTCATGGGAAATAAGTATGCAATCAAAGACGGTGATCAGTTACTCACTGTGGATTTGAACGAAAGTAGCTGCACATGTGAGAAGTTCTAGAAGGAACTTGTTCCATGTATTCATGCGATGAAGGTAATCGAGTACGTAGTCATACGCCTTATTTACTTGTATTGATACCACGTTGAGTCTGTGATTATTATATTATACGTTCTTCAGTACTTGTAGGTTGGCAGACAGTGGATTCGTGTCTACGTTTTCCTTCGCACCAGTGTATTAGGGATGTGGGTCGGTCCTGTGATGCCAGTAACGCATTACACTCAGTAGGACACACCTGAAAGTGTCAAGTCACAGCATGTGAACCCCCGTTACCACACAGGCAGGCCGGCCAACCACGACAGTCTCAGATAAGGTCAGGTATAGAGTCATCCAGGAGACGTCATAAAGAACATGTTTCCTCGCGCTGTTGACAGCCAGGTCACAATCGAGCAAATTATATTGGACCTTCATTGTCAAACAGCGGTCCACCTCCTCCTTTGACGGCTGCCCCTAATCCCCATTTGCGTAAATAGAAAAAATATGGCATTTGTGGTAAAATTGGATATACTCGTCAATGTTGTCTTTCTCAATTCAACCAGTAGGCTATAAGAATCATATTTTATCAATATATCATTCTGGACTTAGTCCGAGCACCACAATTAAAGTCCTTCATTAATAACCCTTCAATGGTCCTGAGACTCGCAGGGCTGCAGCTGGAGTCATCCTCTTGTCTGTAACAATAATCTACGCGACCTTTACTCAACTGCATATGGTGCGGAACCTGTTGGGTTTGAATCTCGAGCATCAAAGCAGGAATGATGCATCTGAAGGGTAGAGTCTCCAACTGTCGATGCTCCGTCATTTCAGACTCGACATCCCATCTATGCCGGAACGAGTCAAAACAGTGGAATGACATATCCTTCGTAATCACCATGCAGGGGTAGTAGTGTGCAGTCATATGGACTATGAATATAATCTGCGATTGAATTCAGACCAATGCATATATTGGATGTCAAATAATTGAATAAATTTGCATAGTCAATTATTTGATTAAAACAGGGGTTACTCTGTAATACCACATCAGACTCTGCCCATCGCCTCGTTCCCGACCACACGGGAAGTCTCCCTGCTGCGTACTCACGAAGATCTGTGAACAGGTCATCGGTGATGGTGGAGAATGTCGTTCTGTCACTTTGTACCGCGTTGTGTGTTCATTCCATACAGCTTTAACTCGGACCTTTGAGTAAATTGAGCGTATAAGATCGGATTCAAAATTAGATGGAAAATAGTAGACATAAATTGAGAATATGTTTGTTACATACAGAGAATTACATGTCTAGAATGCAGTAACGTCCAACATCGTGATGGACGTGTACGCCTATGGTCGTCGGTCGCTCATATAATAATCAGAGGTAGGCATCCAGGTGCTGATCGTCAAACCAAACATTGGGATCCTCGATCTCTTGGAAAAAAGCACTGCCTACTCCGAGCCCAAGTCCAGCGTCAACCCTGAATTCAAGAACTATTTAATAACAGGCACATGTATTTAAAGTAATCTATGAAAACGTCTAAAGAAGTAGATTAACACTTACAAATTTTGGCTATTATTGAATCGCTAATACAGCTGCCACTGGTGCTCCCGATCAGTCGTTTTGAATGGTGACTGTAACGCTGCACTTGGGTTTCTTGCCCTGCCAGGACACATCAAACCATCAAGAGCGACACCCGGTGTCGGAGCCATGGCACTTCTAGGTTCTGCCACATTGGGAGAGGGAGATCTAAACCCTGTCCTCGAACTGGATGGCTCATTCTCAGACCTAATGCGCGATATATCAGCTCGAAGGCGCATGAACTCCTCAGTAACCACAACTCGAAAGTAATGATGGATTTGATTCTGTGACACCATTTCACATGTCATCTGGTGTAAAAACTCATTCTGATCATACAACCTACGTAAGATCCCTTTCTTTGAACTCCTGATCATATCTGTACTCGTTGCCCCTCCTCCTCCCACTAAACACTGGGGGATCATCCATCTCATGATCAAACTGATGCTATTTATGATGCTCAGCTACAACTCGATCATGCCATCTAACATCGGAGAACGGCGGAGTATGATGTGTAGGATGGTACTAACTGGGCTCATCAAACCACATATCCCCTGACTCATGTCCACCTTGATCATCCATGGGAGTATAGCTTGGTCAGTATGCACTGGGATCCCAGTTAGACTGCCAATCTGAAGGATCCGCCGTGTGTCTGCCCTGCCACGGAGCCTCATCACCCACGCAGTTATAATACTGTTGATGCCAGGGATCACATGTAGGATTGTAGGCCTCCCCCGTTGTCTGCTGATCCAAATATGAGAATGTAGTCTGTCGGACCACCTTTCGTTTGGGGTTAGAAAATGACTTGATGTACAGCCTCATTATTAACCATTCAAAGGATCATCCTCTATGCCAGTCTAATAATCGGTTGTGCTCTCATCGACAAGCTCCCTCGAAAAATCCACCACTTCAGGATTCTTATTCAAAAAAGCAAAACATGTATATACAATATCACTGCTTTGTCTTTAACAAAATACCTTATTGATTCATAATAATTAAGATTTCATACCTGAGAAAATAGTTTCCTATCAACCCTCTTCGTCTTACGAAACAACCATCGCAAGCAAATTGGCCGATTATCCCCCTTATCAGGTGGGACAACCCCATATGGTGCAGCAAGTGCAGGTATACGCTCGTACGCCCAAACCTATCACAAGTAAACTAATACTATTAGATTACTCTTGTTGCTAAAACTGGAAATAGACTGGGATAGGATAACTAAAAAGTATAAGTGATCTACGGTAACGCGTACCATGAGCACAAATGTGCACCCGTAAAAGTTGCATCTGTACTTGTTCGGGTTTGCTTGAGGAGGAAGTTTGGTCAAAATACTGTCCATGAAGTGCAGTAGAGTCATGTAACTGATCTGGCCCCAAGGGAACAAATCTCATACTCGATGGTCCTCTACTAGCACCCAAACCCAATTGTCTACACTGACCTTGGTAACATCCGATCCAAGGAGAAAATAGTATACCAAGAGCACCTTAGCAACCTTGATGGCATCCTCGGGGCAATCCTCAAACTTAATACCTTCAAAATCATTAGCAATCTCGCTTAATAATGGTCTTCGGCTTTGTCCATAATATGTATCGAAAACCCCACCAGCCAGGATATCATACGACATGTCCGGATCAAACCCCAGTCGATCCCGGAAGCAGAGTCCCATAATCCGCATGAACTCTACCCTACTAAATATGTCCAGATCAAACCCCAGTCGATCCCTGAAGCAGAGTCCCATAATTCGCATGAACTCTACCCTACTAAATCTAAGGCACTCGTTCCCAACCAGAAAATATCTAGAGGTTCTATCCTCCCTGCTAAGTACAATCTCCCATGTCATCAGACCGTGGATATTAGCGTGCACATTCCAATCATCATGAAGATCCCAATAATGGCGAAAACATGACCTCCTAAACATCTGTACAGCATTACCCCAAGCTGTGTTAACTTCGTACGGATCATTCGCATAACAATTCATGGCTTGCAGTAATTATGTATACTACAGTTCTACCCCTGCATACTTGGACGCTTCCACTCACCCTGCACAAGTAACATTTTTTGTTAAATAATTTGTAAGACACGTCGTATCTATCTACACTAAGACAATTCAACCAGCTTACTTATTTCAGTATATAGTCAAAATTAAAAAAATAAAAATCAAATAACAACTCCTTCTATTCGGCCTACAACTCTTTCTATTCGGTCTACACTTTGTTATATTAGGCCCATCACTTCTGTTCTATTCGGCCTACGTCTGTCTTCTTCAATTATTTGTTCTATTCGGCCTACAATTGTTCTATTCGGCCTACATTATTGTTCTATTCAGCCGACCACGGTTATTCTATTTGGCCTACATACGTCTGGAAAAACCCTAATTTGTTCTATTCATCCAACATTTGTTCTATTCGGCCTAGGTTTTTGTTCCATTGGGCCCATCACAGAAGCTATATTCGGCCAAGGTCAGTGTTATTACATTATTCTAACTACAAGTTGTTCTATTCGACCTACACTTATTTTATTCGGCCTATAAACTTGTTCTATTCGGCCCATCACATATGCTCTATTCGGCTAACACAGTTTTCTCACATATTCAAAAGAAAACAAACACACCCTGCGGTCCTACATTCTAAAATGATGTATACACAATTAAGTCACATGCTACATAAGTACATTCCACCAGTTAAACATGAACAAAAAAACATAAGTAAATTTCAACCTTTAGACACTAAAAGCATGAACAAAACCACAAAATAAAGGCACAACATTATACACAATTAAGTCACATTTAAATCAATTAAATTTCAACAATTTAACCATGAACAAAAACAACCACAAAATGTATCCAACACATTATACACATTTATATGGAAAACGACTACTACAAAAATGACAAAAAACAACTACTAGAAACTCAAAATAAAACTACTTTTATACGTACCCGAAAATTCACCATTGCTAATTTTCACCGGAATCCGCCCTCTAAAGGAAAGCTTGGTCTGGCAGATGGATAAGGAGGGACCGCAATGGAGAAGAGAGTAAGAAACGGGGGACCAATATACTGAAGTTGTGACAAAAATGAGGGAGAAAGAGAGAGGAGTTTGGACGAAATGAGAGAGAAAGATAGAGACTTTTGGGACGAAAATATGAGAGAAAGAGAGAGAACTATGGGACGAAAATGAGAGAGAAAGAGAGAGAAAAGTTTGGGACGAAAATGAACTTTTGTGGTAACTTTTTGGCATTATCACAATTTTAAATTTTAAATGCTCCCACCCACCCCATTTAAAATGCACCCATTACTTTCGTCCTTTTATCTGACCGTTATTCCCATTTTTAAATTTTAAAAGTGCATTTAACGTGGTCAATACTAACATAATGATCCCCCATTATTTTTGTACTTTATCTGACAATTTTGGGGGTAAAATGTGGAGTGCACTAAAAAGTGGCTAGTAAAAATTGTTTTTAAGGGATGTGACTACTTAAAATTGTACATAGTCAATAGTGGCTACTTAAAATTTGGGCCCTATCTTCTTTATATATAGTACTAGGATATAGTACTAGGAATGTGGCACCTCACTTCGTGAGGTGCAAACCCATATATGCGTTAATATTTTTGTGATTTATAATTTATTTCAAATAAGCATATTTTGAGTAGAAGTTGATATTTTCTTTATGGCAAAATAATCATAACAAAATTGCTATGTACAACGACAACACTTGCTGTAACAATTTGGTGAATAAATAAGAGGCATATTTTATGCAAAATGCCTTTAGAAAAGAGACATGGCAGTACATAGCATGTATTGTTGTAAGTTTCTGTAAAATGATTTTTAAGGCAACAATGAAATCTTGAGAAAGGTTGCGGTGTAGTTTCGTCATTCTTGGTTTGTATATTGGGTAATGGCAAACTTTTGGCACCAGCTGTTGACAGATGAGGTTTGCTGCAATTTAAGAAAGAAAGGAAGCGTCGTTATCATGTTTATAGACCATAAACAAAGGTTACATTATACAGCTAAAAAGTGACTAATAGTACATAATTGCAGGACACATACAATTTTTCTACTATGTGTGTAAAGGGTAATACAATTCAACTTCTTTTGCATTTCGTTTACCAATTGTATTATTGCAATGTTTATACAAAATTCAAGAATACCTCAACTGAATGTCGTGGATATACAATTGGAAAATTGTCGAGTGATGTATAATGAAGGTGGGATGATATATAAGTCAACATATATAGTTTAAGACATTTAGATGCCACACTTAATGATAGTAGGTATGTTACAAGATAATTAAATTTCAAATCTGATCATTTTTACAGTGTGTAACCCTGTAAGCGCCATCACATCTTGCAAATATTTTTAGTTACACAATCATATTCTTTCGCAGAAAATCAAAATGCACTTAGCGATGGTTATGTGTAAGGATGCTACTAATTCTGCAATAGCGTAAACTTATGGCATTTTTTAATTCAAAAGAAGTTGAACATAAAGGGTTAAGTGATAGTGAAATCAATAAAAATAAATAATGTTTTTCTACCTTCCACATGTAGCACAACCCAAAGTTATGTGTAACTCGACTAAAAAAAACAAATAAAAAGAACTACAAGTGTAAAATGATACTGAATATTGCGGAAACGGAGTTCAGGCTAAAGGAAGTCAAATTCAACCAACCGATTTCGATTAAAAACAATACTCAAAACAAAAGTGAGAAACATGCTGGGAAATCTAACAACATTCTTATGTGATGTGATCAAAATCCCCAAGGAATGATACAACGAACCTTTTAGCATATGGTTTTTACCATTAGTAAAAAGATTCAGAGCTAGAAAGCATATAGTTTTACCATTCATAAGAAAGCAAGATGATGTCTTACCCCAAATGTTCACAAAACTATTAGATACAATGGTTGATTGAGATTTTCTGTCAACAAAAGCCAAAAAAGAAAGAAAAACGGAGGTGTAATTAGCAAGAACTAAGAACCATGTTGGCACATTACCAAAAGCGTAGTTCATACTGTAAAATTGGTTTTACATTCCAAGTTAATTGCATAGAAAATCAGTATAAAAAATAGTCTCCTAGGTCATTGCTACCAACAGTAACATTTTCATGACATCACAAGTGCGCAATTGAGGTGTGTTGGAATCCAATTAAAGAACTGAAGCCTAATCTAAACTCTTCCATAGAATCTATTTCCAAGCATGTTATGTTTTCCTTTCTATGTTAGTCACAAATATTCAGTAATTTTGCCTCTTGTTATAATCAAAGAAATGCGATTATTGTGCTTCACATTAAAACTACGCCACGCTTCATAGTGTAACAACAACAAGTTTGTCCTTATTGCTTAATTTATTTAACTTGTCACTGAAATCAGTGGATACATGCTATGAACTTTATTAGACATAACTGAATCTGAAATGCCGTGAGCGCAACTAAGTCGTATATTTTCAGAAATTGTGGAATGAGAAACGACCTTCATATTTGCATTTAACTATTTTCTTGGTCACATTAGTAGAGGTAGACTCAGTTCATCAAATTATTCGAAAATTTTAAACTAACCAAAGTGATGTATGCGATGTGAAAACTAATTGAAGTAAAAAAACTAAGCAAGCAATAATTAAACAAGAGGATTTACCCAGTTCAACAGGGAGACTGAAGCAAGCGAGCACATTGGCATTGACAAGCAACAAAAGTAAGAAAATTTGGAGTGCAGCAGAGAAGTCCAAAAATTAGGGTTTCTCGTACCGATGGGCCCAACAGAATCGACGGAAAGAAACGTAATTAGTGACTCATTTCAAAATTAAAAAACTAAAGAGTAAGCAGTCGGCAGGTATCAAGAACATAAATTCCCAGCAGAGTGAGATTGAGTGAGGGCGACGTGATTGTTGCAGAAAAAGGTAATGATATTTAGAGAGGTTGAAGGTTTACTTTGGATGGAGGAAAATGAAACAGGAGGAGAGACGGAATGGAAGAGGATGTGAGATGGGCGGTGTAGTAAATTAAAACTGAAAGGGCGACACACGGTATGAGGGCAGCCAGTTAAGGAAAAAAAATAGGCCCATTCTGTAGCATAAGTATAGATATAGATATAGATATAGATATATATTAGAATTTTACAAAGTAAAGAGGAGCCCTAAATTACCAGCATAAGATGAACAGCAGCGGCATAATTATTGCAGGTTTAGTTGGTGTGAATAAAAATGGAAGAAGGTGAGAAAGGGCGGCGCAGTTGGAATGGGAGGCAACCGACTATGGGAAAAACCAGGCCCATTCTGCTGACATATCTTCTATATATAGTATATAGTTATAAATTTGTAGACTACGGGCTCGTTTGATAGGTTCGATGAGATAAAGAAGTATATATAAGAATTGAGATTTGAATTAACATAAAAAAGCATAATATGAAAATTGGAAATTATTTGATATGAGGTATTATAATGAACATATAAAAATTTTGAGGTGTTTGATAGGAGATAAAAGATGTAAGATAAATGTAAAATTACTTTTATAACCTTTAAATTTTTAATTGCAAATTTAAGTAGAAAATATCCAAAAAATAATCAATTCGCCTGCGCTTGTTCGAAAGTTTCCCTGAGAATGGGAATATTGAAAATTTTACAATACATCAACCCAAAATTTACTTAAAATTTATGGTCATTCTGCAGTGCACCAGGTGCACTGGTGCACCTACAGAAAAATGACTTCTTCAACAGGTAACCATTATATAATATTTTAAATAAAAATAAAATTATATTTTTAATTTTCTCGTATCCATAAAATACGCTGGATGTTTTAATTACTCATTCTATTTCCTTTCCCGTTCACCAGGCCTTCTCTGGCACACCTAGCGCCGCCTAGGGCTCCCGATTCTATCCTGTTGTAGGCAAAGCCAATTTCATTATGAAAAAAAAGATAAAAAATAGTCTAACTTATTTTTTTTAAAAATTTAAGAATTAAGAAAATGTGAGATTTCATTAGAACAGTGTACATATATAAGAATTGGCTCGTAACTTTGGTGCGTCCTTATCTACCTAATATTAGGTAACTTTTGCGCCTTCTCTGGTCAGCCTTAATATCACTCCACCTAATATTAGGTAACTTTTGCGCCTTCTCTGGTCAGCCTTAATATCACTCCACCGTGTTATACGTCTCACTCCCTTGTTAACTGTCAAGTATTCTAACCGCTATCACCATTGCATTTTGCCTCAACAGAATACGTTTTTTTCAATTTATTCAATTCTCCTGTAAGATTCGTCCAACAAAAAAAAGGTAAAATTTCACGACTCAACTATGCAAGATATGCAAGATGACTATGTATTAGATTTCTGCTTAATATATGCAAGATGTCTGTATTAGATTTCTGCTTAATATATATTTGTGTAATTTAAATAAATCTACTTAAACCTAGATTCTAATTTGTTATTTCCTGACTAGTGTTGTTTGCTCTGAAATATTTATTTACAATCATCGTTGTTTTTATGATGAAAGTTCAACTACTATGAATCTTTATTGGAAAAAATCGTAGACAGCTTGAAGTGTAATATGGATGAGATGATAAGATTGAGGGAATCGCAGGACTCTTTACGTTTAGTTATTTAGAACACATTTAATTATAAGATTTGTCAAAACTGTGAAGAAACTAATAATATATCTGGACATTCTGAATATTTAAGAGATTACTTGAAGTCTGGTGTTAGAGAGCATATTAAGAGGCCAACAAGTAATGACATTGATGTATCTAGAAAATCACAAAAAAATAGATCATAAGATTAATAATACAATTGAAGTTGTAGACTTATGTGGTAATGATGAAGACATTCAGATTGCGGAGACAAAGAAAAATAAAAAAAAGTATATTCACATTTGAATTCAATGTTTAAGTATATATTTATTTCTTTTTAAAAAAAACTTCAGTTATTGAATCATTGTATTTACAACTCAAAGATCATACAGACACAAGAAAATCCTCCCTTAAGAAAAGATGTTATCTACCAGGACGAAGTTGCTAAAAGGTTGAAATTGTGGAGAAAATGTGCGCTATTGGGATACCCTTTTGTTGAAGCTGGCAAAATAAGAGTTGAGAGTACTGTGAAGCTCATAATGTTTGCAATACATGAATTCTTGCCTGGTTTGTAAGTCTTAAATAAACAGTAATATTTATGATTAATATGAATTGCATTGAGATTTTTTTTAATTATTTTTAATTATTTAAATTGTGTTTTTTTGGCCGAGAAATGTTATGATCGACACACAAAATGCATTTGACAAATGAGCATGCTATTATATTTGATGAGATGATGATGAATTCGATGAAAGTTATAGTAAGACTCTAAATTTTATAAATATGACATTAAATACATATTGAATTTATGTGATCAATTTTTTTTTTACAGCTAGATGGATTGGGTACAATTTAAGATCATGAACTAAGAAAAGCTAGTCGTGAACCATTTACATCTTACAAGATTGAAAATGAGATTACTGGAGCTAAGCAACGAAATTCGTGAGTATATTTAGTTATTTTACGGAAAACTATTAAATCAAGATTTGCTTTATATATTTATGAATTATTCTACTAACTAATCGTTTACAGTAAATTCATTTGGGATAAGTATATAGCTTTTTTTTCTATGTAGATATGATTGCGGTCTTTATGTTATTCAAAACATGAGATTGGCCAAAAGTGATTTCAAGCCATCGAAAGATCATTTTGTCATAGTAGATGGAGATGTCGAGGTGATTCAGGGGCTGTTTGGTATTTTAAAAGGAATGGGAATAGGAATTAGGGTGATAGTATTGTGGAATGGGAATGGTTATGATATTTAAAAATGTATTGTTTGGTTAATGATGCATGGGAATAACTATTACAGTCTTTGATTTTGTTTGATTTATTTAGGAATTGAATGAAATTTAGTTTATTTTTAAATTTATTTAAATAAAAAGCATTACTTTTATTATTAGTATTTATTATAATTAAATAATGTTTTAAGAAAAGAGTTTAAAATAAAAACATAAAAAACGTTACCACCGCCACCAGGGAATACCAGGGAATGAAAGTGAAAGTGCCCAAAAAGCTGAGGAATCCTCATTCCTCACTTTTTAGAATTGATTTCACTGTAGCATGGTATTATAGTAGCCAACCAAACACCACATCTCAATCCCATTCTAATTCCTAACTTGTAAACCCACCAACCAAACAGCCCATCATATTCTTAATTATTCTAAATTTATTCAGTTTCAAAGAGAGATAATTTATAATTTTTTTTGTAGAAATGGAGAACAATTACGATTGAAGCTGTTGATATGGATATTAAAGCATGATAACAACAAGAACATGTCAAAGTTAATGCACATGGCAAACAAGTGGTTTGATGACATAAAAGATGAACGATTATTTCATCTCTTAAAAAATATCAAAGTTGATTTTTTTTTCAAGTATGTTTAATATTAGTTTTGCAATATTTTAGTTGGATTATTTGAAACATCCTTTTGATGAACGAGTTTTGTAATATAAATTATTGACTTAATAGATTTAAAAAAAGACAAATAGCCTACTTTTATGTTAATTAGTCACTAATTATAACTACGCAGTAGTTAAGTAGTTCTTATCACCCCTTTTTCTCTCATTCTATTCTCTTAATATATTCTCTCTACACCTCCTGCTTCCATCTCTGTCTATCTTTCCCTAAACTACCCACTTTTTATCTTCTTCTCTCTATAGATACAATTGGGCATAATATATATATATATATATATATATATATATATATATATATATATATATAATTTATAAAAAATTATAGGACGAGAAAGAGCAAATTACTTAAAAAATGAATGAGAGAGTTTACCCATAAGAGACGACATCCGCTAATGGAGCAACGCGCTTCTAGCAACAAATGGTGGTGCTAATCAGGTGTTTCCGACGAATAAACCGCAGCTTTATAACACCACGTGTCGACCCTACCGCTCATAGCCTCCTCCATGACGAGTCTGCCATAGCACCAACTGTTTATGCTGCCAAAGAGATACAGAAGAAGAGATTTGAAGCATAATCTGGATATAAAATCTTGTTGGACTAAAAATAATAATTGGCGAATATATAAACTAATAGTTGCATCTTAAAAAAAAAAACGACTCGAAAGACAATGGATGCACTGCAAACACAAACTCATGAAAGGTTTGTAATTCGATGGAACTTCAACTTTCGAGCATAATAACTAGAAAATTAAAACTAGTGCAAAATAGGTATAGAAGTCATGATAAACTACGTATCAAAGTACTTCCTAAAATACAATTAAGCAGTAGAGCCTCTAGTCTGATGCAGCATCGCCTTGATCTCATTACCATCCCCCATTTCCAGCTGAAAACAAAAGTAGATTATCTAATGGTTAGGATAAAATATAAATATGATCTAATGACTTAGGTTATCTAGGTGCATTGGTGCACTGCAATTTAACTCTTCATTTTTTAAAAGATACATATATTACTACGTAAATAAAACTAGTACATAGTAAATGCACGAAAATTAAATCCTTACATAGTACCCAAGATATCAACTCTAACTAGTATGATTAAATCTTTGAAAAATGGGATATAGGATCCTAAGTTAATTTAAATAATGAATTGATCATAAAATTTTACAAATTACTTCGTAATACAAATCACCACCCATTAAGGATAAAGAATCATTTCTAAATTAATAAATACTTATATTTTTAGTAGTTAAGTTAAAAGGGATGTTGAGGACGCTGTATTGCTGTTTTGCCTTTATTATGCAAGAAGTAAAATGACAAGAAGAAAACAAAAGGAGACATTTGAATACTTATAAATATGAGATGTCATAATACCATGACATTGCACATTTCACAAATTCAATTTCAAGAATGAATAGAGATCACATAAAATACAACTGACATTGTACGAAATATTCTATAAATATCATATGTAAAAGTACACAGAATTATAAGTAACAAATGCAGACATCTAAAAAGCCAATGCATAGTTGAAATAGCTCAAAGCAAAACTTCAAGAAAAATCAAGGACTTACTCCCTCGATCATGTTCAAAGCTTCATCGCCATTCGCAGTAGAGCCCAGACAATCGTCCGCAACCTTATTGGCAGTCGGAGTAGTGTCTGCAGCACGTATATCTAGATAGTTATGATAGTTCAAAGAATGCAACCAGAGAGCCATAACACCATCTTTATGCTCTATCGATGCAATGTGAGGGTAAATGTACATTTTGAAATCCTCAGCTTCCTCTGCATAATCTTTCATGGACACTTCTTCGTGTGTGTCTTTCCATTTCCTGTTATAAGACCGGAAGAAGCACTCGTCTAAATATAATCCAACCTCTGGAGCCATGGAACATTGATGTTCACATTCCTGATATTCAACAACGGTTCACCCACATCAGATAATATTATACACAAAAACACTACATGGGGTTGATTAGATCTACACCTTCTTTTAATACAAGGTAATAATGACCATAATAGAATTTCATGCATCAAAGACAAGATTTCAAAACAACACTTACTGCTGTAAAGCTATTTCGATCAACAACTCAGGACGGCAATTTGTCATTATAGCAACAGCAAGATCGATCATTTTACGTATTTGATGAAGCATGAAGCTCTGCCCCACCACCTCACACTTGACAAAATCGATTCCATTGATTTTAACTACATCATTTACATTGAACGACATGATATATCTTTTAGCAGAAGGATCCTCAGCTTTGGTACGGGTGGTGAAATTATGAAAATTATGAGTCCCTTCGTAATGCTTGAGAATCCTACTAAATCTTTCCTTCTCATTCTCTCCAAAACAGATCTCACTTTTCTTCTCCGGTATAATATGGTGATTTACAATTTCACATTCCATTTCATTCTCTTTCGACTTCTCAATAATTTCAACTTCAGTTTCACATGAGGCATTGATTCCACTACATGTATTATTGCTGTCAGTATCTTCGTTTCCTCTTACTACAACGTCATTTTCTGTTACAAGAGTTGCATTGCTTGGTAAACCAACTAAATCCACTGAAAATGCTTTGACATTCTCTATTTCCTCGTTTTGTGAATCTTCAACATTTACATTATCAATGTACGTGTTTTTTTCAAGATCATTCTTTACAGTTTCATTGTTACCGGAGGAATCCGCTGCAACTTTATTTTCCTCTAAAGCAAGCATCTACATTGTTCGATGAAATGCCCAATTTCAACATTTACAGCCAATTTTTCAGAACCATTCTTCCCAGATTCATTGTTCTCTGAAGAATTCAATGTAATTTCATTTTCCTCAACGCAACACTATTGTACGATGAAATGCCTGAACTAATCTCAAGATTCTCAGCCACTTCTTTAATTTAGAATCATTCTTCCTAGTTTCATTATTCTTAATAGAATCCACTACAAACTGATTTTCCTCTAAAGCACCTACATTGTTTGATGAAATGCCTAAACCAATCTCAACATTTTCCGTCAGTCTCAAAAGTACGCTTCCCCATGACCCCAAAAACCTTCCTCCCTCCTTCCGAACACGCCAAACACTTAATTAACTCATTCCCAGAACCCACACTAGCCAGAACACTCTCCCTATCACGATGACACATTGGATCGAGCACAAAAAAAGTGGGATTAGATAAACATACCTCCGGCGATCACAGAACTTCTTGGCACTAAACGACGGCGGCCATTGATGATGAGGTTTGGCAGGAATTGCCCAAGCATTTTCGTTCACGCTCAAGATAGGCAACAGAATAACGAGAGAATGGTATTTAGGAGAGAAGATTACGTGTTTTCTCTGCTGCAATTGAAATTGATGAATTCAAAATTGAAATGTGTCGTTACAGTTTCCGAAATCTTCGTTGTTAGTTTGTTACAGAGAATTGGAGAGTTATTACTACATTAAATTAAATTAAAAGCAAAAAAAGGTTACCGGATTCCTTTTTATCTTATTTCTTTTAATTATAGTTTTTGAAATGATCCAACGATCCAGAATAATTCCATCTTAATCAAAGGGTTTAAAATTTTCAGGTGCACCGATATATCAGTGCATAGCAGTGTGACTCTAAAATTTATTAAGACAAATAAAGCTCCAAAACAATACAACCAATTTACAGGGAAAAATTAAATTAAATTAAAGAACATCGTTTCAAATCAATACAACAATTTTACCTAAAAATAAATGAATAAACAATAGATTCCATATGAAATAAAATCAACTGCATCCCCAAATTGGGGGAACATCCCAAACAAATTCATTCAAAGTCTTAATTGCTGAAGAACTCTAATTTATCAATGGTGAAATCGTTTTCAATTAAAATCAATTATCAGAAGGAATGAAAAATAAATTAATCACAAATCAAAACCTAGGCTAATACAACATCTCACGCTCAGGCTACTAACAGAGAAGGCTTTGGCCTACGGCAATGGGGATGCCGACGGGGTGAGTGACCGGCATGGGCAGACTACTCAAAGTGGCTTGTGCAACGGGGACGATGGGCAATGGGGGCAGATTACTCAAGGCTTGAGCGACTTCCACGCTAGAGGAATTCTTCAGATTCGGAGGAATTCTTCAGATTCGGAAGGAGCTGATTTTTTTGAAAAGGAAGATTGGGGAATGGTAAGGAAGATAAAGAGAACTGATTCTGCAGATTTGGGAAGACAGCTTTAATTCTTTGAGAAATTAGATTTGGGATTTGATGGGCAATCGAAGATGACGAAGGGATTTTTGATAATTGGCTTCCGTTATCTTAATTCACTGTTGAAGACGTAATTTCAATACCATGGTTCTCGCCTTACAAATAATGGACTATCAAACATTGTAAAAAACCATATTGTACATGTGAAAAACACATATTAGTGCCTATCAAACGAACATGAACATTTCCAAAATAAATAGATGATGTGTATGAACTCTTCATAATTTCAAATTATATTTTCAATAAAATTTGAAACGATTTTAAAGTGTAGCTGAAGTGCAAGACTTACAGGGATTGAAAATAATCTAATTGGGAGGATTAAATTAAAAAATAATCTCCCGATGATTAAGGTACATTGATCTCCTATTTACCTCTAAAATTTGTTTTGAACTACAACTCTCTCATTCATCATGCACTCACATCTTCTTTTGATCGCTTTACTAATTTCTTTCACTCCTCTCTTATACTACCTTGGCCTTAGGCCTATTTATACTAGACGGTAGATAAATCTAGATGTCGGTCATAACGTTCTACTAAACGAATGTAGAGATTTCTGCTTATATATATCTTCACATGTTGTGACTAGAATATTCTAGTGTAATTGATTTCTTTATTAGAAAGAGATGACATCTCTAATTTGCCTAGAATGATCTACATAAATATTAAGTAATTCTTTAAACATCCGCGCGAGATGTTTCCATTGATAATTCTATGACTCTATCCCATTTCCTTCCATCTTTATATTTTCTTCTTTTCATACTGGATATTTCTAGAATCATCCCAATATGTTTTTATGTCAGTGTAGACGTCAACACATTCCACTTAAAATTGCACTCCTCTTCTAATTCAGATATTGAAAAAGTAATAATTTTAATGTAGGGATGAAAAGATCGCAGGTTTGAATATTTTAATTGTATATTAATAGGTGAAAGCAGAACTTTGTTCAGTAATTGTCTTTACCATCAACGTTGCTACTCTATCTTTTTCTACTATTCTCATGGCTCACTTAGGAAAATCCATTTTCGTTTCTCGCTTCAATAGAACATTACAGGGCGGCAAAACCAAACCTTTCACGGTGGTAGCCTTCCAAGGAGATTCAATTTTCGTAGTTAAAAAATAAGAGTGACTTTTAATCTGATATTTCTTCTTTTAATGTAATGCATAATTTGAATGTTAATAGTTGTGTAAAATAGTTTACACTTTTAAAATACTAGTAATTTGCGGAGAGAATTTATTTATTTATTATTACATAATTTAATTTTAATTTATTTATAGATAAAGTAAAAATTGCTTTCTTATTAATTTTTTTAGATAATTTAATCTTTTTAATAATCAATAAAACATGTAACCTGTTGATGAAACATGATAATTTTAAAATTAAAGTGTATACAAATTACTGATAAAAGCTATATATATTTTAATTTATAAAGATAAAAACTTAAATTGGGAAGAAAGAAAACAAAAAATTTGAACCTTGATTTAAGGTAGAAATAGTATAAAACAATTTTCGTAAATGCATGAATATAAGAAAAATAAGATTAAAAAAAGAGTAAAGAAAATAGAAGTAAAGTAAATCACAGAAATAGTATAAAACAATTTTTGTAAATGCATGAACATAGGAAAATAAGATTAAAAGAAAAAAAAGTAATTAAAGTAATCTTTAAATTTAGAAAATCTTTAAAATTATTAAAGTAATAAAGTAATCTTTTAGATTTAGAAAATTTTTAAAATTATTAAAGCAACATGGATATCATTTAAAAGTTTCTAAAAAAATTAATTTGATGTAACGTGAAAAAATATTTAAAGATAATATCCATCTTCTCAATTTTCAGCAACAATGAGATAATTGATGGGCAATTTCTTAAATTTTTAGGATTTAAATTAATTTTTTTGAATTGATGTTATGTAACATCTTTTATTACATTTATTCATCAGACATAAAAGTTCTAAATTATAATTAATAAAAAAATATAACATGACTATAGTAGAAGCTGTAATTCGAAATTTTGTACTTCCTCCGTCCCAATAAGTATTTCACGTATTGATGTGCGCGAAGTTTAAGAAAATTTTATATTTTTATGTATAAAGTAAGAAAGAGAATATATATTTTGGTTGATTTAATGAAAAAAATGTGTAAAGTTATGAAAAAGGTGTGTAAAGTTGTTGAGAGATGTAAAAAGTAAGTATTATATTGGGATATGTGTAAAAAGTATGTATTATTATAATGTATTTTTACCAAATTTAGTAAAAGTAAAATGTAAAATACTTTGAGGGACGGATGAAAAATGAAAATGTAAAATACTTTGGGGGACGGAAGGAATAATTATTTTGTACAAAAAATGTGTTTAATAGTCATAAAACCAAAGAGGCAACCCATCTCTTGGTTAAGCAAGATTTGTGCAAGATCCTTTCATGAAATGTATTTAGTGAAACTAATAAAATGTGACGTATATATACTAATCATATATTACTAATAAAAAATGCCCAGTTTAGTTGGAAAAACAAAAAATGCCCATTTTTGAACTAATTTGACATTATTGCCCTTGATTTGAATTAAAAACTCATTTGACCTTTTTTTTCTTGATTGGCGTGCAGTAAAATAAAAGCCCGAGTAATTAAATACTTTGTAGAAATGATAAAAGACCAAAAAAATTGAGAAAGACCAAGTAGAAAATATTAACAGAAAAGATTGGAAAGACCGAGTAGAAAAGATTAGCAGAAAAGATTGGGAAAGACAGAGTACATTTACGTGGGAATTGAAAAAAAAAGATAAAAGACTGACCTTTTGCGTGAGAATTGAAAGAAAATAGGAAAGACGGAGTCTTCTGCCTGCATGAAAATTGAAGTAGTTTCTGTATGAGAATTTGGATATTAAATAAAAATATTTCCAATATTATAATCTTTGTCAAATTAAATATCAATATTCATTTAATAATTTTATATGGATATTAATTTATGTCAATCTTTAATTTATGTTAATGAAATATTCGGATATTCATTGTTTCTAATATTTAGAAAAATAGATTTATTATATTCTATCAATCTTAATCTTTCAAAATATATAAATATATATGCCTCCGTCCCTTTCTTCGGTAAATTACAAAGGTAGCGTGTACCTTTCTTCAGGACGGAGGTAGTATTAAAGAATTATTTCTAATATTTTAGGCATATATATATTTAAAGTTTGTAATTTTGAATTTAATATTCGGATATTCATTGTAAAAAAAATAAAAGAATTAATGAAAAGTATTAGTTTAATAATTTGCAGAAAAAATTGAAAGCTTGAGTTGTTAAAAAAAAAGACCGAGTACTTCTACCGTGAGAATTGAAAAAATGAGGAAAGACCGAGTACTTATACGTGAGAATTGAAAGAAAAGAGAAAAGAGTGACCGAATACAAAATGAGGAAAGACCGAGTACTTCTACGTGAGAATTGAAAGCAAAAAGAGGAAAGACCGAGTACTTCTACATGTGAATTGAAAGAAAAGAGAAAAGAGTGACCAAGTACTTCTGCGTGAGAATTGAAAGAAAATTGAAAAGACCGAGTACTTCTGCCTTTTGCGTGAAAATTGAAAGAAAAGAGGAAAGACCGAGTTAAAAATGTCAGAACGTGTCCTCATCCAAGAAATAATGTTAGGGATTTCAAAAAAGCTGACACATGGTAGGGGTATATCAATAAAATCATCTCGAAAGTGTGCATCTTTGCTTATATATAGTCAAAGTATGCATTTTTGCAAGTGTCAAAATCAATTTGGGCAACAAACTACAATTCTCTTTAATAAACAATCATATTAGATTAAAAAAAAAATTATAAGCTTTTTGATTCACAAAGTTTTTGCTCTCTTTGTAACAGATTATGAGGAGAGAAATGACAATATATTGAAATAGTAGAAAGAAAATAGTATCTTATTGTCATGAATTCATGAAACTTAGGTTTGCAATTAGGCGGAGAGAAAGAAAAACACAATGATAAGAAGAGATGAGTACATGGTTAAAGGGAGCATATATGAATCAAGAAAATCACAGCTTGCCTAACTATTTGACCCACAACTCTCCCAAATAACAAAGCTATACAATGCAAATTCAAATTCAGTGCATTCATGAATATTTTCTTGACAAACATCACATCACAAATTGAGAGAAACTCGATTATAAGTCAGAGGATAATAATGAACACACACATCAAACTCAAAATCCCTCCCAAAATTAATATTTCGATATTCCCCCTCCCCCGACGTAGTGAGGCACTCCGGTATCTGGTAAATGGAGTTTGTATTACCTTCTCGAAACCTTGTGATCCACCGTAGTATGGATCGGGCACTTCAATTTCGTACTGCTTCTTACAGTAGGAACAATACAAAATGTTGGCAGCGATAAGTAGCAATGTACATTTTTCAAGTAAAAAAACAGTGATCTGTAATTCATTAAACCTTTTCATGGGCATCAACATGCATTGCCATTTCTCTGTGTTTCTACCTCCCCAATGCCCCTAATATTATCCTCTTCCTACAACAAAATTGATGAATGGATGTTGTGGTATGAAAAGGTGTAATTCACATTAGCTCATGATTATACAGACATAACATACCTCTATTCAGTTCATCCATTGCAAGAATAAGATCAAAATCTATGAAATTAGAAGGTTTGATCTCTGAATTTCCAACAATATTGTTGTTGCGGTCCTGGGGGTGTGTAAGTGTGTTTACGTCAGGGATGTTTTCCTAGGTGTGGTAACACTTCGTACAACATTGACTCTTATCAGAATGAAACTTGAATATGAATATGCAAGTTTGTACAATGGAAGACTTAACACACGAAATTACTCAATCTTTCTACAAACTTATGAATAAGTTTGTAGCGGCCTCATGGCAAAAATATCACTAACTTGGATAAAGTGATTTACAAAAATCATATTCAAAGATATAGAAACATTCCTTCCACTCTTCGAATACACACACAAATATAAATCCTAAACAAACTCCCAAATAGCAAAACCTAGATTGTTAGATCTAGATCCTACTTCAAGTATGCACTTCACTACCTGTGAACAGTACACACAAAATGTGCGGGATAATATTATACACGTGATGCAGAACGAGATGTTACAACATCGGTGAAAACACTACAAGAGGAACGTAGTCGAATAAACTCTACGTCCGATGACTCTCTATGTAGAAACTCTCAAAGTTTTTTTGCGCCATTGGAATGAAGTCTGACAGTTTCTATTTATAGTCGTAAAGCATGCTGCAGTCTTCTTCAAATAAGTGATCCACTAGGAGATATGACAACCACCCATTACAGCAAATAACCAACCCACTACTTTGGGTAATTATTTTCAACTTCTAGAGTCTTCTGGACTTCTATAACTTTTCTGATTGCTCTTCAATCTTGTGGGTCCATTCAACACGATCTTCATTCAACTACCACAGCCCTGAAAGTAACATCAAGTACAACACCACATGAACAACATTAATATGTTAGTGGCTAAATAATAACTGGTGGATGATCGGTGTGATTCCAGATGTGACGACACTGGTCTCAACACTTTACATCAAAAATCTCCCCCAATCACATCTATCCGCAACCACACAACCCGATGCAAAGAAACAAGACAAAATAAGATATCCACATAATACATCAGATGTTAGTTCGACAGTTATGCAAAATAACTAAGCATATCAGAGCATAACTACCAAAGTGGTAATTAATCAATAAGATCAGAGCTTAGTTCAGAGTTAAAATAAGGTGAAAACTAAAGTTACTAAAAATCCAGCAACCTAGTTTTAATAAGTTCAGAACAATAAACAAACTGAAATAAGTATCGAATAAAACCAGCAGAAAACAAATATCAGTTTAAACAATCACCAAATAGTTAGAGAGTTAGAGCAACAATAATCTTTCATTCTTCAGAGCATCAACATCATGATCTGTTACTCTTCAAACTTCTAGTATCAGAGCATTAACAATCAAGATCTGATCTGCTACTCTCCCAGACTCCCTATCTCCCCCTTACAATATGATCTCTCTTAAAGTTCCAGCATCATCAACAACACTAGTATCAGCACCTCCAGCACGATCAACATTTTCGCCGTCTGGTTCTCCAGTGATATCTTCGATCAAAACTCCCCCTAAGCTCGAGCTTTCAACAACAGCAGTATCAGATACCTCTCCCCTTGTGGGTGTGGATAGAAAATCAGTCTAGAACTGAGCTCTTTGTTCTAGCCAATCAGCTTGCCTATTCAAAGCAGAGGCTTGGAGTCTGAGATGAGACACTTGACGTGCGAGTGCATTAGCTTGCTCTTCAATGTACCTGCGATGCACAGTAACAGAAACTACCTCACCAAATTGAGCAGGAGCATCAGTGCATACAGTAGTGTTTCCAGCATCAGAGGCAACATTTTGAGTTCTAGGTTCAGGTTCATAAGCAGGAGTTGGGTTCACGTAAGGTAGATCAACAATGCGATTACCTTCAAGCAGATGTTTAACAATACCTAACACCAAAGCATTCAGAGATAAAAAATCACCCTTACCCTTCTTAATGTTGGCGTTCGATCATTTGGTTAACGTGAACCGTCAGGGTTCCATGTAAACTAAAACAGCGGAAGCAAGTAATCAATGTTTGCATTACCTTTCACCAGAGTATGTTGATGAAGAACAGCTGCAAAAAACAACCTCTTGTTCTTCTGCTGTATTCCCAAGTCCAATCTTGACGATGTGTGGGCGACGATCTTCAAGATCCTCTCAACCTACTATTCCCTTTCCCTTCTCACAGTGTTAGGCGTGAATCATAGGGTTACCGAACAGCTGAGATGACTTATTTATAGGCTACAGTAGGACCAGGAGGAGAAATTAGAGTTGGGCCTCCATTGGGCTTAAGTATCCAAGTTTAACTCAAAACTTATACTTAAGTCCAATAATAATAATATATACCACTAAAATATTATTACTACACTACCGCTCTAATCCCATAATTACGTTATGGGTCCCTTCTTATTATGAGTCCGTTAGTCTCCCCATGTTTAAAATATACAATGTCCATTAATTAATTAAGTTACTGACAACTCCATTAATTAATATCTCATCCGAGAGTAGTACCACTCAACCTCATTATCATGCCGGAATTAATCCACTTGGATAATTTACATGATAATCCTTATGAGCTCCTCAAGGGGACATCATCAACCTAATATAGGACAAGGATTCCTTCTACAATCAACAGCACACCATAGACACAACACTACTTCCCAATTCACCGAGCTTATTGATTTAATTACAAGTAAATCTCACCCATTGATGAATCAAAGAAATACACACTGCCTTACGTATCGAGGTTATTGTATAGGAATTAAGAGCACGAACATCCATAATAACAGAGATCAAGTTCTTTTATATAGACAATACAAGTTGAACGATCTCATGCGGTCCTGCATAATACACACAAAGCATACTAATGTGATTCTATAGTCAAGTAAACTAATACTAAAGCACACTACATCCATCCCGATAGATTGTTCCCGTCTATCTCGATTGTGAGCATCTGTCTATACTTTATAAGTAAACTGATAATATGACCTTCCACGTGTTGTCGCACAACATATTATCTACAGTATAAAGTAAGTGGACTTTTGCACAAACATATAAATAAATTATAATGTGCAAAATGTTTGATCATATGATTCTCATTTTCAAATAAATTGTTAAAACATTGTTCATACAAAAGCTATACTTTTAGTATACAATCTAACAATCTCCCACTTATACTAAAAGACTTCGCTGCCATATCTGCTGACATGCACCTAATCTCCATTCCTTCTACGTGCCCATCAAACGCTTTCTCTTTAAGGCTTTTAGTAAAAGGATCATTAAGGTTATCCTCAGATGCAATCTTAGCGACAATGACCTCCCTTCTTTTAACGATGTCTCGTATCAGGTGGTACTTGCACCCAATGTGTTTACTTGTCTTATGGGCTCGTGGTTCCTTTGAGTTTGCTGCTGCACCACTGTTATCACAATAAATTGTGACTGCCTTAGACAAACTAGAAATCACATCTAAGTCCATTAAAAAGTTCCTAAGCCATACTGCTTCCTTAGCTGCCTCAGAGGCCGCTACATATTCAACTTCCATGGTAGAGTCCGCAACACATTTCTGCTTTACACTTCTCCATATTATGCTCCTCCTCCAAGAGTATACACATAACTTGAGATGGATTTACAAGCATCCCTATCTGATTGAAAATCCAAATAAGTATAACCCAAATGTAACAAAGTATCTGCTCGGTAAACCAACATATAATCCCTAATCCTTCGCAGGTACTTCAAAATATGCTTTATCGTAGTCCAATGCCCTTGTCCTGGGTTACTTTGATACCTACAGACCATGTTTATGGCATTACAGATATCCGTTCTCGTACATAGCATCACATACATGAGGCTTTCTACTGCCGAAACATAAGGGACCAGCTTCATTTCCTCTATTTCCTGTTGTGTCTTTGGACACATTTCCTTAGATAGAGGAATTCCATGTCTGAAAGGTAGAAAATATTTCTTGGAGTCTTGCATGCTAAAACGAGCCAAGATTGTATCAATGTATGAAGCTTGGGATAAGCACAACGTTCTTTTCTTGCGATCCCTTATTAATTTGATCCCAAGAATGTGTCCGACTTCTCCTAAGTCCTTCATCTCAAATTGCTTGGATAGCCATACCTTAACACCCTACAATACCTTTACATTGTTTCTAATGAGTAGGATATCATCCACGTAAAGTATAAGAAATGTCTCTACATTTTCGTCACACTTCTTGTACACACATGATTCATCCAGACATTGAATAAATTCATATGACTGATCATTTCATCAAAACGGATGTTCCATAATCTAGAAGCTTGTTTAAATCCATAAATGGACCTATAAAGCTTACACACCAGAAGCTTTTCACCCTTTTTAATTAATCCCTCTGGTTACTTCATATAGATGTTTTCCTCAAGACTTCCATTCAGAAAAGTTGTCTTGACATCTATTTGTCATACCTCATAGTCCATATGAGCGGCAACAGACAAAAGAATTCGGATTGACTTAAGGATGGCAACGGGCGATAAGGTTTTCTCATAATCGATTCCCTCTTTCTGAGTATATCCTTTTACAACGAGCCTTGTTTTAAAGGTTTCCACCTTACCATCAGATCCTCTTTTTCTTTTGTAGACCCACTTGCATCCAATGGCTTTTACACCATTGGGTGGTTCTACAAGCTCCCAGACTTTATTAGAATACATGGATTCTATTTCAGATTTCATTGTTTTTTGCCATGATTTAGCATCTTTATCATGCAGAGCCTCGTTGTAATTCCATGGTTGATTTCATGTTCACCAGGGACCAAGTCGAATGACTCTTCCAATCCCATGAATCTATCTGGTTGTCTCACAATCCTCCCACTACGACGAGGCTCCGCAGGCAATTGTATATCAAGTGTGACACGCGATGTAGTGTCCTGTGGTACATTCTCTTGTATAATTGGTATTATATTTGGTGTTTCGCCTCTTACTTATTCTAGAACACTTTTACTCATAGGTTTGTGGTTCATTACATAATCCTCTTCCAAAAAGCTAGTGTTCGTGCTAACGATTACCTTTTGGTCTTTTGGATTATAAAACAAACTACATTTTGTTCATTTAGGATATCCTATAAACAGACAAACTTCAGTACAAGATTCTAACCTATGAGCATCCGCCTTTAACACATGTGCCGGAGCACCCCAAATGCGAAAATGTTTCAGAATAGGCTTTTGTACAGTCCCCAATTCGATGCGTGTGGAAGCTACTGATTTAGAAGGTACTAAGTTCAGGATGTAAGCCGCTGTTTCTAAGGCATATCCCCAAAACAAATATGGTAATTTCGAATAACTCATCATTGATCTTACCATTTCCATAAGAGTCTTATTCCTTCTTTCCGCTACACCATTCTGCTGGAATGTGTCTGGTGCAGACAATTGGGATTCAATTCCTTCCTCTGATAAACAATTCCTAAACTCTCCCAAGAGGTATTCGCCACCACGATCAGATCGTAGTGTCTTGATACATTTTCCAAGTTGCTTCTCCACATCAGCCTTGTATTTTTTGAATTTATCAAAGTACTCAGACTTGCGGCGCAACAAATAAATGTATCTGTATCTAGAATAATCGTCAATGAAAGTACGAAGTATTCATAACCACCTCTTGCCTGGACTAACATAGGACCACATAAATATGAATGAACCAATTCCAACAGATCCTTGGATTTATACCCCTTTGCCTTAAAAGGCCTTTTGGTCACCTTTCCTTCCAAGCAGGATTCGCAAGTTGGATAATTTTCCACTACTAATGAACTCAGAGGTCCATCAGCTATCAACCTTTGAATCCTACTCAATTAACATGACCTAGTCTTAGATACCAAAGATATGTTTGGTTCATTTTCGAAGGTTCTTTTTTCTTATTGGTAGATGTATTATTCAATTCAATTTGTTGTACTGTGGGATGATCGTTGTCAATTTCACTTAGATTTTAGTGTCGTTATGTGTGTATTTTCAAATGTTTTTATCCGTATTTGTATTGTTTTTGGTGGAGTTATTGCTATTTTTGAGGAATGTGGTATGAACTTATAGAATTGTGTAAATGGGCTTAAATATGTGTAAAACAGGTCAAGAAATTGACAAAAATGGAGTCGGGAGAGAAACGGAGTCGGAAGAATAGGGAATGTTAGTACACGGGCCGTGTGCGGAACACGGTCCTGTAACCAACGGCCGTGTAGTGTCATCAGAACTTGCTGCTTGCCCAGACAGATGATCCGTGTGCAGGTGCACGGGCCGTACATTACTGCATGCCCCGTGTGCGGAGCACGACCACGTAAGAAGAAGCCATGCATTGTCATCAGAAAATGCTACACAGCCATGACCATGGCCGTGCAGCGTAGCTCAAGCCGTGTCCGGAGCACGCACAACATGCCGAAGTAGGTGTGCCCCACACGGGCCGTGCGCTGCTGCACGGGCCGTGTAGGTGCAAAATCCTGTGTAATTTTTAAAATATTCCGGAAGCTTCTAAAAGGTCCAAAAGTGATATAAAACCATGACTTGTGCAAAATTTGAAGGGGGAGATCAGATTATAAGCAGTTACACACACTAAAACACCATATTTCCTCACACACTAGATCCACAATCCATTTCTACCATCTAGATCCATCAAAACAACATTTGATCTCCATTTTCACTCCATAAATCCATCATTTCATCCATCCTCCCACCATTTGAGAAGGTTGAAGCATCAATTGTTGAAGAATTGTTGAAGGAAGTGATCAATTGAAGAGGAGGAAAGTTTTTCACATGCAAGGGAAGCAATTCTACTTTTCTATTGTTAATTTTCTTCTCAAAATGGCTCAAATGGAGCAAAGCTTGATTTGTATTGAATTGATCACCATGTTTAGTGGCTAGTTTTTGTAGTAGGGCTAGTCATATAAGTGGTTGAGGTAAAGAGTTAGATATGTAAAACTTGAGTAGTGATTTGAATTGATTTGTGGATTTCCTTTTATGATATATCAATCATGTTTCATTTTAATGATTGTGTGATTAAATCTTCTATTCATAGTATTAGGATAGTCATTCTAATGTTGTGAGTGAATGTTTAATTGAATCATACATTAAATTGTGCATGCATGTTAGTATAAGGGGAGGTAAGTCATACCCTCCTTAGGCTTAGAACATTCATAGAGGGACGCTTAAGTAATTAAGTGAAAAGGACCAACTTATGATCATAGTACCTTAAGGGAATTGAGATTAAGACCAATCTTGGGAGACTTAAGCTTGTAAGTATGATTAATTAGGGGTAAATTTGTCTTGGCCATAGGGACTAGGGGTAAATTTGTGATTGCTTTTAATCCACAAGTTAATGAGAATTACTATAAATGGTTTTGCATATCTAGCTCAAGTCTTAACCATAAGTATGATTAGCCTTGTTTTCTTCTCAAGTGTATTCTGCATCCATTCCATTAATCATTTGCTTGTTATTTGATCATTTAGTTTGCTAGTTTAATCTCTAGTTAATTGAGTAGAAGCGTAAGCAATAGTTTTAAATACAAATCCTTCAAACATATCATCTTTACAAAGCACAAATCGATGAATAACTTGGATACAAACTTAGGTTTCATTTCCCTTGGGATGATATTACTATAAATTTTGTACTTGGTCACGCGTTTACTCGATGATAGAGTCTCTTACTTTTACACATTGAAAAATACGATTAAGAACATGGGAGAAATTGGATTAAGAGTATACAAATTATCTATCAATGTACCATCACTGATAAAAATTCCATTTTTCTTAAAACAACCTTGTCATTAAAAGAAACAAAATATCCATTCATAAACAATTTAGACACAGAAATTAAATTCTTTCTAAAATGAGGTGCATAAAGATAATTCCTCAAAACAAGAGTTTTATTCTTATTGAAAAATAAATAAACGTCTCCCACTGCAACGGCCGCTACTCTTGTAGCAGTTCCCATGATATGGTAATCTCCCCATCACTAAGCTGTCGGGTTTGGTGGAACCCCTGTAAAGAATTGCAGACATGATCAACAGCTCCCTTATCTACAAACCATGTGTTAGCAGATACAACTGCTAAACACGATTCAATAACTAGTAAATAAGACTTACCGTTCATATTTCCCTTTAGAAGAGGGCAGTCTGCCTTATAGTATTCTGGCTGCTTGCATTTGAAGCACTTGCCTCTAGGCTTCTTGACCACACCACCCTTTGCCTTCACTTGGTTCACTGGTGCTGAATTTCCTTGCTTGTTCTTATTCTTACCGCCTTTCGGCCTAGGACAAGTAGCATTTTCAGCAACATGAACTTGAGGAGCTCTACGAAACAGTTCTTCTGTTGCCACAAGTTCTATCAGACGTTCCGCCAATGTGTACAAACGTTTGTTCATACCGTAGTTGAGACGAAACTGCTCAAAACTCCTAGGCAAGCTTTGGAGTATGATATCGATTTGGGTTTCCCAAGAACCTCAAACTCATTAAGTTGGCCCATCATCCTAAGGACATGTTCCCTTACGGGAGTGCCCTAAGTCATTTTAGTATTCATTAGTACAGCCATGCCCCGCGACCTAGCAGGACGATTTCTGCATCATATCATAGGCGGAGTTCATAGCTTGATGTTGATGCTGAAGCACATTGGACATAAAAGCCAAAATATAGCATTTAGCCATCCTACTAGCCTAACCCACCTATTATAAACAGCTATCTCCTCTTTACTAGATTCATCCATAGGTTTCAAAGGGCATTCCTCAGTGAGTATAAAGATATAATCTTCAGCAGCTAAAACAATGTCCATGTTTCGTTTCCTGTAAACATAATTTGTTTCAGTAAGTTTGTGTTCTTTAAGTATGACAGAAAGTGAATTGAGTGTCATTTGAAAATCCTGAGAATCATATATAAATAAACAGATCAAACACTTCGAATTTATCAATTTATAATGATTCTCTCAAAACAACATAAAATAAAATTCACCAACGTCTCAAGCACCATGAGTCTGCATGCCACGTTAATGTGGACGTATACAAAACCGAATATTTACAAGAGAATGTTTTACCCATTAATTTCATTTGCCAACCTAACTTCATGATAAAATAATAAATAGTCAGTTCCTTTTTAGCCATGCAAATAACAGTAGTGACTCTGTTGGGAAGGATACTTATTATTTACACCTAAGTGTACACCATTATTTGATCCCAAGTCTGCGGCCCAAGCTTGTGTGCCTTACAGTTGGAGAAGTGCACACACGCTCGGATAACTTCCTACAACCATCATAAAGAAGTTTGTACCAGTGATCCATGAACAAACTCATCCGTTGTGGAGGAAGATTTATTGCCAACACGCAAGTTTACTCACATCACTTACAAACCAATAACGGAGGCCGCGGGAATTAATTACCAATTTTCTCTTCCACTTAGTTGTTTAACACCGAGGGTTTTTACATGCATATAATATCTGCTGGCATTCAATCATTTGGTTAACGTGAACCGTTAAGGTTCCATGCATTTCTAAATCAGTGGAAGCAAGAAACATAGAAACGTATTACCTTTCACTAGGGTATGTTGAAGAAGAAAGATTCTCGCCGGCAGCCTGCGCAGACTCATCGTTTTGGGCATAACTCTCTCATCTGATCTCCCATTTGAGTGATCTATGCGCCAAAACAATTCTCTCTTCTGTGGCTTTCCAACAATGTACACGTCCAATTTGGAGATCCACACGATTTTAGAAAAATCGTGAAGTTGATGAATAGCAGCAGCAAACAACCTTCTTATCTTCTATTGTATTCTCAAGTCCAATCTCGACGTCGTGTGGGCAACGATCTTCGAGATCTTCTCAATCTGCTATTCCCCCACCCTCCTCACAATATTAGGCGTGATTCAATTAAGGTTTTCGGATAGTTGAGATGACTTATATATGGGCTATAATAGGGACCAGGAGGAGAAATTAGAGTTGGGCCTCCATTGGGATTAAGTATCCAAGCTTAGCCCAAAGCTTATACTTAAGTCCAATAATAATAATATATACCACTAAAATATTATTACTGCACTATGGTTCTAATCCCATAATTACGTTATAGGCTCCTTCTTATTATGAGCCCGTTAGTCTCCCCGTGTTTAAGATATACAATGCACATTAATTAATTAAGTTACTGACAACTACATTAATTAATATCTCATCCGAGAGTAGTACCACTCAACCTCATTATCATGCCGGAATAAATCCACCTGTAAGGTTTACATGATAATCCTTATGAGCTCCTCAAGGGGACATCATCAACCTATTTCGGACACGGATTCTTTCTACAATAAACATCACACCATGGAGACAATACTATTTCCCAACTCACCGAGTTTATTGAATTAATTACATGTAAATCTCACCCATTAATGAATTAAAGAAATATATACTGCCTTACGTATCGAGGTTATTGTATAGGGATTAAAAGCACGAACATCCATAATAACTGAGATCAAGTTCTCCTATATAGTCAGTATAAATCGAACGATCTCAAGCGGTCCTGCTCAATACACACAAAGTGCACTAATGTGATTCTATAGTTAAGACAAACTAATACCAAATCACATTACAACCATCCCGATAGAGAGTTCCCGTCTATCTCAGTTGTGAGCATCTGTTTATACTTTATAAGGAAATCAATAATATGATCTTCCACGTGTTGTCGCATAACATATTATCTACAGTATAAATTAAGTGGACTATTGCATCGTACATATAAATAAATTATAAGACGCAATTGATTCACATTTCAAATAAATTGTTAAAACATTGGTCATACTAAAACTAGACTTTTAGTATACAATCCAACAATCTCTCCCTTATATTAAAAAACTATGATGTCATGTCTTCTGTCATACATCTGATTCCTACTCCCACTACACGACCATCAAAAACTCTCGCTTTAAGGTCCTTGTAAATGAATTTACTAGGTCATCATCTGATGCAATCTTGGAGACAACAACCTTCTCCTCATCATACGATTTCTCGTAATAGGTGGTACTCGTGCTCCATGTGTTTAATTGCTTATGGGCTCATGATTCCTTCATGTTTGCAACTGCACCATTATTATCACAATAAATTGTGATAACTTTGGACAAACTTAGAAACACTTCGAAGTCCATCATGAAGTTTCTAGAGTCATATAAATACTTTGGCTGCCTCGGAGGCTCCAATTTATGATCTTTCCATGGCGGAATCTGAAATATATTTCTATATAACAATCTTCCATCTTATGACTCTACTTCCTAAAATTAAACACATAACCTTTGATGTGGATTTACTGTCGTCCCTATCTGATTTGAAAATTTTAAATCTATGTAACCTATAAGAAGCAGTGAATCTGTTCGGTAAGTCCACATATAATTTTTGATCCTTTTCAGGTACCTAAGTATATGTCTTACCACAGTTCATCATTCTTATTTTGAGTTACCTTGATACTCACTAACCATGCCTTCGGCAAAACAGATATCCGATCTCGTGCATAGCATTCCTTAGATTAAGCATTCTTATTTGCCGAAGCATAATGAACCGCATTTATCTCCTTTATCTTCTTTTGTGTTTTAAAACACATTTCCTTAGATAAAGTTACATGCTTAAACGAGTAAGGATTGTATCATTTCATGAAGCTTGAGATAAGCACAACATCCTATCTTGTGAACACCACGATCACAAGGATATATTTTTGCTTTTTTTAAGTCCTTCATTTTATACCGCTTTATCAACCATACCCATACGCCCGACAATACTCTTTCATTGTCTCCAATGAACAATATATCATCTAGGTACAGTACAAGAAATACCACCACATTTCCATCACTCTTTTCAATACACAAGACACATCCGCACATTGAATAAATCCATATGCCTGGATTTCCTCATCAAAATGGATGTTTCATGATCTTGAAGCTTTCTTTAGTCCATCGATGAACACCTTTAAGCTTATAATCAAAATGCTCTTAGCCCTATGCAATGCTCTTAGCCCTATGCAATGAATAACTCTAGTTGCTTCACATAGACGTTTTCTACAAGACTTCCAATCAGGAAAGCTATCTTGACATCTATTTGTTGTAACTCATATTCAATATGAACAACAAATAAAAGAGTTCGGATCAACTTAGGCATAACTACCGGTGAACAGGTTCCCTCATAATTGAAACCTTTCTTTTTTAGTATAGCTTTTCGCAACAAGCTTTGCTTCCAAGGTTTTCACCTTACCGTATGATCCTCTTTTATTTTGTATGACCACTTCCAATGGATTTTACACCATTTAGTGATCCTACAAGCTCCCAAATTTGATTTAAAATCCATAGATTCTATTTCAAAATTCATTGCAACTTGCTAAGATATCACATTTTTATCTTGTAGTGCTTCGTCATATCCGTGGATCAATTTCATGTTTACTGGGGACCAAGTCTCATGACTCTCCCAAAATATAAATCTATCCGTTTGTAAAACAACCCTCCCACTACGACAAGACACTACATGTAATTGTGTATTAAATATGACACGCGATGCATTTTACCTTGTAGTATATCCTCTTGTACAATTGCTACTAATACTTTGTGTTTTCCCTCTCACTTCCTTTAGAACAATTTACACATAGGCTTGTGATTTATTACATAGTCATTTTTCAAAAATCTAGTGTTTGTGTTAACAATCACCCTTTGATCTTTTGGACTAAATAATTCACCACCCTCCATTTTTCTAGGATATCCCACAAACAGACAAACGTCATATGACATGTTGTTCCTAGGGCATACCCCCTTAAAATGAATTTAATAATTCCAAATAACTCATCATCTATCTAACCATTTCTATAATCTCTTATTAAGATTAGAAGACGCGTTATTAACTACTATTTGTTGCATCATGAGAGAACCATGATTTTAAGAGTTTACAAATTATCAACAACGTACCATAACAGATTATAGCTCCATACTTCATTATAATGACCATGTCATTTAAATGAAATAGAGTATCCATCCAAAAAACATAGAAACTGAATTCAAATTATTTCTATGAAAAACGTACGTAAAGACAATTTCTCAAAAAAAAACATTTATTCATATTGTAAGATAAATAAACAACTCATACTACAATAGCCACTACTCTCGTAGTATTATCCATGTACATAACAATCTCATCATCATTTAGTTGTAGGCCTTTAGTGATTCTGGTATCTACACACAACGTGACAGTAGATGTCATCATTAATTATGCTTCAACGACTAGTGAATGAGGTACTAACCTTGTTCATATTTTGAAGAAATTGGCTTTCTTCGCGACATGTTTTATCAGAAGTTCTCCACCATATACAACCTCTAGTATTTCAGGTAGAACTTACTCAAAACGTCGAGACAAACTATGGAGAATAAAATTGACCTAGGTTTTCCCTTCAATTTTTACTCCAAGTATCTCCAATTCATTTATCAATTCAACCATGACTTCTTGTGCCTATCTAACTTACTCAAGTATTTGAATAGTTGCATGAGACCATCATATTTCTATAAACCTCTCACCTCTCCACTAGAGATTTTAATTAATAGACATCACAGAACATCTTTAGTGAGAACACATTTTTATTTTCCTAAGTAGTAAAAATTAAAACCAAGATTCTTTTCTAATCATCTAATTTTGGACAAGTAAATATAATTTCATTTAGTAAACAATAAGTGAAATAAAACCATTTGAAAATACAGAGAATCACGTAAATAAATAGACCGATCAAAACTTCGAATTTATCCATTTATATTGATTCCCTCTAAATAATATAAAAATAAAATTCACCGACATCTCAAGCACCGTAAGTCTGCATGCCACGTTAGTGTGGACGTATACAAACCCGAACATTTACAAGAGAAGGTTTTACCCATTAATTTCATTCGTCAATCTAACTTCATGACAAAATAATTAATAGTCGGTTCCTCTTTAGCCATATAAATAATAGCAGTGACTCCGTTGGGGAGGATATTTATTATTTACATCTAAGTGTACACCATTATTTGATCCCAAGTCCATTGCGCAAGCTTGTGTGCCTTACAGTTGGAGAAGTACAGACTCGCTCGGATAACTTCCTACAATCATCAATTATAAGTTTGTACAAGTGAACCACATATAAACTCATCCGTTAGGGAGGAATGTCTATGCCAACACGCAAGTTCATGTGCATCACATTACAAACAATAATTATTTAATGAAGTCTGTACCAATGATTCGTGAATAAACTCATCCATTGTGGAAGAAGGCCTATTGCCAACACGCAAGTTTACTCACATCACTTACAAACTAATAATGGAGGCCGCGGGAATTTATTACGAATCTCCTCTTCCACTTAGTTATTTATTGCCGAGGGTTTTTACATGCATATAATATTCAATAATAATATACGCATCCTAGCATGCTCCAATTACAGCACATAAGGCAGTAAATCACAGAGAATTATGCATACATATATAACAATAATCAGATAATCAAATCAATTATGGCAGTTAAATATCAGCGAATTCGATTGTTCGCCACCAAACACAAATGTCTATAAAGACCTCCAGATTATCAAACTTTCGAAAATTTTCAGATTATCAAATTTTCGAAACCATCGATATCGACCATCGATATCGTCCAGAATAACAAATCATCGATATCGACCAGATTATCAAATTTTCTAAAAACTTTCAGGTTATCAAAATTTTGAAACTATCGATATCAACCGTCGATATCATCCATATTATGAAAATCATCGATATCAACATGCAACCATATATAATAATAATGAGATAATCAATCAATTATGGCAGGTATATATAAGGAAATAAATCGCTAAAAAGAACGACATATCAAACAATCCAGCGATTAAACCGATGCTTTGTGCAACAAACTGGGTAACTTGTGCCCTAAGACATTCATCGTCACAGGCTGCCGTAAATTGGAATCCATCAGATGTTTTCACCGCCACCATGAACACTGCCGTCGATCACCACGCCATCCACTACCAGCAATCGCTGATGAGAGTGCAAATTCACGTATTATAGACTCCAACTCGTGTGGAAAGAGGGTATGATTTGGTCTATTATTGAGATGAATCAGGTTGTTTACGGAGAAGCCATGAATTGGAGGTTGGTAAGGTTGTTTTGAGTGTATTTGTATAGGAAAACAGGTGTAGATGGCTTGAAATTAGAAGACATGATTTTTTAGGCAAGTTTCGAAGGCAGCTCGAGTTTAAGGCCGTGCTCGACCTCTATTGCTTTGGTCGAATAAGGAGGCCAAGTCGAGCAGATTGTGCAAATCCGTCCAGAATGCTAGCTCGAGTTGGAGGTGCTGCTCGATCATAATCATCTTGGTCGAGCAGATGAGCAGAGGTCGAGCAGAATGTGAAAATCATACAGAGAGTTTGTTCGACTTGAAGGTGGTACTAGACCAACATTGGTTTGGTCAAGCAGAGAAGACTGGCCGAGTATAATGTACGAAATCGTCCAGAGAGCTTGCTTGACTAGTTGCTCGAGTTCGAGGCCTTGCTCGACTTTGGACACATGGTCCAGCAGATGTTCGCTGTTGTTATTTATGGTAATTTCGGATGTCTTTTACCAAATTTGACGTGTGCTTTAAGCAAAGGCCTATCCTAAGCCCATAATGAGATCCCATGAGTATAAAAGAAGAGCTTTCGCAGGAGAAAAAGAGAACACACATCTACCACCGAAACCCTACAATCATCTAAGGGGGTCGTGAGAGAGATTCGTCTGGCGCGTCAAGTAAGATCATACCAATCAACCATGATTGGTCCTAGATCAATCATGGGCTAGAACCACCCCGGTAGTTCTAAGGTTATGAAAGTTTTATGAGTTAATTGAATTTCCATGTGTAAACTCCGCACAACACTACTTGTGGTTTATTCTATATAAGATTGTACTTTTTCAATTCATACTCATTGTCGTTTTGTGCATCATTAACTATTATGTAGAGTTTGAATACATCTCTTAGTTATTGATTGAGTGCGTTCGCCGCTGAGCAGGATTACATGCTATAATTCTAAGTGAAGGATTCCGAAGTCTCATTAGAACTATCTTATATTGATACTTGTTAATTGAATCTTATTCTGATTAATAAGTAGGATAAAGAGTATAACTTTATAGTACCTAAAAAGGGAGATCAAATCATATTAGAGTACTAAGTGCACGGGAAATAATTGATTATAATAGTACCTAGAAAGGGGGGTGAAGTATATCTCTTGCTCCGAGGATATTCACACGCATCATACGCTTGTTTGCTTATGTCTATAGAGTAAACTTGCATGGTTTAGTGATGCGTCCATAAACCACAAGGCAGAGTCGGACATCAACACATGGAAAGGAAATTAATAAGTAAAACTGGATTACCTAAAGAACTACTTAATTATTTACTTGATCACAACTGAATTTTCTCTATTGTTTGTTTATTTACTTTGTTATTTCAATTATACGATATTTAGTTTCGTAACCAAACAAAATCCAATTTGCCAACATAATCTTAGTTAATTAGAATATAATTAAATTGATAATCATTCGTCCCTTGGGTTCGATAATCACTTGGTTGCCTATCGAAACTACAATTGATAGCCTTTATACTTGGGGATAATTTTGTGTGTTGAGAAAACGATCATCAAGTTCTTGGCGCTGCTACCGGGGATGACATAGATTATTAGTTATTAATTCTAGTTTAATTGAGATTATATTAATCTTGTCTTTGATTTCTTATTCTTATTTTTCTTAGGTATATGCTCACTAGATCAAAGACAGGTGAATTAGCATCGTATAATCCAGAGATAGGAGCATCGTCGAGGAGAATAAAGAAGAAGAATAAGAACAAGAAAGTAGACCCAACTGAATCTCTTGATTTAGGTGTTGAAGTTGACGTGCTGAATTCGCAAATGATTGAAGCTACAACCGAAGATAATTTGGAAGTAGAGACAGTCAACATGGTAGCGAATCCTGATATACTTGCCATCCGTGAAGTCTTTAAGAACAACGGAGGGAGCAATGCTGGGTTGTTAAGAGCAAGAGGGACCAGAGCCGATTTTGATTTACACCCTGCTCTTATCACCATGATTGAAATAAGTCCCTTCTCTGGGTGAACCTTTGAAGATCCTCAGCAACATCTAAATAAGTTCCTTGGGTATGCAAGTACACAAAAAGATGCAGGAGCTCATGAGGATGCGAGGAAGATCATATTGTTTAAGTTCTCGCTGAATGAAAAGGTGAGAGATTGGTACGATAATCTTGATGCTGCTGAATGTGATACATGGGAGAAGTTGAAAGTGAAATTCTTGGAGCGATACATGCCACCTTCAAAGGTGTTCAAGATGAAAAAAGAAATCAATCAATTTTCTATCCATGGCAATGAGAAGTTTCATGAAGTTTGGGACAGGTTCAAGGACATGCTTCGTAAGTGTCCACATCATGGGCTATTTAAGGCTCAATATATCAGTATACAATGGGTTGGATTGCGATTCTTGAGTGTTATTTGATGCTTCTTCTAATGGAGCATTGCTTACGAAGTCACCCATTGAGGCCGAGAAGCTTTTCGAGGATATTTCGATGAATTCAAGGGATTGGCTGACTGATTGAGTGAGAGGCACTTATGTCCTTGGTAAAGTAGCACAAGTGGAGCATACTATGGTGAAGTCAGGAAGAGACGATGAGATCGTCTCTAGCTTGGCTAATATTAGTAAGTTACTTGAGTCTCAGCAAAAGTAGATCACTGATTTATCTCAGAGAGTACCAATGATGCAGCAAGATGGTGTCTATGAAGGAGCTAGCCAAGAGGAGATCGAGGAGGCAAACTACGCCATGGGTCAAAGTACTCAAGGAACTAGGTACCCGAATCAAGGAAACTGGAATTATCAGGGGAATTACAACAACCGTGATCTCCCGGGTAATTACAAACAACCAAGGAGGCTGGAGTTTTCATGGAGCAATCCGAATAATGCGATGTAGCCTCCTATCGGAGTTGATCCCGGAGCAAAGGTGGAAGAAGGAAAGCCTGGCTTGGAGGATACGATGAACAGGTATATGGCGAGGAATGATGCAAGAGTAGACCATCTTGATGCTAAGTTAGAAAAGAAGATTGATGATAATCATAAGGACTTGTCTACACAAGTGAAAGACCTTACATTGTTGATGGTGGAGATGGCTGGGAATGTAAATAAATTGACTTAAACTATTGAGAAAGGGAAGTTTCCATCTCAAAGTATTGAGAATCCAAAGTCTTGCCATGCCATCACACTGAGATCGGGAACGCAATATGAAGGTCCAATGATGTAGGCGAGTGAAACCGAAGGGAACAGAGTAGCTGCTCGACCAGACTGGAGTTGCTCGATCAGAGGTCAAACAACTTCTGAAGAAATAGAATTACAATACTCTATTTTCTGACAATCCATTTGACTTGAACAACTCCGTTCGACCAGACCACCCAGGTCGAACAGAAGTCGAACAACAGCAGTGTGACGGGAGCTCACGATCAGGTAATCTATTCGATCAAAGCTGATTTGCTCGACCAACCCATCTTGGTCGAGCAGAGGTCGAACAACACTTCCAGGAACATGCTATGTGATCAGCCAATCTGTTCGACCAAAACTCCATTACTCGACCAAACCATCTAGGTTGAGCAGAGGTCGAGCAACACAGTTCAGAGTCCGATTTGATACTGAATGCGACACCTATTGATCAGAATACTCCAGCTACATCTCTAGAGCAAAATACCAAGCTTATAGTAGTAGAAAAGAAGTGGGAAAGAGACAAGAGATTGAGAGCCGAGAAGGATAAAGCGGAGAAGGTTGAACGTGATGAATCGGGAATTCCCAAACCAAAGATACCTCCACCATTGCCTTTCAAGCTTGTCAAAACGGGATTGGAAGATAAGTTTAAGAGGTTTTCAGACATCATAAACAAGATAAGTTTGAACATTCCTTTCTCTGAAGCGATCTTGGAGATGCCGTATTATGCCCGTTTTCTAAAGAATATACTATTGAAGAAGAGAAACTTGAACGGAATCGAAACTGTGAACCTATTGGAGAATTGTAGCTCAATCATATAAAGGAAGCTGCCAGCTAAGTTAAAAGATCCGGGAAGCTTCACTACCTTATGTGAAATTGGAAAAGGGCCAGCACGACGAACCTTGTGCGATCTTAGGGCAAGTATCAATTTGATGCCATTGTCTATCTTTAAACGGCTTATTTTGGGGAAGTTAACTCCCACATCAGTGGCTCTACAACTAGCGGATAGGTCTATGACCTTTCTGAAGGGTTTGATTGAAGATGTTCTTGTCAAAGTAGAAAAGCTCGTATTTCCTGTAGACTTTCTTGTTCTTGAGATGGAAAATGACAAGGATAATGTCTCTCTTATCTTGGGGAGACCTTTCCATGCTACTGCGGGAGCTATGATTGATGTGTAGAAGGGTGAGCTACGGCTGAGGATGGATAAATAAGAGGTTTTATTTAATCTCGACAAAGCAATGAAGATGCCGATGGAGACGCAGTGCCATAGTATTGATGTGGTGGAGAAGATTGTTAATGAAGACATGTCCCTGATTCTCTCTAAGGATCCTCTTGAGACATGCTTGATAGAATCTCTTACTTTTCCCACCGCGGAGTTAGATGAACTCTCCAACGAGGTATGTATTGATTAATTGAAAACTTACTTGCTTTGGGTGATGACAGGTATGAATCGCAAAAGACAAAGGTTGAAGAGGTCAAGTGGACTATGAAGTATTTACCTTTGGACAGAGAGAGTGTACCTCAAGAAGAAAAGAAAGAGGAGTTGAAACCGCTACCGGAACATTTGTAGTATGCTTATCTTGGAGACGATGGAAAGTATCCGATAATTGTATCTTCTTCTCTTGATGATGATCAACTTGAGGAATTATTAGATGTGCTTAGGAAATATGTCTGCGATTGGTTGGTCTCTTGATGATTTAAAAGGTATTAGTCTTTCATATTGCATGCATAGAATAAGATTGTTAGATGAGGCCAAGAGTAGCATTCAGAATCAGCGGAGGGTGAATCCCGCTATTCAAGAAGTGATTAGGAAGCAAATCCTAACGTGGATCGATGCTAGGATTATATATCCCATTAGTGATAGTCCCCATGTGAGTTCATTGCATGTTGTAGCTAAGAAGGGGGGCATGACTATAGTGAAAGCCGAAGATGGTGAGACATTAGCCACTAAGATTCCTACGGGATGCCGTGTGTGTACGGACTATAGGAAACTGAATGAAAATACATGCAAAGACCATTTTTCCTTTTCTTTCATGGATCAAATGCTTGATCGTCTAGCAGGGTATGAGTATTATTGTTTCTTGGATGGGTACTCGGGTTATAATCAAATCATGATTGCACCCGAGGATCAAGAAAAGACTACTTTCACTTGCCCATATGGAACTTTTGCCTTTAGAAAGATGCCTTTTGGATTATGTAATGCGCCTGCTACATTTCAGCTTTGCATGATGTCCATATTTGATGGATTGATAGAAAAGATCATGGAGGTGTTTATGGATGATTTTTCTATTTTTGGTTCCTCTTTTGATGTTTGTTTATCTAACCTTGCTACTGTTTTGAAGAGATGCCAAGAAACTAATCTTGTCTTGAATTGGGAGAAGTGCCACTTCATGGTAAGAGATGGGATTGTTCTTGGCCATCATATTTCGGCCAAGGGATTGCAGGTGGATAGAGCAAAGGTGGTGGCGATCGAGAAGCTTCCACCACCTACTAATTAAAAGTGAGTGAGGTCCTTCCTTGGACACGCCGATTTTTATAGAAGATTCATAAAAGACTTCTCGAAATACTCCAAGCCCTTATCTCATTTACTTGAAAAGGATGTTCCTTTTGTTTTTGATGAAGAATGTCTTACAGCTTTTCAGGTTTTGGAAGAGGCACTTATTACTGCACCTATCTTGATCACACCGGATTGGACTAAGCGGTTTGTACTCATGTGTGATGCAAGTGATTTAGCACTTGGAGTGTTGCTTGGGCAGTTGAGGGAAAAGAAGTTCTGTGTCATTTACTATGCGAGTAAGACTTTTGATGCGGCACAAAAGAACTACACGGTGACTGAAAAGGAGTTTCTATCTGTGGTGTACGCATTCAATAAGTTTCAACAGTAATTGGTTGGCATGAAGACTATAGTGTACACGGATCACTCTGCGATTTGATACTTGATGGAGAAGAAAGAAACGAAGCTAAGGATCATTAGATGGATTCTTCTTTTGCAGGAGTTCGATATGGAGATCCGAGATAAGAAATGTAAAGAAATGTTTTGGCGGATCACCTATCAAGGTTGGTGACAAGGTAGCATTGTGATGATTCTTTCGAGTACATAGAAGAGATGTTCTCGGATGAGAAGATCATGGCAGTGTTTATTGAAGGGGCTGAAAGAGCATGTGTGGAGGCTTCCCAAGGGATGGATCCATGGTATCTCGACTATGTGAATTACATTGCCGTAGGAGAAATCCCGAGAGATCTCAACCGTTATCAACTTGCGAAATTCAAGCGGGATGTTGAGACATTTATCCATTTATCTATAAGATATGTACGGATTCTTTTTTTCGTAGGTGTGTGCCTGAGATGGAGATGGAGAGCATTCTTGATTTTTGTCATTCACAACCTAACGGGGGGCACTTCGGAGCTCAAAAGACGGTAGCGAAGGTACTTCAATCTGCTCTTTATTGGCCTACCTTGTTAAAAGATCGTGAAACCTATGTGGCGACATGCGATAGATGTCAAAGGATGGGGAACATAAGTAGGAGGGATGAGATGTCACTTCAGCCTAGCATTGTTGTTGAGATTTTTGATGTATGGGGGATCGATTTTATGGGGCCTTTTCCCCCATCTAATGGATTTCTCTACATCCTTTTAGCAGTGGATTATGTTTCTAAATGGGTGGAAGCCATTCCCACTCATGTGAATGATTCAAGAACTGTGTTATCTTTCTTAAAGAAATATATTTTTGCCCGCTATGGAGTTCCTAGAGCACTAGTGAGTGATGGAGGGTCTCACTTCGTCAATAAGCTTCTTGAAAAGGTGCTTAAGGATTATGGAGTCAAGCATAGGATTACTACACCCTATCACCCTCAAGCGAATGGGCAAGCTGAAGTCTCCAACCGACAAGTGAATCAGATTTTGGAGAAGGTAGTCGGAACCAATAGGAAGGATTGGGCTATGAAGCTTGATGATGTTTTGTGGGGGTTCTGGACTGCTTATAAGATGGTGTTGGATATGTCACCGTAACAAATTGTCTATGAGAAGTCATGCCACTTACCCGTAGAGATTCAGCACAAAGCTTTTTAGGCATTGAGGAGTTTGAATTTATCTTTAAAGGATCAAAAGGAGTTGAGGATGACTCACAATAATGAATTGGATGAGTTCAAAAATCGAGCTTACAAGAACTCGGAGATCTTTAAGGAGAGAATGAAGAAATGACATGATTCAAAGATTTCATACAAAGAGTTCAAGCAAAGTGATGAGGTATTACTTTTAACTCTCGCTTGAAGCTCTTCGCAGGAAAATTGAAATCGAAGTGGACGGGCCGTTCATTATCCATAGAGCCTGCGGAGGGGGAAGTTTTGAGCTTATGGACAAAGATGAAGACATCATAACGGCGAATGGGCATCGTTTGAAGTATTACAAGACACCAGATGATGCTTGTGTCATCTTTGAGGATGTCTTGCACTAGAGTGGTACCGTCGTTACTCTCCGATGTTAAACATGAGCATCTGATGGGGGCTTTCCCTCCCATTTTATTTCTTTAATTTCATTGGTGTTAGTGAGAAATTTTTATATTTGACGTGCTTATTATTCGGAAATTACATCTCTTTGCAAACTTAGTTTTCACTATAGTTTCTACTAAGTTTGGGGGGGTGTGATGTACTTACCTCATCATAGCACGAAGAATATAATCTTTTCTTTGTAATGTTTGCTAGGGGAGTTTATTTTTGCGGTATATTAAAACTTTATCCAATTTTGATGGATCGATTTTTTACAATTTGCCTAGTGTTTAGTGGTGTGTTGCTTTTTAGTGTCATATGCGGCGTTACACCTGATGTTATATGGTTTTAAAGAGTTTCTCTAGCTTAATTTTTTGATATCTTGATACTTGATGTTGTCCTAGAGTTGAATGTTGCAGGGAAATAAGAGAAGAGTACGAAGTTTAGGAAGTTTGAGAGGTTGTTCGACTTTCAGGAGAGTTGTTTGACCATGCTATTTGATAGAGCAATGGTCGAACAAAATGCATAACCAGAGAGGTTGTTCAACTTGAACCTTGTAGCTCGACCAAGATGTTGTAGTCAAATAACGGTCGAACAAAGTGAACAAAACTTACAGAGACTTTGTTCGACTAAACATAGGTTGTTCGACCACGACTTGAAAGTCGAGCAATGGTCGAGCAAAGTACGTGAAACTTGCAGTAGAGTTGCTTGACCAAGTGGTGTTTGCTCGACTTTTCCAGCGAAGTCGAGCGGAGATCGTGCAAAATGTGAAATTTGTCCAGTAGGGTTGCTCGACTTTGACCGTGTTGTTCGACCAATATCTGAAAATTAAACTGAAGTCGAGCAAGTCAGGGCAAAACAGAGACCCATTTTTGTACGTTGCTCGACATCAAACCCTTATTCGACTTGTATATACAAGTCGAGCTAAGGTCGAACGGGGTCTGGAGCAGTTTTAAAAAGGTAAAATTTCATTCTGTTCGACACAAAACCATCACCCTTTCTCGAGCACCATTTCCAAACTGTAAGTTCTTCCTCTTAACCTCTTTTCTACACCTAAGTCTTTCCTCTCACACACTTCACATCCGAATTCGAGGGTTTGCAAGATTCAATCTCGGGTTTTCACTTGAATCTTTTGGGAAATTTCTTTGTCTTCACCACACGAACACCATGACAAGCAAAGGTATGTTTTCTCCTCACTTTTTACTCATGGATTGTGTTGATAATGCTTAGTGAAGAATGGGCGAGTGGATTCATGCTAGTCTTTGGTAGATTTGTTGTTGAATTGTTGAAGTTCCTATTCGAAATTGCATTTGAAATTTTCTTAAATTGTGCTTCGTTGCATTGTGGAATTTTTGTGAAATTGATATTGCATGAAGCATGGGCTAAATTTTAATTGCGAATTATGCCTATGAGTTCATTGAATTTGGGTGATTTTATGGTGCAATTGAGGGAAGAAGTTGAGCATGTTTTAAGTGTTGACTTGGTGAAACTTGGAATTGATTTGATATTATGTTTGCGTGGAGTAGTGTTAGATTAATTTGATCTTGATATTCTTGATTGAAAGTGATGGTTTAGAGTTCAATTGTGATTGATAAACATTTGAAATTGAGTTGAATTGGATACATGAATTTGAAGTCTTGAGTAGGATTCATATTAGACATAGGCTTGGTATTGTTCATCTCTTTTGGTTGTGCATTGAACTATGACTTTGTAGGAAAAGAGATTGCATCTTCTTCGAAGAGGAAGGGAAATAAGTCACCCCCGTTGAGAGAGATAGTCAAGAAGATAAAGATGGGTAGAAGAAGGCCAGCGGATTTTGGGATTAAGATTGAAGATTGGGAAGAGAAAAAGGAGCTTTGGAATGCAATATCTCAAAAGATCAGAAGGACTACGTATCAGGATGATCGTGCCATGATGGACATGAATATTATCAACGACATTCGTTGGATGTTTAATCGAGTGAGCATCACAAGATTCATGGAGGAGGGAAACATACTTTCATATCATGGTAGAGGTCTTATGCACGCTGAGAGTTGAGCGTGGTGACGGATATCTTCCTTATGGTATTTGGATGCAAATAAGTGGGCAAGAGCAAGCTATGTGGGCTCGAGAGTTTAATGAGATAATTGGTTGTGAGAACGTGGTTGGAACGAAGAGTGATGAGTTCAAACCCGATGAGTTCTGGAGAGCTATTACGGGGAGGAATGAGAACTATAATTCGAATGCTTCCAAGGTTGCTTTCATTCGCAACCCCATGATTGCTTACATGGACCGGATTTTAGGGAACACGTTGTTTGCAAGGTCCGAAGGAAGCTATTTTCCGAGAGGGGAGCTCTATGTCTTATGGTGCATGCTCAACGGTGTTCGCTTCAATGTAGCAGCCTACTTTTTCCATCAGCTTTACAAGTTCACAACGCATGGATTTCAGAGAGTAAACATCGGAGGGCTAATCAGCATTATAGTGGAGTATTATAGGGTTGACTTGAGTAGGTATGATCCTATTCGAGGAGATCCGGACTTGATCTTGACATCATGTGTGAGGATGGGGCTGATTGAGTGAGTAGATGATACTTGGATGTTCATCCGAGGGAAGGAGGCTCGAACACTTCAATTTTCGTTGGTGATAGCTGATCTTACCACTGTGAGGAACAACGATAACTTGTTGATGAATACTACGGAGCACACAGTGATATCAGAGACTTGCTTGGGAAGAGGAAATTGGAGATTGCTAGCTGAGTTGTGTGAGCATGGAATCGGCTTAGATGAGGATATGATTTTGATCGGAGACCGGGCTAATTTCGATGAGGAGGAGCCACAACTACCACCTGTTTTTAATTATCAGGAGGATATGCCTCCGGTGCAGCCACAACAGCCACTTGAGCAGGAGTTTTTTGAGCTACCACCACAACCACAGCCGCAGCCGCAGCCGCAGAAAGATTATTGGGTGGCCCAGGATCAGTTTTATTGGGAGCAGTTCCGATTGATGCACGAGCACTTCGCCACACTCAATGCGAACCAGCAAGAAATGAACAGGCAGCTGGCGCTTGCAAATACCAACTACGCCGCACTTAATGCACGCTATGATACGATGGAGGTCGGTTGAGGTTGTTGCAAGACCGTGAGCGCTTGATGGCTCAGAATATCAGTGAGCTCCATAGGGCATTTGATCGTTGGCGTGAAGAGATGAATGATGAGGATGATGGAGATGATGATGCTTCGGAGGAGTAGAGTTACCAGGTCTTTTATTTTTCTGATTCTTCTCATCCCCATTCTCTTTTATACTTTACAGGTGGAGATTGCTGTGGGTTAGTGTTTGATTCATGTGTGAGTGGCATGTACTGATAATAATGATGATGGAGGATAGTACATGGATGTGTTTTAGAATTATTCAGTGATGAGGATTATTCATGTTATGCATGTGCCTTATTTTGATGCCTGTCGATTTATTGATGACAAGCATGTTTTATTCTTACTGGTAGTTCATAGGAAATTGATATTGATTGCATGCTTTGAAGAGTGCTTAGGATTCTATTAACCATGTGAGAATTTGAGCCTTGTTGATCGTGCTATACGCGTGATCGTTTATATTTGAGAGTCGTTTGTATACTCGTATTCTAGAACTTAACTTGGAGTCTTGTGTGAAATCTATAATTGATAGATGCTAGGAAATGATCTTAGACCATTATTGTTAATTAAGTTACTTAGCCAAATTAATCCTACCTTATTATATGATTATCATTGGAAGCCCTTTTTGAGCCTTTAAGCTTTTTCTTTAGCAAGCCTTGATAATGAGTCGTTTACCTTTTAAGCCTTGAACACCTACTACTAGTAAAGAGTGGAGGTAGATGAATGCTCTATGAAGTTTTGAAGAGGAATAGAATGAGAGATTTGGTGATATTAGATTCGAGAGACAAGAGTTTAAATCTTGCGAGGGATAGTGCCTGAAATCGGTATCCCGAATACTAGAAAGGGTAGTGCCCGAAATTGGTACCCTTATACTTGAAGAACACCGGAATTGGTATTCTACTGCGAAGAAGAATGGTTGATCCAAGTAAAGATGGAGGAATGGCGTATGAACGTGACCGTTAAGAGGACGAAGAAGTGAAGAAGGGAGCAATTGAAAAGCAATATACTAAGGTAATTCTTTACTAGTAGAGTTAGTCACTTATCTATATTCTTCCACCTTTACCAAAGAGCCAACATTACAACCTTAAAGCAAGTCCTTTGTGATCCTACAGTTGAGTCGATTATAGATGGATTTTTGAGACCTTTGTCAAGCTTATGGTTACACGAGTATATGAATTGAATTTGAGTGTATATATTAACCCGATAAGTGTACATCTTTGACACCAAAGAGTGAGAGAATAAATATTTACCCGTGAGCCAGATGACTTAGGACTCGTAGAAGTATTGTGACTGATTGATGTTTGCGTGAATGAAAGGTATGATGGTTGCATGTTTTGAGTTGATATAATTGCATGTGTTAGGATAGGTTGTGCTTGATCTCATGATTACACTCTCTATTTTGTTTGATTGTCGTTGCCTCGAGACGAGCCATATGTAAATTTGGGGGTTTGATGAGAGTGCAAATTCAAGTATTATAGAGTTCGATTCGTGTGGAAAGAGGGTATGATTTAGTCTATTATTGAGATGAATCAGGTTGTTTACGGAGAAGCCATGAATTTGAGGTTGGTAAGGTTGTTTTGAGCGTATTTCTATAGGAAAATAGGTGTAGAAGGCTCTTGGAATTGGAAGATACATTTTTTAGGCAAGTTTCGAAGGCAGCTCGAGTTTAAGGACGTGCTCGATCTCTATTGCTTTGGTCGAACAAGGAGGCTAAGTCGAGCAGATTGTGTAAATTCATCCAGAGAGCTAGCTCGACTTGGAGGTGCTGCTCGATCATAATCATCTTGGTAGAGCAGATGAGCAGAGGTCGAGCAGAATGTGAAAATCATACAGAGAGTTTGTTCGACTTGAAGGTGTTACTCGACCAACATTGGTTTGTTCGAGCAGAGAAGACTGGTCGAGCAGAATGTGCAAAATCGTCCAGAGAGCTTGCTCGACCAGTTGCTCGAGTTCGAGGCCTTGCTCGACTTTGGACGCATGGTCGAGAGGATGTTCGTTGTTGCTATTTATGGTAATTCCGGATGTCTTTTATCAAATTTGACGTGTGCTTCAAGTAAAGGCCCATCCTAAGCCCATAAGGAGGTCCCATGAGTATAAAAGAAGAGCTTTCGCAGGAGAAAAAGAGAACACACATCATTTATCATCCATCTACCACCGAAACCCTATAATCATCCTAGGGGGTCATGAGAGAGATTCGTCTGGCACGTCAAGTAAGATCATATCAATCAACCATGATTGTTCCTAGATCAATCATGGGCTAGAACCACCCCGGTAGTTCTAGGGTTATGAAAGTTTTATGAGTTAATTGAATTTTCATGTGTAAACTCCGTACAACACTATTTGTAGTTTATTCTATATAAGATTGTGCTTTTCAATTCATACTCACGGTCGTTTTGTGAATCATTAATTGTTATGTAAAGTCTGAATACATCTCTTCATTATTGATTGAGTGCATTCACCGCTGAGCAGGATTACATGTTATAATTCTAAGTGAAGGGATTCCGAAGTCTTATTAGAACTATCTTATATATATACTTGTTAATTGAATCTTATTCGGGTTAATAAGTAGGGTAAAGAGTAAAAGTTTATAGTACCTAAAAAGGGAGATCAAATCGGGTTATAGTACTAAGTGCTCGGGAAATAATTGATTATGATAGTACCTAGGATGGGAGGTGAAGTATATCTCTTACTCCAAGGATATTCACACGCGTCATATGCTTATTTGCTTGTGTCTATAGAGTAAACTTGCATGGTTTAGTGATGCGTTCATAAACCACAAGCCAGAGTTGGCCATCAACACATGGAAAGGAAATTAATAAGTAAAATTGGATGACCTGAAGAACTACTTAATTACTTACTTGATCACAACTGAATTTTCTCTATTGCTTGTTTTTTTACTTTGCTATTTCAATTATATGTTATTTAGTTTCGTAATCAATCCAAATTCAATTTGCCACATAATCTTAGTTAATTAGAATATAATTAAATTGATAATCATCCGTCCCTTGGGTTCGATAATCACTTGATTGCCTATCGAAACTACAATTGATATCCTTTATACTTGGAGATAATTTTGTGTGTTGAGAAAACGCTCATCAATCACGCTGACAGTGGCTATCGGTCGCAGCGCCAGTGAATCACATCAATCTGCTTAATGCCAACAACTGTGTATCGCCGAGTCTGCTGCACGTCGGAAACCGTGCGCCACATCTAGTGCACTACCGGGTGCACCACTTGGTTTCCAGTATGAAAATACGCACACCACCGTGTGCCCCTCTGAGCATGCCACCGGACGCTCTGCTTGGTTTTCAGCATAAAAATACGCAGGCCACCGCGCGCCCCTCCGAGCACGCCACCGGGCGCTCTGCTTGGTTTCCAGCACGAAAAGTTGCACGCCACCGCGCGCCCCTCTGAGCACTCCACCAGGTGTTCTGCTTGGTTTCCAGCATGAAAACACGCATGCCACCGCGCGTCCCTCCGAGCGCACCACCAGGAGCTCCGCAGGTTTCTTAGAAACCACGCACGACGCCACGTACAATGCCACGCACGATGCCCGGCCATGTGTCTGGTTTCTTCTCAGCATGCCCGCCAGTGCACCTGGTTTCTTCCTCAGTACGCCCACCAGTGCGTCTGGTTCTTCCTAAGCACACCCGCTAGTCCTCCATCTTCAACCTTACACTCCCAGCTCCAGGCTGCTAACTGGCGCAACGCTCAGCTCATCCAGCACGCTGCGCACCTAGCAAATTAGTCGTCCATCCTTGTGCATGCCTGCAACTCCTCAACGAGCATCGCGCTTGGCTTGATGCCCGGTAGTCCGCACGGCATGCCCGCCTGGCACGCCACCGGGCACCCAGCTGTGCTGCCTACCGAGTGCCTAGCCCGCCAGGTCACTCTGCCTAATGCATGCCCTTGTGCCCAGTAAGCTATCCAGCACTACCAGCCGCACGCCTTCGCACTTGGCTCCAAGCTCGCCAAACGGGCACCAGTCATCTTCTTTAATACGTGAAATTTCACGAACAGGTATAGTCTGAATCTCTGGCCGGGCGCTCATCATTGTCGTTCATCGTGAATTTAATGAACAGATACAGTTTGAATCGTTCACCCCCATCGACGATACAGGGATTATATAGGCACAATCAAATCATACCAAAACCTAGGGATTATACAGGCACAATCAAATCATACCAAATCCTTAATTTTGTCTTCAAACAACTTTTCTACTTCAAGTTCTGTCTTAGATAACAGCGCTTCTCCAGATGATGCATCAATAAGAACACGCGACTCACAATCCAATCCATATTAGAAGATACTTATGTACTGAGCCTTAGACATCCCATGCTGTGAGCACTGCCTGAGCATATCTTTAAACATGTCCCACGCCTCATGAAATTTCTCACCCTGATAACACCTTAGAGGGTGACATGTATCTCTCCAAGAACTTCGGCTAAAGTTGGTCTCATGTAATGCAATCTGTGGCATCAAGAGTCTCATACCAAACTTCTACTCTATCAATCAAAGAGAACTTGAATAAGGCAAATCGTTTAACATTATCATTAGCTCCAGCACCCTTTTAAGTGTTCGCACAACCAAGGAATCTTTTGAGATGCTGATATGAATCTTCAAAGAAACCTCCAGAAAAGGGATTCTTCCATACCATGTTAATAAGAGCGGGATGTATTTCAAAATCTTCACATTCTCCCTTGCTCCTATCAACCCCATGTTGCCAATCCCATTATTCTTGAAAATTTCACAGATTGCAACATTATCCAGATTCTGCTCTGCTCTGGCCATGTTAAGCTTAATGTGTTATTCCTTCCTTTCTTTCATCTCTTTTTCCTAATGCACAAGTACCTCAAAAAAATTCTAGGTTAGATAGAAATAAATAATCACAAATAAAAGTCTTAATCAAACTAGAAATTATAAAATCAATAATAGCAACGGCGCTAAAACTTGATGCGCGTTTTCTTTGCACGCAAAATTAATCCCCAAGTATTAAGGATATCAAATGCAGTTTAAGCAAGCGACCAAGTTAAATATCGAGCCCAAAGGACAACGTATTATCAATTTAATTATTTACTAAATTAATTAAGACGAATTATGGCAATAAAGTTGGGATTTAATTATCAACTACTACATAATTAATTAAAATAACAAATAAAATAAATTAAACACTAGAATAATACGAATGTGACTAAAGAATGGAGAATAGATAGTCTAGGGTAATTCAGTTTCACTCATTAATTTCTTTTTTGTGTATCAGTGTCTGACTCTGCCTTGTGGATTATAGACACATTACTAAACCATGCAAATCTACTCTATAGACATAAGTAAAAATGCTTGTAACACATGTGAATAACCTCGGAGCAAGAGACATAATTTCACCACCCTTTCTAGGTACTATCAGTATCAATTATTTCCCTGGCCAATTGGTACTCTAACCTGATATGATCTCCCTTTATAGGTACTATAAAATTACCCTCTTTATCCTGCTTACTAACCCGAATTCCATTCAATAAATAAACATTCATATATGACCGTTCTAATGAAACTTCTAACTCCCCTCACTTAGAATCATAAAAACAAATCATGTTCAACAGTGAACGCGCTCAATCAACAATCAAGATATATATTCAGACTCTATATAACAGTTAAAGATGCACAAAATGACTGTGAATATGGATTAAAATGCATAATCATATATAAAATAATTCCACAAGTAGTATTGTAAGGAGTATACACATGAAAGTTCAATTAATTCATAAAACCATTCAAAACCCTAGATTTACCAAAAAGCTCTAGCCCATGGTGTTACGAAAAATAATCATGGGTGTTGGATAGATCTTATCCATATGTCTAAAAAATACAAGATAAATTAGGAAACAATATAAATCCTAGATTTGGGCGTCGTCGCGTCCTTCTCCCTCTTGAATCCTCCTCTTGGTTCTCCTCTTGATTCAGCAGATGAATCCCCTTTTATACTTGTAAGCTCTCCTAATGGACCTTGGATGGGCTTTTTTCTTGGAAAATACGTAAATACACGCACTGGGTGAAACGATCCAATTTATCATAAAGATGTAAATAACCTTTTAAGAGAAAATTTTAAATCCAATAAGATTTAATCAAAAGAGACAGACAAATTTTTGTGAAATATAACATTGTTTGCAACGGAATTAAATTAAAATAACAACAATTAAAAATGAATCATATTTCCTAGCGTAGTTAAAATGATGACTTTATTTGAAAAATAAAATAATCATACAATTGAATATAAAACACTTTATTTCAAGTAAAAATAATAAATGAAAAGATTTGCATTAAATTAAATTACTGTACATGAACTATAAGTAAATATAAAGTTATGGCTATTGAATAAATATAAAACAGTTCATCATGATAAACATGTAATAAATGTAAGAATGGTATGATAAATCCAAATAAATACCAATTAATTACTTTATCACTCATCATCTCTCTCTGTACTCCATCTCCTTTAATCTGTAAAATGTTTAATTGATGGGAAGAGCAAACCACATCTCAGTGGGAAAATATTTGTCTACAATATATAACTCATGTATAAATATCAATAAATCACGAACAATACGTAAATCTTATCTGTGAACATGTCTGTGAATGATCGATCATGAAGTACGGTGGGCGTTACCCGAGGATTTCTTTAAAATTCCGACACCTGAAAGTGCCCTGACTTAAATAGTGTATAAGCACGGCGAGCCTTCCAAGGGACTTTTTACAATTCAAGTATTCCTGAGGACCTTTGTATCAGTCCCGAACCCATATGACGGTTCTTAGCTACATGTCTATGATTAGTATACTCTATATCTGTGGATAGTATTACGAGTAATACTCTATGACTGTGATGCAAGCAATAACTTATCAACGTAACACATAAGCACATACGTTAGACAAAGTTTAGATTTCCCCACCTGAAATGAATGTCGATGATGAATGGATGCACTTGAATGTAGATGATAAATCTGTGTCTTGTAATAATTTTCATCTAACATAAAACTATATTTATCTCAAATTAATAAGCAAACTTAAAATAGAAATAAGATAATGAGTTTAAATCTCTAGAATATAGTAGAAGTGATACTTCAGTATTTAAATATGAGAGATTAACAGAATTTACTATGAATGGTTTTATTAAATACCAATGCATAGATAATTCATGACTGATAAAATAAAAATAAGATCACTCCGAAATTTAAATATATGTAATCTTTTGTGACTGGAATAACATATCCAAATTTAATAATATAATAAGGTGTAAAACTAAGTGTTTTGGATTTTTCAAAGTAGTTGTAGTAAAAGCTAAAATTTCTCATATGCACAAATAACAACTTAATATATTTAAATATAAATGATGAAATCATATAAAAATCATATGAAATACAATACATGTAATAATATATAGTTTATCCAAAAATTATGATTTTTAGGGATCAGTAAATATGATTTTCATATTTTAAAAGATTGAGATAAGATATTCTTGAAACAATTTAAACAATAATAAAATATTTATAATAATATTATATGGAAAAACTTGTGCGCACCTGGCACACGGAGCACATTCCGTGCGCCTTTAGAATTTTTTGTTAAATTGTATACACTTTAGTATAAAGATGTGTACCCTTTATTTTCTGAAGAAAAAGAAAAAATATTAATGAAAAATATATACTCTTTAGAACAAAATGGTGTACCCTTATTAATTAAACTGTATATCCTTTAGAACAGAACAATGTACCCTTGCCCATAATACTAAAATTCCAAAGGAGCACGGTGTGCCCCCCGGGACACGCAAGACCAACTCATATTATATAACTCCCATGAACGTGAAAATAAAAAAAAATCTTAAAATCTTAAAATATATGATATATATAGGAATCAGAATATGTAGATTACATTAAATATTTATTTTATATTTTTAAATAAGAAAATAGAAGTTGATGCGAATCATATATTAGTGTAATATAAAACTAATATAAAATCATACATGTTCTCAAAATTATTAGAAATATTATTGAGAGCTTAAAACTCCGTAGAATATGACATATAATAAAATCATAATAAGTTGAGGTCATTAAAAGGGTTTTGAGATAATAAAATTGAAAACATAATACATAACAGTTCATATACAGAAGTCAGTGTAAATTTAATTTAAAATCATTTACTCATTTTTTTCAATAGGATATTTTTACCGTGCATCATAAAAACTGTAGTATAAAATATATAAAATTATAATAATATTTTAAAATCTTTAAATATTTTATTTGTAATTTCAAATCGGTAGTGAGTTCATGATCTAAACTAAATGTACTAATATTTTAAATTTTGTATAAAATAATAGAGTACTCCAAATAATATGAAAATTTTGTAGATTACTAGAAACACCATAAGTATAACATATATGAAAATAAGGATTTTTAGAGCCCTTTAAATATACTTTTATAATTTCTAAACTGAAAACATAACATATTTGACATAATGATCAGAAACATTGAAAAATTAATATAAAATAATATAATCGTCCTTTCGATATGAAATTTTTACAGAACATCAAAAACTTCATGATTTATAACATACCCAAAATCCAGATCATTTAGAATGGTATAATTACATAATTTAAAATTTCTAATCAGATATCTATAAATTTCCCGATTTTGCAGACAGAAGTATAAAATTTGTATAAAATAAAATACAATTAACAAATCATGAAATTGTAAATATGATTCTGAAACTAAATATTAAAAAACATATTAAAATTTAGTAGCCATTGGAAATAAATAGATACAACTTTGAAATTTTAGAAATGGATTACCTTGAATGTGTAAATATGGATGAAATCTGAAAAACTTGTTTCCATGGATGTTTGATGATTGAAATGTCTGGGTTTTGTGTGTGTTGCATGTGCATTTTTCATAGGAGAGAAAATGAAGAAAAGTATATTTCTACTCTTTCTTTCTCAAACCCTAATATTACGGCAATGGAGAGAAATAAATTTTAAAAAGAATAGACCGATCCCTTTCTTTTATTTTTAAATGTAAACATAAACAAATTGGGCTTGAAATCTTGGCTCATTTTTTTTAAAATTTATGGGCGGTACTATTGTCACCCGACTCTTTATTGAAGGCACCCGATATCTAATTTTATTTTAATAAAAATACTATTTTACTCTAATTATAATTATTCACAAATTTTTTTAAATTTACATTTAAAATTTAATTATTACTTTCCCCACCCCAAATGCACCTACCCCTCTTATGTCAGGTTGCCGCTGCCGCTCTCCACCCATACCCTCTCCCGAATTGCTCAAACTCTCTGAAAATGTTCCTCTAGTCTTTCACTGCAGATAAGAGTATTTACCCTCTGAAATCCTTAATTAAATCCAAGATTTATTTTCACTTTACACCTAAATTTTTTTAATCTTCATTCTGTTGGAAAAAAAACTCATAACACAAAATTACATTTGATCTGTACTACAAATCTTTAGTCCAGCAAGAAATGGAATCACAGAAACAAAAACAGTAAGCCACCCAATTATAGAAATCAAAAGTTGTATTACAAGGTTATGTTAACTTTCTAATCCAATGCTTTTCAAAACCAAAAAAAAAAATCATTGAACCTCCCAACACTAGTGCTATTAATACAGAATAGCAGTATTACTGAAAGCCATCTAAAAATCATCAATGGCTTCACCCTTTGATTCATGATGCATCAAATGATGTTCACTGCTATAGATAATTGCCAGGATTAATTTCTTCACGACGAGAGCTTCTCCAGCGACTCTGATGAATTTCAGCCAAACCATGGGTGCCACCCGCAAGGTCGACGGCAACTTTATTTGTGGATTGTGATATTTGACTTTACACACCTGTGAGTTGATATTTGGATGTGTAATGTAATAAAAGGATAAAAAGAATTGAGTTTGTGTTATTAAATTTTAAACAAATTTAATATAGGGCTATTTTTGTCATTATAGTAAATTTAATTAAAATAGCGGGTGCCTTATTAAAAGCTCGGGTGGCATTAATGCCGCCCAAAATTTATTATCATGAAGTGAAAAGATTAAAGTTAAACCCTTTTAGAATAACTTAAAGTTTAATTGGCTTTAAATAAAAATATTTATCATGATTTAAAAATATATAAAAATATCGGGACATTACACTGGGGTGTAAAACACGATAAAAATAGATTTGTGTGTCCCCGCTCGACCAAAGTGTTCTGGTCGAGTAAGATTGACCTTAGTCGAGCGGCTAGTCGAGCAGCATTGCGCAGTCTCACAGTTTCGCACATAACTTCTACATACAAACTTCGATTTGAATGATTCTTGCGCTCTCGCGATTCTCTATTCCTTGGCTTTCTATTCATATAAAAAATTAACAAAAACTCCAACATTTGAATATGTAACAAGTCATGAAAAGTGGCACAGTCGTGCTAAGTAGAAATGACTTGTAACTTTTTCGTTTGGACTCCGATCGAGGTTTTTCTTACGCCAAAACAACTCTCTCTTCTGTAGCTTTCCAACCATATATCACACTTTCAATTTTGAGCTCCAAAAAATACAAAAAAATTACACAAGTTGCACACTTTCACATTTTCTCCAACTTTGCACTTTCGATCCCTTTTTCCACTTAAAATACAATAAAACACCTCAAACACACCTTTTTTCAAACATAATAAATATGGGACACTTGTGCTAATATATAACAATAATTTCCATAAAAAAAGTATTAAATTGGACACTCGAACACGCTTATTTTCACTCTCATCACCACTAACATTTAATGTTAAAAACATCTCCTAAAACCTCTTTAAATGATAAATTGTCTATAATTTAAAGAGTCAAGTAATAAAAATTACCTCCAACAACCCCTTTAAATTAATAAAAAGATTTACATAATCATTTTGGCTCTTCAAATTTACAAAGTCATAACAACTCTTTAAAATTAAATGTCTTCAATATTTCATTAGTTCCAACACTCCTCTTTCTTGAAATTTACATCAAAATATTTATTATTTCATATATTTAATAAAATAAATTATGAGGAAACACAAAAAATAAAAGAAAAAATAAATACTATAATAAATAAGCACTGGAAAGATAACAAATTAAAGAAAATATAAAGAGGGTGTTGGAGAGGATTGAAAATATGATTATGTATATTTTAGATACTCTCTATGTTATGTAAAATCCTCTTCAAATTATAAAGAGGCTATTGGAGATGCTCTAAGAATTTAACAAATAAGATCATCTCCAAAAGACTTGCTAAACTAAAAAAATGTTAAATTTTGAAGAATAATTAATCAAAATATCACTCCAACAAACTCTCTATTTTAACTTTTAATTTTACATGACAAGATTCACTCTTCAAGTTTAGAGAATCAAATCAAGTTCTTTAAAATTAAATGCATTTAATGATTCATTGTTTCCAGAGTTGATCTAATGCATAACAATTGTACACTAACAACATAACTCATTTTTAGAAATGGGTCAGATATATAACCCCCAAATTATGCAAATGGGTCATTCCTTCCTTCAGCATCCGATCCCCTCTCTTATCTCTCTTATCCCTCACAACTCAACCACCATAATCTCTACCTCTGTCGCCGCCTTGTTTTGTTTTGTTTCTCCTCACCCTACAGTCTCCCTCATTCCGGCTCTGCCTCTCACTCCACCGCCTCTCCTCTTCCTCACGTGCTATATGTTATTTTGAATCAATTGAAATTGATTCTCGAAGTTGATTGGTGTTGGGTCATATTTCAGTTAGTTAGGTTGTTAGCTTTTACCTATTCTTATGGAGCCAAGTTGAGTGGATTACTGCTTTAGTATTTTACGTTGGAGTTGCTGGTTTTTAGTTGTTAGTTGAGTTAGTGGATAGTGGAGTAGTTCTATAAATATGATGTTTAAACGTTGAGTCATGTACTAGAGAATTATCAATATAGAGTCTTGCTGTTGTTGGCAAACATATAGCACTTTAATTTTCTTCAAATCATCAGTGGTATCAAAGCCTGGTTGGCTGGTATCTGGGGGTACAAAGGGTTGTGTGAGAGTAAAAAAATTGTGAGGGGAAACACTGGGAAGTGAGGTGAGGTTGAGAGTGCTACAAAGATTATTTTTTTTGCAGCAGCAAGTGTAATCGATGGCCACAGAGAATTTTGTACAGCCCGCGATTCCTCGTTTCGATGGTCATTATGATCATTGGAGCATGTTAATGGAGAATTTTATGAGATCGAAAGAATATTGGCAAGTAATTTCCGATGGACTAAAAGAACCAGCCGCCGACACGATATTAACAGATGCACAAAGGCTGGAGTTAGAAGGATTACGTTTGAAGGATCTCAAAGCAAAGAATTACCTCTTCCAAGCTATTGATCGTTCAATATTGGAAACTATTCTTTGCAAGGAGACATCCAAGGATATTTGGGATTCTATGAAGAACAAATATCAAGGCTCTACAAGGGCGAAGAGGCAGCAGCTTCAAGCCCTTCGTTCGGAGTTTGAAATGCTTCGGATGAAATCGGGAGAATCTGTCATAGATTATTTCTCTCGAACGATGGCAATCGTCAACAAAATGAGAATTCATGGTGAAAAGAAGGAAGATGTTGCAATAGTTGAGAAGATACTCCGTTCAATGACTCCAAAATTCAATTTTATTGTCTGTGCTATTGAAGAGGCCAATGATGTTGAGAAACTCTCAATTGATGAACTACAAAGTTCTCTACTGATACATGAACAGAAAATTAAACAGCAAGATAGTGAGGAGCAGGCCTTAAAGGCTTCAACACCAAATCACCACACAACAAGGGATGATAGAGGACGGGGCAGAGGACGAAATTGAGAAAGAGGGAGAGGGAAAGGTAATAATGATCATGGTCACATTCAACACCACGAAAATCAATTTCAAGATAGAGGGAATGGACGAGGTCGAGGTGGCCATCACGCATCAAGGTCAGCAGACAAATCTGATGTGGAGTGCTACAAATGTCATAGGTATGGCCATTATCAATCTGAGTGTCGAACTATAGACAAATCTGATGTGGAGTGCTTCAAGTGTCATAGATTTGGTCACTACCAATCAGAATGTCGAACTAATTTAGACATACAGAATGGAGAAAGAACCAATTTTGCAGAAAAGGAAGAAGAGGTGTCTCTCTTGATGGTTTGCCATGAGAAAGAAGAAATTCAACAAAACATGTGGTACTTAGACACCGGTTGCAGCAACCACATGTGTGGTGATAAAGAAGCATTTTCAGAATTAGATGACTCATTCCAAAGCACTGTCAAGTTTGGTGATAACTCCACCGTAGAAGTTATGGGAAAAGGAAAAGTTGCTATTCACAGTAAGGATAACTTCACCCACACCATCTCTAATGTTCTTTTTGTCCCGGATTTGAAGACCAACCTCCTCAGTGTGGGCCAACTGCAAGAAAAAGGTTACGCCATTACAATAAAAGGTGGAGTGTGTCAAATTCAAGATGCAAAGTTGGGCTTAATTGCTCAAGTCAAGATGACGGCAAATAGAATGTTTCCTCTTTACCTTAAAAATGGCACTCACTCATGTTTCTCAGCAAGAATCACTGATCCCTCATGGTTATGGCATTTTTGCTATGGCCATTTAAATTTTCGTGGATTAAAGACTCTACAACAGAAGAGTATGGTGGATGGTCTTCCTCAATGTGCCTCTCCAATAGAAGTTTGTGAAGAATGTGCTGTTAGCAAACAACATCGAAATCAATTTCCTCAAGGAAAATCATGGAGAGCAACAACACAATTGGAGCTAGTTCATTCGGATATTTGCGAGCCAATAAATCCGTCTTCAAGTGGAGGTAAAAGATATTTCATTAGTTTCATTGATGATTTTAGTCGGAAAACTTGGGTCTATTTTTTGCAAGAGAAGTCGGAAGCATTTACAGTATTCAAAAGCTATAAAGTGTTTGCTGAAAAAGAAGTTGGCAAATCATTAAAAGTCCTACGCACTGATCGTGGCGGAGAGTATACCTCACATGAATTTGCAATTTTTTGTGAGAGTAATGGAAATAAAAGGCAACTTACAGCAGCATATTCTCCACAGCAGAACGGAGTTTGCGAGCGGAAAAATCGCACTATATTGAACATGGTCAGAAGCTTATTATCAAGTAGCGGCGTTCCGAAAAATTTTTGGCCCGAAGCAGTGAATTGGAGCATTCATATTTTGAATAGAAGTCCCACATTTTCTGTTCAAAATATGACACCAGAGGAGGCATGGAGTGGACGACGCCCAACAGTGGCACATTTTAGAATTTTCGGATGCGTGGCCTACGCCCATGTTCCGGACCAGAATAGGATAAAACTTGATGACAAGGGAGTGAAATGTGTCTTCCTTGGTGTTGCTGATCAGTCAAAAGCCTACAAGTTTTACAATCCTAATTCTAAAAAGGTTATCATCAGTCGTGATGTTATCTTTGATGAAGGAAATTTCTGGCCATGGAAAATAAGTATTTCCAACCATCAAATTCCTACTTGTTTTGATGGTGAAAGTGAGGAGGAGAGGCCACAAGGGGAACTCAACCAAGAAACTACCTCTGGCATTCAAAACTCACCGGGTGCTGAATTGAATGAAGAGCAAAGAAGCCAACGGGTTAGGAAAAGACCAGCATGGATGATTGACTATGAGGTAACGGATATCAACCCAATTGAGGATCCAATCACACACTTTGCTTTGTTTTCCGATTGTGATCCTACAGATTTTGAGGAAGCTGTCAAAGACTCGAAATGGAGAAAAGCAATGGATGAAGAAATCGCAGCCATTGAACGGAACAATACGTGGGAGTTGATCAATCTTCCGAGAGGCCATAAGACTATTGGTGTCAAATGGGTGTACAAAACCAAACTGAAGGAGAATGGCGAAGTTGAAAAATATAAGGCATGCCTCGTAGCTAAAGGCTATCGTCAAAAGTATGGAGTGGATTATACAGAAGTCTTTGCCCCTGTTTCTAGACACGATACAGTTCGACTTGTGATAGCGATGGCAGCGCAACACTCATGGCCTATTTTCCAATTGGATGTGAAATCTGCATTTTTACATGGTGATCTTGAAAAATAGGTATTTGTTGATCAACCCCCTGGTTATGTGAAATTTGGCTGTAAAGATAAGGTTTACAAACTTAAGAAGGAGTTATATGGGCTAAAACAAGCACCACGTGCTTGGTATAGTCGCATAAATGCTTACTTTTCTAAGGCAGGATTTAAGAAGTGTCCATTTGAGCATACACTTTATGTTAAAGGTGGAGATGGAGGTAAATTGCTCATTGTGTGCTTATATGTTGATGATCTTCTCTTTACGGGAAATGATAATACCATGTTTGAAGAATTAAAAAAATCTATGATGGCTGAATTTGAAATGTCTGATCTTGGAATGATGCATTATTATTTGGGTATTGAAGTGGTACAAACTGCAGCTGGGATTTTTATTTCTCAAAGGAAGTATGTGAAAGAGATTTTGGAGAGGTTTCAAATGGAAAATTGCAATCCTGTTAGCACACCAACTGAAGCAGGTTTGAAGCTTGTACGGGATCCTGGAGGGAACAAGGTTGACATCACACTTTACAAACAAATTGTGGGTAGTTTGATGTATATAACGACCACAAGGCCTGATATAATGCATGCTGTAAGCCTTATTAGCAGGTACATGGAATGTCCAAAGGAGATACATCTTATAGCTGCTAAAAGGATATTACGTTACTTACAAGGAACGGCTGAATATGGCATATTTTATAAGAAGAAAAAAGGGTTCAAGTTGATTGGCTATGCGGATAGTGATTATGCTGGAGATCAAGATGACAGAAAAAGCACTTCGGGGTATGCCTTTATGCTTGGCTCAGGAGCTGTTTCATTATAACTAATACACGACTTTCTCAAACTCAAACTCCAATGCATCATAATACACCGCCTCTATTTTACCAAGCTCCATTCACAGTGGCTCAGAATCCCTCCCACACTTCTATGCGCCAGTATCACCCTGGAGCCCATCCCTCCACCATCATCCCACTCTCTCATACTCTTTCTATTCAATTTTGATATCCTCTCTCTCTCCCCATTGGAAACCTACAATCCATATGAAGTTAACTCCTGCCATCTCCAACCCAGAAGCTATTTACCTTTGTTACGAATCTCAAAATCACCAACAAATACAATAACAAATTAAAATTAAAACTCAATCACAGATTTAAATTCAAAATCAATTCACCAACAAATACAATAAAGAATTAAAATTAAAATTCAATTACAAATTTCACTATATCAATTAATAAATTTAAAAAAAAAAGTACGATTATAACAAAAAGGCATATTAAATCACATGGAGTGATAAAGTGGAGAGAATAGAAGGAGAGACGTAATAAGTCTCCTACTGTAATGGAGTAGCAAAGTAGAGAGAATAGAAGGAGACACTGCAACTATTACGTAGAGAAGAGGCGATTAATGAGAAGAGTGGTGGTATGGATGCGCAACCTTTACGGAGGAGGAGAGCACTGCAACTGTTATGGAAAGGAGAGGAGGAGCGTGTAGAAGAAAGGGATAGAGGAGAAGGTGGAGCAACGGAGGCGGAAGGAACAAATCGTGATTTGAGAGAGAAAAAGGAAGGAAGATGATGGAAAGTGGGTGGAACAAATGAAATTAGGGTACCAAATTTATTATACTCCCTCCGCCCTTCAAAAGTTTTGAGGGCTTTTACTTTTTTTACACGTAGATTAAGAAGTATTATTATTTAATGTGTAGTGAGTAGTTGTATTAGTGGGAGTGTGGACCACATATTTTTATTATATTAGAGGGGGTGTGTGTCTCATGTGTAAAAAAGGAAAGATGACTCTTTGGTTTGGACGACCAAAATGAAAAAAATACCCTCTTTAAATGGGACGGAGGGAGTTTATGTCGGGTCAAAAATTGAAATTGGTAGATTTAACCCTATTGTACCTTAAAAATAATTATACAATAGTATTTGTCTTGTTCCCAATGCTTTTTTTTAAAAAAAGTAACATAGATTGAAGTGTCAAATCAATTTTATATTGCATTAATAATCAAAGTAATAATGAAGAAAATAAATACTCCCTCCATCTGCTTCTAAGGTATTAATTTTACTACTTTTAGCGTCTGCTTCAAAGGTATCAATTTCCCCTATTTAGTAAAAAAATACAGAATGCTCACCACTTCCCTCTAATATAATTACCCACTTTACATATAATAATAATAATATTTCTTAATCCACGTGCAAATGAATACCTTAGAACCGGACGGAGGGAGTAGAAAATATGTGTAATAATTAATTAATATTGGGAATATTGAAAATAAAAACTAAATATGAAGAGTGTTGGAGAATTTTTAAAAATATCACTCTTTAAATTCAAATTTCTTTTTAATTCATGAAAAAATTTTAAAGAAGTTTTTGGAGTTGATCAGAAAATAAAGTAATATACTGAAAATTTAAAAGGCGGTCCAATTAAAGGTACTGAAAATTTAAAAGGCGGTCCAATTAAAGGTCAAAGGAATGAGATCCAGAAAACTATATCTCACCATTCGACTTCAATTGTTACTTCAAAGGAAAAAGTTCCTGCACATCGGGGAACGCCGTGTTCCCAAGTGAACATAACTCTCCCCCTTCATATTCTATTAAAACTTATATATTATCAGAGGTTTAAATTGTAAAGGAGCACGGTTTTTCGGGGCACAAGAGTCTCACTCTACTTCAAATCCACCGACTGCCACACCACCAACTTGTCTTTCAGCACCTCCCTTGCTGGTACCTGCTTTCTTTTCTTCCTATTGTGACTTTTAATGCCCCTGCTATTCTCTGTTCTGTTGATCTCCAGTAATCCTTAGACCACTGACGATCTGGGTTGTTTGAATGTATTGCATCGCCTTTTAATTTTGTATCTCTTGATTTTGGTGCTTTGAATTTTCATCTATCTTTTTACAAGTATACTTAGTTTCTCATCTTGGGAGTGGTTAACTACAACGTGATTTTGATTGGTCATTAGTTGCTTAAATGTGCACATCAATTTAACATGCAAAGCATTTAATGTAGGCATATTTTATATATATCAATATTTTTCTGAACTCTAGAGGATAAATGCATGAATTATCAATGGTAGAGGTGCTGACTTGAAAGTGACCATAACCTTTGGAGTTTTTGTTCATGGTTTCTATCTAATCTTTTGAATAATTGAACATCTTTCTACTTCTAGAATATCTGTTGCCTAGCTTCTATATGGTAATGAATAGTTGGTGCTATAACTAATTGAATTCGTGATTGAATGTATGATTATCACTTCCTGAAAGCCATTTGAGGTAGGGGGAAGGTTAAGGAATATTTTAACTTACATTATCAACAGTTGTATTAGTTCAGAAATAGTTCTATTTAATGGTTAGAAAACTAGGTAAAAGGAGTTCGACTTTTGAGTTAGTATACAACATAAAAATTGTTCAAGTTTTAAAATTTGAGACATTGAACCTTTAAATGTGGGAGGATATAATATTTATTGTTATTGCCCACTATCATGGCTTTTATTTCTGACTGAAAATTTGTAGCGTAATGACCTGAAATCATGATAGAAGGTGCACTCTATTGTAGATGAAATGGATATAGTAGTGTTTAAATTCTGAATATGCATGGTGAAATTTTTGAACAGTGCTTATTTCATCCATGACGGTTTGCAACCAAAAATCTTATATTCCATATCAACCCAATGTTTGCTCGACTTATAATTTTTTCAGTTTTTTGTGACTGATCTTAAGTCCATAATCTGTATTTTTTTGTAATTTGTTATGCCAAGTGAGAGAGGGAGTGGAATGTCGATTATAACACCCATATTGCTGGTAAAGCAGTCCCTTTTAAAGCTCTAGTTCTGTGCTGAATACCAGATGTCCCTGCGTGTACATAATTTTGCTCTGTTATTTGTTCAAGTGATGTATAATGCATAATGAATTGTCTATGTGATATTTGATGGATAGGACAGAGGAGTTAAAGCATTATTGTTGATTCAAAACGGAAAGGGAAGAGATTCCCAGGCAGCATGTCTAAGACAATTCCAGTTGGACCTGTGTCTTTAATCGTGCAATATTAAATCATAGGAGAAGACTTGAAAAATATAATTCTCCTAAGAATGCAAGTGGAGTATCTTTTTTGTTACTATATTGTTTCCCTATCAAGTATTGCATTTACCAATTTAATATAAAAATGCCCTTAATATGACTTGTCTAAGCTGAAATTTGTTGAAGTTTTACGGATAATAGTTTAGATAATGACATAAAGTATGCTTGTTGCAAAGTTTACTTCTATTATTGTTTGTAATGATTTATATATTACAAGCCCCTCTGAAGATCACATGTCTCCTGACTAAAAACAAAATTAAGGCCCTAAAGAAGAAATCCTCTCTATCAATATCTAAAAGGACAAACTAAGATTTTTATGGTTTGAATCCCACCAAGAAACCTTAAAGTTAAGCCTTTCACTCAACTCACCATGGGTCTTGTTAATTATACATTAACTCCCATGTGTGGCTACTGGCTAATTTAACCATATACTTTCTCTATTAATTTAGTGCATGGTGATGAGCCCTTGTTTATTGTTAAAATGACTAAAATATCATAGAATCTTTGTAATATGAAGTTGCTGCAGTGAATTTTCTCTTAACTCCCATGTGTGGCTACTGGCTATTTTAACCGTATTCTTTCTCTATTAATTTAGTTCATGGTGATGAGCCCTGGTCTTACTGTTAAAATGACTAAAATATCATAAAAACTTTGTGATATGAAGTTGCCATAGTGAGTATTCTTATATGGTCAATCCTGCTATGGCCCGATCTATTGAAATAGTTGGTTTTAGTATGTCTTTTTAAAATTTACATGGATCAGAATTGACTAGAGTGTTTTTCAACAGGAGTCAGACATCTTAAATGGGCTGGAGAATCTTGGGCAACAGTCATCAGATTGGTACTTCTTTTGCATCTCTCCCTCTGGGTTTCAGAAACTGGGAAAGCAATGATTGAATAACGTTTGGATGGTTGGAACAAGGAATTGGAGGCAAGTGTAGCTGATATAACCTCTACTGCGTTATTAGATCATGATTCATGGGATTTTACACCTATCATACTTATCTCGGCATCATCCACAAGTTGCACATTTTAGCTCCGGACAAACTGTAAATTTAGTTGGAATTATATTGCTGGAACTTGAGATGACGAGGAAAGTTGGGCTAGAGGTTTATCGCCAGATCTTTTCTGGAAACATGCTTATGATATTATAAGCTCAGATCCTGACTTGTGTAGCCAAAAGATGGTGAATATTATTGAAAAGGGCCGTGTTTGTCATGCATCTAAGGGAGAAAAGGCTCCACAGGTGTTTGTTAGAGCTTTAAAGTGCCCAGGGAACACACGTCTCCAATAAGAGTGGGAGAGCCAGTAGAGTTGGAAAATGGAACTGTTGCTGAGGGTGAGAAGTCAAAAACCAATGATTGTATATCATTTTTGAGCTCTACCATCATTGCAGTTTGCAAATTTCAGCTTGGTAACCAATTTTTCATTTGCTACTTTGCAAAAGATTTTTAATTTTTCATGCTTCCAGTTACCTTTCCTTTTTACTAAGAAACATATCACTGATTTGTTGAAGCCAAAGTCATTCTGCTTTTGTCCTCTATAGAGTTCATGGAAAAACATTCAGGCCAAACTCCTATTTGATGCTTATATGTCATATTGCAATAAATTGGTTTCTTATCTGTTATATTCTGATTGTGCTATGCTGATTTTCAATGAACTCATGATATTCTATTTTTCAGAAATGGAAGTCCCTTCTCCCTACTGCATATTATGACTAGTACTTTCACTTGCCGATTCTGGTACGTGTTGTGTTGTTCTGATTAGTACTTGCACCATATGTTACTCCTAAGTGCTACTATATATTTATGATCAACTCAATCAAAATTGATCTCTTTAAATCATATTCTCACTTTTGCAAGTTTACTTGGTAGTTCAACTTATTTAATCTCATTTGACTCCATAAGCTTTCTTTAATAAATCAATTAATAACCAACTTTGAAAATCATGGGATTGTAATTCTTTCTTAATTTTATTCCTCATTTGAACAGGACTTCAAAAATTAAGTGTTTATCTTTGTCAAGGAATATCCCTTCTGCTCTAAGCTATGCCCAGTGTCAGTTGGGAAAGGAGAATTTACTTCTAATTTACTGTAGCAATGGTACATTTCTTATTGCATTCTTCACTTAGGACATAGGTGTTCTTCTTCAGAAGACTATATGGTTGCCACTGTGCCTAGTTTGAGTAATTTCTAATTAATTGCCTTGAAGAACTTCCTCTCACTGATCCTTAATTAATATGCACTATGATTTCGTATGTGATATTATTTTTGTTTAAATAATCGAAAAGATTAATTATCTAAAACTGCGATTCTCTTGCTGCATATCTACAGAACAAGTGTACAACCCGTTGCATATTTTTATCCTTAATTCCGAGTTGGTTTGTTTCTGCATCTAATGGGCTGTGTTTGCTATCGCATTCCAATAATAAACTTTTTTTTCATGCTTCCTCTCAAAATACAGCCAAACGTGTTTATTTTAGATGTATTTGCTACTTGCCCATTCGATAGCCGATGTGATGGGTCTTATATATTTATGCCTTTATACATCTGTTTGATAGCTTATATTAGACATAGGTATGGCATTGTGCTAAAGATAATTTGCTGAATACAAGATGGGTTTCTCTGTTTTCTCAAGAAGATTGTTCCTACTCTCGTTGTTTGCTGAATTAACACTGCCTGCAAGGTGGGTTTCTTCTGTTTTGAAGAAGATGGGTTTCTCTTTTAATTTTTTTTTTTAAAATTGATTTCTACTTGTCTTTTTTTTTTTTTTTGCTGAATTGATGTCTCATACTATAAGATTGGTATTTTTCTCTTTCTTAGAGGAGGTCTTCAATCTTGGTATGCTGACTTTATTTTTCTATTGGCTATTATATTCTTTTTTTTTTTTATAGGTAAATGTTAGTTGTTAGTATAGTTAATAGTTAGTTCACACTTACTTCCCCTTTTTTCAAGTCTCCTTATAACTCCCCATCTATTCGTTCCCAATGAGAATCGAACCTGAGTAACTCACTTTTGTGAGGAGCCCAGTGGCCAGACATTGTTTATTACTTATTTAAAAAATTTCTAGATGTAATTTTGATTGCTCATAGTTGCTGAAACTGCTGCACTCTTCTGCTATTGAAGAACAGATTCATAAAATGCTATATTTCTACCACAGTTTATCGTAATTTGGCTTTTATTTTAATACATGAAGTTATTATATTACCTTTTGTATAAAAAATTCACCGTATCAAACAATCGTTAGTTATCTTGCTAATTGAGTCTTACCACAACAATATTGTTAAAATATCTTACTTTTATGTCCACTAAATCTCACCCTGATCTATGAAACTAGCCTTGCCTTACTATGTGTCATATTTTCCAGTGTGCTCATTTTCGTAATTCTTCTCTCCAAACACCTAACTGCCACCCATACATTCCCATTTTGTTTTCGTTTTCCTTCTTAGTAATTTTTCTGCACATGTAATTAAATTTCTGGTGTATGGCTATAAACACAAATTTAAGCCTATCACTTGTGTGCACTGTGCAGGAAAAGATATAAGCATATTCATTCTGTGGCTATTGTAATGTCGTTCTCTGATAAAGCAGGTGAGGATTTGGATAATTTGCCAAGCTTTTAACATGTGTTGTAAGTTCCCGTTTGAGTGTTAGAATTGTAGTTTAATTGTAAAATGATCCAAACAGGAGATTTGGATGATGGGAGATCATTCAGTGAGACGAATCACCAAGTTGGACTTGTGAAGGCAGTTTTCGTATGTCAATGCGCGACCATCAAGAGGGAATTTGAAACAAGTATATGCTTGCCTTAGTGGAAGGTATGTTCCATCACACGTTAGATCGTATCTCGTGTGTCTTCTCCATGATATGATAATGCATGTTTTCGTATTCGTCAAGTCTTCATTTATGTGCATTCATTTAGGTAAATGAAAACTAATGAGTAATATTTTTAAGCTCGTCCTATAAACGATCAAAGTTTGAACATTATATAAATCGTTTGTTAAAAATCACGGACATGCTCATTTAGTATTCGTATTATGTTTTCATAAAAAACTTGTTAAGAATTTGATTAATATATATTAGGAAAAATAATTTTTTTTGTCCATTAACATATCCTATATTTCGAATTGGTCCATATTTTTTCCGTCTTTTGAAATTAGTCCATTAAGTTAAACAAATTCAATTCTCTGACCTGCTGGAATAGGTAACCCAGCAATTATATATGTACACATGGCATTGTTTTTTCCATCATTTTAACTCTAATGTGTGGCTAATGATATGACATTTGACTTGGAATTTATGGGAGGTAATCAGGTAAAAAATAAAAAGAAAAGGTGTCATTATAACAAATCCCCAAATTTAAAAAGGGCAAAAGGTCAAATATGCACCGATCTTATTTCAACGGATAAAAAAAGCTTTTAATCTTTTTTTCTTTTTCATCCAACCCCTTTTCATTTCTACTTTGAATCAAATGAGCCCTTCGTCTTCTTAAAATAAAACATCAAGAAATATCCGTTAAAAATCAGTAAACGGTGTTAAAGAAAAAGGCACAAGGCCCTGTTCTCTTTCCTTCATCTTCGCGGCAAACTCGCTGCTCATTCAATGTTCATCTCAGAACCCTAACCCTTCCTATGGATACTGAATCTAATTCTTTCTCTATTGGACTTCCATCCCAAAATTCCCTTTCAAAATCTTGAGAATTCAATCTTTAGTTCCTCTTCCCAATCAATTCTATGGACCCACCTTCATCAACGCCCTTCCTCGCGAATACCACCTTCTATTCGCCGCCTTCCCCCACCCCCGCTGACAGAGATGGAACCTTCGAGGAGGCATGGTGGAAACATCCAATATCTTCTCAATATAAATCAGTTGTCGGAGCGCTTAACCCTCTTGTTGATTTTCGTCTATGTGTAGCTGCGCAGCGATCACCGCCACGTCACGAGCCCCACGACCATCGCCTCCAAGCTTCTCGTCGTTTAGCATGCTACCAGCCGCTAAATTTCTCATCATTGCGATGCTGATGTTATTCAATTTCTCCTCATTGAAGGTGGTAGTTCTTCTATTCTCCCCTTCCTTGCCATCTTGGCTGTCATTATTTTGCACATTGCAAATTCTTAGTGCCAATTTCACCAGAATGTAAGCACTATCCTTTTGTTGATGCTTCTATTTTTCAGCTCTCCACTCACAGTGATTAATGCAATCAAGAGTGCAGCAAGAATCATCAATGCAGAAGCAATACAACATGCTCAGATGTGGTTGAGTTGGTTTTAAAGTTCTAGCTGGATAGCTACCATAATATTTCAATTTCTTCATAATTGATGTGTGGTTTTAATAATTGTTTGTGCGTATGCCGTGCTTGATTTCGTTGTGGTTACTGATATACTATTGCTTAATAGTGATGAAATATGGCTTCCATTGTTTCCTCCATATGCTGATATGTTTCCGCCCAACACGTGTATGATAAATTGCCACAAAAAAAATACCTTTAACACCTTTGTTGTTATAATTTTTGCTAGTTCTTTGTGCTCAAGATTTAACAAGTTGAGGTGTTTATTCAAAGAAGGCACTAATTTTCCTTATAACAGTGTAGTGGCTGTGAATCTTTTATGAGCCTAGTTTACCTTTTGATAATGTCTTTGCATATGCATATTCTTGAGCTAAGATTAATCTTTTCATGAATCTTACTGCCAATTTGTTAACAATTCTATGCAGCAGTCTAGGTTGTTTCTCACTTTCTCCCTTAAATTAACAACTTGGCATATTTATCTTCCAATCAAAAACACTAGTAGATCTACTATTTAGAAATAAAAGAGGATATGTAGACGGTGGCATTATAATTGTATTGTTTGATGGTGTTGTTGCAGAGTTTGGATTGACAAGCAATTAGAGAAAATGTTGTTGAAGAGAAAGTGAGAGACCAAGGCGTCGTTTCTATGTTGATGGATAATCTTTGTGTAGAGATTTTTTTTGACTAGCTACGAATTTGAGTTTCGATTTAAATAGTTTTCTTGTTCGTTCATGTAGTTATAACTTCTCATATAGTTTTTTTGTTCGTTCATGTAGTGTTTTGTGTACCAAATGCAATTTTACATTATTGTATACTTTACATGGATGAACTAGCAGATTGTCTTTCACTTCTACTAGTTGTATTGGCTTTTTCCAAGTACTCTTGCTAAGATTGGTGCTTTGAAACTTGAGGAAATGAGCATGTTTCAAAAAGAAAGAAAGAAAACATTGAACATGCAAATAACATCATTACCCATCATTTGAACTTATCATGATACAAGACAGTGTTGACACTAAAACTTGTTTTATATGTTCCCGAGTAGAGCAAGTTCCTACTAATTGTCATCCTTTCTCAGGAATTATACAAAAAATCTCATGTATCTTAGCTCAAAATATCATTACATTTAAACTGTATCCTGCTTTCTCTCTCACACTGATGAGCGTTTTCTCAGCACACAAAATTAATCCTCAAGTATAAGGATATTAATTGTAGTTTCGAAAGGTGACCAAGTATATATCGAATCCAAGGGGCGGATTAGTATCAATTTAATTATATTCTAATTAACTAAGATTATGTTGGGAAATTCGAGTTGGTTTGATTAAGAAACTAAATAACATATAATAAAATTAGCAAGATAAGTAAACAAGTAAGAGAAGAAATTCGATTGTGATCGAATAAGTAATAGAGTAGTACTTCAAGTAATCCAGTTTCATTCGTTAATTTCTTTTCCATGTGTTGATGTCTGACTCTGCCTTGTGGTTTATGGACGCATCACTAAACCATGCAAGCGTACTCTATATACACAAGTAAGCAAGTGTATGACACGTGTGAATATACTTGGAGCAAGACGTATACTTTACCCACCTTTCTAGGTACTATCATAATCAATTATTTCCCGTGCACTTAATACTCTAACCCGATTTGATCTCCCTTTTTAGGTACTATAAAGTAGTACTCATTATCCTACTTATTAATTCGAATACGATTCAATTAACAAGTATCTATATAAGATAGTTTTAATAAGACTTTGGAATCCATTCACTTAGAATTATAACATGTGATTCTGCTCAGCGGTGAACGCACTCAATCAATAACCAAGAGATGTATTCAGACTCTACATAATAGTTAATGATGCACAAAACAACCGTGAGTATGAATTGAAAAAGTACAATCTTATATAAAATAAGCCACAAGTAGTGTTGTATGAAGTTTACACATGAAAATTCGATTAACTCATAAAACTTTCATAACCCTAAAACTACCAAGGTGGTTCTAGCCCATGATTGATCTAGGAACAATCATGGCTAGTTGGTATGATCTTACTTGACTCGCCAGACGAACCTCTCTCTCAACCCCTTCGGATGGTGGTAGGGTTTGGTGGATGAAGGAAGATGTGTTGTCTTGTGTTATGTGTTGTTCCTTTTTCTCCTGCGAAAGCCCTTCTTTTATACACATATGATCTCCTTATGGGCTTAGGATGAGCCTTTGCTTGAAGCACACGTCAAATTTGTAAAAGACATCCGGAATTACCATAAATAACATTCAGTGACACGTCGTTCGACCTCAGCATCCAAGTCGAACAAGAAGCTCCTAGTCGAACAAACATTCTGGACAACTTTGGCACTTTGCTCAACAAAACCGCTCTTGCTCGACCAGATTGATCTTGGTCGAGTAACTCCTCCTAGTCGAACGAGCTCTCTGGACATTTTCTCCACTTTGCTCGACTTCCTCTCATCTGTTCGACCAAGATAATATTAGTCGAGCAGATCCTCCAAGTCGAACTGGCTCTCTGGACGAGCTCTGGCAATCTGCTCGACTTGTCACCTCTCGTTTGACCACCTATTGAAGGTCGAACAAGTCAAATTAGTCGAACAACACCTTGATTTCGTCTCCAAAATCATGTCTTCTAATTCCGAGCCTTTTTCACCTGTTTTCCTATATGAATATGCTCAAATCGCCCTTGTACCCTTTGATTCGTGCCTTTCTCATAAACGTACTGATTCATCTCGATAAAAGACCAAATAGTACTCCATTTCCACGCAAATCAAGGCCCAAAACATGCGAATTTGCACTCTCATCAAACCCCCAAACTTACATGTTGCTCGTCCCAAGGCAACAAAAATCAAACAAATCGAGAGAGTGTAATCACCAGGTACAATACATCAAAATACATGCAATTATATTAACTTAAAACATGCAACTATCATACCTTTCATTCACGTAAAAACATCAATCAATCACAATACTTCTACAAGTGCTAAGTCATCTAGCTCACGGGTAAGTTTTTACTCTCTCACTTAAGTGTAAAAGATATACACCATATGGTTGATATCACCACTCACTTCCAATTTATATACTCGTGTAACCATAAGTTTGACAAAAGTCTAAAAAATCCATCCATAATTGACTCAATACTAGGATCACAAAGGACTTGCTTAAAGGATGTAATATTGGCACTTTGGCTAGGGTGCAAGAATATAGGTAAGTGACTAACTTTACTAGTAAATAGTTACCTTAGTATATTACTTTCAGTTGCTCCCTCTTCACTGTGTTATCAACGATCCCGATCATAGACCATTACTCCATCTTTACTTGGCTCAACTTTTTCTCTGTAGTATCACTCCAGTTCCGGTATTCTACAAGTATAAGGGTACCAGTTTCGGGCACTACCCTCTCTAGCATTCGGGATACTGATTTCAGGCACTATCCCTAAAAAAATTTAACTTCTTGTCTCTCGAATTTACTTTCATCAAATCTCTCATCCTCTTCAAAACTTCCTGGAGCATTCGTCTACCTCCACTCTTTACTAGTAATTGGTTTTTAAGGCTCAAAAGGGTAAACAGCTCATTATCAAGGCTTGCCAAGAAAAAGGCTCAAAGGCTCAATAAGGCTTGCAAAGATAATTATATGATAAGGTAAGATAAATTTGGCTAAGTAACTCGATTAACAATAACGGCCTAAGATCACTTCCTAGTATCTATCAATTATAGATTTCACACAAGACTCCAAGACAAGTTCTAGAATACGAGTACACAAACGTCTCTCAAGAATAAACAATCATGCATATAGCACGATCAAAAGGCTCAAATCCATACAAGGTTAATAGAATCCTAAGCACTCTTCAAAGCATGCAATCAACATCAATTTCTTATGAACTACATGTACAAATAGAACATGCCTGCCATTAACAAATTATCATGCATCAATAAATCATCATTATTATACAGACCACTAACGCAAGAATCACCACTTGACTGCCGTTTGACTTGAATTTCTTGGTCAAACAACACGTGGAAGTCGAGCAACGCGTGTGGTCGAGCCCCTGTTTTTCCTAGACTTGTTCAACTACCGTTAAACAATCGTGTCATGGTCGAACAACTCCTGCTAAGTGGAGCAAACTCTCTGGACAATTTTGACATTTTTCTCGACCATTGTTCGACTTAGATTCCTTAGTCGAACAACATGGTTTGGGTCGAACAACCTTTCTGGACAACTTGGGCATTTTTCTCGATTTTCGTTCGACCTGAAGTTCTTGGTCGAACAAGTGTTGGAAGTCGAGTAACTTGCCTCATCGCGCCCCTTGTTCTTCTCTGTCTTGCTCGACTTTTGTTCGATCTTATACCTCTGGTCGAGCAACCACTGTTTGGTCGAACAAGCTCTCTGTAAGTTTTCCGCCATTTGCTCGACCATTGCTCGACTTCCGCTTCATGGTCGAGCTGGAGAGGCAAAGTCAAACAGCTCTTCTGGAAGATTTTCACACTTTGTTCGACCGTTGCTCGACTGAAATACCTAGTCGAACAACTCGTACTAGGTCGAACAACTTCATGATCTCCCTCAATTTCGTACCCTTCTCGTTCCTTCCTGCAAAATTCAAGTCAAGACAACATCAAGTATCAAGATATCCAAAAATTAAGCTAGAGAAATCATATATCATCAAGTGTAACTTCGCAATCACACCAAAAACAACAACTCTCACTAAACACTAGGCAAATTGCAAAAAAAATCGATGCATCAAAACCGGCTAAAATTTTGATATATCGCAAAAAATCAACCCCTCTAGCAAACGATATAAAGAAAAAATCATATTCTCCGTGCTATAATGAGGTATACATCACACCCCCCAAACTTAGTAGAAACCATAGTCGAAACTAAGTTTGTAAAGAGATATAATTTCCGAATGATAAGCACGTCAAATAAAAAAATTGCTTACGCACACTAATGAAATTAAAGCAATAAAATTGGAGAGAAAGCCCCCAACAGGCGCTCATGTTTAACGTCGGAGAGTCACGAAGGTACCATTCTAGTGCAAGGTATTCTCAAAGATGATGCAAACATCATCCGGCGACTTGTATTGCTTCAACTGATGCCCATTTACCGCAATAATGTCCCCATCTTTGTCCATAAGCTCAAAACTCCCCCCTCCGCAGGCTCTATGGATAATGAACGGCCCCGTCCACTTCAATTCAATTTCCCTGCAAAGAGCTTCAAGCGAGAATTAAAAAGTAATACCTCATCACCTTGCTTGAACTTCTTGTAAGAGATCTTCGAATCATGCCATTTCTTCATTCTCTCCTTGAAAATCTCTGAGTTCTTATAAGCACGATTCCTAAACTCATCCAGTTGATTGATATGAGTTATCCTTAACTCCCTTTGATCCTTTAAGGACAAGTTCAAACTTCTCAATGCCCAAAAAGCTTTATGCTGAATTTCTACGGGCAAGTGACACGGCTTCCCATAGACAATTTGATACGGTGATATATCCAACACCGTCTTGTAAGCAGTTTGGAACCCCCACAAAACATCATCGAGCTTCATAGCCCAATCCTTCCTATTGGTTCCGACTACCTTTTCCAAGATTTACTTCACTTGGCGGTTGGAGACTTCCGCTTGTCCATTCGCTTGAGGGTGATAGGGTGTAGTGACTTTATGCTTCACTCCATAATCCTTAAGCACCTTTTCAAGAAACTTGTTGACGAAGTGAGAACCTCCATCACTCACTAATGCTCTAGGAACTCCATGACGGGCAAAGATATGTTTCTTCAAGAAAGATAAAATAGTCCTTGAATCATTCACGCGAGTGGGAATGACTTCCACCCACTTAGAAACATAGTCCACACTAAAAGGATGTAAAGAAATCCATTAGATGGGGGAAAAGGTCCCATAAAATCGATCCCCATACATCAAAGATCTCGACAACAATGCTTGGTTGCAGTGGCATCTCATATTGTCGACTTATGTTCCCCATCTTTTGACATCTATCACACGATGCCACATAGGTCTCACAATCTTTAAATAAGGTAGGCCAATAAAGAGCTGACTGAAGTACATTCGCTGCCGTCTTTTGAGCCCCAAAGTGCCCCCCGTTAGGTTGTGCATGGTAAAACTCAAGAACGTTCTCCATCTCTATCTCTGGCACACACCTACGAACTATGGAATCCGTACATATCTTGTAGACAAATGGATCATACCATATGAAAGTCTCAACATCTCGCTTGAACTTTGCAAGTTGGTATCGGTTGAGATCTCTCGGGATTTCTCCTACAACAATGTAGTTTACATAATCTGCATACCATGGATCCATCCCTTGGGCAGCTACTACACATGCTTTTTCAGCTCCTTCACAAAGCACCGCCATGATCTTCTCATCAGGGAACATCTCTTCTATGTAATCAAATGAATCATCACAATGTTCCCTTGTCTCCAACCTTGATAGGTGATCCGCCAAGATGTTTTCCTTTCCTTTCTTATCTCAAATCTCCATATCAAACTCCTGCAGAAGAAGAATCCATCTAATGATCCTTGGCTTCGTCTCTTTCTTCTCCATCAAGTACTGAATCGCAGAGTGATCCGTGTACACTATTGTTTTCATGTCAACCAAGTACTGTCGAAACTTATTGAATGCGTACACCACAATAAGAAACTCCTTTTCAGTCACCGTGTAGTTCTTTTGTGCCGCATCGAAAGTCTTACTCGCATAGTAAATGGCGCAAAACTTCTTATCCCTCAAACTGCCCAAGCACCACTCCAAGTGCTAAGTCACTCGCATTACACATTAGTACAAAAGGTTGAGTCCAATCTGGTGTGATCAAGATAGATGCAGTAATAAGCGCCTCCTTCAAAATTTGAAAAGCTGTTAAACATTCTTCATAAAAACAAAAGGAACATCATTTTCAAGTAAATGAGATAGGGGCTTGGAGTATTTCGAGAAATCTTTTATGAGTCTTCTATAAAAACCGGCGTGTCCAAGGAAAGACCGCACTCCTTTCTCATTCGTAGGTGGTGGAAGCTTGTTGATCGCCACCACCTTCGCTCTATCCACCTGTAATCCTTTGGCTGAGATATGATGGCCAAGAACAACCCCATCTCTCACCATTAAGTGACACTTCTCCCAATTCAAGACAAGATTCGTTTCTCGGCATCTTTTCAAAACAGTAGCAAGGTTAGATAAACAAACATCAAAAGAGGAACCAAATACAGAAAAGTCATCCATGAACACATCCATGATCTTTTCTATCAACCCATCAAATATCGCCATCATGCAACACTGAAATGTCGCAGGCGCATTACACAATCCAAAAGGCATCTTTCTAAAAGAAAATGTCCCATATGGGCAAGTGAAAGTAGTCTTCTCTTGATCTTCGGGTGCGATCATGATTTGATTATAACCCGAGTACCCATCCAAGAAGCAATAATACTCATACCCGCAAGACAATCAAACATTTGATTCATGAAAGGAAGGGGAAAATGGTCTTTGCATGTATTCTCATTCAACTTCCTGTAGTCCGTACACACACGCCATCTCGTAGGAATCCTATTGGCTAACGTGTCACCATCTTCGGCTTTCATTATAGTCATGTCCCCCTTCTTAGCAACAACATGCAATGGACTCACATGGGGACTATCACTAATAGGATAAATAATCCCTGCATCTAGCCACGTTAGGATTTGCTTCCTAATCACTTCTTGAATAACGGGATTCACCCTCCGCTGATTCTGAATGCTACTCTTGGCTTCATCTAACAACCTTATTCGATGCATTCAATAAGAAGGACTAATACCTTTCAAATCGTCAAGAGACCAACCAGTCGCAGACTTATACTTCCTAAGCACATCCAACAATTCCTCAAGTTGATCATCATCAAGAGAAGAAGATATAATTACCGGATATTTTCCATTGTTATCAAGATAAGCATGCTTCAAGTGATCCGGCACCGGTTTCAACTCCTCTTTCTTCTTTTCTTTTGGTGCATTTTCTCTGTCCAAAGGCAAGTACTTCCTTGTCCACTTCACCTCTTCAACCTTTGTCCTTTCCGATTCATACATGTCATCACCCAAAGCAAGCAAGTTTTCAAGAAAATCTATACATACCTCATTGGAGAGTTCATCAAGCTCCGTAGTAGGAGAAGTAAGAGACTCCATCAAGCATGTCTCAAGAGGATCCTTTTAAAGAATCAGATATATGTCTTCATTAATGATCTCCTCCACCACATCAACAATGTGACACTGCGTCTCCATCGGCATCTTCATTGCTTTATCCAATTTAAACAGGACTTCTTCTTTATCCATTCTCAACCGTAGCTCACCCTTTTGTACATATATCATGGCTCCAGCAGTCGTAAGGAATGGTCTCCCTAAGATTAAAGGATCATTATCCTTGTCTTCTTTCATCTCTAGCACTAGAAAATCAATAGGAAAGACAAGCTTTTCAACTTTGACTAGAACGTCTTCGATAACTCCTTTCAAAAACGTCATAGACCTGTCCGCTAGCTGTAGAGCCATCGATGTGGGAGTTAACTTCCCCAAACCAAGTCTTTTAAAAGTGGACAACGACATCAAATTGATGATTGCCCCTAGATCACACAAGGCTCGATGTGCCGGTCCCTTTCCAATTTCACATAAGATAGTGAAGCTTCCCGGATCCTTAAGCTTAGCTGGCAGCTTCATTTGTATAATCGAGCTGCAATTTTCAGATAGACTCACCATTTCGATTCCATTCAAGCTTCTCTTCTTCAAAAGAATATCCTTTAGAAAGCGAGCATAATACGACATCTCCAGAATTGCTTCAGAGAAAGGAATGTTCAAACTTATTTTGTTTATAATCTCTGAAAACTTCTTGAACTTTTCCTCTAATCCCTTCTTCACGAGCTTGAGAGGAAAAGGCGGAGGTATCTTTGTTTTGGGAATCCCCCATTCATCACGTTCAACCTTCTCCACTTTATCTTTCTCGGTTCTCAACCTTTTGGCTCTCTCTCATTTCTTTTCTACCACTGTAAGCTCGGTATTCTGCTCTTGAGACGTATCTGGAGTGTTCCAATCAACAGGTGTCGCATTCGGTATCAAATCAGACTTTGAACTGCTCTGCTCGACCTCAGTTCGATCAGGGTAGGTTGGTCGAACCACTTGGTTTTGGTCGAGCAACTCGTCTGATCGCATCTTCTCATCAATAACATGTTGCTCTACCATCGTTCGACCAATATGGTTTGGTCAAACAGATTGATTCTGGTCGAACAAGTTCCCAGATTGCGAACTCCCATCGCAGTGCTTCTGTTCGACCTCCATTCGACCAAGATGGTCAGGTCGAACGGCTTGGTATTGGTCGAACGGTTGATCAGAAAATAGAGTATCGTAATTTAGCTTTTCTTAAGGTTGTTCGACCTCTACTCAACTAGGTAGTCTGGTCGAGCAGTTCCTGTTTGGTCGAGCAACTCCTCTATCTCCTTCGGCTTGACTTGCAGGCAACATCAGACCCTCATATTGCATTCCCGACCTCAATGTGATGGCATGACAAGACTTTGGATTCTCAATACTTTGAGATGGAAACTTCTCATTCTCAATAGTTTGAGTCAATTTGTTAACATTCCCAGCCATTTCCCCTATCAACAACGTGAGGACTTTCACTTGCGTAGACAAGTCTTTATGATTATCATCAATCTTTTTCTCTAACTTTATCTCGAAACGGTCTACTCTCGCATCATTCCTCGCCATGTACCGGTTTACCGTATCTTCAAAACTCGGCTTCCCTTCTTCCACTTTAGCTCTCGGATCAACACCAACAGGAAGTACATCACATTGTTCGGATTGCTCCATGAAAACTCCGACCTCCTAGGTTGTTGATAACCACCCGAGGGACCACAATTGTTGTAGTTCCCTTGATAGTTCCGATTTCCCCGATTCGGGTACCTAGTTCCTTGAATACTTTGACCCATGGCGTAGTTTGACTTCTTGATCTCCTCTTGGCTTGCTCCTTCATAGCCACCGTCCTGCTGCACTATTGGTACTCTCTGGGATAAATCAGTGATCTGCTTTTGTTGAGACTCTAGTAGCTTACTAATTTATCCAAGCTAGAGACAGTCTCGTCATCTCTTCCCGACTTCACTTTCGTGTGCTCCACTTGTGCTACTTTTCCAAGGACATAAGTGCCTCAAACTCTATCAGTCGGTCAATCCCTTGAGTTCATCTAAATATCCTCAAAAAGCTTCTCGGCCTCAATGAGTGACTTCGTAAGTAATGCTCCATTAGAAAAAGCATCAAGTAAAACTCGAGAATCGCAATCCAACCCATTGTACTGATATATTTGGCCTTCGATAGCCTATGTTGAGGACACTTATGAAGCATGTCCTTGAAACGGTCCCAATCTTCATGAAACTTCTCATTCCCATGGATAGAAAATTGATTGATTTCTTGCTTCATCTTGAACACCTTAGAAGGTGGCATGTATCGCTCCAAGAATTTTACTTTAAAACTTCTCCCATGTATCACATTCAACAGCTTCAAGATTATCATACCAATCTCTTGCCTTTTCATTCAACGAGAACTTAAACAATATGATTTTCCTCGCATCCTCATGAGCTCCTGCATCTTTTTTATGTACTTGCATACCCAAGGAACTTATTAAGATGTTGTTGAGGATCTTCGAACGTTCCCCCAGAGAAGGGACTCCTCTCAATCATGGTTATAAGAGCAGGGTGTAAATTGAAATCGGCTCCGGTCCCTCTCTCCTAATAACCCATCATTGCCCCCTCCGTTGTTCTTAAAGACTTCACGGACGGCAAGTGTATCAGGATTCGCTGCCATGTTAATTGTTTCTACTTCCAAATTATCTTCGATTGCAGCTTCAATCGTTTACGAATTTAGCACGTCAACTTCAACTCCAAAGTTAAGAGCTTCAGTTGGATCTACGTTCTTGTTATTACTCTTCTTCTTCTTTTTCTTCCTTGACGATGCTCTGATCTTTGGATTATATGTTCTAATTCACCTTTCTTTGATCTTGTGAGCATACACCTAAGAAGAATAAGTGTTAAAAATCGAAAACAAGAATAATAATCTCAATTAAACTAGATATAATCAAAAGATATTAATGTCGTCTCCGACAACGGCGCCAGAAACTTGATGAGCGTTTTCTCAACACACAAAATTAATCCTCAAGTACAAGGATATCAATTGTAGTTTCGAAAGGTGACCAAGTATATATCGAATCCAAGAGACGGATTAATATCAATTTAATTATATTCTAATTAACTAAGATTATGTTTGAAAATTTGAGTTGGTTAAATTAAGAAACTAAATAACATATAATAAAATTAGAAAGATAAGTAAACAAGTAAGAGAAAAAATTCGGTTGTGATCGAATAAGTAATAGAGTAGTTCTTCAGGTAATCCAGTTTTATTCGTTAATTTCCTTTCCATGTGTTGATGTCCGACTCTACCTTGTAGTTTATGGACGCATCACTAAACCATGCAAGTGTACTCTGTAGACACAAGTAAGCAAGCGTATGACACGTGTGAATATCCTTGGAGCAAGACGTATACTTTACCCCCCTTTCTAGGTAATATCATAATCAATTATTTTCTGTGCATTTAGTACTCTAACCCGATTTGATCTCCCTTTTTAGGTACTATAAAGTAATACTCTTTATCCTACTTATTAATCCAAAAACGATTCAATTAACAAGTATCTATATAAGATAGTTCTAATAGGACTTCGCAATCCCTTCACTTAGAATTATAACATGTGATTCTGCTCAGCGGTGAACACACTCAATCAATAACCAAGAGATGTATTCAGACTCTACATAATAGTTAATGATGCACAAAACACCCGTGAGTACGAATTGAAAAAGCACAATCTTATATAAAATAAGCCACAAGTAGTGTTGTACGGAGTTTACACGTGGAAATTCGATTAACTCATAAAACTTTCATAACCCTAGAACTACCAAGGTGGTTCTAGCCTATGATTGACTAGGAACAATCATGGCTAGTTGGTATGATCTTACTTGACTCGCCAGACGAACCTCTCTCTCAACCCCTTCGGATGGTGGTAGGGTTTGGTGGATGAAGGAAGATGTGTTGTCTTGTGTTATGTGTCGTCCATTTTTCTCCTGCGAATGTCCTTCTTTTATACACATAGGATCTCCTTATGAGCTTAGGATGGACCTTTGCTTGAAGCACACGTCAAATTTGGTGAAAGACATCCGGAATTACCATAAATAGTATTCAGTGACACGCCGTTCGTCCTCAGCATTCAAGTCGAACAAGAAGCCCCTAGTCGAACAAACATTCTGGACAACTTTGGCACTTTGCTGGACAAAACCACTCTTGCTCGACCAGATTGATCTTGGTCGAGCAACTCCTCCTAGTCGAACGAGCTCTCTGGATATTTTCTCCACTTTGCTCGACATCCTCTCATCTGTTCGACCAAGATAATATTGGTCGAGCAGATCCTCCAAGTCGAACTGGCCCTCTGGACGAGCTCTGGCAATCTGCTCGACTTGTCACCTCTCGATCGACCACCTATTGAAGGTCGAACAAGTCAGATAGGTCGAACAACACCTTGATTTCGCCTCCAAAATCGTGTCTTCCAATTCCGAGTCTTTTTCGAATGTTTTCCTATACGAATATGCTCAAATCGCCCTTGCACCCTTTGATTTGTGTCTTTCTCATAAACGTACCGATTCGTCTCGATAAAAGACCAAATAGTACTTCATTTCCACGTAAATCAAGTCCCAAACACATGCGAATTTACACTCTCATCACCACCCCCTACCCCCACCCCCCAATGGCATTTAAATTTCGAATCACTTTTTAGGAAACAAAAGCATCTTATGTGATGTTCTGATTCATTTCTAAATGTAAAATTTAAGACACCTAACAATTATGTTAATTTTTTGAATCCATTATTTCCAATTTGTTATTTCCATTAAATTTGCTTGCTGTATTTTGAAGTTTAAACTATAAACCAAATACTAATGCTGCACTTTAGCCAAATACTAATACAAAACCAAATCAATTCATAAGTCAAACCAAAAACAAACCTTCCTTCAAACCTCTTTAAGCAATATTCGCTGAAGATTAAACAAAACCAATTCCTTACCATTAAAATGCAAAATTAGAAACAAGGCCACATCCCAGATTTATTACAACATATTTAAAGGAAAGAAGAAAAGTGGAAATTGTGCTTGCAAAACAGGCCTCTTATCAAGCCTCTTGATTTCTTTATCCATTTGATCAGTAAGCATCAACCCAAACATCTTGTAATCACAAAAAAAGAACCCAATTGCAGGAATATTCCATTCAACAAAGAAATGGCTGTACCAAGCGTGAAATTGAAGAATAAGCAAAACTACAAGCAACAACCATCATGTCATAACATACCACATCAAGAATAAGCAAAATTACAAGCAACAACCATAATATTATAGCAGCACACAACAGATTTTAATAGCACACTAAAAGCAGCAATCAAAACACTTTAAAAAAAAAAGTAGCTCAATAAAGAAAAATAATAGCAACAGAAAATTCATCAAGAAGGCATCAGAATCCTCAATTCTTAAATCTCCTCATGTCATTAAACTAAATAGATATAAAATATCATTCATTACATCAAAGGAAAACCTAAAGATGCTCAAGTTTCCCAAAACATATCATTTGCAAGACAAAGTTAAATCTGCAAAATAATGAAACTCAAGCAAGCATTCTAAGAAGGTTCAACATCTTGATTTAACAAAATTGTTAGCAAAAAATCAAAAAACTATTCCAACTATTGTTTCATCACTTCTTATCTTTTTGTTAATCACTTCAAATAATGCACTCATCGCCCTCCACTCAAAGCAAACCATCATCTAATTTTTTTCCAGGTTTAAGGACATATGTTTTTGTTAGAGAGGAACAACAAAATGGGTGATAAACTTCTTTCTAATGTGTGTATAAGATAGAAAATCCACATCAAAATTCTCAAGAAGATCGGTCTCTCCTCCAACATATGTTAAATTAGGTGAAAAAACCCACGTACCCTTATAATGGAACATTAATTCCACACTTGCTTCCATGCTACAAAACAAAAATATAAAATACATTAATATGCTAATCACAATATGTATTTTATTTGCATCTCTTCTTAATATGCTAAACTACCCATTACAAGCCTATTTAAGCGCACATTTTTATTTGTTGAATTATATATATTCTGCTTCCTTAGAAGGTAAATTTTATTTTAGTATCCATTTTGTTAAAGTATACCAGTGGTTGGTCTCTCATTTTATTCAACTCCATCTCTGTAATGCGAATTAAAATAATAATAATTATTATTATATAAACTTCAATTTTCATTATGTGTATCAACGTATACCAAAATTATGAGAGTTCCACTCTTACTAACAGATGAAGAGTTTTATACTCTCTAATAAAAGGATAAATCTAAGACATATGTGAACAAGAGTTACGATGGTAAGTTCTGAGGAGTGATCGTTCAAGACCCCAGCGTGGAAGTCCCTTCACTTTCCCTTAAGAAAATATGAGGGAGAAATCTTTCATTTGAGCAATAAAAAAAGGGTAATGGGAGGTAGACTGAAAGAGAAGAGATGATATGAGGCTAGGTAGTGGAATGAAGAGTTTATCAGACAAATATGATCATATGACCCTCGTCCTATCTGGTACTCTATGGTCGGGAACTAGGGAATGCTAACTAAACAAAGAGTGTGTTGAATCAGAAAATACTTACTTGGACATGGATAAGATCGCGAGGAAGAAGACGATGAAAGAGATGATGGGGAATCAAGTATTTTCTACCCCTATTTTGGTAGCCTGCGATCTTTTTTACGCGTCTTTTCTGCACTGCTTTGTCGCCTTCAAATTTCGCTTTTTTCTTAATTTTAAGGCCTATTTAGATAGGAAGTCAAGTATTTGGTGGGGATATACGTTTCAGTTCTTCTTGATGAAGCTTTGCAGGGAGGTGCATCTGATCATCCATGTGAATGAGGTGAACTCGGGGGTCGTGAACATCTAAATGTTTGAGCCCTTAGCAATTATCCGGCGCTCTTGGCTATTGGGAATCGCTGCAAGACTTTGCAAAGCTATTAGATCTGGAATTTGAATTTGATCCGATTTTGAATTTAGTTAAGAAATTGAAATACTCGCTGCAAGACTTTGCAAAGCTATTAGATCTGGAATTTGAATTCGATCCGATTTTGAATTTAGTTAAGAAATTGAAATACTCGAGTTTATGGTTTGACGTGAAGGAGGTTTCTAGAAGGCATTGTTGCATCTCTCAAGGTTGTAAAGTCGTTGAATCCATGCTTGGTCATATATCGGATTAGGTTTCAAGAACGCCTTGAAATGCTAACTGCAATCTTCGAATTGCTTGAACTCAACTAGACACGATATTCATCAGAGAGACTGGAGATAGAAAGATTGATGTTCGATTAAAGAATAGATGGGTGGTGGGATATGAAGAAAGGTGGAGGTTGTAAATGAATTGAGGCATCATGTTTTGTCATTATGCGATGAACTATGCAAAATTACTCAATTCCATGCACGCCCATCTGGATTCATGTTTCTCTGACGCCTCTATTCTCACTGTATCTTCGTGACGTTGATTGCTAGCTTTGTTGTTTGGTATAAATAGCTTAATCTCATTGTTTTACGACTCCATAATTATGAATTTGCCAATTATATTTGTTGAGGCAGATTATTGTTTGATGACAAACTCGGTTTTTTTTTTCCTCCCATTAATTCCAAGTCAAATGCCACATCATTAGTCATGCATGCTGCAGATTTTTTTAAATTAAAAAATAAAAATAAAAAAACAAATAAACATACATTTATAATGCTACATCATCAACCTTGCTTAAGATATTAATTAAAAAAAAACATGTACATAACCGGTTGGATTACCTCCTCGATCAAAAGATTAAATTGTTGAATATCTTTAACTTAATGGATTAATTATCAAAGACAGAAAACGTATGGACAGTGTTCTGATAACCGGATCGGACCGACTGGTTGAACCGGAGACGGAACCGATCCGAAATAACATATATAACCGCTTATATGGTTTAACTGAAAAAAACCGAATTGAACCGACAAAATTGAATAACCGGTAAAATCATCAGAACCGGATAATTGCCGTTTTGTTACAAAATCTGAATGATTTCAGAATATCTCAGCTTCCATGATATTCAAAGATTTAAATTTTTCAATAAAATCTAAAAAACATTAGATGAAGTTTCACATAAATACATATCTGGTTGTTGTCCAGATCCAAAAAAAAAAATCAAAACCTTTCAATTGAAGTTAATAGACTACCTCTACCACAAAATCTCAACGGCAAATCGTTGTGAAGTCTCATAGGAGGAAACTAATGCTAGGACCGAAGGGAAAATAATGTGAAATCATGAAGAAGAGAGTGTGTAGCCGTGGAGAGTTTGGACGCGTTGAGAGAGAGAGGGGGGGGGAGCGCCGTGGAGAGGGAGGTGGAGAGAGAGAGGGAGGTGTAGAGAGAGAGAGCGCGCCGTGGAGAGGGAGGGGGGAGTCTGAAGAATGAGAACAGATTATGCCAAAGTGCCAAACCCTACCACTATACTCCCTCCGTTCTCTTGAAAGATATTTTTTACCTTTTGCACGTAAATTAAGAAGTATGATAATTTAATGTATAGTTAGGTGAGAGAAATAATATTTTAATGTGTAGTGTGTAGTTGTATTAGTGTTGAGTATGTGGTCATGTGTAGTGGTTGTGAGTCACATCAATCTAAAAAGGAAAATGAATAATTTGTAATGTGACGGACCAAAATGAAAAAAATTGATACGTATCAAGGGGACGGATGTAGTATTTGGTCCACCAAGTGGGCTTACTTCAATAATAATAAATAGGCCACTTGAAAAAATATATAGTTTGGGCCTGAATTAAAAATAGTATATGTTTTATTAATTAATTTTATTTATTACATATTTTTTTTTAATAGTTATTTTAATAATATAATTAAAAATATGTCATTTTCGTTTTTCCGGTTGAACTGTCCGATCCGACCGGTCGAACCTTAAACCGTTAGGGTCACCGTCGTTCCGGTTTTCAAATCACTACGTATGGATCAATTTCAAATACTATGGATAAAAAATTTTATTCATATTATTATTATTATTTACTTAGAAACTTAAATGTTTATATTGGAATACACAAATATGATAATAATTTAAGTGATTATATAAATATTTCTTTCTAATTTTATTATTATCTTTTTTAGTTTGTTTAATTAATAATTTATGAATAACATTAGATTTTTATGATCAAAATGTTCTTTAACTGTTTATAAACGTAAATATTTATATGATCATTAACAAATTATCATATATGTTCTTGAATATATTCACAAGCTTTAACTAACATCTCAATTTGAGTTAGACATATTTTTTCACGACGAGTTCAATTATTCCTCAACAATATTCAAAAAGCTCGACTTGATTACATCCTTAGCAAATGTGTAATATTGTTTAACTTTTAGAGATATTTATTATGGTGGGTAGAGTCACCCTATAGAATCACTCGATAAAAAGAAAAATATAATCATAAAATAAGACAAAACAAAATGAGAAAATATATACGTTCAGATAAAAGAAATAAAACATAAAGTGACAATTTTTCTAATACTAGTATACTATAGTTGGTAAATGATAACGTAGTAGAATTATTTTTATAAAAGTGTGCATGTATCATGTATGTCACCTAGTGGATGTTTGAATAATAATATAGCAAGAAAAGTATATTTTCTGAAAATTCTGGAATCAAGAATAGTATCTTCAACGTTTGACATTTCGGGAAGAAACTGGCCTGCTGCTGAAATCATATTGCACACTCTTCTACCAATATAAATAACCATTTAATTCCAACCAGATCGTTGTACTCTATGCTACAAAATTTGTACATTACCAGACGACTGCAGAAGTTTCTTCTCCAAAACCCCGTGAATCCCACAAGAAATCATCCCCACCCCACCTGTTTCGCTTTATTCAAAACATTAATTACACACCATAACTAACTCACCCTATGTTATTACATCAGGTTTAATAATTTGTGTCCGAAATTCAAGTTGAGGAATCTACGAGGAGCAGCTGTTGTCACCTATATTTTGCTTATATACATACATATAAATATATATATACGCAGAGCCACTTCCTGTGATCATCAAAAGTCGCTGATTGAATTCAAGAAAAGGGTTTTTGAAATGGGTTCCGACAGCAATTCGGTGCCTAAAGTCGTGGTTGGCGATTTTGGTTACACTCTGGAAGACGTTCCTCACTTGTCGGATTACATCCCCGATCTTCCTGTATCTCCTCTCTCTCTCTCTCTCTCTCTCTCTCTCTCTCTCTCTCTCTCTTTCTCTCTCTCTCTCTCTCTATATATATATATATATATAACACGACTGGTTCCAGTCCACTTGATGAACAAATGATCAATTTGTTTGAAGAATTTTGTAAAGAGAATAATGAATAATTTCTTTAGTTTTTTGGAATTAAAAAATAAAAATTAATGGCATTATGCCATTTTAAGAGATCAGATCCTTTCAACTTTGTTTTAAACAGTATTTGGTTCTTATTCTTTTTCCCTTTTTATTAATTTTACAGACTTTTCCCAATCCGTTGCAAGACAATCCAGCATATTCTGCTGTTAGGTAAATTATTCTTATTGGAAATATCGATGTTTTTAGTTGTTTATGATATTGTGATAATCTGTCTCTCTCTGTCTTTGTCTCTCTCGCCTCTGTTTGGCAGGCAGTATTTTGTTGACTATGATGATACTGTTGCACAAAAGGTTAGTCTTTCTTGAGACAGTTCAAGTAATAGAGAAGAAAGATCTCCCTTTACTCTTTGTAGAGAATTGCAATTATAATAAACCTTACTCCCTCAATTCCCACATGTATATGCATACGCCACATATGAGGTGTATTTTGAGTAATTTAATAGGAAAAAGTGAACAAAGTTATTGCAATTCGGTTAATAAAGTGTTGTATATATTCATTTATTTATTTTTTAATATTATGGAGGTGTGAGGATATTAGTACCGTGTAGCGTTATTACTTTAGAAACGTGCGTAAATAGCAAAAGAGTTTATAGCTTTTAGTGGGAAGGAACTTGGATTTTAATAAATTTGAATTACATTTGTTGATATATAGAATCTACTGGGATTTAAGAGTGTATAGCAATTGAACAATATTTCATTGTCTTCAAATAAAGAAAAAACGGCTTGTCTAATTTCTGATCCAATGTGGCATTTTGTATTAGGAGAAGTTATTACTTACATATTTGATATTTCTATTGATTGTTGGGGTGTTTCTCATTCTCGTATATGTGTGTGCTTATATATACAAACTATGCTTTTTGTTTTGGTATAGATTGTTGTTCACAAGGATACTCCAAGAGGAGTTCATTTCAGACGAGCTGGTCCTCGACAAAGGGCAAGTACAAGTCACTCTTCGTTAAGCATTAAGGTCCACAACTGCCCGATTTATTCTTGTATATGTTTGTGACTCGAGCATATGGATCTCTTGATCAGGTTTATTTCGAATCCGATGATGTACGCGCGTGTATAGTCACGTGCGGAGGCTTGTGCCCTGGTCTCAATACCGTGATCAGAGAAATAGTATGCGGTTTGAACTACATGTATGGTGTAAAGAGAGTTCTTGGAATAGATGTAAGTACAATATTCACCCTTTAATCGCAGAGGTGTTTGAAATATTATCCAGCTTCAAAATATATTTTCGAGCTAGTTTGATAAGCAATTGAGCTGAGATTGAATGAACTTTAATAAAGCCGAACACAAGTCATACTTTTATCTATTTTCAAGTATGATGATTAAGACTTTATCAAACACAAAATATGTTCAGCTTATTTGATATCTTTATTATCGAACTAGCTTTTATTGAAGGATCTTAAATCGAGTATCAAGTGTTTGGTATGTAGAACCTCCTCCCTAATTTACGTCAACCGAGTATGTTATAATCTGAGGGAAGTTGTGCCTAGTCCTAGAGATGTAAGATTAGAATGGATTGATGTGCTGTGGATGCATGATTTATTGTTTGATGATCGGCATTTAGGGAGGGTATCGAGGATTTTACTCGAAGAACACCATATCTCTGACACCAAACACAGTAAATGATATTCATAAACGAGGGGGAACCATCCTCGGGACGTCTCGAGGTGGTCATGACAAAAAGAAAATTGTTGACAGCATTCAAGACCGTGGAATCAACCAGGTAACTCCAGACAGTTAATAATATTTTGATCCAAGTCATGATTAATTGTTTGTTCCTTTTATCTCACAATGGCACTCCTTTTAGGTCTACATAATTGGTGGAGATGGAACTCAGAAAGGAGCAGCAGTGATTTTTGAGGTACTACTTGCACTAACTTTTGTTTTCTCATTTGGTGTACGATGCATGTTTTAGAATTGTTTTGTTTTCATGATGTAGGAAATAAGACGACGAGGTCTTCAGGTTGCAGTTGCTGGAATCCCCAAGACTATAGACAATGACATTCCGGTCTGTATACAACTGTATTTAAGACTTGAAAATTCATTCAACATCACCAACTGAAATCCAACTCCTGATGCAGGTAATAGACAAATCCTTTGGTTTTGATTCGGCTGTTGAGGAAGCCGAACGCGCCATTAACGCTGCTCACGTTGAAGCCACCAGTATTGAGAACGGAATTGGTCTGGTGAAGCTAATGGGGAGATATAGTGGTTTGTTATTACGTTCTTTAAATTAAACAGATTATGATCCTTTGTTGTGCACAGCAATCCTTCTGTGTTTATTCTACTGCGCGAAACGGAGGATCCTGTGTCCAGAGAGAACACTTTATATAAGTCGAGCGCTACATTCTACATCAATTTTATTCACTTGTGTGGCGATTTCAGGATTTATTGCGATGTATGCAACCCTTGCTAGTCGAGATGTTGATTGCTGCCTAATTCCAGAGTCACCATTTTATCTCGAAGGGACTGGAGGGCTTTTTGAATACATAGAAAAGCGACTCAAAGAAAACGGACACATGGTTATTGTCATCGCTGAAGGTGCAGGGCAGGAGATGCTCTCTGAGAGTTTGAGTCAACAAGATGCTTCTGGAAACAAGCTTCTACAAGATGTTGGACTCTGGATTTCACAGAGAATTAAGGTCTCTCCTTTTCCCTCTCTCATTGTCATTTTTGTTGAACATGTTAGGCTAACATATTTTACCAGACTATATTATTATGTTTCAAGATTTGGTGTTATTTACTAGAAAGAAAACTAAATGTAATGCCAAATGATTGCCAAGGCTCTAATATAATGTTCTTTTTCCTTCAATTTCCATCTGTTAAAATCTAGGGGGAACAAAGTTCATGAGTTGCTTTTTCAGTCACCAAGCTAGGGACTTGGATGAATACTTAGGGCCGCTAGGTTTGAATTCTTCAATCGGAATGGTAATGGGTATCATTAAGGAGGTCAAACACAATGAGATTGAAAGTGATTGAAGGGTGGGGAGTAATTATTGAATCAATGGGAATGATTGAGGAATTTTCAATATACCTTCATTCCCATTAATCCCACCCGTTAACCCCAACCAAGCACATCCTTATTTGGTACTTGGGGGCACTAAGAAAACTGATATGGACCCAACCACACAAAACATGACACTTTAGAAACATAAAAAATAATCTTGTCATTGTCAAATCTATTTTGCACAAAAAGCTGAGCTCATTTGATTGGCAGAAACATTAACAACTGATTTTCAGGATCACTTTTCCAAGCAAAGAAAGATGCTGATCAATCTCAAATATATAGGTAAGCATCCAGTAAGTTCTTTGGAGTTATAAAAATGAAGTGAGACTGGTGACAACTAATCAACAATTTTTGTTGCAGATCCTACCTACATGATTCGAGCAATTCCCAGCAATGCATCCGACAATGTGTACTGCACGCTTCTTGCCCAAAGTGCAGTTCATGGAGCAATGGCTGGATATACTGGCTTCACTGTTGGCCTTGTAAATGGAAGGCATGCGTATATACCCTTTCATGTGAGTTCCTCGTTTACGCATTGAAACTTTAAGGTTGTGTTTGGGACTAAGGATTTGAAAGTGATAAGATCATGGATTTTGTTTGGATAAAAAATCTTCATGAAATCAATCACTTTCTTTCTGAACTAAATTTGTTTCTTGATTGATTTCTGCATTTTTAAAATTTCAAATTCTTGAATTATAGCATGATCCAAATACAAAACCACCCTTCCTATTGTCGTTTAGCTTGCTTGCGCTTGTATAGACAGCCTCAGTTAGTCTTGTCTTTCTTTGTCCTCTGAATCAAATCCAGTGGGATCCAAATTATGATTCTTCTTGGCCTATTATTTCAAATGACATCTGTTCACACATACTCGTTCTTCATTTCGAATAACTTATTTTATGTTATCCATAATAATTTCCTTTTCTTGATCATGCTTGCAGAAAATCAACGAGAGACAGAACAAGGTGGTGATCACGGACAGAATGTGGGCGAGGCTTCTTTCCTCAACCAATCAGCCGAGTTTCTTGAGCACGAAAGATGTTATTGTAGCTAGCAAGGACGAGGAGCCACCTACTGCATTGTTAGACGATGGCTTCACGGACGGAGAAATGCTAATTAAAGACGCAGTAGCTTTATAAACGACAACTCTTTGTGTCATGTTGTCGGGGTGGGAGATCAAGCCTCGCCATCCATGCATGCGGCGTCAGCATTCGCTCATGAGATACATGCAGAGTAATGTAGAATAGTAAGTTACAGTTTCTATAGACATTATACTGGAATATGCTGCCTCGTTTTTGTTGTTTAACTTCTGCTGGAATAATTGAACGTTTGATTTGGAAATAAGTACGTTGGTAGGGTAGCAGTTGAATTCGAGGAAAGAATTCAAATTGTAATGAATAATTGAACTCCTGACGCAAGCATCTCAAATCGAAAACTCGATTTATTATGTGATTGGTTTGACATTATGAGAGCAAAAAGACTAATATTCTTCAATAAGGAAGAATCTTCGTGATTTATGACTTCTGACTTCGTAAAGTATTTGATTTATAGTAATCTAGCATTACGATAATATATCTTTTGACTTATTATAGACCATTGATAGTTACTATTTTGACTACTATAACATTAGAGAGTTCCTCCATCTTATAAGACTATCTTGTAGAAGAGCAAGTAGCGCAAAACTATTTCTACCTTATTAAAAGTAGAATTTGTAGTCTCTTTCTTAATTAATTAACTTAAATAATTAACTTGAGTTCTTTGAAGAACCCTTAAAATTCACCCTAATCTTAACGAGTAAAATATACCTTAAACTATTAGGTTAAAAAATTATAATTATATTTTTAGAATTAAGAATTGGTCTCTTGTGTCCTCGCTTGCACAATGTGTATAATGATATAATTTTTTATTTAAAGGATACAACTTTTTTATTGAAAAGGTCGGTGAAATATGAATAACATAAATATTTTATTAAAAAATTAAATTTTAGTCTCAGAAAATCAAGGATATAGTGTATAAGAACTTATACCCTTAAAATTTGGGGATCACCAAATACACGCAAGTTTTAACCTTAATCCTAAACCCTTAGGGGTAAAATATTTTCTAAATCACATGGATAAAATTACAAGTATATCATTAAAATTAACTCTAAATCCTAAAACCCTTAACCTTAAGGGTAAAATATTTCATAAGCCACAAATATGAAATTATAATTATACGGGGGTGATTGGTACGATGGAATTGGGTGGAAATGGAATCGTCATTGCTAATTATATTCTCATTCCTGCGATTAATATATTTTTAGCAATAGGAATCACGATTCCAAAGGATTGTGTATTCTGATGAGTGTTTTCTCAATACACAATTAATCCTCAAGTATGAATGATATCAATCATAGTTTCAAAGGTGACCAAGTTATATATCGAACCCAAGGGATGGATAAATATCAATTTAATTATACTCTAGTAAACTAAGACTATGTTGGAAATTATAATGGTTGTGTTTTGTAATTAAGTAACAAAAGTAATTAAAATATCAAGTAAATATAACAAGAAGAAGAGATAAGTGAGTTGTGATCAAGTAAGATAGTAGGTAGTTCTTCAGGTAATCCGGTTCCACTTATTAATTCATCTTCCATGTGACGGTGTCCGACTCTATCTTGTGGTTTATGAACGCATTACTAAACCATGCAAATTCACTCTATAGACACAAGTAAATATGCGTATGACACGTGTGAATATCCTCAGAGTAAGAGATATAATTCACCCCCCTTTCTAGGTACTATCAGTATCAATTATTTCCCGTGCACTTAGTACTCTAACCCGATATGATCTCCCTTTATAGGTACTATGAAATTATACTCTTTATCCTACTTATTAACCCGAATATGATTCAATTAACAAGTATTCATATAAGATAGTTCTAATAAGACTTCGGAATCCCTTCACTTAGAATTATAACATTAAACCCTGCTCAGCAGTGAACGCACTCAACCAATAACCAAGTTATGTATTCAAACTCTACACAACAATTATTGATGCACAAAACAACCGTGAGTATGGATTAAAAACGCACAATCTTATATAAAATAAACCACAAGTAGTGTTGTGCGGAGTTTACACATGGAAGACAAATTAACTCATGAAACCTTCATAACCCTAAAACTACCGAAGCGGCTCTAGCCCATGATTGATCTAAGAACAATCATGGTTAGTTGGACCGATCTTACTTGAATCTTCAGCGGAATCTCTCTTGCAGCCCATCCGGATGATGGATGATCGCTCACCTCTTCACTCTCTACGTCTCGTCCTCTTGATCGCTTGATATGATATATCTACTGCTGCATAAGCCTTCTTTTACACTTGTAATCGCGCCTCCCGGGCCTGGAATGGGCTTTTTAAGTGATCACACGCATTGAGGGTGTAAAAATATGGATATGGTAAGTTCCTGAAGCTCAATTCGACCTCAACAACAGGTCGAATTCACCCCTCCAAGTCGAATTGGAGGTCGAATCGACCTACTGTAAGTCCTAGGTGCTTGATTCGACCAGCTGCCCTGGTCGAACTGAAGTCACGAGGTCGAATTGGCATCTCTGCCAATCAATTCGACCTCGATTCGACCTGATGCCCATGTCGAATTCCCCTGTCATGGTCGAATCCACCTTATGCTCGTGTTGTGCTACCAATTCGACCAGCAGGCCTAGTCGAATTGACCTCCTTCTGGTCGAATTACACTCTTGCTTCGCCCAAACGGATGGCTTCGACTTCCTTTCTTCAATTTTCAATACTTCCACTCCGATTTCCTTCGAAAAACCACTCAAATGGCTCCAACAACACCTGATTCGTGACTTCATATAATATATATCGGTTTACAACCAATTTCATCTTTAAAACACTTCATAATAGCACAAATTCAGGCGCAAGATTCGTGAATTTACACACTCATCAAACCCCCAAACTTACATGTTGCTCGTCCCGAGGCAACGCAATCAAACCAAGGAGTCGTGTATAATTCACGAGATCACCAAGTACAACACATATTACACATGCAATTTTATCAATTAAAAACAAGTATTTCCTGCATCATACATATCATTCATGCAAAAAATCACCCAATCATATTACCATTCAGAGTACTAAGTCATCTAGCTCACAAGATAAGTGTTTACTCTGTCTCTCAAGTGCTCATTGCACTTAAACGGTTAATATATACGCTCATACTCAATCAATACTCACGCGTAATCATAAGCTTGGCAAGGGTCTCAAAAATCAACTCACAATCAACTCATGACTAGGATCACAAAGGACTTGTTTTTGGGTTGTAATGTTGGCTCTTTGGAAAGAGTAGGAAAATTAAGATAAAGTGACTCAAACACTAGTAGAGAGTTACCTTGGAGGTTCTTGCTTTCTTCATTCGGCTACATATTCTACTCCAATTTCTTCTCTTGCACTTGCAATTTTCGAACTTTCCTTCTCTTTCTTGTATCAACATCATTCTTCTTTTGATAACTCGGGTACCGGTTGTAGGCACTACCCTTTTTAATAGCAATCGAGGTACCGGTTTCTGGCAGTACCCCTAAACAAGATTTAACCATACACTTCTTTTACTTTACTCAACCACATTCTATCTTCCTTCTTCTTCTTGCAACACTTATTCACTTCAACTCTCTACCAATGAATAGGGTATTTAAACAAGGTCAAGTAAAGATTAAATAAGGCTCTTTTATTCGGCTTGCCAAAGAAAAAGCTTTTTTAAGGCTCAAACGGGGCTACCAAAGATTTACTTAATCAATGGGAAAGTAAAATTTGGCTAAGTTACTCAAGTAACCAAGAATGACCTAAGATCATATCCTAGCAAATCATCAATTGTAAGTCTCACACAAGACTTCAAGCCAAGTTCTAGAATACGTTCATATGAATGATTCTCTCAATAATAAACTATCATGATCAAGCATGATTAAAAGTCTCAAATCCTCACATGGGTAAATAGAATCCTAAGTACTCCTCATAGCACATAATCAAGATCAATTTCACAAGAACTCTACATACTTATCAAATTATGCATGCTTCTCATCAATAAAAATTAACACATGAACATATGAATGCACAAAATCCAAGAACTCATATATCAAAATCAATCATACAAGCCTCTCTATAAATTCCAACTCATGCATCATAGTCACTCCTCACAATCCACATCCGAGATGATCAAATATCCTGTAAAGATAAAAGAAGAATGGAGATGAGATAAATCGGAGAACACGAAAAACATGCAGCTCTACTCCTTCGGAGCATCATCATCCTCATCATCATCATCATCACTCATCTCATCAAGCCTTCGCTCCACAATCCGGTGCAGATCACTGATGTGTCTATCCAAATAGTCAACACAATCACTGATATATCTACTGTTGCATAAGCCTTCTTTTATACTTGTAATCGTGCCTCTCGGGCCTGGAATGGGCTTTTTAAGTGATCACATGCATTGAGGGTGTAAAAAAACGGATATGGTAAGTTCCCGAAGCTCAATTCGACCTCAACAACATTTCGAATTCACCCCTCCAAGTCGAATTGAAGGTCGAATCGACCTACTGTAAGTCCCAGGTGCTTGATTCGACCAGCTGCCCTAGTCGAATTGAAGTGACGAGGTCGAATTGGCATCTCTGCCAATCAATTCGACCTCGATTCGACCTGATGCCCAGGTCGAATTCCCCTATCGTGGTCGAATCCACCTTCTGCTCGTGTTGTGCTGCCAATTCGACCAGCAGGCTTGGTTGAATTGACCTCCTTCTGGTCGAATTACACTCCTACTTTGCCCAAACGGATGGCTTCGACTTCCTTTCTTCAGTTTTCAACACTTCCACTCTAATTTCCTTCGAAAAACCACTCAAATGGCTCCAACAACACCTGATTCGTGACTCCATACAATATATATCGGTTTACAACCGATTTCATCTTTAAAACACTTCATAATAGCACAAATTCAGGTGCAAGATTCGTGAATTTACACACTCATCATATTCCCTAACATGTAGGAATGGGCTTTCCTCCCACCCCCATGGTATTTCCCATTATATTCCCTCGTTCCCCCACCCCATCCCACCCCACCCCACCCCACCCCACCCCCTCTCTCTCACACACACACACACACACACACACATATATATATATATATATATATATATATATATATATATATATATATATATATATATATATATATATATATATATATATATATATAATAAATCATTTAAAATCTAAATAAAAAAATTAAATATTTGTATATACTCGAATCGGTAAAAAATATATAATTAAATTAAATTCTTAAAATTTTTAAATATATATGTATATAATTATTTTAATATTTATTCAAAATAAAAATTAGTAAATTATATATAAAAATTTAATATTATTAATTAAATTGAATATATACATGTAATATAAATATAAATATAATTTTTATACATAGTTAATATTTTTTAATATATATAAATTTTTTATTTGTATTTTAAATTTTATTTATATTTTAAAAATATTAATATTTTATTTTATTTATAATTTAATATTTTCTATATTTATAAAATATATAAAATCTTTATTAAAAATTCTAATTAATTTAAATTTTTAAATAAATTAGAGTGTATATTGGGTGCACCCGGGTGCAAGGACTCATATGTGTATGTCTTTTTATTCTATTTTGTATACATATTATTCTATTTTGTATACGTATTTTGTAATAATTATATACTTTTTTCACATTAAGTTTTTATTAAAAAAAACTAACATCCATATGTGTATAATTTTTTATTGAATATAATATACAAATTTTCATTAAAAATTTAACAATTAAATTATATACATTTTTACTCTTAATTGTATATATTTTTGTTTATATTTATATATGGGTGCACCTTATCTTTAGGTGCATCCGGGTGCACACTATAAATTGCCAATAAATTAAATTTAAATGTAATTGTAGGCACTTGAATTTTATTGTCTATTAAAGGAAAATATGTGGCAAATTTATGCAATAATTATCAATTAATTATTTATTTATTAAGGGATTTAAATAAATCTATTCATAAAATAAATGAGTAAATAATTGATAATTAGGTCATATCCAGTCAAATAAGTCTAACTTAAAGCCTAAGCAAGTGAAAGGCCCAAGCCCGCAGAATTAGGTCAAATCAGTCCTGGACCAATCAGAATGCGAGTTATTTATGGGGCATCCTCTGCCTTCACCCATATAAGGAGTCCTACTCCATTCATTCCAAAAACACACATTCAAAGACCTGAAGACACAAACACTCCGAAGAGATCAAGAACATGAGCAGTGTTCCCTTGAGATCTTCAATCATCTTCAAGTTCAGAACGACAAGCGATTCGGGATTAAGGTGCGGAGCCCCCCAAATCAAGCTTTCTTCATAAACTAAGTTCTTCAGTGTTCTTCGCGCCAAGAACGACATACGACCTGGGATTAAGGTGCTAAGCCCCCCAAATCGAGTGTTCTTCGGATCAAGTACGTTTAATCCAAACAAAGGCTTGACGCTTCTGGATTAACGTTATAAGGTCTCAAATCCAAGTTTGGACAAGCTTCAACTGAAGATTCGACTCAACATACACAGTCAACGCGGTCAAGTCAACAAGTCAAAGTCAAAGGCCAAATTGGTTCGAGAGAAGAATCAGAGGATAGATAGAGATTGTTTCCTAAATTATCAAGTTTAATCCTTTTGGATTATTATTATATTTCTTTTGTGTTTATTTTATTATAAATACAAAATTTTGTTATTATACCAAATTTTTCCCCTCCCAATTAAACCTACCTAATTTAGCTTGGTAATATTAAATCTTGGCCCTTCATTAATTATGGTAACATTTCATCCATTGATTGTGATTATCAATATTTAACAACATCTCATTCATTTATTTTGTTTTTTATTTTATCTCATCCATTTATTTTCTTGGTCTCCCATAATATATATATATATATATATATATATATATATATATATATATATATATATATATATATATATATATATATCAATTAATGTGTGATGTCTTTATTTTAAAAATATATTTTTATATTTTATTATTAAATGTATATATATATATATATATATATATATATATATATATACTTGTTTGTTTGTTTTTTTTCGTCTTACTTTACTATTAAATGTATTTTTTATCTTCGTGTTAAAAAGATGAACATTTAATTAATATAAAAGAAAGCGATCATAATAGAATATTTTCAATCCAAAATCTAGAAAATGAATAAACTATCAATTTGGGGCCTAATTTTTTTTTCTATCAGTTAGAGACCTTCAAATATATAAAAAATAAAAAAAATGGTAGCAATGTGCCATAATTGGAATTTTTTTATCATATTTATATAATAAAAATATTAAACTTATAATTAATTGTAAATTTAATTAATAATCAAGTATTTTTCTCTTTTTATCTTTTAATTATTTTTTTATTGAATAACTAAACCAATTTATTAAAGTTAAAACTCAATTAATTTTTTTATTGAATAACTTAATCAAAACATTATTAGTTGTAAATTAATTAATAATTGAGCCTCACTATTTTTTTTATCTTTTACTTTTATTTTTTTAAATTGAATAACCCAACTAAAACATTTAAATGTGAAAATATATTAAAAATCATTATATTTTTTATTATTTTAAATATTAATTATAAGTTATTAATTAGAGGGACCTAATAAAATATGGAGTATTAGTTAAAATATTAAATTACTTAATATAAAATATTAATTGCAAGATTAAAATTTTTAAACTTATTTATAAAAATATTTTTATTAGAATTAAAATAATAATTTTTCATTAAAAAATACATAAAATATTCTTATTAGGTTAAATTAATCATTATAAAAAATTACATAAAATATAATATTAATTGCAAGATTATAAAATCTTAATTATTAATATATTAAATTACTTAAATAAAATATTAATTACATTATGAAGATTATTAATGAGAGAGATTAAATAAAATAATATTTAAAATATTAAATTACTTAAAATAAAATATTAATTTAAAGATTAAAGTGAGAGCGCCACATACACAATTTTTTCAAGAACGAACATGGCGATGCCACATACACAAAACTTTTTAAGAGAAGCGTGACATCGCCACCTACACAATTCCAAAATTTTATATTCTCTTGCTTACCGAGGAAACATATTAAGCATGTGATCATTAACAGTCTCTACCACATTATTAGGAGAGAAAGAATTATCATATCCTCAAAATAACATTAATTGAATGCTTAACGTGGAAGCATATCTTCCTTTTATAATTTTTATATGAAATCATTAAATTACCTAAAATCCAAGATTTTATTTTTGGCCACTTGTAAATTAAATAATATTATTACATTATATTAATATTATTAAGATTAGAATATTAGATCTTCATTAAAAGAATAACTTAAAATAAAGTATTAATGGTAAGATTACAAAATATTAATTATTTTAAATTTAATAAATTTTTTAAAATATATTATTTAAAATAAAACATTAATTGCAGGATTAACGTGGGAGCGTCACATACACAATTTTTCTAAGAATGAACGTGGCGACGCCACATACATAATTTTTTCAATAAGGAGCGTCGCATCGCCACATACACATATCCAAGATTTTATTTTTGGCAATCACTTGTAAATTAATAGTATTAATGATATAATGATGATATATCTAAATAATTTTATTTTATTTTCGTGAATTCATAAATAATTTGGACAATTTTTATCTATATATTGTTGTAATATTTATTTATTTTATATATTTTTAATTGTAAACTTTTTGTAAAATATAATTAATTCAATATCAAAATAGAATTTATATTACATATTTAATTAATAATAAAATATTTTAATAAAATATTAATTTAAACAATAAATAAAAATAAATATAGATAAAATAAATAAATATTAAATGAGAACAGGTAACCAGTGAGTTTTGATAAATGGGTATGAGACGGGTACGAGTATGATAATAAATTTTTTTAATGGAACGGGTACATGTATGGGTATTTAATAAATGGATACAAGTAAAAATACCAAAAAAATGCGGGTACCCTACCCGTTGCTATCTCTCTACATGCTATAACATCAAATTTTTTATTTTTGTTTATTTCAAAATTTATGCACACAAATAGTATTAACGCTCTTAGGTACCACAAAATTAAATTATAGATTTTATATTATATTTAATTAATAATAGTATAGTAATTTTTAATAAAATATTAATTTAAAATGAGACTGGTACGAATACGAGTAATTAATATTTAAACGGATATGAATATGAGTTTTCCAAAATAACCAGGTACCTCACCCGTTGCTATCCCTATTCCTACATACTATAATTTCACACTTTTTTTGTTTATCTCAAAATTTATGCACATAATAATATAATACTTTTACGGTACCATAAAATAATATTTTAATCAAATTTTTTTCAAATTATCTAAATAATTTAAATAAATTACAGACCCTTTAAATTATTTAATCAATTTTAAATTTCTGATCTCAAAAAATTACAATGTGATAATCCTTCCTCCTACTTTAAAGGTAGGGATGTAATCGAATCGAATAGAGTCGAACACTACTAGGTTTGAGTATCGTTTGTTAAGGAATCATCAAACTCGAGCCCGAGCTCGAACTCGTCAAAAAAAAATATTGAACTTGAGCTCGAACACAAACTGTTTGTTAAGGTTCACGAACGTGTTCACGAACACATAAAGTAACTTATTTATGCACATTTTTTCATGAATATTTAATATTTTTGTTTGTAAATATTAAAAGAACGTTTGGTTTATAAACATCTAATATTATTTATAATATAAAATATAATATCTTAGTTCAACTAGATTTTTTTTAGAAAGCCCAAAACCTATTTATTTATTTTTATAGCCCAAAAGGCAAGCCCAATTAAGCTCAACTAGATTTTTTTAGAAAGCCCAAACTTATTTATTTATTTATTTTGTGGCCTAAAGTTTCAGCCCACTTAAATGGCCTGATATATAATTAGTAAGGCTAAAGTTAAAAAAAAAGAGAGAAGAACGGGAGAAGAAAAGTAAAAGAGGGGAAAGAAGAGAGTGAAGAGGAGAAACCCTTGTTGATCAAATTCTCCCTTACAACCCTCATCCTAGGTGGTTTCTAAGTTGTTTTGAGGTAAGTGGTGTGTGAATTAAGCTTCCTTCTTTCATGATTTTGTAATTTTGTGGGGTTTTTCTTTTTGGTATGTGGGTAATTTGCAGACTGTTCGAACTGATTTTGACATAGCTATTGCCATCGAAACTTTGCAAACTTAATTTCTGTACATAGCTGAACTCGTTAGCTTTCCGTAGCCACTTGAAACGCCTCAATCCGATTATTCTACAATTAGTTATGATTTTTCTCGTAAACTGCCGCTAGCTGGAAAATTTCAGAAATTTTATGTCGAATTCAAACTTATTTTTTTATCGTTTCGTTTAGTTAATGTATTGAAACGGTTATATGGGATTGGGAACTGATGTTAAGGAGTTACATGTCATTTTTATTTAATATCGACTCGTTCGAACTCGATTAGGATTTGTTTTTAGCAATGAAAGGGATGTTAACGCTAATAGTTAGTTATATTTAATTTGTCATTAATTGCTCATCTCCTTTCTAGGTAAAGAACCATCGACGAAGGGCAAGGGACCGACTTCAGATTCCGGAGAGAGTTAATCACTTCCTTGTGAGTTGATAATTCGGGAACGCCTTCTCTTGTGGGAAGTGTGGACCCTCGATAAATGTGCATTTATTTTAGTTTTAGTTAATTGATAAGAAAATTATTTGGTATTATGTTATGTGGTAAAGAGCCTGATTGGCTCGATTGCTCTGGTTAGAGTCATGTTAGCCATTTTATGAGTATTATTGATTTATGGTTATTCTTGTGTGCTAATTAAGACTCTAACTTGAGTCGTTATTCATCTTATGATGCACATGCATATGTATGCCTGGTACCAAGGTTAAGTAGCCCGAATTGGTCACGGTTCGGGTGAGTTGGAGCGACATTGATTAAGTAGCCCGAATTTGTCGCGGTTCGGGTGAGTTAGAGTGACAACCAAGTTGCCCGTGATTGGCAAACCTGGGTGAGTTAGATCTAACGAGGCACCTGTCCATTTGCCAAATACTGATACTCTGGAGGGTGATCGTTAGATGGATCAGTCTATTATAGGCTCAGTCAACGTCACCGGTGTGGGACATGCATGTCATATATGTTTATATGTTTAATCATTTCAAGTATTCAGTCGATATTGAATTGTGAACTTTAGCACTTGGCATATTGAGAAAGAATATTAATGTGCATTTTATCTAGAGTAACGGTGACGGGCTTGGACTGTCTCTCGACGGAGAGCTCAGTTCGAGGAGGATATTGACTACCCACGCGTCTTTTATGTGATAACATGTTGTTTGAACTAATAGTGTTATTCATAAATATTCACTAAGGTTTTTATTTTCATTAATATGTACACTGAGTGAGAATAATTATTGTGGGACGAATTGTGGGATTTTATGTTATGAACCGCGAGTGGGAGTACATGCTTCGTATAAGGGTCGGGGTGACCGGCTTATCACTTCACTGAGCTAGTGGTTTTGCTCACCCCCCATCATTCTTTCCTTTTCAGGCTGTTGATATCATTTTGGTTGGAGGTTTGCCTATCGTTTGCTCATCATCCAATCCGTGTTTTGGGTACTTTCTCTTTTATGTAAATTGACGGATTCATTGGCGAGATTGTATAGTTTATATTTGGTGACCCCCTTGATGTTCTTTTTGTACCTTCGCGATGTTATATCGTTCATGTATATTTTCTTTAAACTAAGTTACACCGTTGAATTTTGTACCTTTGTAAATCCTTGTTGATACTTTATGAGATGATGTCCTCGTGTTGTACCCGTTGTTATCAGTTGTTCAGTCTACAGGTACTTGATAGCAAGCCTTACGTTTTCTATAAACTTTGTGGAGTGGAGTGCACCCATTCTATGAAATTTATGGTTAACGTGGCGGTTGTCGCGCTCTGTCTGGGGTCGGGGCGTGACAACTTTCTTGGTATCAGAGCCTGGTTTTATGATTCTCATTCTTTTTGTGCCAAGCCAATGAGTCCAACTTTGTTTCTATGTCATCCTAAGGCATCGTATTGCCTTGACGTTGACCTTGCATTTTCTTTCTTTTCTTCCTTTCAGTCATTATGGCACCTCCAGTTCGTCGTCGAGGTCGAGGTCGAGGACACGCTCCTCGTGATCCTCCGAGTCCTCTACTCTCTTCTGTTCCTCGTGGACCTCGAGGACATGTTTCTTCTGATCATGTCATTCCTCCGACGGTTATGGACCCTATCAATTCTGATCATAGGGTGCCAGTTTCCCAGGTAGAGCAACCACGGGCCCAGTTGCGGGTTGAGCACATGATGACACCCGAGCAGTACCAATTGTATTATGATCACATTCGAATACATGGTGTTCCACCACCTACAACGGCTCATACAACTACGACTGTCACTGAAGAGGTTCTTCGTGCTAATGAATCGATTCGACCTACATCTAATGTACCAGTTTTTACTCCAGAAATGGCTTTAGGAGGTTCTGCTTCTCGAGGTGCACTTTTTATACCTGATTTGGTGAAAGCAGTTGAAAACATGGGGACTTCGAAATTTGACGGTGCAAGAGATGCTTCTAAAGCGGGGGCATGGTTAAAGGAGATTACAGAGACCTTTGACACCTTGATGATTGAAGAATGTTATCGTGTGGTCATTGCGACCAAGCTGTTAGGCCCAGATGCACGACGATGGTGGCAGAATCTAAAAGAGACATCTTCGGTTACTATTACGTGGGCTATCTTTGTGGAACGATTCAAAGATCGATACTTCTCTCAGTACATCAAGGATCAGAAGAGAAAGGAGTTCTTCAACCTCTTTCAAGGCATTATGTCGGTCGTTGAGTACGAAAGCAAATTTCTGGAATTGCGAGAATTCGCTCCTGAGTCATATACGACGAGAGACTTATGCAAGAGATTTGAAGATGGTCTTAATTTAAATATTCGAGATCGCATCAAGTCCGGAGACAAGTACGAGAGTCTTGACGATCTCGTAGAAGAAGCCCTGAGGGTAGAAGGTTTAGTTCAGGCGAGACATAAGCTTGCAGAACGATCTCAAAAGAAAAGGCAAGGGAGCGCATTTCCAGGAAATGCATCGAAGGTGTATAGGGGTGTGGGATCTTCGCGTGGCGCACCAAGTTCGGCATCTATTAGTTTTCCTCAACCTCGGGAGCAGTTTAGTAGAGGCGGGAGCAATGTCTCGGGATCGGTTGGTGAAAATCGCAAGTGCCAGAATTGCCTAAAATATCATGACGGCCCCTGTAAGGCTCCTCAAGTATGTTTTCAGTGTCGACAGCCGGGGCATATGCGAAGTTCTTGTCCTCAGCTTATGGGAACGAGCAGTCAGGGTTCTGGTCAGCTTCGAGGTAAACTAACATATTCTACACCCAGAGAAACTCGATCTGCAGTTACCAGAGTGCCCGATGCCTCAAGCGGCCCTAGTACTCAATCACCTATGCAAGGAAGAAAGCAAACTAGAGTATTTCATATTTCCCAAGAAGAGGCTCGCTCAGATCCGAAGGCTGTGACAGGTAATTTATAATTTGAATATTTTCACATGCTAAATCTAACCCCGCCTTGTTATGCCACTTGATTACGAATAAAACATTCGTAAGAAATTCTATCTTTTAAAATTTTTAAATCACAATCTCACCTAATATTGCTTCTTTAGGCCATGTGTTTGTGGGAGACCATCAGGTCTACGCTTTATTTGACCCAGGTTCTGATAGGTCTTATATCCGAGATGATCTTACTGCGATCTTAGATTATCCTATCTCTCATTTGTCACCTGGAATCATCGTTCATACCCCTCTTGGAGAGCGTCTAATTCGTGATTCGGTATTCCTTGGTTGTCCATTGAAGATCAAAGATGTCATTTTAGAGGCTGAATTGATACCATTGCCTTTGATTGATCTTGATGTTATTCTTGGCATGGATTGGCTTTCTTCTCATCATGCAATTCTCGATTGCCACGAGAAGCTTGTTATTTTTCGTAGACCAGGATTCTCAGAACTTGTTTTTGAGGGTAAACTTCAAACGAGATCCCTCTCTTTTATTTCAATGTTGACTGCGCATAAATTAATGCGTAAGGGTTGTGAGGCATTCTTGGCATTTGTCATCGATACTTCTCTTTCTGAAACTAAACTAGATGACATCCCAATCGTGAATGAATTTCCTGATGTCTTTCCCGAAGACTTACCAGGACAACCTCCGAATCGAGAGATTGATTTTTCCATTGACGTACTTCCTGGAATCACACCTATATCGATTACTCCATATCGAATGTCGCCTGCTGAGCTTAAGGAACTCCAGACACAACTTGGGGAATTATTGGAGAAGGGTTTCATACGACCTAGCACATCTCCATGGGGTGCTCCAGTTCTTTTTGTCAAGAAGAAAGATGGATCACTTCGTCTATGTGTCGACTACCGTCAATTGAACAAGGTGACTATCAAGAACAAATATCCTCTTCCAAGAATCGATGATCTGTTTGATCAATTGCAAGGAGCAATTGTGTTCTCAAAAATTGATTTGCGATCCGGTTATCACCAACTCAAGATTAGGGAATCTGATATCCCTAAGTCTGCTTTTCGAACCAGATACGGTCATTTTGAATTCTGTGTTATGCCTTTTGGACTCACAAATGCTCCTGCAGCTTTTATGGATCTTATGAATCGGGTCTTTCGGCCGTACTTAGATAAGTTTGTCATCATCTTCATTGATGACATTCTTATTTATTCTAAATCGGACGACGAGCATTCTCATCATCTAAGAATTGCTCTGAACATTCTCAGAGAAAATCAGCTTTATGCTAAATTCTCGAAGTGTGAATTTTGGCTTCGCGAGGTAAGCTTTTTGGGTCATCACATTTCTAAAGAAGGAATCTACGTCGATCCAGTGAAGATTCAAGCTATACTAGATTGGGAACGTCCAAAGAACGTGACAGAGATTCGTAATTTTCTGGGATTAGCTGGATATTATCGACGGTTTGTCAAAGACTTTTCGTTATTGGCTTCATCTTTGACTAAATTGACTCAAAAAGGGATAAAATTTGAATGGAGTGAAGAATGCGACGAAGCATTTCAAGAATTGAAAAGACGACTCGTTTCAGCTCCTATTCTTGCTTTGCCAGACCCAGCGATTGGAGAATTTACCATTTATAGCGACGCCTCGAGACAAGGATTAGGATGCATTCTCATGCAAGAAGGAAAGGTTATTGCCTACGCTTCAAGGCAATTGAAGAAGAACGAAGAAAATTATCCTACACATGATTTAGAGTTGGCTGCAATCGTCTTTGCATTGAAGATCTGGAGGCACTATCTGTATGGTGCAACTTGTCGGGTTTTCACTGATCACAAGAGTTTAAAGTATATCACTACGCAAAAGGAGCTCAACCTCAGGCAAAGGCGATGGATGGAGTTGATTAGTGACTATGACTTAGTCATCGATTATCATCCTGGCAAGGCGAACGTTGTTGCAGATGCTCTGAGTAGAAAGTCTTCTACCTCACTTGCTTTAATTCAATCTTTTTATCTTCCTATGTTGGAGCAATTTAAATCTTTACACATTTCGCTCGATTGTGAAAAGTCTAATGATTCTGCCTTAATCGCCAAATTCGAGGTTAGACCTACCTTGTTCGAGCAAATTCGAGAAAGACAATCACACGATGTTTATTTACAACAGAAGATTGTAAAGCTAAATCAAGGAAAAGAAACCGAATTTCGAATTCGGGATGATGGACTTCTTACTTTTAAAAATCGTGTTTGTGTTCCATCAGAACTTGATGTTCGTAGAGCTATTCTTGAGGAAGCCCATTCTTCAGCCTATGCTATGCATCCTGGTAGTACCAAAATGTACAGAACACTTCGGGAGCATTATTGGTGGCCAGGTATGAAACGGGACATTACTGAATTTGTATCAAAGTGCTTATCATGCCAACAGATTAAAGCGGAACACCAAAAACCAGCCGGTATGCTTCAACCACTACCTATTCCTGAGTGGAAATGGGAAAACGTCACAATGGATTTTATTTCTGGTTTACCTCGAACCCAAAAGGGTCATGACTCAATTTGGGTCATTGTCGATCGTCTGACGAAATCGGCACATTTCCTTCCAGTGCATACCAACGAATCTTTAGAGAAACTTGCCAAGTTATATGTCGATGAGATCGTGAGATTGCACGGAGTACCAGTGTCAATCATATCTGACCGTGATCCAAGATTCACTTCCCTTTTTTGGCCTAGTCTGCAGAAAGCGCTAGGTACAAAATTACTATTCAGTACCTCGTTTCATCCACAGACTGATGGACAGTCAGAGAGAACTATACAGACACTAGAAGACATGTTACGTGCAGTGGTGTTGAATTTGGGAGGTAGCTGGGATAAGTACGTGACTTTGGTGGAGTTCGCTTATAACAACAGTTATCATTCAAGCATTGGAATGCCCCGTACGAAGCTCTGTATGGCCGAAAGTGTCGAACACCACTCTTTTGGGATGAGGTTGGCGAGAGACAAATCGAACAAGTAGAGCTTATCGAAGATGCGAAGGCAAAAATACAACTTATTCGAGACAGACTTAAGGCAGCGCAAGATCGACAGAAAAGTTACGCAGATAATAGGAGGCGCGATTTGGAGTTTAATGAAGGAGACAAAGTTTTTCTGAAAGTTTCTCCATGGAAGGGCGTGTTGCGATTCCGCCGTCGAGCAAAGTTGAGTCCAAGGTATATTGGCCCGTTTACAATCGTGCAAAGGATTGGTCGTGTCGCGTATCGACTTGAGCTACCATCGGAATTGTCGAAGATTCACGATGTCTTCCATGTCTCTATGCTTAGAAAATATGAACCAGATCCTTCGCACGTGCTCAAAGATCCCCCAGTTGTATTAAAGGAAAATCTATCGTACGAAGTACAACCTGTTCAAATTGTAGATCGCCGAGAAAAAATGCTTCGTAACAAATCCATTCCTATGGTGAGAATTCTATGGAGAAGTGATCAAATTGAAGAAGAAACATGGGAACCAGAGTCAGTCATGCGTCAACACCATCCAAATCTCTTTTCATCTCTAGGTACGTTTATGTTTCGAGGACGAAACTTTTTGGAGGAGGGGATACTTTATAATATCTTAGTTCAACTAGATTTTTTTTAGAAAGCCCAAAACCTATTTATTTATTTTTATAGCCCAAAAGGCAAGCCCAATTAAGCTCAACTAGATTTTTTTAGAAAGCCCAAACTTATTTATTTATTTATTTTGTGGCCTAAAGTTTCAGCCCACTTAAATGGCCTGATATATAATTAGTAAGGCTAAAGTTAAAAAAAAAGAGAGAAGAACGGGAGAAGAAAAGTAAAAGAGGGGAAAGAAGAGAGTGAAGAGGAGAAACCCTTGTTGATCAAATTCTCCCTTACAACCCTCATCCTAGGTGGTTTCTAAGTTGTTTTGAGGTAAGTGGTGTGTGAATTAAGCTTCCTTCTTTCATGATTTTGTAATTTTGTGGGGTTTTTCTTTTTGGTATGTGGGTAATTTGCAGACTGTTCGAACTGATTTTGACATAGCTATTGCCATCAAAACTTTGCAAACTTAATTTCTGTACATAGCTGAACTCGTTAGCTTTCCGTAGCCACTTGAAACGCCTCAATCCGATTATTCTACAATTAGTTATGATTTTTCTCGTAAACTGCCGCTAGCTGGAAAATTTCAGAAATTTTATGTCGAATTCAAACTTATTTTTTTATCGTTTCGTTTAGTTAATGTATTGAAACGGTTATATGGGATTGGGAACTGATGTTAAGGAGTTACATGTCATTTTTATTTAATATCGACTCGTTCGAACTCGATTAGGATTTGTTTTTAGCAATGAAAGGGATGTTAACGCTAATAGTTAGTTATATTTAATTTGTCATTAATTGCTCATCTCCTTTCTAGGTAAAGAACCATCGACGAAGGGCAAGGGACCGACTTCAGATTCCGGAGAGAGTTAATCACTTCCTTGTGAGTTGATAATTCGGGAACGCCTTCTCTTGTGGGAAGTGTGGACCCTCGATAAATGTGCATTTATTTTAGTTTTAGTTAATTGATAAGAAAATTATTTGGTATTATGTTATGTGGTAAAGAGCCTGATTGGCTCGATTGCTCTGGTTAGAGTCATGTTAGCCATTTTATGAGTATTATTGATTTATGGTTATTCTTGTGTGCTAATTAAGACTCTAACTTGAGTCGTTATTCATCTTATGATGCACATGCATATGTATGCCTGGTACCAAGGTTAAGTAGCCCGAATTGGTCACGGTTCGGGTGAGTTGGAGCGACATTGATTAAGTAGCCCGAATTTGTCGCGGTTCGGGTGAGTTAGAGTGACAACCAAGTTGCCCGTGATTGGCAAACCTGGGTGAGTTAGATCTAACGAGGCACCTGTCCATTTGCCAAATACTGATACTCTGGAGGGTGATCGTTAGATGGATCAGTCTATTATAGGCTCAGTCAACGTCACCGGTGTGGGACATGCATGTCATATATGTTTATATGTTTAATCATTTCAAGTATTCAGTCGATATTGAATTGTGAACTTTAGCACTTGGCATATTGAGAAAGAATATTAATGTGCATTTTATCTAGAGTAACGGTGACGGGCTTGGACTGTCTCTCGACGGAGAGCTCAGTTCGAGGAGGATATTGACTACCCACGCGTCTTTTATGTGATAACATGTTGTTTGAACTAATTGTGTTATTCATAAATATTCACTAAGGTTTTTATTTTCATTAATATGTACACTGAGTGAGAATAATTATTGTGGGACGAATTGTGGGATTTTATGTTATGAACCGCGAGTGGGAGTACATGCTTCGTATAAGGGTCGGGGTGACCGGCTTATCACCTCACTGAGCTAGTGGTTTTGCTCACCCCCCATCATTCTTTCCTTTTCAGGCTGTTGATATCATTTTGGTTGGAGGTTTGCCTATCGTTTGCTCATCATCCAATCCGTGTTTTGGGTACTTTCTCTTTTATGTAAATTGACGGATTCATTGGCGAGATTGTATAGTTTATATTTGGTGACCCCCTTGATGTTCTTTTTGTACCTTCGCGATGTTATATCGTTCATGTATATTTTCTTTAAACTAAGTTACACCGTTGAATTTTGTACCTTTGTAAATCCTTGTTGATACTTTATGAGATGATGTCCTCGTGTTGTACCCGTTGTTATCAGTTGTTCAGTCTACAGGTACTTGATAGCAAGCCTTACGTTTTCTATAAACTTTGTGGAGTGGAGTGCACCCATTCTATGAAATTTATGGTTAACGTGGCGGTTGTCGCGCTCTGTCTGGGGTCGGGGCGTGACATAAAATAAACTAACTAATAAAATATAATTATAAACTTTACAAAAATATTTAAATATTTAAATAATAACTTAAGTTTTTATCATATTTGTGTGGTTTAATATAAAATATTTAATTATTGAATATAAATAAATAAATAATAATATATAATACTAAAAAATAATTATAAAATTTACGAACACGTTTGCGAGCCATTAATGAGCTCATAAACGAATATGTTCGCAAACTTTCGAGTCGAACACCCATAGACTTGACTTTGGTTTGATAGACTATTCGAGCTCAAAATTTAAGTTTAGTTTGGTTTGTTAAGGTTAACGAACGAGTTCTAACGAATACTTTATCGAATCGAGATTCGAATAGTTCGCGAACGGTTTAGTTCGCTTACATCCCTATTTAAAGGCGGTCATTTTTTTTTCACGAAAATTAATGAGTATTATTTTTTGTATGCGTAGTGGGAATTGTATATGTATTGAGAAGTGAGTCATATGTGAGACCATTTTACTAAAAGAAGAAAATTAATACATTTGAAGTGAACACCCAAAATGGTAAAATAAAGACCTTTAGGATGGACGGAGGGGATATATGTAAAAAAAATTAAAATTAAAAAATAAATAAATTAAACACCAACCATGTCCGTGCAACGCACGGGTTATGTTTGCTAATTAACCTTAAAACCTATGAGTAAAATATACTCTTAATTGTAAGGGAGCAATTATGATTATACCCTAAACTCTAAATTTTTTGGAGAGAAATATGTCTTGAAGTACAAGTGTGAAATTACAATTATATCCAAAATCATAAACACTATAAATGGAAATGCATTAAATCACAATAGTGAAATTATAATTATACATACCTTCAGATTTATCAAAAAATCCTAAGAACAAATGTTAAACCCTAAGAGGAAAATAGACTACAAACTTCAAGATTCCATAAATGGAACGGTAGATCATAGTAGATCATAAAAGTAACACAAATACTTGTGTGAATTGGGTTCATACATGAATCTTGTTTTCAACTAATACATTTTAATACATAAAAAATTACTCTTTAAGCATCTCTAGCCATTGGCTCTATTTTACAGCACATTTAACTCTAAAATATAGTTAACACAATAGCTTATCTCTAGCAGTTTGCTCCATTTTTAAATCCAAAAATTAAAATAATAATATATTTTTTATTATTCTTTTTTATTATTTCTTATAAACTAAGTTGTTATTTTTTGTAATTTTAATACAAAAATAATATAATAAAGTTATTTATCAATAAATTATGGTGGCTTTTTAATATTTAGACTTTTTTTTTTCATTTATCAATAATTTATAAATATTTTTAACCTATAAAAAAAATTACACAGTAATCTGCATACACACAAATAACATACATATTCACGCACATACATGCTTGTTGGTGTGAGAGAGCTTCATTTCAAGTTCTCTCATAATTAATAACAAAACAAAAATGAAAAAAAAAATTAGAGCCAACATTAAAGCCAACTCGGATTCTCTGTCCAATTTTGGTACACCATCTCCTACATCACACCGTTACATGGACGACATGTTAGAGAGAGAAACTATACTCTAAAGCTTTAAACCCTAAGGGCAATGTTTGAATTTATTTTCTCTCTTACGTGTCAATTACTTAGCGTGTGGTACAAAAAATTATGCACAAAAAATTATGCAGAAGATCCGATGTACATTGAAGCGACTGAATTTTTCAGTTGCTAGTGTATTTCTCCATTTTGCGGCCACAATTGGAGCACCGTTGAAGAAACTTATAGGCCATCTCCAACAGTTGTCTCTATTTTGCAGTACAGTCATCCCTAAAATACAGTTAATTCATTAAATCTTCTTCAGCAGTTTTCTCCCTTTTTTACTCCAAAATTTAAAATAATAATATATTCATTCGTTAATAATATTTTTATTAATTTTTACATTTAATTTATTTTTCATTATTATTTTTATTTTTAAATACAAAAAATAATATAATAAAAATATTAATATGCATAAAATTAAAATAACGTAATTTTTAAAATAACATTATAATTTATTTAAACATGAAATTAAGACTACAATTAAAATTAAGAAATATATATTGTGAAACGTTAACATATCTTCTGAAACAATAACATACCTTCTGAAATGTTAATCTATCATTTGAAACGTTAACCTAACAATCATAATTCTTTTTCACTTATTTAAATTAATTATTAGAAATAAGTAAAAAAAAATTAAAAAATACAGAAAAGTGGACGTCAATGTATACAACATATATATTAATTTATCATTAACCATTAAAATATTTTCTGTTACTTAAATTACTAACTGAAAATAAGTAAAAATAATTTAAGAAAAAAAAGAAAAATTAGATTCAGACGTTACTGTAGCGTTGGATTTTCCAAATGCTACAGTACTTTTTTTCAATTTGCAGCCCAATATGCAGCCTTGCTAGAGGGAGTATATGGCTTCATTTTGCAGTTCCAGCCACTTTTGCATCCTTGCTGGAGATGCTTGAGCTGCAACTGAAAAATGCAGCTTCACTGGAGTTGCTCTTAGAGTGTTAAATTATTACTTTTTATGAAAAAATTACTCTTCTAATTAATGTACCTTAATTTATGGATTACTCAGAGAATAACTATTACTCTTCTGAATAAAAATATTACTCTTCAAAGAGAAATTTATATACACTAAAAAGTGATTGGTTAAAAAATATTTTCGCGTGTGAACCTGATTTACACTAGACTCACTTTAAAAGTAAAACATTAAATGTACTTTAAAATTATAATTAATTACTCCTATAATTAACTAAAAATAAAATAAAATAAAATAACAGCAAACATACGGTACCTACCTGGGGCTGGGAGGTCATTGAACTGAAGGCCGGTTGGAACCGGTTCTAGCCGTTTGTGAAACATTATTTCTAAGAATGAAATTCAATCTTACTACGAGTAAAATATAGGTGTTGGATAGGCTTGACGAAATAAATTGTAGTATTATATTTTTTTTTTGGACCCACTTTTAATTATTGAGTAGAATACTCTTGAAAGATAAAAATATAGGCAATTTTTTTTTACTCAATAAATTGTAGTACTTTATATATTTTTTGGACCCAATTTCAATTATTGGAGTAAAATACTCTGAAAGATAAAAATATAGGCAAATTGTTTTTATAACTCAATTCTCAAATTTTACTCTTCAAGATATAATTTTTTTTGTGCCATTTGATTGTTTACGTTTTTTTTAATTAAAAAAATTATTACTGTGTATATAACCTAATTATTAATAAATACATTGATCTAAATTTCTATTCCCTTTTCCAATTTTACCCATATTTACAACGCTGAATATTTCAACGTTTTCACTTAATACTTGTTTCATTTAACACTAATATACACTAATCAAATAAAAACAATGGGTGAGAGATTTAAGGATAATTATAACAACCCTATTTTCAATTTAATTAATCACATATTTTCTGTCTCTTTCTCAAAGATGCACATCAATGTACATTCTTAGAGTTCTTCAATTTAATTATGTATGTTTTGTTTCTCTCTAAAAATGCACACTGATGAACTTAACAAAAGTTTCAATGGTGTATTTTCCGTTTCTCTCTCAAAGATGCACATTAATGTACATTCGTAGAGTTTTTCAGTTTAATCACGTATTTTTTGTTTCACTCTCAAGAATGCACACTAATGTACATTTAGAGTTTTTTAATTTAATCGCGTATTTTCAGTTTTTTTCCTCAATAGAATGTACACTAATGCACATTCGTGTAAATAACATATTTTTGTTTCTATCTTAACAATGCACACTAATGTACGGATAGGTATAAATATTATGGGAAAAACAAAATATAATTTTGTATTTATCGGTAATTTTCTGAAGCGAATGTATCGATTAGTAATTTTTAAATACATTTTGTACCAACTATTTATTGGAAAAAAAAAAAGCATTAAGTGAAACGAAGAGAGTAATATTTCTTAAAATAATCAAATATTATTCTTTCGAAGAACTATTACTCCTATTTAAATTCTATTGTATTGTGAATTCTTTACATTTATTTATATTAAGATGGAGTAATAATTTATGAGTAATAGTTTAACCCTACAAGGAGTTATTTCATATATAGTAAAACATAAATATACAGGCTAAATATAAAATAATTAAAATAATTTAAGTAAAATGATTAATAAAACACAAGATACTTATGTTCAAGATAAAAATAATTAATAAGTTGAAGTGCATGAATATTAGGCATACATAAATCATAAAATTGGAAAAAAAAAAGTAATATAGCTTTGAAAAACATCGTGAAATGGATAAGAAGTAATAATATTTTGTTTTTGAAAAGTGATATTTGAATTGATGAAAAATTATAGTAAAATATTGAATTATTTCATGAACAATTTCTAGTATAAATAAAAAGTAATAACATTTTTAATAAAAAAGTGATAACTATTTAAAAAACATAAAACAGTATCACCATGAGATGATTTCATGCAACTATGCAAGTGCTGCTCTAAAATTTTGAATTAAATTCATTTTTTACTCTATAACTAAACAAAACTTCGATTTTCGCCTAAAAAGGATAAGTGGTTCAATTTTGCCCTATAACTAACGAATCATTTCAATTTTTATTCAATTTTCACCGGAAAATACAAATTTCGCCAGAATTCGCCACGTCGTGTTTCAATTTGGGGGTTTCCGGTTGGTCAATCAGACGTGGCAATTTTGACTTTTTTTAGCCCATAGTTAAATCATTTTTTAGCCTGTAATTAAGCAAAACTTCGATTTTTACTCTAAAAAAGATAATTTGTTCAATTTTGCCCTATAACTAACGTATCATTTCAATTTTCGCCAAATTTTTGCCAAAAAACGCGAATTTCGCCAGAATCCACCACGTCATACTTCAATTTGAGGGTTTCTGGATGGCCAATTCGAAAATACACATTAATTTAATGCATTTTTTATTTAAAATAAATTCAACATATTATTTATTTATTTATTAAAGTACACAAATTCAACATATCCTTTTGAATAGCACAAACACTTAACCTCGACTTTAGGCTAAGAAAAGGGTGACTTACATCCTAACCCGATTTCTCTCTTATGTGTATAATCGCCATTGGTAGCACTTTAGCATTTTGGGGAGAATCCGTCTATCCGAATTTGTAGGATATTTTACCAACTCATCACTAATTACCATATGAAAATTAATACTTCATTAATTTAAAGATGCTCTCTCTTGTGAGATGTGTTATATATTTCAAGCAAATACTTAATTATGTTTGGATTACTATATTAATTTAAATTAAATGTAAATTTAAAGTATATATAAAAAGTGAAAATTAACATTTTCTTTTTCATTTTTTATTAATGAAAAGTGAGTAATAAATTAAAAGAAAATGTAAAAAAAATATTTTTTTGTATATTAATTATTATTACTTTTATTTAAAAATCAAATTATTTATAAAAAAATATATTTTATTAAAATAAAATTTTAATATTTTATTAATTTTCTCGTTGAAATAGATAATTTGTGTAGTTTAATAAATAAATAAATAAATAAATAATATGTTGAATTTATTTTAAATAAAAAATACATTGAATTAATGTGTATTTTCGGATTGACCAACTGGAAATCCCCAAATTGAAGTATGACGTGGTGGATTCCGCCGAAATTCGCGTTTTGCTTAGTTATAGGGCAAAAATGATTTAACTCTAGGCTAAAAAAAAGTCAAAATTGCCACGTCGGATTGACTAGCCGGAAACCTCCAAATTGAAGCATGATGTGGCGGATTACGGCAAAATTTGCATTTTCCCGTGAAAATTGGGCAAAAATTGAAATGATTCGTTAGTTATAGGGCAAAATTAAACCATTTATTTTTTTAGGGCAAAAATCGAAGTTTTGCTTAGTTATAGGGCAAAAAATGAATTTAACTCTAAAATTTTATTACCCTCCCCGCTTAAAAGGATATAATTTTTTTTATGTATATTTAATAGTAATAGTTTATAAAATGTGTGTTGCACATTGATGGTATACTATCATATATACTTATTTTGTTCCGTAAATAGGGTTACGTAGAATGTTTGCATGTAAATTAAGAATTATTGTATTTATTTTTTAATGTGTTGAAAGATATAATATTTTTATATATAATATGCTAGTGTATTAATGTTGTATGTGGTTCTATGAATATATATACTCCATCCGTCCGATTCTAAGGTATTTATTTGCTTTTTGCACGTCGATTAAAGAGTATTATTATTATATGTAACGTGGGTAGTTGTATTAGAGGAGAGTGGTGGGTCATATTGTGTATTTTTTTACTAAATAGGAAAATGGATACCTTTGAAGCGGACGCCAAAAATAATAAAATAATCCAATAGAAGCGGACGGAGGGATCATTAATTGTTGGCAAAGACTTGTGCGAGACGGTCTCACGAAATGAGATGGATCTCATTCCGTGAAACGGATCCCCATGTTTGAAACGAATCCCCATGGCAAAGACTCACGAAATGAGATGGATCTCATTCCGTGAAACGGATCCCCATGTTTGAAACGGATCCCCATGGCAAAGACTTATTCTATTTTATTAATAATTAATATCATGAATAAAAAATAATAATATTTTTAATAAGAAGTAATATTTGATCATAGAAAAGTGATAGTTATCCAATTAAATAATTTCAAAATAATTAATAGGATGAATAAAAATTGATAACATTTTAAATAAAAAGTAATACGTAATTAATAGGCGATCAACTAAACTATTTTATGAATAATTAGTAGATTGCTTAAAATTAATAATATTTTATATAAAAAGTGGCATGATAAAAAGAAGGCGATAGTCGTCCAATCAAACTATTTCATGAAGAATTCGTATGATAAGTAAAGAAAAATAATAAATAAAATTACATTTTTAGAAAAGAGTGACGTATAATAAAAAACCGATAGCATTCATTGAACTATTTCATGCATGAATAATTTATAAGAAAGATAAAAGATGATAACATTTTAAATAAAAAATTGATACATGATCATAGAAACATTGATATCCTTTTAATTGAATTATTTCATGAACAATTTGTAGGACGGAAAAAAAAGTAATAATTTTTTTTAATAAATGTAATATCTTTTTAAGGAAAAATGATCATAACCGTTTATCAAAGTATTCCATGCATAAATAATTTATAAGCCGAATAAAAGTGATAATATTTTCAAATAAAAGTGATATGATTAAAAAAAATGATAGCCTTCCAATTAAATTATTTCATGAAGAATTTGAATGATAAGGAAAAAAAAGAATGATTACATTTTAGTTAAAATTGACATATAATCAAGAAAAAGTAATAACATTCATTGAACTACTTTGTGCATAAAGAATTTATGAGAAAGATAAAAAGTGTATAACATTTTAAATAAAAAGTGATATATTATCATGGAAAAGTGATAATCGAAATTAAATCATAATTATTAACAATTCCTAATACGAAGAAAAGTAATGATGTTTTAATAAAAAAATAGTATTTCTTGTCCGTGCGTTGCACGATGAGCATTTTATTATAGGATTGTTGGTATATATATATATATATATATATATATATATATATATATTTTTAATAGTGTTATGTATCTGTATGAATATGTTTAACTTCTCTTATCCGGTTTTGGTCTAGTTTGAATTTTGTTATTGTATTATTTTTTTATTTATGTGTATAATTATACCATGTGTTTTGCACGGAAATAATTATCTTGGATGCTTAAACCCAATGGGAGGCCCAACCCTAATATCTCCTCCTAGTCCTTATTGTAGCCTATAAATAAGTCATCTCAGCAGTCTCAGATCCCTAATCTTATCAGTAATACACACATATTTCATATTTTGCATGAGAAATAAGATTTCTCATTGGATAAGAGAGAACGTGAGAAATATGAGGGAGACTGCGGATTGGGATCACCTAGAGGATCGTCGCCCACACAACGTCTAGACAAGGCAGAGGAATACAGCGAAAAATCACAAGGTCGTTTCTGCGGCTATTCAGACTTCTCCGCCAATCTTTGGTGAAAGGTAATACTTTCAGTTTATTCCGCTGCGTTAGATGTGCATGAAACCCGAACAGATTACGTAGTCTATAAGATCCGATCACCATTAGAAATAAAGAGTGATTTCACTTGACAGAGTATACAAGTTTACATATCCTCCTAACTTAACAGATTATTTGATGAATAGCTGGCATGCAATAAAAAAATAATAATAAATAACATAATCATGTGAAATAAAGTAATAAAATCATTTATTGGCTTAGCAAATTTTATTTCGATTCAAATCTAAAGTCATTTATATTTTCTAATGTCATGTATTATGCAATGGAGAACCAATTCTAACTGCCAGTTATTTGTATAATAAAATAAAAACTCCCAAAGTCTGCTTTAACCTTCCCAAATTGTTTTTCACTTCGGAGGTCAGCGATCAAAGAACCAAGCTTCATCTTAAATACTGTTGTAATGATATCGGGCATATCCTCTGCTTTGAGACCATGTGTCGCAACCATGCACTGAATCTTAGGCCATTTCTGTTTGCAAGTAAATGTGATGAATAGAGTTGGATAGCCAAGCCATCTGCCAATGACCATTACATCTTGATAATTCTGCACCATGTGGCTGGTAGAACAATTCTCTTTCCCTGTGTTCGTGGATCGTTTTCTCTTGCCAAAAGAGTATCCTGAAGTCCACCATACATTTCACACATGAGAAGTTTCTGATTCATTCGAACCCTTCTCAAACGGCTAGATTCAGTAATTATGTAAGCATCAACAATAAAATTGTTGGAGTAATCTTCATGAGTTCATTATTGTGGGCGTTTCGAAATCCCGATCTTGCCATCTAAATGAAAAATATTTTCTTAAAACTAACTTTCTTCCTTCCCTTCTTTCCATCATGCACTGTTCATAAGAATGAAATGTCTTCCCTGTATCCATCCTCGCCGTAAACAAATAACAGTGGATATTGCAATGTAAGATATGATGAGTTAAGCTCATTAATTCTTCTGAGCAAACCATTTTTTTCGACGATAATATCTCGAACTCCCATTGACTGATCAAAATCACCAACAATTAGTGCTGCAACCTCAGATGCGGTTGGCATGTTATATGTCCTAGCATCACTGTTTCAAGTGCCTAACAGATGCAACTTAACTTCAGAGAATCCATCATTAATCTTCTGACCTGCTACTCTGAAGCTTTTGACCAAAACGTCATTCATCATTTGTCTTAAGTCTTCAACGATGTTGTGGCCTATATGTCCTGATCCCGAAGCCTGTTGAAAAAAGTGTACAATATAATGTCAAATGAATAAGTTGTGGATGCTAAAATATAAAAACATTCTGTTTAATTAAAAATGTAACAAAGATGTATTTACCCAACAGCCTTGATCCGGTTTGAAAGTTCGTCAGCGGTATCATATATATAAAGCTAGGCAAATTTAGGAGTTGTTCCTTCAGAAGGGAGTAAACTGCCAATACGATTATAGTTCTGACCACTAATCCTGAAGATTGGAGGGGAATGTCCATTATTAAGCGATCTATCAATTTGTCCTCCCATTGATGTGAATGCAAACATGTTATTTTAAGAGCGAATGTTCTCGTTGTAATTTTTACTTCTCTCACCGTCGCCATGAATAGCTGAATAAGGATATCGAGTGGTTGATGCATCAGTGGTAATTCGATATTACCTGAACACAACACAGCCTTTGATTTGGAGAAGCTTTCTTTGGTGCTGACTTGTTACGTTCTTCATACTAGAATTTACTCCACAAAATTGACATCTCTAGTCCTGATCCCCTGCATTTTTATAGTGATTGGCTGTATATATTCAGTGAATAAATTAATACCACATTCTTGAACTTGCTAATACGACTTAGTTTTGATATCTCATAAAGATCAAGCAAGTAATTAAACACACATTTGTATATCATACTTCAAGCGTCACAAATCCCAGTATAAAGCAATGTTGTTTGTGAGGATTTCATATAATTGAATTTCAATACCAAATGCACAATTGATGACGTGCACTCCATCCTCTTCGCATAAGTCCACAATTTCGGGTTGCTCTTCATTAAAAAGTTGGAAATATCTTCATGTATCAATGTATCCTCATCAATGTTAGAAGACAAATTCTCTTGTTCGTCATAATCAAAAACAACATCAACAATAGAAAAAACATCCACTTCTTGTTGACGGGTCTAGATTCATGTTATTTATATTAGTGCTTGATTTCCCTCCATCATTTTAGTATGTTGTTAATAATTTCTATTTAAATTTATGTCATAATTTGATATGGGATGAAATATTTGTCAGAATAAGAGAAATGTAAAAATTTCAAAGTTCCAATATTCAGTTTTAATATATGTTAATATGAGTTTTCCGATTGTTTATAAGATCTGTACCAAAATCATAATAATTCTTAAAAAAAAGATTATGTGTCAATTGATTGTTAATTAGAAACCAACAGTTTATAGCACCTAAAAGGTTTTGAAGAATAGACAGGAAATACATAGATGTGTTTTAATTACACATAATATTTGTACTAAGTAAGCAAAAAACATAATTGTCTTGTTATAGTAGATTATTCTCAAGAAAGTTAGAATCGCATGTGCATAGGGTTAATGATGAATAACCAAAAATCTATATTCAAAGTCACCAAAATAAGAACTACATAAATATTTTTTTTGATTTTGGCACATAAAAACTAATTCGTTAGGCTAAAAGGTAAATTAATTGATTTTTATGCTCATTTCTATTTTGATCACGAACATACATTGTCATTTTTAAATTTTATTTACAATATAAAGACACAAACAAATGTTTAAACGATGAGACAGGACTTAACATTTGTCGCTGTCTTGAAGATAAACAACATCGGACTATCAATATTTTGACCATTATGATTAATCTCAATGCCCTCATGAACTGAATTTTGGTGACCATTGTATAGAAATAAAAGAAGAGTGTGGGAGAAAAAATACTAATTATTATAAAAAAAAAATGACTAAGATTTAAAAAAGAATGTATTGCTGAGAAAATTTTTATATAAATCTCAAAAGGGATCGAACAACCTCAGTATCATGGTAAACACTATCCGAATACATTGAGCCAGGAGTGGATACATGTGCAAGAGTGTCAAATAGCCTAACACATCTAACTCTAATAGCCATGTCTGTTCGGTTTCGCACTAGATTTTTTATCAATGTATGTTGAGATACCATTGCAAATGATGCTTTTTTTCTTAAAAGAAATTCTGATATGTAAGATAGAAACTTTTGTATTATGAAGATCATTATAATTCTGAGAAGATAAGTATTTATAGCTACCAGATATCACTTTATATAATTAATTAAGGAAATACACCACGACATTTCACAATTTTATTCATTTGCAGCTCAGTGAGAGGTTCTACCATGAACTCATATTCACCGACAGCTGCAACAATTAAGACATATCACAACGTAAATTATCTTGTTTAGATACATATTCCTTTAAACACAATTCAATCAATGAAATTAAAACCTTTGGTGTGAGTCTTATTATGAGAAGCATAGGACGATGCAGCTACATAATCCCTCCATCCCGTTTCAATGTTTACGTTAGCTTTTTGCACGTTGATTAGGGAGTATAATATTTTAATAGATAGTAGGTGGAAAAATATATTATTTAATGTAAAGTGGGTAGGTGTATTAGTGTTCGATGTAGGTCTCATGGTGATATATTAATTATTTTAGGTGGGTCCCATATACCAGAAAAGAAAACATAAACATTGAAATTGGACGCTTAAAATAGAAATATGTAAACATTGAAATGAGATGGAGGGAGTATGTTTACATTCATACAATGTGAGGTCAATGATGGATTTCACACTGAACGCTCCAACTGAATAACCTGCAATACACATTAAATTCAGTTAAACAACAGATACAATAGATGAAAAGTTTAAAAGAGTTAAAAATGCATCAAAGAGCTAAACGATAACCGTTGTCTACTTCTCACGAACACATCCAATGAGAGGTCCAAGTCAGGCAAAAAGGTGTGGAAATGATGTGTATAGTATGAAGAAACAAAACAATAAAATTAGTTGGAGTGACACGAAATAAGAAGAAATAAGTAAGACATTTAAGGAGAAATAATACTCACCGAATGAGTGGTCAAGTTAAAATCAGGTCTAAGCAATTAAAATTCACGGTTCATCAAATGAAGACACGTGGATTTTCTTTATTAAATATTCATTTTTAATTTATTTTTGAATTTAAATAAATTAATTCCTAAAATAGATTAATAAAATAATTAATCGTTAATTTGAGCCCAACAAATTAAATGGGTTTAAATTAAGAGAGGCCTAACCCAAGTCAAATAAGTCCAAGTCAAATGAGGCCTGACTTAAGCCAAACAAGCCCACACAAATTAAATTAGGCCCAAGTAAAATAGGCCTGATTATAGTCCAATAGTGTTGGAGGCCCAAGCCCGTAGAATATGGCCCAAATAGCCCTGGACCATTCAGAATGCGAGTTATTTATGGGGCGTCTTAACCTCTCACCTATATAAAGGGGTCCTCCTCCATTCATTTTGGACACACATTCAAGCACTCGAAGACGACGACATTCCTGAAGAGATACAGAACACGAGCAGTGTTCCCTTAAATCTTCAAGCTTCAAGAGAGGATCTTCAAGTCTTCAAAGCTTTAAGCGAAGAACAAGCGAGGATCTTCAAGCAATCTTCGAGTCTTCAAAGCTTCAAGCGAAGAATAAACGAGGATCTTCAAACAATCTTCACATCTTCAAGCTTCAAACATCTTCAAGAAAGCTTCAAGTCTAGAATGGCCACCAATCCGTGATCAAGCTCCAAGTCCCCTAGATCAAGCATTCTTATCGGAAAGCTCTCCAGTCAACGTTCAATCCGAATAAAGGTTCAACGCCTCCGGATCGACGTTAAAAGACTACACATCCGAGCTTGGAAAAGCTTCATTTGAAGATCTGATTCAACGTACACGCTGTCAACATAGTCAGCATACACTCCAGTCAAAAAAGTCAAAGTCAACACACACAAGTCAAGTCAAGCCAAATTGGTTCGAGAGAAGAATCAGATGATTGATTGAAATTATAATCCGCTTACAACTTTTTCAAATTAAATCCATCTGAAATTATTTTTGTACTTCAATTTGTATTTATTTATAATAAATACAAAATTTATTGTTATAAATTTTGGCTCGCCCAGTGGGACCATCTCTACCTCTCATCTCTTCTCTCTACAAGCTTGAAGTTACAACATGACTTCTGTCAAGATCACAGTGGGAAGGATTGCTGAGTCTAAGCTCTCCGATTCATTGAATGAATATGTTGTTGTACAAGGAGCATGTCAAAGAAAGCTCAGTCGGAGGCCTCATCTGGATCCAACTCTTCGGTTGAAGTGGCTTCAAGAAAACAACTACCCCTTAAAGAGGATAGTGATGAAGATTCTGCCTGCTAACGCCCTCATTCATCTTCAAACTCTTCATCTGACTCAATTGCAGCTCTAGTAATGATGGCTGGCACTTCTACTATTGAGGAACAGTTAGCAAGTATGATGAAAGCTATCAAAGGGCTAACAAAACACATAAAAGCTCAAGACTCAAAGATCTCCAAACTTATGGAAGGAAGGGACATCGGGGAGACTAGCCGTGAAAATGGAAAAGGAGTTGTGGACGATAGTGAGGTGGAAGAGTTCACAAGACGCCATACTACTGAAAAAGAGCATACTTCATTCAGATGTGCAATGATGCTGGTACTCATGGAGACCTATATGGTGAGGCAGTTCGTTCGCTCTCTCAAAAGAAATGCCTTTGATTAGTATATCGACTTGCAAGCTGAATCCATTAATAGTTGGGTGCAAATGGAGCATGAATTTCTCAATCATTTCTACAGCACGAGGAGAACCGTTAGCATGACTAAGCTAACTAAAACTCATCAATTGAAAGAAGAGCATGTGATTGATTATATCAATCGATGGAGGAATTTGAGTTTAAACTACAAGTACATTATCCGAAGAGTCTGCTATCGAAATGTGCATCCAAGGGATGGAATGGAGTTTACTCTACATACTCCAAGGAATTCGGCCAAAGTCTTTTAAAGAGTTGGCTACGAGAGCTCATGACATGGAATTGAGCATGGCTTCTAGTGGAATCAAACACTCACTAGTGTCGGATTCTTACAAGTCAAAAGATAGACAAGAAACCAAGAAAGGAGGCAAGCCTTATTCCAGAAACTCCAATAAATAATCAATGGCCACAAACGCCGCTACTGTTAAGGTTCGAAAGAATGGAGATGATAAGAAGGATAAAGGAAAACAAGTTGCTCAAGAGTGGGGGCAAAGAAGATTAACCCTGAAGGAGATGCAAGAAAAGGAGTATCCATTCTTGAACTTTGATGTTTCTGGCATATTCGATGATCTAATTAAAGATAAACTCATCTAACTCCCTGAGATGAAACGCCCAGAGGAAGCCAATCGAACTAATGTCCCAAATTATTGAAAATACCATAGATTGGTGGGTCATCCCATTCGTGATTATTTCATCTTCAAGGAAAAGATCATGCAGCTGGCCAAGGAAGGAAAAATCATGTTAGAGGATGAAGCAGCCGCAAACTTCACTTCTATAAACGAAAGTTATGATGAAAGCTCATGTCATGTGGTGAGTGAGGAGGGTAGCGAAGGTGAACAAATGGAGTCTAAAGAAAAATCTTACTCCATGAAGGTGACATTCACAGATGAAGATATGTTGTTGGGTGCACAGCCTTATAACCGACCTCTATTTGTAACCAGTTATACACAAGGGCTGTGAGTAAAGCATATTCTTTTTGACGGAGGCTCATGTCTTTAAAAATGTTGAAGAAGTTAGAAATACCGGTGGATGAACTCAACCATAGCCGACTAATGATTCAAGGGTTCAACCATGAAGGGCAAAGAACTCTCGGCATGATTGTTCTTCATTTGCTGATTGATGAGATGAAGTCAACGGTTCTCTTCCATGTCATTGACACAAAAACTTCATACAACATGCTTTTGAGGCGCCCATGGCTGCATGAGAATGGTGTGATTTCTTCTACATTAAACCAATGCTTCACATATAATGAAGACAACAACGTGAAAAGGGTATTCGGTGATGACAAGCCGTTTACTGAAGTTGAAGCTTACTTTGGAGATGCTAAATATTTCTTCAAGAATACAAAGGAAGTGAAACATGAAGAAGCCTTAGCACAAGATGATGGGGGTAGTAAACAAATAAAGGAGGAGGGTAGCACATCATTTGCCACTCTCAAGAAGAGCAAAGAGAAGCTTGAGACCTTGGAAGAGTTAACGTTGCCTTTAACAAAAATTGATGCAAATAAACCTTCTTCTCCACCACTCAAAGGATTCATACGTCCTATAGAAGTAGCAAAGACTGAACACGGTGAAGTGTTTGAAGCAAAAATAGCCAAGTCATATGGTCCACAAGCTTACAAACTCCTCATGAAAGCTGGTTATGGACCAAAGGAAAAGCCGATGATGAGCAAGTTGCATCAAGAAACCATCAACCAGCCAGAACATGGGCTTAACGCCATACAAAAAATGTTGAAAAATAGTGGCCACACTGTCAAGAATGCCAAGCCAAGTTTGGGATATGTCCCTCAAAAGCCAGTCCGCATTGCAATTAGAAGAGTAAGTACAAATTATATCACCGAGAGAGAAGCTTCATCCACGGAAGATATGTTTAATGAAGGTGGTAGGAAAATCAAAAGAATCTCTATCTTCAAAAGGCTTAGATCTGTCTTTGAAAGGCTGGGACCATTGGAGAGGTACAAGTGTAGGAGGAAAAATAATCTCAAATCTCCTAACCTTCAAAAACTCCATAGTCAGATTCCTTCTCGCATGAAGCGGCGAAATATCTTGACGGTCTTATGTGGAAGAATGTTGAAAGCTAAGATGCAGACAATCATCTTTATTAAAGATGATAATGATGATGATAGAGAAAATTAGCTTCAAACAACCATATCACTGCTCTAGAAGATTCTCAAATGGAGGAGGTAGATGCTGAAGATGCCCCTTGATGAGTGTGTAAATTTACGAATCTTGCACTTGGATTTGTGCTATTATGAAGTTTTTGAAGGATGAAATCAGTTGTAAACCGATATATATTGTATGAAGTCACGAATCAGGTGTTGTTGGAGCCATTTGAGTGGTTTTTCGAAGGAAATTGGAGTGGAAGTGCTGAAAACAGAAGAAAGGAAGTCGAAGCCATCCATTTGGGCGAAGTAGGAGTGCAATTCGACCAGAAGGAGGTCAATTCAACCAGGCCTGCTGGTCGAATTAGCAGCATAACAAGAGCAGAAGGTGGATTCGACCACGACAGAGGGATTCGACCTGGGCATCAGGTCGAATCAAGGTTGAATTGATTGGCGAGGATGCCAATTCGACCTCGTCACTTCAATTCGACCTCAAATTAGACCTGGAGGGGTGAATTCGACCTGTTGGTGAGGTCGAATTTAGCCTCGGAAACTTACCATATCCGTATTTTTAGACCCCAATGCGTGTGATCACTTAAAAAGCCCATTCCAGGCTCGGGGGGCGCGTTTACAAGTATAAAAGAAGGCTTATACAGCAGTGGAAAGACAATACACAATACAAGAGAGGAGAAGAGAGGCCACAACATACTACACCCCACAAGGGGGGATCACCCCCCAACCATCATCTCTTCCTCCATCCATCCATCACTTTGAATATTCGTTTGTGGAATCAAAGGGAGAACTAAGAGGAGAATTCAAGAGCGAGAAAGACGCGATGACGCCACATCTGGGGTTTATTCATTTTCTAATTTATCTTGTATTTTTCGGACATCCATGTAAGATCTATCCAACACCCATGATTGTTCTTCGCAACATCATGGGCTATAGCCTTTTTGGTAGAACTAGGGTTGTGAAGGTTTTATCTAGTTAATTGAACTTTCGTGTGTAAACTCCGTACAACACTACTTGTGGATTTATTCTATATAAGATTATGTCTTTTTAATTCATACTCACGGTCGTTTTGTGCATCTTTAACTGTTATGTAGAGTCTGAATATATCTCTTGGTTATTAATTGAGTGCGTAAACCGCTGAGCAGGATTTTATGTTATAATTCTAAGTGAAGGGATTCCGAAGTCTTATTAGAACTGTTTTATATAGATACTTGTTAATTGAATTGAATTCGGGTTAATAAGTAGGATAAATAGGTTAATTTTATAGTACCTATAAAGGTAGATCATATCGGGTTAGAGTACCAATTGGCCAGGGAAATAATTGATACTGATAGTACCTAGAAAGGGGGTGAAATTATATCTCTTGCTCCGAGGTTATTCACACGTGTTACATGCATGTCTACTTGTGTCTATAGAGTAGATATGTTTGGTTTAGTGATGCGTCCATATTCCACAAGGCAGAGTCGGACACCAACACACGGAATGGAAGTTAAGTAGTAAAACTGGATTACCCTAGAGCTACCTATTCTCCTACTTGATCCACTTTCATATCCTTCGAGTGATATTTTATTTTATTTGTTATTTAATTTCCATCATATTAGTTGTTAGATAATAACCATTCAAACATAATTGTCTTATCTTAATTAATTTAGATAATAATTAAATTGATAATACGCCGTCCCTTGGGTTCGATATTCACTTGGTCACCTTTCGAAACTACAATTGATATCCTTTATACTTGGGGATTAATTTTGTGTTGAGAAAATGCTCATCAAGTTCTTGGCGCCGTTTTTGGGGACGGCTGTTATTATTAGTTTATTATTTCTAATTTGATTAAGACTTTTATTTGTGATTATTTAATTCTATCTAACCTTGAATTTTTTCTGAGGTACTTGTGCACTAGGAAAGTAAAGGAAGGAAAGGAGCAAATAACACATTAAGCTAAACATGGTCGGAGCAAGGCAGAATCCAGATAATGTTTCCATACGTTAAATTTTCACGAATTATGGAATTGGTAACATGGGTTTGATAGGAGCAAGGGGGGAAGATGATGATTTTGAGATACATCCCGCTCTTATTAACATGGTAAAGAAAAATCTCTTTTCTGGAGGTTGCTTTGAAGATCCATATCAGCATCTCCGAAGATTTCTTGGTTATGCAAACACTCAAAAGGGCGATGGAGCTAATGATCATGCTAGACGGATCGCCCTATTCAAGTTCTCTTTGATTGGTAGAGCAGAAGCTTGGTATGAGACTCTTGATGCTACAGACTGCACTACATGGGACCAACTGCAGCAGAAGTTCTTGGCGTCGTTGCCAATTCGACCAGGGGCAGTTCAATTCTAATTGATATCCTTCATACCTTTTAGACAGGTCGAAATGGGCAAGTTGTAATCTAGGGTTTCTAGCGCGAATCAACAGCATCTAAACAAGTTCTTGGCGCCGTTGCCGGGGACGATATAAAATATCTTTTTGTTATTTCTAGTTTTATTAGGATTATTTTAATTCTTGTTTTACTGTCTAACTCTTATTCTTTTCAGGTGTATGCTTACAAGATCAAAGAAAGGTGAACTAGAACCATATAATCCAGAGATCGGAGCATCATCGAGGAAGAAGAAGAGTAAGAATAAGAACGTAGATCCAACTGAAGCTTTAAACTTTGGAGTTGAAGTTGACGTGCAAAATTCATAAACGATTGAAGCTGCAACCAAAGTTAATTTGGAAGAAGTAACAGTCGACATGGTAGCGAATCCGGACAATATGGCCATTCGTGAAATCTTCAAGAATAACGGGGCTGGAAACTTTGGGCTTCTAGGAGCAAGGGGGCTAATGCGGATTTCGATCTTCACCCCGCTCTTATTAGCATGATAGAAAGGAACTCCTTCGCATGAGGGACTTTCGAGGATCCATAAAAACATCTAAACAAGTTCTTGGGCTATGCAAGTACTCAAAAAGACGCAGGAGAACATGAAGATGCTAGGAAGATCCTCTTGTTTAAATTCTCGCTTACTGAAAGGGCGAGAGATTGGTACGACACTATCAATGCAGCTGAATGCACTACTTGGTAGCAATTGAAGTTGAAGTTCTTAGAGAGATACATGTCACCTTCAAAGGTGTTCAAGATGAAGCAAGACATTAACCAATTTGCTATCGGTAGTGGAGAGAAGTTTCATGAAGCGTGGGACAGATTCAAGGACATGCTTCGTAAGTGTCCTCAATATGGGCTATTTAAAGCTCAGTATATTAGCATATTCTACAATGGATTGGACTATGATTCACGCGTGTTATTGGATGCTTCTTCTAATGGAGCATTGCTTACTAAGTCATCCATAGAGGCCGAGAAACGTTTTGAAGATATTTCGATGAACTCGAGAGATTGGCCAACTGATAGAGTTAGAGGTACTTACGTCCTTGGAAAAGTGGCTAAGGTTGAACATGCTATGGTGAAAACAAGTAGAGAAGATGAGATCGTCTCTAGCTTGTCGAATATCAACAAGCTACTTGAGTCTCAACAAAAGCAAATCAGTGATATATCTCAGCACGTACCGATCATGCAGCAGGAAGTTATGAATGATGGAACGATCCAAGATGAGATGGAAGAAGGAAACTATGCTATGGGCCAAAGTATTCAAGGAACAAGGTTTCAAAATCAGGGGAACCGAAATTACCAAGGGAACTACAACAATCGTGGTCCCCCGGGTAATTATCAACAGCCTAGGAGGCCGGATTTTTCATGGAGCAATCCTAACAATGCAATTCAACCTCTGATGGATGTTGATCCGGGTGCAAAAGTGGATAAAGGAAAATCGGGTTTCGAGGATACGGTAAACAGGTACATGGCTAGGAATGATGCTAGAGTGGATCGTCTTGAGGCCAAGTTAGAGAAGAAGATTGATGCAAACCATGAGGATTTATCAAAGCAAGTGAAGGACCTTACATTGTTGATGGGGGAGATGGCAGGAAGTGTTAACAAGCTTACTCAAACTATTGAGAAAGGGAAGCTCCCGTCGCAAAGTATTGAGAATCCAAGGTCCTGCAACGCCATCACATTGAGGTCTAGAATACAGTACGAGGGACGGATGAGGCCGGAATCAAAATTGGACACATCGAGGGCTCAATTCAACCCTAATTCGACCAATATCACAGGTCGAATTCAATAGGGGAGGTCGAATTGGACGTCTGGACATGATTTGGAAGCATCAGAGCCTCGATTCGACCAAAATCCAGTCAATTCGACCTGGCCCTCAGGTCGAATTGAGGTCGAATCCACCCTTCTGGAGCACTATGTTTTGTTAAAAGCCCGATTCGACTAGCAGCTGTCCAATTCGACCAGACCTTCAGGTCGAATTGAGGTCGAATCGAAGGGCAGAAATCTTACAGTGAGCCGATTCAACCAGGGGGACTTCAATTTGACCAGACCTTCAGGTCGAATCCAGGTCGAATCGGAGATACAGGGTGAGAACCATGTTCCAAGTGTTCGATTCGACCACTATGTGCCCAATTTGACCAGAGCACCTGGTCGAATCGAGGTCAAATTGTCCCGTTCAGCACCTGTTTCTTCACCGAACACTCCTCATGATGTTAACATTACTCCATTGGTTCCAAATGAGCAAAATATGAGATCATAGCAGAGAAGAAGTGGGAAAGAGCCAAGAGGTTGAGAGCCGAAAAGGATAAAGCGGAGAAGGTCGAGCGTGATGAATGGGTATTCCCAAAACAAAGATACCTCCGTCTTTTCCTTATTAGCTGGTGAAGAAGGGATTGGAAGAGAAGTTCAAGAAGTTTTCAGATATCATAAATAAGATAAGCTTGAGCATTCATTTCTCTGAGGCAATATTGGAGATGTCGTACTATGCCCGATTCCTTAAGGATATATTGTTGAAAAAGAGAAGCTTGAACGGAGTTGAGATGGTGAACTTGTCTGAAAATTGCAGCTCGATTATCCAATGGAAGCTGCCACAGAAGATGAAGGATCCGGGAAGCTTTAATATCTTATGTGAGATTGGAAAAGGGTCGGCACGACGAGCCTTATGCAATCTTGGGGCAAGTATCAATTTGATGTCATTGTCTATCTTTCAAAGGCTTGGTTTGGGGGAGTTATCTCCTACAACAGTTGCTCTTCAATTGGCGGACAGGTCGATGACGTTTCCGAAAGGTATCATTGAAGACGTTCTTGTCAAAGTGGAGAAACTAGTCTTTCCTGTGGATTTTCTTATACTTGAGATGGAAGATGACAAGGATAATATCCCTCTTATCTTGGGGAGACCTTTCCTTGCTACTGCTGGGGCCATGATTGATGTTCAAAAGGGGGAGCTTAGGTTGCAGATGGATAAAGAAGAGGTCCTATTCAACCTTGACAAAGCAATGAAGATGTCTATGTAGTCGCAATGTCATAGTATTGATGTGGTGGAGGAGATTGTGAAGGAAGATATGTCTCTGATCTTGTCTAAGGATCCTCTTGAGACATGCTTGATGAAGTCTCTTACTTATCCCACTACGAAGCTTGATGATCTCTCCAATGAGTTATGTATTGAATATCTTGAAAACTTACTTGCTTTGGGTGATGACAGGTATGAATTTGGGAAATCTAAGGTTGAGAAGAAGGATGTAGACAAAGGAAGAGAAGATGATGCCTACTTGAAGCCTCCTAACTTACCACCGGATACCCACAAATTTGAAAGTCCTTTCTCTCTTTCCTTATTTTGTGATCAATTTTATCCTGCCTTTGATCTTGATGGTGATAGGAGTGATTCAGAAATTGAGTGGAAGATTGACAGGAATGAGATGAGAAAGCTTGAGAAAGGAGATTGTACTAATCGTATGGTGCCTAAGAAAGGTAAGGTGGTAAGTGTGGATGATAAGAGGAGGAGAAAGTGTTGGAAGGTAAAGATGAAAGAAGAGCGCCCTCTTAGTCAGTAGTCTACATATTCTGCATTCCGTCGTGACTCTCCGACATTAAACAAGAGCGCCTGTTGGGGGCTTTCCCTCCCATTTTATTGCTTTATTTCATTCGTGTAATCTTCCAGTGAGCAGATTCGACCATGACTGCTTCAATTCGACCAGCAGCTCAGCTCGAATCGAGGTCGAATTGAAGGTGAAAGTTGTCCAGAAGGTCAATTCGACCACGATGAAGTTAATTCGACCTCGTAGACAGGTCGAATCGAGGTCGAATTAGGTCAGGTAAGTGTGTTCTTAACCCCGATTTTCATACCCATTTGATCACTTTGCACACCACCTCCACTAGAATTCATTTCTGATCGAAGAACTGTGCTTCTAATCGTCAATCCTACTCGTTTTTTGCACCTATTACACCACACTCCACCCTTAATTCCTTCAATTCATCGCGTTTTTGGGCGAATTAAGTCGTAGTTAGGGTTTGTTCGTGAATTATATTGGTTCATTCGCCTGTTCAATTTAAGCCATGGGAAGAACAAAAGATACGTTTTCTCAACTCATATACCCTAGGATTGATGTTCTATATGTTGATTTTGGTATGGGTGAGTTGATTAAACTTGTTTATTTGAGAATTCATGGTGATAGTTGAATGATTGGGAACAAATTCATATGAATACTTGATTGGTTCGATTTGATTGCTTAATTGATGTTAGAACCTTGAGTTTTATGTGAATTGTTAGATTATTAGAGGGTGTGATGATGAGCATGTTGATTATGGATTGGAATTGTTGAATTTGAAGTAGTTCATGGTGATTGTTCATGTTGAATTGCTTGAATTAATGATGCATGCTTCTTGTTGGTTATGATTGATTGATTACTATGCTTGATCGGTGTTGGAATTATTGTGAATAAGCAAGAGAGGGTTGAGTATTGGATGTGAATGGAACAAGTTTGGCTTGGTTGATGATGCATTGAAACTTGAAGTCTTGAGTAGAGTTGGATGCTATGCTAGTCAATTACTTGGTTTGTTTTTCCTTGTTGGTTGTTATTGAAGTATTGTTTTCAGGTCAACGAAAAGACAAGGGAAAGGAGGTAGAGGTTCGATCTAAGAAGAGGCAGGATAAGCCTTCTCGGGAGGATAATGTGACAAAGAAATTGAGGCTCAAGGAGAGGTTGCCTGCGAACTTCAATATCCGAATGAATGAGTGGGACGAGATAAAGGAAAATGGGCTGAAGTTTCGGAGAAGATAGCACGGACGATGTACCAAGATGAGGATGCTATGCTCACTATGAAGATCCGGGATAATATATTGTGGATGTTCGATCAAGTTAGGATCTGGCGGTGTATGGAGCTGAAGAAGCACACATATTTTCATATGATGGCTGAAGTTTTGTGCTCGATCCAGATTGAGAAGGATCTGATGGGGTTTCCTTATGAGTGTACTTTCCAGCTGGGGGGAGTGATGAGGACATGATCGGCGGAGGAGTTCAATGTGTTGTTTCAGACTCCTACAGAGATTGCTTGGATGGAGAATGGATTTTTCAATGCCAACAGGTTTTTGCGAGAGATTTCTGGGGAGGATGTCGACTATAAGACGCAGGACGCCCGTGCTTCTATGATCAAGAATCTCGTGCTCCGGTACATGGATAGAGTATTGAGCAACACGTTGTTTGCCCGCTCTGAAGGAAGCTGCGTGTCGAGAGGAGAGCTCTATGCTCTATGGTGCATGTTGATAGGGTTGAAGTTCAATGTGCGTTCGTATTTTATCTATCAACTGAATCGGTTTAGGATCTACCGGTTTCAGAAGGTGAATATTAGAGGATTGCTCACGACTGTGGCTGAACATTATCACATGGATTTCACCGACATCACACATGTTCTTGGAGAGCCTGATTTGGTGATGTTTACTTGTGTAAAGGCAGGATTTGCTCACTTTCAAGATGGGGATTGGTTCTTTACGAGGGGTCCTAAGCCCTTCGCTTTCATGTTCCCCTTCGATGTGAGTGACCTGACTACCGTTCGGGAGGAGAGGAACAGGTTGATGAGCTCACTGGGACACACTGCCTTTTCCGTTACTATTCGGACTAAAGGAGATTGGAGGACGGTGGCTCAGATGTGTGCAGCTGGTATGATTGAGGAGCTACGATAGATTGTTGCGCAGGGAGAGTTCCGGCCATAGCATCCACAACAACGGCCACCGCCGAGCAGCAACAGCATAGAGGCGAGGACGAGTATCAGGAAATGGATATTCTAGAGCAGCACGAGAGGGTTCCATGACCCATTCCGTTGGTGCCACGGCAGCAGCAGTGGGCTGGTCTGGATGATTATACATGGGAGCAGTTCCGTCTGTTGAATGAGCACTTGGCCACGATCAGCACAAATCAGTGGGAGACGAATAGGCAGCTTGAGCTCGCGAATGCCAACTACGCCACGCTTAATGATCGGTACACGGGCATGAATGAGCGGGTTGGTAAGTTGAGTGATCGTGTTGATTATTTGGATAGACACATCAGCGACTTGCATCGGATTGTGGAGCGGAGGATTGATGAGATAAGTGATGATGATGATGATGAGGATGATGATGCTCCGGAGGAGTAGAGTTGCAGGTTGTTTGGTGTTCTCCGATTCATTTCATCTCCGTTCTTCTTTTATCTTTACAGGATGGGTGTGTCTTGTGTGAGTGGCATGTATATATTGCTATATTTGATCATCTCGGGTGTGGATTGTGAGGAGTGACTATGATGCATGAGTTGAAATTTGTAGAGGGGCTTGTATGATTGATTTTGATATATGGGTTCTTGGATTTTGTGCATTCATATGTTCATATGTTAATTTTCATTGATGAGAAGCATGTATAATTTGATAAGTATGTAGAGTTCTTGTGAAATTGATCTTGATTATGTGCTATGAGGAGTACTTAGGATTCTATATACCTATGTGAGGATTTGAGCCTTTTAATCATGCTTGATCATGATAGTTTATTCTTGAGAGAATCATTCATATAAACGTATTCTAGAACTTGGCTTGGAGTCTTGTGTGAGACTTACAATTGGTGAATTGCTAGGACATGATTTTAGGCCGTTCTTGATTAATTGAGTTACTTAGCCAAATTTTACCTTTCCCGTTGATTATGTATACCTTTGGTAGCCCCGATTGAGCCTTTAAAAGCTTTTTCTTTGGCAAGCCGAATAAAAGAGCCTTATTTTACCTTTACTTGAGCTTTGTTTAAATACCCTATTCATTGGCAGAGAGTTGAGGTGAATAAGTGTTGCAAGAGGAAGAATGAAGATAGAATATGGTTGAGTAAAGTAAGAAAAGTGTATGGTTAAATTTTGTTTAGGGGTAGTGCCTGAAACTGGTACCCCGATTGCTGTTCAAAAAGGGTAGTGCCGATAACCGGTACCCGAACTATCAAAAGAAGAATGATGTTGATTCAAGAAAGAGAAGGAAATTCAAAATTGCAAGTGCAAGAGAAGAAATTGGAGGAGAATATGTAGCCGAATGAAGAAAGCGAGAACCTCCAAGGTAACTCTCTACTAGTGTTTGAGTCACTTATCTAAATTTTCCTACCCTTTCCAAAGAGCCAACATTGCAACCCAAAGACAAGTCCTTTGTGATCCTAGTCATTAGTTGATTGTGAGTTGATTTTTGAGACCCTTGCCAAGCTTATGGTTACGCATTCGTGTGGATTGAATATGAGCGCATACACTAACTTGTTAAGTGCGATTAGCACTTGAGTGAGAGAGTAAACACTTAACTTGTGAGCTAGATGACTTAGTACTCCGAATGGTAATATGATTGGGTGATGTTTTGCATGAATGATATGTATGATGCAGGAATACTTGCTTTTAATTGATGAAGTTGCATGTGTAATATGTTTTGTACTTGATGATTCTTGTGAATTATACACGACTCCTTGTTTTGATTGTGTAGCCTCAGGACGAGCAACATGTAAGTTTGGGGGTTTGATGAGTGTGTTAATTCACGAATCTTGCGCCTGAATTTGTGTTATTATGGAGTGTTTGAAGGATGAAATCTGCTGTAAACCGATATATATTGTATGAAGTCATGAATCAGATGTTGTTGGAGCTATTTGAGTAGTTTTTCGAAGGAAATCGGAGTGGAAGTGTTGAAAACTGAAGAAAGGAAGTCGAAGCCATCCGTTGGACGAAGCATGAGTGCAATTCGACCTGAAAGAGATTAATTCGACCAGCCCATCAGGTCGAATTGGCAGCACACACGAGCAGAAGGTGGATTCGACCACGACAGAGGGATTCGACCTGGGCATCAGGTCGAATCGAGGTCGAATTGATTGGCGGAGATGCCAATTCGACCACGTCACTTCAATTCGACCAGGGCATCTGGTCGAATCAAGCACCTGGGTCTTATAGTGTGTCGATTCGACCTGGGATTCGACTTTGAGGGGTCAATTCGACCTGTTGCTGAAGTCGAATTGAGGCTCGAGAACTTACCATATTTGTATTTTTACACCATCAATTCGTGTGATCACTTAAAAAGCCTATTCCAAGCCCAGAAGACGTAATTACAAGTATAAAAGAAGGCTTATGCAGTAGTAGAGACATCATCTATCATACAAGAAGACGTGGAGACGTAGAGTTGGGAGGAGATCGATCGTCCGTCATTCGGAGGGGCTGTGACAGAGGTTCCACTGGAGATTCAAGTAAGATTGGTCCAACTAACCATGATTGTTCTTAGATCAATCATGGGCTAGAGCCGCTTCGGTAGTTATAGGGTTATGAAGGTTTCATGAGTTAATTTATCTTTCGTGTGTAAACTCCGTACAACACTACTTGTGGTTTATTTTATATAAGATTGCGCATTTTTAATTCATACTCACGGTCGTTTTGTGCATTAATAGTTGTTGTGTAGAGTCTGAATACATAACGTGGTTCTTGGTTGAGTGCGTTCACTGCTGAGCAGGGTTTTATGTTATAAATCTAAGTGAAGGGATTCCGAAGTTTTATTAGAACTATCTTGTATGAATACTTGTTAATTGAATCATATTCGGGTTAATAAGTAGGATAAAGAGTATAATTTCATAGTACCTATAAAGGGAGATCAAATCGGGTTAGAGTACTAAGTGCACGGGGAATAATTGATTATGATAGTACCTAGAAAGGGGGTGAATTATATCTCTTGCTCTGAGGATATTCACACGTGTCATACGCATATTTACTTGTGTCTATAGAGTGAATTTGCATGGTTTAGTGATGCGTCCATAAACCACAAGGCAGAGTCAGACATCGTCATACGGAAGATGAATTAATAAGTGGAGCTGGATGACTTGACGAACTACCTAATATCTTACTTGATCACAACTCACTTATATCTTCCCTTGTTATTTTTACTTGCTATTTTAATTAATATTTGTTACTTAATTTCAATACCACAACCATTATATTTCCAACATAGTCTTAGTTTACTAGAATATAATTAAATTGATATTTATCCGTCCCTTGGGTTCGATATATAACTTGGTCACCTGCGAAACTATAATTGATATCCTTCATTCTTGAGGATTAATTGTGTGTTGAGACAATTGGTCACCTTCATACTTCGACCAGGGGCAGTTCCATATCCGTATCCGTATTTTTACACCCTCAATGCGTGTAATCACTTAAAAAGCCCATTCCAGGCCTGGGGGGCGCAATTACAAGTATAAAAGAAGGCTTATGCAGCAGTGGAAAGACAATACACAGTACAAGAGAGGAGAAGAAAGGCCACAACATACTACACCCCACAAGGGGGGATCACCCCCCAACCATCATCCCTTCCTCCATCCATCATCACTTTGAAGATTCGTTTGTGGAATCAAGGGGAGAATTAAGAGGAGAATTCAAGAGTGAGAAGGACGCGATGATGCCACATCTAGGGTTGATTTGCTTCCTAATTTATCTTGTATTTTCCGAACATCCGAATAAGATCTATCCAACATCCATGATTGTTCTTCGCAATATCATGGGCTAGAGCCTTTTTGGTAGAACTAGGGTTGTGAAGGTTTTATCTAGTTAATTGAAATTTCGTGTGTAAACTCCGTACAACACTACTTGTGGATTTATTCTATATAAGATTGTGCCTTTTTAATTCATATTCACGGTCGTTTTGTGCATCTTAACTGTTAAGTAGAGTCTGAATACATCTCTTGGTTATTGATTGAGTGCATTCACCGCTGAGCAGGATTATATGTTATAATTCTAAGTGAAGGGATTCCGAAGTCTTATTAGAACTGTTTTATATAGATACTTGTTAATTGAATTGAATTCGGGTTAATAAGTAGGATAAAGAGGTTAATTTTATAGTACCTATAAAGGTAGATCATATCGGGTTAGAGTACCAATTGGCCAGGGAAATAATTGATACTGATAGTACCTAGAAAGGGGGTGAAATTATATCTCTTGCTCCGAGGTTATTCACACGTGTTACATGCATGTCTACTTGTGTCTACAGAGTAGATATGTTTGGTTTAGTTATGCGTCCATATTCCACAAGGCAGAGTCGGACACCAATACATGGAAGGAAAGTTAAGTAGTAAAACTGGATTACCCTAGAGCTACCTATTCTCTTACTTGATCGACTTTCGTATCCTTCAAGTGATATTTTATTTTATTTGTTATTTAATTTTCAGCATATTAGTTGTTAGATAATAACCATTCAAACGTAATTGTCTTGTCTTAATTAATTTAGATAATAATTAAAATGATAATATGCCGTCCCTTGAGTTCGATATTCACTTGGTCACCTTTCGAAACTACAATTGATATCCTTCATACTTGGGAATTAATTGTGTGTTGAGAAAACGCTCATCATCCCTCCACAATTTGAAGAAGGTGTGAAGGCCACTGTTGATGAGTTGAAAGAAATCAACTTAGGTAACGAAAATGACCCACGTCCTACCTACATAAGTGCTCTTCTAAATGTTGAGGAAGAAGAAAAATACATCAGTCTTTTGCAAAAATTCAGAGACATCTTTACATGGTCACATAAAGAAATGCCCGGCTTGGATCCGAAAATCGCAGTGCATCACTTGTCCATCAAAAAGGGGACTCGACTAGTTAAGCAAATGCACTGTTGATTTCGATCGGAATTGATTCTATTGATTGAAGCTGAAGTTAATAACCTTCACGAAGCAGACAAGATCAGAGAAGTCAAGTATCCTACATGGATTTCTAACATCGTGCCAGTAAGGAAGACAAATGGGCAACTCAGAGTATGTGTTGACTTCCGCAATCTGAACTTGGCATGCCCAAAAGACGACTTTCCATTGCCAATTGTTGAGCTTATGATTGATGCAACAATGGGGCATGAAGTCATGTCATTCATGGATGGGTCTTCCGGCTACAATCAAGTTAGTCTGGCTTCTGAGGATCAAGAGAAGACAGTCTTTCGCACTCCGAAAGGAATATATTGCTACAATGTCATGCCATTTGGCTTGAAGAATGCCAATGCCACTTATCAACGAGCCATGCAAAATATATTTGATGACATGTTTCATAAGACCGTTGAATGCTATGTTGATGACATTGTGGTGAAAACAAAGGAAAAGAAATATGATCTCCATGATCTAAGATGAGTGTTTGAACGATTAAGAGAGCATCAACTCAAAATGAATCCACTCAAGTGTGCATTTGGGGTTACATCCGAAAAATTTTGTGGATTTATTGTTCGTTGTCGAGGGATCGAAATTGAGAAAGCAAAGATTGATGCAATCCTGAATATGCATGTACCTCGTAGCATACATGAGCTCAAAAGTCTGCAAGAAAAGTTGGCCTACCTGAGAAGATTCATATCAAACTTAGCAGGCCGATGCCAACCATTTAGTCATCTCATGAAGAAAGGCAGCATATTCGAGTGGGATGAAGCTTGCAATAATGCTTTCAATAGCATTAAAGAATACATGATTAAGGCACCAATGTTGGGTGCTCCAGTACCCGTGTGTCCATTAATTCTCTACCTAGCTACTCAAGAGTGTTCTGTAGGAGCTTTACTTGCACAAGAAAATGATGATGGCAAAAAAACTTCTCTCTATTATCTGAGTAGAACCATGACTCCAAACGAGTTGAAGTATTCACCTATTGAGAAGATCTGTTTAGCTCTTATCTTCGTGATTTAGAAGTTGAAGCATTACTTCCAAGCTCATACAGTTCGGCTAATTTCAAAAGCCAACCCATTAAAGTTTGTCATGTCAAAGCCAGTACTCTCTGATCGGCTTGCAAGGTGGTATCTTCAAATCCAACAGTTTGAGATCGTATACGTCCCTCAAAAGGACATAAAAGGACAAGTGTTGGTAGATTTTCTAGCTGATCATCCAATGCCTGCTGAATGGGAACTGTCTGATGAACTCCCCGATGAAGATGCTTTCACTGTAGAGATAGCTTCTCCTTAGAAGATGTACTTTGATGGAGCATCTCATAGAGAAGAAGCTGGTGCTGGAGTCGTGTTTGTAACATCCAATGGTGAAGTTCTACCCTTCTCATTTTCCTTAACGGAAAATTGCTCTAAAAATGTGGCTAAGTATCAAGCACTCATACTTGGTTTAGAGATGGCCGTCGATAAAAAGCAACTACACCTTAGGGTGTATGGTAACCCGCTCCTTATGATAAACCAACTACTGGGAGTGTATGAAGTGTAGAAGCCTGAGTTGCTCCCATACCACAAGTATGTCAAAAGCTGATGGGTTGGCTTGGTGGTGTTGATATCGAGCATCTGTCTAGAAAAGAGAATAAGCAAGCTGACGCTTATGCTAAGCTAGCATCAACTATAGCTATGCCAGAGGCACAAATTCAAATACCGGTGTGTAAAAGTTGGGTTATACCACCAATCTTCAAAAATGATGATTATGAAGAAGTTGAAAATCATGTGGTGAAAGTTTTTGAAATCGAAGAAGAAGATTGGCGCCAACCACTCGTGGATTATCTGAAGTATGATAAGTAGCCAAATGATCCACATCAAAGGATTAATATTCAGCGTCGGGCATCTCGATTCATTTACTTCAAAGGTACACTGTATAAAAGATCATTTGATGGAGTTTTCTTGGGATGCCTGAGTAAGGAAGAAGCAGCTCAAGCAATGGAGTAAGCTCATTCCGAAATTTGCGGTGCTCATCAGTCTAGGCCGAAGCTACATTTCAGAATCAAGAGAATGGGTTACTATTTAACCACAATGGTGAAAGATTGCATGAATTATTCACAAAGATGTCAAGCTTGCCAGTTTCATGGAAATCTAATTCATCAACCTCCGAAGCCTTTGCATCCGACAATCGCTTCATGGCCTTTTGATGCTTGGGGTTTAGATGTGGTGGGGCCACTTACAAAGTCTTCTGGTGGACATCTCTACATCCTTGATGCAACCGATTACTTCTCAAAGTGGGCCGAAGTTGTGCCTCTAAGGGAAGTGAAGAAAGAGAATGTTGCTGATTTCATTCAGATCAACATCATTTATAGATACTGTGTTTCTCGCTACATCATCACTGATAATGGAAAGCCGTTCAGCAAGAGTTGGATTGAGAAGTTATGTGAGAAGTTCGACTTAATGCAAAGGAAGTCGTCAATGTACAACGCAGCTGCCAATTGTCTTGCCGAAGCCTTCTATAAACCTTGTGTAGTTTGTTGAAGAAAGTTGTCTCCAAGACGAAAAGAGATTAGCATGAAAGGATCAATGAAGCTTTATGGGCGTATCGCACCACTTATAGAACACCTACTCAAGCCACTCCTTATTCCTTGGTGTATGGTGTTGAAGTTGTTATGCCACTTGAAAAGCAAATCCTGTCTTTGAGGATTGCTATACAAGAAGGCCTTACCGAAGAAGAAAATGCAAAGTTGCGTCTTCCAGAGTTGGAAGCATCGGATGAAAAGAGGTTGGAAGCATAACAAATACTTGAGTGTTAACAATCTCGCCTTTCCAGAACGTTCAACAAGAAAGTGAAGATATGCTCGTTCCAAGTTGGTGAATTGGTGCTTACTGTGAGAAGGCCTATTGTGGTCACTCATTGTGTTGGGAATAAATTTCAACAAAAATGGGATGGCCCTCATGTTGTGAAGGAAGCCTACATGAATGACGCCTACAAGTTGATCTTGGAAGATGGCGTGAACATTGGCCCCATAAATGGAAAGTTCGTGAAACGCTACTACGCGTAAAACAAATACATACATAACGCTCCATGATGCATGAGCATAAACTGCATGTTACTCATGGTCCGCATGAGTATAAACTGTGTACAACAAACTCTTGGTCCGCATGAGTATAAACTGTGTGCAATAAACTTCTGGTCCACATGAGTATAAATTATGTACGATAAACTCCTGGCCCGCATGAGTATAAACTGTGCACGATACCCCCCTCAAATCAAATCGTGTCCCTTTGAACTATGTAATGGTTTGATCCTCTGCAAAGAGGTACGTAGGCAACTTAGTAGCTCACTAAGTTCAGTCATGATTCAAGTTATTCTTATTAAGCTTGTGAGAGAAATAAAGAACTGAAGCATAGATGCAGCAAGTAAAAGCATGAAATGTAAAGAATTGAAGAAGAAATGCAATAATGATAACAAATAAGAAGAAATCAAAGGAAATAACAGGCTTCAAAATAGGAAGGTGAAATCTGCTTCTCTCACTCTCTCTTTTGATGAATCTTCATCGGATTCGTCTCCGCAGGAGGATCATCTGCCGTCGACTGTTCATCTCACACGCGCCCATCAATAGCAGATGTTCATCTTTGTTCCTCATTACCAAGTCCCGCAGAGATCAGATACGTCAATTTCTAGATCTACTGCGATGATTCTTCTCCAAATCATCACTATGGGAATTGTTTTTGCTCCACCGAGAATCACGTCAGGAATCGCTACCGTGCCATGTTGTTGCATCACCGCCGTCTGCTGCCACCATACATCGCTGCATCCACCCACCGACAGACTACCACGCAACCAGAATTACCATTGACAACTGCCGCAACCAACTACCATCGCTGCAAGAAGCTGTCATTGGAGAGCCGTCGTCCGCTATCTATCGCTTCTATCTATCATTTAATTGCCTCCAGTCATACCGATGGCCACCACTATGGTGCACGAATAATTTGCACATACGTCGCTTCTGCAAGAAGTAGCCAACCAGCAACAGCCAGATGCCATTTTTTGCAGGAAATCGCGTCGTATGGGTCGATCTTATCTCACCATTTACTCACCGAAAGACACCCCAACCGCAATAGGTATACCCTCTTCGAACCCATCACCCGAGTTTATCGCCCAGCCACCGGCCACACTCTCTTCAAGCCCATCACCCGGGTTCCCTGCTCTCTTTGAACCTATCACTAGGGTTCACTGCTCTCTTCGAACCCATCACCGGGTTCTTTACTTCCTTCATCAATCGCTGCCAAGTGGTCGAAACCCATCACATGGCTATTGTTTCGCACGCCAGTTATGCCATCGACCCAACGCATTGGAATCACACAGGGGAGTAGTTGATTTAATATACATTCTTATGAACAGTTTAAGATGTTGTGATAATTCAAGATATAAACATTCAAGTATACTTTGAGTTGTGTCTAAATTCACGGGTGTAAGATAATATATTGTAAACAATGCCATTCGAGAAGAGGATTAAAAATAAGAAAATTGAGAGCTGAGCTTACCTTGACAATAGGTAATGAGTTTGTTGTGTCGTACGATCTGCAACAATGATCTTCCAAGAAAACTATAAGGGACAAAGAGAATGCTTAGATGTCGTGCCAATAAAATTCACACTACGCTTTGAAAAATTTTGAAGAAATAAATAGACCAAGAGTTGAAAATGTTTGTCTGCCAATGAAGAATCAAACGCAGGTCCTTATTATATAGTGAAGTGCCTGCCGCAAATTATGAAAATTATTTGTATGATTGAAATTTCTCAAAATTTAGGAGATTCTTTACTACAAATAAAATTGATTGATTTGAGAAAGATTTGCAAATCGTCTTGATGAGCAGGAAGCAAATCTGTTCCATATTTCCTTTCTCCCGTAATTTTGAAATTAAGTAGGGAAGAAGTTGATTTGGGCATTAAAAGAATAAGTTGGGCCATTTGAAAAAAAATAATAATGAATTGGGCCAAGGAAAAAGAATTTACTTTATTTTGTTGAATAAAGTAATCTCTCAATTGTAAGAATCCAAATTACAAATGTTGAAAAAGAAAAAAGAAGGGAACTTTTGCGATTCCTTCAAATCAAGACATGGCGTCCGTGAACAAATCACAATAGAGCATTTGTAAGTAATTAAAATTCACGGTCCAATCAAATGACGACACTTGGATTTTTTTATTAAATATACATTTTTAATTTATTTTGGAATTTAAATAAATTAATTCCTAAAATAGATTAACAAAATAATTAATAGTTAATTTGAGCCCAACAAATTAAATGGGGTTTAAATTAAGAGAGGTCTGACCCAAGTCAAATAAGCTCAAGTCAAATGAGGCGTGACTTAAGCCAAATAAGCCCACACAAATTAAATCAGGCCTAAGTAAAATAGGTCTTATTATAGTCCAATAGTGTTAAAGGCCCAAGCCCGTAGAATAGGGCTCAAATAGTCCTGGACCAATAAGAATGCGAGTTATTTATGGGGCGTCTTTACCTCTCACCTATATAAAGGGGTCCTCCATTCATTTTAGACACACATTTAAGCACTTGAAGACGACGACATTCCTGAAGAGATCAAGAACACGAGCAGCACTCCCTCAAATCTTCAAGCTTCAAGAGAGGATCTTCAAGTCTTCAAAGCTTTAAGTAAGGATCTTCAAGCAATCTTCGAGTCTTCAAAGCTTCAAGCGAAGAACAAGCGAGGATCTTCAAACAATCTTCTAGTGTTCAAGTCTTCAAGGTTCAAACATCATCAAGCAAGCTTCAAACCAATAACAGCCATCAATTCGGAATCAAGGCTCCAAGTCCCCCAGATCAAGTATTCTTCGCGGAAAGCTCTCCAATCAACGTTCAATCCGAACAAAGGTTCAACGCCTCCAGATCGACGTTACAAGACTACACATTCGAGCTCAAGCAAGCTTCATTTGAAGATCCGGCTCAACGTACACGCTGTCAACATAGTCAGCATGCACTCCAGTCAAAGAAGTAAAAGTCAACACACACAAGTCAAGTCAAAGTCAAGTCAAGCCAAATTGATTCAAGAGAAGAATCAGATAATTGATTGAGATTGTAACCCGCTTACTTCTTTTTCAAATTAAATCCATCTGAAATTATCTTTGTACTCCAATTTGTATTTATTTATTATAAATATAAAATTTATTATTACATCAAGGTTACAAAGTTTGCCTACAGAAGCATGTTTCTTTGGAAAGCAAGTCGATATCGGAGGAGTTATTAATTTAGATGCATCATCTGTATAATAGTTAGAGAAAATGAATACAACATCTTCAAGAAACTAACCAATAAAAAACACCAAGAAACTGTTGCATAATCAATCACTACTTCAACAAATACCTATCATGGTTTTTGTATGCATGGGTTCACTTATCTTGCGAATAAAATCAGTCTAATGAATTTCTAAACTCGACACCGTGTATTTTTTCTAGCTAATGGTGACTCTTCATTTTCATAAGCTGCTTATCACATTTTTTTAGATGTGAACGAATACACAAATTGTTCAGTTAAGCAAAACAGAACACACAGAGACATAAAAAATTCAAATATCATCAAATACTAAACAATCCATATTATAGAAGATCCAAACAGATCACACAAAGCTGCATGTAGCATTCAGAAGAAATTAATCGGATACCAACAACAACAATCAAAACGGATTTATTCCTAAAACTGCATGTAACATTTGAGAAGAAGATTTTTAGAGTCCAGAAACACCAACCAAACAAAGATAATCAGACTCCGGCATAATCAACAAATTTAAATCACACAATATTGCATGTAACATTTAGAAGAAGATATTTTGATTCCAACAAAACCAACTAGAACAGATCACACAAAATTGTGTAGACTAAAATCATAGATCAATCAACCAAAAGAAAAAATTATATTAAAAAACTAAATACTAACCTCAAAGAATTTGCTCATCAAATGATAGTCGGCATCCTAGAAAGATTAAAAAAATGTTACTAGGAGGAGTGAGTTATCGACGAACAGAGATTTCCTTAGGTTAAATCCTAAAGATCCAAATTCTCCACTTTCATCCCAAAAATATTTAGAAAACAAATAGAATAAAGAAAATACTAAAATAAAAACTAACCTCTATCGGCGACCATGATGATTCCCTTAGTAGGGCCGCGTAATCGAAAATTAAAAACAAAAAAGGTCATTATCGAGTTTGTAATGCGTAGAAGAATAACTAAGAACAGAACACGACATTGAAAATTGTTAATGAACTTATCTGTGAAATGGAAAGCTCAAGTCCTTGAGGCACGAAGAAGATGAACAATTGATGCTTTCAGTAAATCGAGTAATCTCAGGGATTTCAATGCACTATTGGACCGCAACTAATCAATAATTTATACAGAAGATATTGTAGAAAGATATGATGAGAAAGATCTTATTGTACACGTGTATAATAACAAATGTCCTCTACTTAAAATTTTCCGTCAAATAATAAGATAAAATTTAATTAAATATATTTTCTCATACGTGAATGGGAAAAAGGAAAAGGAGTGCGTGTGAAATAAATTGAAGCAAAATATATGACAATAATCTCAAGCAATGTATGACAATAATCTCATGTAATGAATGAAATAAATTGAAGTGATGGTAAGGTTGACTTTTAGTACTCAATTACTCCCTCCGTTCCTTATTAAGAGGGTCTTTTGCTATTTGACACGTTGATTAAGGAGTATTATTATTTAATGTGTAGTGAGTAATTGTATTAGTGGGAATGTGGACCCCATATTTTAATTGTATTAGTGGGTGGGTGTGGGTTCTATGTGTGTAAAAAAAGGAAAGGGGACTCTTTGGGTGGGACGTCCAAAATGGAAAAAAAACCATTTTTAAAGGGGACGGAGGGAATAATTAATTGTATAGTCAATTTTAAAAAGATTTGATCTGGGGTATTACTTTCCTTGATAAGGGCATACAATATGACATCAAGAACACATAGATAGATAGTTAGATGTGACGTATAGGTTTTACACAAATAAAGTAATACATTTTTCTAAATTTCCATAATAAAACAACATTAATTTGACTTTCAAATTTTTTTTATTTCTATTATTATTATTTTTAATTAAAAAAATTTTAAAAAATAAAAGTCAACAATTGGATTAAAATGAATTATTATTGTTATTTATTAAATTTTTAAAATCAATTCATAGTTATACCATGTCCGAATAGTTGTATTATTTCAATTAAAAATCAATTCGGATAAATGAATTAGACAATGAACCCAATGTGCTCTTCACTCGTTAATAAATTATTATCAAATATTAATCAATTGTTAAATTGACATAATCCATTATAAATTAAAATAAGATTGGATAATTGACATGTTTTATTTAATATAATTAAAAGATGAAATAACTATTCGATCATTTTACTTTAATTTTTTTATTTTATTAAATTTATTTTTTAAAACAAGTTTAATCATTTTATTATTGTTTAATTTTTATTTGTTCAATTTGATTCTTCATATGTTTATTTTCTAATAGTTCATTTTCTCTGTCCTACTCTTCTTTCTATCCCACAGGTAAATATATTAAAAAATCTCCAATTCCTGAATTAAATAAAGAAGAATCGCCCGATCTTATATGAAGGGTTTCTGTCAATAAATTCACACTACCACCATTCTTTCAATCTTTTAAATTAAGTATTTTTATTAAATCAGACACGCCAAACCCCACTTGCAAAATTAAGTTGATGTCATATCATAAGGGTATTTATGTTAATTTAATAAAAGGCGGACAATTTTGATTTGTTTTAATAAAGTGGGCAATTTTGATTTTTAAACCTTTTAACTATGCAGGTCCCAATTCCTCAAAGATACTCCCTCCATCCCTTTGATGCGTAACTATTTTGCCCTTTTGATACGTAAAACTATAAAGTATTCATTTCTTTTTTTTTTTTGGATAAAAAGTGGCCCCACACACTATTATAATAACCCAAAAATTTACACAAAATAACAAGATTGACATTCTTTTAAAAACACAAATTAACATGAATTAATACTCTTAAGAACATTAATTATATCATACTCCTAACTATTGTCTCGATTGAATAATCCTCTCTCTTTAATCAACACTTCTTGAAGAAACCCTAACTCTTCTCACTTTTATCTCTCGACTCTTTTCTAATGAGTTCATCTAAATTTCAAAATTCACTCCACATTATTTCTCTCACATTTGAATATAGACTCCATGTCTATAGAGATTAAGGAATTAACTTTCACATTCAAGAGTTATGATATACCCAGTCTCGACCAATGGTTGACGAGGCTCTCTATTTCTCCTTCATCCGAGTTTTCTCGGTGCAAAAAAATTTAAAGGTGCCTGATTCGTCAGATTTGATAATCGATAGCCCAAATCCTAATGGATATGTGGTTATGAAATCACAGATCTACAATGTTACTATTTAAATTTAATCTCAATTGAAAAGAGAGAAAGTGTCATATAAGAGAGAGGAAGAATGGAGAGTATGTGTAAGTGAGAGAGAGTGTATGTTTTTTTAGAGACCAGCCTAGCAGAGAGACTTGGTGAACAACAACACACACTTCTATCTCTCCACCGCCACTAGTGTAATCAGACATGACCCGCTTTCCACCTAACTACTTGTTCTCAATCTATATCGGAGGAATTATCAATTCAGACACATCATCTATATAATAAGTTAGGTAAGGTGAATACAATATCTTCAAGAAACTAACCAATAGAAAACACCAAGAAACTGTTGCATAATTAATCACTACTTCAACAAATACCTCTCAAGGTTTTTGTATGCACGGATTCATTTATCTGGTGAATAAAATCAATCCAATGAATTTTCTGAACTGGACGGCGTGTCTTTTTTCTAGCTAACTGTGACTCTTCCTTTTCATTAGCTACTTATCAAATTTTTTAGATGTGAACGAAGGCACAAATTGTTCAGTTAAGCAAAATAAAACACATAGAGACATCTAAAATTTAAATAACATTGAATACTAAACAATCTATATTATAGAAGATCCAAACATATCACACAAAACTGCATGTAACATTCAAAAGAAAACAATCGAACACCAACAACAACACCAAAACAGATTTAGTCACAAAACATCATGTAACATTTGAGAAGAAGATAATCAGAGTCCAGAAACACCAACCAAACAGAGATAATAAGAATCTGGCATAATCAACAATTTCAGATCAACAACACTGCATGTAACATTTAGATATTCAGATTCCAACAAAATCAACCAGAACAGACCACACAAAACTGTGTAAACTAAAATCATAGATCAATCAACAAAAAAATTATATGAAAAAACTAAATACTAACTTCGAAGAATTTGATCTTCAAATGATAGTCGGCGTTTTAGAAATATTAAATAAAATATTACCAGGAGGAGTGAGTTATCGACGAACATAGAATACCTTAGATTTTATCTCAAAGATCCATATTTCCCACTTTCATCTCAGAAATATATAGATAACAAATAGCGCAAAGAAAATACAAGAATACAAACTAAATTCTATCGGCGACTATGATGATTCCCTTGGTAGGACCGCGTAGAAGAAGGTCAGTATCAAGACAATTAATTAAAAAAAGGTCAGTATCGAGTTTGTAATGCGTAGAAGAAGAACCCAGAATAGAACATGACATTGAAAATTGTTAATTAACTTATCTGTGAAAGGCAAAGCTCAAGACCTTGAAGCACGAAGAAGATGAACAATTGGTGCTTTGAGATGAGAGAGAACATGTATAATTAGATGTGTGAGTGAGGTGAGAATTGAAGTGAAATTTCAGTAGATTGAGTAATCTCAAGGATTTTAATGCACTATTGAACGACAATTAATTAATAAATTATATAGAAGATATCGCAAAAAGATATGATAATAAAGATTTTATTATACACGTGTATAATAACAAATGTCCTCTACTTAAAATTCTCAATCAAATAATAAGATAAAATCTAATTAAGGCAAAAACTTGTGTGTCCCCAGGGGCACATCGTGTGCCCATACTCTTTAATTTAGTATTAAATTGTATACAATTTAATATTAAAGAGTATGGGCGCATGGTGCGCCCCATGGACACAAGAAACCAACTCTTTAATTAAATATATTTTCTCATACGTGAATAGGAAAAAAGAAAAGGTGTGCGTGTGAAATAAATTGAAGCAGAATATATGGCAATAATTTCATGCAATGAATGAAATAAATTAAAGTGATGATAAGGTTGACTTTTAATACTCAATTAAGTAATTAATTGTATAATTACTTTAAAAAGATATGATTAAGGGTATTATTTCCCTTAATAAGGGCAAGGGCATACTATATATATATATATATATATATATATATATATATATATATATATATATATATATATATATATATATATATATATATATATATATTGGTTTATACAAATTCAGTAATACATTTTTCTAAATGTCCATAATAAAACAACATTAATTTGACTATTCAAAATTTTTATTTATTTCTATAATTATTTTTTTAATTAAAAATAAAAATAAACAATCAGATTAAAATGAATTATTATTGTTTGTTATTGAGTATTTAAAATTAATTCAAATTTTTAGTTATACCATGTCCGAATAGTTGTATTATTTCAATTAAAATTCAATTCGGATAAATGAATTAGACAAAATGAACCCAATGTTCACTTCACTCGTTAATAAATTATCAAATATTAATTGTTAAATTGATATAATCCATTATAAATTAAAATAAGATTGGATAATTAACATGTTTATGTTAATATAATCAAAAGGTGAAATAACTATTTGGTCATTTTAATTTAATTTTTTATTTTGTCCAATTTATTTTTTTAATCAAGTTTAATCATTTTACTATTTTTTAATTTTATTTGTCAAATTTTATTCTTTATATGATTATTTTTACATATTGTTCCTTCTCTTTGTCATACTCTGCTCTCTATCTCACAAGTAATTATATTAAAAAATCTCCATTGCCCGAATTAAATAAAGAAGAATTCCCTTATCATACATGAATGGGTTCTGTTAATGAAAAGCTCGAAATGACATATTTAACGTTGGATCTGTTTTATCTATTAAAAAGATTTACGTATAAATTCACATTACCACTATCCTCTCAAACTTCCAAAATAAATATTTTTATTAAATCTGACATGTCAAACCTAACTTAAAAAATAAAGATTATGTCATATCATAAGTGTATTTAGGTTAATTTAATTTAATAAAAGGCGGAAAATTTTGATTTTTAGATCATTTAATTATGCAGGTCTCAATTCCTCAAAGATACTCCATCCGTCCCTCTGATACGTAACTATTTTGCTATTTTGGTCCGTAAAACTAGAAAGTATTCATTTCTTTTTTTTGTAAGAAGTGACCCCACACTCTATTATAATAACCCTAAAATTTACACAAAATTAAAAGATTGACATTCTTTTAAATACACAAATTAACATGAGTTAATAATCCTAATAACATTAATTAAATTATACTCCTAATTAAACATTACACATCACTAACCCTAAAGCATTCACAACTTCCCTCGATTGAATAATCATCTCTCTTTCTCTAACACTTCTCTTAGAAACACCTACACTTCTCACCTTCATCTCTCGCCTTTTTTCTAGTGGGTTCATCTAAATCTCAAAATTCACTCCACATTCTTTCTCTCACATTTTGATACAGACTCTATTGCCATAGAGATTGAGGAATTAAATTTCACACTCAAGGGTTATGATATTCCCAGTCTCGACCTATGTTGATGAGGCTCTCTAATTCTCCACCATCTGAGTTATCTTGAAGGAAAAAAATTTAAAGGTGGCCAATTCGTCTGATTTGGTAATCGATAGCCCAAATCCTATTGGATATGTGGTTACGAAATCACAGATCTACAATGTTACTGCTTAAATTTAATCTCAATTTAAAAGAAAGAAAGTGTCATATGAGAGAGGAAGAATGGGGAGTGTGTGTAAGTGAGAGAGAGTGTGTGCTTTTTCAGAGAGCAGCCAAGCAGAGAGACTTGGTAAACAACAACACGCTCTTCTATCTCTCCACCGCCACTGGTGTAATAAGACATGACTCCGCCTTCCACCTAACTACTTGTTCTCATCTTTCAGGTATCTAATCTAACTCTATCCTTTTCCTCACTCTTATCTCTGTTTTATTTTCTTTTTATTTACTCTCTGAATGCAGCAACCTCATTATTCCTTTTACAAGCGGTCGGCCTTCTTACTCGGCCTCAATTACGGCCAGATCGCCAACAACTTACCCCACCCCAAATTCGCTGTCCCCCTTGTCAAATCCATCGGCGCCACCCGCGTCAAGCTCTACGACTCTGATCCACACATCCTCTAAGTCTTCGCCAACTCCAGCGTTGAATTCATCATCGGCCTCTCGAATGCGAGACCCCAACGCTCTATATTTTAAAAAAAAAAAAAATATATATATATATATATATATATATATATATATATATATATATATATATTGCACAGTGAACAAGTCTCCTGATTTAATAATTAGGGTATAATTAATGGGAAGGGTAAAATGGTAAAACATCATTTCAAATCTACCCATTAATTTTTTTTTTTAAAAATTATTTGTTGCACAGTGAACAAGTCTCCTGTTTTAATAATTAGGGGACAATTAATGAGAAGGGTAAAATGGTAAAACATCATTTCAAATCTACCCATTAATTTATTTTTTTAAAAAAATTATTTGTTGCACAGTGAACAAGTCTTCTGTTTTAATAATTAGGGGACAATTAATGAGAAGGGTAAAATGGTAAAACATCATTTCAAATCTACTCATTACACAAAATATAAGAATTCTTAATCCATATGAGAGAAGTAAACGAATACTCCCCCCATTCCATCCTAATGGTTATATATTTTCTTTTTTGGCGTCTCATCCTAATAGTTATATTTAACTTTTTGGCATATGAGACCGACACAAATTAATTACTTCTCTGTCTATGGGCCCACATATCACATTAATACATCTATCCATTTTATATTAAAATATTATTTCTCTCACCTCAATACATATTAAAATACTATATTCATTAATTCCCGTGCAAAAAGCAAACATAACTATTAGGACGGGACGAAATGAGTACTTATTAGGAGGGAAAAGTGCACTTTTGGTCCTATACGAATGTTTTCATTTTATTTTGGGTTAATTGCATAAAAATACTCACATTTGCTTTATTTTCAATTTAATCCAAACTTTTAAGATTTGACAAAAAAAAAAACATCAACATTTCATGGGCTTAGCAAATTGCATCCAATGGGCAGGCTCCCCGCCTACTTGTTAGTTCTTGAACCTCTTCAACACTACTTCAGAACCATTAGGTAATACACCCTAGTAAACATTTTCATATCCTCCTTTTTCATTTATGTTCAACCTAGAGAAATTCTTAGTTCCAGTATTAGTTAATTTTATTAAAAGAGAACCTGATTAAGGTTGTACTAGCACCGATTGAATCTAATCCAGAGCAGGAATTAGCTTCACAGTAGGCTTCCTCCGGCGAGAAAACCAGAAGCCGGAGAACCCCAAAATCAAAATCGCAATACAAGCAACAACAAAAGAGATCAAGAGATCACTATAATCTTTTTCTTTTTCTTATTTTTCTTACTGTTGAAATCAGATGAAGTGAAATCAAGGTAAAATGGCCCGAATTTATTACCGAACGCCACGATTTAAATAAATGGGTATTACTTACACTTAGAAATATTCCCAATTGAATACCAGCAAGTGCGGTGGTGCAAGAGGTGTAGGGAAAGTTATTGAGGAGGGACTGGTTGTAAGCAGAGATGATGTCGTAGAGGGAAGTTCGGGGAACGGCGACCTCAAACTCCGATCGGGGAGATGTTCATGCAGGCCTGCGCAATCCACGACGTCTAGAAGCCGCAGTGGCTGCAGATGTTGAAATTGGGTACGTAATCATTAACCAGCGACTGGTATGCATCCCAGCAGGCAATCGGACGTAATCATTAACCAGCGACTGGTATGCATCCCAGCAGGCAATCGGACAGGGGGGCCTGCCCATTTGGTGCCATTTGCCAATCCCCTAAAAGGTTGGATTAAATTGGAAATAAAAGAAAGGTGAGTATTTTTTATGCAATTAACCCTTTTATTTTTTGTCCTTAACCTTTTTTTGTCCCTAAAATTATAATTTTGGTCCCTTCAGTTAAGTAACTAACAGTGGTAAACGTTAACCCAACAAATAAGCCAGATTTAGAATCTCAATACAAAAAATTAGAACACAACATTCAAAATCCATTGTTGTAGTACACAACATCAGTAAGAGTTATTACTGAGAAAGAAAGATTGCACAGTAGTTCCTACTACCAATCCACTCCAATGACCTCTTCCTTTAAAGTTGAGATCAAATCCCAATAATAAAGCCACTGTGATTCCAACCAGGGTTGATAGTGTACAGCCTGCGTGCAATCCAATATGATTGAAAAGCAAAGAAGAGGGAAAATTTATTTGACACCATTTACAATATATGTTTTTCCACTGGATGCATACCCCCATAATAATGTGACATAGTAATGCTGCCTATTAGAAACTCTATAATCGAAAGAACCAGGGCTGCGAGGATGGCAGTTCTAGTCCCCTTTGATTTCCTGAACCATTCTCGTTTGATACCAGAGTGCTTGCAGCAGCACCAAAAGAATAAGGCATGTGGTAATGCACTGAAGTGATTGTAAAGCATATAGAGAGAACTGATGTAGCTAGCTGAGGATTTGGCAGTAAACCGTGTTCCTCTCTCCGAAATGAAGCCCAAAGCCGCCGTGAAATCGTTGATCCAACTGGAGCAATCCGTCCGCCGTGAAATCGTTGATCCAACTGGAGCAATCCGTATCCCAACACGGAGATCCTCTCGTATGAATAATTGAATTAGTAATAAGCAATTCATGTAAGACAGAGGTACCCACAACCCCACCCAAAACACATTTGGAGCAGTTGCATTGATTATTAAAATTATCAATTCAATCTGGAGTTTTTGAAGCAGGCATGTGTTGGAAATTATTAATTTCCATTATAATCTAATTGTGGGCAACATATTATTATACAATTATATTCGCTATTCAATTATATTATGAACTTAATTAAGTGATCTAATTAAGGTTAAAGGTCCATGTGCTATAATAATAAATGATATGGGCTTATTGAGTAGATACTCAATACTACGTGATTAGGTGATTATGGGTGGTCTAGTCAAGTAGTATATAAAGGCTCCCAGGTTATGGTCCCCAATATACTAAGCCGCACATGGTTTTTCCTTCTCCCCATCGGGAGGGATTACTACGGTCCCCATAAAGGAATTAAGAGGGCTTAGTTGAGGAAGACCATACAACCACTGATCCTGAGTTCGTGTTCCACCTAGAGACTCATATGGACTAAGGTACGCTTCCGCTTTATGTTTTAGATCTCGTTAATCATAATAGGGTTAAGGTTTCATGGATTAATTTCCAACAAGTGGTATCAGAACCACCCTATATATGATTCTCTGTGATCTGATATATTTATGATTATTAATACAAGTTTTTGAATAATCATAAATTAATTCTCGAACATGTAAAGCCTTAATTTTGTTCCGCATTTTTTGTATAATATACTTATAAAGTGAAGAATCCATGTACGGATTCAATTGGAATTTTCATACGTATCTAATGATGTGGAGCATATTTCGACTGTTGTGTTTGTTGCCTCAATTAAATCGGGGATTAAGAATGTTGATTGTGTTTTCTTTTAAGCTAACGCATTCTGCTTTCAATATCTTGTTTAAATTACGTTGCTGATCATGTTGAATTAGACATTGTAAATTGAATTAAATTTTGGTAAATTATTTTAATTCAGTTAATTAGTCACATGAAATTAGATTAAATTTCTGTGAATTTAATAATCCATTCTTGGTGGGTATGTGATCAGTACATGTATAAGAGTGAATGCACCACTTGTGTGTTTGAGGGATAATTTTCAGTTTAAGAATAATATTAATTATTTCTTATAAATTTTGTTGTTCACCAAGGTGTTATTAAAACATGGTAGCAAATGATTTAATAATTTGCATTAATAAAGGATCCGTATGGATCAGTAATTGGTAAATCCGGCTTTGGAAATCAAGGTGTCCAACATTTTTATGTTGGATAATTCGGTGGATTTATTATTGATTTTCACTCATAAATTTCGTTGTATTTATATGTTGTTGTAGCGCATATTGATGTGCTCATATTGATTAACATTATCACGGGAATACTTGTTCATGCCTGTGAATCTATTTTTTTTAGTTAGATGATTCGATATCTTATTTGGTTAATTAGTCCTAGAATAATTTATCATATTGATAAATTCATCAATTAGCGTAAGTTTCATTCAATGCCACCTGGTCTCGAAATTCATTGATGGCATTAAAACTGGGTGGAATTAATTTACACCATAACAATTTGATTTATTAGTGAGAATCTTTTAAATTTGGAACCATTATGAACTTTGCCATCTTGACGAGGAGTAAATTATTTTGTGATAGATATTAAGGACCTATTAAGTTATCTTTGTTGTTTATGGGTTCATTCTATAATTATTTGATTTGATTAGTTAATTATGGTATTGAAGTTGATAATTTCGAATCATTAATTGGTTGTCAATAAACTTTCTTATCATTTGATATGTGTAGTTTTTACGACAATTTTATTAAGAATATTAGCTTAATTTAGATTATTCTAAATTAGGGTATGAAATTTCTAATTAAGTTAAGAAATCTTTTATTATAATATGAATCATCTAATATTCCTATTTGGTTAGTGGAATAAAATTAAATTAAATTGGGGAGACAGTTAAATGTCATTTAATTAAATTAAATATTTTAATATTTATTTAATTAGTCTAGTAAACCTTCAATCTAGTCAATCGAAGCACCATATTGCCACAGCAATATCGTGTGTGGAGAAAAGCTTTATTGAAATTACATAGATGGGTGTGGTATTATTTATGTGTTCTGTGTTCGGCCCACAGGTAGACACAGTTTGAAAAAATAATAACACACATGTGATAATAAGTATGTGATAATTATTTGGATTATTCATGTGAACATGAATCGGTCCACAGATAGACTCTTGTTTGACAGAACTTATTGTCAATACTTGATTGTTACACCAAAATTACCCCTGCAGTTAATTTTTATCCATAGACGAGGTTAATGTTGCACAAGGTGTCTTGTGATGGGTCCCTAATTAATAATGTTGTGGGAGTGTATTTTCATGCGGGTATTGATCGGCCCATAGGTAGATTAATATTTGGCAGAAATACACAAGCACCTGTGGTGGTAAATATGTGACGATTATTTGTTTAACATGTGAGTAATAAGTTGGCCCACAGGAAGGCTATTGCTTGACAGTTTTATTGTCAGTATTTGACTACTACAAAGAAGTGCCACTTACAAGTTAGTATTGTTGTCATTGGACTTGATACTAATGTTGTGCTCGATTCCTTGAGATGATTCTAAACTATTTAAAATTTGAAAGATTATAAAGTTTAGTGCAAGCATGATAATCATTTTGGATTAATTCTCTGTACAAGTAAGAAGTCTGTTAATTAAGTTTAACTTATGTTAACAACAAAATTATACATGATGAGAACTTCAACAATAAGGATGAACTATAAGTTCTAACAAACTCTGTCTCAATAAAGTATAAGGGCAACAAAGAAATACCCGTTTGGAAAGCTGTTAAAGTATAATCTTTCATTTTCTCCTAAAGGCTTGTGGAATTATTTTAAAATACACCACATTAAGATTCTTAGTATGAATGGTGTTGTGGTGTAGTTAAAAGACAAAAATAGTACTCCACAATATATGGTTACTAATTGGAGAAATACTAAAGATTGCATCAATAAAGTTCCAACCAAAGTAGTTGTGAGAACTCTTTGAGTTTCACATATGGTGATATCCAACTAAGGCTAGATCATTGGGATCTACTAAAGAAAATTGAATTCAAATAGATACAAACTACTTTATTGGTATTAAATAAAGATAATAAGTTTATGATCCAATTGATCGGATCATATTTGAGACGGGTAATACGGTATTATGTGAGGATGTTGATTTTGGGGGAAGAATAATATTAGAGACATTGTCCTTAAGGGGGAGTCGATTCGATCCCCACTTATGCTTTAAAGAATTGGTGCAAATTCAGAATAACGATATGACAATGTAATATTTAAGGAATAACAAATTCAACAACCTCAAGAATTAATGTCACTAAGGAAACCACTAGAGTTGGGAGAAAGATAATTCAAAAGATTATGTAGTTTTCTCCTAATTAATGAGGACACTATGGAATTAATGGTAGAACATTCAAACAATGTTCATCAAACCATGAAAGGTCCAATTACTCCAAAGTGTGTTAATGCTATAAGTTATGAGTATAAATCAATACAAGATGATTATGTTTGCATTTTGATATAGGATTATACTCAAAAGGGAAGGAAGACATTATTATAAGATAATCGTGACATTAGTAACACATTTTGATCTTAAATCATATTATATGGATGTAAAAATAAAGTTCCTTGATCGCAACACTGATGATACGATCTAAATGGTTTAAGAACTAATAGGAAATCCATCTATGCATTCAAGCAAATTTTTTTTCGTAAAGGAATCACAAGTATCATCATGAAGTAAGTGTCTCATTTGGTTTTGAGACAAATGTAGATAATTATGTGATTCAGTGGGAGAATGTTTGAGTTAAACTAAGGGAGACAAGTGCAGTCTCAATCAGGTGCCCTAAAGTTAAACTAAAGATTGAAGAAATGTAGAAACATTCCATATTCATTGGTTGTTGGAAGTTGTTGTATGATGAGGTCTCTATAAGACCTAATTTGGCTTATGTTGTTGGTATATTAAGTAGACATTTAAGTAACTCTAGTATGAATCTTTATAAAGTATGTATAGAGAACTAAAAATAATATGCTTGTACATCAGGGATCAGATTTGTTAGAGATCATGAGGAATTCTGATTCTGAGTTTGTTAGATGTCAATACAGTATAAGATCCACTTCAGGCTATATTTTCTGTTGGTTGGAGAGTTATACAAGTAAAAGTATTAAGCAAACACTTTAGCTCATTAACCATGAAAACATAATTAGTAGCACACTAAGGGCATTCAAACATGAAATAAAGGTTGCGAAGATTTGTCACATAAAGTTGATTATGACAGTTAGTTCGCAATAAAGTATTAACGACAAGAGTACTTATAAGTCAAGCATATTGACATAGAATTCTTGGTTGTTAAAGAAAATGTTTTGTGTAGATAAAATTTTAGAAGAGCATATTATGATAGACTCTAAATATGGATCCACCAATTATGTATTCAACGCCCTGCAATTTTATGAGCTAGCTAATCATGTGGGTGTTATATGGTTTTAGAATACATTAGTTCAGTGGGAGTCTATATTTATTGTTCTTTAAAGTTTTCAAAACACTTTGATTTGGATAATTCAGTTTTCTGCAGAATAAAGTTCATGGCTTTGAATTCATTGTGAATTCACTTAAGTAATTTCATTTTGTAATATTTTACATTATGGATTGATCTCACTAAAGTTTAAAGTTGGACCAGTTGGAAATAGACATGATGTTGATCACATTTGACATGTAATTTTCATGCTACTCACCGTATTTGATCTATGTCATTGAGTATATTGATATTGGTAATTGTCGGGGTTTAATCACGATTTATAATGTGGTGAATGCCGCGGTAGTTCCATATTAGTATATGAGATAGACCAGATTGTTAAGTATAGCCCGAAGAGGAATAGCATAAAGTTGCGCAACTAAGGACTCTTGATATAATTGCTAACGGAAAATATATAGCCCAAGTGGGAGATTGTTGGAAATTATTAATTTCCATTATAATCTAACTGTGGGCAATATATTATTATACAATTATATTCGCTATTCAATTATATTATGGACTTAATTAAGTGATCCAATTAAGGTTAAAGGTCCATGGGCTATAATAATAAATGATATGAGCTTATTGAGTAGATACCCAATACTACGTGATTAGGTGATTATGGGTGGTCTAGTCAAGTAGTATATAAAGGCTCCAAGGTTATGGTCCCCAATATACTAAGCCGCACATGGTTTTCCCTTCTCCCCATCGGGAGGGATTACTACGGTCCCCATAAAGGAATTAAGAGGGCTTAGTTGAGGAAGACCATACAACCACTGATCCTGAGTTCGTGTTCCGCCTAGAGACTCATATGGACTAAGGTACGCTTCCGTTTTACGTTTTAGATCTCGTTAATCATAATATGGTTAAGGTTTCATGGATTAATTTTCAACCGCATGAAGTCCACACGAGGTTTGCTCTTTAATGGCCGCCATTTTCGTTATGATGAGAGAGAAAGCTCTCTGAACTTGAAGCTTCGCACATTTGATCATCAAAAAAGTTCATTGAAGCCACATCCCTAAAATTCTCAATTTAATACCACTTAAATGTACATGTTCTTACAGATTATAAGAGAGGGTACCTGCTTTAACCTAGCAGCTGCATCATGGCGGTGAATGATTCCTTGAAACTTTGCAGCAAAAGGGAGGACCAAGGGATCATTCTATCATACAAGGCCTTCAACAACGCCTTGCCTCTACTCCAAATTTGCTCATTTAACTGCAAACCAAGCAACTTGAAGCCACCGAGAAAGCCAACAAGATTCACATCGTGGATTTTGGAATTGTTCGGGGAATCCAATGGGCTACTTTCCTGCAAGCCTTGGCAAACCGACCCTTTGAGGAACCCGAGCTGATTCGCATCTCGGGTATACCAGCCTCGGCTCTGGGTAATTCTCCGAAGAGGCTTCGCTCTTGGTTACCAACAATCGGCTGCGAGAGATTAGAATTTGAGTTCGAGCTGATTAACCTAGAGTTTCCGGGTGGACCTGGAGGAGGTGAGCTTAAATCGGGTAGGGTTCCTGCCCCGTTTCAAGAACGCCCTTAAGTATTAGACGACAATCTTCGAATCACTGGAGCCCAACCTGAGACGGGAGTCATCGGAAAGGGTGGAGATAGAGAGATTGCTATTAGGTCGGAGAATAGCGGGGGTGATGGGACCAGAAGAGGTGAGAAGAGAGAGAATGGAACACAAAGAGAGGTGAAGGTTATTAATGGAGGGTGCTGGTTTTGAGGCATTGATGTTCAGCCATTATCCGATGAGCCAAGCAAAAATACTGCTGTGAAGTAACGGGCATGTGCGCCTCATGTGTTTTTTCCGTTAGAAAATTGACGGAATAATCATCAAATAACCAACAGATCTTAAAATGTGTAAAAAGTACAAAAAAAATGAAAGGAAAATTTCTAAAAATGTCACTTTTAATATTCTTTTTTTTAAATACCACCCATAATAATTTTTTTTAAAATGCCACTTTTGAAAATTTTATGACACAAATATCCCTTCATTAAGATTAGAATGTCTTTCTCTTCTTCTTTATGGGAGAAATCAACATAATTATAGAATTCTCTTCTCACCTTTCGTCTTGATAGAAGAATCTACAACGGCACAACTCAAACCAACATGAATCTAGGTTAGTAAATTTTACAATTTCTTTTTCATAACTAAAATTAGGTTTTAAGAAAATTTTAGTTATAAAATTTGTTGGGTTATTCTATTTTGGTGTTTGATTATATTAATAAGAGTTTATACATCACCTAACATGTCTAGAATATTGATTAACAAACATATTATGAATATTTTGGTAAAAATCTAAACTTGGAGGTATAAACTCACGATCAGAGTTGCGTGCGGGGTTGCTTGACAGGTTGCGTGTAAGGTCGCACGCACCTTCGGTAAGTAGTCACTTGCAAGTCGGACGAATGGTTACGTGAGTAGTCGCGTGCATTGTTGCATGAGTAGTCACATCCATGGTCGCTTGATTAGTTGCGTGCGTAGTCGCACGTGTGCACGGTCGCATGAGTAGTCGCGTGTACGGTTGCATGAATACTCACATGATTTGTCAAGCGACTGTAGTCGCGTGCGACTACGCACTTGACTAATCAAGCGATCATACAAGTGACTACTCATGCGACCGTGTACGCGACTACTCACGCAATTAATTAAGCAACGACCAAGTGACTATGCACTCGTGCGACTATGCAAGTGATTAATCAAGCGACCACGCATGCGACTATCCACACGACTCTCATGCGACCATCACGTGACACAACTAACTATGCGACTGTTCACGCAACCATTCGTGCGACTTGCAAATGACTATTTACTAAAGGTGCGTGCGACCTTACACACAATCCTGCACAAATTGTGAGTTTATACCTTCAAGTTTAGATTTTAACCAAAATATTCACAATATGTTTGTTAATCAATATTCTAAACATGTCAGGTGATGGATAAACTCGTTTTAATCTGATCAAACACCAAAATAACATCAACCCAACAAATTTTATGACTCATATCTTAATTTTCACAAAACCCTAAAATTTAGTTTATGAAAAAAAATTGTAATATTTACTTACCTAGATTCATGTTGGGTTGCGTTGTAGATTCTTCTATCAAGACGAAAGGTAAGAGAATTTCCATGATTGTGTTAATTTCTCCCGTATGTGAAGGTATTTTAATCAAGAGGGAGGGTAATTATGTCTTAAAATTTCAAAATTGGCATTTTTCAAAAAAAATTATTTTGGGTGGCATTTTTAAAATAGAGTATTGAAAGTTGCATTTTTAGGAATTTTCCAAAATAAAATTGAAGTCTTCCTATAGGACCAAAAGGTCAATATTCCCCTATTCCCCATATTAGGATGATGGAATCATGGTGGGAGTATATCGTGGGTAGCAGGGCTATTTTTGGCCTTTTTAGGAATCCAAATTTGCAGTGTTGAATGTAACCCCAGAAGAAAATGGCCCTAAAATTTTAAGAATCAGGGGTGTGTTTGTAAACTGTGGCAGCAATGGCGGAAGAGAGGCAGAACATATATAGAATATCAAGGAGCATAAAACGCAGAGAGAGCAACTTGTACAACGCCTTACGATCCATCTACGAGGACTCCACCTTCGTCGCCGAAATCCATCAACTCTGGCCGGACCTGCCTCTGCTCGCCAATCTTCGATGTGGTCTTTGGTACTCACCCAAATTCGACTTCAATTGTTACTTCAAATCCACCGACGGCCACACCAACAACTTATCTTTCAACACCTCCCGCCTTAACCTCCACGTCGCCTCCCTAGCTGGTACCTGCTTTTTATTTATTATTTTTTTTTTATTTGTTTTTTTTTGTTTTTTTTTGTTTTTTTTGTTTTTTATGGTTTTTGCAATCACAGACACGCTATTCTCTGTTGGGTTGATTTCCATTAATCCCTTAGACCACTTCTCTAAATGACAATCTGCGTTGTTTGAATGTATTGCCTCTACTTTTAAATTTTGGTGCTTAGAATTTTTTTTCTCTATCTTTCGTGGTAATTTATAAGTTTACTTCAAAAATTTTATGGACATTTTGGTACAACGTGATTTTGATTGGGCATTAGTTGCTTAAATGTGCACATGAAGTTAACATGTAGAACGTTTAATGTAGGCATATATATATTTCTGTACTTCAGTATTTGTCTAGACTCTTGAGGATAAATGCATTATCAACAGTAGAGCTGCTGACTTGAAAGTAACCATAACCATAGGAATTTTTGTTCATGGTTTCTAACTAATCATTCTGAATAATTGAACAGCTTTCTAGAGCATCTGTTGCGTAGCTTCTATCTGGTAACAAATAGTTGGAGCTATAAGTAACTGAATTCATGATTGAATGTATGATTTATCACTTTCCTGAAAGCCATTGGGGGTAGGGGGAAGCTTGAGGAATATTAGTTCAGAAATAGTTATATTTAATAGTTAGAAAACTAGGTAAAAAGAGTTCAACTTTTGAGTTAGAATACTAATAAAAATTGTTCTTGTTTTAAAATTTAAGAAACTGACCTCTAGATGTGGCCGGAGATAATACTTAATGCTATGGCCCAATGTCATGGATTTTATTTCCAAATAAAAAATTGTAGAGTAATGACCTGAGATGATGATAGATGGTGGGTGCACTCTATCGAAGATTGGGTGGATATAGTACTCCGTCCAGGCTCCAGCCCATAAATAATTTCATACTTAATATTTTAGTCCGTCCCATAAACAAGTTCACACCCCCAAATAAAGAAATAACACACAATTCAATAACCCCACAATGCACTTTAATTTCAAAATTGCCACACCTTTACAACTCACACAACCTAAAAGTAAGTCAAAAATCAACTTTTTTCCAATTCCATATCTTTGGTAACTGTGAAGTTAATTTTGAGAAGGAGGGAGTAGTGTTTAAATTATGAATATGCATGGAGAACTTCTAAACTATGCTTGTTTCATCCAACGGTCGACAACCAAGAATTTTATATTCCGTATCGACCCAATATTTGCTTGACTTATAATTTTTTCCCTTTTTTTGTGACTGATTTTAAGTCCATACTGCTGTATTTTTTGTAATTTGTTTTGCCAAGTGAGAAAATGGGTGGTATGTCAGTTGTCACACCCATATTCCTGGATAAAAAAGGTCCCCTTTTAAGCTTCTGATTATGTGCTGAATACCAGATGTCCCTGCATGTACATAATTTTACTCTGTTATTTGTTCAAGTGACGTATAATGCATAATGTTTTGTCTTTGTGATTTTTAATGGATAGGACAGAGGGGTGGCTGCATTATTGTTGATTCAACACGGAAAGGGAAGAGATTCCCAGACAGCATGTCTAAGACCATTCCAATTTGGACCTGCATCTTAAATCGTGCAATATTAAATTATAGGAGAAGACTTGAAAAATATAATTCTCCTAAGAATGTAAGTGGAGTATCTTTTGTTCCTAGATTTGTTCCCTACAAGTATATCATTGATCTTGTAAATATAAAAAATGCCCTTAACATGACTTGTCTTAGATGAATTTTTTATAAATTCAACGAATAAACCATATTTTACATAATGTATGCTTGTTGCAAAGATTACTACTATTATTGTTTTCAATGATTGATATATTACAAGCCCCTCTGAGATAACATGTCACCATAATGTAATTCAAAATTATAAAAAAGTAAGTAATAACTGTAATAACTTATTTTGTTTCGTTTTTCACTCTCAGATCTTTAACTCTATCGGCTTACTCTTCTTATGCTAGAAGTCATGGTAGTGTTCTCTTTTTGCATGTGATATTCCCTAATCTCTATCCACCATGAATTGGGGAAAATTGGTTATTGTTCCTAAAGCACCATAATGATAAAATGTTATAGTTGGTGTGATTGAATTATTCTTGTTCATTAAATCGATTCCTTGTTTTCAGCAAGGAACTTAATTATAATAGTCATGCATATGATCTGAAATATCTAGCACTTGCTTAGCACCCTTCTCTTTCTTTGTTAGTATATATTTCTAGACACCAAAATCAAATTGCAATTATTCATACACTATTTGAGTCGCATTAGGTAGCCAAGTAAAAATCCTTAATATTATATCTTCTTTTGTATATTAATTGTAATTTTTGAAATATATGGTACATAAATTTTCTGCTATTATTAAAAATAAGTGCTAGTGATATTTCATATTTGAAGATATATTAAAATGAGTCGTATTTTTGCTCCAGAAAAATTCTTGCTCTTTATTATGTTTTTGAAAGAAACAGATGAAAATTTAGAACTAAAATATGAAAAAGTAGAATACAAAGGATGGGCGTCTCCGGGCTAAAAAAATGGTTATGACCCTAAGAAAAAACCCCTCTGGCAATATTTAAGAGGAAGATCTACTTAGATTTTTATGGTTTGAATAAGCCTTTCACTCAACTCACCATGAGTCTTTATCATTGTACATTTCCATGACTATGACTGATTGTTTTGCCATGGCTTCTAATGAAACCTCTTACTAAACTGATATGTTGAATATGTTCAGTGTTTCATTATAATTCTTTATTAGAGTGTGTAATTAGTTGTCATTAAGAATGTAAATGAATGTAATGGTTTGTGAGCTATTCTAGTCTTGATTTAAACATATATTTGTTTGAGATTGTTTATTATGCTTCATGAGTCAGGCTTGAGCGTGACTTTAACATGGGAAATGTGATCTTCAGAACTGAAATATTATTTATGGATGATGAGAGGGTGATATTCTTTTTATAGCTTTCGGAGCAACTGCCAGTTATGTATTGCCTTTGGATAGGGGTAATAAATTACAGACCTCCTGAACTTCATTGTGGATAGACTTAGAAAATAGGTTTTGGTGTACTTATGCTGCTGTTAGCATCATGAGCTTGAGCTTTATTTTAGCTGACTCAGCCCATGTACCTTTCTTCAATTGAGATCAGACCTTGAGCTTTTTGTATTTGGTATGCATGCATTCTATGCTTGGTGGATGTTTGCATAGTTTTAGTAACTTTCTTCACTCCCATGTGTGGCTACTGGCTATTTTAACCATATGCTTTCTCTATTAATTTAGTGCATGGTGATGAGCCCTTGTCTTCTTGTTAAAATGACTAAAATATCATAGAATCTTCGTGATATGAGCCATAGTGAACTCATGTGGTCAATCCTGCCATTGCACAATCTATTGAAATTGTTGGGATTAGTATGTCTTTTTAATATTTACATGGGTCAGAATTGACTATAGTGTTTTTTAACAGGAGTCAGACACCTCAAATGAGCTGGGGAATCTTGGGCAACAGTCTTCAGATTGGGACTGCTCCTTGCATCTCCCCCTCTGGGTTTCAGAAACGGAGAAAGCAATGATTGAAAAGCGTTTGGATAGTTGGAACAAGGAATTGGAGGCCAGTGGAGCTGATATAACATCTATTGCATTATCTTTAAGAAAACCTATGAGACCTCTATGGATTTCACAAAAAACTGTTATCTGGTTAAACGAAGTACCAGATCATGATTCATGGGATTTTACACCTATCATACTTGTCTCGGCGTCATCCACAAGTTGCGCATTTCAGCAGCGGACAACCTCTGAATTTAGTTGGAATTATATTGCTGGAGCTGGAGATGATGAGGAAAGTTGGGCTAGAGGTTTATCGCCAGATCTTTTCTGGAAACATGCTTATGATATTATAAGCTCAGATCCTGACTTGTGTAACCAAAAGATTGCAAATATTATTGAAGAGGACCGTGTTCGTCGTGCGTATAGGGGAGAAAATGCTCCACAGGTGTCTGTTAGAGCTTTAAAGTGCCCAGGGAACGCACATATGTCTCCTATAAGAGAGGGAGAGCCAGTAGAGTTGGAAAATGGAACTGTCGCTGAGGGTGAGAAGTCAAAAACCAATGATTGTATATCATTTTTGGGCTCTACCAACATTGCAGTTTGCAAAATTCAGCTTGGTAACCTACTTTTCATCTGCTACATTGCAAAAAATTGATTTTATTTTTTATTTTTCATGCGTCCAGTTACCTTTCCTTTTACTGCAAAAGAAGAGAACTATTTATATCACTGGTTTGCACAAGACTCCAAATTAAGGTGAATACCTAGGAGCCAAAGTCATTCTGCATTTGTCCTTTACAGAATTCATGGTAGAACATTCAGGCCAAACCCCCCATTGATGCATAAATCTCATGTTGCAATAAATTGGTTTATTATCTGTTATATTCTGATTGTGCTTTGTTGATTTCAATATACTCATGATATTCTATTTTTCAGAAATGGAAGTCCCTCCTGCCTACTGCATATTAGACTGTGGTAGTGAGTCTCTTCCTGTCTCCTCGAACCCTGAAATGTATTTGCACTTGCCTATTCTGGTATGTGTAGTTCTGATTAGTACTTGAACCATCTATCCCGAATACAACTTATGTTCAACTATATATTTAACTCAATCAAAATCAATCTTTTTTAAATCATAAATTCTCACTTTTGCAGGTTTAGTTGATAGTCAACTTATTTAATCTCATTTGACTCCATATGATTTCTTTAATAAGTCAATTCATAACCAACTTTGAAAATCATGGGATTCTCATTCTTCCTTAATTTTACTCTTCATTTCAACAGGATTCCAAAATTGATCGCTTTTCTTTGTCAAGGAATATCCCTTCTGCTCTAAACTATGCCCAGTGTCAGTTGAGAGAGGGGAAAACTCTTCTAATTTGCTGCAGCAATGGTATGCATTTCTTATTGCATTCTTCACTCAGGACATAGGTGTGGCTTTGACTTTTAGACTGTATGGTTACCACTGTGCCTACTTTCTAATTAAATGCCTTTAAGAACTTCCTCTCACTTAACCATATTAATATGCTTTAAGATTTCATTTGTGATTTTTTATTTTTCATTTTTATTTAAATTATCAGAAGCATCGCATAAAATTGCGACTTTTTTGCTGCATATCCACTGAACACAAGTAGAAAAATTGTACAGCCCATTGCATCTTTTTATACTTGATTTTGAGTTAGTTTGTTTCTGCATCTAATGGGCTGTGTTTGCTATCGTCTCCCAAACTCCTTGTTCATGCTTTTTCTCAAAATACAACCAAACATGTTCATGTTTGATTTTTTTGCTCAGTGCTCATCTGATATCCCATGTGATGTGTCCATTTGTTAAGTTATATTCTTTTGTACATCTGTTTGATAGCTTATATTAGACATAGGATTGGCCCTGTGCTAAAGATGATTTATTGTTGCCAAATACAAGATGGATTTCTCTGTTGTCTCAAGAAGATTGTTTATTCTCTCAATTTTTGAGGTATTAACACTGCCTGCAAGGTGGATTTTTTCTGTTTAGAAGATATGTTTCTTTATTTTTTAAAGACTTTGATTTGATTTCTGCTTCTTTTTTTTTTTTTTTGATTAATTGATGCTCCATACGTAAAGATTTGTATTTTTCTGTTTCTTGGAGGAGGAGGTCTCCAACGTTGCTATGCTGACTTTATTTTCTGTTGGCTCTATGTATCTCACATTGGACAGTGCTTTTTTCTTATTTAAAAAATTTCTAGATCTAATTTTGATTGTTCATAGTTGCTGAAACTGCTGCACTCTTCTGCTATTGAAGAACGGAATCATAAAATGTTATTTTTCTACCCCAGGGAATGTGGGGTTCTACCACAACATCATTGTTAAATTATCCTAGTTTTATGTCCGCTACATATCTCACCCACATCATGTTTTCCAGTATGCTCATTTCGTAATTCTTCTGAAAATGGATTTCACAATCAAACTTCTACAATGTACAATTATACAATGCAATGTTTAAAAGTGCTCCTGCACAAAATCACAGAACTACAATACTAAGCTATTTTTGGGTGAGAATGATGTTCAACCTAGCAATCTGTAGAGTTATGCAGTCAGCCGCTTGTTGAGTGGTAGTTCTTTTTCCTTCAAACCAGGCTGCATTCCTTATTGCTCATTTCGTAATTCGTCTCCCCAAACGCCCAACAGTCATCCATTTCATTCCATTTTGTTTTCATTTAATTTTTCTACGTGTTTTTGTAAATGTAATTGAATTTCTGGTATTTAGCTATAAACACAAATTTAAGACCATATCACTTGTCTGTACTGTGCAGGAGAAGATATAAGCATATGCATTTCTGTGGCTATTTTATTGTCATTCTATGATGAGGGAGGTGAGGATTTGGATAATATGCCAAGCTCTGCACGTGTGTTGTAAGTTCATGTTTACGCATTTAGAATTGTAGTTTAATTGTAAAATGATCCAAACAGGAAATTTCGATGATGGGAGATCATTCAAAGAGAGACAAATCACCAAGTTGGACTTGCGAAGACGGTTAATTTTCATATGTAAGTATGCTGTCAATGCGCGACCATCAAGAGGAAATTTGAAACAAGTATATTCTTACCTTAGCAGAGGGTACGTTCCATCTCATGTTTGATCGTATCTCGTCCTTGTCTGTTCCATGATATGATAGTGCATGTTTGTTAGACAGCCCTAATCCATCCTAACTCAACTGCTTAGAATTGTCACTATGGCCTGGTGCATGGCAACCATCTCTAGAATATGTGAAAGTCAATGCAAAAGATAAAAAAAATACTTCACTAAGTTTTCAAATTCAACAATGCCGTCCTTTTGTCTTATGACAACCGGGATGCACTGTCATTACCCTTTTGTCTTATGACAACGGAAAGCACTGTCGTCGCCTTTTTGTCTTATGACAACGGGGATGCGTTGTCTTATCTTTTTGTCTTATAACGGGGATGCAGTGCCTTAGTAACCCATTACATATGTTGATCATTCATAAGTTGTCAAAGATTAACCAACTGCACCGTGACAACAGCTTTTAATAAAATTACCAGATTCAATTGATGCTGGAACTCCATTATGCACCAAGTTTAATTGCAATTTAATTATCATTTCAAGAAAGTTGATAAAAAATCACAACAAAAATAGAATATCATCACATTTGCAGAGAAACAATATACTCCCTCTGTCCCAGAAAAGATTTCACACTTTCCATTTTGGGTTGTCCCACAAAAGTTTGAACATTCCTTAAAAGCAAAAAGTCAAACACAATCACCCTTCCTCATACATTTTTTTACAAAAAAATCACCTCTACCTATCATACTTAACATATTTATCATTTATTTATTACCAAAAAATACCATAATACTCCTAAAAGTTATCACTTTCTTAATCTCCGTGCTGAAAAGATGTGTACAATCTTTTTTGGGACGGAGGGAGTATTCAATATACATATGGTATATTGTACTCATTCTTCCTCGGGAATTCGTGTAAAGATATGGAGTGTCAGATTCATCTCATTTTATCTATCCTTCCTAACACTATGAATATCACAAAGGGTGATCCATGAATACATTTTCACTACCTTACCAGCAAGGTGATCCATGAATACATTTTCACTACCTTACCAGCAATTAATTAGGGTATTACATTAACGCGTTTTGCTATTGCATAAACCTAACTGAGAAGAAATCTTGTGATTTGCTGGAAGAGATCGGATTTCAACTGCGTGCCCGTCTGGGCTTCATATCCGATCTCACTCCGATCTCACCACCAATGGTGAATACCAGTTCTGAACATCTTCCATCAGTTGATAAAAAAACATTCATCACAATTTCTTATTTTTTATTTTTATTAATAAGAATATATATATATATATATATATATATATATATATATATATATATATATATATATATATATATATATATATATCAATTATCCGGACATTTTAACAAAAAACAATTTTCAGAGGACATTTTTAATCAACCGCACATCGATTGAGCAATTTAATTAGACTAATGTCGATGAGTACAAAATTAATTTTTATTTTTATTTTTGTTAGAATAAATATCCTGTGAGTATCAGAATTTAAAAAAAATGTGACGAAAAACATTAAAAAAAATAAAAATTTGATGAATGTCCATTGACATCTTGATTTATTCATTAAATAACTTAAAAGTCCGACTTTTTTATTAATTCAACATTCTTAATTGAATTATCATCATAAAACATTTTTAATAGGAATGTTAACTTTATTTCAACTCATTTTAAGAATAATTTGTTCAGTAGGTTCATTAATTATACTATTAAAGTTCAGTTGAACAATAACAATAATTATATTTAGAGTTAATTAATTACATAGATTAACTTGAATATTTTAAATTATTGTATCACTAAGAAAACTTTTAATTGACTGAACATCCTTAATAAAAGTCGGGTTAATAATCCCTTTATAGTTAATTTTAGCCATTTAAATAAAAATTGTCCCTTGCAAAAATTGTCAACAAGTGAAAGTCCGTAAAAAGTGCGAAGAGTAAGTGGGACGAAGAGAATATTATTGTTTATGGTGCTGGGTGCATTCTACCCTAATGGTTTATAGTGTATTTTACTCTTGTAGTTCATAATGTATCTTACAATTATGGTTTATGACACATTAAAGGATATAATTATTTTTTCAACCTATAAATGAGTGTTATGTACACCTTGTTATACAGAGTACAGACACATGCTCTCATAAGTCATACCCTTGTACAATTGTTCCCTCCATGTAATCAATTTACATGAAGCGTATATATCATAATCGTATACAAGGTGAAAAAAGTAGATGAAATTTTTCCAAGAGAATTACTCTAGGCTTAAAATTTGAACTATATATGACCCTATTCAAATCCGTACAGCACAATTTAGTGAACACCACACATTCACAAGATGAGAGAGAGAGAGAGAACTTACCAATAATATATATTATGAGGGGGTGAGTGGCCGCCCCCCACAGGTATCACATGTTGTGTATCCAAGTCCTTCACAGTAAGGACATTTTGCTCCTTCATCTACCCATTCCATAAACTGCACCACCCAAAATACGAAATATAACTATTACTTTTCATCCATCAAAATATTACCCCACGTCCTATAAATATATTTAGAATTATTATTTTTCATTCGTCCTATAAATAAATTCACTTAAAAATGGAAAAAACTCATATGCACCCGGGCGCACGGACCACATTCCGTGCGCCTTTAGAAATTTGTGTTAAATTATATACCCTTTAGTATACAGATGTGTACCCTTTATTTTCTAAAAAAAATTATTGTGTGTATCTGGACGCATGGACAACACTCCATGCACATTTAGAATTTTGTGTTAAATTGTATACCCTTTAGTATAAAAATGTGTACCCTTTATTTTCTAAAGAAAAAAAATATTAATGAAAAGTGTATACCATTTGAACAAAATGGGTACCTTTTATTAATTAAAATGTATACCCTTTAGACCAAAGTAGTGTACCCTTACCCATAATACTAAATTTCTAAAGGCGCACGGAATGTGTTCCCGTGCGCTTGGGCGCACGCAAGCCTCACTCCTTAAAAATAAAATAAAATGATATCGCAATCAAATAACCTCACAATATACTTTATTTTCAAAATTGTCAACTCTTTCCGACTCATATAACTTACTTTATAATTTATTTAATATTACTTAAAAATATCAAATTACCCTTAAAGCCTAAAGGTAAGTTAAATCTCATATCTATAATAACTGTGAAGTTCATTATAGGACGGAGGTAATACAATTTAGTATAATAACATTACACTTTTCGCACCACACAATAAATACATGCCATAAAATGGTTCCACATAAAATTTATCGTGATAAAGACTCACTTGCTTTCATGGAAAAAATGACCTATTTGCTCCACTAGAGAACAAGTCAGGAATGAAACTTCAATAAGAGGCTGGCTAGGATAGAAAGAGTCCTGTTTATAAAAAAATAAACTCTTCTGTCCCAAAAAAGATAATTTACTAAAAATATTTGTTAGATGAATTTTGGAAAACCCCATTTTTTCCAATAGTGCTCTTTGGAGAAACTCGAATCATGATGTAAAACTTGTGATTAAATAAGTCAAATTAAAAGTGAAGGAACAGAAGTGAAAAAATCAAGTCATTTTGGGCTGGGGAGTAAAAAGGTTAAGTGGTTCTCTGACCTGTGGCTCAACATTTGGCTCCCCAGTTCCATCACATTCTGCATAATTAATGAAAATATATTAGCTGTCGAACCACACTGTTAGCTATAAGGAACGAAAATTACAATATAGAGGTTAAACGATAATCACATGCTCAATCACTCTGAATGACGGTGTGTTGACGTAACACAAATCTAGTTCACACACTTTAAGCCACATGAAAGCGAATCTCTCTCTTCCTATTTTGTTAAGTATTACTTTTACCTTCAAAATATTCTCTCTTTCGCCTGGGTAGAACATATTCCAGAAGAATGTTTGAAAGGAAACTCGCTTTCGGATTACATATACACACACACATAAGGCAAAGAGAAGTTGAGCAGTACCCATGCACAATAAACGACCTTCTCCTCGACAAGAAGGGCATTTGGTTGTAGCCTTTCCAATCGTACTCTTGCTGCCTCCAGAAAGCCTTGATGGTTCTTCAAACCGATTCTCTCCAAGAAGAAAAACTCTGTGATGGGAGGCCTCAAATTCTGTTACACCTTCCTTCACAGTAATTTTCTGAACCTGAGACGCTTCTGCAACAGATGCTAATGCGGCTCCGTTTACACTCTTCAAACAGAAAGGTAGTCCATAAAACATGTGTTAAACCTTATAATAGAAGATGAATATCCAGTATTATATTTTCCCCTCCATCCCAGTACAATGAAAACAATTTCTATTTCCCTCGGTCCCAAGACATTGTGAACAACGTATAAACAACAAAATCACTCAACACATAAACTCACATTGCAGTACAATTTCAAAATTGTCAAACATAACTAACACACATAACATACTTTATATATTTTTATTACCTAAAAGGACTACTCTAAAAGAAGTCAATAAAATCAGTCAAAAAGTGCATTTTCTTGATATATGTGAAAAAGGTATCGTTCACAATTCACTGGGACGGAAGTGGCACCAAATATACTGGTTTGCAGAGCTGCCCAATGACAGTACTGGCAATTCCAACAAGAATCCTAAACTGAAAACTGATTGTAAGTTTAACAATTTGAAACCGGAAGCTTCCAAGTTTTTCACCTTGTTTAACTCATTCTAAATTAGAATCTCCACTTATAATGTTATAATAATTTATAACTTTACAAATAATATTTGTTACACTTCTGAAATTTTTAGCATCCCTACTTGTATATAGCTGAAAACATTGCATCAGAACAGTATTATGCCATTCACTGGTGTGCCTCATTAAGCCAAAAGTTCAATCATCAACAGCAACATTAAACTAAAATGTTGAGGAGTCAAGCAGTAAAGATTATGTAAACTTATCACTGGAAATACTTCCAACACCAAATGAATGGGTTTTTAAGATTGTAGACTTGTCTTAAGAGGTACAACTTATAGAGAGAGAAAAAAATGTGATCTAGCAAACATGTTCATATGAGCAGAAAGACACAATTTCCCATAAGAAATATAATCTTGAAGATAGCTAGTTTCTTCAAATCAAAAGCAAGCCACTTCAGGTAATAGGTTAAATTTCATACTTAAGACACGCTAAAATGCGTGGAAAGGAATGGGACATTTAGATATGACATGAGACTATGTTTATTGCTGAATGTTTCAAATGGGTCTTCTCTTAGGACCTCTATGAATCAAAGGGTCTTCAGATAAACATGAATAAAAAGTGTATTCGGACTGCCGGCCCTATGAATGTAAAAAGTGTCTTCAGACCACCAGACATGTACATGATGTGTTTAAATTCACATTTATTTCTTGGTGCTAAGTGTTTAATTCTAACAAACGGGTCTCCACTAAGCCGTGTTATGCTCTCCCCAAATTCAATTTCCATTTTTTTCATATGGAAGAGCCGAAGAGTTGACATAGACGGGTCCTTTGATGCCTAATTCAAGATTAATAAAGACCGTTAAAACTATTTTGAACTTAAGTTATATAGTTTTCATGAAAATTGGGATGTGACACATTCAACTGCGTACCATGTCTTATCTCGTATTCCATTTAACATGGGCATGCCATGTGCAAGGTGATGGTGGTGGCGACGGCTGCGGCCGTGGCAAGCACTAGTTTAGCGAAATGACATATAAAACACAATAGAGAGATGAGATGAGGACATACCACCTCATTAGCAGTGATCTTCAGCTTGTTCACTCTTCACTTCAACTAGAAATAAGATGCAAGATAGAAGATAACCAGCCTTTTGTTTTCTAGCTAGGATGCATTTTCAATGATAAGATTCTTGGACAGTCATTACTCTATAGCATAGATAATACAGATATGCTTTTCATCATCTAGAGAAGCGTTTGTTGATGTAGACATGATCTTGAGTTAGCAACAATTTGTTTATTTCCATTTTTATAACTCTTATTATAATAATGGATTTAGTTCACATTTCTATTTGGGTAATTGCTTTAGATCTTTAGTCCATGGGTGGCTTGAAAAACAATTACTTTGCATAGGGTTTTGTTTAGGATTATTACCGAGTATTGGATTTCGACAGATTTAGCTTGGGGACGAGTAGCTAGTTAATCTAGTTCCTGTGTTACTTTCACTTATCCTTAGTCCATCAGTAGCATTCAAAACTTAAACCCGCAAAACAAATAAACTAATAATCACAGATTCTGAAATGGAAAGAAACTCATCAATGACACAATCTGTGTTGGTGATAAAAATAATATGATACGATAGAAAGAAACAACCAAAGGAAATAAGAAAAGGGAAAGAGAGTTGAAAAAAACAGATTTTTGTGGCAGAAGGTTTGTAAGAAGATAAAACATATTAATTGGAGAAGTGGGATGCTAGGCTTAATTTAACCAGGTAGTGGAGCATACCTTCTCAATGTCTGTTGGTTTATGTTCCTGACTTGTACCCACTGATGATCCAGAACTTCCGAATAGTCTTTCCAGAAGATCTGCAGTCATAATTCCATCTTCTGGTGCATTCAATGAGGCCTATGAAGAAGATGCAAAGAAAGAAATTTCAATGTTTTGAATGACACCTATGAATTCGTAAAACATATGATGAAGCACGACATACTTGCCAAGTTTTAACAGCGCGCTCGGTTCCACTTGAAAAGCTGGACAATTCCATGTCCTCTTCGCCAGAGTAAAATCCAAGTTTCTGGAGTGCTTCCTATCAAAGACAACATAAAAAGGAACAAAAGGGCTTACAAGTTAGCTGGTCAAAAGATTCAAAACAGAAACTATTTCTTCAAAGATTAAATACACAATCATTTGTCACATTAAACATAATCACATAAAAAATTCAGATGATAAAGTATGCAGTAACTTGCACAACAACCATAATCAGCCTCAATCAAGTAAAATTCCAAGAATGAAGGCCACTGATGAAACTACAATATTGACACCTAATAATAGCAACCCACAGAGATACTGACCAATAAAAATAAGTTTTAAATTTTCTGGGCTCCACGATTTCCATCCATATAATTAAAGCCATCATTATCAGGTTTTTCTGTTTTTTCTTTCCTTTGAATAACAGTGAATTAAGAAGCACAACTTGAAGATGGAAGTATTGTTATTCCTGATGAAGAGAGAAGCGCCGAGTGGGACTATACCCTAGTTGGTTATTTCGCAGGCAGGTATCCTGGGTACTTGGCTGTGTAGGAGATGGCCAACAAATGGAGGTGGAAGTCGAAATAAAAAATCATGATAGTTGATGGATCATCAAATGTGAAGAAGATGTACAGTGGATGATGCAGAACGGCCCTCATGAAGCTAAAAAAATGTTCTTAATGCTCAAAAGAATGTCCCCCGATTTTCATTTTGATGAAGAAGGAATATCTACCATTCCTGCGTGGACCACCTCTCTTCTCAGTATGTTGGCATCGGCTGTTGGTCATCCCATAATTACTGATGATTACACTAACACTCAATAGCATGTTTCCTTTGCTCATATGCTCATCGAGGTTGATGCTGCGAAGCCTCTGAAAGATGTGGTATGGGTGAACACTTCGAAGGGGAGGTTTGCTCAAAATGTATTCTACGAGTTTGTGCCCAAGTTTTGTACCCATTGTGCTTGCTTGGGGCACTCCACCGAAGCTTGTCGTGCACACCAACAGCCACCACCCCAACAAGACTCAATTCCAGAAGCGGAAAGGCCCTTTCAAGACGTAGGAAGAAGGAAACGTCGGCGCCGCTGCAACAGGGGAAACAGGAACACTAGAGGTGGAAATGCCGCTGGAAATGCTGGCGATGGAGCTCAACCAAATACGATCAATGTTCAGCAAGCTCCCCATCCACATCCTACTGACCTCCTCCAACGACTACCCAACCAGCTGATGCAACCCACGGTAAGAATCCGGCCGAACCTGTGACTGATTCCAGTCATGTCTCTCCTTCGAGCTCGAGGATTCAACCTCTGGATAAGAGATTAACTTCCAATCAGTACTTTGCATTGCATCCCCCATGCACGAGTGATGATTCTACACCCTCCACTGGTAGGAATTTTAAAAGAAGAAGTTGGGTTGACATTGAATTTGAGAAGCTCCGGAATGCTCACTCGGATTGCTACATATCTGACGACTATTCCTCATGAGTCTCCTTACTTGGAATGTGCGTGGGATGGGGCGCACACCTACCCACAATGCACTAAAAAAGTTGGTGCGTGAGCATGATGTTGTAGTAGCAGGATTACTTGAGACTAAGTTATCCACTGCACGTTGTGAATCTGTTGTAAATAAAGTGTTCCCTGGTTGGGCTTGTAAGCATAACCTAGATATTTGTAATGGAGGAAGGATTGTAGTTGTATGGGATCCCTGCAGAATTGAATTGCATGATTTTATTATTCATGATCAGATCTTATCTTGCCAAGCTATTTGCACTATTACAATGAGAAAGTTTGCTATTTCCATTGTATATGCTTACAATAGATATGTGGCAAGAAGGGCACTATGGGAACACATGGAGGATCTCTACCAAGGGCTAGAGGAACCGTGGATTGCTGGTGGTGACTTCAACTGCATCCTAATGGAAGGAGAGAAAACGAGTACGAATTTGAGTATGGATGTAGCAGAAATGCGTGATAGTTTTGCTCTCATGGGCCTTCAAGACACTCCATCCACAGGCTGCTTTTACACGTGGACTAATGGTTCTTCTTGCTCAAAAATTGATCGTGTACTGGTTTGCCCTCAGTGGAGGAATAATCGATGGAGAGACGAAACCACATTTCTACCACAAGGATCTTCATCAGATCATTGCCCAGCTGTGACTCAGTTTGTTGCTATCAATGGAAATGCAACTCGTCCCTTCAGGTTTTACAATCTTTGGACAAAACATGATAACTTTATTTCAATTATTGCTAACCAATGGCAGGTACACGTTAGAGGTACGAAACAAATTGTGCTATGCTCCAAGCTCAAATTGCTAAAGAAGCCATTGAAAGAGCTCCACCTTCTTAATTACTCCCATATTTCAGAAAGAGTGAAGAGAGCTACTGAGAAACTACTCACTCTCCAACAAGCCTTTATGGCGAATCCACATCAAATTGGTTTGACAGCGGAGTTAAATGGTGCAATTGGGAGAGTTAAGCATTTGGAAGATTGTGAATCCACCTATATTTCTCAGATTTTGAAAAACAAGCATATCAAAAATCAAGATCGTGGCAGTAGGTACTTCTATTCCTTGATTAACGATAATGCTTCGAGAAATGGTATATACAGAGTGTTCACGGAGAGTGGGCCTACTACTTCATATTCGATGGTTGTGGACAGTTTTCTTCGATATTATACCTTTCTCTTAGGGGAGAATACTCCACCTGTTGAATGTGTGGATGAATCAGTGTTGAACATGGGACCGAAAATCTCCCCATCTGATTCGTTAACATTAGAAGAACCAGTGATGGAAGATGAAGTGAGAGCGGCACTGTGGATGATTAACAAAAACAAGTCTCCCAGACCTGATGGATACTCCTCCCTCTTTTTTCAAGAGGCCTGGAGTGTGGTGGGTAAAGACCTCACAGAAGCAGTGATGGAATTCTTCCGGAAAGGGAAACTCTTGAAGCAAATTAATGCCACTTTCATCTCTCTCATACCTAAGTCTAACCATAATCCTGGAGTGAAGGATTATAGACCTATCTCTTGTTGCAACACGGTCTATAAAATCATTGCAAAAGTGTTAGCAGTTAGGTTGAGAAGATGCTTGCCTTCCATTGTGGATCCAGCTCAATTTGGGTTTGTTAAAGGTAGGAAAATGAGGGATTGTATCATGTTAGCAGAGGAAATCTTTCGTGGATATGGTAGAGCAACATGCAACATAGCTCCTCGAATGGCCATTAAAGTAGATATCTCAAAGGCTTACAACTCAGTTAATTGGAGATTCTTGTTTGATATGCTGCATGGATTGGGATTTTCACCCAAGTTCTGTGGTTGGATTGAACAATGTGTTACTACACCCTCCTATTCACTTCTGTTAAATGGGAAACCGGAAGGTTTTTTTCAGGGAAACGGGGACTTCGACAGGGTGATCCCATCTCTTCCCTCCTCTTTGTGCTATGCATGGAGTATTTTAGCAGACTGATGAAGGTACAGATTAGTGAAGGATTGTACAAATTCCACTCTAGAATCTGCAAGAAAGTTGATGTTTCACATTTAATATTTGCGGATGATTTGCTAATTCTAGGGTATGGAGATGATCGAACTGCAAAAAGTATTGAGTCTTGCTTGACTTCATTCGAGAAGGTATCGGGATTATCTGTTAATGCCCAGAAATCCAACATTTTCACGGCTGGGGTGGCGACTCCCATCTTGAGCATCATTACAGAAATCTTTCCATACAAAAAAGGTATGCTTCCCTTCAAATACTTAGGGATTCCCATTTGTAGTAAAAGGATTGGTGTGAATGACTTCAACCCCCTATTGAATGATGTTAACAACATGATTCATAAGTGGTCTTCTAAGCTCCTTTCGTTCACGGGAAGATTAGAGCTTATCACTTCAGACATCTATGGTGTATTATCATTCTGGTGTGCTATGGTGACAGTGCCGGCAGTTGTCATTGGTAGAGTGGAAACCATGATAAGACGGTATCTTTGGGGTTCAAAGGCTAGTGCAGTAAGTTGGAAAGATGTCACTCAACCGAAGCACAATGGGGGATTGGGGTTGAAGGACATATCCACATGGAATAAGGCCCTTCTAGCAGCGGCACTTTGGGACATTCATAGGGAGGCCATTTCACTGTGGATAAGGTGGATCCACTCAGTGTACCTTACAGAGCATGATTGGATAGTGGTTACTCCAACTGCAAACTCTTCGTACGTTTGGAGAACCATGATCCAATTAAGAAATAGAATAGCACGTGTGGAAGGAGAGGGAGATACAGTAGATCAAATTATGAATGCTTGTGTTCATGGGAAGTTCCTTCCTTCGATACTGTATCAGAAGCTGAGGAAGGATGAGACAGAGGATACAACGTTTGTATATAAGCAAATCTGGCATAAGTGGATTGTAAAAAAGTATAGCTTCAGACTATGGCTTCTGCATAGAGGAAGAGTATACACCAAGGATAGAGTGTGGAATCTGAATGGTGATACAACATGTGGGTTTTGTGTGGGGAGTGCAGAGACGCAGACTCATCTTTTCTTCCAATGTCCATATACACAACTTATATGGGACATAGTGAAGAGTAAGATTGGATGGAGGCGTCGTATCGCATCTGTAGCTGATGGATTTCGGAAGATATATGCAGACACCAGAAACGACAAGAAGGTTCGGAGAATCTTCGTCATCCTTTGCATCCATGATATACTATATATGGATGGAACGAAATGCTCTCCAGTTCGGTTCGAGGATGCTTTCTCCAGCACACATTGCAGACAAAGTCATTTCTCAGATCGTTAGTTTGTATTTGAATTATGGCATTGTAACATCCTAAGTGTGATGCTAAGGATGTAGTGATAGAATTTCGATTTTAACATGGTGCTTATGTACTTTGTAACAGTTGGAACTGAAATAAACATTTACCAATTTCAGTAAGAAGCACAACTTGGATATCTAACCTTCAAGAATATATCTATGTTGATAAAAAAAATATTTGTCAAGAAAAAAGAAGCATTAATCAAAGGATAAACTATTTCAAAAGATCATCATATTGTTGTTTAAGCTTAAAATAAGCATTATTTCTTCAAGATGTTATCGTACATTCTCAGCTATGTAAGCTTAAACTAAAGCACCTTTGCTCCATATCAGCATTCAGCAATATGGTCAGAAAATGGCTTAATTTAGATCATTTCACCATGTTATTTATCTAAAATAAACATTCGTAACTTAAAAGTAAACAAGAGAGATAAAACAAGTTTCGTATTATTGAACTGCCAAGCATACCTGCATAGCTCGTACATCATCCCCTTCTGACCCTTTTCTCAATGTTACCCTTTTTATAACTGTATTCTTTTTATCTTGAACGCTGAGTACTTCCTTTACAAGAACTTCCTCCTCCTCGTCTATTTTTAGTGCTTCAACCACAAATGGCACACTACTTGACCCGCTATCACTAATTCTGTTCACATAGTTCCTCAACTCTCCCTCCTCAATAACCTAAAGCAAAAAAACTAAAATATTTAAAACCATCAAACCATTATATTATTGCTTCTAGAAACATGAAGACGGCCAATAATAAGCCGAAATAGATCAGATTTCATAATTATGGGAATTTTTACACAAATTAACCATTACACACACGAGCCTTCATAAGAAGAGCAATTTCAAAAACAATAGATAAGAAATGATCATTCTAAATTCCCCAATTCTTTCTACAATCACATTGTCTGCAATAATCTTGATAGAGTAAGGAATAAATATATGAATCAGAAACCATATATTTGGATTCCAAGAACCAATGTTGGATTTTGATTAGTAAATCCAACCCGCAGGTTATATGATGATCTTAATAAAAATATGGATTTAAAAAGAAAAAAAAAATCCACCTCCTCATATACCTGCTGTAATTTTGTAATTTTGGCAGCATTTTCTGAAACTGAGACACCTTGTAAAGAATTGAGGCGCTCAAGCTCTTGGATTCCGAGCTTAAGGCTGCTTATCTCTTGCAGCAATGCAAGGCGCTCCGTATTCCACCTCGACTCCTCCCTCAACCACCGCTGCTCCTCCCTCAGCCACCGCTGCTCCTCCCTCAACCACCGTTGTTCTTCCCTCAGCCATCGAGCTTCTTCACCACTCGGGTTTTGGTTTGAGGGTGAAAATGCGAAGCATATATGGGATTTTGAGAAAGTTTTTAAGGAAACTGCGAGGAAATGAGATTTCTGAATAAGAGGTAGAGTGGGGCTTGGAAAAGGTAACGTAGATCGCATCATTTCTTTTCTTCTTGTATGAGTGCAAAGGTTCTCAAGAAGCTGCTAAAATTAGGGGTCAATAGGCAAACTTGTAAGAATTTCAAGCGAAACTGAATATTAATTCCTGAATTCCATACAATTGTCCATTTGGTCTCCTCTTCCGTATGTTAATCAACAATTGAAGTAAAATTTAAGTAAATTGAAAACCTCAAATGATAAACAAGGAAGGCGAATTAGCAACTTGTAAGCATTTATGATTCCAATAAATAAGCAAAGAACATTGAAATCAATGCTCGTGAAAATCAGGGTTGAGAGATAATGGAATAAACCTCATGGAAGGAGAGTTTATGTGGAGAGGAATGGAGGGAGAATTGAAAGACGGGTGATTTGGAAAAGATATTATTTGTAAATTTGAGGTGTGACTGTGTGAGTTAAAATCTAGGTATTTCACACGTTGAACAAGTGTTTTCATAATCAGAGATAAAATCGGTTGCCTCAACAGTTTGCAGTCGAACCAATTGGACTGGTCGAACCGACAGTTTAATAAAAAGAAAAATGAAAATCAGCTATTTTTTATTGGGTAGGTCATGAGTAAGACCACAGATTTTTGAACCGATCGGACTGGTCGAACCGACAGTTTAATAAAAAAAGGCCGCGGCTATTCGCACACACGATTCTACTTCCATACATCCACTTGAATTTTAAATTAATAAATACATATATTAAATTACTAAAGTACCCTTTTGATATACACACATTTAATTTAATACAATATTATTTCTAAAACAATAAATACTATAGCACACACACACCAAACACTTTAACAATAATACACACACATCACATTCACATAAAACATTTGAACAACAAAACAAACCTCACACCCACTCCATCCACTTCTTCTTACACATCTCTTCCTCCAACATTCAAAACCCTATATTTTCTTCTCATCTATAAACACTCACATTTGCTCATACGATCATCATGACGGAAGAAGAAACACCTAAGGACGTAAAGGTATGTATATTTAGATGTTTAGACCGATTATAATGTTGTTTTCGCGTTTTTTTCCATGTCGCTGAATTGTTCGACCAACCAGAGTCGAAAATTTTGAATGTGTTCGACCATTAGTGGTCGAAATTTTGGGTTAATTTCGACCAGAGGTGATCGAAATTTTTGAGTACTGTCGACCAGCAGTGGTCGAAATTTCTTGATATTTTCGATCATAGATGGTCGAAATTTATAAAATATTTCGACCATAAATGACCGATTTTTTCAATATTTTCGACTTCTTTTAGTCGAACAGTGTGTATTTTTCCAGCACTTTACTTGTTTCTAGTTTTAACCTCTTTCTTTTGTAGGCAGGAATCATTTCATTCTACTAAATGTAGTGCCATCTTATTCGGGAATGAGCTTAGTACAGATGTTTGTATGGTTGAGGATTACACGGACTTATTTGAAACTTATCAATGGTTTGATACAAGAGAAGATTTGATAAAATGGGCTCGAAATATTTAGATAATCAGATGGTGGTTGTAGTGAAACGCTCTGACAATGGTGGAGGAGGAGGAAAAAAGGGAAGGCTATTTTTGGATTGTGAACGTGGTGGAAAGTATCGAGAGTTTAAGGACAAAATAAACCGATACAAGGAGGTGGATCCAGAAAAGGAACTAGAGGAGAAGGATACAAGTAAGAAGAAAGTGAAAAAGAGAGAGACGGGTACAAAGAAGTGTAATTGCCCCTTTTTGCTTAGGGGAAGAGAATTAGAGAAGGGCGGAGCATGGGCATTGGAGGTTGTTAACGGTGTTCATAACCACTCGATTGACAATTATTTGGAGGGGCATGCCTATGCGGGGAGGCTCAAGAAGGAGAAGGAAAAATTTGTGATTGATATGTCACTCCAAGATGTCCGTCCAAAGAATGTGATAGAGCTTCTAAAACATAAATTCCCCGGTAACAAGACTACAATACGGACTATTTACAATTGTCGTCAAAGAAACAGAATTGATGATCGTGGTGGTCTTTCTCAGTTGCAATATGCGGTGAAGAAGTTGGAGGAACACAAATACTATTTTCTCAGCCGAATTTGCAAGGATACCGGTAATGTTAGAAACTTATTCTTTGCACATCCCCGAAGAATAGATTTGTTGCGTGCTTTTCCTCAAGTCTTGCTTATGGATTCAACATACAAGACGAACAAGTACAGGATGCCTTTATTTGAAATAGTTGGTGTCACTTCAACTGACATGACATTTTGTGTGGCAATCTTTTTTCTTGAGAATGAACAGGAAAATAACTACACGTGGGCTCTTACAACACTTAGGGATGTAATGGCTAAATCATGTTTGCCTTCGCTAATTGTCACCGATAAAGAGGTAACTCTAATCAATGCCATTGAGAGTGTCTTTCCCGGTACTAGTCATTTCCTTTGTTGGTGGCATATAAACAAGAACATCACGGCGAATTGTAAAAAATTTGTCCATCCAAAAGATAAATAGGAGGGCTTCATGCATACGTGGTCCTTGGTGGTGTTATCAGATAGTGATGAACTACTCATGGAACGGATAAAGAGGTTTAGGCATGAATTTCGTGATTACCCTGAGGCGGTTGAATATGCTATGAACAATTGGGTTCCGTGCACTCGCAGATTTGCTTGATTATGGAGAGGAGGGTTGGGGGCGAGTGCGGACTGATCTTTTCAATGAATTGAAAGCTCATGCAGACCTTTATGCCAAAATGTTCATTGAGATTGATTGTGTGGAGTATGTGTTAAACTCACTCCAATGTGACACTGAGTTTGCCCCAAAAGACAAATGGTTTTGCATTCCGGAATTGGGTTATGTCGCAGCATCTAAGTATAATATAACTCTGAAACATATAAGCGATGAGTTTTGTGCCACGTTTCTCCCATTGCGGAGTGGAATCAACCCAATTCCCAAAATTGTTGCATTAAGTCTAGTAAACAGTGATCACTTCATTCAGGTAATTATTGTTTAAGCTTTTAAGTTCTATTTCATTGTTCTTATATTCTAACATGACTTATAAAATTTTTAGGTTTTCTTATCCGACGAATGCCCGCTACCACCTATTGCTAGTCAATGGACAACCCATCATCTCCCAGAAGCTGATAGTTGGGAGTCTTTCTTGAGACCACGAGTAGATGCATATGCCCTACCTGTATCACCAGGAGCTATTCAGAGAAGCAATGAAACAATTTGTCCCAAGTGATTACATACTTTGTCTTTGTATTTCTTATTTTATCATTATGTATGAATATGTTATGGATTATTACGTTTAATCTTTCATTATTCGCATTATTGATGATTATGTGACATCAATGAGTGTTAAATAAATATGTTCGACCAGTAGAAATTTAAAATTTTGACACTGTTCGACCACAATTATTCGAAAATAACGCAAACTATCGACGGGAGGTGGTCGAAATTCTTCTAAACTTTCGAGAATCAATGGTCGAATTTTTTTTGAATTGTCGACCACTAGTGGTCAAAGTTTTTGATAAATTTCGTCCAAGAGTGGTCGAAATTTTTGAGAATTTTCGTCCATGACTGGACAAAAATGTATAAAATTTTCGACAGGTGTTGGTCGAACAGTAAGCCTAATCTCGACTACTAGTGGTCGAACGGCATGAAATCAACTCTTACGATTCATATGTGTATTTATAATCCAACATAGTGAATAGTTTATTCATGGTGTACACATAATATAACACGTGCACTAGTTGTAGGAAGTAATGTTGCTTGCAAATTCTTGTACGAATCAAAATCTTCAAAAGTAAAGTTGCGAAGGAACTCTAGTCAAGAAGCATGAACCCTATTCCTACTCTTGTCGGGAAACAACGTCGTCCCAAACATGTGCAACAGGTATGCTCTAACGCAGCCCTCGAGCTCATCATCATACTGAGATGTAACGTCGTCCTTGAACGTATTATACAACCACTCTGTGGTCACAGAGTGACCGCAGATAGTGCCCAATGCCTCTCTAGCTACATCTCTATCAACGTTCAGAAGCTCCATAATCGATTCGGAAGGCTTTTCTCTATCTTGCTGAAAGGCAACTATACGACTAGATATATGCATTCCTGTAAGACAAAACACATCATCGAATGATATGGTCATCTCCCCGAATGGCATGTGGAATGTATTTGTCTCCGGATGCCATCTCTCAACAAATGCAAGAATGAGATTTTTGTTTGGTTTGGGTAGGAGATTTGCCTCACCTTGCAAAATCCAGCCCTACGGAACAAGCTTCTGAAATTACGAGTTGATGCGTCCTCCGCAAAGCACGACTCAAGCATTTTATTCACGTGGCTGTGCACTTTAATAACTAATCGTTCACGACCATGTTCCCATATTTCATACGCCATGTGATTCTGAAAATTGACCAACACATCAGCAGTTGGATCATGATCACTTTCACTTGAATAATCATAATCCGGACTCGAGGCCTCGCCACCCTCACTTGAGGCCTCACCAGCCTCACCACCCTGACTTTCATCTTCGCCACCATCACTTTCATATTCACTAAGTTGTGGGACATGAATGGGTTGAGGTTGTGCTTCTAGCTCGTTGTGATGCATTGGCTCGGGAAGAGGAATTGGATTTGGTTGTGGTCGTGGAGCATCTTCAACCATTGCATCATTATCAACCCTCATCCCTCTTCGTCTATTGGATGCGGTAGGGGGATTACGTCGGCGATATCTTTCTGCGAAAAAAATTAAAATGATGCTCAACAACATATATGTGATAACTAATAAGTAAATACACAAATAATATAATAACATTCCAAACATATTAATATATGTGACAACCAATATTTAATAACATATAAAGTAGGCTCAACTATAACTAATATGTAATAACAAACAAAGTAAGCTCAACTATATGATATGCAATAACAAACAAACAAAGTATATGATATGCAATAACAAACAAAGTCGACGAGGACTAGTCGCTACACTTTCTATTCGATAGGGAGTCGCCGAAAAACCCCCAATAATCGACCAAGTTTCGTAGAAAAAACCCATGAAGGAGCTTCTGTTCGATCATGTATGGCAGCTGAAGAAGCTTCGGTTCGACCACCTTTGGTCATTGAAGAAGCTTCTGTTCGACCAAAGCTGGTCGAAAATTCTCCTTCTAGCCGCCCACCACCTGCCGAAATTTTTCCTTTCAACCATCCACTACCTGCCGAAATTTCTCCTCCCAGCAGTCCACCATCTGCCGAAAATCCAACTTTCAGTCGCCATGTGTGGTCGAACAGCTTCAAAAGTTGTCGACGAGGAGCCCAAATTTCGACCATATATGGTCGACACAGACCTCCAAATTTCGCCAAACCAGGGCCGACATTCGCTGGTCGATTTTCGACGATGATGGGGGAACTTTTTTGCACAACCCCGATTGAATACCCCAATAAATACATATATCAACATACCCATAACATTTCACACAACAAACCCAAAAAATTTGGCATAATTTCAACATAAGTTCTAAAACCTAGAATTTGAAAACAAAAAATGAAAGGGAATATGACTTACTAACAACGTTGCTAATGAACGATGGCACACCTCCCGCTATTTCACTCACAATGTTTGGTAGTAGAGGTTGATCTTCCCTTCTTCTCCCCTTCCTCCCTTCTTCTCCTCTTCCTTCCTTCCTCCCTTCTTCTCTTTTTTCCTTTTTATTTCTAAGTTTGAAAAGTGAGAAGTGAAGTGGGTGCAAAGTGAGGTGGGTGTAGGATTTATGCTTAGATTAAATGTGGGATAGTGGGAGGAAAGAGATTGTGTATATGGGTGTATTTCATTAAGGGTAATTTAGTATTTTCCTAGTGTGTGCATATATAATTTTTGTGTGTAGATATAATTGGGTGTATGAAGTAAAAACGTGTGTGCGAATAGCCGCGACCTAAAAAAAATGAAAACCAGCTATTTTTTAATGGGTAGGTCATGGGTAAGAGCACAAATTTTTTTATGTGAGACAAGTTACTCATTAGTCCAAATAAATATACTCCCTCCGTCCGCTTCTTCTAAGTTATCATTTTACTATTTTTTGCGTCCGCTTCAAAGGTATTCATTTCCCCTATTTAGTAAAAAAATACATAATATGACCCACCACTTCCCTCTAATACAACTACTCATCTTACATATAATAATAATACTCCTTAATCCACGGGCAAATAAAACAAATTGATACCTTAGAACCTAACGGAGGGAGTATTTTATATTAAATTAAATAAGAATTAAAAGGGAAGAAGAGATTGTTTAGCTTAATTAATTAATTAATCACATTTGAAAGTTTAAACTTCGGCCAAAGACTACTTCAGGCCAACTTCACGATTATACACTTCGACTACACACCTAATACTAAATAATACTCCCTCTGTCTGCTTCTAAGATATCCATTTTACTATTACTGGCGTCCGCTTCAAAGGTATCTATTTCCTCTATTTAGTAAAAAAATACACAATATGGTCCACCACTTCCCTCTAATACAACTACCCACTTTACATATAATAATAATATTCTTTAATTCACGTGCAAAAAGCAAATGAATACCATAGAACATGACACGTGCAAAAAGCAAATGGATACCTTAGAACCGGACGGATGGAGTATTAGAATTAGAATAGGTTAATGGCATAAAAAAACTTCGACTTTTACATCTATTGCAAATAAATCCTAAATTAATTAATAAAGCTCGATCTTTAAGTTTCGTGCAAAAACGCACCCAACGAGCAGGAGACGGTTGCCCGACGTCTGACGTGGCGTTGTCCTTTGCCACGTCAACTTTGAGTTTATTGCGTAAAAAATCACAACCTTTACTTAAAATTGCTATTTAATCCCAACCTTTGAAATTTTGTCAAAAAAGGCCATCAGATTTTTTATTGCTCATGCTGTGCGTTTCGCACGAAACTTAAAGGTCGATGTTTTTTTTATGTTTTTTTGCCAATTCTCAAAGGTTGGGATTTATTTGCAATAAAAGTAAAGATCGAGGTTTTTTATGCAATTAACCCTTAATTATTCTATGTAAGATTCACACACAACCCTAATACAACTATCCACTTTACATTATGAGTTGATATATGGTGCACCTGTGTATAACTTTTTATTCTATATTGTATACATATTTCTTAATAATTGTATACTTTTTTCACACCCAAATTTTCATTAAAAAAACTAGCATTCATATGTGTATCTTTTATTCAATAATGTATGTTTTTTAATAATTGTATATTTTTTTACAATCAATTTTTCGTTAAAAAAACTAAAAAAGTGTATACATTTTTGTTCATAATTGTATATATTTTTGTTCGTATATTCTTTTGTTCATAATTGTATACATTTCTGAAAGTAGGTGTACCATATCGTGAGATGCACCCAAGTGCACAGTAGTATTATTTTTACATTAAATATTATTTGTCTCACCTCACTACACATTAAAATATTATACTCTCTTAATCTATGTAAAATAACAAAAGTAAACATTAACTAGAACGGAGTATAATGCTTGGGGCTTCATTGTTCATTTCAGATTTGGCCTTATTGAAGGATGTGACTAATAATTTTATTAGATAAGATGTGACTAATAATTTTATTAGATAAGATCTGCAGATATGGGCTGTAGACATGCAATAGAAGCAGTTAATCTCCCAGAATTGTAATTTCAGTATTAACAGGAGAAAAGAACACGTGTATCAACAGAATGAATGTGAATACAAGATCAACGCCTATTCTTACAAGTCACTCATCACCAAGTACAAATGAATGAAATATCAATCCACACATTCCATGTTCAATAAAAAATTGCATCTCCCTATTTAATATGAAACTGGCCTGCTCATCAATCATTTAAACAACAAAGGAAACAAATAAAGTGAATGGAAGAGATGATTTCAAGTAGTAACTGAATGAATTGAACGCTATCTTTGTGATGAGATGCAAGTCCTGATTGGTTTTAGTTTCAGTCCCCATGCTCTCGGGAGAGAGAAGCTCTGGTGCGATACAATTAGGGCTCACTGGACTACTTGGTCTACCGTTCAACTGAACTTGCCGATGTAGACCATATCCCATGAGAAAATATTCCATGGGTATCAACATTGCGTGTGGCTGCTCCTCCGTCACCATCGACCCGCACGCCTGGACCTGTGTCAAGATATTCATCATTGGATCAAACTTCCAAAACACCAAAGAGGCATCTTAAACGTTTTTTGCAGTCTATATAAATCTCTATTTTGGTATACATCAAAAGAACACTCCTGATGTGGAGGTCATATGTGAGGCAAACAGATGATACCAATCCTAGTATAAACAGGACGCAGTAATACATACGTTTCCGGTTTTGAAAACCGGGAATGGACTTCAAAATCCACACAAAACCACCCCAATATACACTTAGAAACCCTACAATCCTCAACATATATTCTCTCTCCTCATTTAATATTCCTCCTCTCTTTATCTCTCCTCTCTCCTTTACTATAATACTTTCTTACACATTAATTAGACATTTAAAACCTACGCAACAAAAAACTCAAAACAAACATATAGCACTATTCATTAGATTTTCAAAACCCAAAATCTCAATTCCATTCCTAGACCAAACATCACGGGTCAGCTGCCGATCAAACCCACCCCCATCCACAAGGAAAAAAACCCCAGCTTCAAGATCAGTCTTTAACCACCAACTCTAAACAGATTCTACACGACTTGTACACATATTACAACATTGCATATAAAAATGCTAACAATTATAAGTTAATAAGTAGACTTCAATATGCAAATATATACATGAACTCACTTGCATCATGAGGTTGAAGAGTATTTAGAAAAGATTAAAGTTGAAGCCAAATTAAAATAGCACCAAATTCCCCTATATTACACTGATTGCCTTGAGGACATTTACTATCTATTTAAAAGTACAAAGGAAGGTTTTTCTTAATTCAATTCTTTCATTTTTGTTCGAGCAGAATTTGGTCATTCTCTTATTTCCAAGATAAATTCATTAAATTTATGCCTGTTATATTTATGTGCACATTCCTTACCTCAACCAATGCACTGTATCTTCTTTCTAGATTAGTAGTCATGTGAACAGCATCTAAATAAAAAGGAGAATCATCGCCAACAAATATCAGAGTTCGACAACTCAGAGTCTTCAACCAATCAGTGATGTCAGGTCTCCTGATTAATAGGAAAAAAATGAAATGAGAAAAATAAATCTAGAAAAAGCAAAAGGCATTTGAGAAAGAATTTTGGACTGCATGTGCTGGTAATAATCTCAACCCTTTAATCTTAATACCTATCTATTGCTTTAAGGAGTCGCAAGACATTTGTGCTCTGCCTCTCGTCCAGAAGCTGGAAAATTCAATCACCATAAACATTTCACGGTCAATAAAATATTGTTATAAGAAAACAAATTGCACCTAGAAACAAGATGCATTGAAGCACTAACTCTTCTGCATGCTTGAACTATGTCTGATTCTGGGACTTCCTTACTGCCACGAACTTCCTGTGTATGAAGAGGATCTTACTAACCTCTCAAACAAGATCCCACCCTGTATAAATAAGATTCGGATAATTCATTGATTGTTGAGATACTAAAATACCTTGCTAAAGTACCGATAAATTAAGCAATCCTTCAGCAGACTACACATCACCTGCAAAATTAATCTTGCTTTGCATGTTATCATATAGAAACTAGGAAGACATACAACACTAACTCAAAAACGGAGATTTGGGACCTTATTACAGAGCCATTCTGTCCAAGATGGAGCTTTGCATAAGGGTGAAACAAGGATCAAACCAAGAACTCGCTCCCTAAATTTTATCTGATAACATAAATCTCTTAATCATGTAAATAAGTGGGGAATATTAAAAAAAGGTACTGATGTAAAAATATCATACGTACAGCAAATAATGTGAGGATGTAAGCACCAGCCGTTACACCCATGCACATAACTGCACCGAGCCTAAAGAAAGTTACACTCATACAATTAGCAACAGTATCAAAAGATTATTTAAGAGAAAGACAGGACAAAAGTTCAGTGTAAAACATGAAAAAGCAGTAAAAGTGACACTCAATAACAGCACATACAGAAGTAAATGATTACCTAAAATAGTTGAGCACCTCAAGAATTTGATAGGCTAAATAATCAACAGAAGGCAAAGGATTATGAGCACAAATTGAGGCAGCTCCCAACTGCAAGAACTCTTACCAGAGTCCCATATAAATCTGATGTGAGTTATACTGTTCAGTACTGTATGCGTGTGTAGTAATAGTAAGTAATGTATGAAAGTAGCAATAGTCATAAATCTACAAACCTCATGACCAGGAGGACTAATATGGTATACACAAAAATTGTGAAGCAGCAAAGCTGCAGCTTCTGGACAAAAAACAATCCTTGGAAACAGGACACATCTGCAGAAAAAGAAATATATAGTGGGAAAGTAATATCTTATTAGAAGACGGTTTATTGGACTGTAGACAAAGAAGAGAAATACAGAACATATCGGAAACTGGCAAAACCAAACATCAAAATGAACAAATTCGAAACTTACGATTTAAAGCTAAATCAGGATATGTGACCAATGCCGGCTTTTCTGAGTCTCCGTAAACTATAACAGACACAGAGCCACTCCTAGTACGTATAATATGCTCCTGAAAATTATTAAGCATTAGAAATGGTACACAATCAATTGTCATCATGCTGTCCAATACCAACTAATCGCAAATGGTGAAGTAGGTTGCATGACATCATAATATATCCCTAGCCAGAAAAATAGGTGATGTAAAAAGGAAAAAGGCTTAATTTGATCAACCTTCCAAGTACAGAAAAACACAAATTGTCCCTCATTAATAGGAGCAAACAATCTACACGAAGTCATTAATAGGAGCAAAGAATCCTCATGAAGTATATTATAAAATTTCTAAACAGCAGGAAAAGTAATAGACAAAATTGACCCACTGTACGAGCAACAAGTACCCAAGAAAGAAAGAGCTTGTACGCAACCTGTTGTATTTACAACCTCAAAATGTGTTGAAAATCAGTCATAATTGCCCTAAGAATTTACATGAGGATTATATAATACATGAGCTATAAGGTGCATAACCAACCGGTCTCACAGAAATTTTTGCCAGAAAGACATAACCTGTTATACATGATGCTTTAAAATATCAGTTATCAATGGCAATGAGAATTAAAAAGCGAACAAGAAAGAGCATCAGAACCAAATCTTGAATACTCTAGAACAAGTAATACATGATTGTATGTTTCAAGCTGTTCAACTACTCATAATTGTCACACAGCCTTATTAGAGACCAAGATTTGAAATTGGAGAAAAACATAAATTCTTATCATTGTCAAGTATCTGGCTTCATAGTATTTAAAAGAATAACAAGGATATCCTAACAATTACTTAAATGACTTGAAATCAAGAAAAAAACGCAAACTGAATCATAGTTACAAGAAAAGTTTCCCAAGGATACTTGCATTGAAATTTTCAATTGTTTCCATAATTTTCTCTCTTTGAATTAAAATAACAACAAAATATCGAGGAGTTAAAGTAAGAAGGAAAGATTTTCAAAATAAGGAGTAGCAATAGATTATGAAATATGAAGTAAAAACTTGCAGAAAAAAATTATGAAATAAAACTGCACCTTTCCACCGAGATAAATCGTGCCGACGTCAAGGCAAGCAGAATCGTCGCTGAATTCAGCCATGACGAAAACAGACGCTATTGCTTCGTGTCTCTAAATTTCTCCTCCATAGACGACGCAGCGAGATACGTTCAATCGATCATACAATATTTACGGAGAGAGGTGCAGTCGCGTAGAGGTTGTGGATTGATTATTCACCCCCACCCTTTTTTTTCTCTCTAATTGTGTAGATTGTAAATGTGAAAAGTGGGGCATTTCTGGGATTGAGCAAGGGATCCGTGATTGACTGCGGTGAAGGATTTAACAGTAGTTGGAGCCCCCACAGGCCACAGGTTTGACGCATACAGTCAGAATGCTTAATAATTTCTATGAGGCTTATATCACAACCCATCTTTTGATGGATTTAAGTAAGCCGGTTCATTTGCATCACGGGCTATTGGTGGGCCCGACAGCGGACTATTTTTTTTTTATTTTTCATTGTTAAGGAATTGAGGTAATATTATCATTCAACTAAATCTCTATCCACCCACCCACCCACTCCCATTTTTTTTAATATTTAAATAATAAAAATATTATCATTCCATCCTACTCCTATTAATCCCTTAAAATTTTTTTTAAATTTTTTTTAAAATTTTAATATTTAAATAATAAATACCCCCTGCCCCCACCGCCCTAAATTATAAATCTCACCGACCCCCAGAATTTTTTTTAAAATAAAATTTTAGATTTTATTATTTAAATAATAAAAATATTACCATCCAACCCTACCCTCCTATCCACCCACCCACCCATCCCACTCACCCACCAATCCCCCCTGCCCCCACTGCCCCCCAATTTTTTTAATTTAGATTTTAATATTTAAATGTATAAAAATATTATCATCCAGCATACTCAATCAATCCGTGAGGGGTAACGTCAGGGATTGGGTGGGTGGGTAGATGGTAGGGCTGGATGGTGATATTTTTATTATTTAAATATTAAATTAAAAAAATTTGGGGGTTAGGGTTGGAGTGAAAATATTTTTATTATTTAAATATTAAAATTTAAATTTTTATTAAAATTTTTTTTGGGGGGTGGGTGGGTGGAGTGAGGGTGTGGGGTAGGGTTAGATTGAGTGATAATATTTTTATTATTTAAATTTTTATTAATTTTTTTTGGGGGTGGGTAGGTGGGTGGGGGTAGTGTTGGGTTGGGTAATAATATTTTTATTATTTAAAAGTGAGTTGATGTTGGGTTGGTGGGGCGGGTTTTTTATTGGGCGGGTTAATTTTGGGTTAAGAAATTGGTGGGTTTAAGGTGGGTTGGGACGAGTTGGCCCGGTGGGCTCAACCCACTTTTGACAGCTCTACGCATACATACGGGACATTGCTGTCGCCTTGCCTGTACTATTTTGTCATCTTCTGTCTCGTTTGGTAGACCATAATATTTGGGATAGATTATATATATATATTTTTACAATGTTTGATAGCCCACTTATTAATTTTGGGGCTCTATACAAAATTTGAGGCGGTTAAATGAATTAGTATTACTCGCTCCGTCCCAGAGATATTAACATTTTTTTTTTGCACAGAGATTAAGAGGTATAATTTAATGTAAAGTAAAGTGAGAAAAATAATATTTAATGTGTAGTGGATAATTGTATTAGTGGTGAGTGTGATGTGTGTGTGGGCCAATATAAGTAAATAAATTGTTTTGTGTGGGTCTCATGTTCTTAAAAAGGAAATATGTCAATTTTTGTGGGACAATCGAAAGAGAAAAGTGTGTCAATATCTTTGGAACGGAGGGAGTAATACTTTCAATAGTTAAATCAATACAAGAGGCTGAAATTACATGAAAACTTTCATCCTTGTCTTCCTCACAATCATATATAATACTCCCTCCGTTCGTTTCTAAGGTATCCATTTGCTTTTTGCACGTAGATTAAGGAATATTATTATTATATGTAAAGTGGATAGTTGTATTAGAGGAAAATGATGGGCTATATTGTGTACTTTTTTACTAAATAGGGGAAATGGATACATTTGAAGCGGACGCTAAAAATAGTGAAATGGATACCTTAGAACCGGACGGAGGGACTATATAAGATCTTCTCCTTATTTTTCAATAGAATCAAAGATGGTCCTTCTGTCAATCTGCAGAATTTTGTCTAGGAATGGAAGTCGCCCAATATTATTGGTCGTTCTCTCTCACGTAATCTCTATTTCTCAAATTATCAAAAAATATATTGGGAGTACATCACACATGGGAATGAAGCTATGCAGCTGATCACTCAACCATTCAACCTAAAATGGTCTAGCTTAGGTGTCAAATAAGCCAGTTGTATCTAGTTGCTAGTTAGAAGCAGTTTCCATTCTATTAGGTGCCAAATGGCATGTGTTTGTCTATGAATATCTGTATTATTTCCATTATTGTTTGTATGTGATAATATACAAAATTTCTTTCTCTCGTTCATATCATAATTCATGACATTGTCGTGGCATATTCAACATGGTATCTAGAACAAGTTCGTAGATTGATTTGAGTTTTTTTTAAGCACGACTGTTATTCTCCATGGATTCTGGAAGATTGCATGGAACATGAGCAATTGGCCAGTGTTTACGGCGACGTCTATGGTGGCTTCCACAGAGGCTTCTGGTTCTTCGATTACACTTGCATCAACTGATGGTGCTCTTTATCTCCATGATGCGGATCATCCAGGACTTATTTTGATCCCTAATCAACTAACTGATCTAATTATCTTCCATGGAAGGAGTTTGCTCTTGGCACAAAGTCTAAGTTGCTATTTATTAATGGTGATCTCAAAATGTCGGCTAAAGGAGATGCTACATATAATTCATGGAGAAAAGTTCATTGGACAAATATATCGTGGATTCTCAATACTCTATGTAAGGAATTGAGCGATACGTTTGTGTATGCTAAATCTGCAAAGGAGCTTAGAGATGCGATCGAGCATCGCTATGGAGAAAGCAATGGTCAACTCATATACAAGAGTTAAAAGTTCTTTTGTCCCATAACTATTTAAAACTTTAAATTCTGTCCCAAAAAAGATATTTATATCAATTTAGTACCATAACTATACGATTACATTCAATTTTGTTCAATTTTTGCCGGAACCCTAAAATTTGGGCGGAAATTATCATGCGCCACGCACATGATTCTCTAATTTGGGAATCCCGCCAGATTTGATGACATGGCTATTGCAATTGAAATTCATCCAATCATTATGCCACATCATATATGCAAGTATAAAATAAAATAAAAAATAATAATTAATCACCTTCCAATATCCACATTGAAAATTCAATTAAAAAAATCGAATATTACATAAAAAGTAATAATTCAATATTAAAAATAATACTAAAATTTTTGAATTCCAATCCATAAAAAAATGAATGAATTATGTGAAAAAGAAAATCCCCAGAATCTTCATCTTCTGATTTGAAGAACCCTAAGAAAATTTATCTTTCAATTCAATGATCCAGGGACAATATTATTAGGGATAAACTAGATCTGAGATTTTCTAATCCGATCGCGACAATGGTGGCGGTGGCGGTGTTGATGGGCAAAGAGTGGAGAGGAAGAAAAATCTGGCAAAACCATGTAGACAAACGGGCGACTAGAATTTCCTATTTTGCTAACAAGGGATTCAATAAAATTTGCCCCAAATTGGATTTGGGTAAGAATTCTAGGTTTCTAGCAATTCTGGATCTTACCCGGCACCAACAATTTAAGAAAACTGGTATGGAACCCTCGAAATTCGGTTTGGCTGTTGAGATCTTCAACCCCTGAAAATGGCAATTTCAGAGAGAATTCTTCAGTTTCTGAACAGATCCCCAGTGGAGAAATTGGGTTTCCAAGGACATCTTATTCGCGGAGCGTGACCTCCGAAGGCGACTTCGTCGGATGATACTGGGAAGCCGTTTAATAAGCGAAAAATCAACGAAGAAATATAATTAGCCGGAACTGGTGCTAATATGCTATTCCACCGGAAGGCCATCAGGGAGAGAAACATCATGCAAAGAGATCTGAGGACTGATTCCAACGTTAATTAGACAGCGACGGTAGTTGGTGTAGCAGAGGTGGAAAGGATTAAGATTCTTCTATTCTTCAATTTTCAACGTTAATCACTCCAATTTTTATTGTTATTCTTTTTTCTGTAATAATAAATTGATTTCGTATTTAATTATCTTTGTTAATTTTTATTTTTTTAATTAATTTAATTTTCAATTATTTATGTGAAATATGAGGTGGCAAACTTAATATTGTTTAAATTATATATTAGATGTCACTTTCATTGGCTCAAATTTAATTACAGTGACACCTCAGCATGGTCAACAATTTTTCCCAAATTGAACAGTCATGTGCGTCACATGTGATCGTTTTCTAGCAAAATTCTAGGTTTTCGACGAAAATTGGGTAAAATTGAAATAAAACTAATAGTTATGGGATAAAATCGATACAAATATCTTTTTTGGGACAAAATCTAAAGTTTTAAAAACTTATGGGAAAAAAAAACTTTTAACTCCATATACAAGGTGAAGAGAGATATTAGTACCATATCCCAAGGTACTAGTACTATGATTGAATACTTTAACAAATTATCTAAGCTTTGGGATGAATTATGCAATTTGTAGCTAGCCAGAGGTACTCTATACTTGTGAGGCAGGAAAGGTTCTCGTTAAATGATATCATGATGACAAACTTATGTAATTTCTCACGGGGCTCAATGACTGTTACGATCTCATAACAAATCAGATATTGCTCATGGATCCTCCACCCTCTATTGACAAAGTTTCTCTATACTCCCTCTGTCCCGGCGTAAGAGGGGCTTTTGCTTTTTTGCACCTAGATTAAGGAGTATTATTATTTAATGTGTAGGGGGTAGTTGTATTAGTGGGAGTGTGCGCCCCATATTTTAATTGTATTAGAGGGGGTGTGTGAGGGTCCCATGTGTGTAAAAAAGAAAAGGGGACCCTTTGGGTGAGACGGCCAAAATGGAAAAAGACATTTTTTGAATGGGACAAAGGGAGTATTAGTTGTCACGGAGACACAATGTTTAGCTGATCATGTCTCTGTCTCTGAGTACGATTCGGTGGCTATGGTAGCAAAATTCTCTAGTTTTGGAAGGGTAACAATTTCAAGAGTAGTGGATTAAAGTTTGTACACCGAAACAGGAGGGGAGAGGTGGAAATTCTACTCGATACACAAAGAAAGAGAAGGCAAAAAAGACTTGTGATCACTGTGGCAGCTTGGACATGACATGGCCACATGTTTCAAAGTGCATGGAATCCCTACCTGCTATAAGAACCTTACAAAGAAAAGGAACAAAAATTTTGCTCACAATCTTAGCCTTGAGTAGAGTAATACTCAGAAGGAGACTCATGCACCAGGAGGATTTTCCTCTGAGCTCCAGAGTTTCATGAAGTTGATGACTACGTTCATGGAGGGAAAGAATAAGGAAGGACATGATGTAAACTTTACTCAGTTTGCAGAAATTATGTAGGTAATGGCTCTTGCTCCATTAATTATGCTTTATCCTTGGTTTATATTGGTGGTTCAAAGGATTGGATAATTGATATTGGTTCTAGCAAGCACATGTGTACTCAATTTGCTTTAGCGTGTCGTTTAACTCCTATGCAAAGTAGAACTATGGTTTGTCTCCCTGATGGTAGTATCAAAGAGGTTCATTTTGTAGAAGAGATGACTTTATCTCCTGAAATGACATTGAAGGAGGTCCTATATATCCTAAGTTTTAAATATAATTTGATATCAGTCACACAACTTTGTAGAGATTCATGTTTGAATTGTGTATTTTTCTTGCCTCAACATGCTCTTTTCAAGACCTTCGGAGTAGCGTTACACTTTTGGAAGGAGAACTAAAAGGGAATTTATATTTTTTAAGAAGTGAGATATCTGGGAACCATGCTTGTAGTGTTTTTTGGAGACTTGACATAGGAGTCTTAGTCATGCCTCTCTTATTACTTTGACTCATTTAAGTTTTTTAAAAAATGCTTGTAATTCTTCTACTGCTGAAGCTGTTACTTATTGTGAAACCTATTATAAAGCAAAACAACACCGCTTACCTTTTGGGGTGAGTTTAATACATACTACTTGCTACTTAAACTCATTCATGCTGATGTATGGAGTTCTTGCAGAGATAAGTGTCATACTAATACTGCTTATTTCTTAACCGTCCTAGATGATTTTCGTAAATACACTTGGGTTTTTTTATGAAAGTGAATTTAGAAGTTGTTGCTATATTGCAAAGATTTATTATCATGATTGATAGACAATTCAACCGCAAAAGATGTTCAACACTTTCTTTCTTCCCAGGGGATTTTGCACGAGAAATCTTGTGGGTTCACAACAAAATGGAGTAGTGAAAAGGAAATATAGACATTTATTAGAGGTAGCTAGAGTCTTTCTATTTGAGGCAAATATGACTATTGCTTTTTGGCCTTTTTCTGTCTTAAATTCGACGTACATTATAAATAGAACTCTTACAGCTCTTTTAGGCTAGCTCACTTATTTTGAGAAATTTTATGGCAAGTCACTTGATTTCACCCGGTTAAAGCCTTTTGGATATTTAGCATATGTTGTAGTACCAATTCCTCTCAGAAGCAAGTTTGCATCCCGATCTCTCAGGTGTTCGTTTATTGTCTATGAACCCGGGCAGAAGGAATACAAGCTTTATGATCTTGATAATAATCAATTCATTGTTTCTCAAGTTTTTAAAGACCATGTATTCCCTTTTTCTGCTTCCATTTCTCAGATTTCATCTCAGGCACAAGTGTTATCATGTGATCTTGACTTTGATAGAATTAATGATGTTGAGATTTATTCCAAAAATTTGGGGTCTACGCCTGATCCCCAACTCTCTACTCCTCAATCAATTCCCCCAACTTTAAATATCTCTCCTAAAACCTCTAGGAGGAGTAGTAGACATATTCAACCACCCTCTTGGGCAAAGGATTTTATTTGTCAAGCTTTTCTGGATAAAATATATCTTGATAAGGAGCCTTCCTTTTACAAACCAGCAGCGATGGAAGAAGTTTGGATTAAAGCCATGGATGCGGAGCTTGAAGCTCTAGAGAACAATCATACTTGGTTGTTAACTGTGTTAGAATATAACTATCATATATCTCTCTTAACAGTCAAATATAGAAGTGGAGGAACTCTCACATTATATTTCTCTCTAACTTGACAACTTACAAATGAAAACGGAGGTGGGTATTTATAGGAGAATACCTTACATGAATCATAATTAATGGCATACATGTATCATCCAACAGACCTACATATATGTATATAATTAAATAACTTCGACTCTAATAAATTTATAAAAATGAATTTGATTACTAATTATTATTTCAACACTCCCCCTTAAACTTGATTTCATCACTCCAAGATAGTAGTGCAACTTTTGAAAACTTCGGGCTTCAAAGGTTTAGTGAAAATATCATCCAACTGATCTTGAGACTTCATATATTCAAGCTCAACTTCCTTCTTCGAAATGCAATAACAAATAAAATGATACTTAATATAATTGTACTTACTCCTTTCATGAAACACTTAATTCTTGGCCTTTTTTTTTTTTGCACCTTTTGACAACTAACTTTGACTTACAATTTACAACCTCTTCTTTTGCATTTTTCTTGATCTTGTAAACCCACTTCACATCAATTGAGTTTTTATTCTTTGGTAAGGATGCTAGGTCCCAAGTATCATTATTCTTGATCACCTCCCTTTCCTCATCCATGTCATTTTTTCATTTTTTATTATGACCAGCATCAACAAAACCTATAGGCTCACTTTTTGCTAATAAGAAAAATTGACCAACACTATATTCAAATTTATTATATCTTCCTTGTGTCATAGATTACTCGCAACTCTTTAAATCTTTGAGGTCTTTCACTTGAACTTGCTTCATGAACTTATGTATTTTGCTAAGAAGAATTTTGGGGAAAGCCATGACTATTTTTCTGCTATTGAAATAATTAATCTTTTTGGACATGTTCTCAACTCGAATTATACTTTGATGGTAGAAAAGCTAGTTTCTTAAGGTCACTCAATTTTGGTTATAGTAGAAAAGAAAGTTAGGTGGGGGAGGAGGTTGATGCTGATATATTTGAATCTACCTGTTCTCTGCTAGATTGAAAGCGAAATCCTATGAATAATTTCAAGACATCTAAAAATTTAGGTCATTTAGTTTTTTTTATGAGAATTTATAGATTGATAGTTTAATCTTGTTTCTAACTTTTATGTTGAAGGAATTGGTGACCAACGATTTATGTAGAGCAGTTTGCCATTGTACAAAATGAAGGAATTCTGTGTGTTACTATTCTAAAAGAGGAGGTGCCTGTGTATTTTGATAATTAGAACACTGAATGATTATATATTTTTTTAAGTTCAATAATTTGAGCACTTCCTTTTTTCCTCAAATAATCTGTCTCCCCCTAAATTACCCAGCCCAAAGATTATTAAAACTGGCCATACTTGATTCTGGTGGGAACTTATACCTTTGGGTCATCTATACACAATGTAGACCATCTCTAAATTTTACAGTAATGTTCTTGTTCTAGTTAATGAAGGGAAGTTTACTTGTGTTTGAACATTAGTTTCCCAAGGAGAATTATACATGGAAGTGTTGCAAGTTTGGTTTCAGATAAATTTCCTAGCCATAAAAGAAACTACCAAGCTTTAACTAAGAAAAGGTAGAGAACCATTGGTTGGAAAAGAACCTTGATAGGACATTACAACTGCTTCCTCAGACCACATAAGCCCAACTCCCAATAATGTTACACTGTGGACGTCATTTTGTTTTGGATTAAGTTTAGATGTTTTCATAAAAACAGGACAAATGGTCAAGATTGATTGATCACTCTACTAAAAAAATAGTTTTTACAATCATTAAATTTAGTATCATTAAAACATATGATACTAAAGATACTTTTTCGTATAACAATTATTAATTTAGATACAAAGTTTATGAGAGTAATTTAATTAATATTATTTTATTTTTAGTATCAACTTTTTAGTGATACAAATTTAATTTATTATCAAAACATTTTTAACCGATACATATTCTTACTTTGAGTATCATTATCTTTAGATGCGAATAGTAAACCTGAATTTACTAAAGATTTACCCCCATTTATTTTCGCTCTAATTTTGTTTTTGTTATCTAAATATTTTTGAACTAGTAATAGTATCGAACTTGTCGATTCCATTGACCCATTACCCTACTGATATTGCAAGTTAGCGATACTAATTTTTATTGAATTTTTTATTTTTTAAAAAAGAAAAATTAAAAGAATCAGAGTTACCAAAATTAAAGGAAGCATATCTGTTTCGGTGGTTGCCCATTCGGCGAATACGCACAATTCTCTCTCTGTAGTTCATCCAACGAATTAAAGACTCGATTCCCTTGTAGTTTATCAGGCGAGTTGAAGTTGTGATTATTTCACGATATGCTTTCGATTCTCTCTTTGTGTGTTGCTAGTTACTTTTCTCCCCAATTATTTCATACAATTTCTCGAGGTTTCTCCACATTTTCTGAAATGGACTTACGGCTAAATTAGCTACTCCAATAAATTAGTTGTGAATTTCAATTTTAAAATGAAATCCCTAATTTTATTTTACTGCTGGCGATAATGAATGCGGTAATTCTTAGGCAGGGATAATGCGACATCATTAATGTGTAACGCTCAAGCGACACTAACTGTGGTGAACATGGAGCTGGGAATACTAGTGAAGTCATCGATCATGCTGGTCGTGGGTGCTATTGATCGTAATTTTGCTTACGCGTTTAAATAGAAAGAATTCTCTATCGTTGTGTAAGACGGAGTGACCAAGAATTAAAAATATCAAACCCAAGGGAGGTAGATACTAGAGTTTAAGCGATCTCGCATTTCCTGTAAATTTATAAAGACGAATCATGAGTGAATTGGAGTGTAATCAAACAAGTAAATGAATTAATCTAAGTAATCAAGCAATTAAGAATCAAGCAAGTAAAGATAAAATGAAAATGTTTGGTTTTCCAAGTTAAGTAAAAGTGAGATTAACAACATTAGGGATGCGGCAATTCTCAGATTAATGCATCAAATTCACATGTATCATGGGTTAATAATTAAGGGCCATCACTAATTCCAACTAAACTCCCCATCGAGATGGATAGGATATAGATCCATACAAGGGTCTCAAAATAGCTCCAAGGATTGATTATCAATCAAACAATTCCAACTAGGTACTAAATTTAATATGAGAGTTCCCTCACCCGATTAATCGACCTCTCGATCTAACCAAATGAATGTTCTATCAAAGGGTTCTATATTCAAAAGGATATCTCTATCTCTTTTAAAGTACTAAGTTTAATATGAGTGTCCTCTTACCCGATTAATCGACCTCTCGATCTAACCAAACGAATGTTCAATCAAAGGATTCTAAATTCAAAAGGGCATCTCTATCTCTTTTAAATTTAATGCACATGAAGTGTATGACAAAATGGTTCAATTAATTATCCTAAACATATAAGTGACTTCTCAATCTAATCACATGCTTAAAATAACAAACTACACAAATCATCATAAACCTCAAGATTTAAAACATCAATGATAAAAAATCAATAAACTCAATCAACATATAAATTTAAATGCATAAATCTCAAAATTATCCAATATCATTCATGTTGCTAATCTCACAAAGGAGATTAGCCTACCATATTCATAAAGAAAACAACATAGACCATTGAATCTTCACAAACCATGATAAAACTATAAGGTTCAATACAAGAATTGGATGAAAACTCCCTTGAATTGCTCCAATGGTGATCTCCTTTCTTTCCTTGCAAATATCCTCTCTCCCTTGTTTCTTTTCCTCACTTGGATGGTGGTTTTGATGGATAGATGATGGTAGATGATATGGGTGAAGAATGGATGAAGATTATGGTGTAAAATGAAGAAATGATGTGTGATGTGTGTGTGCAGGTGAAACCTTCAAAATCTCCACTAATCGAGCTCGTTCCCGTAGTCCTTGAGCAAGTTCTAGCTTACCAAACACAACTGATCCACTCATTGAAGAAGAACCATGTATGTATGGTTGAGGCTCAAATACTTATAAATTCATGCTTGGACCTTAAGGAAATTATTACACCACATTCATCTCAAATTGAACAAGTTAAATAAAACATGTCACAATTTTAAAGTGTATACTTTCCTTGATCATAATTTGCCATCACTTATCACAACAATATGTCATCACTTACATTAAAAAATGACTCACGACATCCTTAAACAAACCACCAAACAACCCTCAACAAAGATAAGAATACACATAAAACATAAAAGAAAGACACACCAAATAAGAAACAATACAAAAACACATAACATGCAAAAATAAAAATCCCATCCATCATTTGAGAATAAAGCACACATTCATAATATCCATAATCAAGTAAGCTCACAAACATCCTCATCTTTAATTGAAAATAGAAATCCTAAATTCTGAAAGTAAACCTCCCACATACATAACACATGAAGTAGCATGATTAATCCAACAATCCAATTAAAAAACTAGCCATGTTAAGCAAATAGAAATGACGAAGTGTAAAATAAAATCCCTGAAAAAGGCATTCGGTAGTGGAAGTGGTTAGCACAGACGTCCGGGCTACAGACATGATGCGCTAGAATGTTATAAAAATGTTGGAAAGGACTCGATTCGAGTCGTAAGCTCGACTCGTGTTTCCTAGCTCAACTCCACTCGAGCGCTGAACTCAACCAAGACATGGTCGAGTCGACGTCTCTGATGTAAATCCTCGACGTCCTGTACAGGCCCGTGTTGGGCACTCGAATCGAGTTTTGGTAAGTAGCTCGACTCGGGTTCAGCACTCGACCACAGACTGGTCGAGCTGTCTTCTCTGATGTTCGGACTCGGCCTCCTGTATAGGGCCGAGCCCTGTACTCGGGTCGAGCTCTGCATGCTCTGTTTTGAATTTTCTGCACTTTCAGCCCTATTTTGCCCTGCTTTATGCTTCCGATATACCTTATACATGCTCAAAAACTCATAAAAAACCAGTAGCTCAACAATTATAATAACAATACGGACTATCATGCAGTTCAACACCATTAATCGGAACAAAATCAAACCGAACTCATGAGAAAATTTTAATTTGACCCCTAGAATACGAGAATTCCATGCAAAACACCATGCCACATCCCCCCAAACTTAAATTGAAATAAAAGTTTCGAGTTAAGTTTGCAAAAACTGGTGAGATATACTGTCAGATTTTAATGAAACACTCCTCGTATCTTCAATATTCTTTTTTTTTCTCATAAGCACAATCCACCTAAAAGGCAAAAATTACAAAACAATTAAAATAAAATATTTACAAACCTAAACTATGAATAAAGCATTGAGAGTTCAAGAAGTAAAGGTATCCACATATACCAACTCCATTTGAGATGGAGAATGGTAATGATTTACCCTTTGACCATTAACCACAAAGGCACTTCCATCCGATCCTTCAAGTTTAAAAGCTCCATCATTTCTTGCTTCTACCACCATGAACGGACCGGTCCACTTTAAACGGAGCTTTCCAGGGAACTACTTAAGTTTTGAGTTGAATAATAAAACCTTATCCCCCAGAATAAAGTCCTTCGTTTTGATCCGCTCATCGTGCCACATTTTAAACTTCTCTTTCAAAATCCTTGAGCTTGAGTAAACTTTCTGTCTAAACTCCTCTAGTTCAACCAATTGGAGACACCTTTTCTTTCTGAATTTCTTCTCATCCAAGTTTAACTTCCTAAGGATCCATAATGCCTTATGCTCCAACTCCACAGGCAAATGACATGTTTTGCCATAAACGAGCTTGTTTGGAGAGAACCCAAGAGCGGTGTTATAAGCCTTCGATAAGCCCATAGAGCATCGTCAAGCTTAGAAGACCAATCTTTTCGATTTTCGTTGACTGTTTTCTCTAGTACAAGCTTAACTTGTCTATTTAACACCTCCACCAAGCCATTTGTTTGAGGATGATAAGGTATAGAAACCTTATATATCACTCCATATCCAACCAAAAGCTTCTCGATAAGCTTGTTAATGAAGTGAGATCCCCCATCACTAATCATTGCCCTTAGGACTCCAAATCTAGAAAAGATGTTCTTCTTCAAGAAAGCTTTGACCGCTAGAGCATCATTTATCCTTGTTGGGATTGCTTCCACCCATTTTGACAAGTAATCCACCGCAAGCAATATGTAAAGGTATCCATTGGAAGGTGGGAATGGCCCCTGAAGTCTGTCCCCCATACATCAAACACTTCAACTTCGAAAATATTCCTCATGGGCATCTCATCACGTTGACCTATACTTCCAATCCTTTGGCACCGATCACACCCGTTGATGTATTCCTTACTGTCTTTGAACAAAGTTGGCCAAAACAAACCCGACTGTAAAATCTTAGCCCTGTCTATTGGAATCCAAAGTGTCCTCCACAAGGTGGGCTATGACACATCTCCATTACATTTATATTTTCTTCCTCCGAGATACACCTTGGAATAATCCCATCAAGACAATTCTTGAACAAGATAGGGTCATCCCACAAGTACTCCTTGACATCATGATAGAACTACTTCCTCCAAGATTCGGGAAGGTGATCCGGATTGAGACTACAAGCTAAGTAATTTACAAAGTCCGATACCAAGGCCTCCGGTCTCACACAAAATGTACATCCTTTGGAAATCAACTTGAAGGATCTCTTCATCCGGAAAGACATCTTTGATGAATTCCATGGTTCCTTCTTCATCAATATTTTCCAAACGTGACAAGTGGTCGACTATGACATTTTCGACCCCCTTCTTGTCTCATATCTTCACATCGAACTCCTGTTACAAAAGAACCCAACGGATTAGTCTTGGTTTAGAATCTTTCTTGTTCATCAAATACTTAATGGCCGCATGATCCATATAGACTATTGTTCTCGTGCCAGCTAGGTATGGACGAAAATTTTCAAAAGCATAAACCACCAATAGAAACTCTTTTTCTGTTGCAGTGTAATTCTTTTAATTTACATTGAATGTCTTCGATGTATAGTAAATGGCTCGAAACTTCTTCTCCTACACTTGACCAAGCACAACTCTCAATGCATTGTCACTTGCATCACAATGGAGCTCAAAAGGCTTGCTCCAACCTGGAGAGGCGAGCATTGGGGAAGAAATTAAGGCTTCCCTAAGCACCCTGAAAGCATCAAGACATTTATCATTAAATTCAAACAGAGCATCTTTTTCAACTAACTTACATAGAGGCTTAGCTATCTTAGAAAAATCTTTTATAAAACGTTAATAGAACCCGGCGTGGCCAAGGAACGATCTAACTTCTTTTTCATTCTTCGATGGGGGAAGATGTTTAATGGCTACTACCTTCGGCCTATCACCTCTCAAACCTCTCTCCGATATATGATGCCCAAGTACGATACCCTCTTGAACCACAAAATGGAATTTTTCCAATTTAAGACTAGGTTCACGTCTTGGCACCGCTGCAACACCATAGAAAGATTAGCCAAGCATATATCAAATGAAGATTCAAAGATGGAAAAATCATCCATAAAAACCTCAATTATATTTTCAATCAATCCCCCAAAGATGGCCATCATGCATCGTTGAAAGGTAGCAGGGGTATTACACAACCCAAAAGGCAATTTATAAAAAATAAACATGTCATATGGACAAGTAAATGTTGTTTTCTCTTGATCTTCGGGGGCTATCATGATTTGGTTGTACCCTGAATAACCATCTAGAAAACAATAATACTTGTATCCCGCCAACTTATCAAGCATTTTATCAATAAAAGGCAAAGGGAAATGATCTTTATGAGTATTTTCATTAAGCTTTCGATAATCACATCACACTCTCCAACCCGTTTTCACCCTTGTAGCAAGTTTTCATCAAATTCTATTTTAACAATGGTTAATCCCCCTTTATTAGCCACAACATGCAAATGACTTACATGAGTACTATCACTTATAGCAAAAATAATTCCGGTATCTAACTATTTTAACACTTCTTTACAAACAACCTCTTACATAATAGGGTTCAAACGTTGTTGAGGTTGTACACATGTTTTATCCTTATCAATCAACCTAATATGATGCATACAAATAGTGGGACTTATGCCTTTTAAATCATCAATACTCCAACCAATAGAACTCTTATGCTCTCTAAACACTCTCAACAATTTATCAAGCTCTAAAGGCGATAGATATGATGATACGAGTCCCCCAAGTAACCATACACAAGGTGATTGGGTAATGGCTTCAATTCCTCCTTCTCTTTTTCAACTTTTGATTCTTCACTTGCCACCTCCAATGGAAGATAATGCCTATTTCCATAAGACATCATCTTGGCTTCATCCTCTTGCATTTCCCTACAAGAATTCAAATCATGTAAGTAATCATTAAAATAATCTTAATCTAAGCAACATAAAGAAGACTTATAGTTAAAAGAAAGGGTAAGAGAATGGCTTATGCTTGTCTCGAGGTGATCCTTGGATAAGAAAAATGGTAAGTTCTCTTAAACAATTTCATCAATCAACTCAATTCTTCTACATTCTTCCTTTTCATCCAGATGCCTCATAGCACTTCTCAATGAAAACACTATTTCTTCTTCATTTACCCTCAGAGTTAACTCCCCTTATGCAAATCAATCAAAGCTCTCCCCGTGGTAAAAATGGACGACCTAAAATCAATGGGACATTTGCATCTTCGTCCATGTCAAGAGTACTACAAAATCCACCAGGAATATGAACTTTTCAATCTTCACGAGCACATCCTCCACTACTCCCTTAGGATAGGTCAAAGACCTATCCGCAAGTTGCAATGTGACAGATGTGGGCTTAACTTTTCCTAAACTAAGTTTCTTGAAAATAGACATGAGCATCAAATTGATACTAGCCCCCAAATCACAAAGAGCTTTAAGTACCTCACTTTTCCCATTTCACATGGTATCATGAAACTTCTCGGATCTTTGAGCTTTGGAGGTAGCTTCTTTTGAATGATAGCACTACACTCCTCCATCAAGTTTACAATCTCATTTTCTACTAAACTCCTCTTTCTTGACATGATATCTTTCAAAAACTTGACATAGTGAGTCATTTGCTTCAAGGCGTTGGTAGAAGGTATGTTGATGTGGATCTTCTTGAAGATCTCTAGAACTTTGCAAATTTTTCATCAAGACCTTTCTTCAAAAACCTATGTGGGAAGGGAATAGGCACTTGAGTGGTAGGAATGCCCCAACTATCCCTTTCCAACTCCACTTCATCTCCCTTCTTTTTCAATGCCTTCATCTTTTGCCACTTCTTCTCAATAACTTCCTTTTCTACCACTTCCGGCTCAACATTTGTTCTTGTTTCAACCTCAAGTTTATCCTCTAGCTCTTCTTCAACCAAACTTTCCTCATTCCCTTTCTCTTCTACCTCCCCACTCTCCATAGGCATAGAATGCCCTTTATAGTTTGTTCCACATCTTAAGGTAATTGCCTTATATTGTTCTTTTGGATTGACCATGGTAGTGGATGGGAATTTTCCTTTTTCATTTGCACTCAAGGCATTAGAAACTTCCCCATTTGTTATTCTAGAGCCTTGAACCTCTTTTCATTAGCTTTATCAAATTTTCTTCTTGATTCCTCTTGAGCCTTGTTCAATGCAATCAACTTTTCAATTTGCTCATCGGTTGATGATTTCCCTTCATTTTTCGGAGCCATAGCCCCCGGATGATATTCCGGAGGATAAGCAACATCATTGTTGGAGTTGGAGTAGGAAATATTGTCTTGCCTCCTTTGTTGTGGAAAAGAACTTCCACCACTTTGATTATTGAAACCTCCTTGTCTAGGTGGGAAATTACCTTGGAAATTATTTTGGTAATTACCTTTGTAACCCCTCCCTTGCATATATAGCACATCTTCTATCCTTGGCATAGACATAGCCAATTGCTCTCCACTCACACTACTTGTAGGAGCATACCTTGATCAACTTGTCCATCAACAATATTTGCCCCTTGATTTTCCGTAGTTTGGCTCAAATTCATTTGTCTAACAACCTCCGCCGCTATCATTTCAACACTTAGCATACTTGGCTTAACACTCACACTCTGATGCTACATTATTGCCCTTGATCAACATACTCCAAATCTTAGCATCCACTAACTCTCTCCGATGGCCATTGATACACATTCATAACAATCTCATCAAAAATACTTATAGCCTTTTCCAGAGATACTCCAAGTACGGATCCACTGGTTGAAGCATCAACAAGCACTCTTTGACCATTTACCAAACCTTCGTAGGAAAACCCCACTTGCTGATTTTTCGAAAATCCATGTTGTGGATATTTTCGAACCATATCTTTAAACATTTCCCACGCTTCATAGAAACTTTCTCGAGGCATTTGCTTGAATTGAGTGATCAAGCTCTTCATTTGAAGAATCTTAGAAGGTGGCCGAAAATACTTGTTCAAGAATAATTGTGCAAGCTCATCCCAAGTGTTGCACGTACCCGGAGTAATAGTAGAAAGCCAAGTTTGAGCACGATCTTTCTATGAAAATGAAAACAACCTCATCTTAATACAATCTTCGCTCACCCCATTCATCTTCACGGTGTTGGCATTCTCAATAAATTAAGCTAGATGAGCATTAGGATCCTCATTCGGGATTTCACCAAATTAGTTGTCTCTCACCATTTGAATTAGGCCCACCTTAATCTCAAAATTATTGGCATTGATTGGTGGACCCATCATTTGTGGCATAGCCCTAGGCATAAAGAAATCCTGGATCACCCTTTGATCGAATTGAGGCCCTTGTTTCACTGGAGGTGGTGGTGGTGCATAAACTTGTTGAGGCGGTATATGAGCTTGTTGAGAGCCTTGTTGAAGTTAAGCTTGTTGAATCATCCCTTGAAGCAAGGCTTGATTGTTAAGAATTCCAAAATTAGGGTAGCCTTGTGGAAGGTTGGCATTGAATTAAAGTGCTTGTGCAATGTCTTGCACATCCACATTTTGTACACATTCTCCATCATGCTCCACATTAGCATGTTCATCTTCTTGATTGTTCTCCATTGGATTACTATTTTTGATTTTGTTGTCCTTCCTCCGTCTTCGTAGAGTGTGTTCAATCTCCAAATCAAAAGGTTCAACTTGTTTCCCTTTTGATCTTGTTTGCACACACCTTAAAAAACAAGAAGAGTTAGCACAAGGATTTTCCAAAACAAATAAAGTAAACAATAAAAATAAAATATCTCTAGTAAGATTACGCAAAATGCTCCTTCTTTAAACTACTAGCAACCATTGCCTCCCTGGCAACAACATCATATTCTTGATCGTACTTTTGCTTATGCATTTAAAGAGAAAGAATTCTTTATCGTTGTGTATGACAGAGTGAACAAGAATTAAAAATATCGAACCCAAGGGAGGTAGGTACTAGAGTTTAAGCGATCTCGCGTTTCTTGTAATTATATAGAGACGAATCATGAGTGCATTAGAGTGTAATAAAACAAGTAAAGGAATTAATCTAAGTAATAAAGCAATTAAGAATCAAGCAAGTAAATATAAAATGAAAATTTTTGGTTTTCCAAGTTAATTAAAAGTTAGATGGATTAATGCATCAATTAAGAATCAACACTAGGGATGTGGCAATTCTAGGATTAATGCATCAAATTTACATGTATCATAGGTTAATAATTAAGGGCCATTACTGATTCCACCTAAACTCCCTCTCGAGATGGATAGGATGTAGATCCATACAAGGGTCTCAAAATAGCTCCAAGGATTGGTTCTCAATCAAAAATTTTCAACAAGATACTAAGTTTAATATGAGAGTCCCCTCACCCAATTAATTGACCTCTCGATCTAACCAAACGAATGCTCTATCAAAGCGTTCCAAATTCAAAAGGACATCTCTATCTCTTTTAAATTTAATGCACATGAAGTGTATGAAAAAATAATTCAATTAATTATCCTAAACATATTATTAATTTCTCAATCTAATCACATGCTTAAAACAACAAACCACACAAATCATCATAAACCTCAAGATTTAAAGCATCAGTTATTGAAAATCAATAAACTCAATCAACATATAAATTCAAATGCATAAATCCCAAAATTATCCAACACCATTCATGTTGCTAATCTCACAAAGGAGATTAGCCTTCCATATTCATAAAGAAAACAACATAGACCATTGAATATTCACAAACCATGATAAAACTACAAGGTTCAATACAAGAATTGGATGAAAACTCCCTTGAATTGCTCAAATGGTGATCTTCTTCCTTTCCTTGCAAATCTTCTTTCTCCCTTGCTTCTTTTCCTCATTTGGATGGTGGTTTTGATGGAAGGATGATGGTAGATGATATAGATGAAGAATGGATGAAGATGATGGTGTAAAATGAAGGAAATGATGTGTGATGTTTGTGTGCAGGTGAAACCTTTCGAAATCTGGTGGAAATGTTGAAATTGGGGGGTGGACAACTCGACTCGAGTCGGGACAATTGTTCTCAGCTGATTGCGACATCTGACAGAGCTCGAGTCGAGTTGCAAACTCAACTCGTGTATTTTAGATAGGCTCGACTCGTGTGCGGAACTCGGGCATAGGGGATGAAGAGAAGATGTCTTTGATGTGTATAGTTGACAATTGGAGGTCGACCTCGGTAGCTCGACTCGGGTTTCGACGTGCATCTCGACTTGAGTGTTGTACTCGACTCGTGTATGAGTTGAGTTGTGCACTCGCCTTTCCATTTCAGCTCCCGTCTCAATTTTGCTCAATTTTCACTTGTTTTTCATACGTTTAAAGTCATTTTCACATTTCCATAAGAACACAAAACTCCACCAAAATATACAAAAATATAGATAAAATAATATGAAAATACACATAAAAAGACACTAAAATTTGGATGAAAATAGCTACAATCACTGCAACGGGCACATTGGGCAAACAGATCATGAGGAGAGCATTATTGTTAGTGTAGTTAGTATTCCTTTCCCTAATTCCTTGGCTTGCATATATGCATAATATGACCATTTGAAATTACGAGTAGTACTTATGTTTATGGCTTGCTGATGATGCTTCTTGTAGAATGCTTATTATACAAAAATTATGTATAAATGGTCTTAACATACTGCATTTTCCTCTTTATACATGTGATGTTTTGGCTGAGTTGGACCCATTGCATCTCTGCTGCGAAGAAAGTCAAATGTGTATATGCTAATGATCTGAACCCCTGTGCTGTTTAGTATTTTGAGAAGAACCGCGTTCTCAATAAACTTGAGAGGAAAGTTGAGATACCCAAACTTATATCATCCCATGTTCCTGCTGCTCCAGAAATCAAACACTTCATGAAATAGATGACAAAAAGGTTAAAAATTTTTTACCATAAACTTTATATTAAATTGAAGCTATGTAGCTAGGCATTCTCTGTTTAATTTGATATTCTTTGAAGTTGGAGTAATGTCTTAGATGACATCTGTTGTTATGTATTGCTTGCTAGTCTATTTATTTGTGGGCAATGCTAGTTTATAAGAGAAAGAAAATGGAATTTATGTTTCATAAGATATATTTTATAACCATAAAGGGATATGATACCTTGTTAGTAATTGTGCCAAATTGTAGGTGTTTAACATGGATTGGAGGAGATTTATTGGAACTATTTTTGCTAGTCCGAAAGCTAGACACGTCACTCAAGTAGTCATGAACTTACCAAACGATGCATATGAGTTCCTGGGTATGCAAAATAAATATTTCTCCTCCCACCCACTTCATTCATGCATGTTATGATGAGAGTGAAAATTCAAGTAATTTGAGCTCTAATTTCTGTGATAATGATGTATGATTTGATCTTAAGTCAAGATAAATCGAGATATGTAGTGGAAAGTTACGAATAAGATGCGTTTGAGCCCATTTGAGTGGATTTTTGAAGGTAAACAGGAAAGAAGTGCTCAGAATCGGAAAGTGAAGAAGTTATGCACCTGGTTCGACTAAGAGGCCTATGGTTCGACCACTGGTTCGGGTCAAACCAGGCACCTGAAAGTGAGCTACAGAGTGGTTCGACCATGATGTCATGGTTCGACCAGCCATGAAGGTCGAACCATGGTCGAACTGAATGCCTGAAGTGGTGCTGAACTGATTCGACCCCGATGCTTCTTATTCGACCAGTGGTTTAAGTCAAACCAGCCATCTGCCAGTTTGTTATAGGCTGGTTCGACCAAAGCCCAACACGCGAGAAGTTTTCAAAACTGTATTTTTACACCTTCAGTACGCGTTTTTGCTTAAAAAGCCCATTAGAGGTCCGTTGGAGGAGCTGAAAGTATAGAAGGAAGACCCTACACAGCAGAAAGACACCACCTTCATTGCACACAACATCCAAACCCTACCATCATCCTACAGAGCTGTGGAGAGAGATTCGTCTGTCGAATCAAGTGAGAACCAAGTGAAGATTCAAGACGGAGAGAGACAAGATGACGCCCATATCTAGGGTTACGTTGCTTCTTAGTTTATCTTGTAATTTTCAAAACTATGGGTAAGATCTATCCAACCACCATGATTGTTCCTCAATCAATCATGGGCTAGAACCGCTTCTGTAGTTCTAGGGTTTATGAAGGTTTTATGATTTAATTAAACTTTCGTGTGTATACTCCATACAACACTACTTGTGGTATAGTTTATATAATGACTATGCATTTTTAATTCATACTCGGAGTTTTTTTGTGCATCATTAACTATTATATAGAGTCTGGATACAAATCTTGGTTATTGATTGAGTGCGTTCACAGCTGAGTTGGATTCCATGTTATGATTCTAAGTGAGAGGACTTCGAAGCTTCATTAGAACTGTCATATATGAATACTTGTTAATTGAATCTAATTCGGGTTAATTTGTAGGATAAAGAGGATAATTTTATAGTACCTATAAAGGGAGATCATATTGGGTTAGAGTACCAATCGCGCGGGGAAATAATTAATATTGATAGTACCTAGAAAAGGGGTGAAATTATATCTCTTGCTTTGAGGTTATTCACATGTGTTACATGAATATTTACTTGTGTCTATAGAGTAAATTTCTATGGTTTAGTGATGCGTCCATATTCCACAAGACAGAGTCGGACATTGTACACAGAAGGAAAGTTAATGAGTAAAACTGTATTGCTCGAAGAACTACCAAATTTCTCACTTGTTCACCTTCGTTTAATATCTACTTCTTGTTTACTTTATTTGCTATTTAAATTACTTGTTTCGTAGTTAATAAATTATTCCACTATTATTGCCAACCTAGTCTTAATAAGTTAGATTATAATTAAATTAATAATAATACGTCACTTGGGTTCGATAAATCACTTGGTCGCTTATCAAAGCTATAATAACATCCTTCATACTGGGGGATTAATTGTGTGTTAAGAAAACGCTCATCAAGTTCTTGGCGCCGTTGCCGGGGACGACATTAATTATTAATTTATTATATTTAGTTTAATTGAAACTATTTTATTCTTGTCTTTATTTTCTAATGCTTATTTTTCTTAGATGTATGCACACTAGATCAAAGGCAGGAACATTAGCGCCTTTTAATTCAGAAATTGGAGCATCATCGAGGAAGAAGAAGTCAAAGAAGAAGAAGAACAAGATGTGGAAGCAACTGAAACTCTTAATCTAGGAGTTGAAGTTGAAGTGCTGAACTTGGAAGCGATTGAAGCTTCAACCGAAGACAAATCAGAAGCAGAAGCAGTCAACATGGCCCAAGAAAGGGCGAATTCGGATAATGTTGCCATCTGTGAAGTCTTCAAGAACAACGAAGGAGGCAACTTGGGGCTATTAGGAGCAAGAGGGGCCGATGCGGATTTTGATCTTCACCCTACTCTGATCAGTATGATAGAAAGGAGCTCATTCTCTGGAAGAACCTTTGAAGATCCTCAACAACATCTGAATAAATTCCTGGGATATGCAAGCACACAAAAGAGTGTAGGAGATCATGAGGATGCAAGGAAGTTTGTGTTGTTTAAATTCTAGCTTACTGAAAGAGCGAGAGATTGGTACGATACTCTTAATGATGCTGATTGCACCACTTGGGAGCAATTGAAATTTAAGTACTTGGAGAGATACATGCCACCTTCCAAGGTGTTTAGGATGAAGCAAGTCATCAATCAATTTGCTATCGGTAGTGGCGAGAAATTTCATGAGGCTTGGGACAGATTCAAGGACATGCTTCGAAAGTGCCCACAGCATGGGCTATCTAAAGCTCAATACATCACTATTTTCTATAATGGGTTGGATTGCGATTCTCAAGTGTTACTTGATGCTTTTTCAAATAGAGCACTACTTACAAAGACATCCGTTGAGGCTGAAAAGCTCTTTGAGGATATTTTGATGAATTCAAGAGATTGGCCAATTGATAGAGTGAGAGGCACTTATGTACTTGGAAAAGTAGCGCAGGTTGAGCACACTACGATTAAGTCAAGTGGAGAGGATGAGATCGTCTCTAGTTTGGCTAATATCAACAAGTTATTTGAGTCTCAGCAAAAGCAGATTACGGATATAGCGCTGGGAGTACCAATTATGTGGCAGGATGTTGGTAATAAAGGAGCTAGACAAGATGAATTAGAAGAGGCAAACTATGCCATGGGTCAAAGTATTCAAGAAACGAGGTTCTAAAATCAAGAAAACCATAATTATCAAGTGAACTACAATAATCGTGGCCCCCTTGTTAATTATCAACAACCTAAGAGGCCAGAATTTTCATGGAGTAATCCTAATGCAATAGTACAACCTCCTATTAGTGTTGATCCAGGTGCTAAGATCCAAGAAGGAAAACCTAGTTTTGAAAATATGGTGAACAGGTACATGGCGAGGAATGATGCAAGAGTTGATCGTCTAAAGGCAAATTTAGAGGCGAAAATAGATAAAAAAACCATGAGGATATATCTAAGCAGATGAAGGACTTGACGTTGTTGATGGGGCAGATGGCCGGGAATGTTAACCAATTAACATAAACGGTGGAGAAAGGAAAGTTCCCATCTCAAAGTATAATGAATCCGAAAGAGTGCCACGCCTCACGTTAAGGTCTGGAATGCAGTATGAGGGACTGATGATGCCAGAATCAAATTCTGGAGCTCCAGAAGCTTAATTCGACCATGGTTCGACCAAAGCAGCAGGTCGAACCACACCTCCTAAGTCGAACCAAGCACCTGGGAATCCTCCGGAGCGTCCAGATGGTCAGTTCGACCAACCCTGAAGGTCGAGCCATGGTCGAACTAGCCTGTTCTCAAGACTCTAAATTTTTTGTTGTCGGGTTCGACCAATACCGCCCTAGTTCGACCAACCCTGAAGGTCGAACCACAGGTTGCCGAATTTTCTGACGTCCAGCACTCATGGTCGAACCACCTCGTCCAGTATCATTTTTCGCGTAGAATGCTTCACTTGATGTTAATGCTACTCCAGTACCATCCAAAGGGCAGAATACTAAGCTTATAGCAGAAAAGAAATGGGAAAGAGTGAAGAGATTAAGAGCCTAGAAGGATAAAGTGGAGAAGGTTGAACGTGATGAATGGGGAATTCCTAAGACAAAGATACCTCCTCCGTTTCCTTTAGGTTAGTTAAGAATGGATTGGAAGAAAAGTTGAAGAAGTTTTCAGATATCATAAACAAGATAAGGTTGAACATTCCTTTCTCTGAAACAATCTTAGAGATGTCATATTATGCCCGCTTTCTAAAGGATATACTGTTGAAGAAGAGAAGCTTGAACATAATTGAAACAGTGAATTTATTAGAAAACTACAGCTCGATCATACAGAGGAAGCTCCCAGCTAAGTTAAAGGATTCGGGAAGCTTCACTATTCTATGTGAAATTGGAAAGGGCCGGTACGACGAGCCTTGTGTGATCTTGGAACAAGCATTAATTTGATGTCATTATCAATATTTCATAGGCTTGGTTTGAGAGAGTTAACTCTCACAACAGTTGCTCTACAATAGACGGATAGGTGTATGACTTTTCCGAAGGGTGTGATTGAAGATGTTTTAGTGAAAGTAGATAAACTGGTCTTTCCTGTGGATTTTCTAATGCTAGAGATGGAAGATGACAAGGATAATGTCCCTCTTATCTTAGGGAGACCATTTCTTACCACTGCTGGAGCTATGATTGATGTTCATAAGGGAGAGCTTAGGTTGCAGATGGATAAAGAAGAGGTTCTGTTCAACCTTGATAAAGCAATGAAGATGCCGATGGAGAAGTAATGTCACAGTATTAATGTGGTGGAGGAGGTAGTGAAAGAAGTTATGTCCTTGATCCTTTCAAAGGATCCCTTGTAGACATGCTTGGTGGAGTTTCTTACTTTTCCCACCACAGAGCTAGATGAGCTCTCTAATGAGGTATGTATAGAATTTCTTGAAAATTTACTTGCTTTGGGTGATGACAAATATGAATAAAAAAGAACCAAGATTGAAGATGTGAAGTGGACTAGAAAGTACTTACCATTGGATCGAGAGAGCACACCAAAAGAGGAGAAGAAAGAGGAATTGTAACCGCTCCCGGATCATTTGAAGTATGCCTATCTAGGTAATAATGAAATATATCCGGTAATTGTATCTTCTTCTTTAACTGATGATCAACTTGATGAGTTAATAGATGTGCTAAAGTAGTATATGTCTGCGATTGGTTAGTCTCTTGATGATTTGAAATGTATTAATCCTTCGTATTGAGCATAAGATAAGATTATTAGATGAGGATAAGGGTAGCATTCAGAATCAACGGAGGGTGAATCCCACTATTCAAGAAGTGATTAGGAAGCAAATTCTAATGTGGCTAGATGCAGGAATTATATATCTAATTAGTGATAGTCCCCGTGTGAGTCCATTGCATGTTGTTTCTAAGAAGGGGGCATGACTATTGTTAAGTCAGATGATGGTGAGGCATTAGCCACTAGAATTCCTACGGGGTGGCGTGTGTACGGATTATAGGAAATTAAATGAAAATACACACAAGGACCACTTCCCCCTTCCTTTCATGGATCAAATGCTTGATCGTCTTGCAGGGTATGATTTTTATTATTTCTTGGACGTGTACTCGGGGTATAATCAAATCATGATTGCACTCGAGGACCAGGAAAAGACTACTTTTACTTGCCCTTAAGGAACTTTTGCCTTTAGGAAGATGCCTTTTAGGTTGTGTAATGCACCTGCTACATTTCAGCGTTGCATGATGGCTATATTTGATGGTTTGATAGAAAAGATCATGAAGGTGTTTATGGATGCTTTTCTATTTTGGTTCCTCCTTTGATATTTGTTTGACTAACTTGTCTACTATTTTGAAGAGATGTGTTGATACTAACCTGGTTTTGAATTGGGAGAAGTGTCACTTTATGGTAAGAGATGGGATTGTTTTGAGACATCATATTTCAGCCAAAGGATTGCAAGTTGATAGAGCAAAAGTGGTGGCAATTGAGAAGCTTCAACCACCCACTAATGAGAAGAGAGTGTGTTCCTTCCTTGGACATGCAGGATTTTATAGAGATTTATTAAAGACTTCTCAAAATACTCCAAGCAGTTATCTCACTTACTTGAAAATGATGTTCTTTTTAATTTTGATGATGAATGTCTAACAGCTTTTCAGGTTTTGAAGGAGACACTTATTACTGTACCTATCTTGATCACACCGGATTGGACTCAGCCGTTTTTAGTTATGTGTGATGCAAGTGATTTAACACTTAGAGTGTGCTTGGACAGATGAGATAGAAGAAATTCTGCGCCATTTACTATGCGAGTAAAACTTTTGATGCAACATAAAAGAGCTACACTGTCACTAAAAAGGATTTTCTAACTGTTATGTATGCATTCAATAAGTTTCGACAGTATTTAGTTGGCATGAAGACTATTGTGTACACGGACCATTCTGCGATCCGGTACTTGATGGAGAAGAAGGAAGCGAAGCCAAGGATCATTAGATGGATCCTTCTTATGTAGGAGTTTGATATGGAGATCCAGATAAGAAGGGAATAGAAGACGTGTTGGTGAATTACCTATCAAGGTTGGAGACAAGGGATCATTGTGATGATTCCTTCGATTACATAGAGGAGATGTTCCCTGATGAAAAGATTATGGTGGTGTTTGCTGAAGGAGGGGAGAAATCCTGCGTAGTAGCTGCTCAAGAAATGGATCCATGATATGCGGATAATGTCAATTACATTGCCGTAGGTGAAATTCCAAAAGATCTCAATAGGTATCAACTTGCAAAGTTTTAAGAGGGATGTTGAGACTTTTATATGGTATGATTCGTTAGTCTACAAAATTTGTACGGATTCTATCATCCGTGGGTATGTGCCCGAGATGGAGATGGAGATGGAGAGTGTTCTTGATTTTTTCCATGCACAACCTAACGGGGGGCACTTTGGGGACAAAAAAACTACAGCGAAGGTACTTCAATCTGCTCTTTATTGGCCTACTTTGTTTAAAGATTGTGAATCCTATGTAGAGACATATGATAGATGTCAACGGATAGAAAACATAAGTAGAAGAGATGAGATCCCACTTCAGCCAAGCATTTTTTTGAAATCTTAGATGTATGGGAAATTGATTTTATGGGACCTTTACCACCATCTAATGGATTTCTCTACATCCTTCTAGAAGCGGATTATGTTTCTAAGTGGGTGGAAGCAATTCCTACTCACATGAATGATGCTAAGGCTGTGTTGTCGTTCTTGAAGAAACATATATTTGCCCGTTATGGAGTTCCTAGAGCACTTGTAAGTGATGGCGGTTCTCACTTCATCAACAAGCTTATTGAAAGAGTTCTAAAGGAGTATGGTGTTAAGCATAAGGTTACTACACCTTATCATCTTCAAGCTAATGGGTAAGCCGAAGTCTCCAACCGACAAGTTAAGCAAATTTTATAAAAGGTAGTCGGAACTAATAGGAAAGATTGGGTTATGAAGCTTGATGATGTGCTGTGGGGGTTCCGAACTGCAAACAAGACTGTGCTAGACATGTCACCTTATCAAATTATCTATGGAAAGTCGTGCCACTTACCCGTGGAGATTCAGCATAAGTCTTTTTGGGCCATGAGAAGTCTGAACTTGTCTCGTAAAGAGCAAAAGGAGTTGAGGTTGACTCAAATCAATCAACTAGACGAGTTCAGGAATCAAGCTTTCAAGAATTCGGTGATCTACAAGGAAAGAATGAAGAAATGTCATGATTCGAAGATCACTTACAAGGAATTCAAGCAAGATGATGAGGTATTGCTCTTTAACTCTTGGTTAAAGCTTTTTGCCAGAAAATTAAAATTGAAGTGGACGGGACCGTTCATTATCCATAGAGCCTGCGGAGGGGGGAGTTTTGAGATCATGGACAAGGACGGATACATCATAGCGCGAATGGGCATCGATTGAAGCATTATAAGTCACTGGATGATGCTTGCGTTGTCTTTGAGGATACCTTACATTGAATTGGTACCGTCGTGACTCCCCAACGTTAAACAAGAGAGCCTGTTGGGGCTTTATGTTTTACTGCTTTTTTCATTAGTGTGAGTAAGAAATTTTTATATTTGATGTGCTTACTTATCGAAAATTACATCTCTCTACAAATTTAGTTTCGAAAATAGTTTCTACTAAGTTTGGGGGGTGTGATGTACTTAACTCATCGTAGCACCGAGAGTATAATTTTTTATAGCGTTTGATAGGGGAGTTGATTTTTAGCGATATATTAACAATTTAATCGGTGTTGATATATCAATTTTTTTTCAATTTGCCTAATGTTCAGTAGTGTTTTATTTATTGTGTAGTATGCGGAGTATATATACATGAATTATTGAGTCTTAATGGTGGTTCTCTAGTATAGTTTTGCTCTGTTTTGGTACTTAATGATCATTTTTGAGCTTGAAGTTTGCAGGGAACGGAGAAAAATCGTGTTTGAAGGAGCAAGAGGCCGGTTTGACCAAAGGAGTTAATCAAACCAGTTGGTTCGGGTCGAATCGGGGATCAGAGAAATTGTTACTGGCTGGTTCAACCTCGCTGCCTTGGTTTGACCTGTGGTTCGAGTCGAACCAGCCATCTTAAAGTTTGTTATAGGCTGGTTCGACCTCGACGTTCTGGTTCGATCAATAGTTCAAATCAAACCAAACTCAAGATTTATCCCGACACTTCGGTTTGACCATGACACTGCGGTTCGACCACCTGGTTTGAGTCAAACCAGCCATGGTAAGTCGTGTTTAAATCTGATTCCAGCCCCTGTTCCATACATTTTTCACACCACCCGCACTTGAATCCTCTCCGAACCAAAAACCCTCTCTTCCAAACTTCGATTTCACTTTATTCTACTCCGATTAAACCACTTTCCACACTTGATTTATCATGGAATTGGGGCGTTCTAGTTGCAAAAGTAGGGTTTCTCATCCAATTTTAGGAATTTGCATCTCTTGTTCATACTAAGCCATGGCCGGATCGAAAGGTATGTTCTCTTGACTCTATTACCCTAGGATTGAATGTCTATTGCTTGATTTTAAATGGGTTAGTTGATTGAAGTAGTTTTTATATGGATTCATGATGTAATTTGGAGTTTTGTTTGAAATTTATTATAAACAAGTGATGGGTCCGATTTAATTGTTGAATGTTTTTTAGACTTTGATGCTTTACTTGAAGTTGTTGAGCAATTTGAGTGATGAAGTGAAGCATGTTAGAATTTTGAGTTGATTTGTGAAGTTTAGATAATAGCATGCGTAGGTGAAAAAAGTGAAGTGAAGGGTAAAATTGTTGAAAATTCTTATTGGAGAGTTGAATTTTGAAGTGAAATTGGAATATCATGTTTATGGCTTCATTGTTTAATCTTATGAACACGTGGAGTTGAGAGCATTTTTATTTGAAACTGATTATGCATGAAAAACTTGAAGTCTTGAGTAGAGTTTAGTGTATAACTAGATATAATTAAATTTGGATGTAGGTTGGTTTACTTTTCTTATATTTATTTGGTATTGAAGTATTACTCTTGTAGGAAAAGGAAGGCAACTGAAATCCGCTCCAAGAAGAGGGAGGATAGCATCCTCGTGAAGATGAGGTAACAAAAAAATTACAGTTTATGGAGAGGCTGCCGAGGAACTTTCATATTGAGATGGAGATTGGGAGGAGATCAAGGATCGATGGGATGCGATGTCTGATGAGATTACTCGTACAAGGTACCAGGGTAATGGTGCCATGAGAACGATGAATATTCGTGATGAAATTATGTGGACGTTTGATTAAGTGGGCATCTGTCATTTCATGGAGCTAAAGAGGCCTACATACTTTCATGTTACTGCGGAGGTGTTGTATTCGATCACTATTAAGAAGGGTGTTAGTTCTCTTCCTTATGAGTGTTTATTCCAGCTTGGAGGCGAAAGGAGAACATGGACAGCTGAGGATTTTAATATGCTGCTAGGAACTCCGAGGGGGATTTCTAGGCATGAGAATGGGTACTTCAGATCAAATGATTTTTGGAGATTTATTTCAGGAGAGGTATGGATTTTAAGTTTAAGGAAACTCGTGCTGCATTGATTCGCAATCCAGTCATTAGATACATGGATAGAGTTTTGAGCAATTTGCTCGATCTGAGGGAAGTTGCTTATCCAGGGGAGAGTTGTATGCTCTGTGGTGTATATTGAATGGAGTGAGGTTTAATGTGGGTTCATATCTGATTCAGCAGCTCTACAGATTCAAGAGTTCCTCTTTTTAAAGAGTGAATATTGGAGGGTTGCTTACTCCCGTGGCTGAGTCATACCACATGGATTTCACTGGTATTATCCCTATTTTAGAGGATCCTGATATAGTGATGAGTGCATGTGTTCGAGCTGGATTTGCTTTGCATCGAGATGGAGACTGGTTTTTCATTAGGGGTTTCAATCCTTTTTCTTTCATGTTTTCATACGATGTGAGGGCTTTGACTACGATCTAGAATGATGGGAACATGTTGATGAACACTTTAGCGCACGAGGCTATATCAATAACGTGCTTGAGGAGAGGAGACTGGGGGACTATAGCTCGAATGTATGCTGAGGGGATGTATCAGGAGTTGTAGAGGATAATAATTTAAGGGCAGCAGCCGCAACAGCAACAAGAGCAGCAGCAGCCTCAACACGAGGAGCATGATGAGGAAATGCATAGAGAGGAGCCTGTGCATCCTGATATGAATACACCGCAGCAACATGAGATGCCACTACCACCACAGCCACAACATCAGCATTGGGGTGGTCTTGATGAGTTCTACAGGGAGCAGTTTCGTTTGATGAATGAGCACCTTGTCAAGCTGAACAACAATCAGAAGGAGATGAACTGCCAATTAGGATTGCTTACTACGAGCTATGTCGCGCTCGATATGCATTACAATGCGCTGCATGCCAACTAAGTGATGATGGATCAGAGGTTGGGAGATTTGAATGATAATTATTAGGCATTGGATAGGAATGTGGATAGCCTGCAGAAAGATTTTGATGATTGGAGCAGGGGAGATAGGGATGATGATGCTCCACAAGAGTAGATGGCGCTAGGTTTTCATCTTTATCTATTTCATCTCATCTCCCTTCTCTTTTCTCTTGACAAGTTGGGTATTTGGTGGTGTGAATGGCATGTACTGATATTTTATACTGATTCTGATGTTGGATTTGATTTGTGAGACTTGATTTGGATTGTTATGGTGGATTCTTTGATAAGTATTTTGCATGGTAGATTCTTTGATAAATATGTTGCATTCGTATTTTGCATGTGTTGATTTTGTTGATGAGAAGCATGTATAACTTGTTAAATATGTGGAGTTCATTGTGGAATTAATCTTGATTCTATGCTATGAAGAGTGCTTAGGAATATATTACCCATGTGAGAATTTGAGCCTTATGAAATCATGCTACATCCATGCATGATAGTTTATTCTTGTGAGAATCGTTCATATCACCATATTCTAGAACTTCGCTTGGAGTCTTGTGTGAGACTTATGATTGTTAGTCATTAGGACATAATCTTAGGCCATTATTGTTATTTAAGTCACTTAGATAAATTTTACCTTCCCATATATTGTATAAATCATTGGAAGCCCTGTTGAGCCTTTAAAAGCTTTTTCTTTAGCAACCTTGATAAAAAGTCGTATTCATCATTTACTTGAGCCTTTTTAAATATCACATTCATTAGTAGAGAGTTAAGGTGAATATATGCTTGAATGTAAAGAAGAAAAGGAAGAAAAAAATTGGTTGAGTGATATGAAATGAAGGAAAAATATAGTTAAATCTTGTTTAGGAGGTAGAGCCCGAAACCAATACCCTGACTGCTTCGAATGGGTAGTGCCCGAAATTGGTACCCTTGTACTTTGAAGAAAGAAGATGTTGATTCTAAGGAAAAGAATGAGAAGTTGAAACGCAAAGTAAGATGGAGAAGATGAAGCTGTTTGATGAAAAGTAAATCTACAAGGTAATTCTCTACTAGTGAGTTAGTCACTTTGTCTATATTTTCCTACCTTTACCAAAGAGCCAACATTACAACTCAAAAGCAAGTCTTTTGTGATCCTAGTAATGAAGCGATTATGAGTTGATTTTTGAGACCATTGTCAAGCTTATGGTTACGCTGAAATATGCATTGATTATGAGCGTATATTAACTTGTTTAAGTGTACTTCACACATGAGAGTGAGAGTAAATACTTATCTTGTGAGCTAGATGACTTAGCACTCTGAAGCTTATTATAATTAAGTGATATTTTTACGTGAATGAAATGTATGATGCGAGAAGTACTTATTTTTAATTGATAGAATTGCATGTGTAGGTATGTATTGTACTTAACTTAATGGCCTCGTGAATTTTGCACTCACTCTTGTGTTTTGATTTCGTTGCCTCGGGACGAGCAACATGTAAGTTTGGGGGTTTAATGAGAGTGAAAATTCAAGTAATTTGAGCTCTGATTTCTGTGATAATGATGTGTGATTTGATCTTCAGTCAAGATAAATCGAGATATGTAGTGGAAAATCACGAATTAGGAGCGTTTGAGGCCATTTGAGCGAATTTTCAAAGGTAAATAGGATAGAAGTACTCAGAACCGGAAAATGAAGAAGTTATGCACCTGGTTCGACCAAGAGGCCTGTGGTTCGACCACTGGTTCGGGTCGAACCAGACACCTGAAAGTGAGCTACAGAGTAGTTCGACCATGATGACATGATTCGACCAGCCATGAAGGTCGAACGATGGTCGAACTGAATGTCTAAAGTGGTGCTGAACTGATTCAACCCCGATGTTTCTGATTCAACTAGTGGTTCGAGTAGAACCGGCCATCTGCCAGTTTGTTACAGGCTGGTTCGACCAAGGTGTTTATGGTTCGACCAAGGGCTTTGGTCGAACCAACATGCGAGAAGTTTTCAGATCCATATTTTTACACCTTCAGTATGTGTTTTCGCTCAAAAGCCCATTAGAGGTCCATCGGAGGAGCTGAAAGTATAAAAGGAAGACACTACGCAGCAGAAAGGCACTACCTTCATTACACACAACATCCAAACCCTACCATCATCCTACAGAGCTATGGAGAGAGATTCATCTATCGAATCAAGTGAGTACCAAGTAAAGATTCAAGATGGAAAGAGATGCGACGGCGCCCACATATAGGGTTTACTTCACTTCTTAATTTATCTTGTAAATTTCAAGACTATGAGTAAGATCTATCCAACTACCATGATTGTTCCTCGATCAATCATGGGCTAGAACCACTTCGGTAGTTCTAGGGTTTATGAAGGTTTTATGATTTAATTGGACTTTCATGTGTATACTCCGTAAACACTACTTGTGGTTTAGTTTATATAATGATTATGCGTTTTTAATTCATACTCAAAGTTATTTTGTGCATCATTAACTGTTATGTAGAGTTTGAATACATATCTTAGTTATCGATTGAGTGCGTTCACAGTTGAGCATGATTCCATGTTATGATTCTAAGTAAGGGGACTCCAAAGTTTCATTAGAACTGTCATATATGAATATTTATTAATTGAATCTAATTCAGGTTAATAAGTAGGATAAAGAGGATAATTTTGTAGTACCTATAAAGAGAGATCATATCAGGTTAGAATACTAAACGCACGGAGAAATAATTAGAACCTAGAAAATGGGGTGAAATTATATCTCTTACTACAAGGTAATTCACACGTGTTACATGCATATTTACTTGTGTCTATAGAGTAGATTTATATGGTTTAGTAATGCGTCCATATTCCACAAGGCAGAGTCGGATATTGGTACACGAAAAGAAATTTAATGAGTGATTGGTACCTTCCAATCATAGAGAGGAAGGTACTAGAGTTTAAGCGATCTCAAGTTTGTCGTGATTTTATAAGGACAATCGAAAAAGAGGATAAGATGAAAATGAATGCAATTAAACTAATGCAAGAGATAAGAAATAAATGAATGCAAGATAAATGGGTTCCAAATGATGCAAGGATGAGATTAGCAACAATCATGACATAGATAAAAAAGTAATCATGCAATTGATTATAATCTATCATGGACATGACATAGGAGTGATCATTAATTCCACCTAAACTCTCGACCAAGATGGATAGGATGTAGGCCCTCAATAAGGCTTCCAAAAGCACAAAGGATCAAGACCAAAGTGAACACCTCCCACTAGGTACTAATTACTCTACGAGTTCCCTAACATGGTACTAAATCATAGGCAATATTCCCTTTTAAGGTACTATGAACTCACTAATGGCTTGGGTCTCCTCATCTAATTAACTAATCTCTCGATTAAGCTAAAATGTTTTATCAAAGGGTTCCAAATCTAGAAGGATAGACCTATCTCATTCTAAATTAATGCACATGAAGTGTATGATGAAATGATTCAATGAACTATCCTAAGCATATAATTGATTTGCCAATCTAATCACATGCCCATGACAATTAATCACACAATTCATCATATACATCAAGCAATCAACATTCAATGATAGAAATAACACAAAGCCCATTCAAGATTAAAATCAATTTGCATAAAAACTACATTATCCAACACCAATCATGGAGCTAATCTCACAAAGGAGATTAGCCTCTCATAGTCACAAGAAATTCAGCATAGACATTAAAATCCTTACAAACCATGATCAACTATAAAGAAAGTCACAAAATTAGAATTAGATTCCCCCTTTGAAGGTCTTCAATGGAGATCTTCTTCTTCTTCTTCTTCTTGTGATCTCACTCTCCCCTGCTTCCTTGATCACTTGGATGGTGGATTTGATGGAGGAGGTTAAGTGTAGATGAATGGATGAAGAATGGATAGAGATGGATCTAGTGTGTGAGGAAATGTGGTGTGGAGTGTGTGTAACTGCTCTAATCTGATCTCTAATGAATTCCCCCTCTAAATTTCGCACAAGTCATGATTTTATCACTTATGGACCTTTTAGAAGCTTCCGGAATATTCTGAAAATTACACAGAATTTGGCACCTACACGGCCCGTGCTGCAGTACACGGCCCGTGTAGGGCACACCTACTTCGGCGTGTTGTGCGTACTTCCGGACACAGCTCGATCTGCAGTACACGGCCTTGATCATGATCGTGTAGCGATTTCTGATGACAGTGCACGGCTTCTTCTTACAGGGTCGTGCCCCGTACACCGGGCGTGCAGCAGCGCACGGTCCGTGCGCCAGGGCACGGCCATCCTTCTGGACGAGCGCGAGTTCTGATGACATTACACGGTCATTGGTTATAGGGCCGTATTCTGCACACGGCCCATGTACCAACATATCATGTCTTTTCGACTCCGTTTCGCTCCCGATTTCATTTTTGTCCATTTCTTGACCTGTTTTACACATATTTAAGCTCATTTACACAATTCTATCAAATCATACCACATTTCTAAAAATAATAATAACTCCATCAAAAGTCACACAAATACGGATAAAAACATCCAAAAATCCACAAATAATGACACTAAAATTTAGGTGAAAATGACTACGATCAACCTCCCAAACTTAAAGTATTGTTCGTCTTTGAACAATGAAAAATGATAAACTATAGGAGTAATTTTCACCTAGGAAAACACCTAACGAACATAAACCACAACACATCACAAGTAACAAGGACTACAAAATCACATTAAGTATCCCTACATTATCAAACTTATAACATGAAAGATTAACAAATTCAATATTAAGAATAACAAAAGAGTAATCAAATCCCTTTCAATCCAAGCCTCTCATAGAATATCAAATTCACTCAACACTCTATAGAGTAGGGTTTTTTAACATCACTCATCAACCGGTTAAAACCGACTCACTATATGCTTGCTCATGGACTATGTTCACAAGCCACCCTAGTTTCAATAAGTGATAAAAAAAAGTCTTTATCTTTTGGATGTAATGTTAAGGCTCTTTGGTAGGGTAGGAGACTTTGGATAATAGTGACTAATCAAGTGTAAGTAATTTAAGAGATGATACCTTTATCCAACTTACTTACTTTCAAGCTTCCTTTACTTTCTTCTTTAATCATAAGCACTATCCATTATCATTCATTGGATTTCTTGAGCTTCTCTTGATTTTTGCATGCTTCCTTTCTTTCGACTTTTGAATTCCATGAGCTCATTTTGTTGATTTGCTCATTTTTTCTTGTTTTGAGGTCACATGTGCATTTGTTTTAGCTCTTTTCATCCTTTTCTTGTGTTTACCATTTCCTTTCTTTTCTAGCACAATTCTCACATCAAACCTTGTAAACCATCATCTCCTCAATCACCCACACTCAGGTTATATATATAATACTCAAGTAGGTTTTAAAGGCTTATATTGTGCTTGAATCACAAAGAAAAGGCTTATAGGCTCAAAGTGGCTTACAAGGGATAATGTTTTTGGTAAGGAAATTTATGGCTATGACTTCATTTAACAAGGATGGCCTAAGATCATTTCACAAATTTCCACTATTCGGGCTTCATTCCTATAGTCTATGAGCAAGTTCTAGTTTGTCTAAGTTCAACCGGTCCTCTCTTCAAGAATTAACCATGGAGGCACAATTGAGGCTCAAGTCTCACAAGCTTTTGCTTGGACCAAAAGAAACATAATTACCCTTCATACTTCTCAAAATTGAACAATTATATAATTCATGTCACAATTTCAACAAGTAGAAACCATTAATATGCTTGTCATCACTCATCACAAACAATGCATCATAGCTCACATTCAAAACACTCAACACCTTCCCAAAACATACCACCAAACCATCCCTATACAAGAATAAAAATTTAAACACAACACATAAGAAAAGACTCACCAAACTAAAAACATACAAAAGCACATAACATACATGACCAAAATCATCCATCACTAGAAATCGAAGCATATCACCCATCGCACGGTCCGTGCGCCATCGCACGGCTATCCTCCTGGGCGAGCAGTGAGTTCTGATGACATTACACGGCCATTGGTTACATGGCCATGTTCTGCACACGGCCCGTGTACCAACATACCATGTCTTTCCGACTCCGTTTCGCTCCCGACTCCATTTTTGTCCATTTCTTGACCTGTTTTACACATATTTAAGCTCATTTACACAATTCTATCAAATCATACCACATTCCTCAAAATAACAATAACTCCACCAAAAGTCACACAAATACGGATAAAAACATCCGAAAATCCACAAATAAAGACACTAAAATCTAGGTGAAAATGACTACGATCAATGAGCAAAACTGGATTGCCCGAAGAACTTCCTAATTTCTCACTTATTCACCTTTGTTTAATCTCTACTACTTGTTTACTTTATTTGCTATTTAAATTACTTGTTTCATAGTTAATAAATTATTCCATAAATTTATTGTCAACCTAGTCTTAATAAGTTAGATTATAATAAATTAATAATAATACGTACCTTGAGTTCGATAAATCACTTGGTAGCTTATCAAAGCTACAATAACATCCTTCATACTTGGGAATTAATTGTGTGTTGAGAAAACACTCATCATGTTACATATAATATCTATCTGCGTATGCTGCTATGATGGATGTTTGAATGCAGGTGCTTTTAGAGGAATTTTTCACGAACTTGATAAATTCCATACATTGCCAACAATTCATGCATATGGATTTTCAAAAGAGGAAAGTCCAGAATTTGATTTCCATGAGGTATGATTGTCATTGGATATATTTAGAGTAATCTCTAGGGTGATGATTTGGTTTCTTTCTTATCTATTCAAAAGGAATAGAATTGTGCTATCGAAGGTGGATTTTGAGGTGAAAATGCACACTGTTTGTCTCATTGCACCAGGAAAATGGATGTTGTGCATCATTCGTCTTGCCCGAGACAATCCCCTACTCCAAATCTGCTTCAAATTTATACGTACACACTCATCCAATGCTCTATAGGTTCTAATGATGGAATATGTTCCCGAGGCAAAAATAAACAAGATAAATGCTCTTGATCAATTGGGTGTTGATTTAAATTGGTATTATCCTAAGTGCACTAAATTAAATTCTGATTAGTTCTTCCCTTGTTCTTTTTCACATTCTGCAACAATTATGATCTTGGTGTTCATTAATTCTCAATAGGCTAGCACGATATATTGTAGAATCTTAACTTGAGCAAATATTATCTCATGGCATTTTCCATGCTAATCTTGTAAGTATACTCTAACCTTTATCTATATATGTTCTTTCAAAGATCTTCAAATAGTCTTCTTGAATCCTATATACATAGAAGAGTTTTCAAATATTGCCATGACCAAAATATTTTCCTTGTTGAAAGCTTAAAATTCTTTTTCGGCACCCTGGAAATATAGTTGTTGATGATGTTAATAGTGGAAGGCTTCTATGACTTTGGAATGATGGGAAGGTGAATCTCCCCTCCTGCTTTTTACTAGGAAAGGAAAAAAATATGTGTCCTCGCTTATATAGGTATATAAGCAAATATATATATATATATATATATATATATATATATATATATATATATATATATATATATATATATTATGTGCATACTTAAGGTCTGAAATATATGAAGTACAAGTCCAAACATATATGTTTCCTGCTGAAGATTTTACATTCCTCAATGCAGTATGTGATTAGTGTGAAAATCTGCATGTTTTAGGGTCCGATTTAGCACCGTTTTGTGGAATTTATGTTCTTATTTTAGCACTTAATGATTAATTTTTAGATATTTAAGATATTGGTGCATTTAAAATGTTATTTTGTGTTTTTAGGTGGAAAAAGATCAAAAGTGCAACGTTGAAATGAAGAGTGAAATCATGAAAGAATGTTGAAAAATGCATGTCCCCTTTGCATAATTTTTCTGTATCGTTGTGGAAGTCCAAATAGTCAAGTAATATATGGTTGGAAATTCATGGACGAAAAGGTAATTTTGGCTCAAGAAACACCTCAATTGAAATTCAAATGAAGAAGTTATGATCACAACGGTGAAGTCGCAAGCTGTGCCGACCCAGAACGACTCGTGCCCTTCAAATGTTGGATTTTTCGTGGTTTATTTTTATTAATAGAATATCAAGGAATATATGATCACTGGAGCACAAAAATCACCTCAATCGAAGTTCGGATGAAGAAGTTATGGTCAAAACTGTGAGGTCGCGCAGGCTACCGACGGCTGGCAGACCCATGTGGACGTGCAGCACGGGGCAGCACGACCCTGCCATGGCTGGCATGACTCGTGCCATGTCCCAGTGTGCTCAAATTGTATTTTTTTGTCGTGAAAAAATTCACTATTGAGAAGGAGTTCAAATTTTATCAGCCCTCAACTATAAAAGGTGCTCTTGGGGAGTCCCAAATTCATAACACTTCATAAATTTTCATACCATTTCCCTGTCACAATACAAAAATCAAGATTCACCATCCCATCCACCCATCCCACCATTGGAGAGTTCATTAGTGTTGTCTACTTGAGAAGGAGAACGAAGAATGTTCAAAATCACAAGGAAAGAAAGGAGAATCACGCCACATCTAGGGTTTTTTTTCTATCTTTCCTGCTTTTAAATAATAGACCTATGAGATTATTTTCATATCTAATCATGGGTTTTGCTTGTAACACCATGGACTAGTACTTTTCTAAATAGTTCTAGGTTTTGAAGGTTGAATTGGTCTGAATTGATGATCTTGACTAAGTTATGGGATCCTGCAATATATCTATTACATTATTAATGCTTTGAATTAAGACTTATATTTTTTTCTTATATGATCTGTCCTAATACATTATATGTTATTGTCGTATGCATGCTTATGATTGTTGCTTGTGTCATAAAGAGATTATATTTGTCTATTTATTATGGGTAAAGAGATCTAATCATATAACCTTTATTCATTAGAATAATTAATATTGGACACTTAATATATCTATTAATTACCATTCTAGAGGATTTGGTTTCTTATATTGTTAGGTGGGAATTGAAGTTTATTTCATAAGTACCTATAAAGGGAAGTCTAGTGCTCTAGTCTTTAATAGAATTTTGCATGAAGTACCTAGAAAGGGAGTATGAATTATTCTTCTGCATCGGAGGGTTTAAACCAAATTCATGTATTAAGTTTACTTTAGAAAATAGATTTAACATAATTATGTGATTGCTTCATAAAATCTGCAGGAATTCTAACTAATTGTCTAGTGACTTAATATGACCAATTTAAACTAGATTTCCTAGAGCTATATTGTCTTCTCTCTTGAACACTTGCGTATTATTTTTATTTTCTATTCTATTATTTTTAATATATATTTTCTGCATCTTTAGTTTAATTAATTCTCTTAAAATATTAAAATTTGTCTTACATTAGAATTATCATAATTAGATTAAATAGTGAGTCTAGAATTATCCCTTGGGTTTGATAATTTAACTTGATCACACGCTGAAACTGCAATTGATTCTCTACAGTTGGGGATACACTTTTAGTGCACGCAAATCGGCAATCAGTATTCTTGAGGAAATTACTCTACATTTCTATTTCTTTTAGTACTTATTATTTTTATATATGTTAAGACCATTTAAGCAATTTTTTTATATAATAGATAAATGTCCCAATAAATTTTGTTCTAATGTTCATGTGCTTTTGCTGATCAAATGGTCAATACTAGATTTCCATGGCTGAAATTGAAGAATGTGCGTGGAAACACGGATTTTTAGCATGTTAGTAATTGATGGCACTATGGTTGGACAACAACATACGATGGTTTCAATGGTCATCCTAGGACGTGGAGGTAAAACAATTTCTAACGGGATTTTTTTACTTGAAGCAATTGACATTTTCCAGCATAAAATGGATGAGTGCGTTGAAGCTGTGAGAATAAACTCCAGCAATAGAACTCTCCAACCATTTCAGAGAATGATAGTGCGTGAATGGATTCATAGCAGGGGTGAAGACCCGGTGATTCACTAGCTGAAGGCATCAGTGATTTTCGATGAGGAAAGTGGATCAGCTCAAGTGGCGATTTAGAATTTCTTTCAGCATGGAGGAACAACATTATTTCTGGAAAAAATAGGTAGGAGTATGTCTGGAGAGCAATGGAAATTCCAGCGGCGCGGGAAAATGGATAGTAATGGTGGAATGGAATTTTTCGGTAGTGAATGGTGGCCAGGAGAAGCAGTGGATTCAATTGTGAAGTTAGGCATGAGGTGACTTGGACTCGGTGGCACAAGATCGGTAAAGGTAAGTGGTAGAAAATATCAGGAATTTTGAAAGATTAGAATCGAATTCAAGTAACGACATATTCAGTAGGAAAAGGATCCAAACAGACTTGTCATAGCTTGATGGAAGATGGAGGTAATAGCTCAAGGTTGAGCAATGGTGAAATGTGCTGCTCAAAACGGAGTAGTGATGGAAGAGAGGACTGCAAAGATTGTATAAGGTTTAAGGTGGAGATTCGTTGTTACATATGAGTATAAGTCTGTTTCAAGCAAGATCAACAACAAAGCTGGCCACATGGAGGACAGTTGAGTCAGGGCTGTTGTGACAGTTGCATTACGGCCAGTTGGATAAGTTATGAGGTGTTTGGCATATGGATAAAAATCTTGACAATTAAGCTATCATTTGGGAGTAGTTTCACCCGTTTTGATAACTGTTTAATTACCTAATCGAAGGCTCAAAAATACAACAGAGTTTGTTCATGTATCTTCCATCTTTGTTCAAGGTTATATATTTAGGCTGTTTATATGGCTTATATTACTTGTAATCAGTATATATATTATCTTAGCAAAAGGATAATCTTTCTCCCCGGCAGATGTAAGAGTTTCATCCTCGAACCACATAAATCATCTCATATTTCGTTTTCTTTTTCTATTTTGAATATGTGATTTCATGCGCATATAGTGTAGTGTTTTCCTATTTGAGTTTTCTGCCAAAACCTCACGACAGTTCACATATCTCTTAAATAACAGAGGGGATCCGCGAATCGCCACGAATTCGTATAGGCGGTGAAGAAAAGGATATCGTGGCAGGAATCGATAGCCTATCAGATATAACATAAAGGATAATGCTAAACATATGTGCGGTTTGGGTGGAAAAAGCACAAATTTATTGTGAATATTTTAAAATCTTAAGTGTATAACTGTATATTATTTAGGGTGTGGGGGTAATTTATTACTTTCATTGTATTATTTTTGAATTTTTATGTGCACTCAGTAAAGATTTAGGTTGCAATAGTGTCGCCCATAATTAATTATTTTATGTGGGTTTCACTTGACAAAAAGAGAAATAGAGAAATGTAAACCTTAACATGGAACAAATTAAAATGAAAAATATAAATCTTAAAGGGGATGGAGATAGTATAAGGTAATTATTTTCAAATTTTAAGGGGGCCAATGCTCCTTGGCCATAAGATAAGATTGTTCCTATTTTAATGTGTAATGAATTAATACTATGTGAGCTATATATATATATATATATATATATATATATATATATATATATATATATATATATATATATATATATATATATATATATATATATATTAATAAATTTGTACAGGACTAATTTGTTAAAAATATGATATACTCTGACACCTTAACATTGTACAAACTAAAATAATAGAATGTATACTTTATTTTGGAGGAGCGACTAACTTTTATTGCAAAAGTATTTATTTTGATTAGAAAAGTATCTCTTTTGATACAAATGTATACAATTGAAATATAGTTGTAATATCAAGATTATGGGGAACTACCTTACATGATCTCATTTAATCGTTGTTACTTTTTTTTAATAATAGATATTATCACTATTCATTATAAATATTATCACTTTTTATTCACGAATTTTTATGAATAATTCATGCATCACCATCCCTTTTTATTAAATTAACAACGAATTGATAATTAAGCAATGAAATTTACCGATGAGTAGAATTTCATTGATAATTAATAATGAATTGATAACAAAAAAATTTATTTGGCTTTTAGTAATGAAATGTCAACGAATTTATAATTTTTTTATTAACAAAAAAATATCTATAGTTATTTACTAACATCTACCTATATCTATATCTATATATTGATAAAAGTAGAATAGGAGCTTCCAAAGGAAGTTGCCGCCAAAAAATAGGAAAAAAAAGAAAAAAAATTAAAGAAAAAAATCTTTAGGAAGTATTATTATTATTGTCGATAAACGTGAATCTTCTGCAAGAAATTTTAAGATTTGTCTATATATATCGGCTTTAGAGAAGGAAGCAAATAAATTAAAGAAAAACAGGAAGTTGCTGCCAAAAAAAGGAAAAAAAGAAAAAAATTAAAGAATATTTTTTAGGAAGTATTATTATTATTATCGATAAACGTGAATCTTCTGCAAAAAGATTTAAGATTTGCCTATATATACTGGCTTTAGAGAAGGAAGCAAATAAATTAACAGAGATGGAAAATATTAATGAGATGTAGTGAGCCTCTAAGGGAAGGGTGGAGTCGGAGGTGGTGATGGAGGCTCCTCTATTTGGTGTCACCACCTCTATTTGGTGGAAGAGTGGAGTCGGATGTGGGGATGGAGGCTCCTCTATTTGGTGGAAGGGAATCACCGCGATGCGGGGGAGCATTTGCAGAGAGGTGTCTGGTGGAGTTGGATGCCGGCGGAGGGGCAACATCCAACGAAACGAAGGGTAGCGGAGGTGAGGTCTCACACTCTGCTGGTTGTGCCGACATGAGTGTAGCGCACATATTTTAACAAACTTAAAAAATAGAAAACTTAGAAATTGTCAGTAATTTTTTTCCATTTATGTTGAAGAAATAATTTAATTTGTGATATGTGAAGAGAAATAAAATGAGAAAGAAAGATTGGAGATATGGAAAAGTAATTTTCTCTCCTTTTATGTTAAAAAAATAATTCAATTTGTGATATATGAAATTAAATGAGAAAGAAATATTGGAGATATGGCAAGAAATTAGAAACTCGAGTTATTTTCTACATGGCTTTGCTATATTTTATTATTTATATATATACATTTAGAGATATATTTAAAGATATATATATATCGTATTATTGAACTTTATATAGAATTTTAAATTTTAGTGTATAGAGAATGGTTCAAGAAGTTTGATTGTGAAGGGGAGTTCTTTGTTCACACGAAGATATGAAGGGGAGTTCTAAGTTCATATCAAAGTAAAGAATGGTATAAATTTGTTGCATTTCATCGTTTAACTCGATAAATATCAAAGTAAAATTATTGTACAAAATTCTTTCAATTCACAGTCATTGTATAAAATTATTCTATTTATTTAAAAAAAACATATACAATTATTATGTTTTGGGTCCATTACCACTAGGTAGATTTTATACACCATAATTATTAATAGATGCATTAGGTTAATAGTAATGTGTAAATTTCCTTCTTACTCTTATTTTAATTTTAATTGTGTTAAAAAATAATTTAAAAGGGTGGGACATTTAATATAATACTTCCTATGTCCATCCCCAATCTATCCGTTTATTTTTTGCACGTAGATTAAGGAGTATTATTATTTAATGTGTAGTGAGCAGTTGTATTAGTGGGTGTAGTTCCCATATTTTAATTGTATTAGTGGGTGGGTGGATCTCATATATCTAAAAGTGGAAGTGATAGATTAAGAGTGGACACCCAAAATGTTAATAGATTGACAGTGGACGGAGGGAGTATTAAAGAGAAAAATCATCCTATGATTCTTTCCATAAAAATATGTGGAAATTCATTACGAGTATCCCTTTCCTTACTTGTGTTCAGATATTTGTATTCAAAATTTAATAATTAATTTTCTCTCACTCACAACCAATGATACTCCATTATCCTTGTGATCAGAAGCTCATTACGTGGTGTCCCTTATCCTTACTTGTGTTCTGATATTCATTACATAGTGTTTAGAAATTTGTGTTCAAAATTTAATAATTAATTTTCTCTCACTCATACCGTTCGAAAAGATTTTGACTTGTGTTCAGAAATTTATATATACGTGGTGTTCAGGATATTTATATTCAAAATTTAATAATCAATTTCTCACATTCACACCGTTCAAAAAGACAAAAGACTTTGATTTACGTGATTAAAACCTCACCTGTGTTCAGAAATACGTATACATGGTGTTCAGGATATTTGTTTTCAGAAATGCATATACATGGTGTTTAGGATATTCGTGGACAACTGGGTAGAAGAATAAGGTCACCATTTCCACATTAAGGCGTCCACTCCAATTAACTAATTAATTGAGAATGGGAACCATTAATTAGTCCAAAGTAATACCAATTAATATCGCAATAGAAAAAATACGCAGTTGAATCATCAGAATTATGCGATGTTCAATTATACATACATACAATGATCATATATATATATATATATATACACACATGCATCCTAAGAGAGAGGAAGGGTAAAAAATCTTAGCAAAGATAATAGAATAGTAGCTTTCTTTGGCATAATACTTGATTCAACGAAGATGATGAATCGATAAAAATGGTAGGCAGAGAGAGGAGGGGAATATTACAGCGTAAACAAGAAAATCAGCGATGATAATGGAATGGAGCACGTATATGATTTAAGATTATATTTTATTTTATATAGGGATATATTTGGTATCTCATGCTAATACATTATACCTATTAGTAATATTTTTACATTAATGTATCTACTAGTAATATTAATATATACTCTGTATTAGATAGTAATAAACCCTTATGTTTATATATGTATATAGAAGAAAGGACAAAACTTATATTATTGAAATAGAAAAAAAATATATCACTTATTTGATTTAAATAAGTTCCAAAATAACAGTATAATATTCAAGAAAAAAAATTAATTTTTTTAATAAATAAATAAAATGTGTTGATTTTTTAGTGAAATGAAAAACATAAAAATATGCTTGTGAAATTCATTAAAATTGTACGGAGGAATAAAGAGATACCTATTCATTAAAATTGTGCAAAAAAAAAGGAAGATATAGGTGGCTTTAAAAATATGTTAAATTAATATCATAATCATTCCTATTATTTAGCAAACAATATTTGCATAAATTATATTTATTACTATTTCCCTAATACTATAATTATCATTCTTATTCTAATTTTTATTAATAGATCGAACATAAAATAAATATATATAAAAATATATATATTATTCTATTAATAGATCAAACATAAAAGAAATATATAATAAAAAGTATAACATTTAGTATTAAAAGTTACGTGTAAAAAATCTTTTAAAAAAAAACTCCATATGTATGTACATAGTTGGATATTTTTTCACATTATTTAGTTAGTTTCATTTATATATCTACTAGTATGGATCCCGTTTATTGTACGGGTTTAAAGTTACAATAAAATATAATTCAAGTTTAATATAACTATTTATTGAACAATTTTAAAAAATATAATTCAAGTTTAATATAATTATCTATTCAATTATAATCTAATATAATTTAAATTAAAAAGTAAAATTCAATTTATATACACTTAAATGTGAATTTGCTTTCGTTAGTAAAAGCTTAATTTCATTGTTAATTTATATACTAATATTTTTTAAAAAAATATTAAATTGATTTTTCAATTTTTGTTTCATTGTTGCAGAATTTATTTTATAAAAAAATTTTAAAATATGTTAATTTAATCATTAAGAAAAAAATTCATAATAAAGTTAATTAATAAAAGATAAAAAAATAATTCAATATAAATCAATTCGATGACATAAAAAAATTAACAAAATAGTTAAAAAAAATTATAATATAAACCTTGAAAAAAATTAAAAACGTAAAAAAATAAAATGATTAAAATATTATAAAAAATTAAAAGAAAACAGAATTAAAATAATTTATAAAAAATAAATAATTCAAAGAAAGTTTGAAAGCTATAAAAGAATATCTATAAAATTAATCAATGAATAATAATAATAATAATAATAAAGGATACATTTCTTCAGAATTTTAATAGAATTTGAAGAAAGCTTTTGTTTTTTACATATGTATAATGAATGAATAAAGAGTTTTATTTATAGGTGCAGAGTATATTATTTGCTCAAAAATTCACATTAAAAATTCCAAAGAAAAAAAAGAAAAAGAATAAAAATTAATAAAAAGTTTAAATAAAAAATAATAATTAAAAGAGAATTTAAAAAATATAAAAGGAACATAAAAATAATCAATTAAAAAAACAAAAATAACAAAAGAAATGGAATATTTTTTTAGGAAGTGAAGATAATTTTTGGTCGTCTTGATAAATAATTTATGTAAACTAATTAATAAAGAGTCTTATTATATAGGTGTAGATGGATATTTTTTTTTATATGTTTATAAATAAGATTTGATTTTTATTTGATCTAATCATATAGATATTCGGATCTTAAAAAAATTATGTATTTATCACTAAATATTAATTAGTAATTATTAAATTAAAATTAAAATTAATTCAGGTGATGACACATCATTAGAATTTAATTTTTTTTTGTAAATTAATCATGAAAAAAATTTGATAATGTTAAAAAATCAAAGATTATAAATTACTAATAATAATAATAAAATTCTGAATTAAAACAAAAAAAATTAAGTAAATAGAAAAAATAATATAAGGTGAAATCATAAAAAAAATTAATTAAAAAAAAAATAAGACTAATCAAGAAAAAAATTATTAACATAAAAAAATAAAAGATTAAAAAAATAGGTACTAATAAAAATTTTAAAGCAAAATAACAGAAATTAAAAAAATAATAATAAAAACAAAAGTCAATCAAAAGAGAATTTAAAATATATATATAAAAGGAAAAAAAATATATCACATCCATATTTAATCTTAAATAAACTTATTTATATATCATTAAATTTTAATGTTGGTGAAAATATATTAAAAAAACTTTAGAAAAAATATAAAAAAATTATAATAAAATTAATATATATTTTTAAAAAATAAAAAAATAAACTTATTATAAATAAATTCGAAGATATAAGAAAATAAAAAGAAATCATAACAAAAATAATTAAATAAATTTGCAAAAGCATGAAAAACGAATTTAAATCGTAAAAAAAATTAAAAAAATTTCATACTAGTAATAATAATAAAAAAGAATTAAAACCGAAAAAAATAATTAAATAAAAATATAATCAAAAGTGTTAATACTAACAATTAAATAAAAAACTAAAACAAAATTTTTTTAATGAAAACTTAATCAAAGGAAAATATAAAATATATAAAAGAAATAATAAGTAAAATATAATTAAAAGTGAAATCATAAAAGAAAAAGTAATTAAAAAAATTGTAACAATAACCATGAAAAAATAAGTTAATTACGTTCAAAAAAAATCAAAAGATAATAAAGTTGCATGCTAGCAATTTAAAAAAATGAAATTTTTTTTTAAATATAAAAAAAAAAAAAATAATAATAATAATAATACTCCCTCCGTCCGTTTTTAAGGTATCCATTTTACTATTTTTGGTGTCCGCTTCAAAAGTATCAATTTCCCCTATTTAGTAAAAAAGTACATGGTCCAAGACTTCCCTCTAATACAACTATCCACTTTACGTATAATAATAATACTCCTTAATCCACGTGCAAAAAACAAATGGATACCTTAGAAACAGACGGAGGGAGTAATAATAAATAGATACCTTTCTTTAAAATTTAAAGAAAGCTTAAGTTCGTCGTGACGAATAAATTATGTGTGTAAAACGAATGAATAAATAATCTTATTTATAGGTGGAGAGGAGATAAATTTTTTAAATTTTATAGGGTTAATATATGTATTTATCTATATTATTTTTTAATTAATAGTGATATGATAATATCAGATCAAATATTAAAATAATATATAATTTATCTACATTAAAATTTAATTAAAAATTGAAAATTTTAATTTTAATTAAAAATTAAAATAATTGAGATTAGTTCTGGTAACGACACATAGGGGTGGAAAAATACGGCATACCAAAAATATCGATACCGTAATAAAATTTTCGGTATATTATTTTACATACCGATGTTGATACTGAAATTTTGGCATACCGAAATTTTGGTATACTGAAATTTTGGTATTTAAAAATGCATATCGTTGCCAAATCGTGATTTATGTGAGAGTGAAAATAAGCGTATTTTATTGTCCAATTTAAGACCTTTTTGATGGGAATGATTGTTATATATAGCACAAGTGTCTTATATTCGATATATGTGAGAAAAAAGTGCAATTAATGTGTTTTATTGTGTTTTAGGTGGAAAAAGAATCAAAAGTGCAAAGTTTGAGAAAATGTGCAACTTGTGTATGAATGCTGAAAAACGCACGTCCAACTTGTGTAATTTTTCTGTGTTCGTAAAGAACACCTCAATCGGAATCCAAACGAGAAATTTATGACCAAACTGGTGGCGCCGCGCAAGCTGTACCGAACAAAACGACTGTGCCACTTTGCATGACTTGTTATATATTCAAATATTGGATTTTCTGAGAGTTCTTTATATGGACAGAAATCTAAGGAAGAGAGGACCGTGTGAGCGCAAGAATCACTCAAATCGGAGCTTGTATGTGGAAGTTATATGCGAAACGGTGAGACTGCGCACTGCAGTTCGACCAGCGACCAGAGTTCGACCACGACACGAGCGGTTTGACCACGTGTCGTGGTCGAACAAGAAGCCTGAACAGCGCAAAATCGAGATTTTTACCCCCTGTTCATGAATTTTCGTGCTTTCCAAGAAAAAGTCATTTCTAAGTTCATAAGGAGAGCTTACAAGTATAAAAGGGGATATAGATCACACCAAAAGAGAATATTAGAAGAGAAGATTGGAATTAAATTGGAGAGAGGCCACAACAATACTACACCCTACAAGGAGGGATCACCTCCCAACTATTATCCACATCCTTTGCTCCATCCATCCATCACTTTGAAGATTCGTCTGTGGAATCAAGAGGAGGATTCAAGACGGAGAAAGATACGACGACTCCCAAATCTAGGGTTTATTTCGTTTCCTAATTTATCTTGTAATTTTTCAGACATTCGGGTAAGATCTATCCAACACCAATTATTGTTCTTCGCAATATCATTGGCTAGAGCCTTTTTGGTAGAACTAGGGTTGTGAAGGTTTTTACAATTTAATTGAACTTTCGTGTGTAAACTCCGTACAACACTACTTGTTGATTTATTTTATATATGATTATACTTTCTTAATCCATATTCACGGTCGTTCTGTGCATCTTCAATTGGTATATAGAGTCTAAATATATATCTTGATTATAGATTGAGTGCGTTCACCGCTGAACAGGATTCTATGTTATGATTCTAAGTGAGGGCACTCCGAAGCTTCATTAGAACTATCTTATATAAATACCTATTAATTGAATGAATTCGGGTTATTAAGTAGGATAAAGAGGATAATTTTATAGTATCTATAAAGGGAGATCATATCGGGTTAGAGTACCAATTGGCCAGGGAAATAATTGATACTGATAGTATTTAGAAAGGGGGGGTGAAATTATATCTCTTGCACTGAGGTTATTCACACGTGTTACACACATGTTTACTTGTATCTACAGAGTCGATATGCATGGTTTAGTGATACGTCCATATTTCACAAGGCAGAGTTGTACATCAACATACGGAAGGGAAATTAATGCGTGAAACTGGATTATCCTAAAGCTACATATTCTCCTACTTGATCCACTTTCGTATTCTTCGAGTGATATTTTATTTGTTATTTTAATTAATTGTTTATTAGTTATTAGATTAAAATCTCAATCTTATTGCCTCTCGTCTTAATTAATTTAGATAATAATTATATTGATAATACGTTGTCATTTGGGTTTGATATTCACTTGGTCGCTTGCTTAAGCTGCAATTGATATCCTTAATATTTGGGGATTAATTTTGCGTGCAAAGAAAACACGCATCAATACCGTGCCGATTTTTTTCGATATTACTGATATGCCGAAGTCATACCGAATATATCAACTTACTAATCATTAAAAAATAATAAATTCATGGATAATAATTGATTAAATAATTTCACAAAATACATCCAATAATCAATAATTGGTAACATAAGATTAAAGAGTTCAAATAACAACAGCTCAATCGCAATCTTGTCATTTCCCCTAAAATTTTTTAGGCCTTGCATCCTGAAGGAAAAAAATCATGAATAGGGATGAGAGCAAATTAAACTGACCACAAATAGAGAGGAGTTTACAAAATATCAGTCCTAATATAATATGCTGAAAGTTTAAATTCATCAGAGAGTCGAGACTTCAAAAAATAAATGCATTCACTAACAATTTCTAAATACAGAAGATAAGAGATATGGTGAGCGAGTGGGAAAAGAAAAAGGAGAAGTGTGGGTGGCGTGTGGCGGGACGAAGAACGTGGCGACGAGCGTGAGTATAATTGTAAGGGACCCAACGAAACAACCTCCGAAGCTAAAGCTGGTGGCGAGGGAAGGGGTTCTGAAGATTGGTTGCGGCGGCGTTGGTGGTGGGTAAAGTAGTAGAGAGAATGGATATGGTAGGGATTGGAGAGGATTGACAGGTGTCTACTAGGTTTCGAAGATGAGAACAGCGGTGCTATTGTGGAATCTGTAATGAATTAATAGATAGGGAATTGGACCAATTGATAGTGGATTAATAGATTGGGTTTGAGACGCAAATTAAATGGGCTAGGCTGTGTTGGGTGTTATGTTTGGGCCCAAATTATTATTTAGGCAGCCTCTTTAAATAAAATACAATACAAATATAAAATAATGTATATACATACATAATTTTTCAGTATACTGATATACTGAAATTCTAGTTCCATAAATACCGATACCAAATCGATTTTTTCTGTACGATGACTATACCGTACCGAAAATTTCGATATACCTAAATTTCGATATTTTTCGATATGACAAGACCGGCATACTGAGTTTTCAATTTTTTCCCCACCCCTAACGTCACTCATCAAAATTAAATTCTCCTTTATTATATAAAAATATCCATATACGTATATAATAAATATTTATGTATATAAGTTGATATTTGGTGCACCTAGTTTCATGATTTTACAATTGTGCACCGGGTCAACCCATATTCAAATGAGTCATATAAAACCTAAAAGTCAAGTGCAAAAATCATTCTAAAACTGCACCCTCTCACTCTTTCTAAAATCAGCGGCGACTCTCTCTCAATCCACGACGATTCTCTATCAATCCACCACGATTCACTCATAGTCCACTGTCATGTTCTGCCGATTTTGCCGCCAGGTTTCATCGCGTTGCCAGATTCCATCGCCGTGTTCTGCTAATTTGGAGAGTGACACCGACGCATATCTGTTTTCTCCATTTCGTATATATATACATCACCTTTCTCTATTTCTTCTTCGTTGGTTTTTATCAGTGTTGAATCCAATCAAAGATTCAATCGGCTTCTCCTACTATGAGGTGTGATTTCTTCTCTCTGCTCTTTCCCCTTTCCGTTAACCATTTCTTTAGGTTATGTTTTTGAATTTCTCGCATTTCTGTTTTAACTGGTTAGTGACACCCTTGGCTTTGACTTTGTATGATTTTCTGTTCCTACATTGCTCGAATATAGTCGTGAAATTTTTTGTATGATCCAATTTTGGATGTTATTTGTTTCAGATTTTTCTAGGTTATTTGTTAAAGATTTTTTTAGGTCTATGGAGTCGCTAGGTTTTGCTATGTGGGATGGATTGCATTCTGGTCTGTTACCATTTTAATTGTATATGTTTTCTTCATTAATTATATATAGGTATGATCTGAATTGTACATGAGCATGATTTGTAAAGTGGATTATTTTAATTGTTTGTGTTTTCTCCTTTAACTGTATACAGGTATGTTCTGAATTGAATGTGTGCATGATAGGCATCTTGATAGCATTGTGCATTTGATGTGATGAATTTTTCTTTACTCTATATGATTTATCCATTAATTATATATAGGTATGGTCTGAATTGTACATGGGCATGATTTGTATGGTGAATTATTTTAATTGTATATATTTTCTCTGTTAATTGTATATAGGTATGGCTGAATTGTACATGGGCATGATTTATATGTTGGATTATTTTAATTGTATATGTTTTCTCTATTAACAGTATATAGGTATGTTTTGAATTGTAAGTGGGCATGATTGGTATCTTGGTAGTATTGTCCATTCGATGTGAGGGATTTTTATTTACTGTATATGTTTTCTCTGTTAAGTCTATATAGATATAGTCTGAATTGTACATGGGCATGATAAGTATGGTGGATTATTTTAATTGTATATTTTTATTCGTTAATTACGCATAGATATATTCTGAATTGTATGTGGTCATGATGACATCTTGGTAGCATTGTGCATTCGATGTGATGGATTTTTCTTTGTTGTATATGTTTTCTCAATTAAGTGTATATAGATATGATTTGAATTATACATGGGCATGATAAGTATGGTGGATTATTTTAATTGTACATGTTTGATCTGTTAATTGTACATAGATATGTTCTTAATTGTATATGGTCATGATAAGCATCTTGGTAGTATTGTGCATTCGATGTGATGGATTTTTCTTTACTGTATATATTTTCTCCGTTAATTGTATATAGTTATAGTCTGAATTGTATATGGGCATGAGTATGGTAGATTATTTTAATTGTATATGTTTTCTTTGTTAATTGTACATATATATTTTGTGAATTATATGTGGTCATGATGGACATCTTGGTAGCATTGTACATTCGATAAGATGGATTCGGTGAAAGGAGAAAACCCTAAACCCCTAAATCCTTAACTCCACACCCTAAACCCTAAATTATATATTGATATGGTTCTGTTAAAGGTATGAATTGTACGTATTTTAGAGTGTATAGTAATTTCTACTAAATCTTATTTTAATCATTAAGTGTATTGACCATCAACCATTTCAAACTCATGATAGGCACAAAGACTTTATAAGGAGATAACTTATTAGAACTGGTTGATTCTTTCTCTTGGTGATTCTTTTGACAAATCTCAAGCAATGCGTGCGATCCTCAAAGGACTGTTGTGCGTGCAAAAGTCCCCAGAAGATAGGCCAAACATATCACCCGTAGCATTAATGCTAAAAAATGAAGTTCAACTTTCTTAAAGAGTAAACCTCCCCTCAAACCACAAGGAGATTTTGTTTCTGCCATTAAGAATACTTCTTCTAGAAAAGTAGTTAACAATGTCATAAATTGACCATGACATTAATTGGTGGATGGCCCATATCATAATGTAATTGTGCTAGTTTCTTGATTCTGAGAATTTTAATTTCATGCTAAATTCTAAACTACTAAATTAAAAAAGATATTGGCCTCACTTTTCTGCAACGAAATTATATACTAAGTTATATAATAATACATGATTTTAATTAATTTTCCAATTTGATCAAAAGTTTTTTGCAAGTTATTTTAAGTAGATTAACTTAAATACATGATATTGTCCTCACTTTTGCGATTTCCCTCATAATACACTATGAATTAGAAAGCAATACAATTCTTCCAGAAAAAAAGTATATAAAAATAAAACTACAACTAAAAAAAAAGTAAATAAATTCCAAAAGGTAATTGTACAAGGTATAAAATATAAAGTATAGTAAGTCGTTAGCACAACAGTGCAAGTTGATTATAAAACTATGTCAGAAGTTGTCTAAACAATTGATCAAATCAAAATGGTGATATCAATGTAACAACTAACAACCTAGCAGGTTGCAAACTAATAATTTATTAGCAAAAAGAACATGCTATATATCAAAACTCAACAGGAAATAGCTTTAGATTTTGAGCCAGTGCATATACAGAATTGCCTTCCAACCAATGAGATGGACCTAGTAGCTACCAGACTTAACTCAGAGGAACCGCACGATTTTACAAACTAGCACAATTACAAAATTAACAGCAATCGATTGTAGACACTTAGAGCAGCAGTTCAACCTGATTAGTTGTTAAAATGAGCTTGTTGTAAACAGTTCCAAGGCTACATGAAGTATCAAGGCAGAAATTGTAATAATACACAATCACAACAAAACAAAAAATAAGAAAATTATCAACAATAAGACAAAGCATTCTTAGTTGTTGGAGGGTGCTACAATGTCTGCTCAACACATCTAAACACTTCATGTTGTAAGAACTCAATTTGGAGATAGACAACCTTCTCTAAAGTAAAAGGCTAGGCCAGTTTGGTATTACTGGACAAATCAGGAAGCTAGCAGCCTATTTATGAAAGAGCCAGAGCATCGAAAACAACAATAACACCATATCATATCCTCACAAACACAACTTAGAGACCTTATTTGCATAGCAGTAAACCATAACAGTAAACCAGAGGAATAAAACTATACAATTGTGCATTGAATCAACTCTATTTAATATTTTTAACATGATTATCAATTTTTTGGATTTGAAATTAGTTGAATTTCTAAATTCCACCACGGTTAATACAAAAAAACATATGTTTAGATGGGTGTGTCAATCCATGTATCATCTACATTAACACTACTGGGTCAAAAAACATTCATTAATGCTATATAAACTACTCAATCATTAAGCAAACATCAAACATATCCAATATAATCACAATTTTAAATACTAGGAAAAATAATGATCTGTACAGGAGGTGCACCATCCGCACCGGTGGTGCAACTCCTTGCGCCACCATTCATAGAATATTGAGAAAGAAAAAATAAGTTGATTAATTATATAAGCAAATACCTTAACTAGCGATCATAACGAGCATAAAAAGGTTTATTAGAAAGTATGGTTTCATCAATTCAAAACACTCAAACATCCTTGTCGACGGTGATGAGTGTTCGTCACCACATCGCAGTGGAGGTGGTGCTACTTCGTGAGGACGTAGACGCTGACATAATTAGACTCGTACGATTCCGAGACTGCGTTCCAGCTGCTTGGAGATTGTTTATCTCCACCGCCGTGCACGGTGCCCGGATTAATTAGACGGATCCTATATTTGAAGCGGAGAATAGCAAGATTATTAGTATTAAAGAAGGGAAAAATGATTTCTGTTCAAGAGAAAAAACATAGAAGAATCTCGGCGGATGAATTGAGGAGGAAAATAAGGAAAAATGGAGAATTAGAAAAGAATCGCGATGGGTCAGTGGAGGAGAAGAAGAAGGCAGATCAATTAGGGATGAACAATAATTGGGGATGAATTGAAAAGAAAGTTGAATCAAAGAGCAACAATGGCGAGAGGTGAGAGAATGGCGAGAGCAAAAATGAGGAAGTGGGTAATTGCATAATTTATACTTCGGGTCAACAATATGGGTCGGATTTTGGGTGCAACTTGCACCCAGTTGCATACAATCATTTGCCTACGTATATAATAAATGTTTACATATATAATAGATATATGTATATAATAGGAGAATAGCAAGACACTAAAATTGTAAAAAAATAAGTAATTTATAAAAAAACTAAGACACAACAATAAAAATGATAGTAAAAAAGATTGAGAGCTTTAAGGTGGAATAGGTAACGTTGCCTTTTATATACATTAATAAAAAATAATTTATCCAAATTTTAAGAAAAAAGTAACCAAATATTCTAAACTATAAATTATTCTTAATTTATATCTATATGCATATATAATAGATATGTATATAGTTGGAGAATAGCTAGACATTAAAATTGTAAAAAATTATATAAATAATTAATAAAAAATTAAAACACGTAAAGGCACCAATGCCTTTTATACAATAATAATAAAAAAAATAACTTATCCAAACTTTAAAAAAAAAAAACTAACAAAATATCCCAAACTATAAAATATCCTTAATTATATCCTAAACTATAAAATATCCTTAATTATATCCTAAACTATAAAATATTCTTAATTATAGACTCTATTAAAATAAATTATTTGATTATATATATGATTCAGTTATATATATTTTTATAACTCAATTATACATATTATTATTCATATTTGAAACATTTATGACTGGATTTAAAATTTTAAACTAAATCACAACACGAGTTAAGGTTATTTTCGTCATTTTTAGTATTTTAACATTTTTTAATAAAAATAAGACATTATAAAAATTGTCAAATCCATTTAGATATATAAAAAGTTTTATCCAAAATTTTATTACTCCTATTTTGTTCAAAACTTTTAGTCTAAAATAAATTTTAAATATAAATTTTAGTTAAGAGTAAAAAATTTATTAGTATAAGTTAAGATATAGTGGATAATTATTGAAATAATTTTTTATTATTTTATTTTATTTAGTGATAAGGATAAAATATATCGGATGTACCGTGCTAATCATTAAAATAATTTTTATTAATTTATTTTATTTAGTGATAAGTATAAAATATATTGCATGTAGTTTAACTCTTAAGTTATTTATATTTTTAAAATTTTTAATTTTACAAAAATTTTACGGGAACACTTTCGTAAGATGGATAAAAAGTAAAAATATTTTAATAAAAAATGATATTCGAATTAATAAAAAGTATTAGTGATGTAGTGAATTTTAAATAATACTTTTCCAATAAAAATTTACAATATCTTTAATAAAAGTGATAATTATTTAAGAAAACGAAAAACCAATCTCAGGTAAGAGGGTCTCATACAAGTGTTTACACTTTGAATTTAACATTATATTATAATAATGTAAAATTAGAATTCGACTAAATTTTAAATAAAAGTAAAAGTATAATTAAAAATAAAATTATTCCAATTATATTGGTGTTATTAAGTAAAAATTTAATTAATATTCACTCTAAATATCAATTTCATGATGAATTTTGTTAAGGACAAAAATTTGTGTCATATTATATCATGGATTAAGTTATGCAAAGCGAATTAAAAATGATTAAATATTTTTTATATGATACTTAATTGATTAAAAGTGGTTGTCATCCAATAAAATTATTTTATACTCCCTCCGTCCATCCTCAATATATTCATTTGCTTTTCGCACGTGGATTAAGGAATACTATTATTTTATGTGTAGTATGTAGTTATATTAGTGGAGGGTGTAGGTCCCATATTTTATTTGTATTAGTGAAGGGTGTGGGTCCCATAATTCAAAAAGGGAAATTGATAGTTAAGGATGAACGGCCCAAAATGATAAAATGGATAGATTGACAGTGGATGGAGAGTATATAATTTGTAAAAAAAATAGAATGTGATAACTTATCAATGAAAAATAATACAATTTCTCCATAGATGGAAATCTTTATCTATATTAATATATGAACTCTGAAATAAAATATATTAGTTGAAATTCAAATCAACTACTCCAACAAGTATGTAGTAGTCACAATAAGATAATATACGGATACTGAAATATAATATATAGTTCAAATTCAAATCAACTACTTCAATAAGTACTGTATGTAGTCACAATAAGATCATTGCACTTTCTTTTTGTAATTAAGTTTTCGTTAAAGGTATTATTTTATTTATCGTACGAATTATTTATGAAATTGTTTAATTGGATAATTTTCAGGTAACATATTTTATTAAAAAAATCATTATGATATCATATTTTATTAAAAAAATCACAAATATAACTCTGCAGTGAATAGAAAATGATAATGCTCATTAACTCATATGAAAAAATAAATAATTAATAAATGTGAACATTTTTTTGGAACCGAGGAAGTATAATTTATTACAAATATGTTTTTAAGGAATAGTAAAAATAGTAGTAGTATAAATTACCCATATTTAAAAAAAATTATTATATGAGTTTGGTAGTCACATTTTAATTATTTCTACACTACATGAAAATAATTCCACTTAATTCACCTACTTTTTTTATTAAAAATCATTTTGTTTATTCAGTAAATATAAATTTTTTTAATGAAACAATTATTAACTTTTGATATTTACTGTAAAAATATATAAATAAATGGGTCAAAACTTCTTTGCTTTTACATTGAAAACTTAGGAGCTAAAAGCAAATAGATATTATTCATATTCTCAAACAAATTCAACATTCATCTTTAGTCTATCCTGTATGAATAGTCATGAGACCAAAACTATACCATCTCTTTAAAAAAAATTTGATAGACACCCAAAAATTTTAAAACCACTTATTTACTTATTTGGAATATATAAATTAGGGGCAATTATGCAGTTCACCTGGTGCAATCATGCACCAAAGACTTTATATGTTAAATTTAGAATATATTTGTAATTTTACATTTACTTTTTAATTTTTTAAATTTAAATCTAAGGGTGAGATTTAACTAATCTAAGATTTAAAGGTGCAAATCTTCCAGATGCACCGGTGCACCAAAGTAAGACTCATAAATTAGAAGGTAATTGTAGAACAACACTTATTTTTTTATGAATTATGCGCACAAATCCCTTATATTACATATATTTTTTTTATATAATATACAATATTATTACGATAAAAATTTTAAATTATTTCGTGCATCACACGGGTGTTTTATTAGTATTACTAATAGAATCATTATGTAAATTTTCAATGGAATATATTAGCAACAGAAATATTTGAAAATTAAATTGGATTTATGTTGATAAAAATTTTACCAATTGTTGAAGGTGAGAATTCACGTATTTGAAGCTCTGATTTATGTGAAAATTGAGTACGATTTGGTCTTAAATCGAGGCAAATCGGGATGTGTATGGAAAAGCCACAAATAAGATGTTACTGAGGTTGTTTGAGCATAATTTCGCAGGAAAACAGGTTAGAAGTGATAAGAATCGAAAAATACGAATTTCAAGGTTGTTGCTTGACTAGAAGGGAGTTGCTTGACTAAGGCAGTTTGGTCAGCAGCGGTCGAGCAAGTCAAGTGGAGAAGTTTAGTTTACAGACATGTTGCTCGACCACTGCTCGACCAAAGCCGAGTTGCTCAAACAGAGCGACATGATCGATCAGCGTTGCGAATTTCCAGATTTGAAGGGTTTTACACCTTCAGTGCGTGTATGTGATTGTTTTTACTAAAAAGCCCAGTAAAGTTCTATAAGGAGAGTTTACAAGTATAAAAGGGATGTCGTTTACATCAGAAAGAGAGTTAGATTCCACATTTATCCTACACCACATCCAAACCCTAACTCCATCCGGAGGAGCTGTAGAGAGAGATTCGTTTGTTGAATCAAGTGGAGAACCAAGTGAAGATTCAAGACAGAGCGAGATGCGACTACTCCAGCATATAGGGTTTTATTTCGTTTCTTAATTTATCTTGTAATTTTCCAGACTATGTGTAAGATCTATACAACCACCATGACCATTCTTCGCAGCATCATGGACTAGAATCGCTTTGGTAGTTCTAGGGTTTATGAAGGTTTTACTAGTTAATTAAACTTTCATGTGTATACTCCGTACAACATAACTTGTGGTTTATTTTATATATAACTATGCATTTTTAATTCATATTCACGGTCGTTTTGTGCATCTTCAACTGTTATATAGAGTCTTAATATATATCTTGGTTGTTAATTGAGCGCATTCACTGCTGAACAGGATTCCATGTTATGATTCTAAGTGAGGGGACTCCTAAGTTTCATTAGAACTATCATATATAAATACTTGTTAATTGAATCTAATTCGGGTTAATAAGTAAGATTAAGAGGATAATTTTATAGTACATATAAAAGGAGATCATATCGGGTTAGAGTACTAAGTGCACGAGAAATAATTGATACTGATAGTACCTAAAAATGGGGGGTGAAATTATATCTCTTGCTTCGAGGTAATTCACACGTGTTACACACTTATTTACTTGTGTCTATAGGGTAGATTTACAGGGCTTAGTAATGCGTCCATATTCCACAAGGCAGAATCAGATAGTATACATGAAAGGGAAATTAATGAGTGAAACTGGATTGCCCTAAGAGCTACATGTTCTCTCACTTGATCATTTTCGTTGATTTTTTATTGCTTGTCTATTTTATTTGATATTTAATTTTGTTTAGTAGTTGATTAATTATTCCACAACTTAAATTACCAATCTTAGTCTTAATAAATTAGTTTATAATTAAATTAATAATATTCCATCATTTGGGTTTGATAATATAACTTGGTCGCTTATATAATCTACACTAATATCCTTCATACTTGGGGATTAATTGTGTATTAAGAAAATGCTCAACAAGTTTCTGGCACCATTGTTGGGGACGATAATTGTTATTGATTTTATTAATTCTAGTTTAATTGAGATTATTCCATACTTGTTTTTATTTTTGTGACGTTGAATTTTTCTTAGGTGTATGCACACTAAATCAAAAGGAGCTACACTAGAGCCTTTTGATCCGAAAATAGGAGTGTCATCTAAGAAAAAAAGAGCAAAGAAGAAGAACAAGAACAAGAACGTGGAAACAACAGATTCTCTTGATCTAGGAGTTGAAGTTGAAAAGTTAAGCTTGGGAGTGACTGAAACTGTAGCTGATTTAAATACAGAAATAGAAGCAGTCAACATGGCCGCAGATGGGCAAAATCCCAATAATGTTGCTATCTGCGAGGTTTTAAAAAATAACGGGGAAGGCAACTTGGGGCTATGAGGAGCAATGGTGCCGATGCAGATTTTAAACTTCAACATGAGCATCTTAATAAGTTCCTGAGTTATGCAAGCACTCAAAAAAGCGCAAGAAATAAAGAGGATGTGAGGAGAATTGTGCTATTTAAATTCTTGCTTACTGAAAGAGCGAGAGACTGGTATGACACTCTTAGTACTGCAGACTGCACTACATGGGAACAACTTAAGGTAAAATTCTTGGAGAGGTACATGCCACCTTCAAAGGTGTTTCGTTTGAAGCAAGATATTCATTAGTTTGTGATTAATCAAGTTGAGAAGTACCATGAAGCTTGGGATAGATTCAAGGGCATGCTTAGAAGGTGCCCACAACATGGATTTTCAAAAGCTCAATACATTAGCATCTTCTACACCCATTGAGGCCAAGAAACTCTTTGAGGATATTTCGATGAATTCAAGAGATTGGCCAACTGATAGAGTAAGAGGCACCTATATACTTGGAAAGGTAGTGCACGTTGAACATATGATGGTGAAGTCAAGTAGGGAAGATGAGATCATCTCTAGCTTGGCTAATATCAACAAGCTACTCGAGTCTCAGCAGAAGCAGATTACGGAGTTGTCACAAAGAGTACCAATGATGCAAAAACAGGATGTTGGTGAAGAGAAATCTATCTAAGAAGAGTTAGAAGAGACAAACTATGTCATGGGACAAGTATTCAAGAAACTAGGTATTAAAATCAAGGAAACAAGAATCATCAAGAGAACTACAACAATCGTGGTCCCCCGGGTAATTATCAAAATCAAAGGAGGCCTAAATTTTCATGGAGTAATCTGAATGCAGCTATGCAACCTCCTATTGGTGTTGATCTAGGTGCTAATACTGATGAAGAAAAACTTGGCTTCGGGATACAGTGAACCGATATATAGGTAGAAATGATGCAAGGATGTATCGTCTCGAAGCAAAGATAGATTCCAACCATGAGAAGTTATCAAAGCAAATGAAAGACCTTACTTTGTTAATGGGAGAGATTGCGGGTAATGTTAATAAGCTGACGCAGACAATTGAGAAGGGAAAATTCTCATCTCAAAGAAAACTAACCCAAAAGTTTGCAATGCCATCACATTGAGGTCAGGAACACAGTATGAAGGTCCAATGATCCTAGTGGGAGAAAACAGAGATAGAATGTCCCCACTCGACCACAGTTCGACCAAACCACTTGGTCGAGCAATGGTCTAGCAGCACATATTGGAGCTGAAAAATGCTATTCCGTTTATAGGTCCTCTGCTAGACCAAGATCACATTGCTCGACCAGACTACTCTGGTCGAGCAGTGGTCGAGCAACCACTTTCTGGACTGAGAAACACCATTCTGTTTAGTGGTACCTTGCTCGACCAAAATGACGTTGCTCGACCAGACCACTCTAGTTGTACAATGGTCGAGCAACCCCGTCTAGCTCACGTTTCAGCTCAGAACACTATACCTAATGTTCAGAGCACTCCAGTACTATCACATGAGCAGAATACTGAACTTATAATTGAGAAGAAGTTGGAAAGAGCGAAAAAATAGAGAGCCGAGAAGGACAAGCTGAAGGAGGTGGAACGTGATGAGTGGGGAATCCCAAACTTTAAGGTACCTCCTCCGTTGGAAGAAAAGTTCAAGTGTTTTATGATATCATGAACAAGATAAGCTTTAACATTCCTTTCTCCGAAGAAATAATAGAGATGCCATACTATGCATGATTCCTTAAGGATATCATTTTGTAGAAGAGGAGCTTGAATGGAGTTGAAATGATTAATCTCTCTGAGAACTGCAGCTCGATCATTCAGAGGAAGTTTCCAGCAAAGTTAAAGGATCCAGAAAGCTTCACTATTCTATGTGAAATTGGAAAAGGGCCAACACGATGAGCTTTTGTGTGACCTTGGTGCAAGCATCAACTTGATGCTCTTGTCTATATTCAAGAAGCTATGTTTGGAGGAGCTTGCTCGGACGATAGTTGCTCTAAAATTGGCGGATAGGTCCATGACCTTTTCGAAGGGTGTTATTAAAGATGTGCTTGTGAAAGTAGAGAAGCTTATCTTTCTTGTGGATTTTCTCGTATTGGAGATGAAAGATGACAAGGATAATTTTCCTCTTATCTTGGGGAGATCATTTCTTGCTACTGCTAGAGCTATGATTGATATACAAAAGGGGGAGCTTAGACTGCAGATAGATAAAGAAGAAGTGTTGTTCAACCTTGACAAAGCAATAAAGATGCCTATGGAGACGCAGTGCAACAACATTGATATGGTGGAGGAGATCGTGAAGGAAGATATGTTCTTGATCTTTTCTAAGGATCCTTTAGAGATATGTTTGGCGGAGTCTCTTAATTTTCCCACCACGGAGCTTGACGAGCTCTCTAATAAGGTATGTATTGAATTCCTTAAAAATTTACTTGCTTTGGGTGATGACAGGTATGAACCGAAAAGGATCCAAGATTGAAGATGTCAAGTGGACTAGGAATTATTTGCCATTGAATAAAGAGAGCACAACTAAGGAAGAAAAGAATGAGGAGTTGAAACCACTACCGGAGCACTTGAATTAGGCGATAATGAGACTTACCAGGTAATTGTATCTTCTTCTCTTACGGATGATCAACTTGAAGAGTTGTTAGATGTACTTAGAAAGTATAAGTCTGCTGTTGGTTGGTCTTTTGATGATTTGAAAGGGATTAATCCACCATATTGCATGCATAAGATAAGGTTGCTAGATGAGTCTAAGGGGTGTATTCAGAATAATCAGAATGTGAACCATGCGATTCAAGAAGTAATTAAGAAGCAAATACTAAAGTGGTTAGACGCAGGAATTATTTATCCAATTAGTGATAGTCCCCATGTGAGTCCATTGCATGTTTTAGCTAAGAAGGGGGCATGACTATTGTGAAGACTGAGGATGGAGAGACGTTAGCCACTAGGATTCCTATGGGGTGGCGTGTGTGTACGGATTATAGGAAGCTAAATAAAAATACATGCAAAGACCACATCCCTCTTCTTTTCATGGATCAAATGTTAGATAGTCTTGCAGGGTACGAGTTTTATTACTTTTTGGATGGGTACTCGGGTTATAATCAAATTATGATTGCACCCGAGGATCAAGAAAAGACTACTTTTACTTGTCCTTGTGGGACCTTTGCCTTTAGAAAGATGTCTTTTGGATTGTTTAATGCACCTGCAACTTTTCAGAGATGCATGATGGCCATAATTGATGGGTTGGTAGAAAAGATCATGGAGGTGTTCATGGATGATTTTTCTGTATTTGGTTTCTCCTTTGATATTTGTTTATCTAAATTTCTACTATTTTGAAGAGATATCAAGAAATTAATCTTGTCTTGAATTGGGAGAAGTGTCACTTCAAGGTGAGAGATGAGATTGTTTTGGGGCATCATGTTTCAACCAAAGGATTGCAGGTTGATCGTGCAAAGGTGGTGGCCATTGAGAAGCTTCCACCACATACGAATGAGAGAGGAATGCAGTCCTTCCTTGGACACGCCGAATTTTATAGAAGATTTATCAAAGACTTCTCGAAATACTCCAACCCTCTGTCTTATATACTTGAAGAAGATGTGCCTTTTAACTTTGATGAAGAATGTTTGATTGTTTTTCAGGTTTTGAAGGAGACACTTATAAGATATAACTGCACCTATCTTGATCACACCGGATTGGACTCAGCCTTTTGTACTTATGTGTGATGCAAGTGATTTAGCACTTGGAGTGGTGCAGGGCAATTCATAGATAAAAAATTCTGCACCATCTACTATGAGAGTAAATCTTTTGATGCAGCATAAAAAGAACTACACTGTCACCGAGAAGGAGTTTCTAGCTGTAATGTTTGCATTCAATAAGTTTCGTCAGTATTTGGTGAGGATGAAGACTATAGTGCACACAGATCATTCTGCGATCCGGTACTTAATGGAGAAGAAGGAAGCGAAGCCAAGGATCATTAGATGGATCCTTCTTCTGCAAGAGTTTGATATAGAGATCAGAGATAAGAAGGGTACGAATAATGTGTTGGCGGATTACCTATCAAGGTTGGAGACAAAGGAGCATTGTGATAACTCTTTCAAATACATTGAAGAGATGTTTCCTGATGAGAAGATTATGACGATGTTTGCTGAAAGAGCAGAGAGAGCTTGTGTAGTCGCTGCTCAAGGAATGGATCCATTGTACACTGATTATGTTAATTACAATGCATTAGGTGAAATTCCTAAAGGTCTGAATACATATCAACTCGTGAAGTTTAGAAGAGATGTTGAGACCTTCATATGGTATGATCTGTTTGTATATAAGATTTGTACGGATTCTATCATCCGTAGGTGTGTGCCCGAGATGGAGATAGAGAGCGTGCTCGATTTTTGCCAGGCACAACCTAACGGGGGGCACTTTGGAGCTCAAAAGATTGCATCAAAGGTACTTCAATATGCTCTTTATTGGCCTACCTTACTTAACGATTGTGAGTGCTTTGTAACGACATGCGATAGATGTCAAAGGATGGGAAATATAAGTAGAATGTATGAGATGCCACTTCAGCTGAGCATTGTTGTAGAGATCTTTGATGTGTGGGGAATTGATTTTATGGGGCCATTTTCCACATCTAATGGATTTCTCTACATCCTTCTAGCTGTTGATTATGTGTTGAAGTGTGTGGAAGCAGTTCCAACTCACTTGAATGATGCTAGAACCGTGCTTTCTTTCTTGAAGAAGCATATTTTTGCCCACTATGAAGTTCCTAGAGCACTTATGAGTGATGGAGGTACTCACTTTGTCAATAAGTTGATAGAGAAAGTACTTAAGGATTATGATGTTAAGCGTAGGGTTACTACGCCCTATCATCCTCAAGCGAATAGGCAAGTCGAAGTCTCCAACCACCAAGTGAAGCAAATTTTGAGGAAAGTAGTTGGAACAAATAGAAGAGATTGGGCTATGAAGCTTGATGATGCTTTACTGGGGTTCCAAACTGCATACAAGACTGTGCTAGACATGTCACCTTATCAAATTGTCTATGGGAAGTCGTGTCACTTACCCGTAGATATTCACCATAAGTCTTTTTTAGTAGTAAGAAGTTTGAACTTGTCTATTGATAAGCAAAAGGAGTTGAGGATGAGTCATATCAATCAATTGGATGAGCTCAGAAATCGAGCTTACAAGAACTCGATGATCTACAAGGAGAGGATGAAGAAGTGGCATGACTCGAATATCACTTTCAAGGTGTTCAAGCAAGGAGATGAGGTGTTATTCTTTAACTCTCGTTTGAAGCTTTTTGCAGGAAAATTAAAATCAAAGTGGATGGGACCGTTCCTTATCCATAGAGTCTGTGGAGGGGGGAGTTTTGAGATTATAGACAAAGATGATGACATCATTGTGACGAATGGGTGTCGTTTGAAGCAATTCAAGTCACCGAATGAGGCTCGCGTTATTTTTGTTGACACCTTAGATTGAGTTGGTACCGTCGTGACTCTTCGACATTAAACATGAGCGCCTGTTGGGGGCTTTCCCTCCCATTTTATTACTTTATATATTTCGCATGAGTAAGAAATTTTTATAGTTAAGATGCTTACGTATCGGCAATTACATCTCTTTACAAACATAGTTTTAACTTAAGTTTTTACTAAGTTTGGGGGGTGTGATGTACTTACCTCATCTTAGCACCAAGAGTAAAATATTTTCTTTGTAACGTTTGTTAGGGGAGTTGATTTTTTACGGCAAATTAAAACTTTAATTGGTGTTGGTATGTCGATTTTTTTTTGCAATTTTCCTAATGTTCAGTGGAGTTTTATTTATTGCGTAGTTTGCGAAGCCATATACTAGAGTTATTGAGTCTAAATTTTGAATCTAGCTATCATTTTGGTCCGTTATGATATTTAATGTCGTATTAGAGTCTGAGCTTTCAAGGGATGAAGAAAATCACAAAAATTGGAGCTTCAGGAAGCTGTTCGACCATGTTCATTGTTGCTCAACCAAATGGAGTTGGTCGAGCAAAGCTCCGAGAAGCCAATTCTGTTTACAGACAGGTTGCTCGATGTTCTTATCCCCATTTTTGGTTAAAATGATGTAGAGTAAGAGAACTCTATTGTTGTTGTAAACGTAGTGACCAAGTAATAAAATTTATAGAATATCATCCCAAGGGAAAAGTAAAATCAAGGTGTATCCGGATTTGCCTTTAATCATGCTTTGTAAAAGTGATAGAATTTGAGTTTTGATTTTAGACTAACAATTATGCTAAGCAATTAACTAGAAAAGCAAGTAATGACTATGATTATCAAAGAACAAAGATGAAATGGAATGATTGAAATAGATCTTAGAAAGAATGCAAGACTAACCACAATCCAAGTCAAGGTAGTATCCTAGATATGCAAGACTCTAGTAGCAAACATCATCAATAATGGACTAGAAGCAATCGCAATTGTACCCCTAATCCCTATGGCCAAGGTGACTAGGTTCTCATCCTTTTTACAAGATTAAATTCCCTTATATTGGTTTTATTATTAATTCCCATTAAGGTACTACGACTCTAAGTTTGTTCTTCTCATTCAATTACTCAAATGTCCTCTTATAAGTGTTCTAAGCATTCAAAGGGTATAACTTACCTCTCCTCATACTAACATGCATGTTCATTTCACTAATTGATTCAATTCACCCCTAACATATAACATCGAAATGGCCATCCTAACATCATGTGTATAGAAATCAATCACATAATTAATAAAATGAAACATGAATCACAATTTATAAGAAAAAATTCATCATCAATTCAATTTACTACTAAAAATCTCACAAATCTAGTTTAACGTCAACTCATCATGTGGCTAGCCTCAAAAGAGGTCTAGCCACCAATAATCATCTTACAAACCTTACAAAGTTCATAAAATGCTATTGCTAACTTCAAATCAAAAGAAATGCAAAATAAAAGAAGAAGTTCTTCCCTTGCGATTAAGAGTTGATCTCCTTCCTTCATAATCTTTCCACTCTTATAGGCCTCAAATCTCTCTAAGGATGGTGTGGTTTAAAGATGTATGGATTGAATTATTGAATCAAAATGATAGAAATGAATGAATTTGGTGGATTTGAATGTAGGAGAGAGTGTGTGTGTGTAGATATGGTGTGGTAGTGTGTGTTTTGATTCAATAACTGCTCAAATGGGACTCTCTCCCATAAATCGCGCTCATTTTGGACCTTTATACCCCTTGGACTCTTCTAGAACACATGAAAAACTTAATCTGGAATCTACACAACTCAACTCGAGCAGCAGAGCTCGACTCGAGTTGGCTCCAATTTCTCGATGTGTTTCTATGTGTGACGAAGCTCGACTCGTGTGCTGTGCACGGCCTCGGCATGGGCGTGTAGCTATTTCTGATGCCCACACATGGCCTCCTGTTATAGGCCCGTGTGTGGCACACGGTGCGAGCTTGAACACTAGCTCGACTCGAGCTTGGTCAATTCCTATCCACCTTCTTCGTTTCAGCTCCCAACTCCATTTTGCTCCGTTTTTGACCTGTTTATATACATTAAATATCATTTCCACACATTTATCAATCTGTACACACTTCTCCTGATTAACATGATTCTCTATCAAAAGTTACACAAATACGGATAAAACATCCAAAAATCCACAAATAAAGACACTAAAATTTAGGTGAAAATGACGACGATCAACCCCCCAAACTTAAAGTGTTGTTCGTCCTCGAACAACTAAAAATGATAATAAAAAGAGGAGTAATTTTCACTTAGAAAAATACCTAACGAACATAAGCCACAACACATCACAAGTAATAAGGACTACAAAATCATATTAAGTATTCCTACAACAATCAAACTCATAACATGAAGAATTAGCAAGTTCAATTTCAAGAAAACAAAAGAGTAATCAAATTCCTTCCAATCCAAGCCTCTCATACGATATCACATTCACTCAACACTCTATGAAATATGGTTAAACAACACTCATCAAGTGGTTAAAATCGACGCACTATAGGCTTGCTCATGGACTATGTTCACAAGTCACCCTAGTTTCAAAACGTGATAAAAAAAGTCTTTATCTTTGGATGTAACGTTAGGATCTTTGGATGGGTAGGAAGAATTTGGATAATAGTGACTATTCAAGTACAGATAATCGAAGAAATGATTCTTTTCTCCAACATCTTCACTTTCAATCTTCCTCCCTTTTTCAAATATTCATAAACACTAAACATCATCATACCATGGATTCATTGAGCTTCTTTTGAATTGCATACTTACTTTTCTTGACTTTTGATGTCCTTGAGCATATTTTTATAATTTTTGCTCCTTTTTCCTTTAGTTGAAGTTGCATATGCATTTAACTTGAGATCTTTCATCCTTTTCTTGATTCACCATTTCCTTCTTTTCTTGCACATTTCTCACATCAATCTTTATCAATCATCATCTCCTCAATCACCCACATAAAAAGATTTTATATATAAAGCATAAGTGGGTATTCAAGGCTAGTAATGTGCTAAAATCACAAAGAAAAGGCTTATAGGCTCAACTTGGCTTACTAAGGATAATGTTTGGGTAAGGAAATTTATGGTTATGACTTCACATAACAAGGATGGCCTAAAATCATATCACAAATTTCAACCATTCGGGCTTCATTCCTATAGTCCATGAGCAAATTCTAGTTTGTCTAAATTCAACCGGTCCTCTCATCAAGAATTAACCATGGAGGCACGATTGAGGCTCAACTATCACAAGCTTTTTCTTGGACCAAAAAGAACACTAATTAACCTTCACACTTCTCAAAATTAAACAAATTATTTAATTCATGTCACAATTTCAACTAGGAGAAATCATTAACATGTTTGCCATCACCTATCACAAATAGTGCATCATAGCTCACATTCAAAAACATTTAACACATTTCCAACACATACCACTAAACCAAACTATACAAGAATTAAAATCACAAACATAACACATAAACAAAGACTCACCAAACAAGAAACATAACAAAAACATATAACATACATAACAAAAATCATCCATCTCAAGAATTTAATGCACATTAATTCAACATCCATAACAAATAAGTTCAATCAACCCATCACATCCAAATTATGAAAAAGCAAACTAAAATACCAAAATAAAGGAATAAAAACTGCATTAAACTAAAATAAAACCCAAAATGTAAACCTCCCAAATACAAAACAAATGAAGTACAATCCAATCCAACCATATCAATCAAAATGTCTAACATAACCCAAATGAACTAATAGAAGTGACTAGCACTAAAATAACTCTCTTCATGGCTCCGGAGGTGGAGGTGGAGGTTGATGATATGGATTTCATGGCACATAGGCGCGAGGAGACGTTGAAAATTGAAAATTGAACATCATAGTCATCATCTCCTCCATGTTGTTGGAATGCGCTCAAGATTGCTCTTCGTAATACTACCTACAACTTTGTCCATCCTGAAGCTCTTGAATATGCGTCCCATGCAATTGTTGTGTCTCTCGAATCTCCCTAAGTTGTGCTCCATACAATTGTTGTGCTTGTCTTATCTCTCTCACCTCATCTTCCATAAAGTTCCATCTTAAATTCCCAACTCCAAGATCCATTTGTTGTTGTTCCTATTGCTCTTTTTCTTCAAACTGTGGTGGATCCGGTGCTTGTTCTTCAAACTCCACATGATGATGTGGTGGTTCCTCCTCCTCTCATTCAATCATAGGTACAGGCTCAGCTCTGAGATTAGCCAACTCCACGTTTTCCTCAACCCTCATTTGATGGAGTACCCCCTCCAATCCTTCTCGATTTTGTCTATAAACTCTCTTACAACCCTGGAGTGATTGGTACTTGCCATTGCCAAATTTGCATACTTTTTATTGGTATAAACTGTAGTAAGCTTTGGAGTTGGCAGAGGAAACGGAGCACCCTTATCTTACCTTAAACAGTATCGGTTCCTAACTGAAGACAAGAACTCCATCCTCATAAGCTGATTATAATTAACCTCATCACTCGTCATCATATGATGCATCCCTGTAAGATTCACACCTAAGCCTTGAGCTATCATCGTGACTATTCCTCCGAGTATTATCCCCTGAGAAGTTTGTCTCTTAGCCACTCTCTCGGCGTGCTGAACAAAGTGTGCTGCCATATTAAGTTGTAGCTCACGATATAGACAAAACATAATGTACAACTGCCTTTCAACCACTGCTCACTTTCAAATCTTCCCAAAATAGTACTCGAGATAATTTTCTCAAGGTACCTCATTATAGGGTTTCTTATTGCAATTCCTTTAGATGCACTGGGGATATACTCTTGCTGCTCTGTTCCATCATTCACTAATCGCTTCCACCAATCTTGTTGGTTAAACCCTCCTCCTTCGTAGTAGCTTCTGTGACCTTGACATGGCGGGCATCCCATGAATCGATTCAATTCAGGTAGAGTGATTTCCCTTCTCATTTCGTTGTTTAATTGGAAAATAAGGGACACTGGGAATTTATACCTATCATTTTTCACCTCAAGAATACTCAAAAACTCCGCTGTAAGATGTAGATAAGTTGGTGGTCTCTTATCAAAGAATGCCTCCATTTCTTTCCTCCTAAACAATGTCCTGAAATCTTCTTCTATTCCAAGTCCCACCATAGTCGTGGTGTCTTGGAATCGAGTTGGTTTAACCTTTGGATGAATTGTTTGTCAACGGAGCGCGTACTTCCCCCATCCTTCTTCAAACTCTACATCAAAATAGTATGGGTGAATCCCATCTTCCATCATTTGAGCATCAAGATTAGCAAGTTCCCTCTCATCATCAACATCGATGAAATCCTCATTCCTTGCTCGCCTTCTCCTTTCAGCCATCTACAACATTCATCACACAAAAAGTAAATTCAATGTTCTAACCAAGGAATAATAATGATATAAACATAGATTTAACATTTGTCATTCAACTAAGTGTAAACTCTAAACATGTATCCTTTATCACTTTATTACGATAACACACTTTTAAACACCATCACTCTAATTCCACAATTCCTATTCCTCTTTAAAGCAACTAGCAACAATCTTCATTTTACCACATTTACATAATCCTCATATTCATATGAAATTCCTCAAAGATGATCTCAATTATCAAATCAATGCTCATAATGCATATATGATTTCAAAATTACACAAAACTCTCGTTTAGGCATTTCTTCAAACACTTGGCATGCACAATATTTCAATATATTTTCACCTAGAAACCAACTAGCCTCATGCCCAAATCCTTAACACCTAAATACTATTTCATGACAATCTTATCCTCATACAAGTATTCCCAATCAATCTGACACATAACAATCATCCACTTTAACCAAAGTAAAAAATTCTCAATTTCTATTTCTCATGAACCCTAATTTTTGCACAATTTCAAACAATCCAACAATAGAACTAGAAAATGCATTTTTAACAATCATAAACATGTTCCCAACTCACTAAAGAACAAAGCCTATGCATCAATTTGCTCAATTTCTACCAAAATCCCAAAATGTAAGGGTTAGGGCTCATACCTGTGCAATTTTGACCTGAAGGATGTTTTGATGTTTGGAAATGATGAAATTCACTCTTAATCACTCAATCTTACCTCAAATCGAATATTTATGGAGAATTTCTTGAAGGATGAAGTGTATTTGCAGTGGGGTAAACCCTTCAGTGCGTATGGGATGATTGGATGTGTGCAACCTGTTCTGAAATTGGGCTTTTAAAATATGACTTCGAACACGACATGGCTCATGTTTTACTACACAGCTCGTGTTTCTGGCATCGACATGGCTCGTGTTCTGCACTCGCCCATTGCTCAGGCGAGTAGATGTTTCTGATGCTCGAACACTGCCTCGTGTTACAGGCCCGTGTTCTGCACACGAGGCTTGCCGCCGCACAAGATATGACTAGTGCGTTGCACACGGCTGCATCCTGGGCGCGTACACGATTCAGATGCTCGCACACGGCCTCGTGTACAGGGGCGAGCTCTGCACACAAGGCGTGTTTTTGTACTCTGTTTTGCCCTTTTTCGAGTTCCGAACCCTATTTTCTCTTGTTTAAACACTTCAAATACACCCTATATATGCTCTCAAAGTCATCACAACCATTATCTCCACAACTATGATCAAATAATGGATTATCATGCACTTCGACACCACCAAACATGCCAAAACAAACCAAACTCATGAGAAAATTTTAAAATTTACCTATTTTACACAAGATTTACACAAGACAACCACTCGATCAACATGATACAAATCAAGCACACTCAAGTGGTGAGTCACACCACAAACTTTTCCCCCCCAAACTTAAATCAAAACAAGTTTAGAATTAAGATTGCAAAAAGTGGCGAGGCTTACCCTTGTAGTTTCCATCAATGATCTTTATACAATTACCTTGCGATGACATATGTGCACTCTACTCCAATATTCAAGTATGGCCACCACGCACTTTCCCCCCAAACTTAAATTAACACAAGTGTTAAAATTTAAGTTTACAAAAAGTGGTGTGACATACATCTTCATTCCCAATCTAGCACACATTGTCTCCTTCATATGCTTTTTTCTCAACGAGCACATTCCACCTACATACCAAACTACAAAAAAATAATTAAAAATAAACATAAAATAAAACCTACTCTACTAAACAATCAAAGAGTTTCAAGAAGATATGGCATCCACAGACACTATCTCCTTTTGAGAAGGAGATAGGTAATGTTTCGCCTGGTGACCATTCACTACAAACTCATTATTAGGACTCTTTAGCTTAATGTATTCTCACTTAACACCTCAAGCACTTCAAATGGCCCCATCCATTTAGACATTAGCTTCCCGGGAAACAACTTAAGTCTCGAATTGAATACAAGAACCTTGTCTCCGGGAGCAAACGTCTTTTTCTTCACTTTAGCATCATACCATCTCTTCATATTCTCTTTGTAAATGATAGAATTATCAAATGCTCTTCTTCTAAACTCCTCAAGCTCAACTAATTTCAACAACCTTGTTTGGCCACTCTCCCCTTCATCCATATTAAAGCGTTTAATAGCCCACAATGCACGGTGCTCCAATTCTACGAGAAGATGACAAGCTTTTTCATAGACCAATTGATAAGGTGACACACCAAGGATGGTCTTAAAAGCCGTTCGATATGCCTATAAGGCATTGTCGAGCTTTTCCGACCAATTCTTTCTACCCCCATTGATTGTCTTCTCCAAAATTAACTTGATTTGATGGTTCGAGACCTCCACTAATCCATTCGCTTGGGGGTGGTAAGGTGTAGCAACTCGATATTTCACTCCATATCTCTTCAACAATCCTTCCATCAATTTATTCACAAAATGAGACCCTCCATCACTTACTAATGCATGTGGAACTCCAAACCTAGCAAAAATATTCTTCTTCAAGAATCTTTGGACAATCAAGGCATCATTTGTCTTAGTGGAGACTGCCTCCACCCACTTTGACACATAGTCCATGGCTAACAAGATGTATATATACCCTTGAGACGAGGGAAATGGTCCTATAAAGTCAATTCCCCATACATCAAAAATCTCCACATCAATCCTTAAATTCATAGGCATCTCATCTTTCTTATATATTCCCCCTACTCTTTGGCATCTATCACACTTAACCACAAACTTCTTTGCATCTTGAAACAATGTAGGCCAATAGAAACCCGATTGCAATATCTTAGCCCCCGTCTTTTGATGATCAAAGTGGCCCCCACACAAAGATGAGTGACATAGCTCAAGAATCCCCACAACTTCTTCATTGGCCACACACCTTCTTATAACTCCATCATTGCAAATCTTAAACAATAAAGGCTCATCCCACAAGTATTTCTTTACTTCCACATAAAATCTTTTCACCTTGTACTCATTTAGCAATGTTGGCTTGATTCCACAAGCAAGGAAGTTTACATAGTCGGCATACCAAGGAGGTACATTTACCATGAGAGTACACACTTGCTCAACCTCTACTTGAAGAATTTTCTCATCTGGGAACTCATCCCCAATTGGCTTCATGTCCTCATTCTCTCCTCCATTTTGCAATCTAGATAAATGATCCGCGATCACATTCTCCACCCCCTTTTTATCTTTGATCACTACATCAAATTCTTACAAAAGTAACACCCAACGGATCAAACATGGCTTAACATCTTTCTTACTCATGAGGTATTTATCGCCGCATGGTCCGTGTAGACAATAGTTTGTGTGCCAACCAAGTACGGTCGAAACTTCTCAAAGGCATACACCAAGGCCAAAAATTCTTTCTACGTTGTAGTGTAATTAACTTGGCACGAATTCAATGTCTTGGAGGCATAGTAGATCGCTCTAAACTTTTTCTCTCTCGTTTGCCCAAGAACCACCCCTATGGATTGATCGCTAGCATCACAATGCAATTCAAACTGTATGCTCCAATCCAGGGTAACAAGTATTGGAGAAGATGTGAGAGAATCCTTTAGCACCTGAAATGAGACACGACATTCATCATCAAAATTAAATGGACAATCTTTTTCAAATAATTTACATAGTGGGTTAATAATTTTTTGAAAAATCCTTTATGAAACGTCTATAAAAGATCCCATGCCCCAAGAACGATCTCACCCCCTTCTCACTAGTAGGAGGGGGAAGAGTTCTATGGCTACCACTTTTGCCATATCCACTTTTAAACCATGCTTCGAAATAAGATGTCCCAAGACTATCCCATCGGTCACCATGAAATAGCATTTTTCTCAATTTAACACAAGATTCGATTCTTCACACCTCTGCAATATAATAGTGATTAGTCAAGCAAATATCATAAGAGGAACCATACACGGAAAAATCATCCATAAACACCTCCATAACATTTTCAATTAAACCATCAAAGATCGACATCATACAACGTTGAAAAGTAGTAGGAGCATTACATAGACCGAATGTGCCATAGGGACAAGTAAACGTTGTCTTCTCTTGGTCCTCCGGGGCAATCAAAATCTGATTATACCCCGAATACCCATTGAGAAAACAATAGTACTCGTGTACCGCAAGTCTATCCAACATTTGGTCTATGAATGGCAATGGAAAATAATCTTTATGAGTGTTCTCATTCAATTTACGATAATCTGCACACACTCTCCAACCCGTGATAGTTCAGGTGGCAATTGTTTCATTTGTATCGGATCGAACAATTATCATGCCACCCTTTTTTGCCACTATGTGTAAAGGACTCACGTATGGACTATCACTAATTAGAAAGATAATTCCCGCATCAAGCCATTTTAAAATCTCTTTTCTTACAACTTTTTGCATTATAGGATTCAATCTATGTTGATTTTTCACACAAGACTTCTCATCATCAATCAAATGAATCTTATGCATACATAAAGATGGGCTTATACCTTTCAAGTCTTTTATGCTCCAACCAATGGTGGATTTATGCTCCCTTAAAACTCTTAACAACTTCTCTAATTCTAAATCATTAAGGAAAGAAGATACAATTACCGGATACTTTTCGTTTTTTTCCAAGTAAGCATACTTTAAATGCTCCGGTAATGGTTTCAACTCTTCCTTCTTCTTCTCTTGCACTCCTTCTTTTGGTTCTTCATCAAGTTTCTCCACTTTTGCTTCCTTTACTTCCTTATTTGTGAGTTCCCTGCAAGCATTTAAACAATTTAACTCATCAATTATTTCATTATTTTCTAAACAACAAGAAGAGTTAGACTTTTTAGAGTCAATAGAATAAGAATGACTTATGATGATTTCCAAAGGATCCTTGGAATGAAGATAATGCATATGCTTTTCAACAATGTTGTCCACAACTTCCAATCTTCCACATTCCTCTTTTTTTCTAGGGTACCTCATAGCCTCTTTCAATGAAAACATCACCTCTTCCTCATTCACCCTTAAAGTCAACTTCCCTTTCTCCACATCTATCAACGCCTTTCCCGTAGCAAGAAATGGACGTCCAAGTATCACTGGAATATTTGAATCTTCTTCCATGTCTAGTACCACAAAATCAACAGGAAAAACACACTTGCCAACTTTGATCAATACATCTTCCACAATTCCCCTTGGGTGTGTCAACGATCGATCTACTAATTAAAGTGAGACCGGCGTCATTTTGACATTATCAATGCCCAACTTCTTAAAAATTGACAAGGACATCAAGTTGATGCTTGCACCCAAGTTACAAAGAGCTTTGTAATTTTCATGCTTTCCCATCTCGCATGGAATAGTGAAACTTTCCAAATCTTTTAATTTAGGAGGGAGTTTATTTTGTAGAATAGCACTACATTCCTCCATTAGATTAACAATTTCAAACTCACCCAAGCTTCTTTTCTTTGACAATATATTCTTAAAAAACTTGGAGTAGTTGAGCATTTGTAACAAAGCATATTTATGAGGATCTTCTTCAACATCTCAACAAACTTAGCAATTTTTCCCCCAAACCTTTTTTTAAGCATTTTTGTGGGAATGGAATTGCTACAGGCAACTTAGGTATTCCCCATTCATCTCTTTCTAAGTTCTCTTCCCTCTCTTTACGTTTTGCTTCCTTACATCTTTCCTACTTCTTTGGAGACTTCACTTTTTCCTCTTCAAGTGTAGGGAGTTTTCATCTTTTTCAACAATTTCAACTTCTTTCTCTTTCCCTTCTTCATCCATTCTTTCTATAGGCTCAAGTTCAGATTCTACTCCCTCTAATTCCGTTGGCTTGTATTTTTTCTACTACGAAGTTCAATAGCCTTGCATTGCTCCTTAGGACGGTTGTAGATGAAAACTTCCCTTGACAATGAACTGTTGGCATTCAATCATTTGGTTAACATGAATTGTTAGGGTTCCATACGTTTCTAACAATCAGCGGAAGCAAGAAAACAAGAAACATATTACCTTTCACCAAGGTGTGTTGGAGAAGATGAATTCAACCCTGCAGTCTGCGCAGCCTCACCATTTTGGGTATAACTCTCTCATCCGATCTCAGATTTAAGTGATCTACATACCAAAATGATCCTCTCTTCTGTGGATTTTTGTTAGTATATCACATGTCAAATACTGAGGTATGTGTGATTTTATAAAAATCGTGCAAGTTGGCGGATAGCAGCAGCAAACAACCTTTCGGTCTTCTGCTATATTACCAAGTCCAATCTCGACGTCGTGTGGGCGACGATCCTCGAGATCTTCTCAATTCGCTATTCCATCTACCCTCTTCACGTGTTAGGCATGTCTCACTTAGGGTTAAAATAACTGAGATGAGTTATATATGGGCTACAGCAGTGACCAGAAGGAGAAATTAGAGTTGGGCCTCCATTGGGCTTAAGTGTCCAAGCTTAGCCCAAAGCTTTTACTTAAGTCCAATAATAATAATATATACCACTAAAATATTATTACTTGACTACCGTTCTAATTCCATAATTACGTTATGGGCTCCTTCTTATTATGAGCCTGTTAGTCTCCCCATATTTAAGATATACAATGTCCATTAATTAATTAAGTTACTGACAAATTTATTAATTAATATCTCATCCGAGAGTAGTAACACTCAACCTCATTATCATGCTGGAATAAATCCACCAGTAGGATTTACATGATAATCCTTATAAGCTCCTCAAGGGGACATCATCAACCTATGTCGGATACGGATTCCTTCTACAATTAAAAACACACCATAGAGGCAGCACTATTTCCCAACTCACCGAGTTTGTTGATTTAATTACATGTAAATCTCACCCATTGATGAATCAAATAAATACTTACTGCCTTACGTGTCGAGGTTATTGTATAGGGATTAAGAGCACAGACATCCATAATAACTGAGATCAAGTTCTCCTATATAGTCAGTATAAATCGAATGATCTCATACGGTCCTGCTCAATACAAACAAAGTGCACTAATGTGATTCTATAGCCAAGACAAGCTAATATCAAACCATACTACAACAATCCCGATAGAGAGTCCCCATCTATCTCTGTTGTGAGCATCTGTTTATACTTTATAAGGAAACCTATAATATGATCTTCCACGTGTTATCGCACAACATATTATCTACAGTATAAAGTAAATGGACTATTGCATCAACATAAAAATAAATTATAAGACGCAATCATTTGATCATATGATTCTCATTTCAAATAAATTGTTATAACATTGTTCATACAAAAAGCTAGACTTTTAGTATACAATCCAACAGGCCTCCTGTTACAGGCCCGTGTGCGGTGCACGGCACGAGCTCAGACCCCAGCTCGACTCGAGCTTCAGAGCTCAACTCGAGCTTGGTCGAGTCCTGTCCACCTTTTTCGTTTCAGCTCCCGACTCTGTTTTACTCCATTTTTGACCTGTTTTATATACATTAAATCTCATTTCCACACATTTACCAATTTGTACACACTTCTCCTAATTAACATGAAACTCCATCAAAAGTTACACAAATACGGATAAAACATCCAAAAATCCACAAATAAAGACACAAAATCTAGGTGAAAATGACGACTATCACTCGACCAAATGCTAGTTGCTCGACTATATCACTTTGCTCGACCATGTTGTTCGAGTCGAGCTAGGTTGAAAATTTATGATTTAAAGCAGTTTCTAGCTTTGTTCGACCACTTTTTCGCCACCTCTCTTCGAGCACTCATCACAAACGGTAAGATTTTCACTCCAAACTCATACTACACTCTTTCTTTCCTGCATTACACACCATTCCACACCAATTGTGGGAAGATTCAAGTCCAAACTAGGGCATTTCTACTCAAATTGGGGATTTTCATTACTTCGTCACACACACTCATGGCCGGAGATAAACGTATATTTTTTTGACTATTTACCCTTGGATTCGATGATTCTTTGCTTAGTTATTGATGGGTAAGTTGATTGAACATGTTTTTAGTTAGGATTGAAAGTTGAAATTTAGTTTTCTTGTTGAAATTTCTTATGAATTTGCATGGGTTAAATTTTACGTTGGATTTATGGTTTCATGTGAAATTGATGATGCATATATCACGTGCTTGAGTTCAATTGTTAAATTTATGCTTGGGCTTGTTGATTTGGTGTGAGGAAGTTGAGCAATTGAAATGGTGAATTGATACATGCTAGGCTTAATTTTTAGATTTTTGAATTCGTATGGAAGCATGTTGGTACATATGTTGAAGCATGATGGATTCTTGGTTTTGATTTAGGACTTACGAGTTCAATTCTCAATGATGGATGGTGATTGTGTATTGAAGTTGTACTATGTTTACACATGAAGTTATTAAGAAATTGATTCATGAGTGGTTGTTTGCATATATATGGACTTGAAGTCTTGAGTAGAATCTATGCCATCACTAGTCCTAGGTGTTGGCTTAAGGATCGTTTGGTTAGCGTGATCCATTAGGGATCCATGTAAAAGATAACAACGGAAGCAAAAATAAAGTTTACAATACCTTTCACCAGGATATGTTGTTGAAGATCTGATGCAGAGAACTAACTCATGATCTTCTGCTGCATGTCCCAAGTCCAATCCTGATATTGTTTGGGCAACAATCTTCAGGATCCTCTCAATCTGCTCCTCTCTCTATTCACTTCAAGATAGGCGACCATAATAGGGTTCCAGGGAGCTAAGATGACTTATATATGTGGGCAACAGCAGGGACCAGGTGGGCCTCCATTGGGCTTAAGTATCCAAGCTTAGCCCAAAGCTTACACTTAAGTCCAATAATAATAATATATTCCACTAAAATATTATTACTGCACTGTCTTTCCAATCCCATAATTACGTTATGGGCTCCTTCTTATTATGAGCCCGTTAGTCTCCCCATGTTTAGGATATACAATGTCCATTAATTAATTAAGTTACTGACAACTCAAATTAATTAATATCTTATCCAAGAGTAGTACCACTCAACCTTATTATCGTGCCGGAATTAATCCACTTGCAAGATTTACATGATAATCCTTATCAGCTCCTCAAGGGAACATCATCAACCTATGACGGACACAGATTCTTTCTACAATCAACAGCACACCATAGGACAGCACTACTTCCCAACTCACAGAGTTTGTTGATTTAATACATGTAAATCTCACCCATTGATAAATCAAAGAAATACATACTGCCCTAAGTGTCGAGAAATTATATAGGGATTAAGAGCACGAACATCCATAATAACTGAGATCAAGTTCTCCTATAAGTCAGTATAAGTCAAACGATCTCAAGCGGTCCTGCTCAATACACACAAGTGCACTAATGTGATTCTATAGCCAAGATAAGCTAATACCAAACCACACTACAACTATCCCGATAGAGAGTCCCCGTCTATCTCGGTTGTGAGCATCTGTTTATACTTTATAAGGAAACCGATAATATGATCTTCCGCGTGTTGTCGCACAATATATTATCTATAGTATAAAGTAAGTGGACTATTGCATCGTGCATATAAATAAATTATAAGACGCAATCATTTGATCATATGATTCTCATTTCAAATAAATTATTATAACATTGTCCATACTAAAGCTAGACTTTTAGTATACAATCCAATACTAGGTTGGGTATATTTACTTTATTTTTTTTGTGGTGTATTGAAATACAATTATTGTAGGTAAAAGAATTGCTACTCCTTCTAAGAGGAAGGAAACGAATGCACCTATGAAGGGTGAGATAGCCAAGAGATTAAAGAAGAATAAGAGGAGGCCTTCCGACTTCAACATACGTATTGATGAATGGGAAGAAAAAGAGGAGTTGTGGGGAGCTATTTCGGATAAGATTGCTCGGACTCGATGCCAGGATGATCACGCTATGGTAGAGATGAGTATCATTCATGACATAAGATTGATGTCCAACCGAGTCGGGATTAGGCAGTTTATGGATTTGAAGAGGGGACGTATTTCCACATTACTGCAGAAGTATTATGCACGCTCGAATGTGATCATGGAGATGGATTCCTTCCATACGGGATTGGGTTCCAGCTTGGAGGGGAGCAGAAGTTGATGTATACTAGTGAGTTTAATGAGAATTTGGATCTCCGAAAGGGATTTCTGTAGAGGAGCATGAGGACTTCGACCATGATGTCTTTTGGAGGTCGATCAACGGGGAGCAAGGAAACTACAATTCCAACTCTTCGAGGGCTGCTTTTATTCGCAACCTAGTGATCGTTTACATGGACCGAATACTTGAAAACACGTTGTTTGCCCAATCAGAGGGAGGTTGTATACCGAGAGGAGAGCTCTACGTGCTATGGTGTATGATGAACGGGGTCTAATTCAATGTTGGAGCCTATTTTTTCCAGCAATTGCATAGTTCAAACACACTCTTTTCAGAAGTCGGAGAGCTGATTACTCCGATAGCAGAGCACTTCAACATTGATTTGATGGGGCATAGGCTGATCTGAGGTGACCTGGACTTGATCATGTCGGCATGTGTTAGGATGGGCTTGGTGATTAGTCATTTGTAGTAGGGATGACCAATTAAAGAATTTATCAAACCACAGGGAGGAAGGTACTAGAGTTTAAGCGATCTCAAGTTTATCGTGATTTTATAAGGACGATCGAAAAAGAGGATAAGATGCAAATGAATGCAATGCAAGAAATGAAGGATAAAAGGAATGAAAAGATAAATGAATGGGTTCCAAATGATTCAAGGATGAGATTAACAACAATCATGGCATAGATAATTAAGTAATTATGCAATTAATTCTAATTTCTCATAGACATGGCATAGGAGCGATCACTAATTCCACCTAAACTCTCTCTCGAGATGGATAGGATGTAGGCCTTCAATAAGGCTCCAAAAAGCACATAGGATCGTGACCACAGCAAACACCTCCCACTAGGTACTAATTACTCTACGAGTTCCCTAATGATGTACTAAATCATAGGCAATATTCCCTTTTAAGGTACTATGAATTTACTAATGATTTTGATCTCCTCACCTAATCAACCAATCTCTCGATTAAGCTAATCAAATGTTCTATCAAAGGATTCTAAATCTAGAAGGATATCTCTATCTCATTCTAAATTAATGCACATGAAGTATATGATGAAATTATTCAATGAACTATCCTAAACACATAATTGATTTCTCAATCTAATCACATGCCCGTGACAATTAATCACACGTATCATCATATAAATCAAGCAATGAACAATCAATGATAGAAATAACACAAAGCCCATTCAAGATTAAAATCAATTTGTATAAAAACTAAATTATCCAACATCAATCATGGAGCTAATCTCACAAAGGAGATTAGCCTCTCATAGTCACAAGAAATTCAATATAGACATTAAAATCCTTACAAACCATGATCAACTATAAAGAAAATCACAAAATTAGAATTAGATTCCCCATTTTGAAGGTCTTTAATGGAGATCTTCATCCTCTTCTTGTGATCTCACTCTCTCTTGCTTCCTTGATCACTTGGATGGTGGATTTGATGGAGGGGATCAAGTGTAGATGGATGGATGAAGATGATGGTGTGAAATGGAGGAAATGGTGTGTGATCTAGGTCTAGATGTGAAACCCTTGTGTGAATATCCAATCTCTTTTGAGATGTTGAACTTGAGGCTATTTATACCCTCTCCAAGTTGGGCCATGAATTTAACATCAAATGGGCTTTTTACACACACTTACACACATTGGCAGGTGAAAATCCAAATTTCTAGCTCAAAATCATGCAACTCGAGTTGGCCTTACCCAACTCAAGTTACAACACGAGTCGAGTTGAAGGTGTGTAACTCGAGCTAAAGTAGCTCGACTCATGTTGGCTACTCGTGCTCCCGCCTGTTCGGTCGTGTTGTGAGGCTCTGAAACTAAAAATCCCACGGAAGGCAGCTCTACTCGAGTTGTAGCTTGCAAGTCGAGTTGGCTCACTGTACAATTTTTGGTCGCTGCCCTGCTCCTTACACGACTCGAGTTACAAGTCGAGTTGGACCCTGCAACTCCAGTAAGCTCTCTGGATGATTTTCGACACCAACTCGACTTGATCTCAACTCATGTTCGCAACTCGAGTTGGGTCTCTGGATGATTTTTGGACTCTAACTCGATATTCTCTCAACTCGAGTTGCAAGTCGAGTTGCACCTTGCAACTCGAGTTGGGTCCTAGCAGCCCATTTCTTGCTCGTTTCAGCTCCCGTCTCCATTTATGCTTTGTTTTCACCTGTTTTACATATATTTAAGCTCATTTTCACACATTTCTATGAAAACACATAACACAATCAAATAACACATGAAATGCGAATAAAATACTATGAAAATGGACATAAAAAAACATTAAAATCTAGGTGAAAATATCACTCATCACTTAGCGTGAAGGAGGGATGACACTTGGATGTTCATTCGAGAAAGTAATCTGATGTCGTTTATGTTTTCTTTTTTCCTCGTCAATTTAACTTCTATTCTGATGAATGAGAACCTCCTGGTGGATACTCCTCCACATGGAGCGATCTCCACGACGTGTATTGGAAACGAAGATTGGAGGCCTCAGATGCATATTGATGGTGTCTACTTAGATGAAGACATGATTCTTGTGGGAGAGCCTGAGGAGTTGATGAAGGAGAATGAGCCACAACCACAACCACAACAGCAGTTACAACAGCCGATCCCCGAGGTACATATGGAGATACCTGAGCATTCGGAGATGGGAATTCCTCCCATACAGCCACTGCAGTAGTATCAGTATGACTTTTGGAGGTCTCATGATCAGTTTTATCAGGAGTAGTTCAGGTTGATGAACGAGCACTTCGTCACCTTGAACAACAACCAGTAGGAGACCAACCGCCAGTTTGCTTTGGAGAACACGAACTATGTTACACTCAACCTTCGATATGATGCTATGGATAGAAGGATTGGAGCTATGGATGCTAACTATCGAGAGATGGATAGAAGGCTAGGGGTGCTTCAGAGGGATTTTGACCTTTGGCATATGGAGGATGATGGTGATGTTTCACAGCAGTAGAGTACGCCAGGTTTTTGTCTTTGTCTGATTCCTCTCACCTCTCTTCTATTTTCCTCTTTACAGGTTGAGTATTGCATGTATTGGTAGGTTGTATGAGCATGATTTGGATTCATGAGTGAGTGGTCTGTACTTGATTGATATTGATGTTGTTGGATTGAGATACTTGATTGATTTGATTTGTATATGTGATCAATGTATTGAGATGTTGACTTTTTCACGGGCATGTGTACTTATGTTTGATGCATGCTGGTTTTGTTGATGAGAGGCATGTATCGTTTATGTGATTACTTGTAGTTCATGTAGAGATTGATTGCATGCTTTGAAGAGTGCTTAGGAAATCTATTACCCATGTGAGAATTTGAGACTTATATGAAATCGTGCTACACCAATGCATGATAGTTATTCTTGTGAGTATCGTTCATATGTTCGTATTCTAGAACTTGACTTGGAATCTTGCTTGAAATTTAAGATTGTTAGATATTAGTACATGATCTTAGGCCATTATTGTTTTATTGAGTCACTAAGCCAAAATTTACCTTCCTTTATCATGATTAAATGATTGGAAGCCCCGTTGAGCCTTTAAACTTTTTCTTTGGCAAACCTTTGATAAAAAGCCTCTTATTAACCTTAAACTTGAGCCTTAAATACCTTATTTACTAGTAAAGAGTTGAGGTGAATAAGTTGCTAGTGAAGAATAAAAGGCAAAAGGAAAGTAAGGTTTGATGAAAGTGAAAGTGAAGAAAAATTCATAGTTAAATCTTGTTTGGGGAGGTAGTGCCTGAAACTAGTACCCCGACTGCTAAAGAAGGGTAGTGCCCGAAACTGATACCCTTATGTTCAAAATGAAGGAAGATGTTGCTTCCAAGTGAAGAAGGAGGAAAGAAGAATCGAAAAGATCATGAGAATGTTGATGGAGAAGAAGAATGAAGTTGTTTGATGAAAAACAAAGCTCCAAAGTAATTCTCTACTAGTGAATTAGTTATTTTGTCTATATTCTCCTACCTTTATCAAAACGCCAACATTACAACACAAAAACAAGTCATTTGTGATCCTAGTGTTGAAACAAATATGAGTTGATTGTTGAGATCCTTGCCAAGCTTATGGTTACGTGGATGTATGAATTGATTATGAGCGTAAATACTAACCCTTTAAGTGTACATCTTTTTCACTTGAGAGCAAGAGTAAACATCTATCTAGTGAGCTAGATGATTCGAGCACTCGAATGGGTATTGTGATTTATTGGTATTTTTGCATGGATGAAAAGTATGATGAATTGATGCATGTTTTGAATTGATGGAATTGCATGTGTAGTATAGGTTGTACATGTTTGATTGACCTTGTGAAATTCACACTCTCTTGCCTTTTGTTTTGATTTCGTTGCCTTGGGATGAGCAACATGTAAGTTTGGGGTTTGTTGAGAGTGAGAATTCTTATATTTGGAGCTCTGATTTATGTGGAAATTGAATACGATTTGGTCTTAAATCGAGGCAAATCGAAATGTGTATGAAAAAGCCATGAATCAGATGCTACTGAGGTTGTTTGAGCATAATTTCACAAGAAAATAGGTTAGAAGTGCTCAGAATCGAAAAACATGAATTTCGAGGTTGTAGCTCAACTAGAAAGGAGTTGCTCGACTAAGGCTATTTTGGTCAAGCAACGATCAAGCAAGTCGAGTAGAGGAGTTCTGTTTATAGACGTGTTGCTCGACCAAAGCCGAGTTGCTCGACCAGAGCGGCTTGGTCGAGCAGCATTGCAAATTTCCAAATTTGATGGGTTTTACACCTCTAGTGTGTGTATGTGCGTGTCTTTGACTAAAAACTCAGTGAAGATCCATAAGGAGAGTTTACAAGTATAAAAGAGATGCAGTTTATATCAGAAAGAGAGTTAGATTCCACATCCATCCTACATCATATCCAAACCCTAACTCCATCTGAAGGAGCTGTAGAGAGAGATTCATTTGTTGAATCAAGTGGAGAACCAAGTGAAGATTGAAGACAGAGCGAGATGCGACTACTCCCGCATATAGGGTTTTATTCATCTCTTAATCTATCTTGTAATTTTCCAGACTACGGGTAAGATCTATCCAACCACCATGATTGTTCTTCGCAATGTCATGTGCTATAACCGCTTTGGTAGTTCCAGGATTTATGAAGGTTTTACCAGTTAATTGAACTTTCATGTGTATACTCTGTACAATACTACTTGTGGTTTATTTTATCTATGACTATGCATTTTTAATTCATATTCACGATCATTTTATGCATCTTTAACTGTTATATAGAGTCTGAATATATATCTTGGTTGTTGATTGAGCGCGTTCACTGCTGAACATGATTCCATATTATGATTCTAAGTGAGAGGACTCTGAAACTTCATTAGAACTATCATATATAAATACTTGTTAATTGAATCTAATTCGGGTTACTAAGTAGGATAAAGAGGATAATTTTATAGTACCTATAAAGGAAGATCATATCGGGTTAGAGTACTAAGTGCACGGGAAATAATTGATACTGATAATACCTAGAAAGGGGGTAAAATTATATCTCTTGCTCTGAGGTAATTCACACGTGTTACACGCTTATTTACTTGTGTCTATAGAGTAGATTTGCATGGCTTAATGATGCATCCATATTCTACAAGGCAGAGTCGGACAGCATACATGAAAGGAAAATTAATGAGTAAAACTGGATTGCTCTAAGAGCTACCTATTCTCTCACTTGATCACTTTCATTGATTCTCTATTACTTGTATATTTTATTTGATATTTAAATACTCCCTCCGTCCGCTTTCAATGGTATCGTTTTTTCAAATTTTGGTGTCCGTCCCCAAGGGTCTCATTTCATTTTTTTTACATATGTGACCCACACACACCCACTAATACAACTAAAAAATGAGACACACGCCTCCACTAATACAACTACCCACTACACATTAAATAATAATACTCCTTAATCCACGTGTAAAAAGCAAATGGGACCCTTAAAGGCGGACGGATGGAGTATTTGTTTAGTAGTTGATTAATTATTCCACAACTTAAATTGTCAATCTTAGTCTTAATAAATTAGTTTATAATTAAATTAATAATATTATGTCCTTTGGGTTGGATAATATTACTTGGTCGCTTATTTAAGCTACAATAATATCCTTCATACTTGGGGATTAATTATGTGTTAAGAAAACGCTCAACACCAACCAACACTTTAGCAACAGATTTTATTGTTAATCCGTCAGTAAATCAGCTTAACAATGAAATTAAGTCTTTTACCAACGGAATATTCCATTGGTAAAATTACTCCTTTCGACCCAAGTAAATATTTACGTTTGTTTTTGCACTAAAATTAACATATATAGTATTTTAATATGTTGTGAGTTAATGTATATAGTAATTTTAATGTTTAGTTGATTATTTTAATAGTGTTGTGTGTGGATTCCATGAAAATATATTAATTGTGGCACATTTGTGTAAATCGGTTTACATGTAAACCTTATTTTCATCTATTACTCTTTAGAGACATAAATAATTACTCTTATGAAAAAATTAATCTTCAAATTCTTGTAAATTCTAATTTATCGATTACTCTTTGGGCCAATTCAAAAAATAATTATTTATTTAACTAAATTAACAATAACAATAACAAACAACTTTTATAATAAACCAATATACACTTTTTGAACTTTAATGTCCCTACTATTCAACTAATAATATCCAATGTGTCCTATGTCGGTATGGATGTTGGTATGGGAGTCGAAGAGTATCGTGAGTGTCGGTAAGTGTCCCACGTCGGTGACAGTGAGTGTCGGTATGGGTGTCAGTGAGTCTCCCATGTCGGTATGGATGTCAGTGATGGTGTCGGTGAGTGTCCCATGTCGGTATTATTGGATTGTATACTAAAAGTCTAGCTTTAGTATGAACAATGTTATAACAATATTTGAAATGAGAATCATTGATCAAATGATTGTATCTTATAATTTATTTATATGTCCGATGCAATAGTCCACTTACTTTATATTGTAGATAATATTTTGTGCGATAACACATTGAAGATCATATTATTAGTTTCTTTATAAAGTATAAACAGATGCTCACAACCGAGATAGATGGGGACTCTCTATCGGGATGGTTGTAGTGTGATTTGGTATTAGATTGTCTTGACTATAGAATCACATTAGTGCACTTTGTGTGTATTGAGCAGGACAGCTTGAGATCGTTCAACTTATACTGACTATATAGCAGAACTCGATCTCACTTATTATGGATGTTTGTGCTCTTAATCTCTATACAATAACTTCAACACATAAGGCAGTATGTATTTTTTTTATTCATCAACGGGTGAGATTTACATGTAATTAAATCAACAAACTCGGTGAGTTGGAAAATAGTGTTGTCTCTATGGTGTGTTGTTGATTGTAGAAGGAATCCGTGTCCTATTTAGGTTGATGATATCCCTTGAGGAGCTCATAAGGATTATCATGTAAACCCTGCAGGTGGATTTATTCCGGCATGATAATGAGATTGAGTGGTACTACTCTCGGATGAGATATTAATTAATTGAGTTGTCAGTAACTTAATTAATTAATGGGCATTATATATCTTAAATGCGGAGAGACTAACGGGCTTATAATAAGAAGGAGCCCATAACGTAATTATGGGATTAGAGCGGCAGTGCAGTAATAATATTCTAGTGGAATATATTATTATTATTGGACTTAAGTATAAGTTTTGGGCTAAACTTAGATACTTAAACCCAATGGAAGTCCAACTCTAATTTCTCCTCCTAGTCCCTATTGTAGCTCATATATAAGTCATCTTAGTGATCTGGAAACCCTAATTCATGTGCGTAACACACATGAGTTTGAGGGAGGATTACAGATTGAGAGGATTTCGAGGATCTTCACCCACACGACGTCAAGATTGGACGTGGGAATACAGCAGAAGATCAAGAGGTTGTTTTCAGTAATCTGATCGTCAACTTCCATGATTTTACTGTAATCGTGTAGAATCCAAAACTGGTCTTGTGATACATGGTTGGAAATCCACGGAAGAGAGGATCATTTTGGCACAAAAATCACTCAAATTGAAGATCGGATGATGAAGTTATGCCCAAAATCATGAGGTTGTGCATGCTGCCGGCGATAATTTCTCTTCTTCAATATACTCTGGTGAAAGGTAATATGATTTTGTGTTCTTGCTTCCGCTGATATAAAATCGTATGGAACCCGAAAGGTTCACGTTAATCAAATGATCGAACGCCAACAATTGGTATCAAAGCTTCGATTTCGTGTTGAAATGTGAAATGTTAGGCTAGGGTTTATGTGCCAAAAGTGAAAGGTTTAATTATATTTCGTGTTATGCTTGTATACCTTATTCGGATACCATATACGTTGATTAGGGTTTGGAATATTAATTGTTATACTTGGATACCCTAAACATTTGACAAAGGATGATGCCGCGCACGGCAGCGGCACGCGGCTGCATGGCATTGAGACACGGCCGAACGGCGGAGTTGGGATGCGGCACGACTCGTGCCAACAGTAACGTGATGTGGGGGTGGTGGTACATACAAGCAACACGGATCATGCAAATGGCGTGCGGTGCTGGTGCTTGCCGGCGGCACGAATGAGAGGCACGAGTCTTGCAAAGGCCGGCGACATGGCGTTGATGGGAAATGGACAGGCGGCACGATCAAGATTTTACCGGCACGACTGCCGACTGCTGGCGGCACGAGTCATGCTGGCGGAATACTCTACGTGGGCATGGATGGCGTGCGGTTGAATGGGTATCAAAGGCATGAGGCAGCTGCAGAGTACCTGGCACGAGTTGTGCCGATGTGTATAGTAGATGTCCTACTTGCACACCTCGATGGCGAGCGGTGACTGTGTGGGACAAGCACGAGTCGTGCTGATAAGCTGCACGAGTCGTGCAAGTGTGAATCGTGGGAAGGCGGGCTCGTTTTTCATTCAACGTATTTCGACGAGTTCCAGGCCAAGGTAACTGGTGATAATGAACGACTTAGGGTGCAAGTAATCCTACTAGTTGCGTAAGGCATCGGTCAATAGCTGGAGTGTCGGACAAGACTTCCTAATTTAAGTGTCGATTTAATTAGTGATATATAACTGTCATAATTGATTTAATTGTCTATTATTGTTATATATGGTTGCATGTCGATATCGATGATTTCGATGATCTGGACGATATTGACGATTTTGATAATCTGGTCGATATCGATGATTTCAATAATTTGGATGATATCGACGTTCGATATTGGTAGTTTCAAAATTTTGATAATCTGGAGATTTTTGTAAATTTGATAATCTGGAGGTCTTTGCCAATATTTGTGCTTTGTGGCGAACAATCGAATTCTCTGATATATAACTGTTTATAATTGATTTAATTATCTGATTATTGTTATATATGTATGCATGATTCTCCGTGATTTACTGCGTTATTTGGTATAATATGAGCATGCTAGGTTGTGTATTTTATTCTTGAATATTATATGCATGTAAAAATCATCGGTGTTAAATAACTAAGTGAGAGAGGGGATTGGTAAATAATTCTCGCGGCCTCCATTATTTGTTTGTAAGCGATGTGAATAAACTCGTTGGCAATAGGCTTTCCTCCACAACGGATGAGTTTATTCATGGATTGCTAGAACGAACTTCTTTATGATGATTGTAGGAAGTTATCTGAGTGTGTATGTACTTCTCCAACTGTAAGGCATACAATTTTGGGCCACAGACTTGAGATCAAATAATGGTGTACACTTAGATGTAAATAATAAGTATTCTCCCCAACGGAGTCACTGCTATTATTTGCATGGCTAAAAGAAACCAACTATTAATTATTTTGTCATAAAGTTAGGTTGACGAATGAAATTGATGGGTAAAACCTTCTCTTGTAAATGTTCGAGTTTGTATACGTCCACAAAATGTCGGTAAATTTTATTTTATATTGTTTTGAGGAAAATAATATAAATAGTTAAATTCAAAGATTTAATTGGTGTATTTATGTATGTGATTTTCTGTATTTTCAAATGGTTTTAATATCGCTTATTGTTAACTAAAAAAAATTATATTTACTGGTCCAAAATTAGATGATTAGAAAAGAATTTTGATTTCGATTCTTACTGCTTAGGAAAATATATGTGTTCTCACTAAAGATGTCCTCTAGTGTCTATTTAAGTCTCTAGTGAAGAGATGAGAGGTTCATAAAAATATGATGGTCAATCTCATGCGACTCTTCAGATACTTGAGTAAGTTAGAAAGGCAAGAGGTCATGGTTGACTTGATGAATGAATTTGAAAAACTTGGGGTAAAAATCGAAAGGGAAATCTAGGTCAATTTTATTCTCCATAATTTGTATAGATGTTTTGAGCAAGTTTCACCTGAATTACAAGAGGCTTTATTCGGTGGGAAACTTCTGACAAAACAAGTGGCGAAGAAAAATAATTTTTGTCAAGATGTGAACAAGGTTAGTATCTCATTCAATAGTTGTTGAAGCATGATTAGTGATGGCATTTACTAACACATTCTGTGTAGATACCGAAATTACTAAAAATGTGTAACTAAAGTGATGATGAGATAATTGAGTGCATGGGTAAGCTACGAGAGTAGTGGCTGTTGCAGTGAGAATTGTTTATTTATCTTATGATATGAATAAACATTTGATTATGAGAAATTATCTTTACGTACGTTTTCATATAAATAATTTCATTTCAGTTTCTATGCATTTACGGATGAATACTCTATTTCATTTGAATGGCATAGTCATTATAATGAAGGATGGAGTTATAATCTATTGTGGTACGTTGGTGGTCAATTTGTACACTATTAAATCATGTTCATCCCACGGATACAACAGAATAGTAATGATAACGCATCTTCTAATCTAATAAGAGAAAGGAACCTTCGGATATGAACCAAACATATATTTTGGCATCTGAGACTAGGTCATGATTGCCTTTTCAAGGCAAAGGGGTGTAGAGCCAAAGATATGTTGGAATTTGTTCATTCTGACTTATGCAGCCCTAAGACTATCCAGGCGAGAGGTGGTTAGATATACTTTGATGCACCGCAAGTCTTAATACTATGATTAATTCAAAAGTTCATGGCTCATGCAGTGAAGGGTAATCAAAAATATATCAAGTACTTCTTAGGATAATTTAGGAGCTATTTATCAGATGTTGGAATTGAATCCCAAGTTGTCAACACCGAGCAAACCCCAGCCGACTGGTGTGGCGAAAAGAAGGAATATGACTCTTATGGAAATGGTTAGATAGATGATGAATTATTTGGAATTGCCAAATTCATTTAATGGGTATGCCTTAGAAACAACATATCGTAAGGATGTTTGGCTGTTTGTGGGATATCCTAGAAAAATTAAGGGTGGTTTATTTTATAGCCCAAAAGATCAAAGGGTGATTGTTAAACACAAACACTAGATTTTTGGAAAATGACTATGTAATAAATCATAAACCCATGAATAAAATATTCTATATGGTGTGAGAAGGAAGAACACAAAGTATAGTACCAATTGTACAAGAGGATATACCACAAGGAAACTGTATCGCGTGATATGTCTGATACACAATTGTGTATGGCACTTTATCGTAGTGGGAGGGTTGTTTTACAATATGAAAGATTTATGTTTTAGGAGAGTCGTGAGACTTGGTCCCTAGTAAATATGAAATCGGCCCATGAGTATGACAAAGCACTACAAGATAAAATGCGATATCTTAGGAACTTGCAATGATTTCTGAAATAGAATCTATGGATTCTAAATCAAATCTGGGTGTTTGTAGAACCGCGAAATAGTGGTAAAGCCATTGGAAGTAGTTCTACAAAATAAAAGAAGATCAGACGGTAAGGTGATACTTTGAAACAATGCTTATTGAGTAAAGGTACACTCAGAAAGAAGAGGGGGTTCGAGTATGAGGAAACTTTTTTGCCCATAGCTAAGTTTAAGCCGATCCGAATTCTTTTATTTATTTATTTCTGCTCATATTGATTTATGAGGTATAGCAAATAGATTTCAAGAAAGCTTCCACGATTGGAAGTCTTGAGGAAAACATCTATATGGAGCAACAAGAATGATTCATTGAAAAGAGCGAAGTGCATTTTTGTGTAAGCTTAAAATTGTCCATCGGTGGACTAAAGCAAGCTTCAAGATCATGGAGCATCCATTTTGATGAGGAAATCCAGCCATACGGATTTAGTCAATGTTCGGATGAGCCTTGTGTATTGAAAAAGGTGACAAAAAAGTGTTGGTATTTCTTGTACTATACGTAGATAGTATTTTGCTCATTGGAGACAATAAAAGAGTATTGACAGTCGTCACTACAAGAATTTTGACAAATGGCGACGACAAAATTCGTCATGAAATTGTAATTTTTCATCATGAAAAATATATAATGATGAAATTTTAGCGTCACAAAAATCGTCACTATATGTGTGTCGTATTAGGTATATGTGACGTTATTTGAATTCGTCATTAAATATTATCTTTTGATGACGAAAATTTTTATTATCAATGTAAGATATTGTCCAAGGTGACGCATATATTGTCAAATTTGCAATCACAATTTCGTCATTAAACATAGAGTTTCGTCACCAAAAGTTCAATTTTTTATGACTACTGCATTTATTGTCGCTGAAATATTAATATTTGGTGACGACTCTTCATGGATAATCAATCTTGTCAATTATTCATGACGTTTTTACCGTCACAATTATGCCAACTATTTTGTCATTATTCAGATAATTCATCATTAAAAGATTAAATAATAGTGATGAAACAAAGGGTTACTATATTATTCTAAATAATGATGCCATAATTCGTCACTAAAAAATAAGATATAATGATAAAATATATATTGTCACTAATATGTTTGGAAATCGTGACGACGTATCTTTTAGTTAAGGACGATAAGAAGAATTGTCCATAAAAGTTTTGTAATACAGTGACAATTAAAATTGTCATTGTGAATAATATATCATAACGAAATACGTTTGTCATATTACTAGTTAGTATTACTATGACAATATTTTTGCCACCTAAAAATATATTTATATCGTGATAAAAAAATTATCACATTAGACAAATTTTTTAGTCACGAGTGAGTGATAATTTTATTTATAAATAAATATACATGTATATATATATATTTAAAATTGCTGAATGTTTTACATAATCAATATTTATCTGATAAATACAATGAGCTTGTTTTACTCGTTATTATTTCAATTTCACTTTCTAGATTATAAAAAATAATTCGTAATTGCAATATATTGATAACTACAATATGTAACATATATACCAACACGCTCTAATCAAAATTATTCATAAAATTGAAATAAACAATTACGTCGGACAACAAAAATAAAATACTAAACGATCTTCATACTTAATATGAAAAAAAAAATCATACATGAATATAAAAGTAACTTCAAGTCTTTTAACTCCTGGTCTCCAAATTGAAACTCTCTTTTTATACCTACAACCAACAAAAAAATAAATATAAACTAAAATACATGTAATTTCCAATAGAAAATGATAATAAATATTATATATATATTTAGATCGATTTCAGATTTCCAATATTTATGGAGAGATAAGTTCCAATATTTCAGAATTCTAAAACTTACTAGATGGTGTGTATAGAAGAAAACACAAGCTAAGAAGACTTTTAAGTGAATGAGTTTAAAACCTGAGATGAAAGTCAACAACACTTGCTTATCTATTTATATATCTTTAGTATAATGATGAAGTTTTGATGATGTGGCAGTATTAGGTTAATTTAGAGATTAGGTGGCATTTCCTTAATTTTTGAATTATTATTTTTTGCTGGTTATAAGTTAGGTGCCCATTTCATAATTTCAGTGTATTACAGGGGCTAAATTGCAAATTCAGTAAAAATATAAGGAAATATTCTTTACGTAAACCTTATTCTCAATTCTCATCCCCAATCTGCCTTCCTGACCTCCCTCTCTCCGCCCTAATCGTTGCCCGCTGCCTCCACTGTAATCTCTATATTTCCGGCATCGAAGTAAGATAAGGCTCCTCCATCCATCATCCAAGCCGTCGGAATTCGGTGGTGGCAATTAGAAAAATCCCAACCTGCCACCTCTCTCTGCCCTAATATCACCTAAAATTCCTCCATCATCCACGCCAGCGAAATCCGGTTGTGGCAAGCAAAAGAAGGTGTCTGTCTCTCTCTCTGTCTTTTTGCGTGATTCTGTTTTGATCTTAATATGAAAGGGGGTTGGATGCGCTTCTGACTTCCTCTGAAATCTAATGTGTGAAATAATATGGATCTGAAAGTATTGCATAGATTTAATCTTTGATTGGATGAAATTTTGAATGTGGAGATGATCTATTTTAATGGTGTTAGAATTAGGAAATGGAAAATCTTGGTGAAGATTGTTGAGGGAGATAAAAGGAAGGGTGTTGGAATTCAGTTCGTATAAGGTGATTTGCTGTAATTAAGGTGTGAAACCACAGTGTTTTGATTGAATTTTATGCTGAAATTTTGTGATTATTTGTCTTGGTGTGGTCGATTCGAGTTCATAATCACTATATATGTAGGTCAATTAAGGTAGTAGATTAGAGTGCAAAATAGTCTGTTAGGTTGATGTTTGAGCTTCAAGAACTGAGAGTCATGCTGCTAATAATTAGAGAGATTTAGTTTTATCTGTGTGTATTTGTGATTAATGGTCTCGAAAGAGAGAGCTATGATTTTTTAATTTGGTTAATTGTTCGTCCTTTGTGGAACACAAGGAATAATCCATAAAGTCCATTCCAATTGAAGCTAAATTGCTCTTTTGGTTGTTGGGATAGAATCATTTTATAAAATCAATATCTAATCTTGAGAACTAATGGTCAAATTAAAATTTTAGTGATCTTTGAGCATTATAGACAACATTTGTCCTTTTTCGCAGAATTTCACCATTTCAAATATGCCACTGTAGTAATGGTTATCATGAATATGCCACTGTAGTAATGATTATCATGATTTTTAGTTCTGGAATATAAGCAAGTGTTATACTGTTATAAAAATTGCATCTGCAATGTGTTTCTTTGATAACATATTCTTGATAAACATCACGGGCACCACTTTTGTGCTCAAATTTTAGTTGTTAAGTGGAGTAACTTGTTTCTTTCAAATTATTATTTACCAAAAAAATATTTTGCAAAAATTATAACTTTAATTTGTAAAGTTAGAGTGTCTTGAAATCCTAAGATATTTATATATTTTCAGTTCTTTTTAGGTGAGATGGCTCACATAAAATTTAATCAATTGACATTTTCTTTTTCAATTATACAGATTTTATCTTTTTGAGAGACCGAAGCCACATGATATTGCACTTTTTATGAAGCTTGGTTGACAAAAATAGGGAAAGGACGAAGGAAGGAAAGAGGGATGCCGCAATTGTGAAAGATGAAAATGTAAATCACTCACTTGTGAGATAGTAAAAATTATATAAGTTATAATTGAGACAGTGAAAGAGTCGTGATAGAGAAAAAAACACATGTTTATAAGAAGAAAGGAATATAGAGACAATGTAAAAAAACACATATTTATATGATTGATAGTTAAAGAAATAACACATGTTTATAAGATTGATAGTTAAAGAAATATAGAGACAATGTATGAAAAAAAAAATGTATGATTATGTCAGACAAAAAATGTATGATTGTAAATAACAATTTGAATGGCATAGAAAACGGATGAAATATAAATATATGAAATTAATAAAATATTTTTATCTGATGAAATTAAAAATTAATAATGTATTTTTTGAAAATATTCATTAGTCATTATAATGCAGATGCATTTTCTATGATATATATTTATGTATACAGTATAGCACAATTATTGAATAAGCTAAATGTAAATACAATATTTCAAAATAAAAATTTAATAATATAATGACTATTAAAATTAAAAATTATTAATATATACTATTTTTATTTAAGAAAAAGATAAAGAAAAGTTATAAATATATATATACTTATATTTAATTATAATATGCTATAAAATTTACTTCAAAAATAGAGGAATAAATAGAAGAATAAACAGAGGAAAGGACAAGGAAGGAAAGAGGGATGTCAAAGCAAGTGAGAAAGATAAAAATTTAAATTACTATAAATATAGTGAATATTATATAAGCTATATATAATATGAGAGAAAAAAATATATTTTTAAAATTGATAGTTAAAGAAAATAGAGAGGAGTGTCACTTAAAAATTTAAATTACTATAAACATAGTCATGAATATGATATAAGCTATAACATGATAAAGAAAAAAAATATGTTTTTAAGATTGATAGTTAAAGAAATATAGGGAGGAGTGTATAAAAAAATGTATGATTGCAAATAAAAATTTGAAGAGATATTCTCTTGTGAGACGAGTCGACTAATCACTAAAGTATGTTTATTATATAGATAAAATATGTTTATTTGCAGTTAAAGTATGTCAATAATAAATCAAATTATAACACACTAAAATCATATTTTAATGCATAATTCAATATACTTTAGTAAACATACTTTAACAATCATGAAATATAGTTTATCTAAATAATACACATACTTTAACACGTTTCATAAATCGTCTTATAACTAACGTCCCACAACATACTTTGTCAAATTTGAATAACATAAAAAATATTTCTGCCTTGAATGAGAATAGATTGGCTTGATAATGTCAAATAATATACTTTTTGAAAATATTTATTAGTCATTATAATGAAGATGATTTTTTTTTAAATATATAACACCACTAATAGCATAAAATTAAAAGTAAATACAATATTTCAAAATTAAAAATTATTAATGACTATTGAAATTAAAAATTATTAACATTTTTTATTTAATAAAAAAATATGAACATATAAATATATACTTATATTTAATTATAGTATGATATGAAATATTAAATTTTACTTAAATTGTTTACTCTTTAAACTTAGTAATCTACTTTTTACACAATAATATTAAAATAAATTAAATACTCAACTAAATTCTAATAACTTTTACCTTATCATTGCCAATATGCATTGGTATACCATGTATACCAAAATCATCCTTAAATTTTAAAATTTATGAGCAAATTTTATTTTTTGAATTCTCGAGAGAAAAAGATGATTAATTTTTTTTCAAAAAATTCAAAAATATGAAAAGATTTTAATTTTAATTTTTAATACGATATCACACTTGAGGTTCAAGTTGAGTTTATTGATCATCTATATTAACATTAATTATAAAAATATATTTAACATTTATAATGTACTCCACAAATAATGATACCGACAAGTTTGTCTTTGGTGAAAATTATATAACCTATAAATGAGACATTAAAAAATACATAATAATAGAGAAATAATAAATATTCTAAAGATTGATAGTTATTAAAGAAAAATAGAGAGACGAGTAGCATTAAAAAAAACTGGGTTATTGTAAACATAATATTTGAATTAACATAAAAATGTGTAAAATATAAATATATGAAATTAATAAATACACAAATAAAAAACTTTTATCGTCAATCATCATTTACTGAAAATATTTATGCTCAATAAATGAAAATATGTTGACTTGATATATATATATATATATATATATATATATATATATATATATATATATATATATATATATATATATATATATATATATATATATATATATATATATATTTCTCTGAAAATAACTATAGTCATTGTTATAATGCAAATGAATTTTTTTCTTATATTTATAACACCGTTAGTTGTGTAAATTTAATAAATACAATATTTTAAAATTATTAAATTTTTTATTTAATAAAAAAAAGAGAATTACATGGACTTAAATGATTTACTTTATCATTTTAATAATTTGCTATTTATATCCCACTTTAAACTAAATCTCAATTCACTACATCTTAAACATTTACCTTAATCTTGCACACATGATTTTTCTTAATTTAATTCTTTGTCAATTGTCATTATTCTTTTGAATTTTCTGTTCCACATTTACAACTAACTTGATTTCAAAAGTAAAGAATTCACAATAAACATAAATTCCAAATAAAATTTAAACGACAATGTCTAGAGAGAAAAGAAAAGAGAAAAAAAAAAGCGTTTACTTATTTAGTAGTATTATTATGCACACTTAATAAATAAAAAAAATATATAATTTTGGCATTTTGCATTTTTTTTATTATACATATAGAGTTGATATTAGGTACACTCGGGTGCAAGGATGCACTCATATGTGTATAACTTTTTATTCTCTTTTGCATACATGTTATTATATTTTATATACGTGTTTCTTAATAAAGTTTTTGTTTATATTTGTATACATTTTTTAAAGTGGGTGCACCCGGGTGCACAGCCATACTGTATAAACTAATTTCGAAATAGAGAAACTCTCTTGTGGGACGAATTATTTGTGAGACGGGTGTGAGACGGGTCGACCCATTACTAGAGTATGCTTATTTTATAGATAAAATATGTTTATTTGCTATTAAAGTATGTCAATAATAAATCAAATTATAATACATTAAAATAATACTTTAATGCATAATTCAATGCATAATTCAGCATACTTTAGAAAACATACTTTAACAACCATTAAACATACTTTATCTAAATAATAGACATATTTTAATACGTCTCACAAACCGATAGCGTCTTAAAAGAGAATTTGTCTTCGAAATAAATTTTGTTATTTACTTCATCCATTCCCAAAAAAACCTACACAAATTTTTGAGTCCGACTGCGGTGTACCTAAATGATTTCAATCGTTAGATTAAATTATAATTTAATTCCTATTATTAATTAATTTAAAGAATTAAAAATTAAAATATAAAAAATCACCCACTACCCATACTTTTAGTATATGGATTCTAAGGTGCACCCTACAATAACCCCAATTTTTTTTTTTGTCTAATAAAAAAATTCAATAATCCCGCGTGTTACGCGGCTTCGTCCTAGTTATTATATAAAGAAGAAGAATAATCCTTGCCAACAATGTTATTTCTGTGTGCATACAACATTTGTACTTATTGAATAATTTCCATCTTCCTTACTTCGTAGAAAATATGACAATTAAAGAAATTTTCTACATGACCCATGAACGAAATTAACACTAACATCTTTCATATTCAATCAAAAGAAAGAAGATAAACAATTGAAATCAAATTGAAAATTAGACAACTCTAAATTTAAAATGTACATACATATAAATTACAAACGATCAGCAAGGAAACACATGTTAAAACAGCCCATGAATCTAATACTGAAATATTATAAATCATTATTTTCCATATCTTGGGTAATCTAACAAAAAATTAGTATACCACTCCAGAAAAGTTGAAGATACAACTAAAAAATTCTTGTAACTGTAAATTACGAAATTCTTACCACAACAATCCGATATGGGGAATCGACTTCCAATCTTGTGAATTTTCACAGAAAGAGAGACTGGGGATGAAAGATTGTCATAAACACTAAAACAAACAAGATGGAAACACGGAAAACAGCCATTTACACTTTGAGTCCCCTTGACTAGCCATTTACGCTAGCGATAGAAAATGGCAATTGGCGATGCGAGATTAGGGTTTCATTATTTGGAAAATTTACTCAAGAATTTTTTTTTTTGACTCAAGAATTGGAATTGCGGTGAGATTGCCAATTTAAATAGGCATACGGAGCAAATTAATCAAATTTCAAATATTTACTTATTTTATTAATAATAATAAACTAACGTTAAATTGAACTAAAGTTCCTTTTAGTTGATATCCCCGAATGTTATGTATTAAGTAATATAATAGATGTTTTTTTTAATAAATATATTATTTTTTATATTAAAATTTTTATTTAAAAAATTAATGAAAAAGTTAAAAATTAACTAAAAAATGTATATATTCTTACTCATATATTTTTATTTATTAGTGTATAAGGCCGGATATAATGCACGAATTTGAATTCATATATCCAAACACATGAGAGAATTTTTTTTTTATTTTTATAATTACAGTGAAAAAAATCATTATCACTTTGTATTAAATAAATTAGGACTCATTACAATTATACCCAATTATAAATTTGGCATATAAAGTGATAATATGATTCTAATTACAAGTGATACTTGTAAAAATGAGAATTATAAAATTGAATTATATTATGAATATATTGTAGGATAAAAAAATTGATAAAATCTTTAATAAAATATAGTACTCAATTATTTATTATTATTATTATTATTATTATTATTATTATTATTATTATTATTATAAAACAATCTCATCCTAACAAAACTTCACAATATTTGCTCATAAAATTATTCAAAAACTGTTATGAGTATTATATATTTTATTAGATGATGTTTCATAGATTATATTATTAATTTGGGATATTTACTGTTAAATACATTGAAAATCTCCTTAATTTACAATAAGATATAAACTTAAAAAAAATATTACTACTAACTATATAAATATATATTAATATTCCAACTTTATCCTTACAAATAATTCACACAAATAATTACACTGCATATAATCATTTATGTTATGTGCAGCAAAAAATTTATGTGCAGCAAATGTTAGAGAAAAAATTGCATGTGCAACAAAAAATTTATATGCAACAAATGTTATGTAACAGTTTGTGAGATGTGTTAAAGTATGATTACTGATAGTTAAAGTATAGTTTTATAAATTGTAATAATGATGCATTGAACTATAATTATAAGGTGTTATAATATAATTCACTACAAACATTATTTAAACATATTTTACCTATATAATAAACATACTTTAATAATAAATCGATCCGGTTAAAATATAGTGTTTCCTACAAGTAACACTCTATTATACATAAAATAAAAAATACTCATTGAAAATTAGAAAGGTAATTTTCATGTCGTGAGCATACAAATACTAGTAATACTAGTGTGGAACCGTTTCATTTTAAGATTATTTTATATTTTCTTAATTAAGTTATCATTTTTTTATTGAAGATATTTTTTTTTTCAGTGTCATCAATTTTCTTTTGTACAACAAATTTTCATAAAAAACTGTACCATTATTAATTCTTCATTAATTGAGTATATTTTTTTAAAAAAAATTGTGAACACAATTGTTTGTGTAGTTTTATGTATATTTCCTTTGTTCTGGAGAACAATTTCATTTTGTGGAGTATATAAGAATTTTCTCTTATTTCAAATATACTAACGAAAAAAAACTTATTATAATACTGCATTTTATTAGGTCTTGATAAAGAACTCAAATAAGAATTAAACATTTATATAATCTTCAAAAAGTTTTAAATTTTGATTTGAATATATCAGACAAAGACTTATGTAAGACCGTCTCACGATAAACCCTTACTTGAGATGGATAAAAAGTAATAATATCTATAATAAAAGTGATACTCAATTAGTGAAAAAGTTATAATGTTATTTCATGAACATTTTATTTATAGTATAAATGAAAAGTGATAACATTTTATAGAAGGCAAAAACTCATGTGCCCCTAGAACACGGTGCCTCCATGGGAATACACAAGAGTTTTACTAAAACTCTTATATTCCCATGGGGGCACGGTGTGTCCTCGAAGCACAGGAGACCAACTCTTTATTGAAAGTGATAATATTTTATAGCGAAAGTGATACATAATTTAAAAGGTGTAAAATGGTTTCACGTGACACGGTCTCACGCAAGACTTCACTTATTTAAAATACCTACTAATAATACTCTAGTATAATAAATAATTATGATAGATTTTGTGTGAGACCGTCTCACATGTGACCAGTTTACACTTTTTAAAATACTTTCGCTATAAATATTATCACTTTTCATTTATATTATAAATAGTTCATAAAATAGCATTATCACTTTTAATTATCTGTCGTCTCACGTAAGCTTTAAGTGAGACGGTCTCGTACAAGTCTTTATCAAATAATTATTACATTAATAAAAAATTACAAATTAGTTTAATCAATTATTTTGATAAACTATTAACTATAATTCGATATATCAATTGATAAACATAAATTTAATCTAGTGGAGACTAAAATGGGCACATGCCTTTTAAAGTCAGTGGACTGAATATCCTCTCAGATTAGAATTAAGTTCGACTTCCATTTAAACAAAAAAAAATGATAATAATATAAGAGAGTATGCAATCACAAATTTTAAAATATTCTCCCAAAGTAAGAATAACGCCAATTGCAGTTCTAATATTTTTCTCAAATTCTAATTCCGCCTATTAATTATCTTCTTCCCCCTAATACTCGTATATTTTGTTGAAATTCTCTATTTTCGAGTCATCGCAGCAGTAACGTAGACGTCTTTCCGGCGCTGTACTATTTTTTGTTTGAAATGAACATAAAATCAATTTCACCAATCAACAGTTCATTTCAACCCATCTTAATCCTTGTGTTGTTACTGAAATATATATCTACCAAGCAATTCCTCTATTGATTCTTCCGCAGAAACAAATCCACACTCCTATTGGACTTACTATTGAAAATTTCCAACATAGTAAATTTCCAACATTTAAATACATTGTTGGAATTTTCGTTGGAATTAAAAATATTCCAATAACTTTTAATTCCATTGGAATTTTCTGATATCTTGTCACATTTGACAAATTTTTTGATTTTGTCATGCAATGTAGTATTAGTAAGGAAGAAAATTTAATATTGAAAATAACAAATTGCGATAAAAAAAAAATACTAATAACAACATTTAAATTTATCACAAATTTGCATGACGAAATATGACGAAATTCATATGTCGTGTTAAACTATAACCCACCTTCTAATAAAAATATGACAATTTCTATTTATCGTCACTATAATAAGATAATACCTACAAAATATATAATGTCACTAATTGTTTAAAGAATTTCATGACGATTTTATTTTCTTCATGAAAATATACTTCATTCGTGACATTAGTATTCGTCGCTAATTACTATAAACTTGCCATTAAAGAATTGACCTTTAATTTTTTATTAAAAGAAGATATCCTTAAATAAAATCGTAACGCATTTAGAAATATCGTCATGACATAGAGTGAATAGTGACGAATAAAATTACATATAATGATATCAACAAATTGTGTCGTTAAAAGATATATTTTAGTGACGATTGTAAAATTTGTCACTTTTGAATTACAAAATGTGATGAAAATTTTGCGTCACAAATTTTTTCATCACAAAATGTATAATTTCATGTAGTGTGGGTATGGTTCATAAAGCAGTATGAAATGAAAGACATAAGAGAAGCAAAATATATTCTTGTGATCATGGTGATACGGATCACAAGATAGAATGTTGTGCTAATCTCAAGCTTCATGAAATGATACAATTCTTACTCGTTTTAGCATGTTACTTTATCTAATGAAATGTGTCTTAAGACACAAAAGAAGATAAAAGTGTAGAAAGCGGTTCTTTATGCTTTGGCAAATAAGGAAGCTTAGTCTAAGGAATGCTATGCACGAGAATGGATATCTGTTTTGCTGAATGCATGCACAGTAGGTATCAACGTAACCCGGACAAGAATGATGAACTGCAGTAAGACGTATTTGAAGTGCCTGAAAGGACTGAAAATTATATGTAGGCTTACCAGACAAATTCACTTATAATATCTTAGTTCAACTAGATTTTTTTTAGAAAGCCCAAAACCATTTATTTATTTTATGGCCCAAAAGGCCAGCCCTATCTTAGCCCAACTAGATTTTGTTAGAAAGCCCAAAACCTAATTATTTATTTTTATGGCCCAAAAGGCCAGCCCAATTAAGCCCAACTATATTTTTTTAGTGCACCCATTCTGCGAAATTTATGGTTAACGTGGCGGTTGTCGCGTTCTGTCTGGGGTCGGGGCGTGATACCAAGAAAGTTGTCACGCCCCGACCCCAGACAGAACGCGACAACCGCCACGTTAACCATAAATTTCGCAGAATGGGTGCACTCCACTCCACAAAGTTTATAGAAAACGTAAGGCTTGCTATCAAGTACCTGAAGAACTGAACAACTGATAACAACGGTTACAACCCGAGGACATCATCTCATAAAGTTTCAACAAGGATTTACAAAGGTACAAAATACAACGGTGTAACTTAGTTTAAAGAAAATATACATGAACGATATAACATCGCGAAGGTACAAAAAGAACATCAAGGGGGTCACCAAATATAAACTATACAATCTCGCCAATGAATCCGTCAATTTACATAAAAGAGAAAGTACCCAAAACACGGATTGGATGATGAGCAAACGATAGGCAAACCTCCAACCAAAACGATATCAACAGCCTGAAAAGGAAAGAATGATGGGGGGTGAGCAAAACCACTAGCTCAGTGAGGTGATAAGCCGGTCACCCCGACCCTTATACGAAGCATGTACTCCCACTCGCGGTTCATAACATAAAATCCCACAATTCGTCCCACAATAATTATTCTCACTCAGTGTACATATTAATGAAAATAAAAACCTTAGTGCACATTTATGAATAACACAATTAGTTCAAACAACATGTTATCACATAAAAGACGCGTGGGTAGTCAATATCCTCCTCGAACTGAGCTCTACGTCGAGAGACAGTCCAAGCCCGTCACCGTTACTCTAGATAAAATGCACATTAATATTCTTTCTCAATACGCCAAGTGCTAAAGTTCACAATTCAATATCGACGTGAATACTTGAAATGATCAAACATATAAACATATATGACATGCATGTCCCACACCGGTGACGTTGACTGAGCCTATAATAGACTGATCCATCTAACGATCACCCTCCAGAGTATCAGTATTTGGCAAATGGACAGGTGCCCTGTTAGATCTAACTCACCCAGGTTTGCCAATCACGGGCAACTTGGTTGTCACTCTAACTCACCCGAACCGCGACAATTCGGGCTACTTAATCAATGTCGCTCTAACTCACCCGAACCGTGACCAATTCGGGCTACTTAACCTTGGTACCAGGCATACATATGAATGTGCATCATAAGCTGAATAACGACTCAAGTTAGAGTCTTAATTGGCACACAAGAATAACCAGAAATCAATTCTCAAATAATTCACAATAAATACTATCAGATATCAAGCCGGCAAGGCTCTTCAACATAAGTTAAAATCAATAATACTCATAAAATGGCTAACATGACTCTAACCAGAGCAATCGAGCCAATCAGGCTCTTTACCACATAACATAATACCAAATAATTTTCTTATCAATTAACTAAAACTAAATTAAATGCACATTTATCGAGGGTCCACACTTCCCACAAGAGAAGGCGTTCCCAAATTATCAACTCACAAGGAAGTGATTAACTCTCTCCGGAATATGAAGTCGGCCCCTTGCCCTTCGTCGATGATTCTTTACCTAGAAAGGAGATGAGAAATTAAAGACAAATTAAATATAACTAACTATTAGCGTTAACATCCCTTTCATTGCTAAAAACAAATCCTAATCGAGTTCGAACGAGTCGATAGTAAATAAAAATGGTATGTAACTCCTTAACATCAGTTCCCAATCCCACATAACCCGTTTCAATAGATTAACTAAACGAAACGATAAAAAAATAAGTTTGAATTCGACATAAAAATTCTGAAATTTTCCAGCTAGCGGCAGTTTACGAGAAAAATCATAACTAATTGTAGAATAATCGGATTGAGGCGTTTCAAGTGGCTACGGAAAGCTAACGAGTTCAGCTACGTACAGAAATTAAGTTTGCAAACTTTCGAGGGTAATAGCTATGTCAAAATCAGTTCGAACAGTCTGCAAATTACCCACATACCAAAAAGAAAAACCCCACAAAATTACAAAATCATGGAAGAAGGAAGCTTAATTCACACACCACTTACCTCAAAATAACTTAAAAACCACCTAGGATGAGGGTTGTAAGGGAGAATTTGATCAACAAAGGTTTCTCCTCTTCCTCTCTTCTTTCCCCTCTTTTGCTTTTCTTCTCCCGTTCTTCTCTCTCTTTTTTTTTTTAACTTTAGCCTTAATAATTATATATCAGGCCATTTAAGTGGGCTGAAACTTTGGGCCACAAAATAAATAAATAAATAAATTTGGGCTTTCTAAAAAAAATATAGTTGGGCTTAATTGGGCTGGCCTTTTGGGCCATAAAAATAAATAATTAGGTTTTGGGCTTTCTAACAAAATCTAGTTGGGCTAAGATAGGGCTGGCCTTTTGGGCCATAAAATAAATAAATGGTTTTGGGAGAAAATGCTTCGTAACAAATCCATTCCTATGGTGAGAGTTTTATGGAAAAGTGATCAAATTGAAGAAGAAACATGGGAACCAGAGTCAGTCATGCGTCAACAACATCCAAATCTCTTTTCATTTTTAGGTACGTTTATGTTTCGAGGACGAAATTTTTTTGAGGAGGGGATACTTTATAATATCTTAGTTCAACTAGATTTTTTTTAGAAAGCCCAAAACCATTTATTTATTTTATGGCCCAAAAGGCCAGCCCTATCTTAGCCCAACTAGATTTTGTTAGAAAGCCCAAAACCTAATTATTTATTTTTATGGCCCAAAAGGCCAGCCCAATTAAGCCCAACTATATTTTTTTTAGAAAGCCCAAATTTATTTATTTATTTATTTTGTGGCCCAAAGTTTCAGCCCACTTAAATGGCCTGATATATAATTATTAAGGCTAAAGTTAAAAAAAAAGAGAGAGAAGAACGGGAGAAGAAAAGCAAAAGAGGGGAAAGAAGAGAGGAAGAGGAGAAACCCTTGTTGATCAAATTCTCCCTTACAACCCTCATCCTAGGTGGTTTTTAAGTTGTTTTGAGGTAAGTGGTGTGTGAATTAAGCTTCCTTCTTCCATGATTTTGTAATTTTGTGGGGTTTTTCTTTTTGGTATGTGGGTAATTTGCAGACTGTTCGAACTGATTTTGACATAGCTATTACCCTCGAAAATTTGCAAACTTAATTTCTGTACGTAGCTGAACTCGTTAGCTTTCCGTAGCCACTTGAAACGCCTCAATCCGATTATTCTACAATTAGTTATGATTTTTCTCGTAAACTGCCGCTAGCTGGAAAATTTCAGAATTTTTATGTCGAATTCAAACTTATTTTTTTATCGTTTCGTTTAGTTAATCTATTGAAACGGGTTATGTGGGATTGGGAACTGATGTTAAGGAGTTACATACCATTTTTATTTACTATCGACTCGTTCGAACTCGATTAGGATTTGTTTTTAGCAATGAAAGGGATGTTAACGCTAATAGTTAGTTATATTTAATTTGTCTTTAATTTCTCATCTCCTTTCTAGGTAAATAATCATCGACGAAGGGCAAGGGGCCGACTTCAGATTCCGGAGAGAGTTAATCACTTCCTTGTGAGTTGATAATTCGGGAACGCCTTCTCTTGTGGGAAGTGTGGACTCTCGATAAATGTGCATTTAATTTAGTTTTAGTTAATTGATAAGAAAATTATTTGGTATTATGTTATGTGGTAAAGAGCCTGATTGGCTCGATTGCTCTGGTTAGAGTCATGTTAGCCATTTTATGAGTATTATTGATTTTAACTTATGTTGAAGAGTCTTGCCGGCTTGATATCTGATAGTATTTATTGTGAATTATTTGAGAATTGATTTCTGGTTATTCTTGTGTGCCAATTAAGACTCTAACTTGAGTCGTTATTCAGCTTATGATGCACATGCATATGTTTGCCTGGTACCAAGGTTAAGTAGCCCGAATTGGTCACGGTTCGGGTGAGTTAGAGCGACATTGATTAAGTAGCCCGAATTGTCGCGGTTCGGGTGAGTTAGAGTGACAATCAAGTTGCCCGTGATTGGCAAACCTGGGTGAGTTAGATCTAACGGGGCACCTGTCCATTTGCCAAATACTGATACTCTGGAGGGTGATCGTTAGATGGATCAGTCTATTATAGGCTCAGTCAACGTCACCGGTGTGGGACATGCATGTCATATATGTTTATATGTTTGATCATTTCAAGTATTCACGTCGATATTGAATTGTGAACTTTAGCACTTGGCGTATTGAGAAAGAATATTAATGTGCATTTTATCTAGAGTAACGGTGACGGGCTTGGACTGTCTCTCGACGGAGAGCTCAGTTCGAGGAGGATATTGACTACCCACGCGTCTTTTATGTGATAACATGTTGTTTGAACTAATTGTGTTATTCATAAATGTGCACTAAGGTTTTTATTTTCATTAATATGTACACTGAGTGAGAATAATTATTGTGGGACGAATTGTGGGATTTTATGTTATGAACCGCGAGTGGGAGTACATGCTTCGTATAAGGGTCGGGGTGACCGGCTTATCACCTCACTGAGCTAGTGGTTTTGCTCACCCCCCATCATTCTTTCCTTTTCAGGCTGTTGATATCGTTTTGGTTGGAGGTTTGCCTATCGTTTGCTCATCATCCAATCCGTGTTTTGGGTACTTTCTCTTTTATGTAAATTGACGGATTCATTGGCGAGATTGTATAGTTTATATTTGGTGACCCCCTTGATGTTCTTTTTGTACCTTCGCGATGTTATATCGTTCATGTATATTTTCTTTAAACTAAGTTACACCGTTGTATTTTGTACCTTTGTAAATCCTTGTTGAAACTTTATGAGATGATGTCCTCGGGTTGTAACCGTTGTTATCAGTTGTTCAGTTCTTCAGGTACTTGATAGCAAGCCTTACGTTTTCTATAAACTTTGTGGAGTGGAGTGCACCCATTCTGCGAAATTTATGGTTAACGTGGCGGTTGTCGCGTTCTGTCTGGGGTCGGGGCGTGACATCACTGCTTTTTGTGGATTAGGTAGATTCGAATTTTTCAAGTCAGGTAAGACGCCAGTAATTCCACCTCAAGGTTATGTGTTTAATTTTAGGAAGTAGAGCCAGAATATGGAAGATTGTCATATAGAAATATATTTCGGACTCCGCCGTGGAAAGATGATAATTAAATTGGAGTCTCTGAGGCAGTCAAAGTATCTATATGACTCTAGAAACTTAGTGATGGACTTGGATGTGTTTTCTAAGTTTGCCCAAGGGTATCACAATTTATTGTGATAATAATTGGTGCAGTTGCAAACTTGAAGGAATCACGAGCCCATAAGCAATTAAACACATGGAGCGCGAGTACCACCTGTTATGAGAAATCATATGATGAAGGGAAGGTTGTTGTCGCCAAAATTGCATCAGATGATAACCTAGTAAATCATTTTACAAGGACTTTAAAGCAAAAGCTTTTGATGGTTATGCAGTGGGAGTAGGAATCACATATATGGCAGTAGACATGGCAACATAATCTTTTAGTATAAATGGAAGATTGTTGGATTGTATACTAATTAAAAGTTTAGCTTTAGTATAAACAATGTTATAACAATATTTTAAATGAGAATCATTGATCAAATGATTGTGTCTTATAATTTATTTATATGTCTGATGCAATAGTTCACTTACTTTATACTCTACATAATATGTTGTGGGATAACACGCAGAAAATCATATTATCGGATTCCTTATAAAGTATAAACAGATGCTCACAACCAACATAGATGAGACTCTCCATCGGGATGGTTGTAATATGATTTGGTATTAGTTTGTCTTGACTATAGAATTACATTAGTGCACTTTGTGTGTATTGAGTAGGACCGCTTGAGATCTTTTAACTTATACTGACTATATAGAAGAACTTGATCTCAGTTATTATGGATGTTCGTGCTCTTAATCCCTATACAATAACCTCGACACATAAGGCAGTATGTATTTCTTTGATTCATCAATGGGTGAGATTTACATGTAATTAAATCAACACACTCGGTGAGTTGGGAAATAGTGCTGTCTCTATGGTGTCTCACTACACAAAAAAATACTAAGACAACAGAAAATATACAACATAGATCAGAAATATGTGTTATCGTATACCTTATATGTGTAGTCTTAAATATATATGTTGTCTTAAAATTTTTTCACGCACAAGGACAACACATATTATCTGGTGTTGTCGTATGTACCACTTTTCAAATGAATTCACTGTAAGACAACATATATAATACCATATGTTGACGTAAAATTTTTCACGCACAAAGACAACATATATTCATCTATGTTGTCTTAAATTATCTTAATATTTTATTTTAAGAATACATATATAATTTTTTTAATATAAAAATTAGGGAGATATAAATAGGAGACTTAGAAAATTTTGCTTTCGTCCCTTCTTCCCTAATCGTGCGTAAACGCCACGTCCCTACCTCCACCGTGTTCGCCCGTCGCCGTTCCAAGCCCCGTCGCTCGTTGCCGCTCCCGCCGCGTCGCCCGTCGCCTGATTTTGCTACCGATCGCGGATCTTGTCTTATTGGCGGCCATCCGCGACAATCAGCCGCAGGACCGCCATCGTTCAATTTAAGGGTTGCCTCTCCGTCGTTGATCCTCAAGCTGTTCGCGATGGAGGATCCCTACTTCTCTGACCCTATTGTCGGCCGTGCAGATTTGGGCGGCGTCGCCGCTGCTCCTTCGATGCGGTTTCTCGAACGGGTGCAGCCGACCCCATCTACGATTATTGGCGGCCAACCGACACGTTGCGCCCTCCAAAAAATCAGTGCCTCCCTTCTTCACGGTCATACCCTCTGATCTGGGTAACTCGTCGCTGATTCTGTTCCCGGATACTGTTCGTTGGGCTAATTCTCTCACACGTCCAGCACTGGTTCTCAAATAGGGTACCCCTGTTTCGCCTCCAATTGCTGAGCTTGCGCCGCCCACGGATGCTTGCTTCTTCACTCACGATTGGATTATCTTCTTACAAATTGATATGGAGCCTAAGTTATTTAGCGCTGCAATCTGGCAGATCTAGTGTCGCCCAGGGTTCCTCTACAAATATTGATTGCTTTATGGATCATTTTTATTCACTGCCCTAAAAATCCCCTAGGATCTTCAATCACCGCGGCCACCATCCCCGCTTTATGCCGCCGCCGCACTTCCGCCGCTACCACCCAATCGACGCCATCCGCCACCATGAACTTCCTCCAGTTGAGCACATCGCTTAACGACAGCACGAATCCGTCGGAGATCTGAAGCAGCACGTAGATCGAGAACCCACTCATGAGATTTTTATTTTATTTTGTTGCTGTCTATTTCTTCTTATCTGTTTCTTAATCATTTCATGCATTTGATTCTTGATATTAGGTTCTATTTGCATTTTGTTTGTGGCTTATCTCTTCCTCTCTTGCTGTTAGTGAACTTCCTCTGTTATCCTGCTTTTTTTTCTTTGGTAAATGTAATTCTGTCTTTTACTTTTGGCCTTTTGTTTAGGCATCTGGTGGCGCGGCCGCCAATGATGACGGCGAAAGTCAAGGAGGCGGCGGGGATTGTAGGCTTGTACGTCGTACATAATGTGCGAGAAGTGCTGATCGAACTTTACTCCAAAACCCTGGACGAGACCAAGGGGGTACTTTTTTTGTGTTGGTTTGAAATTTTAAGTGGCTTCAAAGTGATTTTAAGTTAGGAGGTCTGACTATAATAATGTGAAGAGTTATCTATACCTTATGAATTTCAGCAATTGTCTTTAGAGCATTTTTACTCCTAAAATTGATATTAATCAGTTATTAGATCTTTGTGTGAGTGGAGTTAATGAGTATTGATCATGTGCATCTTTACTTGTATGACTAATGATGAGTTTTTCAATAAATTTGTTGGTCCACGGGGCAGAAAGCAGATGAAGCCTTATGAGGTGTTTATACATCACTTTTGTGCTTTTTGTTTATTTTTTGGACTACTCCTTATGAAGTTTGATGGCACACAATATTAGGGGTGATAAAGCCTTCAAAAGATGAGCAGAAGAAAGTTTGATGATCTACTGTTAATTTTGTTGATTGCTGTAATTTAGCGTGTTTGTAGTCTCTACTTTATGTTTCTGTTTGATTCCATGTTTTGCTGAAAAAGGACTAGGTTCTTGTTTTATTGCATGCAATTTTGTAATGAATTTACTTATTATCTACTCATTTTTAACTGTTTCTTTAGTTCCTAAGAGTTCTTCATTGCCATTGAAACATCAATTCCAATTTTCATTACTCTCAGTAGTTGTTGAGCAGAAAAACTTCTAAGCTAGTAAAGTGGGGTTGCAGTTTTGAGTAATTAATCTCTTCTGATACTGTTTTGTTTGTTGCCCTAACATAGGTTGTTGGTCGGGAATCGTTACGATCGTCGGAATCTGAGAAGAAGAGTAGCCATGAAAGAAGAGGCGTCAGAGCTAAAGGGGAATGATCATGACTAGTTGATGTATTTGGATTTTCATTAATTATCTAGACTTGGATCCATAGTTTCGTGGTTATTAAACCAATTCTATTCATGTCATGTCTTATGGGATGTATTTGGATTTTGCCAACATTTAGATTTGAGAGAGATATTTGATATTTATCATGTTTTGGATTATTTAGAATGTTTTAATACATTTTGAATTTTATTATTTCGTTTATAAATTAATTATAAAATATTTTGTATAATAATTAATTGGTTCGACAATACGTATAAAATGTAGACGCTATGAATAATTTAATAATACTACATTAATAGAATATATATATATATATATATATATATGTTGTCTTAATAAAATAAAACAACATATATAACCTATGTCTTAAAAAAAAATAAAAAGAAGAACAACGACAACATATAAAGATGCACAAGGACAACACATAAATATATGTTGTCGTGCGTCTTTTTTTATAAAAAAGGCGGCAACGACAATACATAATATGTGTTGTCGTTGTGCGTCTTTTCAAATGCCCTACGACAACAGGGGCTTCGACAACAGAGATTTTTTCTAAAAAGAAGTTAACAGACAACACATATAGACAACACATTATATGTGTTGTCTTAATGTATTTTTGGTATAGTGCAATGTTGATTGTAGAAGGAATCCGTATCCTATTTAGGTTGATGATGTCCTCTTTAGGAGCCATGTAAACCATGCAGGTGGATTTATTCCGGCATGATAATGAGGTTGAGTGGTACTACTCTCGGATGAGATATTAATTAATGGAGTTGTCAGTAACTTAATTAATTAATGGACATTATATATCTTAAACGCGGGGAGACCAACGGGCTCATAATAAGAAGGAGCACATAACGTAATTATGGGATTAGAGCGGCAGTGCAGTAATAATATTTTAGTGGAATATATTATTATTATTTGACTTAAGTATAAGTTTTGGGCTAAACTTGGATACGTAAGCCCATTGGAAGCCCAACTCTAATTTCTCCTCCTGGTCCCTATTGTAGCCCATATATAAGTCATCTTAGTGAATTGGAAACCCTAATTCTTGCATGTAACACACATGAGTTTGGGGGAGCATTACAAATTGAGAGGATCTTAAGGGTCGTTGCTCACACAACGTCAAGATTGGACTTGGGAATACAGCAGAAGATCAAGATGTTATTTTCAGCAACCTGATCGTCAACTTCCTCGATTTTTCTGTTATCGTGTGGAACTCAAAATTGGTCTTGTGATACATAGTAGGAAAGCCACGGAAGAGAGGATCGTTTTAGCGCAAAAATCACTCAAATCGGAGATTGGATGAGGAAGTTATGTCCAAAATCGTGAGGCTGCGCATGCTGCCGACGAGAATTTCTCTTCTTCAAATACCCTAGTAAAAGGTAATATGATTTTATGTTCTTGCTTCCACTATATAGAATCTTATGGAACCCGAACGGTTCACGTTAACCAAATGATCGAACGTCAACAGGTGTGAGTGTCGATTTCTGTGTCGGTGAGTTTCGGTGACCATACCGACGATGGCGGTGGCCTGCCTGCGGTGGACTGTGGCGGTGGCCAGCGGCGGCAGGAGGGGGAGGTAAGAGGGGTGGAGATTGTTTGAGGTGGGGGTATTTTGGACTTTTTAGTGAGCAATTGGTTAGAATTATTATAAAAGTTGTTTGATGTTGGTATTGTTATTGTTTTGGTGTATTTTGGACACAAATGATCATTGACAATTACTCTTTAGTACATGAAAAATTATTTTTTAGAGATATAAATTATTACTCTTTAGAATAAAAATTATTATTCTTTAAGTAATAATATTATGTACTAAAAAGTAATTTTTAAAAATATAGTTTACATATAAATCTAATATATACCAGACTCGCTCATTATTTATTTTGTTTGGGTCTCACGTGACAAAAAATGTAATATAAATATTATTTTGGGACAAATCTAAATGACAAAAATATAAATCTTTGCTCAATTACTTTTTCTTTTAACAAAGACTTGTGCGAGATCGTCTCACAGATCCGTGAGACGGTAAAATAAAACCCAATAAAAAGCCGCGCGGATCTGCCCCAACTTAATACCTGCTAAATTTTATTCCTATTAACTAAATTAGTTCATTCTTTCTTTCCGTGGTTTGATTTTTTTTTTTAACAATTAAGTTAGGCTGTGTTTTATTAGAATATACATTATTACATCGATATTATTATTTGTAAATAAAGTAAGAAAAAAGACACAATTAATGTAAATTGTGTTAAAATAATATAATTGGAAAAAAAAAGGATAATAATTTCACTATTGCTAAAGACTAATGTGACTTAAACCCTTAAATAGACGGATCATTATAAAATGTTATTACTTTCGTAATAAAATGTTATCACTTTTTATTAATACTATAAATTATTCATGAAGTAGTTTACTGCATCATTATCATTTTTCATCGTTTGAGTACCAGTTTTCATTAATAATATTATCACTTTTTATTCGTCTCACATAAGAGCTTAATTGTTCATTTAACTGATTATCACTTTTTCTTTATCAAGTATCATTTTTCATTAAAAATATTATCACTTCTTATTTTAGAAAAAATCATTAAATAAAATAATTAGACATTTATCACTTTGCTTTAATTAGTTATCACGTTTTATTAAAAAATATTATTAATTTTTATCCGTACAATAAAATTTTCATTAAATAATTTTAATTGGATGTGTATAATCATTTTTTTTAATCAAGTACAACAAAACCTTTATAAATTAATATACTCGGGACCGAATGATTTTATTAATTTAGAGAGATATTAAATAATCAATAAATTAATAATTTATTAATTTAAAAAGGTTATATACAAAAAAATATAATTTTCATTACTTATTTATACGTATTAAGAATATATTGATTAATAATATATGATGATACTTTAAGAGATTCACAATTATATATTACTTGTAAATCAAATTAATTATGTGAGCATAATATCTCACAAATTGTGTAATCATATTAATATTTATTTATATTTTATAGGAGTTGATTAATATAAAATATTGATCTATTTTATTTTTTTAACTTGGGTGCAATCGAAAGATTTAACGATGAGATTAATGCAGATCTTAAATTCAATAAAAAGCAAATAACAGTATTTCATTGGGACCTTAAGTATTTTTAAGAATTTCTTTAAAAAGTATTATATTATTATTTAATTGATTGGTATCCATATTTGAGCTGTCCCAAGTTGGGATCGGATAAATTATTAATTTTATCGAGATTATTAATTTATTGAATATTTTATAAAGGTTTTACTATATCACTTTTGATTAAAAATATTATTACTTTTTGTTTTTCTTACAAATTAAATAAAGTAATTTGATTAGTCGGAATATCACTCTTTCATATTTAAATAATAGTACTTTTTATTAAAAATATTATTATTATTTAATTTATAAAATTTTCATAAAATAGTTTGATAATAAGTGTATCACTCTTTTTATAAGTTCCACTTTTGAATTTTCAATTATTACTTGTAATTTTTTAATTTAATAATCCCATTATATTTTAAGTGTTAATTGTAAAATTAATAATTGATAAAATAATTGATTTTAAAAGGAAAGAAAAGGGAAAAGATATCTCAATTAATTAATTGTATATTCGTCATATTCAAATGTGTCATTTCCATTTTCCGGTTTGCACGGATACCGCCCGCTGCGTTTTTTTATTTTTAGTATTTTATACTATATATTAATTGATTCGTCTCATATAAAGAGATCCGTGAGACGGTCTCGCACAATACTCACCCTTCTTTTTTTATGTTATCACTCTTTATTGCATAATTGTCATTTTTTATTTATAAATTATAATTTTTTATACTCCCTTTTTATGTTATGACTCTTTATTGCATACGTGCCATTTTTTATTTATAGTTTATAATTTTTTGTACTAGTAGTATATTTCATGAAACTCGTTTAGACCATTTTAATTTACACGAATGTTATTTATTACTCCCTCATTCCCACCATAAGAAGTGCATTTTGTCATTTTTGTCTGTCCCAACATAATAGGTGCATTTCACTTTTTAATAAATGGGATACACTCAAAATAATTAATATATTTTCATGGAATCACATATCACATTAATACAACTACCCACTATACATTAAATTATTATTATTTTTCTCTCCTCATCTACACATTAAATATTATATCCCTTAATTACAAAAAAAAAATTCGTCACCCTTGTAGTGGGATGGAGGGAGTAATTTTTATTTTAACCCAATTTTACTAATTTTTGGATATTGGCCGATAAGGATAGTATTTTTATGTCTGTTCGAATACTCCATTCGTTCCATCATTATAGTTACGCTTCCTTTGTAAATTACAAAGGAAGCTTAACTATAAGGATAAGAGGATAGAGTATGTAAATAAGCTGTGTGCAGACAATAGAGTAGCAAGCTGCATGTAGACAGTAGATTTTTTTTGCCAAGACTGATAGTACATCTTTGTGGAATAATTGATGGGCCATCTAACACTAAAGGAGTTTATCTTAATTGATTATTCTCGTTCAATTCTTTTATATTATTAATAGCAATAACTACTTTTAACGACTCTTTAATTGTACTTCAATATTAGAAAGGGTAAGGATAATCCTATTAAACAATCACATCATAATTAACTAGCTTTAATTAACAATAGTCTAATCTCCATGAGTAATCAGTAAACACACCTTGTGGGGGCAGGGGGAAAAAAAGCAAAAGCATTAATTATAAACAGTTAATAATCCAACTTTCTTTGTTGTCAGCCACCACCCCAACATATATCACACCACATCAAAACTTAGCACTCATTATAGTTACAACTTCTCAAACAACTAATGACATTCCCACTACACAAAGATGGAAATATGCTATAAATAACATACTCCCTCCGTCCCATGTTAAGAGAGCAAAAGACATTATATTAAACATAAGGTCTCTGACCCTTATTATTTGGGACGGAGGGAGTATTGGAACGGAGAGAGTTTATGATTTTAAGATTTTGGATTTTGTTGCTCTTGAAAAAAAACCCTTCTAATCATGTACATGTGGAATTTGGTGGAGGTTGATCCGCTGCATTTAAACCCACGGTATCATACAGGGAAAATATTAAAATTGGTCCTTGATGTTTGATGTAGTTCAAGTTCAATCCTCAAGTTTATTAAATTTGTAATTTTGATTCTTTTTGTTCAAATTTAATTTTTTAATCAAATTCAATCATATAACTTTGATAAAATGACTAAATTTGAACAAAAGAAACTAAAATTGGATGTATGCTGAACGACCAAAATTGTGAATTTAATAAACTTGGGAACTGACATTGAATTACACGAACCAATTTTGATATTTTCTGTCACACGGTGTACACTATACGGTGTACACTATGACAAAGCAAGGAAGGACTGCCCTTGGATTAAACACGAGCAGCTCATCATCGAACCCGCCACTCGGTAGGCCCACCAAGGAGTCGAACCCGGGATCGTCCTTATCGACGAGATCGGGTTCGCAGCCTACCCGACCCGCGACGACGCGGCAAAGGAGCAATGCTCGTTTGACGTGCATGAAGCTGAACTCTTCCTCGAGGTCCTCAGGAATGGCTGCGTGTGCTCTCCAGCTGGTGGGCAAAGTGGTAATTCCGTCCATCTTCTGTGAGAATCCACTCCTGATGATTCCACAAGCACTGCAGTAGGGTTGGCTGCAGATGGTCGAATGCAGATCGCAAATGAAAGTTGTGCAGTAGAACCTGAGCAGCTCATTGCCATCCGCAATGCATCTCTCGTCTCTTACTAAACTGGTTTTGATTTTGGAAGAAGCTCTTGATTTCACCACCTCCCTGTACTCCTCGAACCGGGCTACGATCCGAGGGGCGTTGTGGATCTTCAGAATCCGATGGATGGTGGGGCTCCTCGCCTGGTCGGGCCAACCCATCTGGAATATGATCCGAACTATGTTTTCGCCGTCGGCCAGCTCGGAGACGGCGTGGTTCTTGGACTGGTGCTGCTCTAGTAGGGTTGAGCTCTGGAAGATCTCACCGCAGACTGAACATGGGATAATACCGGGATCTACGTCGGTGGTGGCGGCTTCTGTAGGGACGATGAGGGATGGGTTCAGGCGGAGGGAACGGGTGGAGGACGACGGCGATGGGATGGAGGGGACTGGAATCTGTATTTGAAGTGGGAGGAAGATTCGTGGCGGCGGTGGCGGTGGAAGGTAAAGCATCCGAGGTGGAGAAGGAGGAGGAGGAGGTTGGAGAAGAAGGTGCGGATGGTAAACATTGTAGAATGGTGATGTGGGAAATGGATGGTAGTGAATAATAGAGATGAGTGATGCGAAGGCTGTTGGAAGAACAGGGGTGGAGTGGGGACATGGAAGAATAAAGGTTATGGTGGGTGGAAGCCAACTTCATCAAAGATATGCATATAAACTTGCGTCCTTTTTAACCAAATACTCCCTCCTCTATTAAGTTTTCACAGATTAAGAAAAATGTATTCATTCCGTGTCCTGAAGTAATTACGTTCAATGAGATGGAGTTTAATATTTTAATGCAGTAGAGAATTAATATTTTAATGTAAAGTGAATATATGTATTAATATGATATGTGTGTTGATGAAGAGAGAAGAAATTAATTTGTGTGGAGTAAAGACAAAGATTTGTGTGAGACCGTCTCACTTAAAGGTTTATGTGTGACATATAAAAAGTAATAATATCATTAACGAAAAGTGACACTTAATCGATAAAAAGTGATAATGATACAGTGAACTATTTCATGAACTATTTATAATATAAATAAAAAGTGAACTATTTCATTTTAGTGTATTATGGTACTCCCTCATTTTGTCGTATTGCTCCGTCCTAAATATTACTCCCTCCATTCACGACAATGGTAGTTTTTTTTTTTTGTACGTGAATTAAGGAGTATTATTATTTAATGTGTAGTAGGTAGTTGTATTAGTGAGAGTATGAGCCCCATGTTTTTATTGTATTAGAGGGGATGAGTGGGTCCCATATGTGTAAAAAATAAAAGAGGACCCTTTGGGTGGGACGACCAAAATGGAAAAAAGAGGCCCTTGCTGTGGGACGGAGAAAGTATATTCAACTCACTACACATAGGGCACACACTCAATATTAATACAATTACTCACATTACACATTAAAATAGTACTCCCTCAATCCCACCACAAGGAGAGTATTTTCTTTTTTGTACGTAAATTAAGAAATATAATATTTAATGTGTAGATGAGGAGAAATAAATAATATTTTAATGTATAATAGGTAGATGTATTAGTGTGGTCCCTTGGAGATATATTAATTGTTTGTGTGAATCTCATTTATTGAAAAGGGAAATACACTTCTTGTATTGGAACGGACGAAAATCGCAAAATGCACTCCTTGTGGTGGGACGGAGAAAGTATATTATTCAACTCACTACACATTAAATTATTTTACTCCTTTATTTACGTGCAAAAAGTAAACAAATATTCCCTCTATCCCGTCCTAATAGTTACGTTTCCTTTGTACTCCCTCGTCCAACATCAATCTATCCGTTTACTTTTTGTGCATAAATTAAGGAGTATTATTATTTTATGTGTAGTGGGTAGTTGTATTAGTGGGGTGTGCGTGTCCCATATTTTAATTGTATTAGTATGTGGGTGAGTCCCATGTGTCTAAAAAGGAAAATGGATGGATTAAGAGTGTACGACCCAAAATGGTAAAACTGATAGATTGACAATGGACGAGGGAGTAAAATATAAAGGAAGCGTAACTATTAGGACGGGACAGAGGGAGTACATTTCAATGGGACGAATGAAGTTTTTTTTTTTTGTACTCCCTCTGTCCCACATCACCCTTCATACTTTCCTTATTCGTCCATCCCACAATACTTTTCATGTCTCAAAAAAGGAAGCATTACTTTATCCAGCAACCTTAAAAGTTACTTAAATTTTAAATTTTGTTACTCATTTTTCACACACATATCATTACTTTATACTCCATCTGTCCCACAAATATTTGCACATCTCCTCTGGCATGTATATTAAGAAAAGTGATCTTTTAAGGGTATTATGATTTTTTTTATAATAAATAAATGATAAAATATATTAGGTATGTTAGCTAGTGGTGATTTTTTTTAAATAAAGTGTATGGGAGGAAGTGTGATTATGTTTGACTTTTTTTTTTTAGAAAGCTGTAAACTATTGTGTGAAAACTCAAAATAGAAAGTGTGTCAACTGAAATGAGACAGAAGGAGTATTTTTTTTATTACCTAAGAATACTATATTACCCTCTAAAGTCAACAAAATTGATAAAAAAGTGTAACTTTTCTTAAACTATATGATACTATAAATGAAAAGGGTGATTCGGAACGGAGGGAGTAATAATAAAGTATGTTAGATGTGTTAGGTATGATAGATTTTTTTTTTTGTAAATAAAAGTATGAGAGGTAGTTGTTTTTACTCTTTTTACTATTCCCTACAACCCATAAAGAACTTCACAATTATTGTAAATACAGAGTTCTAGAAAAGTTGTTTTTTGACTTGCTTTTAGGGGTAGTTTAGTATTTTTTTGATAATAAATAAATTTAGAGTGAATCTAGTGTAAATCGGATTTCATGTAAACCCTATTTTTTAAAATTACTTTTTGAAGAGTAATAATTTTTATACAGAAGAATATTAATTCATGTCTCTAAAGAGTAAATTTTCATGTACTAAAAAGTAATCGATAAATTAGGATTTACAAGAATTTCAAGAGTAATTTTTTTAATTTTGAAGAGTAATAATTTATGTTTTTAAAGAGTAATTTTTCATGTACTAAATAATAAGTGAAAACAAGGTTTACAAGTAAATCCATTTTATACAAGTGTTTGCATAAATTATAAAGTTATGTGAGTTGTAAATAATTGACAATTTTGAAATTAAATTGTGTTGTGAAATTGTTGGTTCGTGTATATTTTTTATTTAGGTGTGTGAACTTATTTATGTGACGAATAAAAATAATAAGTGTGAATTTGTTTAATAATTAAATGCAAATCAACAATTAATTGGGGTTGTGAAACTGTCAAACAATGAAGTTATTTTACACTTTTAATTAATTATCACTTTTTATTAAAAATATTATTCATTTTCTTTAAAAATATTCACTTTTTATTTATAATATAAATTGTTTATGGACCACTATTATCACTTTTTATATATTATTTTTCATTAAAATATTATCACTTTTTATCCATCTCACGGAACCACTTCCATGAGACGATCCTACCCAAATCTTTGTCAAAACTGCCTTTTATTTTAATATATTATTGTTATTTTTTAAATTACTTTTTGAGTTGATGGATAATTTGTCTTTCTTTGAATGAAATTGGCGAGGCGGGTACAGTCTACAGACAAGTGTAACCTTTTAGTTATATAACATAATCCCCCAAACAAATTGATCTGTTTTAATATTCGATTATATATCAATATGCTCTACATCCAATGAATCTACCATGCATACACCCAAGAAGGAATTGAACACAAAGTGCATAACCATGCAACCAGTGAAACCTAACTTTCAGCCAAGGCACTAGAATTTACCTTTTTTCTCCATATATTGTAGGCTTGCTCCGTCAGTAGACTTTCTTTTAGGTATCAAAACCTTGCTATCCTTTGTTTGTCTTCTGTTAACAAATTCCGAGAAAGACAGAATGTGTGGAGGGGTGGTATCCGGAGGAACAGAAGAATTGGGTGAAATGTTGCAGTCGACTTTCTCGTTATGGACTTGGATGGTAACCGGAGAGAGTGATGAAGACGAGCAATTCTCTTCTGATATTACAGCCTCCGATGACATATTAACAGTGTGACCAAGTCTCTTTGACAGTTCATCAGGGGTAGCTGCTGATAACCACCTCACCGTACTTGCCATCTGGGATAAATAAAATGATTTACCACATTTCTTGTACTTCTTGTAGCATTCATTCTCAAGTGTCTCAGCAGCTGACATCACAGAGTTGGTCCTAAACAAAAGGAAAAAGAAAACATGGTGAACCAACTATCAGAAAGCTTATAAACGGAGATACTTGAGGCTTAATCTTATAGCATACTTTAAATTACTGAGAAGATGTTGGTTTTGATTCAATACGTTTGATAATCTCTGCTTCCCCGACTCTCTTAATGCTCCCGATATGCAGTTTTTGTTTGCCTGTCAATATAAAAGGAAATTGGCACGAGGAAAAGAAAAGGTATATCTGAAAATTCAAGTAATTAAGAATCAACCTTTGACTGAGCAATGGCATACAGAATAAAAATCTCAGACATCAAAGACAGTTCATTATATCATTTCTAAAATATTTCAAGGATATGAAAGAGCAAAAAACAATTGAAAGGGATAGCACAAGACAGATTTTTATACCAAGAACATTCTTTAGGAATAACACGGGTTCAACATTGTTGAACAGGAATAAACTTGCAATTGCAGGATATAGAAACCACTCAATGTTAACCCATAAGTATAATGAAGACACAACAATGAATCGGGAGAAAGTGGGCAAAGATTACCTGTTTTCCTCGGTTACTTTTACTCCCATAATAGTTCTCTTCTGCACGTTGTAATGATTCCATCTTTTCACCTATTGTCAATTTGGATGATTTTCGTGAATCTGTTATGCTATTTCCAACTTCTACAGCATCTGAAGCAAGATGCCAATGGGTAAACAGAGAGAACTTGTATATTGAACAAAGAGAAGAAGAATTCCAGATTTCACACTATAGAGAAGCATGTATTTACGAGCAAGTATCTGCATGGTCAATGTGCAGTACGTGATATAAATATACCATCAGAATCAGATATATCTTCCCCAGATCCACTTGCTTCATCATTGCGATTCCAAAACTCTGACAACTGTCCCCCATCATTGAAATCCGAAGTACTGCAACACAGATGCATACATGAGTAAGAACAAATGGAAACAATAGGCTAAGTGAAGCTAGCTTAGGCATGATAGATATCCTAAACTACGGTTCGGGAAACTATAAGAAGAGAATTTCTTCAGCAACATCATGTTACAGAATATGATTATCTCTGCCAGTGTAACACAGACACATCACCATACTAAAACATCATCAAGGAAAAAATAAAGCATACCGATATATGGATCCACTGCTTAATTGATGGAAGAGTAATTCATATGAATAATATTTTTCTGCAAAGAGACTTGGCCCGTACATCATCATATACCAATTTCCCAAGTTATATTGATTCAAATTATAAAATACTACCACAGTCTCTTTCTCTATTCTTCAATGGTTGATGAACCAAGACAAGTTTCACTAGGATGGTAATTTTCTAGTAGTGGAAAGATAAAAATACAAGAAATATTTATAGACATCGACAAAATATAGGAAACACTACTGCAACAGCGTAAAACCCTCTCTGTCTTCATTGTTAGTATTCTGTCATAACTTTAGATAAGTCATCAAAAAATCACTGCAAGAAATTCATTTTACCTGCTGTAAATTAATTATGTATATTTAAACAACCAGATAGCCCCTGATGTAATAAATGGACCAATTAGGAAACACAATAGAATACATCATTCCTTGAAAGAGCTTCCTGATGGATTAACCAATATTCACACAGATATTACCTACATGTGGAATGAAATTATTCAGTCTCTCAGGAAAGTGGAAACTCAATTAAAATGACTTCATTTCAAATTTGCTCATTCCCCTCGGTTCAGGGAGAAATGTACCATTAATGTCAGTAATGAACAACTTGTGAATCATAATAGACTTGCACAGGAATGTTTCCAACAGTACAAGTCAAATCCTCTATTAAGACAGATTAATATCCATCAACCTCCACTATTCTATGCATGGATAATAAAAGAGATAATGGGATAAATTAATAAAATCTTGCAAGAACTCAACATCTGCCAGAAATAAACTGAGTATATCAAGTTATATAGGATAAGTCGATCAAAAATATATTAGCTAGATAAGCCAGGTAATTTAACTCATTTTTAAAACCCATGACGACAAACTTGTTGCATTATTCTAGTCTACATTAATTTCTATGAATGGAGCCTACTTTTCAGCATGGCTGTATCAAACACGATCTTCAAAGTTAACCAGCGGAGACTTAGGTTAATCTTCTCCTCTACAATTAACAACAAAAAGGTCCACATTTTCCATAAACATAATCATTTACAGCAATACACCATTATTATTAGAAAAGTCCATAAATCAAATCTTCTAACACTAACTAAATACACAAAAAAAAATCAAAAAATAAAAAAGTGATCTTTCATATTCAAGAAACAATAAATTGTACTAAATAAAAAAAGGAATCAGAGACCTGGTTATGTATATCCGTGATGACCCTTTTCTATATTGAAAATTAGTAGTGCTTGTAAGGTCCTCCAAATACTTTGAAACTACATTAGGATGTCTGCATGCATCACATGATTTTGCGCACAATGATTCAGATGCCTGTTTCCAGAAAAAAAGATATTTCCGTTTGTAACAATATAAATATCCTCCAAAAATAATGTAAAACTGTAAAGGATATTCGGTCCAGAGTGATATACCTCTTCCCCAAAAGAGTTGAGGATCTTTTTCCTTCGGCAACCAGACTCCTCACAGTATTCAATCATCTAGATGCAGGTCAAACCAAGTGCCATAAATCAGATATATGACAAATAAGGATGGTAAAGGGGTGGGTTTTGGATGGGGTTGCCGCACCCCAGGACCTGCATCACCCCTAAATCTGCTGGGTTCAACACGGCCCGCCCCATTACATATTTAAAATAAAATTATATTCTTGAAATAAATTCTGAAATATATGAATTAGTTTTTCTATGAACATCAAATTTATACATATTAATATAATTATATAAATATATGACTATTTCACTGAATGTACCTATAATTGGAAACTCACTATTTATTTATTTATACTTAAAACACATATAAACACATAGATATATATTAAATTAACAAATTTATATGTAGTGGGTCCAATTACAGGCTCGGGAGGACGGTTCGACAAAAACCACAACCCTGTCCCAAACCCGAACTGCATGGGGCAGGCTCATTGCAGGTCCAGTTTTTTACCTGCCCCATTGCCAATTGCCAAATACTATGAGGAATATATGTATTTACCTTACGGAAGTCAGCTAGCGACTTCTTGGAGGAACTCTCCTCCAAGTTTGAAGAATGTGGTTTCTTGCTTGCAGCATTACCAAGGATAAACTCCTGTAAATTTTCTTATTCAAATTTATGAAATTGTCGTTACTTGACAACACATTAATTGATATCTCAGAAACACAACCATTTTTCTACGATCATCCACTCCATAATACACCAGACTTTTAGAGGGCAATTGATCACGACCAGCGCGACCTGCTTCTTGATAGAAGGCTTCCATAGACTTGGGAACATTGTAATGGCAAACAACTCTGACATCCTTCCGATCAATGCCCTGGATTATTATAAAAATGCCTTAAGGTGGGGAATCTTCTATGAGCTCCAAAGGAGCTCAACAATTTGTATTTTACAGTAAACACTCTTAAGATTAGTTGCATACCATCCTGCAAGTAAACCACCACCTTCAAGGCTTTGCAAAAAACAGGATAACTCCACAAGCATTTCCGAAAGCATCAAAAAACAAAGATTAAAAAATCTCAAGTTAATTGTACATTGACAAATGACAACTGATCAGCTAAAAGGTACACCTCTGAGTATGTCTTGTGAGCATGTCTACTTTTTAAAATTTTAGAAATTTGAGCAATATGAAACAACTGAAAGTAGGGGTCAATTCCTGACAAGGCACAATAACACAAACACATATACAATACGAAAATTGTGAGTTAATGTATAGGCCCAATATATTCATGTTGACATGATAATGACACCAATATTGTGTTGTGTCGTGTCCATGTTTGGTCAACCTGTGAAATATAAACATATAGCCTTAATAGGTGACACAATAACATATTATGAGAAATTTAAATGTTTTAATCATGTCATCTCTTATCACATTGAATTTGATTTTCGATTTATTTTATTTCCATCATGTCCTATGGTGCTGAATTTGATTGTTAAATTTACTTTATTTTCAAATTGTGTTGTGTTGGGACGAAATATTATGGTTGTGATAGCACAAATCCTTATCATGGCATGCTTGTGTTCAGGCTTATCTTATCGTTTCAACATGTCAACAGGAAACACGACATGACAACATGAATTGCTACCTCCAACTAAAATAGTTAAATGAAATCTTGAAAATAGAGCAAAAAGGGGAAATCTCAAGTGACAAAATGTGGAATTAAATTTACTCTCTCCTTCAAACACTTTTATATACAGCACGTATATTTTTTCTTCTTAACTTCAAATAACAATAAAGCCTTAATTGCACCATGTGTAGTTGGTTGTGTGGATCATATCTCATCACTGTGCTGGGTCTAGGAATATGGTAATATCAAGTAAACTATAAAATAATAACAGAGTACAGCAGGAGAACTTCTTTTTTAACCAACTTGAATCTCATGAATAACATATTAGCATCACATCTTTATTAATTACTTCTGCATATTTAAACTCAAACACAGAACATCTATACATCAACCCATTTATTGATAGTTCCTACATCACTTGGGGGGTGTTTGATAAATTGATGACGAAAGGTGAGGGAATAGGATTAGTAATGGAATGTTATGGGTTTCATTCCCTTTATTTGAGAGGGGAACGGTAGATTCCCCAATTTTTGGGTATCATACCCATACCAAAGTACCAAACACTAATTTTAACTTTAATTCCCATTCCTTTGCTCAAAACATTGAGAAACATTCCTCTTAAACTCTGAAGACTCTGTCCAATATTTTTTGCTAATGTGTTTAATTTTGCTTATGGTAAAGACTTTCAAATCAAATGGCTCTATCCAAGATTCTAAACAGCAATTACTACTCCACTAGTCTCATGGATTGAAATTATGATATTTTCACATAACATATAATCAAGAAAAACTCATACTGAATTAAAAATATAAGTTCCAAGCATTACAGGTTGGTTCATTTAATGGTTATTCCTGCTTCTGAACTCTTAAAATCAATGAAATGATACATTAAAATTCACAAATCCAACTATACAAGAGATATCGAAAACAATATTGAATATTCAGAGTAGAAAGGCTGGTTTCGTCACTCGGGTAAACTCCATTTCTTAACTCATCATACCCAAATCCAAAATCGGTTAATAAACTTCCTTTACTTTGTCACTGGATTGATGATGGTTAAACATGTCACATATGCATAACCAAAATTTTCAGAAAATTTATGTCCGATACGCATAATTAAGACACACAGTTCAGTTAAAAAGGCACATGCAACATAAAGATAAACTGGTGGGAAAAAAAAATACTTAAAATTATTAGGAGTTGATTTCTCTTCTCAGAACTGATCATGTAATGCTTCTTGTTCTATAAATACTTTTATGACAGAATACAAAAGAAAGGTATAATTGGCCTGAGTCCTCACAACATAGCAATAAATCTAAAATTACTGGCACCTCTCTAACTAATTATTTTCAGCTCCACCGTGTGAGAGAAATACGCCCAAAAAATTGGAAATATTTTGAGCCCAACAAATGACATAAACACTTGTGATACTGCATACCTTTAACCATACTGTTACCTATATGTTAATTGAATGAGCATTGTAGCACCTTAAACTAACAACTCCAAATGTAGATCTCAAATTCTTTATTTTAAGGATCTCCACTACCCCAAAATCCTAACTTTGAAATAATAAAGGCATAATAAAACTGAACGAGAACACACAGCACACTCATTTTTTGTGCCAAAGCAATTATAGTGGTCCTCCAAGACTACAGTATACAGATCTCAGTCATAAAATATCTGGTTCTCGCTTATATCTGCATTGGGTGTGTCATATCACAACACTAATTCACATTAGAATTTCATCAACAGTTAGCCTCAGATCAGTAGGTCAGTATAGCACCAATTAGTTTCCTCAAAAAGAAGAAATATAATTGCAAAACAACATGTGAGAACATAACGCTTTTTCTTTTAAGGGGGAGGTGGGGGGGAAGAAGTACCCAAAAGCTACTGTGGCCACAACTACTTGAGTTTTAGATGAGATCCAGTCATTTAAAACAGAGCTCCGGAATTTACTGTTCAATCCTGCATGATAAGCTAAATAGGAAGAAAAATATTCAGATTGAAAAACCAAAAGATAACGATATAGAGAATTTCCAAAAAAGTAGTTTTATTACCAGCACAAGAAATTCCATATTTAGATAGATGGGCAGCCAGATCATCACAAGCTGAGCGCTCAAGGCAGTAAACAATAGCACAAATATTTCCGCAGGATTTGAAATAATGACAAAGATCAGCATATGTATCTTCCAAGAGATCTTTATAGCGAACTGCATGATGAAACAGAATACAAGAGTTAAATAGTTTTTTTCCTGCAAAATGTAGATTTTATTCAACCACACCCCAGTTGCACTCTTGTTGAGACCATAAATTAGTCAGAGATACTTTACTTCTTAATCCTTTTCACTACTTCATGATGAATTCTAGTATTTTACATCAATATAAGAGCAATTCTTGGACTGGATATTTTTTGAAAGGTGTATCAATGTCGGAAAACGACAGATATATTTTATCCTACAAAAAGAACAAATGACATGGAAAGCATTGATGGACAGAGTGTAAGAACAAACTTACCCTCAAAATAGATATTTGGACGGTTAAATGATGACTTCAGAATAAGTGGATTATGCAAACACAAGGATTCTATCACATCCTTCTGAACCCTGCAGAAATACCAAACCTAGGATAATGGCTCACCATTGCACCTTATAAATAAGAAATTCAAACTATGTAGGAATACCAAGAAAAATGTGTTTTTAAATTGAAAAAAAAAAAGCGGTTTGCTGATTTCTTATCCTCTACTTCATAACATAAAATGAAAAAGTAAAAATTTATTGACTTTGAAAGCAATATTCAACTCGACATTGATACCCTAATTTTTAGAATCACTGAAGAGCTTTCATCATATAGAGAACAGACAGAAATTTGATCACAACTTACTTAGGAACAGCTGTTGCTGTCAAAGCTAAAACTGGTACACTGGGGAAATGATTCTTCAAAGAAGAAAGCTTTCTGTAGCTTGGCCTATATTATTTAGACAGATTAAAAACAGTTATAATAATTTAAATCTCTACAATAATAAAATAATACAACCAAGCACAGAAGGGAGGTATGTATGTTCATGTGCGTGAATATATATTCATACATATATGTACAAGCAAATAGAGAGTGGGAAAGAAACATGGGAGTGCTTGCAAGTTGCAACTTCTAATCAACTGTCAGAATCACTTTTGATGCGAAAATGCTGCAACTGTCCAGCTTTTCCGACAGTTGATTAAAAGTTGCAAACACCTCTCACCTCCATGTGATATCTGGAACATTAGGACTCAATGTAGGCCATATATAAATATGAAAAACTAAAATAATTTGTAAATTTATACATTAACATCATTTTTTTTTCATGCAAATGGAGTCATAGGCTGTGTACTCCGAGCTCTGCGATAAGAAAAAAGCTGAAACAATTTAAAGATAATAAGAGAAACAGAAGTTAAGGAGTTAAGTCAACTGAGGACGTGAAAGTGGCACATCCAAACCAGTGTATGATTTAATAGGGGATTTGAACAACCTTTGGCAGACACACATCTTGAATCCAACTAAGTATTGAAGTGCTATTAAAGTTGCCTACATACTCAAAGAACTTTAACTTGGAATAGCTCACAAGCCAAAATTGTAAGCTTATATCACAACTCTGATGGGAAAATGCAAGAAAAAAAGTGAAAACAATTATAGTACACTCTGAACAATTCTGGTAGTCTTAACTCTAACTTGTGAAGTGTGTAGTAGCACTTGAACAGCTAACTTAAACCCCCAAAGGATGGGGTAAATGAGGGGGATTATCAGAATGAACACAAATTGACGAGTGAAGAAATCAAAGAAAGGGTTATGCAAAAAAGTGATATAAATTCTAGTTAGAATAGCAACCTGAAATCATGGCCCCATGTTGATACACAATGTGCCTAAGAATAAACACAAGATCAATTAAAATAATTTTCTTGATATATGAACTCCACAAACTAATACATTCATTTAACAAGACTTAGACAGAAATCATTAATATTGATTTGAAGGTTCAGACCTCATCAATTGCAATAAGATTTAGTAATCCCCAGCCATGAATCTTTGTCAGCTTTGCCATAAACCCTGATGTGGCTATCAGCTCTGGTGTGACATACAAAAACCTCAAATTTGGCTTTCCTGATTCAATGTTTTCATATATCTGAAAAGAAAATAAGTGAGATGGATCAACATCAACACATAATGGATGATTTTCTTTAACATGTCATGTTCCATAGCCTCATATATCTTATTACTAAACCAATACTTATTAAGAAAACAATCCTAACTTGTAATTAAAAGGAAGAGAATTGCCAGTGGCCACACCGAAGTAATCCAAAAGATGATTCAAAGGATATACAACTCTATTGCCTATAAAAATGATGAACACAACAAAAGGAAGCGAGAACTCAAGGTCAACAAATGTTGCTGACTTGCCGCCATGAATTTCATTTAGGATCTGGTACACAATTAACAATTAGAAGTAGTTTCAGTGAACTTAAAATTAACAAAAAAAAACTGCACAGTGAAACTATAACCTCTGTAAGATGCATTTATGATCCTAACGCAAGCAACTATATCAATCATTTGAAACATCTACCAATAAAACCGAATTCATAATCAGTCATTAGGAAGTATCTCACCCCACAAGTCGTAAAAACATTAGTGTAAATAAAAATAAAGGAGATAAAATATTATGAGGAACATATAGGGTACCATCAGTCACATAGCACAAGAATCAAACAACAAGATTGCAAACCTATTATAAAATTGTTTATGCAGGACCTGAAAACGCTGAACTCACACAAGGACTGGAATTTATACTGAAATAACCAAAAATTAAATATCAAGGATTATAAGAATTTAATTTGATGCTAACAGAAAAATGAAAGTGAAGTAGTTTTAATGATTTGTGTGATCAGGAAAGAACATAATGGTAAACATGGATTAGTGTTTGTCTTCTTCTAAAATTATATAATTTTCTCCAAAGCATATCAATCATTAGAGAGCTATGTGTGTTAGCACTACTTATACGAGGATTTCTTGCTATTTGCTCCACATGTGCACGAAGTCAGCTTGGAAAAGAACTTTGGGTTCATGCTTTGCTCAACATAATTCCAGCTTTTCATCTTTTTTTCTCATACAAGAATTCAATAATTGGACATTTTATCCAAGTCACTTACGTTGAGACTCTTGTTTGAGGCAAATACTAATAAACAACCAACCAACTGAACTCTCAATACCATTAATAGGAAGCAAGCTATTTGGAATTGGATTAAATGGATAGTTTGGACTAAACTGTTAGCTTTGTTATTTGTTAATCTAAATTTCAGTCCTTGTTTTATTTTAATTTCAGACTTTTTAGGAGTAAGCACTTATTCATAATTTTCCAGGAGTAGTTTGCAATTTCTAAATCTCAAATTAATTTTAAACAAGAGGGGAATTCGGTTTCTTTTAAGACTGAATACAGATTAAAGGAGTTCTACTATCCCAGAAAAAAAGTAGGTTATGCCAACTGGGTACATCACAATGTTGCATCAGATTTACCTCGCTATCTATGTAAACTGTAAGTTAAATTAGAGATGAAACAGTTTGAATCTGACTATGTCAATTGTAAAAGCTTATCTCAAGTTAGACGACCAGGATTCAACTTCAACATGAACTTTTGAGCTCAAGCATTATGTTTGCGACTTTGCAAGGAGTCAAGTATTACAAATTAATCCTAATTGCGTTTGAAATCAACAGATTTCTTCTTAAGATAATATTGACTCAGATAATCAAACATGCCTCTATCACTTCTAACCATAAAAAATTTGTGAAACCTGATTCTTGGCTTTCACAGTCTGGGTTGAAGAGAGAAATTCAGCAGCAATCCCTTTATCTTTCAGTGCATTCACTTGATTTTCCTGACAGGGGAACAAATACTTCTGGTTGAACGAAAAACAAAATTGAATACAACTAGAGAATTACTGGAAAAATAGGAATATAAATATGAAATCCGCTTACCATTAGCGCTGAAATTGAAAGAAAGAACGCATTACTAGCCGTCAAATTGTCCTGGAGTTCACAAAGGAATAAAATTGTGCAGCATAGCCTTTCAAACTTTCAAAAAAATTAGCAAAAAACTGGTCATATTCACCTATTAAAGGACAAACGACAAGCACAATCCCAGGTTTCGCTAGAGCCGGAATCTGATAACAAATAGACTTTCCACCACCAGTTGGCATCAGACAAAAACAATCTCTACCTGCATTGCGATCAATTAATATTCAGATATTACATTGTGAATTTGACCTAACTTTCATACGAGGTGATAAGATTAAAACAATATCAATCAATCGACATAAATTTTAAAAAAGGTTCACCATATATATTTGGAAAGATATGAAAAAATGTAAGGGACCTGATAAAACAGCTTGAATGGCTTCCATCTGCTTTCCTCGAAAGTCAGAATATCCAAAATGCCATCGTAAAAGCTTCACCAAAGCTTCCTTTTTTATAACCTCCTTCTCTGCTCCGCATGCATTTCGCAATGGCAATGATGATTTACTCATTTGTCTCTACAGCAGAAACACAGGAAACCACAGTAATCGCAGAGAAGATTGTAAATAATTTTTCAATATCCAATGATTACTCCGTTTTCTTCGTACCATATATTTTCAGTTGGAAATTTTGCGGTATAATAATCAGAAGAAAGAGACATCGGTAAGCCGCAAAACTTACATTGCTGAAAATCAAGAGAGATGGAATACGTCTAGAGAACGAGAATGAATACGTGCCCTCTCACTGTGTATTTACACATTAATATGAATATGTTAACTCTCCCTGGATGGTCCTTGGAGACTTTAACTGTGTTAGGAAAGCTTAGGAGCGATCTGATATTGTTCCGTCTCAGCGGAACTGGTACAGGGTGGATTTTGAGGAGTTTTGTGTTGAAAGGGGGTTGGACGATGCTAAGTCCAAAGGATGTTTCTTCACCTGGACGAATGGCAGAATTTGGAGTCGCATTGATCGAGTGTTGGTGAACTCGAACTGGGACACCACCTCAGGAGTAGTGGAGTCCGAATTCCTGCCCATGGGGGCCACTTCGGATCACTTTCCTGTCCTAGTCTCCATTTTTCACGCCGAACACTCGAAGGGGAGGCCGTTCAGGTATGTGAATATGTGGAAAACCAGCGAGGGATTCCTGGATACTGTGCGAGAGGTGTGAGACTCGCAAGTGTGGTGTACAGCTCAGTTCAGTGTTTGTCGTAGGTTGAAGTTACTCAAGCCAAAGCTACGTCAGCTTGGTAAGAGGGACTTTGGCTACATAGCAGAAAAAGCAGAGCGAGCTAGAGCGGAGCTAGACAGTCTGCAGTTGGAGAGTCATGCTGATCCAGGGAATGGTGAGAAATGGGACAGGGTTAGGGAAGCAGCCAAGAGGGTCGACTTCTTGTGTCACGCCGAATATCTTTTCTTCTCTCAGATGGCCAGAGCCGATTACTTGATTAGTCAGGACAAACCCACCAAATCTTTCTACAAGAAGATCAAATCCAATAGTGTGAGGAATATCATCCCCTCCATTCGTACGGAATCCGGGCATACTACCTCCCGTGAGGAAGTCGTTGGAGAGTTCCTTTCATTCTATAAAGATTTGTTGGGTACTGCGAGGGAGTGTGAGGAGCTAGACGATAGTGTCTTTGAATGGGGAGCCGTGTTGAGTGATGAACAGGCGCAGCAGCTCATGGTGCCTATCACGGCCGAGGAGGTAAAGGGTGTGGTGTGGAGAATGAATGGAGACAAGGCCCCCGGTCCGGATGGTTTCACTGCTGCTTTCTTTCGGGACGCGTGGGACGTGGTTGGCTCGGACGTTGTGGCGGCTGTTCAGGAATTTTTCCACTCTGGACAGCTACTGCGGCAGATGAATGCCACGTTTATTACACTGATTCCGAAAGGTAAGCACGACCCCACTGTCAGAGACTTCCGCCCGATTTCGTGCTGCAATGTGATCTACAAAATCATATCCCGTATCATTGTGGCGCGAATGACGGACCTGATGGAGGATCTGGTGGCGGAGAACCACTTCGGTTTTGTTAAGAACCGAAGAATGAGGGATTGTGTGATGCTGGCCCAGGAGATAGTGAAGAATTACGGATGGGCTAGGCATCGACAGTACAGGAGAATGGCCATCAAAGTGGATATAAAGAAGGCTTATGACTCGGTGGATTGGGGGTTTCTGCGTGGAGTGCTTACGGGTTTGCAATTCCATCAACGTATGATACAGTGGATCATGGAATGTGTCACCACCACCTCATTCTCCATCCTTGTCAACGGTTCACCTGAGGGATATTTCGATGGTAAGAGAGGCTTGCGTCAGGGGGATCCGCTGTCATCCTTATTATTTGTCCTGTGCATGGATTACTTCTCCCATCTCTTCAGGAGAATGACTGTGACGGACAACTATAAGTATCACTCTAGGCATTGTGCGAAAGTTGGAGTTACTCATCTGGCGTTTGCTGATGACTTGATTATCTTTGCTTATGGCAATCGATCTTCGGCAGAGGTTGTTGCCAGGGCACTTGATCAGTTCGCTCGTATGTCAGGTTTGGAGGTCAGCGCCGATAAGTCTCACTTGTTTATGGCAGGGGTTCTGGAGGATGAGGAGGAGGCTATTCGTGAGGTCTTGCCTTTTCAGGAAGGTACCTTTCCTGTTCGTTATTTGGGAGTATCGTTACAGGGAAGCAAGCTCCGGGAGTTTGCGTTCGAGCCGCTCATCATGCAGGTTACGAATCTGATCAGGGGATGGTCTACGCACCTGCTTTCGTATGCAGGCCAATTGGAACTCATTCGATCGGTTGTGTACGGACTGGTGAACTTCTGGACGGCTATGGGGAAGATCCCCAAGGGAATTGTGGACAGAATCGAGAGGATGATACGGAAATTCCTTTGGGGAACCCCACGGGGTGCAGTTCGTTGGGAGGATGTCACTTTCCCTAAGGAATAGGGAGGCCTGGGACTTAAGGGAATTGACCTGCTGAACGATGCGGCCCTTTGTGGAGTGCTGTGGGACGTGCATCTGGAGAAGAAGTCCTTATGGATCAAATGGATTAATGCCATTTATCTGCAGTCTTCTTCGTGCTGGGATGTTGAGGTGAATTACAGCGCCTCTATTGTGTGGAAGGATATACTCCGAGCGAGGGACAGAGTCAGAGTACGGATTGGTGGCGACATTGTTACCACTTTTGCCTCGTGCTCGGAGATGGGAAGACTTCGAGTGGGTAAGGTGTATTGGCTCGTTTCACACTCTATGCCGGTACAACATATCTACAAGAAGTTATGGAGTCCATGGGTCCCGCAGAAGCATTCGTTCAGGATGTGGATCGCCGTGAGGAACCGCTTGCTCACCATGGACAGATGGAGACACTACGAGGGCCCGGTCGAGTGCGTGCTGTGCGTGGGGGCTCCCGAATCGAGAGACCATCTCTTCTTTGGGTGTCCGTTCACGAAGCACGTATGGAACCGGGTTAGACATGAAGTGGAGTGGAAGAGACAGGTTACCACGTTGAAGGCCGGCTTCAAGTGGCTCAGCAAGGACCGGCGTGTGCATGTTTATGAGAGGAGGAGGTGGACGCTTGCTCTCTACGGAAGAGTCTTCCTCATTTGGAAGGCTCGAAATGAAGCGCTCTTTGAGGGTGCCCGACCTACTACTGATGGCTTGACTAATTCCATACTTATGCATGTAATTAGATTTGAGCATTTGTTATCTAGATAGGCGTACTTTTCTTCGGTTGCTCCGTCTGTGGAGTTTTAAATTATATGTAATTGTGGCACTGGCTTCGGCCTATCGTTTTTGAATAATTAACATATCGTACACACATTAATATGAATATGAATATGAACTGTGAGTGGCGTTTCCAGGAATGATTCGGTTCACCGCTCGCGAGACTGGTTGTCAATAAAATATTATAAAATAAAATAAAAAATCAGGTCATGAACAAGTGTTAAATTCCTCGGGCCCTCGGCAGCCCAAAATACACAACAAATTAAAAATCATATAAAAGCCCAACTAAGTTAAGTCCACCACTAAAAAATTTTATATTTAATAATTGGCAAAAGCTCCTCCGGGACACACCGTGCCCTTATAGAAACACAACTCTCCCCCTCTATATTCTATTTAAACCTATGTATTGCTAGGGGTTTACATTGTAAAGGGGCACGGTGTGTTGGAAATAAATCCATAAAACCTTAACCTTATTATGATTAAACGAGATCTTAACTGTAAAGCGGAAGCGTACCTGATCCAATGAGTCCTCTAGGCGGAACACGAACTCGGGATCATTGGTTTTATGACCTTCCTCAACTAAGCCTCCTTATTCCTCAACTAAGCCCCCTTATTACTTATGGGGACCGTAGCAATCCCTCCCGATGGGGAGAAGGGAAGACCATGTGCGGCTTAGTATGTTGGAGACCAAAACCTGTGAGTTTTTATATACTATACAATTGGGCCACCCATAATCATCTTAATTATGTAGTATTGAGTATCTACTCAATTGACCTATATCAATATTATTATAGCACATGGACATTTACACTTCAATTTGATCACTTAATTAAGTCCATAAAATAATTGAATAGCTAATATAATTTCATGATAATATATTGCCCACAATTAGATTATAGTGGAAATTAAAAATTTCCAATAATCTCTCACTTGTGCTACATATTTCTCAAAGCAATTATATTAAGAGTCCTTAATTGCGCAACTTTATGCTATTTCTCTTCAGGCTATACTTAACAATCTGGTCAATTTCATATACTAATATGGAACTACCGCGTCATTCACCACATTACAAATCATGGTTAAACCCCGACAATCACCAATATCAATATACTCAATAACATAGATCAAATATGGTGAGTAGCATGGAAATTACATGCAATGTGATCAACATCATGTCTATTTCCAACTGGTCCAACTTTAAACTTTAGTGAATTCACAATGAATTCACAACTGGTCCATAATGTAAAATATTACAAGATAGAATAATTAACTTTAGTGAATTCACAATGAATTCAAAATCATCAATTTTATTCTGCAAAAAATCGAATTATCCAAATCAAAGTGTCTTAAAAACTTTAAAGAGCAATAAATATAGACTCCCACTAAACCTATGTATTCTAAAACCATAAAATACCCAAATGAGTAGCTAGCTCAAATACAGGGGCATTGAATACATAAGTGGCGAATCATCATTTGGAGTCTATCACAATAAGCTCTACTAAAATTTTATCTATACAAAACACTTTCTTTAACAACCCAGAATTCTATGTCAATATGCTTGACTTATAGTACTCTTGTCGTTAATACTTTACTGCGAACTAATTGTCACAATAAACTTTATGTGACTAAACTTCGCAACCTTTATTTCATGTTTGAATGCCCCTTAGTTTGCTACTAATTCGGTTGTCATGGTTAATGAGCTACAAGTGTTTGCTAAACACTTTTACTTGTATAGCTCTCCAGACCAACAAAAGATATAGCCTGAAGTCGATCTTATACTGTATTGGCATCCAACAAACTCAAAATCAGGCTACTTTATGATCTCCTACTAATCTGATCTCTTATGTGCAAGCATGTTATCCTTAGTTTTCTGTAAATACCTTATAAAGATTCATACTAAAGTTACTTAATTATCTCCTTAATATACCAACAACATAAGCCAAATTAGGTCTTGTGCAGACCTCATCATACAATAACTTCCAACAGTCAAAGCATACAGAATATTTCTACATTTCTTAAATCTTTAGTTTAACTTTAGGGCACCTGATTGAAACTGCACTTCTCTCCCTTTGTTTTAACTTTAATATTCTCCCACTGAATCACATAATCATCTACATTTGTCTCAAAACCAAGTAAGACAATTACATCATGATGATAGTTGTGATTCCTCTATAGGAAAGTTTTCTTGAATGCATAGATGAATTTCCTTTTAGTTCTTAAACCGTTGAGATTGTTTCATCAATGTTACCATCATGAAACTTTATCTTTACATTCATCTAATATGATTCAAGATCAAAATGTGCTACCAATGTCACGATTATCTTAAAAGAACCTTTCTCAATAACCAGATAGAAAGTCCCTTAAAACAATGCATTCCTTCCCTTTTGAGTATAATCCTTTAACAAGATGCGATTATGATCATCTTGTATTGATGTAAACTCATAACCTATAGTATTAACCCACTTTCGAGTATTTGAACCTTGCATGGCTTGATAAATATTGTTTAAATGTTCTACCATTAATTTCATAGTATCCTAATTATTTAAGAGAAAAACTACGTAATCATCCGAATTGTCTTTCTCTCAACTCTAGTGGTTTACTTAGTGACATTAATTCTTGAGCTTGTTGAATTTGTTATTCCTTAAATATTATTGACATTGTCATATCATTATTCTGGATTTTCACCATTCTTAAAAGTATAAATGAGAGTCAAAATAGATTTCTCCTTAAAGACAATATCTCTAATATTATTCTTCCCCCCCAAATCAACATCCTCAAAGAATACCGTATTATCCGTCTCAAATTTGATCCGATTAATTGGATCATAAACTTTTATCTTTTTAATAATCAATAAAGTAGCTGATAACTATTTGTGTCCAATTTTATTTAGTAGATACCAATGATCTAGCCTTAGTTGGACATCACCATGTGAAACTCAAAGAGTTCTCACAACTACTTTAGTTAAAACTTTATTGAGACCATAAGCTGCAATATTAAGTAATTTTCATATTAGTAACCATATCCTATGGAGTTCTATTTTGTCTTTTAACTACACCATACACACCGAATAATCTTAATGTAGTGTATTATAAGACAATTCCACAGGTTTTTAGGAGAAACAAAAGGTTATACTTTAGTTTTGTCTTTAGCAGCTTTCTTAATGAGTTTTCTTATATTGCCCTTATACTTTATTGAGACCAAAATTTCTTGAAGCCTTCTAGTCTCATCTTTATTGTTGAAGTTCTCATCATGTATGATTTTGTTGTTGATATGGTTTAAACTTAATTAGTAGACTTTTTAATTGTACAGAGAATTATTGTAAAATAATTTATCATACTTGCATTAAACTTTATAATCTTTCAAATTTTAAATAGTTTAGAATCATCTTGGGAATCAAGCACATCATTAGTATCAAGTCCAATGACAACAATACCAACTTGTAAGTGAAATCCTCTGCGTAATAGTCAAATATTGACAATAAAACTGTCAAGCAATAATCTTTCTTTGGGCCGACTTATTACTCACATGTTAAATAAAATAATTGTACCATATTTACCACCACAGGCGCTTGTGTATTTCTGGCCAAATATTAATCTACCTTTGGGCCGATCAATACCCGCATGAAGATACACTCGCAACATCATTAATTGGGGACCCATCACAAGACACCTTATGCAATATTAACCTCGTCTATGGACAAAAATTAACTGCAGAGGTAATCTTGGTGTAATAATCAAGTATTGATAATAAATTCTGTCAAACAAAAGTCTATCTTTGAAACGATTAATGTTCACATGAACAATTCAAATAATTATCACATATTTATCATCACATGTGTGTTATTATTCTGTCAAACTGTGCCTACCTATTGGCCGAACACAAAACACATAAATAATTCCACACCCATCTATGTAATTTCAACAAAGTCGCACTCCATGCACAGAGGCTGCTATGGCGACATGATATTTTGATTGATTAGATTGAAAATTACTAGACCAATTAAACAAATATATAAAATAAATATTTATGTTTAATTGAATGACGTTAAAAAATGTCTCTCCAATTTTAATTTAACTAAAACTCTCTAGAATATTTGATGATTTAAACAAATTTAAAAAATACTGAAAGATTTCTTAATTTAATTAGGATTTTAAATCCTAATTTAATATGAACTTATTACTGCATATTTCCTTATTTCCATAAATAAAATTACTGAAATTAATCGTGATGTTTAACAAGTCTTGAGTTTTATGCACCTTAATGCATATATTTACTGCACCAAAATTACATAAATACAGTAATAATTCCTTATCGCGGAATTGATACGGAAACCAAATTATGAATACATTAAACTAATTCTCCATAAATTCATGTCCATAAATATTCCAGAAGTAGAATGGTATGCATGCAGTAATTAAATTACTCAAACTTTAAAGTCAAGGTAATGAAAAATCACATATCTCAACTAATTATCATATAAATCACAAATGAGATCACCTATTCCATTCTATGTTTCATCTCCTATTCCACATATTATAATCTCGCCATGTGTCGTAATCAATGCCCAAATTTTCGCCACATGCCCCAAGGGTTTCTGGTCATTAACTAGGGTATAGTTTTTTAATAGGAAATAAGTTATGGAATAGGGAGTGTAATACCATAGTGGAATAAGGGATTTGGGTTGTATAAATCATGCCACACACGTATCCAAAGTGTATCTTTGCATGCAATGACAATTTTTAATCTAAATAGTCATACATCCCAATTTCCAAATATATAAGTGAATCGAGAAGAAATAAAATATGACAAATCATTGATCAGTGAAGATTATTCTCCCAATCAAATAATGGAGTCATCCAACAATTCATTACCAAAATTACATTAATACCATAATTATTTAAATTCATTGACATAGAAAAGAGTCATATCCATTATCATATGATTAAGGGATGCTTGAAAATTATTAATTTTCAAAACCAAACATTAGAGAATATATAGTTCTCGTAACAAACCCAAGAAACCTTTTGATGACATGAGTAGATTATTACCAAAATTAATTTAATACCCCCACAATTTAAATCAACAAATCAGTTCACCCAAGGCATAATTAACTATCCAAAAGGTTAATATGAATAAACTTAAATGACCAATGTAATCTGAATTCACAAAGTCATAAATTAATTATAGGCAACGCATGCATCACCAATTTACCACTCCATGAGGTCATATGCATATACATTAAATTAATAATAATAGATTATGAAGTCCAAATATCATCAATTGCAATTTATAATGCATAGGCCTGAGAAGTAGCCCATTCCTCTAATTTAAGAAGTGTTTGAATTTAATATCATGAATTAGATTCAAATGATTCAACATGCTAGTATAACAAATTAATGCCAGAACATGATTTAAATTACTAAATAACCACAAAAATCAATTGATGTAAAATAAAATATCAATTGATTAAAAGAAAACGAAATCACTCACATAATTACCGTGTGCATAACCTTAACATCTATATTCTATTTAGAAGAGAATCATATACCCCTTTTTGAGATAAATGACCATAATTATTTTCTAAAAGAATTCAACATAATTGGGACAAGAAATATATGACGGAATCTCCAAGATTCACCATTTCTTAAATTTCTAAATAACCATAATAAAATTAACCATTATCCATATTGGAAGCAAATTCATCCCTATTCAAAAAACCAACACGTGACATGACATTAAGCCATGAATAATACAATCCCCAATATTTTTAATAATAAAATAGGTTGATTAAAGAGTCAAAAATAATCATTCTATACAATATCAAATCTCGACCAATTATATGCTCCAAATAATTAATTAATATAAAGATGGTGAGAAACCTTATTCAATGACACATTCTCGTGTCAATTGACACTTAAACATTCTAAACAAATCTGGCGCACCACATCACAACCAAAACAATTCACAGATTCATATATATAGTGAACTAAAATTTAAATCAGTTGTGAATCATCGAAAATATTGATTTTTAAATTTTAAAATTATGATTTCACATATTGATTCAAATACAAGTATTTGGATCTAAACACAATTTTATAGATCTCAGAGAATCACGAATAGGGTGGCTCTGATACCACTTGTTGGAAATAAATCCATAAAATCTTAACCCTATTATGATTAAACGAAATCTTAACTGTAAAGCGTAAGCGTACCTGATCCAATGAGTCCTCTAGGCGGAACACGAACTCGGGATCAGTGGTTTTATGACCTTCCTCAACTAAGCCTCCTTATTACTTATGGGACCGTAGCAATCCCTCCCGATGGGGAGAAGGGAAGATCATGTGCGGCTTATTATGTTGGAGACCAAAACCTGTGAGTTTTTATATACTATACAATTGGGCCACCCATAATCACCTTAATTATGTAGTATTGAGTATCTACTCAATTGACCCATATCAATATTATTATAGCACATGGACATTTACACCTCAATTAGATCACTTAATAAGTCCATAAAATAATTGAATAACTAATATAATTTCATGATAATATATTGCCCACAATTAGATTATAATGGAAATTAAAATTTTCCAATACGGTATCCCCGAGGGCACAAGAGCCTCACTCTTAATAATTAATCTAGCACATAATCTTAATTCTAATATATTAAATCCCATCCTAATCCTAATTCGATGCCTCATTTTGTTCCCCATAATATGAGCTACCCACATAGAGCTCTTATGTAATTAGGGATGTCAATTTCGGTCCGACCCACTGGTACCCGTCCCGCACGTTCTAGGCCGACCCAGACTCAGCCCGCAGGAGAAATGGGGCGGCCCGAGTATTAGTTTAGACCCGACCCGAACCCGCATATAATGTAATAAGAATTTTTTATATTTTATACATATAATTATATTTTGTGTTAATATATATATATATATATATTATATTAAATTATTAATTATGTATATTATTTTATACAATTATTTTATATTTTATACATATAAATCTTTTATAACTATATGTTATATTGTATATTATTTTATACAATTATTTTGTATTTTATACATATAAATCTTTTATAACTATATGTTATATATATAATTATATTAAAATATAATTTTATTTAATATTCTTATAGTTTATTTATTTATTTAAATATATGGATATTTTTTGTATGTGAGTAAATGTTAAATTAAAATTTATGTGGTTGATGAATATTAAAAAAAAAGGGGAGGGGAAGGCCGGACCCGCCCCATACGGGTCTGGGTACGGGGCACATAATATAGGACCCGTGCGGGTCCAGGTCGGGTCCGGGCCAGGCCTCTTAAGAGCTGGTCGGGTCAGGTAATTAACTACCCACCCCAAACTCGGCCCGTTGACACTCCTATATGTAATTTGACCGCACATTCAAGGTAAATGAGGCGCCCGATAGAAATGGCATAGGCCACTATTAATTCCTTTTTATCTATACATAAATAATAATAATAATAATACTGAGTAGGTCATGGTATTAATAATAAAGTTCTAGTGATCTTTTCTATATAATAAAGCAAACCTTAAGTGGCAGTTTAAATCAAGGGTTTAGGTGGAGAAGCCAGTTGATAGTTTAAATTGCTTCTTACACAATTTTTATGCTCTGTTTTTTATATGAAATTCTGCTACGTAATTTTGGATGTGAAATTCTCTGAAACCCATCTCCATTGGACATGACATGCAAGCTTCATTCCACCATTGCAGTTTTTAAAATCATGGACCCCAACAACCCAAAATAATTAATAAGGTTATTTTTTGTAAATTAACATAAGTCCAAACCCATCATGTAAATAACTCCTCCCTTGAGGTTAAACATCGTTAACTTCTGGTTAGGGTTAAATAACCCAAAGGATGGGTTAACCCTAATATTAGAAGTAAACGACCCCTAAAAGTCAAAATTAACATCAAATTATTCGCTCCCATTTCTAACCTGTCTAATTTAGCTTGATAAAATTAAATCTTAACCATTCATTAGTCATTGTGACATCTCATCCCTTGATTGTGATTACAAATCTTGTAACAATATCTCATCCATTTATTTTGTTTATTATTTCATCTCATCCATTCATTTCTTTGTCTTCTCAAAAAAAATATATGTGTGTGTGTATGTGTGTCAATTGATTATATATGTATCTAATTAAACTAAATCTATTTTTTTCTGCTTCTCACAATTTATAGGCAAAGACTTGTGTGAGACCGTCTCACATAAGGGCTTACGTGAGACAGTCAGAAAGTGATAATTTTTATAAAGAAAAGTGATAATAAATTAATGAAAAGTGATAATGCTATTCCATGAACAATTTATATTATAAATAAAAAGTGATAACATTTTATAGCGAAAGTGATAATGTTTAATAGCGAAAGTGATAATTATTTTAAAAAGTGAAAAATGGTCTCATGTGAGACGGTCTCACGCAAGACCTACCCTAATTTATATATGTCAATTGATTATTTATATATCTAACTAACTAAATCCATTTATTTCTTATACATTTATTTTTTTAAAAATTTTTTCAAAAGTAAATTATTTTTAATATGTGAACCAATATATCTAAATCTAAATTATTAATAGAAATTTCTTTTCAAAAGTAAATTTTTTTAGGCAAAGTCTCTTTTGAGGCAGTAATTATGTGAGACGGGTTGACCCGTTATTAAAGTATGCTTATTACATAGACAAATAAGTGATGTATTAATAAAAAGAAGATAAAAGTCGAGAACAATGAAAGTAAAGATGATTAAAAATAAAATAGCCACACACGGCCAATCTATGCAAAGACATAATGCTATCTAAATTTGAAGTATTCAAAGTTCATGTCATTGAACATGAGATGTTGAACAAAATTCAAAACTGAATTGTGCCAGTCGAAGTCTCCTCCAATATCTGATAAGACATCCGCTACTGTATTCCCTACACGAAAAATATGAGAAACATGAAAGTTCATGTTCATCACAATATCCTTGGCTCTTCTCCATCTTGCTAGCAATCGGCAAGGTATCTTAGGTGTAGGATTAGTCAGTGCATACAATACATACATTGAGTTCGTTTCTAACCACAACGACTGCCAATCCTTATCATGTGCTAACTCAATTGCTGTAAAGCTGCCGCCATTTTAGCCTCAAAAGCAAAGCCGCTTCCGTATCCACACGTGAAATTCCCTCTAGCAAAACCTCTGCTGTTTCTGAAGATTTCAGCCCTTGAGATCGTCATCGGAGCACCTGAAGCGTGGCCATCTGTGTTCACTTTAATCCATCCAGGGGGCGGGGGCTGCTAACGTAGGGACATGATATTTGGAGCTTTCTTGGGTACTCCGTTTACTCCAAAATAGTGTAGAGTGGCCAGATCCTCCATGGTATTATTCAACGTACCGATGGATAATCCACCCGCTTTTTTAATGAGAGATGTCAGGACTGCTTTAATGAGAGGTATGCTTGTTACATAGGTAAAGTATGATAATTCGTAGTTAAAGTATGATTTTTAAAGTATGATAAATAATGAATAAAAGTATATTTTTATAGTGCTATAGCACGATTCAATACAAATATACTTGAAAAACCAATAAGCATATTTTTTCTATATAACAAAGTATACTTTAACAATGGATCGACCCGTCTCACAAATACCCGTCTCACAAGTGAGTATCCCTTTTTTTATGTGAATTCATAACATCATCTAGATAATCTTTATAATATTTTATTTATTTTATACTCCCTCCGTCCCAGACAAAGGTCCCAATTTGCTTTTTGTAAGTGGATTAAAGAGTATTATTATTTTGTGTGTAATGGGTAGTTGTATTAGTAGTGAGTGGTGTGTCATATGTAGGGCTATTTTACTAAAAGGGAAAAATGAGGACCTTTAAATGGGACGCCCAATATAGTTGAATGGGGGACCTTTTGGTGGGACGGTATGAGTATATTGTTATTTCATTGTCCAAAATATTTTCTTATGTTAAATAAATATTATAATTTTAAACTTTTTTTTTTAAATTTCATATATTTTACATTATTAAAAAACTTTATATTATTTTAGATTTCAAGTGTTTTGTAAAAAATACCCCCTCAATCCCAATCCCATTTCAATCTTTACAATTTTATTTTTTGGGCGTCCCATTTTAATCTCTACGTTTTCATTTTTGTTATATGAGATCCATCTAAAATAATTAATATATCACCATGGGACTCGCATCCAAAACTAATACACCTACATACTTTACATTAAATATTATATCTTTCTAAGCACTGATGAGTGTTTTCTTTACACACAATTAATCCCCAAGTATTAAGGATGTAACTATAGCTTAGATAAGCGACCAGGTTTATTATCGAACCCGAAATATTATTAGTTTAATTATAAGCTAATTAATTAAGACTTATGTTTGGCAATAAAGTTGTGAATATTTATTAATCAACTAAACAATTTGTTGATGTGAATTGTTGATACCAGTGTCGTCAAATATGAAATCACACCAATCCCCCACCAATTATTATTTAACCACAAACACGTTCGCGTGGTGTTGTGCTTGTTGCTTTCAGGGTTGTGATAGTTGAATGAAGTTCGTGCAGAAAGGGACCCACAAGCCTAGAGAGCAATTTGAAAAGTTCTAGAAGTCTGGAAGATTCTAGAAGTTGAAGATAAACTACCTAAAGTAGTGGGTTGGTTATTTGCTGATCATGGGTGGTTGTTATATCTCCTAGTGGACCACTCATTTGAAGAAGGCTGTAGCATGATTCACGTCTATATATAGTTGTCATACTTCATTCCTGGTGCATGGAAAAACTCAGAGAGTTCCTACATAGAGAGTCGTCGGATGTCTTAGAGTTTAGTCCCTACGTTCCTCTTGTAGTGTTTTCACTAATGTTGTAACATCTCATTCTACATCATGTGTATGATATTATCCCATTCATTTTGTGTGTACTGTTCACAGGCAGTAGAAGTGCATATTTGAAGTAGGACTTAGATCTAACAATCTAGGTTTTGCCATTTGGGAACATGAATGTTTAGGATTTATATCCGTGTGTATTCGAATAGTGGAAGAAATGTTTCCATCTCTTTGAATCTGATTTTGTAATCACTTTTTCCAAGTTAGTGATATTTTTGCAATAAGGCTGCTACAAACTTATTTATAAGTTTGTTGAAAGATTGAGTATTTCTATGTGTTAAAGTCTTCCGCTGTACAAACTTGCAATCTCGTATTCAAGTATAATATTCTGATTAGAGTCGATGTTGTACAAAGTGTCGCCACACTTAGGACAATATCGCTGACAAAAAACACACTTACACCTACTGGGCACCCGCAACGAAATAATTAATTAAAATAACAAATAAAATAAATCAAGCAGTAGAGAATAACGAAAGTGGATCAAGTGAGAGAATAGGTAGTTCTAGGATAATCCAGTTATACTTGTTAATTTTCCTCTCATGTATACTGTCCGACTCTGCTTTATGGACTATGAGCGCATCACTAAGACATGCATATCTACTCTATAGATACAAGTAAATATGCATATAACAAGTGTTAATAACCTTGGAGCAAAAGATATAATTTCACCCCACCTTTCTAGGTACTATCAGTATTAATTATTTCCCCAGCCGTTTGGTACTCTAACCTGATATGATCTCCCTTTATAGGTACTATAAAATTACACTTTTTATCCAGTTTATTAACCAAATTCAATTCAATTAACAAATATTCATATATGATAGTTTTAATGAAGTTTCGGAGTCCCCTCACTTAGAATCATAAAATGCAACCCTATTCAGCGGTGAACGCACTCAATCGACAACCAAGATATATATTCAGGCTCTATATAATAGTTGAAGATGCATAAAATGATCGTGAATATGAGTTAAAAACGTGCAATCATATATAAAATAAATCCACAAGTAGTATTTACGGAGGATACACACTAGAGTTCAATTAAATCATAAAACCTTCATAAACCCTAGAACTACCAAAGCAGTTCTAGCCCATGATGTTGCGAAGAACAATCATGGTGTTTGGATAAATCTTACCCATAAGTTTGGAAAATTACAAGATAAATTAGGAAACAGAATAAACCCTAGATGCAGGAGTTGTCGTGTCCTTTTCTGTCTTGAATCTTCCTCTCAGTTCTCCACTTGATTCGACGGACGAATCTCTACAGCTCCTCCAATGATGGTATGGTTTGGATTTGGTGTAGGGTGAATGTTCTCTTTCTTTCTGATGTGTATTGTATTCCTTTTATACTCCAAACTCCTCCAACGGACCTCTAATGGGCTTTTTAAGTGAAAACACGCATTGAAGGTGTAAAAATACTAATTTAGAGCTCGAACTGAGGTCGAACCAGACGTCGGTGATCAGACGAACCTCCAGGCATGCGGTTCGACCATGGTTCGACTTATAGGCTTGGTCGAACCAGCTTGCTTCCGGTTGAACTGGCCTCCTGGATACTCCCCTTCCGATTCTAAGCACTCCCAACCTGTTTTCCTTCGAAAATAAGTTCAAACGTCCTCAATAACATCTGATTAATGACTTTTCACTACACACCTCGATTTAAGACCAAATCGTTGACAATCATTATAGAAATCAGATCTCAAATTATGTGAATTTTTACTCTCATCACTCACTATCCATTAAAATACTATATTCCTTAATCAACGTGCAATAAGCAAACATAAGCATTAAAACGAGACAGATGGAGTATTCCTCCCTCTGTCTTGGGTATTTTTACTTGTTTGTATGGGAAAAAAGATTAAGAAGTATTGTTTTTTAATATATAATGTAAGAAAAATAGGGATAAATTGATAATTTTGAGAGAAAAAATAATTAAATAAAATTGTTGGGAATGATGAATAAAGTGCAAAAAAGTAAATAAAGTTATGAGATTGATGAATAAAGTGTAAAAAGTAGGTAAGATGTAGAGTGTAATTTTACCATTAATAAAATAAAGTGGGTAATAATATGTGTGACAACTCAAAATGGAAAGTAAGTAAAAATACGTGGGACAGAGGGAGTAATATATATATATATATATATATATATATATATATATATATATACACATACATTTCCCATCTATTCAATTAATATTTATCTGGAATTAATTTAATACCAATTTCCTACAATTTAATTTAGCCTCAATTTCCTTTAATACATCTTGACTATACATTATGTGTTCAATAACTTTGATGGAATGTGTTTTTTTTGGGAAAATAAAATTATTTGTACATTAACTTACACCAATTTTGAAATTAATCCATCCGTTTTCTAGATTTTGAAATCAGTCCATTAAGTTCATGAAACTCAATTTTTTCGTCCATTAACCTGCTACAATGGGTAACTCATTGGTTAATCATGATGTGGCATTTGTTTTTTCAATTTTTTTAATTTACGACTAAGTGGATATGTAATGTAATGGTCTGATGTGACATTGAAAAGGCAGAAACTAGATCCTCAATTTTTTAACCGTAATATGATCAGAAACAATGTAGTCATTCAATTAACCAACAAAATCTTAAGATTGAAAGGCCACCGTAATATGATCAGAAACAATGGAGTCCTTCAATTAACCAACAAAATCTTAAGATTGAAAGGCTACGCCTTTTACCCATCACCGATTCAGTTCAAGAATTCCACCAGTAACACCGTCTTCTCCTTCTCCACCTACTTCGCCTTCTCTATTCATCCCGAGTACCTTAAACTTGGTAGGCATGGCATGCATTCACGATCTCGCCATTGTCGAAACTCGACCAGCCCTCTTGAGTCAGTACCTCGGCCTGCTCAATAAAACCAATTGGGGAAACTCCTCCAACTATATTTTCGCCATCGAGTTCGACACTGTTAAGGATTTCGAGTTCGAAGGCATTAATGATAACCATGTCATCATCAATATCAACAACTTAAAATCTAACAAATCTGCTACTGTTGCTTATTACAGCGACGATTCAGTGAAGCGTGATCTCAATATCAAGGGGTAACCTTAGTGTGGTGTGGATCGAGTATGACGCCATTCGAAACTCATCGACGTTATGCTCTCATCGTCCTCTTTCAAGCCGAGGATCCCAACTCTGTCTCTTCAATTCGATCTGTCTCTGATTCTTCTAGAACAAATGCTTGTCGGATTCTCTACTTGAACAGGTTTATTCGCCAGTTCGCATTACATTAGATTTAGATTCTCTCCCCTCTATTTCAACGGGCAAGAAGAATTACACTAGACTTAAGCTTATTGTTATCTGCATTTGTTTTCATTCTGCCTGCAATCTTAATCCATTTTTTCATAATCAAAAAGATACAAGAATCAAGAAGTGATGGAATCATGGGATCAAGCTCGACATTTTTCTGACATAGGTAAAGTACTAAGAGCTCTAGCCATAAGAGAGTGTAGGCACTTGAATTTTATTGCCTATTAAATAATAATATGGAACAAATTAATGCAATAATTATCAATCCTAAAATAAATTAGTGAATAATTGATAATTGGGCCAGATCCAGTCAAATAAGCCCAAGTCAAATAAAGTCTGGAAGGTTCCAGAATCAGGTCAAAATGAAGCAACGACCAATCAAGATCTGTTATATATGGAAAGACCCAAGCCCGTAGAATCAGGTCAAATCTGTCACTGACCAATCAGATTGTGAGTTATTTATGGGGCGTCCTCACCCTTCACCTATATAAGGAGCCCTCCTCCATTCATTCCACACACATTCAAAGATCTGAAGACACAAACGTTCTGAAAAGATTGAAACACGAACAACGCTCCTCAAGATCTTCAAGCATCTACAAGTCAAGAACGACAAACGATTCGGGATTAAGGTGCGGAGCCCCCAAATTGAGCGTTCTTCATACACTCTCAACAATCGTGTAAGCTTTTCCCTAAAAATTTTTAGATTTAATTAACTTGAATAATTATGGTGAAATTGATCCAATATTTTTACTCTTGTGATTTAAATGCATTTTCTGAATGCTTTTGACCAAGCAATGAATTTGCTTGATGAGAAATTTAAATTCATTGCATCTTCAAAATAAATTGTTAGCAGTTTGGATGAAAAAGACAAGGTAAGAAATTTTCTTTTAGCAATACTATAAGTATTCATTACTTTTACTGCTAGAAGGGCATTTGATGCAATGCAAATGTTTTTCATATTTTCTGCTCCTCTTTCCAGAAAAGCTCCTTTTTAATAAGAAGGAATTTTCTTAACTTGATTTATCTTTTGGTTTATTGCTTTTACAAGTCATTGTTTTCGAGCATGGAGATCTAGTGTTTTGTTTAATTTCCACCCAAAAATACATATGAAGGGTATATACTTCTTATGAAGCAATTGACTTGTTTTTATTCTTAAAATATAGTATACCTATATCCCATTGGTTAAATTTTAACTTGATTATAATTTCTGTTCCACACATTTCATGAAAGGGGTACAAGATTGGTTGTGACTTGCCTGGAAAATATAGAGTTGCTTTGGACAGTGATGCTGGGGAATTTGGTGGACCTGGAAGAGTAATGACCATTGTACATTAAACTCAAGTTTACTATCCTATTTAGACATGCATAATTTAGTTAGTGCAAAATTATGTTTACTAGATATCTCTTTCATATTTATGCATTAATGATGTACGAAATTATGTTTTAGGTGTTAAAAGAGACATTAGTTCGACGTGGTTTTACTTTTGAATTTGAAACTGATACAGAAGTCATTCCATTATTCCTTGAAGTGAAAGTAAGTTCTATTGACACTTCTTGCAAAAACAACTCTTTTTTTAAGTATTTTGATGATATGATAAAGATGAATTGCTTAAATTCCATTGTGTGTATTATGATGACCAACTTATTAATTTGATCTTTCAAAATTCTTGTAGTTTGTGATGGGAAAATTGATGATTCATGTTTTTCTCTGGGAAGATTTGAAGTCTGGAGACTTTATTGATATTCATGCAATATCTCACAAATACGTGGACTGGAAACAATAGGTTATGTATCTCTTGATCAGGAGGTTTTAGTATAAATTCAAGTTTTATTTATGTAAATATGATGTTTGGATTTAATTAATTAGGATATTATTGTACTTTTAGATTTAAAGGATGATTTACTGTGTATTTTAAATTAAATATTTAAAATTTTTGTAAAAAAATCATAATATCTTTAGTTATATAGCGTAATTATGTTTAATCTTATATAAATAATATAATAAATTTATGTATAAAATTAAATAAAAATAAAAATAAAAATATGAAAGACATAATGTAAAAACCTATGTCTATTGGTGTAAAACTGATGTCTACACTATGTAAGACATTCAATGGAAAAATGATGTCAATAAGTGCAACTGATGTCTTTACATGGAAAGACATCGGTTCATAACCGATGTCTAATGTGTCTTCGCCGATGTCTTTGATGAGAAAGACATCGGTTTATATCCGATATCTTTTTATCCTATGTGAAGTCTTTTTTAGAAAAGATATCGGTGGATAACCGATGTTAAAGAATATAACTAATGACTTTTCGTTGAAAAATATCGGTGGATAACCGATGTCAAAGAGTGCAACCGATGTCTATACAATAGAAAAGACATCGGTTAAAAATTAATGTCTATCAACAGCCACTTTCAATATCGGCTGCTTGGTGAAATACACATCGGTTTTTAACCGATGTCTATCAGTATTTTTGGTATAACTTGCCTTGTTTTCTTCTTCTTCTTCTGTTCTAATCGATTTCAAAATAGTGAAAATATAGAAACCTCTTTTCTGCTTTCTCTCACAACAAGAAAGTTCTCTTTTTTTTTTAATTATTGGAGACAGTAAATTGATTATTGTTCTACAACCAAACGTTCCTGTTATCACAAGTTGATATTAGGGACAACATTGATTCCAACAGATTTACACTACTAGCGAAGTGTAAGTTCTGTGTCGTTAATCCAATCGGTGGATTACTTTAGAGGGGATACACTTGGATCCCTCGGTGAGAAGAACAGAGGTCTAGCCACAATTTGGGAATCGATTCCCTCACACCCTGCATCAACTAGAAGAAAGTCTACAAGGGTAAGAACTCTTTTACATGGATTTCTTTCAGCATATTTTAACACTGGATCCGATAATCATTTCCAAGCATTCGGGTGAAACCTTTCATGTTATTAATAAGTATGATTTATTTTTTTGAAAAATTTTAAATTTCGCTGCGCTCACTCAGATCGCTATAACGAACCCAACATTTGCCCCATGCTACAGTCTGCCACCTGATCTGCAGGTCTGATTGCCAAAATTGTACCTCCTCTGCCGTAGTTTTGTCGATCATCACTGCCGTCCACCGCTGCCAAAGTTACAAGGCCAAACACCACCTTGCTGCTGGAGATGCGAAGGCCATCACCAGCAGTCTCCGTCCCCTGCCAGAGTTCCACACTGCAGCAACTTTTGACGACAAAGATCACTACATCGGTATCATCCGTCAACTGCCAGCAGCCGTTATCATTAGACCACACAGCCAACGCCATTGGTACCCGAGGGCCGCCAGATCCTGTTAGGCGCTGCTGCTCGCCGTCCTTGTCGAATTTGTGAAGCTATTGTTCCCATCGACAGATCAGCAAGAAACCACCAACGACCACTAATCATCACCCACCATTGCTGCTGCCATCATCGTTGGGATCCGCATCAGTCGCTGCTGAAGCTCCTCTAGAAACTGTGGGTCCACCTCTCCGGTTCAAAGATCGCCGAGCCCTACCCGCTGCATCGGAAGATGAGAGTGATACCAGGTTTCTCTTCTCTTCCAATTCTTATAACGAAGGATGGTTGATCTTGAAGCTTTGTGAAATAGAAAGGCAGGCTGTCGTCCCCACAATCTATGCCTTGTTCAAGAGAATTCTGCAAAAAAAACTATACTATTGCAGCTTAGAGAAGAGAAGAAATTGTGAATAAAGAATTTGGAGTGTGTCATGATAAAGAAAAGAGATCATGAATCACTATTATATAGTGATGAACTCTGCGTTGTATATGAAAATTATTTACAATTGATAAAACTTTTAAAAAGTTTTACCAAGTTGATAATTTTGGGTAAAATTTGCAAAATCTTGATGAATCTCTTCGAAATTTTAAGAGATTCTTCGCCCCAAATAAAGTTGATAATTTTGGGTGAAATTTGCAAAATCTTTGATGAGCAAGAACAATGCCATTCTTTTTCTAATAGAAGTTGCAGTGACTTGGGCTTTTGCAAAAAGTTTGGGCTTTTGCAAAAGATGAGTAAAGTATTTCGGCCATGAAGGGGTTACTTTTGGACCAAATAATTTTATAATTATTCTTAAGCCCAGAAGCTTTAGAAATAGAACACTCTAGAAGAAAATTGCAAGAAAAGATGGAACTTTTGCGATTAATTCACATCAAGACATGACATCCGTGAACAAATTGCAAGAGTGCATTTGTAAGTAGTTAAAAATTTACACTTCAATCGAATAGCGACATGTGGATTTTCTTGATTATATATCAAATTTAATTTATTTTGGAATTTAAATAAATTAATTCCTAAAAATTAATTATTAAATATTTAATAATTAATTTAAGTCCAACAAGTTAAATGGACTTAAATTAAATGAGGCCTGACCCAAGTCAAATAAGCCCAAGTCAAATAAGGTCTGACTTAAGTCAAACAAGCTCATTCAAATTAAATTAGGCCCAAATAAAATAGGTGTGATTACAGTCCAATCAAGTTGGAGGCCCAAGTCCGCAGAATAGGGCCCAAATAGTCCTGAACCAATCAGAATGCAAGTTATTTATGGGTGTCTTCACCTCTCTCCAATATAAAGGGGTCCTCATTCATTCATTTGATGGACAGAAGGACACTCAGCACTCGAAGACGATGACGTTCCTGAAGAGATTGAGAACACGAGCAGCGCTCCCTCAAATCTTCAAGCGTCAAGCAATCCTCGAGATCTTCAAGCTTCAAGCAAAGAACAAGTTGAAGATCTTCAAGCAGTCTTCAAGTTTTCATGTCTTCAAGCTTCAAGCGAAGAACAAGCTTCAAGCATCTTCAAACTTCAAGTCAAGATCTACAAGCAACTCTCAAAATCTTCAAGCTTCAATCGAAGAACAAGTTCAAGCATCTTCAAGTTTTCAAAGCTTCAAGCGAAGAACAAGCGAGGATCTTCAAGCCATCTTCAAGTCTTCAAGCTTCAAGTGAAGAATAAGCTAGGATCTTCAAGTCTTCAAGCTCAAGCATCTTCAAGCTGCAAGTCAAGAACAAGCTCAAGATCTTCAAAGCATCTTCAAGCAAGCTTCAAGTCAAGAGCAGCCTCCAATCCAGGATCAAGGCTCTAAGTCCCCTAGATCAAGCGTTCTTCACATCAAGTTCTTCGATGCTCTTCGTTGGGTCAAAGGCGTTCTACACAATCAATAGCGTTCTTCGCGGAAAGCTCTCCGGTCAACGTTCAATTCAAGCAAAAGTTCAACTCCTCTGGATCAACGTTACAAGACTACACATCCGAGCTCGAACAAGCTTCATCTGAAGATCCGGCTCAATACATACGCTGTCGACACAGTCAATGTCAAGTCAACACACACAAGGCAAAGTCAAGGCCAAATTGGTTCGAGAGAAGAATCAGAGATTGAGATTGTAACCCGCTTACATCTTCTCCAAATTAAATCCATTTGAAATTATCTTTGTACTCAATTTGTATTTATTTTATTATAAATACAAAATTTGTTGTCACAATAATAATAATTAATAACGTACAATATATATTTAATTAGAAGTGAAAAAAATAAGGTAAAAACTTGTGCAAGACCATCTAACGGATCCTATTCCATGAGAAGAATCCTTTCCATTCTCATTCAGCCCGCGAGAATATATACTGAGCGTATGCCATTATGGCTTCATCACCTAAGGACCTGTTCGATCCTTACTCGAGGTAAAATTTCTTAATTTCCCTTCTTTTATTTTATTCTTTTCATTTTTTTCTTCATATTAAATTTTTTTCCCTTTTATTTAAGGGAGCGACTATTTGTACCGCCAAAATTATTAAAATGAACCCCAATAATTCATAGAATTAAAATATAATAATGTGAGAAGACGTAAATACCCTTTTATAAATAATAAATAAAATTAATTATAATTAAATTTCTAAATGCACCCAAATCAGATTTATAAATGTACCGCATTGTTATAATCACTAAACCACGATCAACCCTAATCCCTAACCCTTCTGCATCAGCGTAGTATCACGGAATAAGCAAAAATTGAGAATGATGATCATCCAAAACAAGCAATAATGGTAAGGAAGGAATCATGATGAGGGCGATATCGATTACTGCAAAGAAATTGAGTTGAATTGGTTCTACGTAGTCAATTTATGCGATATGCTAAGTCGTTTCATTATAGACCGCTATGGTGTAGTGTTCGATCACAGCAGTCGAACAGGTTAAATTTGTACGACGTTTGTGATCGAACAGTTGGGTGTCGTTTCTCACCGTTCGCTTCCTATAACCGAACAGATTTAATCTGTTCGGTTATAGAAATCGAACACACTTTTTTTTCTTATGTGTCAAGCCTTATCTGATACATTATTTAAGCCTAAAAAAATTCCTAAAAATATTATTTCTAGAAATGCAATGACACGACAAAAACTGGCGATCACGTGGAAGGTGTACGCGCAAGAAGGAGTTCTTCCCTCTCCTTTCCTTTCGCTTATACGCAGCAGATTCGCAGAACACACCAGTCGCCACCAGTCGTTGTTCCAACGTGTTCTTCTCTTTTTTTTTCTTTTTTAATTTTGTGAGTAATTATTTTTCTTTAATTGGGTTATAATTAATTAAAAGGACAGAGTTATCTTATATGGGGTTTATTTAGTATTTTAAAAATAAAACTTTAATTTTAGTGTGGTACGTTTTATAATTGGGGTTTATTTAACAATTTTGGGGGTGCAAATAGCCGCCCCTTTATTTAATAACCAACTTACCAATCAAAATTCTTACTTAATTTTATTATTTATTTATTTTTAAATTAATTAGTTTTTTTTTTACGTAACTTATTAAACTTTCATTAACTAAAAATTTTCATTATTCCTCTATTTTTAATTTAATAAATTTTTAAAGTAAATTTGGGTAAAATTGATAAATGGAATTAATTAAAAGTGATACGTATAAATTAAAAGTGATAATTTTTTTTTAACAATGTGAAATCTAAAAATTTAAAAAATATATTATATTTATAAAATAAGAAAATTTTACTTTAAAAATTAAAATAAAATATTTATAAATCAAGATAATAATTAAATATATCAAAAGTGATATTTATAAAATTAAAAGTGATTGCTCATTAAAAAAATTTACTCCCATAAAATTAAAATATTTCATGAATAATGCGACATAATATATAAAGTGATGATATTTTTAATAATTAAAAAGTCTTATTTGATTATTAAAAAGTGTCCAACAAAACGGTGAAACTATTTTATAGTTAATTTTTCTAACAGATACAAATTCATAACAAATTTTAATAAAATGTGAGTAATATTTTTATTAAAAATGACAATTGCTCAATGAAATGGGACATCTCCATCAAATTTAATTTTATAAACATTAATAAAAAAATTAAAAATTGATAACATTTTTAATAAGTAATACATACTAAAGAAAAAGTGATATTTTATAAACAATTAATATAGCAATTAAAAGTGATAATATTTTTAATAAAAAGTGATACATATTAAAGAAAAAATTATATTCGTTTAGTTGAATTATTTCAAAAATAATTACTAAATTAAATAAAAAGTGATCACATATTTAATAAAAAAATTATACTCAATAAAAATAAAAGTGCAAGTATCTATTACATCATGAAAAAGTGATAACAATTCAATTAAATTATGAAATTATATTATGAACAAAATTTTGAAATGATAAATAGTATGATTTATTTTAATAAAAAGTGATAATATCTTTAATAAAAAGTGATAATTAATTAATAAAATGTGACATCCATCAAATTAAATATATATTAATATAAACACCTACTAAAAGAGTGATAATATTTTGGGCAGTCTTGGGTAAGATCGTCTCACAATGAGACCACATTTTTGTAATTAGTTATCACTTTTCATTAAAGATGTTATAATATTTCTTTTAAAATATTATTCTCTCCGTTCAGTTCTAAGGTATCCATTTGCTTTTTACACGTGGATTAAGGAGTATTATTATATGTAAAGTAAGTAGTTATATTAGAGGAAAGTGGTGGGCCATATTGTGTACTTTTTTACTAAATAGGGGAAATGGATACCTTTGAACCGAACCCCAAAAAACATAAAATGAATACCTTAGAAGCGGACGGATAGAATATTATTTTTCAATTTCATACTATAAATTGTTAATAAAATAGCTCACATAACACTTTTTCATCAATTAAGTATCATTTTTTATTATAAAAATTATAACTTTTTATCCTTCTTTCTCTAATTGTTTAACTAAAAAAATTATATCCGACAATTAAAAAGTAACAAGTATCTATTAAATCATTTCATACCTAAATAATTTATTGGATGAATAAAATGAGAAATCATTTAAGTAATATATATTTTATTAAGAAAAAAAATAATCCGTTAAACTGAATAATAATTAAATTGGATAAATTTTAAATATAGGGTAAATTTAGGGATGTAAATGGGTAGGGTATGGTACGGGTACGCCCAATCCATACCCTACCCGTATCTTATTTTTATTACCCTTACCCTACCCTATTACCCTCAAATGTATCATCGGGTAGGGTACGGATAATATCCAACGGATAATGGATAATCCGCGGATAAACGGTTATCCGAAACTTTTAAATGACTACCCTTGTTAACCAAACAATATACTACTCTAAAATACACAATGATGTAATAAAATCAAAGTAAATGCAAATGATTTAAAAAAATGAAGAAGAAGATTAAAACGTGAGTACCCTGCCTCAATCCCCCAATAATTAAAATAAAAATTGATATAAAATATTAGAGGGTATTATTTTATTAGTCATACCCTTGAAGCCGTTTGCTTTCTTAAATCAAATAAGTAATGTGATGTACACTAGTATGTGCGTTATAAAGTGGAACAATTTTTCAAATTATACAAAAACATATATCTACATGTCTATATATAAATATAAAATATACTATATATATATAGTAATCGGGTAATCGGGTAGGGTAATCGGGTATTTTATAAATACCATATCCTACCCCTACCCTCAACATTTTCAAGCGGGTACGGGTACTACCCTACCCGATACCCGAATATGCTCTACCTTACCCTTACCCGATAGGGTATTACCCGCAGGGTATCCGAACCCATGGATAAAATTGACAGCCCTAGGTAAATTACCAACACTCCCCTCGAGAATTGTCTAAATTACCAAATAAATCTCGAAGTTTGAAAAATTATTGATTACTCCCTTTGACTTGTATTTTATTGAAATAAAAAAAGAGATCGAACGAGATATTTAGATGAGTTGATGAAGCGAAATCCATTAGGGTGTGTTTGGATTGAGTTATTTCAAATTCAATGAATTTGAAAATGAGTGGATTTTAAATTCTTTGAATTTTAAATCAATTCATTTGAATTTCACTGTTTGGATAAATTATGAATTTTTGGAAGGATTTCAAATCCATAATTCAAAATTATTTTTAAAATAAAATTTTATATATGATAAAGAAATATAATAAAATTTTATTATATTAAATATCAAAATTTAAAATTTTATTAAAAATAATTTTTTTGGGAGGGAACTCTACCACCCACCCTACCCCCACCAAACTCCTAAACACCCCCACACTCCAATTTTTTTTAAATAAAATTTTAGATTTTAATATTTAAATAATAAATATATTACCACCCAATGCAACCCCCTATCCACCCCACCCACCCTGCCACCCTCACCCCCTAAATTTTTTTTTAACTTTAGATATTAATATTTAAAAAATAAAAATATTACCACACATACCCTACCCCACTATCCCACCCCTCACTCCCTCGCCACCCACCCGCAAATTTTTTTTAAAAAAGTTTAGATTTTAATCCCTCGTCTCATTTCAAATGACACTTTTCATTTTTGGTTGTCCCACAAAAGTTTGAGCATTCATAAAAAAGTAAAAAGTCAAACACAATCACTCTTCCCCATACACTTTATTTACAAAAAAATCACCCTTACCTAACACACCTAACATACTTTATCATTTATTTATTACAAAAAACACCATAATACCCCTAAAAGTTACCACTTTTCTTAATCTCTGTGACGCAAGAGACATACACACTTTTGTGGGATGGAGGGAGTAATATTTAAAAAATAATAAAAATATTACGAACCAACCATACTCCCCACCCACCCCATCCACACACCCTGCCTGCCACTACCCCCTAGGGTAGGCTGGATGGTAAAATATTATTTAGTTATTAAAATCTAAATTTTTCAAAAAAAAACTTTTTTTTGAGGGGGGGCTGGGAGGCAGGAGGTGGATAGAAAGGTAGGGTTAGGTGATAATATTTTTATTTTGTAAATATAAAATATAAAATTTTATTTAATTTTTTTTGGGGGAGGGGGTTGAGGGGTGGAGACAGGGGTTGGGGTTGAGTAGGGGGTAGGGTTGAATGTTAATATTTTTATTATTTATAAATATTAAAATCTATTTTTTTTTAATTTTGCAGGTGGCCGGGTGGGTGGATGGGGTAGTGGTGGGTGGTAATTATTTAAAAAATTAAAATCTAAAGTTTTATAAAAAAAATATATTTAGGGGTGGGGGTGGAGTAAGTTGGGTGATAGAGTTAAAAATTTAAATATATATATATATATATATATATATATAATTTTTTTAAATTAATTTATTAATTTTATATACTATTTTTATATATTAATATATCAGTTACACAATAATAGATGAATTTTAAATAACACGGTTTAAGTATGAATTTGAAATTCATTCAAAAACAAAAAAAAAATTCAAAACAAATCCATAATTTTAAATCCATTAATTTAAAATCTTGAATTTATAAATATATTGATTTCAAGTGCCATCCAAACATGAAGTATGGATTTGAGGGAGAGATTTATAAATCTCTCCTCAAATCATTCCAAGCACACCATTATAGTCAAAAACATGACAATGGATGATAGAGTGTAACGCTGCTATGTTCATGATCTCATGAGTTATATATCCTTAAAGAAAGCCAAGGAGGAATCAAGGTCATAAATTATACCTTCGTTGTTACTACATAAACCTTGTCTCATAGGACGCTCAAGCTGGATTTGGAACAAGGTCGATAGAGATGGATTGGCCTTATCAGAAAAGCACATTGGCTCTCTTTTCTTACATGTGGAGGGAGATTGAAGGGGATAGTTTGTAGTTTATCAAAGCACATGCTCTATTTAATAGTTTGGAGGGGTATCGGTACTTTACCTTGAATATATATATATATATATATATATATATATATATATATATATATATATATATATATATATATATATATATATATATATATATATATATCTATTTTTAAAAAATAAAATAAAATTAGTGTTTACGTCACTCTCTTGTGAGACGAGTCATAAGAAAGACGAGTCATAATTAATGACCTATTTAATTTTAGTACTTCCTAAATTTATGGGATGAATTCAAATCATTAATTTATTTTGTGTCGGGTACATTACATGTTATACTATGTCGTGAACGTGTTACAGTATGTAATTTTTGTGTTATTGTGTCTTACCTGAAAGAATATTTCGGAGGTGTTATAGTATGTCGTTTTCGTATTATTGTATGCAATGTAAGTGCTATATTATGTCAGCTGAAAGTATATTATATTTTTTATAGTATGTCAAAGCCACGTTATATCATATAACTTTTGAGTTATTGTATGTTACATAAAACAATATTTTATTGATGTTGTAGTACATCATTCCCGTGTTACAGTATTTTATGTTTGTGCTATAATATCTTATCTAAAAGTGTATTTCATATGTCTCATAGTACATCGCTTTCATGTTATAATATATTTTAATCTAAAAGTGTATTACATATGTCTAATAGTATGTCGTTTTCGTGATATAGTATGTTGTCGATTGGCTATAATATGTCATATCTATGTTATAGAAGATTATCTAAAAAGTGTACTCAGATTGAGTTATTATATATTGTTTCCATATTATTGTATATAAATATTATTGTTAAGTGTAATAACCATGACAAAGTGAGGAAGATAGTGCATCGCGGTGTATAAATGTTATAGTATGCCGCAGATCGATTATAGTATACTCCCTCCGTCCTGGAGAAGTTAGCACTTTTTTTGGCATGGAGATTAAGAAGTATAATAATTTAATGTAAAGCGAAGTAAAGTGAAGTGAGAGAAATAATATTTAATTCGTAGTTGGTAGTTGTATTAGAGGTGATATGTGGGCTCCATGAGAATATATTAATTGTTTTTGTGTGAGTCTCATGTATTAAAAGGAAAATATGTCAACTTTAATGGGACAAAAAAAAAAGTGTGTCAATTTCTATGGGATGGAGGGAATATAATTTATGTGTTATTGTATGATAGATGAAAGTATGTTACTTTAATGTTTGAGTAAGACCTTTCTTTGTTATAGTATATTATACATGATTGTACAATATGATTGCAAAAAAAAAAAACATGATTGCTCAAAGAAAAATTACAATTACTAAACAAAATTGAAAAAAATCATATTCTAACTATACCTTCTAATAACAATATTGAAAAAATCATGTTCAAATTACAATACATTTGCAATCGAAGAAAAATGAAATCACCTCGAAGAAAAATCAGAACACCTCCAAATCCACCATGGTGTGATTTGGCATGCCTTTCTTTTTAACGATGAAAGTCAACAGCTTGTTTGAAATTTTCTTTCCTTTCCGGCGATCTCTTCGGTGGCGGAATTGATGGAGTCATCGCTGATGCCCTCGTTGCATGAATTTTCCATTGAATTTCAGGGGAACTGTGGTCGGAAACCTCGTCGGAAGTGGGAATACAGAAGGTTACGTTCCTGTGTTAAAGATCCTCTTCTCTCATTTCTATTTCTCTATTTTTAATTTCTAAAAATAAATGGACATTAATTAGTCATTATTAATCCCATAAATTTAAGAAATACTATAGATAAGATGTTGACTAATCATATAATTATATTATATTTATTATTAATATTAATTGTAGACCCGTCTCACGCCCCATCTTTCTTATGATCTATCTCGTAAGAGAGTTTGTCTTACACATTATATTAATATAATAATTAATAAGAATAAAGGCACAATAAAAAGGTAAAAGCGGAATTATGGGATGATGCCCCTGTTGAACGAATTATCATGATTAATGCATTAGTGCTTTTTTAAAAATTATTTTAATGGGTTGTGAAGGACCAGTCTCATAAAATGATGAGACGGTCTCACACAAGACATGTCCAAAAAATAATTATAGTGCGGTACAGGTGCGGAAATTATAAAGTAATCCCTCCGTCTGCTTTCAAGGGTATCATTTTTTTATTTTGGGCGTCTGCCCCCAAGGGTCTCATTTCCTTTTTTATACATATGGGACCCACACTCACCCATTAATACAACTAAAAAATGGGACCCACACCTCCACTAATACAACTACCCAATACACATTAAATAATAATACTCCTTAATTCACGTGCAAGTAGAAAATGACACCCTTAAAGGCGGACGGAGGGACAGTGAAAATGATAATCTCAATTGGTAGAGCGGGCCTTATTTTTCATTAATTCCTTTTAAATTTAAGAGTCGAACTGCAGTGCACCGAGTACACCGATGCACCTGAATAACCTAAACCATTAGACCATGTTTATATTTAATCCTAACCACTAAATAAAATAAAATAATTAAAAATAAAAACACTAACTACCCACTACATCACTACATTTACCCTATAAAATCTTAGATGCACTGGTGCATTAAGTGCACCACAGAATAACCCTAAATTTAATACTAATTTTATTTATTTGAGTAAATGAATGATCAATCTCACGAATTAGGATCTGTGAGATGGTTTCACCTAAAACCTATCCATTATAAACATTTTTTTATTTTCTTTTTAAATATCAAATTAGATTAAATAGTATTCCCTCTGGCCATTCTCAATATATCAATTTGCTTTTTATACGTAAATTAAGGAGTATTATATTATTTTATTTGTAATGTGTAGTTGTATTAGTAGAGTGTGGTGAACTATATGTGTACTCCTTTTACCAGAAAAGAAAAATAGATACATTGAGGTGGACTAAACAAAATGGTAAAATGGATAAATTAACAGTGGACTGAGAGAGTAATTAAAGTAAAAAAGTGATATTTTTTCGTGCAATTAAATCAAAGAAATTGATATAGCAAGCGATGACAATACCTGGTTAGTGGTTACTTGCTATTCTTAGAAGTTTGAAGATTTCAATTAAGGTGATGGACTTTTTTTACTAAACTAAACATTGAGACCAAGGTTTAAAATATCAATATCGGTAAAAATATCGGTACCTCAAATTTACAGATATATCGATGGATATATAAAATATCGATATCGATATCAGTAAAAATTAAAAAAAATCACAGAAACTTAAAAAAAATTAATTATTTAACTTTGCAATATATTTTAACTAATTTTAATATATAAATAAATAAAATTTAAAATTTCAATAAAACTCATAATATATATGATAAACAAATCAATTACAACATATTTAAATATTCTAAAGTTCAAATCTCAATAAAACTCATAACATATGATAAGTAAATCAATTTCAATATATTTATATAGTCTAAAGTCATACAATACTTAATAATTATACAAAAATGATAATCTATGATGCTCAAATGTAAAGCATGTGATGCCATCTTGATCTAAACAATATTGTTATCAGCTCATCGAATTAGAAAAATTCTGAACATAGTTCTGAATGTGTCAGTAGTATTGTTATGTACTAATAAAATACTCCTTCCATCCCGGTCCGATTGAATATACCAAAATAATTGTATTTTTAATCAGTGTATACTATCACACTGTGTACATAAAAGGAAACTCCTCATTTACTTAGTAATAATAATTTTAATGAAGAGTGATAATAAATGATAATTAACTAAATAAAATAAACAGTCTAAATAATTTCATGCAAGTATTGCTCTATTTTTTATAAATTGATCAAATTAATGAAAAAATTTTGTATTTAGTTGGTAATAATAATATAAAAAATTATTAATTATTTAAAAAAAATACGGATAATTTTTCGATATTTTCGATATATCCTCAATATTTTAGCGATATTTCCTCGATATATCTCTACATTTGAAAAATTTTGAACTGTGGCAAACCGATATCGATATTTTTACCGATATTTTCCGATATATCCTTGACATTAAAAAAAAATATTTTTCCCCAATATCAATATCGTTACTCTCCAAATACGAATATATCTTGGAAATATCGTGGATATTTCCGAAAATTTCAAACCTTACATGAAACAAGGGTGATTTTTTATTTATTTATTTTTTAATTTAATTAATGTATATATTTTCCACATTTTAGTTGGGTGTATGGTATTAGAATAGACCATGATGCAGGAGATCCTAGCCTTTGTTTAAAACTCTATTCTCTCTCAAAATTTTGGCTCCTCTCAGAACAAGGGTTTAAGCATTTCATTGCTCAACAATGTCATCAACCCTAGCTGGCTCCAAATTTCCAAGTTTCTCCCATTTTATCGGCAAAAGCTATGGAATTGCCCTTAACCAGTCAATCGAAGCGCTCTTATCCTCTCTAAAAATCCCTAGTTCCCAAAATCCCTCTAACTTTGCCTCTGAATTTCTATAATTTGTGAACTGTAAAGCCGACCCATCTCTTGAAAGCATCTGGATTTATGCGGCTCTAAATTTTACGCACCACAGCTCACAGAAATCTGAACCTTTAACCCGACTTTCAGATATTAAAGATTTGTTTCAGCTTGTATTTTCTTTCTCTGTCTCTTGCAATTCAATAAAATGCATAGCTTTAATAGCGCCTGTTATATTCAATTTGCACAAGTGTATAGTTGATTTGAGCGGCTTTCAGTTGGAATTCAAGAAAGAGAGGAAAGTTAGTGGAGAAATCAAATGTTTAGTGGATTCTGTTCTTGGGTATATAAGTGTCTGCTGTAATGCGTTTGATCAAGAACGGGATGAGTTGGAGGGTTTGATTAAACCTTTATTCGAGTTAATTAGTGTTTGGTTGGTGGATAATGGGATGCAAAGCAATGATGTAGAATATTTGAGAGTGTTTTTTCCACTCTTGAGCGATGACGTTTCTAAGAGGGCTTGTGTTGAAGGATTTGAGATTATTGATCTGGCTGGTTTTGTGGTTGTGGAAGCTATTATGTTGAAATTGTGCTGGAAACTTCGATAGGAGGGTTTTGGGGAGAGCACGCAGAATGAGCTTAGAAGTTGGATAGTTGGTTCTGTATCTGGATTGCGAAGCTCGTATTTCTACGGTCAGCATTTAATGTTACTTCATTCTGCAATCTATCTGCGTAGATTATTTTGAGTTGAATTTTTTGTTGCAATGTTGTGGTCATGAGATATCGTGTTATAAGTTACAACCACTGTGTGATCCTGGAAAAGAAAGGCTAATTAGTTTGATGCAGTGAGAAATAGTTGTGGAGCCTTAATGGCTTCATGTACGAAGTGCTGGCTGACTACTTTTTTTTGTGTCATTTTTTATTCTAACTTTCTACAAATTGATCTTTTGAATCTTGTACTCTGCTATTAATGTTAACTTTGGTACCATTTCAATCATTGTTGTAACTCTCCTTCAGTGATTAGTGGTTTGTTGCTGAAAATATCACTAGTAAAATGGTAGTTTGTTGATAGTAATGCATATATTTTCAGACATATTATCTGTAAAGTTTATTAAGTTGGAGAATTTGGTGGTTAAATGAATAAGAAAAAGTGCTGCATGCGTTATTTTTATTAACTAATTCAAATATTATTCTCTTATCTGTCTTTAGTTATAATTTTTCATTCCTCTTCTATCTGTGCATGCAGTGATACTGTTGAGTATGCTTCTGGATTCAGTTTTGCCTATATCCTCCCTTGTGGTTAGTTGGATTATCTTTTATCTGCTTTGGCTTTGTCACTTTGCCTGTGTTATTAAAGCGTTTGGTATTGTAGTGCTTGTATCACACTCAAATTCATTATCCAGTTCTGACAACTGTTATTCATGATAGTGATCGAACCTTGCTCAACGCATGGATACCATCTTGCGTATCTGTCCTCTCACTTTTATATTAACTTCTACAGAACTTTGAATGTGAACGTGGTTTGAGGAAAGTTCTTTTTGATTCATTGGTGTTGGTAGAATATTCCTTCCTTACTCCTAAAAGCTTGAGTAAGCTACCCGCAAGACAAATCAAGTGTGTCATTCTCACCAGACTGATGGCTAGTCATGAAGCAATTGAGTTCTTCAGGTGTGCACATGATTAATAAGACTGCTCTTATTGAAGTAACAATTTGTGCTTTACATATATGATTTATGTATACATATTCATGCTTTGCAGCAGCAAACTTGGAGACGAGACAAAGCGTGTTGCTTATCTGAATGCCTTCGCAAATTCTAGCTTACCCAGCTTAACAGTTAAATGGATTAGGAATGAACTTGGGAATGAATTGAGCTTCGGTGAACCCATGGTATCATCTCCGAGAGAATATTTAAGTAAGTAGAAGTAACATTTTATATCATTGTGGTTTTGATCTAGAGTTGAACTAGTGTTTCTGAAAGCTGGTTATTATATTTATCCAGGGTTGATTCTAAATATAGAAAATAGAGGGATCAAGTTATTCGATGATGATATGTCAAAGTTCCGTTCTGCATTTAATTCAAAGGATGAACAACTTGAAAATGCCGAAGGGAAGAAACCTGATTCTGATCTCCTCTTCTACATTGATAACCAAGGCCAAGAAGAACATGTAAGCGAGGAGGATGAGAAGACGAGTGAAAGAATGAGTGCTGCATTTATGGCGGCTGCCCACTCAATCCAGTCATCAAAATAAGGAGAAAGAAAACAGATGACGAAAAGCAGTGAAAAGAGAAAGAAGGTAAAGTTTGTCAAGTATAATGGCCAATCTTCAGTATCAGATGAAAAATCCATGGTCTCAAGAGAGGATAATTCAAGTAGTGAGAGTGACATAGAGAATCCAACATCGGATGAAGATATGGAAATGTGGGTGTAAAATCCTCATGAAGAAAGAGGTACACAATGCATTCTACTTTAGAAATGTTATAACTATCCTGTCTGATGCTCATCTGAACTCAATACTTTTCAGGATTGTTCTATCTTAAAAATTAAAAGATATGCCGAAAATTATTTTAGAACTCAATACAACAGTCATGGCGCCGTTGTTTTCCAGCTACCGTCGCGCCATCGCCGTCCCGCCGCCTCCCAAAATTCACATTTACCAGAAATCAGCCGATGCCTACTGTCGCTCCGCCATCCAGTGCTGCCGGAACCAAAAAATATAAAATATTTCTATCCTTCCCATTAGCTCTCTTCTCTACCCTCAGTTCTCGTAAACAGCGGAACCAAAATGTGAGGAAGTTTTTGTTGTTATGGTGAGTTATGTGCGTGTTCGTGTTGAAATTCTCTTGGCTTCATATGTTATTTTTGGGGATACAATATTGAAAGTTTTAGTATAATTTATGAGGTCTCAATTACATTGGTTTTGGTTTTAATTTTCGTTCTTCTCTTGAAAAGTTAACTTTTATAGAGATTCATACTGTGGTTTTGCTGTTAATGTATGATCCAAGGGTTCTATTGGCCACTAAAAATTAATCTATAGTTTGTTTTCATGGAGATGGAAAAAGTTTTGTGGACTACTAGTGTAATGTCTTCCCTTTCTCTTCGGATTAATTTGTTCGTCTTTCAAGTGGCTTCGTATTCAAATACTAATGGCTAGTATTGGCGTTCTCATCTTTTTTCGAATTTGTTATTCCTATGTTGGGATTGAACTTGAGGCTGTTGAGCAAATTCATGGAGTGGGTGAGATCGGGTTGTTGAGCGAGAGTAATGTGATTAATCCGAGGTGGGTTGGGGTCTGGGGATGAAAATGCGCTGTCCATTCCATTACTCATAAAGAGTCCATTGCCTCTTACTCAACTTCGAAGAAATCAATCTCATATGTATGGAAAGCTTCATCGGAAATAGCCTTAGAGCCCGTCCCTGGACTTGTGAAACTACCTTTTGGGGCTAGGTTTTCTTCTCTCTGTCCTTCCTTTTCTTCTTCGAAAGCAAAGACTGTTGTTACCTCTCATTATAGATTTGCCTATGGCAGAGTACTCGATTTCGAGTCTCTGGAAGCTATGCTTTGGGGATAACAATGAGAATACGCTGAGGCAGTCCAAGTTGGGGATTTCCAGAAGCTTTTGGTTGTGCTGCAGATTGGAACTAGAGAGGGACAAAGGAGAAGAAGGTAACTGAGTCAATAAAACTAATGATATTTTGATTCATCCATGGGATTCCACTATCTAAAAAAAGCCCAATTAATTTTGGGCAATTCTTAGTTGATTCATTAAGTGTAATGATTATTATTTTAATTTAACATTTCTGTACTGCACCTTTTGTATTCATTTTATCCCTTACAACTTTTCATCTTTCCTTATATATCTTTTCACCTTTCATTAATTCTATGCACATCTTTCCTTTCATGCCACTTTTCATTAATTTTATGCACTGTACATTTTATCTAATATTTCCACTCTTAATCGCACTGCTCATTTTTATCTAATATTAGTATATAGTCCACGTAACAAGCGGTTTACAAAATTTTATTTTAATATTTTATTTAATAATATAAAATATATTTATATTTATATGTTTAATATAAACCCCGTATATTATATATATTGAATGAAAATTACAAAATTAAAACCTATAATTTATATTTTATGTCTTTTTAGAGAATAGTTAAAATTATTATTATGTTTTCTTTTATTCTTGTATCAATAATGTGATTCAAGTATATGAATTATAAGGATATTTAAGTATTGATATAATTGAAATAATAATTTTATTATATTACTATTGTGTTGGGGTAAAGACTTGTTCTCCCTTATGTAAAACAGAAAAAAAATAATAACTTTTACTATAATGAAAAGTAATACTCAATTAATGAAAAATGATGATATATTTAATGAACAATTTATAGTGTAAATGAAAAGTTATAACATTTTATAGCAAAGTGATAATGTTTTATAACAAAAGTGATACTATTTTAAAAAGTGTAAAATTGTCTCACGTGAGACGGTCTCACGCAAGATCCCTTATGTCGATGAAAAATAAATAAATAAATCCAAAAAATATATATTTACCTAATTACAATACAATTTTAATTAAATTAAAGTACTACTTAGCACTTTTTAAAATAATGTCAAAATTTTTCGAAAAATCACAATAAAATAATCTTTTATCATTCATGATATGTAATACACCTTATAATTGAATAACATACAACAAATTTTTTTATCAGTTATATAATATTATAAAATTGATCGAATTTAAAGTAATATATAAAATTAAAATAATCATTAAAAGTTTCTATAAAAAGTTTTTAATTAATATATAAATTATAAAATTGATCGAATTTAAAATAATTTATAAAAATAAAAATAATTGAAATCCTACATTAATTATTATTTCATTGTAACTTTTTTTCAATTTATGAGTGATAAAAAAATTTAAATTAATTAAAAATATCAAAACAGAATAACAATTAATCAAAAATGTTAATAAAGAAACTAATTAATATAAAATAAAGAAAATAATTAATACATATAATAAATGCTTTAACCAATAGAATACTTCCACATATAATTTTGATAGTGAAGTTTTTCAATATTACGACAAGTATGTTTTTAGAAAATTTAAATAAGGCAACTACTTACCAATTATATGTATTAAGAGTTCCACTCTTAATTTTCATTTCCTCACCGCTATTTTTATATTTCCATCGAATTTCATTCTATGCACGGCTTATGTTAACTTTCACTTTAGCTCCTCCCAACTTACATTTTATCTTCCTCTTTTCTTCCATGTCACTTCATAAATTTAATTTTAAAATCACTATTATACATAAATATTATATATAAATAAATATTTTTTTTTAAAGTTGAACACGTTAATAATTTTTCTAGTACAATTTGTTTTTGAATTCTACTATAATATAATTTTAAATATTTTATGTAGAAATTATATCAACATAAAAATATTTCAAAATTTTAAATTTATATGAGTTTTATTAAAACATAAACTAAATAAAATTATTTAATTTCAGAAAATGTGATGAAAATTTAAATTATAATTTATATATAATTTAAATATAAACTACTACAGTATATTTTAAGAGTTTATATTAGAATATGATTTCTTACAAACTATATTTTCATATAGTTGATATCATGTGCATCTGAATGTATGGTGTTTATATTAGAATATGATTTATTACAAATTATTTTTCCATATAGTTGATATCATGTGCATCTGAATGTATGTATGCACCATATATGTATTAATTTTTATATGTATTTCTTAATAAAATTATAACCATATTATATTTAATGTTTCATTAAAAAACATACAGAAAATTCTTAAACAATATGCATAAATTTTTATTCATTATTGTATATATTTTTACACAAACACTTATGTAAACCGAATTTATATGTAAATCATATATTCATCTATTACTCTTTAGTACATGAAAAATTACTCTTTAGAAACATAAATTATTAGTTTTCTAAATTAAAAAACAACTCTTCAAATTCTTGTACACTCTGATTTATTTTTTTTAGTACATGAAAAACTACTCTTTAGAGACATGAATTATTTCTCTTTTGTATAAAAATTATTACTCTTCAAAGAGTAATTTTTTATTTATTAAAGAGTAATTTTCAAAAATATGAATTATATGTAAACTCGATGCACATGAGACTATCTCAGATTTTTATTTATTAATATATATTTTTAATGAGAGTGAACCATGCACCGGTGCACAGAGAGTATGATTTACTCATAATAACGTGAATATGAAAATTTACAACATCACATATCAGAAATTGATGAATGTAATAGTTTGTCACTAAAAAAGAATAATCTTTTATGTATTAAAATATAATTCATAAAATATGGTATCAGAATTTGATGGATGTAATAGTTTATCACTTAAAAAAAATCTTTTTTATATTAAAGTATAATTTGATAAATATGATGAAAAATAATAATCTTTTATTTATTAAAGTATAATTCGATAACTATGGTGCAAAGTGTCTAGACACAAGTGTTTAGCTTCCTTGAAAAGTCAAAATACTTTTAGAGTCAACTATATTATTAATTTTTCGTAAGAAAAACTAACGTTATTGTTGAGAGTGGAATTCACGTATTTTAAGTCTCACATTACACCGTTTTTGTAAGAATATGGTCATGATTTCGTGTAAGACTGGGTGGTTTTCATATCTTGCGTAATTAAGATGCTACTAAGGTGTTTTGTTGAGTTTTAGGTGGAAAAAGGATCAAAAGTTCAAAGTTGAAATGAAGAGTGAAAGTTAGAAGAATGCTGAAAAATGCATGCTCATATTGCGTAGTTTTTCTGTATTTATTTGGTACTCAAAACTGCTAGTATGATACATGGTTGAGAAGCCACAGAAGAGAAGATCGTTTTGGCACAAAAATCACTCAAATCGGAGTCCGTATGAGGAAGTCATGCTCAAAATCGTGAGGTCGCGCAGCTGTCGACAAGAATTTTTGAAAATTAGCCATCTTTCCTATTTCTTGGAGCACAATTAATTTCCTTATCTCATTCCCTTCTCATACCTATGTATATTTCACATCATTATTCATAAGAGACACCACCCTCCACAAGGGGATCACCCCATCCACATCTACCATCATCCATATCCATCCACACCGAAGGAGAATCAAGTACTATTCAAGAGGTAGATCATTCAATCGAAGACGGAGAAGGAAAGCGGAACAACGCCGACACTATGATTTTTCTATTCCTTTCTTCTATTTTTGTATGTCAAGATTTCTGATATGACTTTGATAGCCATGGGAGTTGCTTGTAACCCCATGGGCTAATTTTGTTTACAGTTTTAAGGTTTGAAGGTTAGATTTAATTGATTTGGAAACCTAGACCAAGATTGTGATTTTATGCCGTTGATATTCTGAATTTATTTAATTTAATTAGACTTTACTTTTCTTCTTCTTAATGCCTTCATATTAAATTCATGTCATCCGCTATAATGCTTGATTTATTATGTTAGCTTGTGTGCGTTTATGATTGGTATTGTCTATCTGTTAGGGGTTAAGGTAGTTCCGCTATAAACACTTTAATCCTATGAACTAGTAAATTAGATACCTAAATTGTTTAGTGGAACAATGCAATTAGACATTCAAGTAGGAAGTGAATAGAGTCCTATAGTACTTTCAGAAAATATCTTGTTAATCAAACTTGCTATTCAGAGGTAGTGTGTTTGCGTTGATTAGTATCTAGGAAGGGGACTTGGTAATATTCACGCTCTTAGGATTTAAACAAGATTATAAGGTTAGCGCTGAATCGAATCTTATTTGGTGGAAAAATGGTAATGTGGTGTATTTTCATAAAATCTGCATGAATGAATAATTGGAAGTCTAGGAATTCAAATTAATTGGTCTATACCGGATTACCCTCGAACTGTTGATCTCTCTTAAATTAATCTTAAATCTTTCTTTTGTGATTTATTTTAATAGTTATTTCATTTTCAGTACTTTAGATACTTAATTCAATACTTCTGAATATTGGTTACTTAATTCTGATTAGTTAGTGATTTAGAGTAAATAAATAATTGATTGTCCTTTTGGAATCGATACTTTAACTTGGTTGTTTGCCGCTACAATTGATATCCTTCACACTTGGGGATTTAATTGAAGGGCATAAAAAACGCCTATCAATTATTTAAAAAAATAAAAATTTGCTAACAAATTGTCCATGCATATGTTTTTATTAATAAATTTATATAAATTTAAAACTTTCATTTCATTTTATCATATTAAATCTTTATTGGAAATTTAAATTATTTTATTTACATTTAATTTTATTTTATAAAATATTTATATTTTTAAAGTATATATATATTTTTTAAATAAAATGAAGGGAAGAACTTCCAAATTAAAATTTATTTGTAAAAGCAATATTAAACATAAATATTAAATATAATACAAATTAATGTCATATCTTGTATGAAAAGAAGTATATCATTACTTACAGTAGAAAGTATCTAAAAAATTTAATTTAGTTTACATGGCATTGCTTAATTATATCATTTTTTCCCAAAATCTTTTATTAAATATTTATATACAATATATAATTCAATGCTTAATTATATCATATTAGTTTTCTTTCCAAAATCTTTTAATAAAGATTTATATATCATATATAATTCAATGAAAGAAAATGAGTTTGCTGCAAGATTTACATACTATATATAATTCAATGAAAGAGAATGCGTTTACTGTTGTTAAAGAGGAGAATATAGAGATAATGGATGAAAGAAAAATAACAAAAAGAAGAGTTTTCACTGCAGAGAATCAGGAGAAGGGTGTAGCTGACACTGCAGAGGAGTACTGCAGGGGAAGAATAAAGTATGAGAATAGAATATATAGAGAATGAGAAGGGTGGAGTTGACACTAAAGAAGAAACCGGGCAGAGGAGTAGAGAGATGTATGCACCGCACATATAAGTAAGAAGAGAACAGGCGCTGAAGTCTAATATGGGAAAAATTGTGCAATTCTATTCTCCCTCATTGGAGAATTGGTGAAGCTTTATAAAAATTGTAACAAAACCTGTTATTTAGGTAACCTTCATTTTTTTAAATATTTTTTATAATCTAATAATCTTAAATAAAAGAAAAATGATCAAAGGGTCAGATTTTGTTTGAATCATGTGTGATCTTGGGTCAGTTAAGTTAGACCCTAATTTTACAACCGTAATACTTTAGACATAAGTCATAACTTCAACTTTTGTTAGTGATGTTGTACAGAGACATTACAGCATCCAACGAATTACTCTACGACGATTATGAAGCTCAGGTGCTCTCTTTAACATTCCCTTTTTTTTTCCGTGTAGAATCTTAGTAACAATGGATGCAGATATCTGATTTTGGACTACTGTCACTCCACTGTTGTTGGCTTGTTGCAACCTCATAGGGATGAAGTCTGTTAAAAAAAAAAAAAAAAAATTCTATTTTCTTTTAATCTTTTAAATTTAACGTTTTTCATCCAAAAATTAACGGTCGGGACTAAAAGTGCAATTTTTTAGACTAAAAAAAGGTTAGAAATAAAAAATGAAATGAGACTTTTTGTATGGGAACAAAAAGTGAAATTTTCCCATTTATTTTTATAATATTTTTAATATTATTAGTGGAGCTTATTCATACCTCAAAATAATTAACTAGCTCATTTACTAAAGACAACCCATATTGATATTGTGTCAAATTTTTTCGTGAGACGAATCGTAAATGGTTCCATTTAGTAGAGAATAGCGCCTGGAATTTTATCAAATTAAGCGAAGCATGCATTATTCTTTTTTCGTGGATTATTTAAAAATGTGATGATTATTAAAATGGCAAAAACTTGTGTGAGACCGTCTAACGTAAGTTCTTATGTGAGACGATCAGAAAGTGATAACTTTTATGAAGGAAAGTGATAATAAATTAATGAAAAATGATAATCTTCTTTCATGTATAATTTATTGAATAAATAAAAAGTGAATAAATTTTATAGCAAAAGTGACAATGATTTATAGCGAAAGTGATAACTATTTTAAAAAGTGAAAAATAGTCTAACGTGAGACAGTTTCGCGCAAGACATACTAAGATGGCAAAGACTTGTAAATAATTAATCTTGCTGCTTTTTTTATTCAATTATTGAAAAATGTTATGACAGAAATTTTATTGTACATTTGAATAATTTTTTTCAATTTGAATATTATCAAAGTGATAATGTTTTTAAAAAATAGTATTTCTTTCGTTCAAAAAATACTTGCACACTTTCTATTTTTGGTCTGTTCAAAAAATACTTGCACATTCTTAAAATGGAAATAAATACACAATATCAATAATCTTACAATACTATAATATTACAAAAATGCTACTTTCTTTTTATACACAATTTAACAAAAATAAACTATATCATACACTTTATTTTATAAAATAGCCCAAAATACCCCTCTCTTTCTTACATCATTATAATAAAGGTGTGAGACCATCTCACGTAAGGACTTATTTTTAATGTGTGAAAAGTGATAACTTCTATAACAAAAAGTGATACTGAACTAATGTAAAGTGATAATGTTATTTCATGAGCCATTTATAGTATAAATAAAAAGTGATAATATTTTATATAGAAAGTGATAACCATTTTAAAAAAAGGTGGAGCTATTACTACCCAAAACTTTGCTGAGAGCATCCGAATCTTTAAAAGAATGATAGTGAAATTCCTATTACACCCCCTGCCCCAAAACTTACGCCCAAATTAATTCTAACTAATTTGTTTTTGATAATTATCTTTGAATTGGGTGGGTTTAGTAGTAGTATTGAGTGAGATTAGTAAAATGAGTTGATTAGAATTAGTGTGGGTGTAAGTTTAGGAGTGGGGGTATAACAGAAATTTCATAATTGTTCTTTTTGAAATTTGGGTGCTCTTAGTAAAGTTTTAGGTGGTAATAGTGCCGCCCTTTTAAAAAATATAAAATGGTCTCACGTAAGATGACCTCACGCAAGACTTACCCTACAACAAAAAATTACTTTTTAAACTCCGTGCTACCAATTACGTGCATCTATTCTAAGAATGGAGGGAGCAATATTTTTTATTTAAAAAAAATAATAATCAGAAAAAGTGATAACAGTTCCATTAAATTATTTAATAAAAGATTCGTAGGACAAATATAAAATGAAAAAAAATTAATAAAAAGTGACACTTAAACATTGAAAAGTAATATCCATTCAAGTGAATTATTTTATGAACAATTTATAAATTGGATAAAATGTGATAATATTTTAAATGAAATGTAACACATAATCAACGAAAAGTGATATATATGTGTGTCCATGTAAACTATCTCATGGATAATTCAATGGACAAATAAAGAGTGATAACATTATCAATAGAAGAGATGTATATTAAATTAAAAGTGATAACCATTCCATTGAACAATTTTATGAACAATTAATATGAAAAATAAAAAGTGATAACATTTTTAATAAAAAGAGATATTACTTGATTAACGAAAAGTGATAACAGATCAATTAAACTATTTCATGAATAATTAGTAGGAATGATTAATGGTGATAACGCTTTTTATAAAAATGATACTGTATTTGTCAAATGAAAAATGATAATCTTCCAATTGAATTAGTAATTAACAATTCGTGAAATAAATAAAAAGTGATAATGTAATACCCTGAGAATTTTCCCTATTTATGTGATAATATAATTTGTATTTTACGCATTTTTATAATTATGTGGTAATTGTCTCTACATTTTATTTGTCTTTGCATTTTTATTTAATACATTTATGATAATAATGATCACACTATGTGAATATATATGTGCATAAATATTTATTTGCATTAATTTGGATATATATAATTAAATTATTTTATTTGTAAAAATATATTATTTCTTAAGCATCACACGTTTTCTCATAATAATAGTAATGTTAAGAAAATATACATGTACGTATATTAATTTGTAAATATATCATATTTTAATTATTAAGTATTGCACGTATATTCGTAATGAATAATAATAATAATAATAATAATAATTATTATTATTATTATTTTACTACATGTATACGAATTAATGGTGCGATTAAACACATACGTGGCCTTACCCATTTCAATTATCTAAGTCGGCATTTACAAGTGCATCTCTATATATATGTATGGGTTCTTAACCCATGTGAGTGAGTTGGGAGAACATCAGCGTTAAAAAAAATAAAAAAAAAAAAGAGAAAGAGAGAGAGAGGGGGGAAGAGAGAAAGAGGGAGGATGAGCAGAGCGTGCCAGAACGGGAAAAGAAGAGATTAGTCATAGTTCTTTACGAGGTCTACAATGTACTATCGGAATTCAGATAATTAGAGGCCCAATTACAATGCATAAACGTGTTGTGTGTGAATTATTTGTAATTAATATGTGATAATTATGTTATGAATTATTTGTGATTATTTAATTACGTTATGAATTATTTTTGATTAATGTGTGATATAAGTTGTAGATTTATGTGATTTGAGATATTATCGTTGTTTTATATTTGTTGGTCTATGTGATCAAATATTGCTATTTTATATTTGTTGGTCTATGTGATCAAAGATTGTTCTAAATGAAGATCTATGTGAACTTAAATAAAATAATTATTCTATTTTAATTAAATGTTGATATTAATGTCTTAATTAATATGTGATGCGTATATAATTTCTCCTACTTGCATATCATTCATAATCAAGAAAAATATTTTCCCCAAAAATTAATAAGATATTAATGGTGTGTGCGGCCACTACATATGCACTGAGTGGCGGAAAGGGCGACCTGAGGAAACCCAGAGTAGGCTACCTAGAGTGTGCCACCGTCTTGAATTATTGTGAGAAAGTGTGTGGTGTTCAGTGAGGGGATTTCCAAGTAGTAGGGGGTCAGTTGGTGATGGACCCTAGCGGGCTGTAAGGAAAGGTGGATCCTCGAACTGCACCAGTGGGACTCTGTGGTGGGAGATAATTCTTGGTGGCGAGATAAATGAAGAGCGGCAGGAAACTTGTTAGGCCACGAGATGATAGTCCTCATAGTAGTTGCATATTTATATTGTGAAATTGATAAATCAAGTGATGAGCTCAATTCCAGTGTATATTATAAGTGTGTCGTAGGGATCCCACAAAGTGAACTGTTTTCATAATAAAAGAGATCAACTAGAAAGGCTAGAAAATAGGCGATGGAAAAATAAATGCATTTTCATGCACTGTCATGTATGATTTCTATTTACTGAGTTTTATCTCACTAGTTTATGCATTGTAGGTAAATTGCACACGACACAGGTGGTTGGGGTTCAATCAAATCCTGTGAGTTGTATACATGGATAACGACTTGTTGGGTCGGTGTAATGAACTACTTCGAGGTTAATCTGGAAATTATATAAATAAAAAGAAAATGAAGTAAGAAATGAAAAGAATATTTATTTATTGGTGAAAAAAATGAGGTCATGACATATAATAATTTTAATAAAAAAATTGATAATATTTTTAATATAAAGTGATATGATCAATTAAAAAGTGATAATTACTAAATTAAAATATTTTAAAAACAATTTATAAAATAGTAAAAAAATAATAACATTTATAATGAAAAGTTATGTTTAATTATAAACAAGTGGTAATTATTTTAAAAGAAAAAATAAAAATAATAGCATATAATAGCATTTTTAATAATTAATATAACAATTTATTTTATTTTTATTCCTAAAATGTAAAAGAAAAATTCCATAATTATTTGATGGACCAAGTTGCGGCCAACTTATTTTATCATTATCTTAATTAGCACGGTCTCTCAATCTTTTCATACAGTAATTAATTAACTCGGCCTTTTCGCATGCCTTACTATTTAATTAGTAAATGGGTGGATGTGTATTCCGTTGATGAAAAATATATATAACCTCATCCAAAACTTCCCCAATTATATTTTAATGCTCCCTTCGTTTCGAGTATTTTTATTCATTTAAACGAGCACGAAGATTAAGAAATGTTTTTTTTAATATATAATGTTAGAAAAAATATATAGATAAATTGGCAATTTTTAGAAAAAAATAAAGTTGTTGTGAATAATAAATAATGTGTAAGAAAGTAAATAAAGTTAGATTGATTAATAGCGTAAAAAGTAGATAAAATATATAATGTATTTTTGCCATTTATTAAAACGTGTGAAAATACCTATGACACCTCAAAATGAAAAGCGAGTAAAAATATGCAGAACGGAAGAGTAATATATATACAAATTATCAAATACACCAAATTAAAACAATTATTATATCTTTAATTTTAAACACCATTCATGAGTATTGCAAATCTGAAACTTCTAGAATCACTTATTCTCTATTGCAACTTTTAGTGCACTCTATTAGTTCTACAAGCTCCAATTTGCACTAGCAAGAAAAGTGTGAGAAATTGATATCTGATCACCGTTGATTGGTGATGAGATGAACTTATTAATATATACAATTCAGTACAAAAGTAGGTTGCATATTATGAAAACCCAATCAAAACATAGTTACAAAAGATATAAAGAATAATCTAAAATAATATATATTTCTCTTAATACCCCTCGTCAAGCGTAGCATGGGATGCAAGCAAATGTAAAGCTTGGAATGCGAAAATTCAAATGCCGGTCAAGGAAGGATTTTGGTGAATATATCAGCTAGTTGAAGATGAGAAGGAACGAACTGAGTGTGTAACTTCCCAGAGGAAACAAGCTCTCGAACAAAATAACAATCAATGTCAATGTGTTTGGCCCGCTTATGAGCAATGGGTGTTGAGAATGGAATTTCACGCATTTTATGTGTGCACTTTACTTAGGAAAGTCATTGTTTTTGCATGGAATTGTATACGTTTGAGTATCTACACGATTTTGAGGATGTTAAGGTGTTTTTGTCAGTTTTAAAGGCCTAAAACAGGAAAAAAACAGATCAGAGTCGGAAGCAGCATGGAATAGAGTCGGAAGACCCAACTCGGCACCTACTCGGTACTAGCTTGGGTCGAGTTGGGGGTGCTCGGAGGTCAGCTCGAGCCGAGCTGGGATCCATGGGGGCCTACGTGACGTGGCAGTCCATCCAACACCCGCTCGGCTGCAACTCGGCATTGTCTAGACCCAGCTCGAGCCAAGCTGGGTGCCGAGCTGCGAAATTTTCGACCCAGTTACGGCCTATTCGATCCAGATTAATTTTTTTTGAAAGTTTTGGAATATTATTTTCGAGCACTAGAGCGAAATACATTCTTACCACAAGCTTTTAATAATTTGGCCGTGATCTGTTATTACGTACGACTATCTTCACTATAGAAGTAAAAAAAAAATAACGAAAGAAAAAATAGATAGACATGGCTACTTTTTTCTATAGATAGACTAAAGCATCACAGGACATCCTGTGCTCTATAGAAAAAAGTAGCTAGATCTATCTATAAGGCTTTATTTATAAAACAATAATTTTTATCGGTTGTAGAAAAGAAAGAAACTTCATATTCATAAAGAAAAAATAGAAAGACCTAGCTACTTTTATCTATAGATAGACTAAAGTATCACAGGATATCCTGTGCCATATAAGGAAGTATGTCTTTTTTTTTCAAAAGCAACATTTGCGTGAGAACGTTACCTGGTGACTTTTTTTTTCTTAATTTGTTATTAACTTTTGATAAAGATGTTAGTCCCTCCATCCAAAGAATACTTACACATCCTAAAAAAAGGAAATAATATATAATATCAATAACCTTATACTACAATATTACAAAAATGTCACATTTTTTTACACACAATTAAGTCAAAGTCAAATATATCATGCACTTTATTTTATTAAATTACTCAAAATACCCTTCAATTTCTTACATCATTACAACATCAAAGTTACTTTTCTTAAACTCCATGCCACCAAATATGCGCATGTATTCTTGAGAAGGAGGGAATATCATTTTTTATTTATACTATAAATTATTCATAAAAGATTTCACTTAATTATGTAGTTGGTAAATTATAATATTTTCATCAATCAAATATCACTTTTTATTTAATATTATCACTTCTTATTTGTTTATAAATCCATCCAATAAGATGATTGTTGGAACTTTTAATTTCCAATATAGTCTAATTGTGGGCAATATGTCATTATGCAATTATATTAGCTATTCAATTATTTATGGACTTAATTAAGTGATCCAATTAAGGTTAAAAGTTCATGGGTTATAATAATAATTAATATGGGCCAATTGAGTAGATACCCAATACTACATGACTGGGTGATAATGGGTGGCTCAGTTGCATAGTATATAAAGACAAACAAGTTATGATCCCCGATATACTAAGCCACACATGATCTTCCCTTCTCCCCATCAGGAGGATTACTACGGTACTCATAAGGAATAAGGATGCTTAGTTGAGGAAGGCCATAATACCTACCGATCCTGTTTCGCCTAACTCTAGATTAAGGTACGCTTCCGCATTACAGTTTGATCTTAATTTATCATAGGGTTAAGGTTTTAAGGATTTATTTCCTACAAGTGGTATCAGAACCACCCTAGTTATGATTTTCTGAGATCCGTAGAATTGATGATTAAAAGTTGATATTTTGATTAAGTTTCGTTATGGTTAATCTTGATGGTTCGTGATCTTGTTTTACGTGTATTTGTTAATTAAATTGAATACATACTTGAGGATGGTGGTTGAAGTTGTTCATGTATATTATTGGTAACATTTTTGGTGAATTAAAATCATGGATTAATGATGGTTCTTTCGCAACTTTAAAACCCACTGGCATAATTGCAAATTGTATCGACTAATATGGATGTGTCTCTACTGATTATGTGGCTTCCATTAATTTCCATAATTGATCTCGGGTTGTTCTTCAGTCAATGGTATTCATTGGAATACGCAAATGCAATAACTGTATATATATTCTAGTAATTTGATTTGTAATTTTTCCAATTGCAAGATGTTTTTCAAATATTGAACTCAAGAATATACTTCGTTTCGGAATCTCTGCTCCACAAGCAAGAAAATTGATTCTGCCTTCGATGTTAATCAATTTTGTTTAATGGTAATAGTGGTTTGCCATTTCCGTGAATAATGTTTCAATTATTCTTTAGGTGGTGGATTTGATTTGGATTAATTCCCGTAATTTGATTATTCAGATTTGCATTGTTTCATTAATTAAGTAATAAACAGTCCTCTATTTCGAGGATGATACATATATTCAAATTACTTATGACTAGATTAATTTATTGATGTAATATGCAGTTTATTGTATTAGTTTCAATGATAATCAATTGCAACATCAATTGGGTTATTTTTTTTATGAGATTGATTAGTCTCGATTTATGTGAATTGATAGTTCACTTGCAAAAACTTTTGACTAATAGTGTTGTTGCTATTTGTTGATATAATAATGGCATAATAAATATTAGAATATTACATTAATTATTCTTATATGAGCAATATGAATACTTGTCCAATAGATTTTGGCTTAATGATTTTAGTAATAAGTTCTGTGCCATATTAAATTGGACATACATGTCGTAATTGATTTGATAGTATATTTGGAATATTATACAAAAGATATTTGCCTAATTTAGTTTATTCTAAATTTGGATTTGGAATTTCAATTAAGTTAAGAAATCTTTCATATTTTTAAATTTGTGTGAATCATCTAAAATTCCTATTTAGATTGTGGAATTTTAATTAAATTAAATTTCGGAAGATATTTTTTTAATGTCGTTCAATTAAACATAAATATTTATTTAATTAGTCTAGTAATTTTTCAATTTAGTCAATCAAAGCATCATGTTGCCATAGCAGCCTCTATGTGTGGAGTGCGATTTTATTGAAATTACATAGATGAGTGTGAAATTATTTATGTGTTTTGTGTTCGGCTTATAAGTAGGCACAGTTTGATAGAATAATAACACACATGTAATAATAAGTATGTCATAATTATTTAAATTGTTCATGCGAACATTTGTCGGTCCATAGATAGACTTTTGTTTGACAGAACTTATTATCAATACTTGATTATTACAACAAGATTACCCCTGCAGTTAATTTTTGTACATAGACGAGGTTAATGTTGCACAAGGTGTCTTGTGATGGGTCCCCAATTAATAATGTTGTGCAAGTATATCTTCATGCGGGTATTGATCGGCCCAAAGGTAGATTAATATTTGGTCCGAAATACACAAGCACCTGTGGTGGTGAATACATGACAATTATTTATTTAACATGTGAGTAATAAGTCGGCCCAAAGAAAGGTTATTGCTTGACAGTTTTATTGTCAGTATTTGACTCTTACGTAGAGAGTGTTACTTACAAGTTAGTATTGTTGTCATTGGACTTGATACTAATGATGTGCTCGGCTCCCCAAGATGATTCTAAACTATTTAAAATTTAAAAGATTATAAAGTTTAATGCAAGCACGATAAATTTATTTTACAATAATTCTCTGTACAATTAAGAAGTCTACTAATTAAGTTTAACCTATATCAACAACAAAATCATGCATGATGATAACTTCAACAATAAGGATGAGACTAATAGGTTTCTAACAAACTTTGTCTTAATAAAGTATAAGGACAATACAAGAAAACCCATTAAGAATGCTGCTAAAGACAACTAAAGTACAAACTTTTGTTTACTCCTAAAGGCTTGTGGAATTGTTTTATAATACACCACATTAAGATTACTTAGTATGAATGATATTGTGGTGTAGTTAAAAGACAAAAATAGTACTCCATAATATATGGTTACTAATTGGAGAAATACTAAAGATTGCAGCTTATGGTCTCAGTAAAGTTCCAACCAAAGTATTTGTGAGAACTCTTTGAGTTTCACATATGGTGATGTCCAACTAAGGCTAGATTATTGGGATCTACTAAAGAAAATTGGACTCAAATAAATACAAACTACTTTATTGGTTATGAATAAAGATAAAAGTTCATAATCCAATTAATCGGATCATATTTGAGACGGGTAATACGATATTCTGTGAGGATGTTGATTTGGGGGGAAGAATAATATTATGGACATTGTCTTTGAAGAGGAGTCTATTAGACCCCCACTTATGCCTTTTAAGAATATGGAAATTCAGAATATCGATGGGACAATGTCAATAATATTTAAGGAATTACAAAATTCAACAACCTCAAGAATCAATGTCACTAAGGAAACCACTAGAGTTGGAAGAAAAACAATTAAGATGATTATTTAGTTTTTCTTTTAAATAATGAGGACACTATAGAATTAATGGTAGAACATTCCAACAATGTTCATCAAACCATGCAAGGTACAAATACTCAAAAGTGGGTTAATGCTATAAGTTATGAGTTTAAATCAATATAAGATAATTAGGTTTGCATCTTGATAAATGATTATACTCAAAAGGGAAGGGAAGCATTGTTTTAAGATAATCGTGACATTAATAACACATTTTGATTTTGAATTAAATTAGATGGATGTAAAGATAGTTTCTTGATGGAAACATTGATGGAACGATCTCAACGGTTTAAGAATTAAAAAAACCCATCTATGCATTCAAGTAAGTTTTTCCATAAAGGAATTGCACGTATCATCATGAGGTAATTGTCTCATTTAGTTTTGAGACAAATGTAGATGATTATAATGTGATTCAGTGGGAGAATGTTTAAGTTAAACAAAGGGAGATAAGTGCAGTCTCATTCAGGTGCCATAAAGTTAAATTAAAGATTTAAGGAATGTAGAAATATTCTATATGTTTTGACTGTTGGAAGTTGTTGTATGATGAGGTCTGTACAAGACCTCATTTGGCTTCTGTTGTTGGTGTAATAAGTAGACATTTAAGTAACTCTAGTATGGTTATGAAGTATTTATAGAGAACTAAGGATAACATGCTTACTCATCAGATATCAGATAAATGGGAGATCATAAAGTAGTCTGATTTTGAGTTTTGTTGGATGCTAATACTGTATAAGATCCACTTTAGGCTACATTTTCTGTTGGTCGGGAGAGTTATATTATGATGCAGTGCCAAGCAAACACTTGTAACTCATTAACCATGACAACGAAAATAGTAGCACACTAAGGGGCATCCAATCATGAAATAAAGGTTGCGAAACTTTGTCACATAAAGTTGATTGTGACAGTTAGTTCGCAATAAAATATTAACGACAAGAGTACTTATAATTCTTGGTTGTTAAAGAAAGTATTCTTATGGATAAATTTTGGTAGAGCATATTATGATACACTCTAAATACGGATTCGCCAATTATGTATTCAACACCCTGTAATTTTATGAGCTAGCTACTTATGTGAGTGTTATATGGTTTTAGAATACATTGGTTCAGTGGGAGTCTAAATTTATTGCTCTTTAAAGTTCTCAAGACACTTTTTTTTGGATACTTCGATTTTCTGCAGAATAAAGTTGATGACTTTGAATTCATTGTGAATTCACTTAAGTAATTTTTCATTTTGTAATATTTTATATTATGGATTGATTTCACTAAAGGTTAAAGTAGGTCCAGTTGGAAATAGACATGATGTTGATCACATTACATGTAATTTCCATGCTACTCACCATATTTGATCTATGTCATTAAGTATACTGATATTGGTGATTGTCGGGGTTTAACCACGATTTATAATGTGGTGAATGCCGCGGCAGTTCCATATTAGTATATGAGATGGACCAGATTGTTAAGTATAGCCTGAAGAGGAATAACATAAAGTTGCGCAACTAAGAACTCTTGATATAATTGCTTTGAGAAATATATAGCCCAAGTGGGAGATTGTTGGAAACTTTTAATTTCCAATATAGTCTAATTATGGGCAATATATTATTATGCAATTATATTAGCTATTCAATTATTTATGAACTTAATTAAGTGATCCAATTAATGTTAAAAGTTCATGGGCTATAATAATAATTAATATGTGCCAATTGAGTAGATACCCAATACTAAATGATTAGGTGATTATGGGTGGCCCAGTTGCATAGTATATAAAGGCAACCAGGTTATGGTCCCCGATTTACTAAGCCACACATGGTCTTCCATTCTCCCCATCAGGAGGATTACTACGGTCCCCATAAGGAATAAGAATGCTTAGTTGAGGAAGACCATAATACCTATCGATCGTGTTCCGCCTAACTATCGATCGTGTTCCGCCTAACTCTAGATTAAGGTACGCTTCCGCATTACAGTTTGATCTTAATTTAACATAATAGGGTTAAGGTTTTAAGGATTTATTTCCTACAGGTCACACAAATGTTTATCATTTATTTTTTTTTAAAATATTGTATCACTTTTTAATTATTATTATTATTTTTTCCCGCCTCACCGGACAAATTTCTAACACCCCAAACTACTCTATGCATAAAGACATAAATTGATCACAAAATCATAAGGAATAAAATCCATTATAAACATATCTCGAATTTTCCAACACATTGAGATCGTATAGATATGAAGCTAAGGTCATATATTTACCATATCTACCAAATATTCTAAAATTCTCCATCTTCAAGATAGCCATGTTATCAAGAAATTTTGAAATTAAAATTTATTTATGTCGGTGATGGTAGTTTGTCTGCTAAATAAGATTCGTGGTATCTTCATATTGAGGTACATATCTAATTCTCAATATATATTAATGGGCAAAATATTTTAAAAAGAATCTTTTGACACTTGAAATAAGTGTGGATAATTAGCTTTATATTTATATTTATATTTTCTAGCATCCATAGACGCATTAATAACGTTCATAGGGTGAGATTCAGCTTATAGCCTTACACTTCATGAAACTTATTTAACTAGAGAAGTAGAGATAATATATATTTACCTAATTTTGAATTTGAAGTTTCGTATTATGTCCAATAAAAATCTACATCAATGACACAATACTATGGAGAGTTAGTCTCATGTGTCCTCGTGAATACAAAGTGTATAGGGGTATAACAATAATATTTTAATGGATATACATTTTAATTAGTAAGGATATAAATTTTTTATTGAAAAATTTGATGAAATATGAATAGTATAATGTTTGATTAAAAAAATTAAGTTTTTTTTCTTTTGACAATAAATGTTATAAGTTTTTATATTAAAGAGCATAATATGAAACACTAAAGGGTACAACTTTTGAAAAATATGAAATTTGGGGGCACGGTGTCCCTGGGTACACACAATTTTAGCCTACTATGTAATTATAACTTTGTGATATTTGACAAACACTTGTATAAACACGGTTCACATGTGAACCGTGTTTATAATTATTACTTTTTAGTACACAAAAATTTACTCTTTAGAAACATAAATTATTACTTTTCTAAATGAAAAAAAATCACTCTTCAAATTATTATAAATCTTGATTTATCGATTATTCTTCAGTACATGAAAATTTATTTTTTAGAGAGAATAATTATTACTCTTCTGTAAAAAAATATTATTCTTCAAATAGTAATTTTTTATATACAAAAGAATCATTTTGCAAAAAGAGGATTTACGTGTAAATATGATTCACAACAGACTCACTTATGATATACTCCCTCCATCCCACGTTAAGGTTTACACTTTCCATTTTGGGTTGTATCAAGTTAAGGTTTATATTTCTTTTTTTTATCATGTTGAGCCCACACAAAACAATGAATTATTCTATGTAGGACCCACACACAATATTAATAAAACTACCCACTTTATATTAAATATTATTTCTCTCACCTCACTACACATTAAAATATTATATCTCTTACTCTCCGTGCAAAAAGCAAACATCAACGTTAATGCGGGACAGAGGGAGTACATACCTAATTAATGAAAAGCGATAATCATTCTATGAATTATTTCATAAATAATTTATAGTATAAATAAAAAATTATACTCCCTCCGTCCCGGACAAATGTGATCATTTACTTTTTGTATGTAGATTAAAGAGTATTATTATTTTATATGTATTAGGTAGTTGTATTAGAAAGATGTGATGGGTAGTGATGGACATTTTTTACTAAAAAGGAAAATAAAGACCTTTAAATGAAACGTTCAATATAGTAAAATAGGATCTTTCGGCAGGATGGAGAGAGTAATACATAATAACTAATTAAGAAAAAAAAACACGATCTCTCCGTGAATTATATGCATTACCAAATCCATTAATTATTTCAAATTGATATCATATTCAAATGTATATATATAAGATCAATTAACTCGTTTAATCAAAATACTCTTTCATAAAATTTCATGCTAATTAGGAAATATTGAAAGATTATATCTTTTATACCGGACAAAAAATGGTGTGAGTTCATCTCACGTAATGTGAAACGAATAAAACATGATAATTTTTATAATAAAAAATGATACTCAATTAATGAAAAGTGATAATATTATTTCATAAACAATTTATAGTACAAATTAAATGTGATAACATTTTATAACAAAAGTGATAACTAATTATGAAAGCGTAAAATGTTTTTATTGCTTATTTATACTGTTGAATTCTTAAAACATTTAGCAATTTAAACAATGCATTTTTCCATTTTCATGCATTAGAACATCACGTAATATATACTCAAATTTATCACATTGGTTTTGGTTCGATCAACAGCTTATACATCCATCCAAATTAACCTTGAAAATCCATCCAAATGTCAACTATTGTTTTCATATGTTTCTGTGTAGGAGAAATAAGAAGCAGGGTTCGGACAAAAGGTTGAAAGATGCCAAAATTGGTTGACATCATCATAGACACTAAGAACAACTACTCTTAAGAGTAAAAGATTACAAAAGATTCTTTTTAAGATTTACTTTATTAAATTAGAATTTGATTCTTCTATATATGTTTGAATTTCGAACGATTTCGTCATGCATGCATGCTGGCTGTACTGTTATTAGTGTTAATCACACTAGCTTAGTGTTAACGTGCACCTAATTGCACTAGAGCTTAATTAGAGTGCTTAATCACACTAATTGACTTTGGAAATCTTCCGCACCGACTTACTAGTGACAATCGTTATACTTCCTCCCTTACACAAGCATCACAATAGCGTGTAGTATATATTTTCAATTTGACCGTCTAGGTGCATCTTCTTTTTTAAAATGCAATCCACACAAAATAATTAATTAATTTTTACGGAGTTTACACAAAACACTAATACGACTATTTATTTTACATTAAAATGTTATTTCTCTCACTTCATTATACATTAAATTATTAACAAAGTCTCTTGTGAGACGGTAATTATATAAAACGGGTTGTGAGACGGATCGACCCATTGTTAAAGTATCATTGTTATGTAGTTAAAGTATTCTTATTATTAGTTAAAATATATTTTTTTAAAGTATGATTAATAATGAATTAAAGTATGTTTTTAAGTATCAATAAACATACTTTATTTATATACCAAACATACTTTAACAACAGATCGACCATAATCCATCTCATATATACACGTCTCACAAGAAAGTACCTCTAAACTATTATACTCCTCAATCTTCTACAAAAAGCAAAAGTAACTATTATAACACAAAGTGTCCACAAAATTAAAATTTTGCACAATATACCATTTTTTCACAAATATAATTTTTATACTTCACTCTAAAGGATTTGAATTTTATTTTTAAAGTTTAATGTTTTAGAGCTTAACACTTAAATTTTTTTAAAAAAAATTGATATAAAATTAAGAGAGGGACTAGGGTGCAACCGGTTGTACCAATTGAATTGGTACAACCTTGGTCCCCACCATTCTTAATTAATTCCTGCTACTTCATTAATGTTGTTTTTATTTTATTTTTAATTTTTTTATTTAAATGACTATTATACCCTAAACCCTAAACCATAAGGGATAATTATACCCTAAACCACAAGGGTAAAATTACAATTATACCCTAAACCCTAAACCATTGGGGATAATTATACCCTAAACCATAAGGGTAAAATTACAATTATACCCTAAACCCTAAACCTTAGGGGATAATATACCCTAAACCACAAGGGTAAAATTACAATTATACCCTAAACCCTAAACCCTAGGGGATAATTATACTCTAAACCACAAGGGTAAAATTACAATTATATCCCTAAAATTAAAAAAAAATATTAATGTACAGCAACAATTAAAAAAAAAAGAGGAAAATACATACTGAAGGTAAATAAAGGAGATTGTACAATAAGTCGTACCAATTGAAGGTTGTATACTAGTCTTTACCTAATATTAATAATACGAGTTCTATCTACACCCTAACACTCAAGATGAGCTTTTCATGAATTAACGAAATGAGACTATCTTAAAAAATTCGTCATGTATTCACTGAGAAAAGAAAAAAAAATCGTCATTTACTCGTTGAAAAAAGAAAAAAAAAATGGCACAGAAAACACAAAATGAAAAATATTACACGAAAAGTTCATGTGAGATCATATCTTATAAAATTCCTCTTGACACATTAAAAAAATGTGTGATACAAAAAGACATACAGAAGACACGTAAAAGACATTTGGTGGGATGCCAATTCGCAAATGGAGTATAAATTGCTCTAGCTGGTAAAAGTGATCAATAATTTAATAACTAAATTGGATCACTTTCTTCAACCTTTAACATTAGAGCAAGACTTATATATATGACGAAAAATGAGTTCTTGGAATTAAATAAGAGATGATATATTTTTTCCTTTAAAAAAAAATGTTACCCTACTTAGGAAAGGTGATATCATTCTCAAGAAATCATCCTGTAAATAATTCATGAATTAATTGTGTTTAAAAAAAAAAACAAATGTGATATATTTTAAGTAGAAAGTGAATCTGATCAATTAAAATCAATATCCATTTCATTTCATGCATGAAACCATTTCTTGATATGAACTTATTAAGTTCCTTCTTTTTTCTCTTAAAAAAAATTATTTCTTTCAAGTGTGAGAGATCTATTGTAGCTCGAGACAAGTGGAACCAAGTTTAATATCGAACCCAAAGTAATAATATAGACAATTTACTCATTAAGTATTATTTTTCACAACAATTAATCAAGAAATCCAATTGATGAGTGTGTAAATTTACATATTTTGAGCTCTGATTCTTGTGATAATGATGTATGATTTGTTCCTAAGTGGAGATAAATCGAGATATGTAGTAGAAAGTTACGAATCAGGTGCTTGAGGCCATTTGAGCAGATTCTCGAAGGAAAACAGGACAGAAGTGATCGGAACCGGAAAAGGGGTGTTTTTAGGCACCCGGTTCGACCAAAGGAGGGGTTGTTCGACCAGCACCCATAGTCGAACCAGGTGTATGGATGCTGTTTCAGTGGTTCGACCACGACATTGTGGTTCGACCAAGCATGGTGGTCGAACCAAAAGCCTGAAGATTCGCAGAATATTGTTCGACCACAAAGCTTCTGGTTCGACCGGTGGTTCGGGTCGAACCAGGTACCTGCCAGTTCATTACAGGCCGGTTCGACCAGGCCATGAGTGGTTCGACCACTGGCCCTAGTCGAACCAATGCGCGAGAAGATTCCGGATCCGTATTTTTACACCTTCAGTACGTGTTTTCGCTCAAAAAGCCCATCTAAGGTCATTAAGGAGAGTTTACAAGTATAAAAGGAAGTCCTACGCAGCTGAGAGGGAGACGATTCACCACCTTCATTCTACACAACATCCGAAACCCTACCATCATCCACGGAGCTGTGGAGAGAGATTCGTCTGTCGAATCAAGTGAGAACCAAGTGAAGATTCAAGACGGAGAGAGACGCGACGACGCCCGCATCTTAATTTATCTTGTAATTTTCAAGACTATGCGTAAGATCTATTCAACCATTATGATTGTTCTTCGATAAATCATGGGCTAGAACCACTTCGGTAGTTTTAGGTTTATGAAAGTTTATGAGTTAATTGAACTTCCGTGTGTATACTCCGTACAACACTACTTGTGGTTTATTTTATATAAGACTGTTCCTTTTTAATTCATACTCAGAGTTGTTTTGTGCATCATTAATTGTTATGTAGAGTCTGAATACATATCTTGATTATTGATTGAGTGCATTCACTGCTGAGTAAGGTTACATGTTATGATTCTAAGTGAGGGGACTCTGAAGCTTCATTAGAACTATCTTATATAAATACTTGTTAATTGAATCTTATTCGGGTTAATAAGTAGGACAAAGAGAATAACTTCGTAGTACTTATAAAGGGAGATCATATCGGGTTAGAGTACTTAGTGCACGGGAAATAATTGATATTGATAGTACCTAGAAAGGGTGGTGAATTATATCTCTTGCTTCAAGGATATTCACACGTGTCACATGCTTATTTACTTGTGTCTAAAGTAGATTTGCATGGTTTAGTGATGCATCCATATTCCACAAGGTAGAGTCGGACATTGATACACGGAAGGAAAATTAATAAGTAAAATTGGATGGCCCGAAGGACTACCTAATTTCTCACTTATTCACTTTCATTTTATCTTTACTACTTGTTTATTTTAATTGCTTTTTTTAATTATTTGTTTATTGGTTACTTAATCACAACAACTATATTGCCATATTAGTCTTAATAAGTTAGATTATAATTAAATTGATAATAATACATCATTTGGGTTCAATAATCACTTGGTCGCTTATCAAAGCTGCAATGACACCCTTCACACTTAGAGATTAATATTGTGTGTTGAGAAAACGCTCATCAAGTTCTTGACACCATTGCTGGGGACGACTTTAATTATTAGTTTATTATTTCTAGTTTAATTGAGACTATTTTATTCTTGTCTTTATTTTCTAATACTTATTTTTCTTAGGTGTATGCACACTAGATCAAAGGTAGGAGAGTTAGCACCTTTTAATCCGGTGATCGGTGCATCGTCGAAGAAGAAAACGAAGAAGAAGAACAAGAACAAGAACGTGGAACCAACTAAAGCTCTTAATTTAGGAGTTGAAGTTGACGAGTTGAACTCGCAAGCGATTGAAGCTGCAGCCGGAGACGAGTCGAAAGCAGAAGTAGTCAACATGGCGGCAAACCTGGATAATCTTGCCATCCGTGAAGTCTTTAAGAACAACGGAAGAGGCAATGCAGGGCTGTTATGAGCAAGAGGGGCCAGAGCTGATTTTGATCTTCATCCTGCTCTGATCAGCATGATTGAAAGAAGCCCCTTTTCTGGGGAAACCTTTGAAGATCCCAGCAGCATCTGAATAAGTTCCTTGGTTATGCAAGTACACAAAAAGATGCGCGAACTCATGAGGATGCGAGGAGGATCATCTTATTTAAGCTCTCGCTTACTGAAAGAGTGAGGGATTGGTACGATACTCTTAATGCAGCTGAATGCACTACCTGGGAGCAATTGAAATTGAATTTCTTGGAATGATACATGTCATCTTCAAAGGTGTTTAAGATGAAATAAGAAATCAATCAATTTGCTATCTGTGGTAATGAGAAATTTCATGAGGCTTGGGACAGATTCAAGGACATGCTCAGAAATTGTTCACAACATGCGCTATCTAAAGCTCAGTACATAAGTATTTTCTATAATGGATTGGATTGTGATTCTCGAGTGTTACTAGATGCTTCATCAAATGGAGCACTGCTTACAAAGTCGTCCGTTGAGGCTGAAAAGCTCTTTGAGGATATTTTGATGAATTCAAGAGATTGACTAACTGATAGAGTGAGAGGCTCTTATGTTCTCGGAAAAGTAGTGCAGGTTGAGCACATTATGGTTAAGTCGAGTAGAGAAGATGAGATCGTCTCTAGCCTGGTTAATATCAACAAGTTACTTGAGTCCCAACAAAAGCAGATTACTGACATAGCTCAGCGAGTATCAGTTATGCAGCAAGATGTTTGTAATGAAGGAGTTAGGCAAGAGGAATTGGAAGAGGCAAACTACGCCATGGGTCAAAGTATTCAAGGAACGAGGTTCCAAAATCAAGGAAACCGAAATTATCAATAGAAATACAATAACCGTCGTCCCCCTGGTAATTATCAATAACCAAGAGGGCCAGAGTTTTCATGGAATAATTCTAATACAGCAGTATAATCTCCTATTGGTGTTGATCTGGGTGCTAAGGTCGAAGAAGGAAAGCCTGGTTTTGAGGATACGGTGGACAGGTACATGGCGAGGAATGATGTAAGAGTGGATCGTCTGGAGGTGAAGTTAGAGGCTAAATTTGATGCTAACCATGAGAATATATCTAAGCAGATGAAGGACTTGATGTTATTGATGGGGCAGATGGCAGGGAATGTTAACCAATTGACACAAACTGTGGAGAAGGGAAAATTCCCATCTCAGAGTATTACGAACCCGAAGCAGTGCAACGCCATCATGTTAAGGTCTAAAACGCAGCATGAGGGACCGATGAGGCTGAAAATGAATTCTGAAGCTCCAGGAGCTCAATTCGACCAGGGTTTGACCAAGCCAGTAGGTCGAACCACATCTTGGATGTCAAACCAAGCACCTGGACAACCTCTGGAGCATTCTGAAGTCGGGTTCAACCAATCCTGGAGGTCAAACCGAGGTTGAACCAACCTGTCTGCGACCCTCTATTTTTGATGAAGACAGGTTTGACTAATACCTTCTTGGTTCGACTAACCCTGTTGGTCGAACCATGGTCGAACCAACCTGTTCGAGAGATGCCATACTTTCTGAAGCACGGTTCGACCACTACATACCTGGATCGACCAGAACTCATGGTCGAACCGAGGTCAAACCACCCCGTACGACATCATTTTCTATGTGTAATGCTTTACCTGATGTTAATGCCACTCCAGTGCCATCTCAAGAGCAGAATACTGAGCTTATAGCGAAAAAGAAATGGGAAAGAGCAAAGAGATTGAGAGCCGAGAAGGACAAAGCGGAAAAGGTTGAACGTGATGAATGGAGGATTCCCAAGACTAAGATACCTCCTCCATTTCCTTTCAAGTTAGTCAAGAAGGGATTGGAAGAGAAATTCAAGAAGTTTACAGATATTATAAACAAGATAAGCTTGAACATTCCTTTTTCTGAGGCAATCTTGGAGATGTCATACTATGCCCGCTTTCTAAAGGATATACTATTGAAGAAGAGAAGCTTGAATGGAATTGAAATGATGAATTTATCTGAGAACTGCAGCTCGATCATACAGATGAAGATGCCAGCGAAGTTAAAATATCTGGGAAGCTTCACTATTCTATGTGAGATTTGAAAGGGGCTAGCACAACGAGCCTTGTAAGATCTTGGGGCAAGCATCAATCTGATGCCATTGTCAACATTTCAAAGGCTTGGTTTGGGGGAGTTAACTCGCCCGACAGTGGCTCTACAATTAGTGGATAGGTCTATGACTTTTCCAAAGGGTGTTATTGAAGATGTTCTTGTGAAAGTAGAGAAACTGGTCTTTCCTGTTGACTTTCTTGTACTTGAGATGGAAGATGACAAGGATAATGTTCCTCTTATCTTAGGGAGGCCATTCCTTGCCACTGCTGGAGCTGATGGATGTTCAAAAGGGTGAGCTAAGGCTGCAGATGGATAAAGATGAGGTTCTATTCAACCTTGATAGAGCAATGAAGATGCCGATGTAACGCAATGTCACATCATTGATATGGTAGATGAGATAGTGAAGGAAGATATGTCTTTGATCCTTTCAAAGGATCCCTTGGAGACATGCTTGGCGGAGTCTCTTACTTTTCCCACCACTGAGCTAGATGAACTCTCTTATGAGGTATGTATTTAATTTCTTGAAAATCTTCTTGCTTTGGGTGATAACATGTATGAATAAAAAAGAACCAGGATTGAAGAGGTGAAGTGGACTAGAAAGTACTTGTCTTTGGATAGGGAAAGCACAATAAAAGAAGAGAAGAAAGAGGAGATGAAACCACTATCGGAACACTTGAAGTATGTCTATCTAGGTGACAATGAAAAATATTCGGTAATTATAACTTCTTCTCTAACTGATTATCAACTCGATAAGTTATTAGATGTGCTTAGGAAGTATAAGTATGCGAATGGTTGGTCTTTTATATGATTTGAAAGGTATTAATCCTTCGTATTGCATGTATAAGATAAGATTGTTAGATGAGGTTAAGAGTAGCATTCATAATCAACAGAGGGTGAATCCCGCTATTCAAGAAGTGATTAGGAAGCAAATCCTAACAGTGAAAGCCGAAGATGGTAGACTTTAGCCACTAGGATTCCTACGGGATGACGTGTGTACTGATTATAGGAAACTAAATAAAAATACATGCAAAGAGCACTTCCCCCTTCCTTTCATGGATCAAATGCTTGATCGTCTTGCAGGGTATGATTTTTATTGTTTCTTAGACGGGTACTCGTGATATAATCAAATCATGATTGCACCCGAGGACAGGAAAAGACTACGTTTACTTGCCCTTATAGAACATTTGCCTTTAGGAAGATGCCTTTTGGGCTATTTAATGCACCAGCTACATTTCAGCTGCATGATGGTCATACTTGATGGGTTGATAGAAAAAATTATGGAGGTGCTTATGGATGATTTTTCTGTGTTTGGTTACTCTTTTGATATTTGTTTATCTAACCTATCTACTGTATTGAAGAGTTGTCAAGAAACTAATTTTGTCTTGAATTGGGAGAAGTGACACTACATGGTGAGAGATGAGATTGTCCTTGGGCACCATATTTTATCTAAGGGATTGCAGATGGATAGAGCAAAGGTGGTGGCGATTGAGAAGCTTTCCCCACATACTAATGAGAAGTGAGTGCGGTCCTTCCATGGACACGCATGATTTTATAGAAGATTTATCAAAGACTTCTCAAAATACTCCAAGCCATTGTCTCACTTACTTGAAAAGGATGTTCCTTTTGTTTTTGATGAAGAATGTCTAACAGCTTTTCAGGTTTTGTAGGAGACACTTATTACTACACATATCTTGATCACACCGGATTGGACTCAACCGTTTGTACTTATATGTGATGCAAGTGATTTAGCACTTGGAGTGGTGCTTGGGCAGATGAGAGAGAAGAAGTTCTGCGTCATTTACTATGCGAGCAAAACTTTTGATGCAGCACAAAAGAACTACACTGTTACTGAAAAGGAGTTTCTAGCTGTTGTGTATGCATTCAATAAGTTTTGACAGTACTTGGTTGGCATGAAGACCATTGTGTACGCGGATCATTCTGCGATCCAGTACTTGATGGAGAAGAAGGAAGCGAAGCCAAGGATCATTAGAGGGGTCCTTCTTCTGTAGGAGCTTGATATGGAGATCTGAGATAAGAAAGGTACAGAGAATGTGTTGGCGGATCACCTATCAAGGTTGGAGTAAAGGGAGCATTGTGATGATTATTTTGAATACATAGAGGAGATGTTCCCTGATGAGAAGATTATGGCGGTGTTTGTTGAAGGAGCGAAGAGAACTTTTGTAGTTGCTGCTCAAGGAATGGATCCAGGGTATGCAGATTATGTCAATTACATTGCCGTAAGAGAAATTCCAAGAGATCTCAATAGGTATCAACTTGCAAAGTTTAAGAGAGATGTTGAGACGTTTATATGGTATGATCCATTCATTTATAAGATTTGTACGGATTCTATCGTTCGTAGGTGTGTGCTCGAGATGGAGATGGAGAGTGTTCTTATTTTTTCTATGCACAATCTAACGGGGGGCACTTCAGAGCCCAAAAGACTGCAGCGAAGGTACTTCAATCTGCTCTTATTGGCCTACGTTGTTTAAAAATTGTGAATCCTATGTAGCGACATGTGATAGATTTCAAAGGATGGGAAACATAAGTAGAAGAGATGGGATGCCACTTCAGCCAAGCAATGTTGTTGAAATCTTCAATGTATGGGAATCGATTTTATGGGGCCGTTTTCCCCATCTAATGGATTTCTCTACATCCTTCCAGCAGTGGACTATGTTTCTAAGTGAGTAAAAGTCATTCCTACTCGCATGAATGATTCAAAGACCATGTTGTCTTTCCTAAAGAAACATATCTTTGCCCGCTATGGAGTTCCTAGAGTACTTGTAAGTGATGGAGGTTCCCACTTTGTCAACAAGCTTCTTGAAAGGGTTCTCAAGGAATATGGTGTTAAGCATAAGGTTACTACACCCTATCATCCTCAAGCTAATGGGCAAGCTGAAGTCTCCAATAGAAAAGTAAAATAAATTTTAGAGAAGGTAGTCGAAACTAATAGAAAAGATTGGGTTATGAAGCTCGATGACGTTTTGTGTGGGTTCCGAACTACTTACAAGACTATGCTTGGCATATCTCCTTATCAAATTGTCTATGGAAAGCCGTGCCACTTACCCGTAGAGATTCAGTATAAGGTTTTTTGGACATTGAGAAGTTTGAACTTGTGTCTTAAGGATCAAAAGAAGTTGAGGTTGACTCAAATTAATCATCTAGATGAGTTTAGAAATCAAGCTTATAAGAATTCGGCAATCTATAAGGAAAGAATAAAGAAATGGAATGATTTGAAGATCACTTACAAGGAATTCAAGCAAGGTGATGAGGTATTACTCTTTAATTCTAGTTTGAAGCTCTTTGTAGGAAAATTGAAATTGAAGTGGACGGGACCGTTCATTATCCATGGAGCCTGCGGAGGTGGGAGTTTGAGATCAAGGACAAGGACGGAGACATCATCGCAGCGAATGGGCATCGATTGAAGCATTATAAGTCACCGAATGATGCTCGCGTCGTAGCGAATGGGCATAGATATGGTACTGTCGTGACTCTCCGACGTTAAACATGAGCACCTGTTGGGGGCTTACCCTCCTGTTTTAATGCTTTATTTCATTGGTATGCGCAAGAAATTTTTATATTTGATGTGCGTCCTTATCGAAAATTACATCTCTTTGCAAATTTAGTTTCAACTATAGTTTCTACTAAGTTTGGGGGTGTGATTTACTTACCTCATCGTAGCACCGAGAGTATAATCTTTTGTTTGTAACGTTTGTTAGGGGAGTTGATTTTTTGCGGCATATTAACACTTTAATTGGTGTTGATGTGTAGATTTTTTTTGCAATTTGCCTAATGTTCAGTGGTGTTTTATTTATTGAGTCATATGCAGAGTATATGTATAATTATTATTGAGTTTTAATGGTGGTTCTCTAGCTATAATATTGCTCTGTTTTGGTACCTAATGATCGTTTTTGAGCTTGAAGTTTGCAGGGGACGAAGAAGAATTTATTTTGAAGGAACAAGAGCATGGTTCGACCAAGAGAGGAGGTCAAACCAGATGGTTCGAGTCGAACCGAAAATTAGAGAAATTTTTACAAGCCGGTTCGATTAAGAGTGATGCAGTTCGACCAAGGTTTCGAGTCGAACAAGCCACCTGAAAGTTTGTTACAGGTTGGTCCGACCTCGACATTCTGATTCGACCAACGGTTCAAGTCGAACCATAGTGCTGAAGTTGTCCAGAAGCGTGGTTCGACCACGACGAGGTGATTCAACCACTTGGTTAGAGTCGCACCGCTTAGGTAAGTCGTGTTTAAGTCTGATTTTTTCTCCCGTTCTGTACATTCTTCACACCACCTTCACTTGAATCCTTTCCGAACTAAAAACCCTCTCTTCTAAACTTTGATTTTACTTCATTCTACTCTGATTAAACCACTTTCCACACTTCTCACACTCTAATTCTCACAAATTTCGAAGTTTTTAGTTGAAAAACTAGGGTTTTCCATTCAATTTGGGGATTTTTTGTTTCTTGTTGATACTACACTATGGCTGGATCAAAAGGTACGTTCTCTTGACTTTATTACCCTAGGATTGAAGTTCTATTGGTTGATTTTAAGTGGGTAAGTTGATTGAACTAGTTTTTATATGGATTCATGGTGTAATTTGAATTTTTGTTTGAAATCTCGTATGAACAAGTGATGGGTCCGATTTTAATTGTTGATATGTTGATTAGACCTTGATGTTTACGTGAAGTTGTTGAGTAAATTGAGTGGTGAAGTGAAGCATGTAGAATTTTGAGTTAAATTGTTGAATTTGATAGATGCATGCTTAAAAAGTGAAGTGATGATATGATTTGTGAGGAGTTGAACTTGAAGTAAAATTGGATTAGCATGTGTGTGATTCATTGTTGAATTTTATGAACACATGGTGATTGGGAGCATGATTATTTGGAATTGATTATACATGTTTAGCTTGAAGTCTTGAGTAGAGTTTCATGTATAGTTGGTTTTGAACTAGGATTGGTTGCTTTTCTTGCAATTGTTTGGTATTGAAGAATTGTTTTGTAGGTAAAGGAAAAGCAACAGAAATTTGCTCCAAGAAGAGGGAAGATAGGCAGCCTCATGAAGATGAGGTCACAAAGAAATTACGCCTTAAGGAGAGGCTGCCTAGGAACTTCCATATACGGATGGAGAATTGGGAGGAGATAAAGGATCGATGGGGTGCGATGTCCGATAAGATCGCTCGCACGAGGTACCAGGATGATGGGACCATGATAACGATGCATATCCGTGATAATATTATGTGGATGTTCGATCAAGTGGGCATTCGTCATTTCATGAGTTAAAGAGGCCGACTTATTTTCATGTGACTACAGAGGTGTTGTGCTCGATTACGGTAAAAAAGGATTCTAGTTCCCTTCCTTATGAGTGCTCATTCCAGCTGGGAGGCAAAATGAGAATGTGGATAGCTGAGGATTTTAATGTATTGCTTGGAACTCCGAGGGGGATTTCTAGGCACGAGAACGGGTACTTCAGACCGAATGACTTTTGGAGAGCTATTTCACGTGAGGACATAGATTTCAAGACGAAAGATGCTCGTGCTGCTTTGATTCGTAATCCCGTGCTTCGATACATGGATAGAATATTAGGAAACACACTGTTTGCCCGATCTGAGTGGAGAGTTGTATGCTCTATGGTGTATGATGAATGGAGTGCAACTTAATGTGGGATTGTATTTGATTCAGCAGCTCTACAGATTCAGGAGTTCTACTTTTCAGAGAGTGAATATTGGAGGACTGCTTACTCCTATTGTTGAGTCATACCACATGGACTTCACTGGCATTCACCTATCTTGGAGGATTCAGACCTGGTCATGAGTGCGTGTGTTAAAGCTGATTTGTTTATCATCGAGATGGAGATTGACTATATACTAGGTGTTCTTAGTCCTTTTCTTTCATGTTTCCATACAATGTGAGGGATTTGACTACAATCTGAAATGAGGATAATCGATTGATGAACGTTCTAGCGCATGAGGCTATATCGATTACGTGCTTGAGGAGAGGTGATTGGAGGACTGTGGCTTAGATGTATGTTGCCGGTGTGTATTAGGAGTTGCAAAGGATTGTAGATGAAGGGCAGCAATGACAGCTAGAGCCACAGCAGCAGCCTCAGTATGGAGAGCATAGTGAGCACGATGATGAGCATGTTGAGATGCCTGGAGAGGAGCCTATCCATCCTGAGATGGATATTCCGCAGCAGCATGAGATGCCACCACCGCCATATCCAGCATAGCCACAGCAGCAACATTAGGGCGGCCCTGATGAGTATTATAGAGAGCAATTCCATTTGATGAATGAGCACTTCGTCAATGTGAACAAAAATCAGAGGGAGACAAACCGCCAACTAAGCTTGCTTACCACGAGCTATGCCGCGCTTGACATGCGTTACAACACGCTGCATGCTAACTACGTGGTGATGGATCAGAGATTGGGAGACTTGAATGACAATTATGAAACTCTGGATAGGAAGGTGAATACACTTCAGAGAGATTTCGATGATTGGCGCCGAGATGATGATGATGCTCCGGAGTAGTAGAGGGTGCCAAATTTTCATCTTATCTGCTTCATCTCATCCCCCTTCTCTTTTTCTCTTTACAGGATGGGTATTTGGTGGTGTGAGTGGCATGTACTTATATTGATATTCTGATTTGAGATGGGATTGATGTGTGATACCCAATTCTTGAGGTTGGATTGGATTGATGATACTGTTTGGATTTATATGATGGGTTCTTGAGTAGTATGTTGCATTCATATTTTGCATGTGTTGATCTTATTGATGAGAAGCATATATAACTTATTAAATATGTGAAGTTCATTGTGGAATTGATCTTGATTATATGTTATGAGGAGTGCTTAGGAATCTATTTACCCATGTGAGAATTTGAGCCTTATGAAATCATGCTATATATATGCATGATAGTTTATTCTTCTGAGAATCGTTCATATGACCGTATTCTAGAATTTGGCTTGGAGTCTTATGTAAGACTTATGATTGATTAGTTGTTAAGACATGATCGTAGGCCATTATTGTTTATTTGAGTCACTTAGCCAAATTTTACCTTCACTTATATTGTATAAATCATTGGATGCCCTGTTGAGTCTTTAAAAGCTTTTTCTTTGGCAAGTCTTGATATAAAACCTTATTTATCCTTTAATTGAGCCTTGTTGAATACCCTATTCATTAGTAGAGAGTTGAGGTGAATATATGCTAGCTTGAATGTGAAAAGAAAATGAAGGAAAATTTGGGTGAGCGATATGAAGAAAAGAAAAAAAAGGTTAAATCTTGTTAGGGGTAGTGCTTGATACCGGTACCCCGATTGCTTGGAAGGATAGTGCCCGAAATTGGTACCCTTATACTTTGATGAATAAAGATGTTGATGCCAAGGAAAAGAAGGAGGATGATGAATCGCAAAGATCATGAGAATAAGATGGAGAAGAAGAAACTGTTTGATGAAAAGCAAAACTCCAAGGTAATTCTCTACTGGTTAGTTAGTCAATGAATGTATATTTTCCTACCTTTACCAAAGAGCTAACACTACAATCCAAAAATAAGTCCTTTGTGATCCTAGTAATGAAGTGATAATAAGTTGATTTTTAAGACCATTGCCAAGATAATGGTTACACAGAAATATGAATTGAGTATGAGCGTATATATTAACCTGTTTAAGTGTACTATACACTTGAGAGCAAGAGTAAACACTTATCTTGTGAGTTAGATGACTGAGTACTCCAAAGCATATTATAATTGAGTGATGTTTTTACATGAATGAAATGTATGATGCAAGTGGTACTTATTTTAAATTGATAGAATTGCATGTGTGGGTATGTATTGTACTTGACTAGATGGACTTGTGAATTTTACACTTACTCTTGTGGTTTTGATTTCGTTGCCTCGGGACGACCAACATGTAAGTTTGGGGGTTTGATGAGTGTGTAAATTTACATATTTTGATCTCTGATTCTTGTGATAATGATGTATGATTTGTTCCTAAGTGGAGATAAATCGAGATATGTAGTAGAAAGTCACGGACCAGGTGAGTTTGAGGCCATTTGAGCGGATTCTCGAAGGAAAACAGGACATAAGTGATCAGAACCGGAAAATAGGTGTTTTAGGCACCCGGTTCGACCAAAGAAGAGGTGGTTCGACCAGCACCCATAGTCGAACCAGACGTATGGAGCCTGTTGCAGAATGGTTCGACCACGACATTATAGTTCGACCAAGCATGGTGGTCGAACCGTGGTCGAACCAAAAGCTTGAAGATTCACAGAATGTGGTTCGACCACGACGCTTCTGGTTCGACCTGTGGTTCGGGTCAAACCAGACACCTACGATTTCATTACAGGCCGGTTCGACCAGGGCATGAGTGGTTCGACCACTGGTCTTGGTCAAACCAATGCTCGAGAAGATTTCGGATCCATATTTTTACACCTTTAGTACCTGTTTTCGCTCAAAAAGCCCATCCAAGGTCCATAAGAAGAGTTCACAAGTACAAAAGGATGCCATACACAGCTGAGAGAGAGACGATTCACCACCTTCATTCTACACAACATCCGAAACCCTACCATCATCCATAGAGCTGTGGAGAGAGATTCGTTTGTCGAATCAAGTGAGAACCAAGTGAAGATTCAAGACGGAAAGAGATCCGACGACGCTCGCATCTAGGGTTTACTTCGCATCTTAATATCTTTTAATTTTCAAGACTATGGGTAAGATCTATTCAACCACCATGATTGTTCTTCGATAAATCGTGGGCTAGAACCACTTCGGTAGTTCTAGAGTTTATGAAAGTTTTATGAGTTAATTGAACTTCCGTGTGTATACTCCGTACAACACTACTTGTAGTTTATTTTATATAAGATTATTCCTTTTTAATTCATACTCAGAGTTATTTTGTGCATCATTAATTGTTATGTATAGTCTGGATACATATCTTGATTATTGATTGAGTGCATTCACTACTCTGCTGAGCAGGGTTACATGTTATGATTCTAGGTGAGGGGACTCAAAAGTTTCATTCGAACTATCTTATATAAATACTTGTTAATTGAATCTTATTCGGGTTAATAAGTAAGATAAAGAGAATAACTTCATAGTATCTATAAAGGGAGATCATACCGGGTTAGAGTACTTAGTACACGGGAAATAATTGATACTGATAGTACCTAGAAAGGGGGGTGAATTATATCTCTTGCTACAAGGATATTCAAACGTGTCTCACGCTTATTTACTTATGTCTATAAAGTAGATTTACATTGTTTAGTGATGTATCCATATTCCATAAGGTAGAGTCGGACATTGATACACGGAAAGGAATTTAATAAGTAAAACTGGATGGCCCGAAGGACAACCTAATTTCTCACTTATTCACTTTCATTTTATCTTACTGCTTGTTTATTTTAATTGCTATTTTTAATTATTTGTTTATTAGTTACTTAATCACCACAACTATATTGCCATATTAATTTAATATGTTAGATATTAATTAAATTGATAATAATATGTCCTTTGAGTTCGATAATCACTTGGTTGCTTATCAAAGCTACAATAGCATCCTTCACACTTGGTGATTAATATTGTGTGTTGAGAAAATGCTCATCACCAATACATGAAGAGAATTTATTAACTAATAAAAACAAAATTTAATAAATAAATAAAATTAGAACTTAGAAAATAACCAAATGTTTAAGTGACGAGGAGAGCAGGAAGTTCCAGAGCTGGTAGTTCCATCATGCAAATCAACTATATTAAACAAGTAATCAAATGTGTCTTGAAAAGTTTATAAGAGTGTTACAAAAAAATTATCAATTCACTAGGACAAGTTAATTCAGTACATTAATATCAATAACATGCAAACTCAGCTACTTCCAGTCAAGCTAGTTTAAATACGCAGGCTATCAATCAAATTACTAAAGATCCAAGTAGAAATTAATCTCTCTTCTCTTTCTAGGTATTTTATGACTAAACTCAATTGAAGTTTACAATAGTAAACATCCATTAGGTACTAAAAAATAAATTTTGAAATAATCGTATTCCATTTCTTAGTCCTTCATATTAAATTCAATTTTAAATTAGAGCACTAGGCTCTAAAGAATTAAGTTAATGTTTCCTTACCAGATTTTCTAACAATGGTCATGCAAAGATAATGAAGCATCCAGAATTAACGCTTCTAATACTCAAATACTACATTTGTCATTCCCTTTAAATCATAAAAATTATTCCATACAATTCGAAACACATACTAATCTTAATCATACCTCATGGTCATAAATATATCATCGAAAATAAAAAAATACAATCATATAAAATTCATAAAATAAATGATGGAATAAAATTATGAAGAAATATAAAACTGATGTCTAGGTCTATTAATCAAACATAATTCAACCTTCAAAACTTTAAAACTATCCTATAAAATTTAGTCAATAATGTTACAAGCAACTACAAGGTCATGTAATTTTTCTTACCAATAAGTCTATTACCTAGAAAAAAGGAACTAAAGAGAAAAAGAACCCGTATGCTGACCAAATCCTCCTTCTCCTCTTCTGTCTTGATAGATCTTTATTTTCCTCCTTTTCAAATATAAAACATGGGACTAATCTTCTAAGTGTGGTGGTGGATGGAGGATGATGTGAATAGGTGAGAGGTAGAAGGGCGACAAGTTTAGGTTTAGGGTTTTCACCCTGGTTGATTAGTGTTTCTTGCTATCAGGATTTCTCGTATGATGAATCTTCAATGGAATGAGGTATGTGATGTATTTATAGGTTAAACAGGGTTAAAGGCATGTGATTTATGTGGAATTAAGGGAAAGTGATCTTGTGACGCTAGAAAATAGGAAAGATGGCTAAAATTATGATATTGTCAGAAATCTCGTCTAAATGTGTGCGTCTGCACTATTTCGACATAACATCCATATTAGGATTCTAATTTGAGCAATTTTTGTGCCTAAACGATCATTTTTCCTTGGCTATCTTCCCACATAAAAAATATGGGCTCATCATGTGGTAACGTCCACATGCCTTTTCCTTTGCAGATAATGATCATTTTTTAGGGAAAAACAACTAGTTCTTCAAAGATATGCAACAATTGTTACTAGATACTTAATGACCGGTAAAAGTTATTTCTCATAGTCTAATGATCATGATTGAGCTTTGATGAGAGAGTAAATTCACGTATTTTGACGCTGATTTGTATGGAAATAGAGTACGATTTAGTCTTTTATTGAGACAAATCAGATTGCTTACGGAGAAGCCATGAATTGGAAGTTAGCAAGGTTGTTTTGAGCATATTTGTATAGGAAAACTGGTGTAGAAGGCTCGAAATTGGAAGACACGATTTTTTAGGCAAGTTTCGAGTGCCGTTCGATCCTAAGAGCTTGTTTGACCAGCATCATTTTGGTTGAACAAGGACGCCAAGTCAGGCAGATTGTACAGATCCGTCCAGAGAGCTAGCTCGACTTAGAGGTGCTGCTCGATCATAATCATCTTGGTCGAGCAGATGAGCAGAGGTTGATCAGAATATGAAAATCATACAGAGAGTTTGTTCGACTTGGAGGTGTTGCTCGACCAACATGGGTTTGGTTGAGCAGAGGAGACTGGTCGAGCAAAAAGTGCGAAGTTGTCCAGAGAGCTTGCTCAACCAGTTGCTCGAGTTGGAGGCCGTGCTCGACCAGTCCAGGCTTGGTTGAACGGAGTGCCGCTGCTGCTATTTATGGTAATTCCATATGTCTTTTACTAAATTTGACGTATGCTTCAAGTAAAGGCCCATCCTAAGCCCATAAGGAGGTCCCACGAGTATAATAGAAGAGCTTTCGCAGGAGAAAAAGAACACACATCATTCATCATCCATCTACCACCGAAACCCTACAATCATCTAAGGGGGTCGTGAGAGAGGTTCGTCTCGAGCGTCAAGTAAGATCATATCAATCAACCATGAATGTTCCTAGATCAATCATGGGCTAGAACCACCCCGGTAGTTCTAGGGTTATGAAAGTTTTGTGAGTTAATTGAATTTCCATGTGTAAACTCCATACAACACTACTTGTAGTTTATTTTATATAAGATTATGCCTTTTTAATTAATACTCACGGTCGTTTTGTGCATCATTAAATGTTATGTAGAGTCTGAATACATCTTTTGGTTATTGATGGAGTGCGTTCACCGCTGAACAGGATTATATGTTATAATTCTAAGTGAAGGGATTCCGAAGTCTTATCAGAACTATCTTATATAGATACTTGATAAAGAGTACCTAAAAAGGGAGATTAAATCGGGTTAGAGTACTAAGTGCACGGGAAATAATTGATTATGATAGTACCTAGAAAGGGGGTGAAGTATATCTCTTGCTCCGAGGATATTCACATGTGTCATACGCTTATTTGCTTGTGTCTATAGAATAAACTTGCATGGTTTAGTGATGCGTCCATAAACCACAAGGCAGAGTCAGACATCAACACATGAAAAGGAAATTAATAAGTAAAACTGGATGACCTGAAGAACTACTTAATTACTTACTTGATCATAACCGAATTTTCTCTATTGCTTGCTTATTTACTTTCCTATTTTAATTATATGTTATCTAGTTTCATGACCAAACCAAATCCAATTTGCCAACATAATCTTAGTTAATTAGAATATAATTAAATTGATAATCATCCGTTCCTTGGGTTCGATAATCACTTGTTTGCCTATCGAAACTACAATTGATATCCTTTATACATGGGATAATTTTGTGTGTTGAGAAAATGCTCATCAAGCTTATATCAATCAGTAGGTGCTCATTCATCAATTATAACAGACGTTATCTATCGTGAGGAGGGAACATCTACTTTCTGGATGTGTTTCTATCAACAGGCATGAGTCATGCAGAATGTAGCGTGACTTGTTCCACACCATAGGAAGTCAGCATTAGCTTCTCCTTTTCTCGTGCCAAGTTTTTAGAAGTCAGCATAACCCTTCAGCTCTTGTGCCAATATTTTTGTATGATATTCTTAGAGACGTAACCAATTTCTAATATCGTGAAATTTAATTAACTATTAGAAAAATGAAAATTAAATAAAAAAATTAATTAAAATCACTAAAAAAAGAATTCAAGATTTAATTAGGAGAGAATCAAAAGTTCTATGGAAATCCGGCATAAACTAATTAATTTGAATTCCTAGAAATCCGGCATAAACTAATTAATTTGAATTCCTAAACATCCAATTGTTCATTCATGTAAAAGTTATTAAAGCATCACACAGATATGAAAATTCAGTTGATAGGATAAAGATAAATTAACAATTAAATTTGGTTTATTTCCTATGATGCGTGAGTTATAATTCCACCCCCTCTCTAGGTTCCAAGTGCACTTAGTTTTTTTCCCTTAGAAGATACTTGAATCATATATGTTCTTCCTTTATAGGTACTATAAAATTAACTCCTACCCCGTCTTGAAAGTCTAATTGCATTGTTCCACTAGATCTTTCAAAGTTCTGATTTATCAGTTCTAAAGATATAATGTTATCACGAGCAATCTATCTTAATCCTTAACAAATAAAAAATTCAATTCTTGAACGCACACATGCTAACATAGTAAATTAAGCATCACAGGCAATGTCATTATATATATTAAGGCATTACGAATCATGAATTTCAATGTCTCAATACGAAATAGATAAATTAAAATAATCAATCCTTATGAATTCAACAAAGTAGTCTAGTTCATCAAATCAATCATATCTATCCATCAAATCATAGAATTGTATTCTCACAAAAAAGTGTTAAATTGGACACTAAAACACGCTGAATTTCAATCTCAACAAACTCCCAAACTTAACTGTCTAGGCAAAAAAATAGAAAGAGAGAGAGAGAGAGAGAGAGAGAGAATCATATGAAAAACAAGGATTATGACAACTAGGCCATTCAAAATGCAATTTGTCCTCAACTTAGGTCGGTGAAGAACCCAAGCAAAGCTAGAGCTCAGTCATTCAACTCTCATTACATGCAATAATCAATTCATAGCGTACAAGATAAGACAATCACTACCAATTAAAATGCTTTATTGACATGTTCTTACGGGAAGTACGTAAATTCTCACTCTCAAGTGCATAAGATGTACACTGTTAGGATAGAAATTTATACACTTAGATTCAATTCAAGTGCATGCGTAACCATAAGTTTTTACTGTCTCAACTCTCCTTTTACTCGTAGCTAGCAAATCATGGATAAAAATGTCTTTTTATTTATTGTAATATCTCATTGGACAAGGTAGGAAATATATGGATAAGTGACTCAAAACTCAGATCAATTAAGCTGCAGTCTCTCTCGATCTTTCACTCTTCCTCATCACTTCAATTAAGGCACAAATTCACCTCTACGTAAGAACAACAACCTTCTTCTTTTAATTTTTTTTCTAACTCTTCTACTCCATCATTCTTGTTGCTCACCTTTTTGCATGTGTCGCCAAGTGTAGGAAATCAATTGCAGTTCAACGTGTGACCAAATAAAAAGGTCGAACCCAAGGTTTTAGCCTTAAATAAGATACACACCAAATAATATGCACCACTAATAATTAAGACAAAATAACCTCTCAAGAGTTTGGAAATTAAGAACTGATTATGCAGAAAATAAATACTAAATAAAATAAAAGTCATTAACAATCACAAGTGTTTCAAGAGAGAAGACAAGATAGCTCTAGGAAATCCAGTTTAAATTAGTCATATTAAATCACTAGACAATCGATTAGAATTCCTGCAGATTATATGGAAGCAATCACTTAATTATGTTAAATCCCTCTTTTAAAGTAAACTTAACACATAAATATGGTTCAAACCCTCAGATGCGGAAGAATAATTCATATTCCATTTCTAGGTACTTCATGCAAAATTCCATTAAAGGTTTGAGCACTAGACTTCCCTTTATAGGTACTTAAGAAATAAACTTCAATTCCCACCTAACAATCTAAGAAACCAAATCCTCTAGAATGGTAATTAATAGATATATGAAGTGTCCAATATTAATTATTCTAATGAATAAATATTATATGGTTAGATCTCTTTACCCATAACAGGTTGACAAAATTAATCCCTTTATGGCACAAGCAACAAGTATAAATATGCATAAGACAATGACATATCATGAATGAGGGCAGACCATATAAGACAAAAATATAAGTCTCAAATTCAAACCTAGTCTAGGTCATCAATTCAATTCAATTCAAACTTCAAAACCTAAAACTATCCAAAAAAGTACTAGCCCATGGTGTTACAAGCAACAACCATGTCTATGGAATGAAACTTACCAATGAGTCTATAAATAAACAATAAGAAATTAAAGAAGGAAGAAAAACCCTTGTCTGGAATAGTTCTCCGTCTTCTCTTTCCGTCTTGATGATCCTCCTCTGTTCTCCTTCTCAAGTGAAAAATACCGTGATTGAGTGTGAGGGTGATAGCTGAAAGGAGGGTAAAGGGTAGAGATGGATGGCGGAAGGTAATGGTCAACAAAACACCTTAGTAGCACCTTAATAACGCAACAAATGAAAATCACGCAATCTTACACGAAATCATGATCATATTCTTCTAAAAATAGTATAATGTGAGACACATAATGCGTGAAATACCACTCTCAACACTACACACAATTGAGGAAAGTAGTTAATTAGTTAAAATATTATGGGGAAGATATTACTGATAAGAAAATAGTGGAAAAGATTCTAATATCTCTCCATACCAAATACAACCCTATAGTCACTACCATAAATGAGACTAAAGATATAGAAAAATTGGTGGTGACAAATTTTATGGGTTCATTAGAAGCCTATGAAAAAAGAGCATAAATGAAGGTGAAATTGTAGAAAATACTTTCCAGTCTAAATTAAAAATATGGTCTTAGAATTCAAAAAATGGGTGGAGAAAAGTTGGAGAAAATAACAATAATAGGAAAGGAAAATATCCCTCATGTGCAGTTTGTAAAAGGACTGATCATCTTGAAAAAGATTGTTGGTTCTAAAATAAACCACAATGCAAAAGTTGTGGAAAATTTGGATATTTAGGGAAAATATATCGCTCCAAGAAAAAATAACCATGCAAATTACTCTGAAGAAAAAGAAGATGGAGATCATCTCTTTTATGCCAATCATGCCACATCAGAAATGAAAAAAGACATGTTTCTAAAATAAGTAAGGTTCATTTTCTCAGAAATGAAGACTGGAGAGCTCACATGTTTCTAAGATGCGCATTCAAATGGATTTATAATCTATACCGCATCAATCGATCATAGATGCATAGGTATTACCACTTTAATTTATAACTTGGGACGAACGATTGAAAGAGTTGCCAAGAAAATTTTATGGACATGATGCTGATTGGAAAAACTTGTTCAAATTATTTTAAAGTGACAAGTTTTAGATAAATAATTGTGATATAAAAGTTAGATGTCTTAATTTTTTTCTATATTTTCTTTTTTGTTTCTTGGAGCCATTAAAATACGAAATATCATTTCTCTTATCAATTCAATATTGTTCCTTGGTTTAGTGATTTACTTTATGTTTGAACTTAATATTTATAATTTATCTTCTACATGGTTGTTTGTTAAATCATGATATAGGAACCTTATTATCTAGTTCAATTGCAAATGTTTCGCGTTTGTCATTTTGAAATAATTTTAAACCTTCAAATAAATTCTTTTAAATATCTACAAGATTGTCCAGAAAAAATGCTAACAATAGGGCAAAGCTAATAATTAATAATTGTGGAGGTTCAAAGTATTTTTTGCGAAATAATTATAAATTTGTATGTATAAATTTTGCTTAGTTATATATATATATATATATATATATATATATATATATATATATATATATATATATATATATATTTGATCTTATCTCTCACTGTAATTTTTAGGAGTGAAAACAAGTTTAAGTTATATAAGAACTCATTGGAACAACCAAAATTGTTGGACTGCAGGTGAAGAAATAAGATTCATGTATGAGTTCTACGATTTTTTATTTTAATTTTTATAAAAATGCAAATTATTCATTTTAGTTAACACTCTCTACCTTTTTATTTATGTCTTTTAAGTGAAATTGATGAAATGTTTACTAAAATGAAGGATACATTTAAAGACTTTATTGATTATGATTGTCCACTTATGAATGATATAGAAATAGCTCAAAATATTTGTGATGAAGTTCATTGAAAATAATCAGAATATGTTTTAGAATGGGTGGTTGTCGTTATACTAACCTAGTGTTTTCTTGTGTTTTGTGTTTGTTTAATATTTATGTCTCATTTTTATAGTTTTTGCAATGTTGAATTGTTCTTTTGAAATTATAATGATGTTTATAAATTTTACATAAATTGAAGGAAAACAAGCTAAAACGTACGAGGAAGGAAATGGGAGTTCCTAAAAGGCTCATAGGACCGACCAAAGCCTACATTCCCAATAGGTACTAATGAGGCTTAAAGTTACCTTAAAAAGTACTATCTATAATTTAAAATCCCCTATTAAATAGGTACTTTAATCCATTAGGGTTGGGTCCTCACCTAATTAACCAATATTTCAATCTAATATGTGAGGTTTCCTATTTTGAGATTTAAGATGCAAGAGGTCATTTCTAACTCTTCTCACATTCACATAACCTCTATGATGAAATGATACATTTAGCTTCTTAAACACATAATTGTATTGTCATTCTAACCATATGCAATAGAGAATCAACCACACAAATTAAACATAGAAGTTAACAAATTAAGCATTGAAGATAGAAATTTCAATTAGCCATTTAATTCACCATCACCATTACAACAAGTTTATATTAACCCACACCCCTCTTGTACTAATTCCTAAAGGAGATTATTTATCGTTGTTTAATTCACCTAGATTTTAGAGTAATTTATAGTTGTATTTAGTTTGACTTAGTCGTATTTCTTATCATTTTAGTAGACAATTGTGGATAATTAGAATTTATAGTAAATGCTTATATTATTCTAGAAATAAGTGAAGGAGGTAGATAATGATGGAAAAATGAAGGAAACCGGAATTACACAAAAACTTGGTCAATTTTGTAAACTCGCCTAATAACGTGAAAAAGGGAATTTGGGGTCCAAAAATACTCCACTCAGATATTACAACAAACATCGAGCACTGGAATATCAAGTATAATAGGGCACTTAAACACTCAAACCAAGAATATATAATTGAATGAAACCATGCTAAAAATTGACCTTAAATTCTTTAAATTTCTACGGTCATCAAACCCACAAACTTAAAGTTTTGCTCGTCCACGAACAAAAAAAAAGGAAAAACAACATGAGGTAAGAAATTGAGTTAATTGGAGCATGCATCAAGAAAGTGTATAATCATGCTCAATTATTCAATCAAATCAAACCACATTAGCTAAACATCCATAGACCTATGCACAAATCGTGGTGGGAATAATACAGGCACAATACTCATCCTTAATAACTAATCTTCTCAAGGTAGTGTATTCACTCACACTCATAGTGTTTAGAAATTGCAGACATGTTACAATCATAATCAATTCACATGCATGTATTAGGCTTGCCACAAGTCTCCAATTCTCCGCCACTAATGAAGTACGATAATCATATAATCAAAAAGAACTTAAATTTGGATGTAATGAATCACATCCAAGTCCATAATGAAGTTTCTAAGCCATACAAATACTTTGGCTGTCTCAGAGGCTGCGATTTATCCTTTTTCCATGGTGGAGTCCGAAATGCATTTTTGTAACACTCCTCATATATTATGGCTCCACTTTTCAAAGTAAACACAAAACCTTGAGGTGGATTTATTGTTGTCCTTTTTCAATTGAAAATCCAAATCCATGTACCCCCAAGAAGCGAGGAATCTGTCTGGTAAGCCAACATATAATTCCTAGTCCTTTTTAGGTACTTCAAAATATTTTTTATAGCAATCCATTACGCATTTTATAGGTTACTTTGATACCTACTGACCATGCCCTCGGAAAAACAAATATCAAATGTCGTGCATAGCATTTAATAGATTAGGCTTCTTTATTGCCAAAGTATAAGGAACCGCCTTCATCTCCTTTTTTACTTTTGTGTCTTATGACACATTTCCTTAGATAAAGCCACTTCATTTCTGAAAATTAAACAAACCTTTCTAGTAGTTGCATGCTAAAACGATTAAGTCTTGTATCAATATATGAAGCTTGAGATAAGTGCAACATCCTTTTCTTTAGATCCCTTATTAATTACCTTTATCGCAAATATATTATATGAAAGCATTTTATTTTTCTTTTATATAATATCATATCTATTAGCATAATTATACAAAAGGATAAATTAACCATATCTCAATATAACATTTGAGGAATAAGAATTAATATAGAAAAACCGAAGATCAATTCAACAAACATCATAAGTCCACAAATCTAGAAATCCCTAATCTATCATAAGGCTAGCCTCACTAATGAGACTAATCCACTATAATCCATGAAAACAATAATAAAATTATTACATAGCTCCATATTTGTTCTTAAAATGAAAAGATAATAAAACAAGATAAGAATTCTCCTTAAATCTCTTTAAGGATGGATCTTCTCTTCCCTTGATGATCCTTCCAGCTTCTTGATGATCTACACTTAGATAGATGATGGGTGAGTGAATAGTATGAAAATGAGTGTAGAAGTGTGTGTAACATTGGGAATGAAAGATTTGACAATTGAAATAGAGAAAGGAGGTTAAATAGCCAATTTGGGGCTTTTTCCCAATTTTTCGGATAACTGGCATTTTTCGTCCAAACTCGCCCCGAGATTCAAAACTTTGGGCGAGTTTGAGGCACAACTCACCTGAAGTTGCACAACTTGTTCTTTTATAGGTTCAGTGCGGAACTTACCCTTTCGCAGGTTCAATGTAGATCTCGGGCGAGTTTGTGGTACGAGCACATCTCGAGTTGCGACACTCTGTAAGTTGGTGTTTTAGCTTTTCAACAATTTTATTTTGGCTAATTCTATCTCATTTCAACTCTAATTGAGCGCCATTTTTTCCTACATCTTCCTTTTCACATTTAGAATATATTTTTACCTTAAAATCACATAAATTCCACCGAAGTCTAATTCTCCAAATAATTGGAACTTAAAGAGTTTAAAGGTTTAGAAATGCTAATTTGACTCCTCAAGTCATCTTCATTTGTTTCTAGGCTTTGTTCTTCTTCATCAACTTCATTTGCCTCAATAGGCTCTTCAAGCACCTTTTGATTCTTCCTCCTCCGAATTCTCTTCTATGTCTTCTATTTTAGCCAAATTTTCATCCTTCAAGTTTTCTTCTACCTTGTCTTCCTTATCATTTTCATCATCCACAAGATATTTCATTTCTTGAATAGTGATCCAATCACTTACAATTTTGTTCATTTGATGTTCTAGAGCCTCAAATATCTTTCATTAGCCTCATTATCTTGCTTCATTTCCTCTCTTTGAGGTTTAAAAAATGCCATCATATCTTCTATTTTTTCTTCAATTGATGACTTCTACTCGTTGTTTGGTTGATATTCTCCTTGATATTGATGATAGTTCCCTTGAAAATTCTTTTAGAAATTCTCCTAGAAAATACTCTCTTGCATAAAAGAAACATGCTCCACTAGAGGAAAAGGCATCATCCACTCTTGTTGCTCCATAGGGTAAGGAATCGGCATACTTTGAACACGTAGAGACCTATAGATAGGCAGACATGGTTGAAAACATTGCTTTTCATCACTCCCTTGAGAATATTTCCTATGCAATACAACTAATACCTTATTTTCGAGTATAAAGGTAACCATTGGAACAAGATTATTATAGGAACTAGGTTGATAATAAGTGTTTCTTTGGTAAGGTTTGAATATACTTCCATTGAAAGCACTTTTCCATTCCTCACATATTCCGTTGTTGTAGCATTGAGATATAGCTTGATTTATTTGGAAATTATACCCATAGTTACTCTCATTATGTAGCCCATCGATTATTTTGGTAGAACCATAGAAAATTAATTTCCATAATTTCCTCCCATGTAATGGTTCCAACCATCCATGTTTATGCTCTAGTACTCGTCAAGACCTACTACAATCTATCTTCTCACTTTTTATTTTGTCTTTCTCCTTCTCTCATTCTCTCAAGGTTGGTATAGCTATTGATGAAAGTGAAAATAAGCGTGTTTGAGTGTCCAATTTAATATCTTTTGATGAGAATTATTGTTATATATTAGCATAAGTGTCTTATATTTGACATATATTAGAAAATATACGTTTGATGTGTTTTATTGTGCTTTAGGTGGAAAAGGGATCAAACGTGCAAAGTTGGAGAAAAGGTGTAACTTGTGCAAGAATTCTGGAAAACACAGGTCCAACTTGTGTAATTTTTCTGTATTTGTGTGGAGCTCAAACTATAAGTGTGATATATGTTTCAAAAACCACAGAAGAGAGAGTTATTTTGGCATAAGAAACACCTCAATTGGAATACAAACAAGAAAGTTATGATCAAAATGGTGACGCCGCGCAAGCCGTTCCTACTCTGCACGGTTGTGTCACTTTGCATGACTTGTTATACATTTAAACATTAGAGTTTTTATTAGTTCTTTATATGGATAGGAATCCAAGGAAGAGAGGATTGCATGAGCGGAAGAATCACTCAAATTAGAGCTTGGATGTGGAAGTTATACGCAAAACAGTGAGACTGCACAAGCTGGTTTGACCTCACTGATCTGGTTCGACCATTGGTTCGGGTCGAACCAGGAACCTGAAAGTTTGTTACAGAGTGGTTAGACCTCCCTGATCTGGTTCGACCAAGTCCAAATGTCGAACCACCATGTGGGACAGCTCCAGATCCGTATTTTTACACCCCCAGTGCGTGTATTTTTGTGTGTTTCAAGAAAAAGCCCATCCAAGATCCATAAGGAGTGCTTACAAGTATAAAAGGGGATGTAGATCACACCAAGAAGGCACAACAACACAATCATCCTACACTACACAAGGGGGATTCTCCCCACCATCACATCCATCCTTTCCTCCATCCATCCATCACTATGAAGATTAGTCTGTGGAATCAAGAAGGAGGACCAAGAGGATTAGAAGAGACCGAAGAGAGAAGGAAGGAGACTTCTAAACCAAGGGTTTTCCTAATTCTTTTCTTCTACTTTTTAATTTTCTGGACATATGGGTAATCTATCCAACCCCATGATTGTTCTTCGCAACATCATGGGCTAGAACTATTTTGGTAGATCTAGGGTTTTGAAGGTTCTTATGAATTAATTGAACTTTCGTGTGTATAATCCGTACAACACTACTTGTGGATTTATTTTATATAAGACTATGTTTTATAATTCATACTCAGAGTTATTTTGTGCATCATTAACTGTTATGTAAAGTTTAAATACATATCTTGGTTGTTGATTGAGTGCGTTCACTGCTGAGCAGGATTTTTTGTAATGATTTTAAGTGAGGGGATTCCGAAGCTTTATTAGAACTATCTTATATGAATACTTGTTAATTGAATCTGATTTGGGTTAATAAGTAGGACAAAGAGGATAACTTCATAGTACCTATAAAGGGAGATCATATCGGGTCAGAGTACAATTGACCAGAGAAATAATTGATACTGATAGTACCTAGAAGGGGGGTGAATTATATCTCTTGCTCCAAGGTTATTCACATGTGTTACATGCATATTTACTTGTATCTATAGAGTAGATTTGCATGGCTTAATGATGCGCACATATTCCACAAGGCAGAGTCGGATATTGATACACGAAAGGTAGATTAATGAGTGAAACTGAATTATCCTAAAGCTATCTATTCTCCTACTTGATCCACTTTCGTATTCTTCCAGTGATATTTTATTTTATTTATTATTTAATAATTCTTCTTAGTAGTTTAATAATTAAATCCCAACCTTATTGCCACTTGTCTTAATTAATTTAGTAAATAATTAAATTGATAGTACGCCGTCCTTTGTGTTCGATATTTGGTCGTTTGCTTAAGCTGCAACTGATTTCCTTAATACTTGGGGATTAATTGTGTGTTGAGAAGACGCTCATCAGCTATCAAAAAGAACAAGTTAGAAAAAAAATTCCAAAGAAAATATAGGATGCAAAATAAGATAATTTTTTTTTAATTAAAACCACTCTAAACAATCCTTTGTTAGACTACAAAATCACAATGATTTCCCCAGCAATGGTGCCAAAAACTCATTGCTAAATTCTTTGTGTGATAAGAGCAAGTATACTCTATCATAATAGTCAATAGGTGTCCAAGTTAAATATCGATTCACTGGAGATTTTGACCTAAAATATATCCGGATTCGTGTTTAATCATCTTTATACAAGCAATATCAATATGATCATTTGGGGTGTGAAATTAATCACAAGTATCAACTACAATTAAAATGAACTAATGAACAATTAATCGTAATCAAGAACAAGTGATGAAATGGATACGGATGAAGTGTCAATTTAAGAAAATAACAAGGCTAACAATATTATGACTAAGGAGAACTGTAGACTTAAGTATATACAATGGTTCTATCATTAATCACGACATAGAGGCAATCACTTAACTCACCAACTCTCAATGGCCCTAGGGAGAAAGATATGAACTCATTACAAGTTCTTAAAAGGCTCCTAAGATTGGTCCTACTCTAAATTCCTAACAATGATAGTATGATCGTAAGGATGGGGTTCCCCTTACTAGTTTAACTCTTACATGAGTAATCTTCCTAATGTTCTATCTTAAGTGTTCTCAAAGCTCTGAGGTCTTGGTCAGACTCCACTTATACTAACATGCTTAAATCCTAAAATGGGATGATTTAATCAACCACTCAAACATCTAATTTGATTTGTTGTCCTAATTGTATAAAATGATAAATCAACAAAATATCTCAAAATAACACTTAAGAAATACGCATTAAGACAGAAATATTAAGGATCAATTCAACAAACTATCATAAATCCACAAATCTAGAAATCCTTAATCCATCATATGGCTAGGTTCACTAATGAGACTAACTAATTATATAATCCATGAAAACAATAATAAAATCATTACATAGCTCTATAGTAGTTCTCAAAATGAAAAGATAACAAAATAAAATAAGAATTCTCCCTAAATCTCTATGAGAATGGGTCTTCTCTTCCCTTAATGATTAGGAAGGATTACATGCATGCTAGAGATGGCACCAAGAAGAATATGCTTAACATCAGATTGTTGGTGTTCTATTACCACTGATGGTTATATTTCTTTAACATGTCACTTTATTGATGAATATTAGGTGCTACAAAAAAGAGTATTAAAATTTTCTCTCATGCAAACTCCACATACTAGTGTTTCCCGTCTAATAAATTACTTTCTATATTTTCACAGTGGAGGATTGAAAATAAGATATTTTTTTAGACTTTTGATAATGTATCATCTAATGATATTTAAATTAATTTGTTTTCCTGTTGTAATTGAATGATGCACTTCTTTGTAAGGATGAATATTTTCATATACGCTGTGGTGCTTGTGTGATTAATTTAGAGGAATAAGATGGTTCAAAAGATATTGATGGGGCTGTTACTAAGATTCTTCATAGCTAATATACGTTCGAGGTTCACAAATGAGGAAACAAAGGTTTGTAGAATGTGTAGCAACATTGTCTTTAAGTACTAAGAAGGGATTGAGACAAGATGTGCCTACAAAGTGAAATTCTACATTTCTTATGCTACATAGTGCTCTGTACTACAAGTAAGCTTTTATGAATTTGCAATTTAGTGACCCTAAATATATCCATGCCCCTACACTAATAGAATAGGAAAAAATTGAAAAGATATACAATTTCTTAGGTTTGTTTTATGAGGTTACAAACATGTTTTCTAGTAATAAGTATTCAACCGGCAACTTGTACTTTCGTCCAATTGTCACGTGTTATGCTTCGTTGATACAAAGTAAGAAAATTAAAAATAAATACATAAGAAAGATGGCAGAAAAGATGTTAAATTTTGAGAAGTATTGGTCAAATTTCAGCTTGATATCGACTATAACGGTTGTCTTTGATCCTCGTTAGAAGCTTCAATTTGTTGATTTCTCTTATAAGAAACTGTATGGTTCCAATTTTAAGCAATATTTGCAAGTTCAAGAAAAATTATTCTCTCTCTTTGATGAGTATTGCAAGACGTATGAAAAAAAGTCATTGAAGGTCCAAAATGCAGTATAGTTCAGTTAAATATTGTTTTTGAAAGCGAAATGTCAGCAGCTATGGTAGAGGTAATGTACAATTATTATAATTATGAATCATATGTTATTTTTTCTATTTTATTTAATAATCTTATTCCTTTAATATTTATTCTTAATGTAGGAATTTAGGGTACTTGACACTAAATTTGGATTGATCCGACAAAAATCACAACTAGCACTTTACTTGGAAGAACTTCGAATAGAAGTGAAGGCTAAGCTTGGTATTCTTGAGTATTGGAAAGGAAACCAATATAGATATCCTCATGGTACTTGCATAGCTCGTGATATTTTGAGTATTCTTATAACTACAGTTGCTTCAAAGTCCATGTTTAGTTTTGGTGGAAGCAGGGGCATACCCTCGTTGCGCAGTGAGGGAACTTTAGCCCCCTCCCCCCAAATCTTAAAAATTTCCCTTAGTGTGTGTGTGTATATATATATATATATATATATATATATATATATATATATATATATATATATATATATATATATATATATATATATAACTTTCTTCTAATTATTCTTGCACAAATAATTTAACCTCACGCATTAATAAAGACACATCTACCACTTTTTATCATAAGCTTTATAATTTCTCATATTGAATCAAAGAAAATTATTGTTTGCACTTTTTTTTTAGAGTTTTAGACATTAAAAATTGTATAAAAATATTTTTTTATAGCAAATTATGCTTTTATATTGCACTATTTTGTACTCCCGTCCTCCCACAGTTATCATCACACTTTATATTTTTATTCATCCCAGAATAACTTGCACCACTTAAAAATAATATCACACCTTAAAATACATTTTAATTTTAAAAATAATACTCTCACTTAATACATGTTACATACTATACACTTTATTATTTAGAAAGATTACATTATCCTTAAAAATCAATAATGCTAGTAAAAAAATTCTTATACTTTGTATCAACAACATTGATTCTAGTAAAAAAAATTTTAGCCCCCCTTAAAAAATTGATCTAGCTCTGCCCCTGGGTGGAAGAGTGCTAGATCAATTAGGGGTGTGCACCGAACCGACCGAAATAGCAATACTGAACCAAAAACTGATTTTATTTTACAAAACCAAAAATCGACCGTGTTGGCGTTTGGATCTTTTGGTTAACATGAACCGTTATGGTTCCATGTAATTCTACTGCAGCGGAAGCAAAAGAGTAGAATCGTATTACCTTTCACCAGGGTTGATGTAAAGGTTGAACAGCAAGAACAAATGACCTTCCGATCTTCTATTGTATTCCTAAGCCACGTCTTGATTGTGTGGGCAATGATCACCAAGATGATCTCAATCTGTAGTTCTCTCTAGTTTCTCAGATTTTTGGCGTGAATAATAAGTTCCCGGACTGCTGAGATTGACTATTTATAGGCTACAACAAGACTAGGAGGAGAAATTAGGGTTTGGGCCACCCATTGGGTTTAAACATCCAAGTTTAGCCAAAAACTTATACTTAAGTCCAATAATAATAAATCAGTCCACTAAAGAAATATTATTGCACTACCACCCTAATCCAAAATTACGTTATGGGCTCCTTCTTATTATGAGCTTGTTAAGCTCTCCGTGTTTAAGATTAAATGCCCACTAATTAATCGAGTTAGTGATAACTCAATTAATTAATCTCTTTACCAAGAGTAGTACCACTCAACCTTATTATTATACCGGAATAAATCCACCTGTAGGGTTTACATGATAATCATTATGAGCTCTTCAAGAGGCATCATCAACCAATTCAGTGAGGACACAGATTCCTTCTACAATCAACATCACACCATAGAGACAGTAGCATCTCCCAACTAATTGAGCTTATTTATTTAACAATTAAATCTCACCCATTGATGAATATAAGAAATAAATACTGGCTTACATGTCGAGGTTATTGTATAGGGATTAAGAGTACGAAAATCCATAATAAAAGAGATCTAGTTCTATTATATAGTTAGTATAAACTGAACGATCTCACGCGGTCCTGCTCAATACATACAAAGTGCACTAGTGCAATTTTATAATCAAGACAGACTAATGCTAAATCATACTACAACCATACCGATAGATAGTCCCCGTCTATCTCGGTTGTGAACATCTGTTTATACTTTATAAGGAGCCGATAATATGATCTTCCGTGTGACTCCGCACACCACATTATGTACAGTATAAAGTAAATAGACTTTTACAACAACATAATTGCAAACGTTTGATCACATGATTCTCATTTTAAATATTATCAAGACGTTGTTCACATAAAAAGCTAGACTTTTAGTATACAATCCAACAGACCAAACCTGGAAAAAAACCGAGTATTGACCGAACCGAATTATTCGGTCGGTTATGAAAGAAAAATAAAATCGAAATAACGTTATTTAAAAAAAATCCTACATATTTAATATAATATCATCATGGTTCTTGTTCCAATTTCCAAACCTGGACAATTGACAGTTTAACACAAGCAAATAGGATTCTAGTTAGTGAGTTATACTCACATTACAATACTACAAAAATTCACTAGAACACAAATCGAAATCATAAACTACATAATTCAAAGGAAGATGCAAGTAATTAATCAATTTAATACATTTTCATAACACCAAACCAACAAATCACTAGATTCCTTTTAGTAGCCTTCTTAATCTTCTAAGTGTTTCCCAACATTAGGCAAATCTACAAATTGTAATTAAAAGAAAAGTTTTTTAAGACAAATTAGAATAAGAAAAAAAATATATGAAGTAATAGTAAGCTAATGATTTTAGTTATTAAAAGGATACCTTTGTCAAATTTCTCAAGTTCCTCCAATGGCTCTTGAACCTTGTTATTTTATGAATCTCATATCCAATCTTGAGAGCATACCAAAGCTTCAACAAGTCTAGGAGTTAAAGAACTCCTAAACTCATCTAGTACCCTTCCACAGGTACTAAATGCAGATTTGGATGCAACGGTAGAGATAGGAATAGCAAGCATATCACGAGCCATCTTTGAAAGTATGGGCAATCTTTCAGAATTGGCTTTCCACCACTTTAGGAGATCTATTTTCCCACCCCTCACACAACTCTCATTCAAGTACATGTCTAATTCTATTTTCCTAACACCACCACTCTCCATTCTCCATTTCATTAAATTAGCCTTTTTCAACAAGAAGGAATCGCAATCATCATATTCACTACTAGAGCTTGAAAGACTACTAATTCCACTTGCACTTGATGCACTTTGTGGTTGATATTTTGTTGGTCTTCTTTGAATATCTCACCAAGTTCATGCTTCAAAATTTGAGATATAACTGCACCATTTTTATCCCCATAAATATCACCTGAAGAATAATCAATATACTCAAACTTATCATGTGGATCAAAAACATGAGCCCAAAAAATTAGCTTGTTCATTTTTTGTGGATCCCCCCCAATACTTATCGAACTTTGAACTCAATGATAAACATAAATTTTCACCAAAAGTTCATCAATAGCCTTCCATTCACTCAACAAGCCATACAATTCAGTAATTTCATTAAAGAAAGTACTAGAGATGACAAATGATGAACCTGAAATACGCAATGCCATATCATAAAAATGCTTCAATAAATCTGAAATCTTACAAACTCGAACCCAATCAGCAGCCTTAGGATACTCCTTTTCTTCCAAATCAGTAGAATAATTGGTTTCTTCCTACTCATATTTATCAAAAGCTTTCTAAAAAATTTGAGCTGTTTTTAACATTAAGTAGGTGGAATTCCACCTTGTAGACACATCCAAACAGAACGAGCTCTTGTTTTCAATCCCTTCATATTCTACACATTCTTTAAAATTTTTAAGTCTAGCAGGACAATTCCTAATATATCTTATGGCATCCTTCACACGTTTCACTGAAGGGTGTACATCTTTCAAACCCTCAGAAACCACCAAATTAATAACATGTGCAATACACCTCATGTGAAGATACTTAGACTTTGCCACACAACTCCCCCCCCCCCCCAATTCAACAGCCTTATTTCAAAAAATTGATAGTCTTATCATTAGAACTTGTATTGTCTCCAGTGATAGTGAATATATTCTTCATCCCCCAATCAAGAATACAAGCTTCAAGAGATTCCCAAATATTTCCCTTTATGACCAGTAACAGGCACAAAATTCAAAATGCTCTTATATAAATTCTAATCATTATCAGTAAAATGAGCAGTAACACACATGTAATTAATCCTCTGCAATGAAGTCTATGTATTAGTGGTAAGACAAACTCTTTGGCAATTTTTTTTCATAAAAGACTTCAAATTAGTCCTCTCATCCACATACAATTGTAAACAATCATGTGTGACCGTCCACCTAGAAGGAATGTTAAACTTAGGAAATGTTGTGCTCATAGCATCCTTAAACCCCTTTCCTTCCACAAACTTTAATGGTAATTCATCTACAATAACCATTCGTGTAATAGCTTTCCTAATTGCTTCATAATCATACTTCCAATTAGAAAGCGTACCCACTTTAGCATTACCCTCATTATTATCAGGCTACAAATTTAGTAATGCTTATTGAGCTTGTTCATTTTGAGGATGTTTTCATGCATGAAAACATGTGACTATGCAATGTTGAAGTACCATTCAGTTTTGAATCACTTTTATAAACATTATCACAATACTTACACTTAGCTGATGTGAAATTGCCATTTTCATCCTTGATGTTGTCAAAGTGATTCCACACAATTGATCGATTTTTCATTGGTTTCTTCTTCAACGTTGATTGTGCATCTGTTGTATTTGATAGTTGAACTTGAGATAAATTTTCATTAACATCTTGCATAGGCTCATATAGGGAATTGTTGCTTCCTATATACTCATCCAATTCTTCTTGTGAGCTTGACATCTATTAAAAAAAGATTCAGTTAAAAACAAGAGATGCTTTATTAAAGCCATATGACGAATGCATGCACTCCTATTAAAACCCAAATACTATGCACTTTGTTTAACACTCCAATAAAAACAAAAACTTCTTCCTTCTTCTCAAGTGAAGGCTTCAATAACTACTTCCAATAGAAGCGAGTGCAAAATGCCTAAAATTAATTCTCAAAATTTGTGATACAGATCCACATAATCAAGCTCGTATAATCAAAGAGATACAAATTAACTCGACATAAACGAACACCTCTACTCCAAATTTTCACTTCAACTCATTAACAACAAATCACACAAATCAAACAGATCATACTGGACAATCAACTAATTTACATACATTACACATGCTATTCTTAATCATAGATACCCATCAAATTGAATCGCAATTCAAGAAGATTAAAAATATAAAATTATTGAAATAGAGTAAAAAGAGTAGTGAATCATGAGAAAACTGACGGAAATTGAAGATTCAATATCTTCATAGGATGACGAAGTGAAGGAATGGCAAATTCAATCAACATAAATACTAAATAGTGCTCTCATGGTTTAACCCTTAAAGGAACTGGATGATGAAATGCTTACCGTGGGTCTGTTGTAGGCTCATGGCCGTTCACCTTCACTGGAGCCCAGAACCGTCTAGCCTTAATGAGAGTGGAAATTAGCGTGTTTTAGTGTCCAATTGAACACCTTTTTGATTGATATTGTTGTCATATATTAGCACAAGGGTCTTATATTCAATATATTGAGAAAAAGGTGCACTTGAGGTGTTTTATTGTGTTTTAGGTGGAAAAAGGATCAAAAGTGCAAAGTTGGAGAAAAGGTGCAACTTGTGCAATGAATACTGAAAAACGCACGTCCAAATTATACAATTTTTATGTGTTTTTGTGGAGATCAAAACTGGTTTTGTGATACATAGTTGGAAAGCCACTGAAAAGAGGATCATTTTGGTATAAAGAACACCTCAATCGAGTTCCAAACGAGGAAGTCATGAGCAAAATGGTGACGTCGCGCGCACTGTGCAAACAGAACGGATGTGCTACTTTCCGTGGCTCGTTACAGATTCAAATCTTGGATTTTCTTAGAGTTCTCTATATGGATAGAAATTCAAGGAAAAGAGGATCGCGTGAGGGCAAGAATCACTCAAATCGGAGCTCGGATGTGGAAGTTATATGCGAAACAGTGAGACGGCGCAAGTGAGATTCGACCACGACAGTCAAGTTCGACCAGACCCCTTGGTCGAACTCAAGTTATTTTGGTCGAATCAGAAGCCTGAAGTGCGTTAAATTGCCGATTTTGATTCGACCAGGATTCGACCAAGCCCTAGGTCGAACCCTAGGTCGAACTCCATGCCTGGGACGCGTCCGGATCCAATTTTTACACCCTAAGTGTGTGTTTCTGCATGTTTTTACACCCAAAGTGTGTGTTTTCATCTAAAAAGCCCATCTTAGGTCCATAAGGAGAGCTTACAAATATAAAAGGGGATGTAGATCACACCAAGAAGACACGAGACAATTGAATAGAAATTGAATTGGAGAGAGGCCACAACAATACACCAATAGAGGGATCACCCCCCAACCATCATCCACATCTTTTCCTCCATCTATCCATCACTTTGAAGATTCGTCTGTAGAATCAAGAGAAGAACCAAGAGGAGAATTCAAGACGGAGAAGGACCCGACGCCCACATCTAGGGTTTTATTCGTTTCCTAATTTATCTTGTATTTTCAAAACATGCGGGTAAGATCTATCCAACACCCATGATTGTTCTTCGTAACATCATGGACTATAGCCTTTTTGGTAGAACTAGGATTGTGAAGGTTTTACGAATTAATTAAACTTTCGTGTGTAAACTCCGTACACCACTACTTGTGGATTTATTTTATATATAATTGTGCTTTCTTAATCCATATTCACGGTCGTTTTGTGCATGTTCAATTGATATATAGAGTCTGAATATATATCTTGGTTGTAGATTGAGTGTGTTCACCGCTGAGCAGGATTCCATGTTATGATTCTAAGTAAGAGGACACCGAAGCTTCATTATAACTATCATATATGAATACTTATTAATTGAATTAAATTCGGGTTAGTAAGTAGGATAAAGAGGATAATTTTATAGTATCTATAAAGGGAGATCATATCGGGTTAGAGTACCAATTGACTAGGAAAATAATTGATACTGATAGTACCTAGAAAAGGGAGTATAATTATATCTCTTGCTCCGAGGTTATTCACACGTGTTACACGTATGTTTACTTGTGACTATAGAGTAGATATGCATGGTTTAGTGATGCGTCCATATTCCACAAGGTAGAGTCGGACATCAACACACGGAAGGAAAATTAATGCGTGAAACTGGATTATCCTAGAGCTACCTATTCTCCTACTTGATCCACTTTCGTATTCTTCGAGTGATGTTTTATTTTATTTGCTATTTTAATTACTTGTTTAGTAGGTTAATAATTAAACCTCAAACTTAATTGACATCATGTCTTAATTAATTTAGATAATAATTAAATTGATAATAGACCGTCCTTTGGGTTAGATATTCACTTGGTCGCTTGCTTAAGCTGCAACTGATACCCTTAATGCTTGGGGATTAATTTTGCATGCAAAGAAAACGCGCATCAAGCCTCCTTGTGCTCTTTGGTATAGAGAGCGATTTGAGATGTGGGTGAACACTGAAGAATGAACTGAAGACTGCATGCCCTAGTTTTTTGGGTTGAATTAATACATATTTATTTAATCTCACCTCTATTTGAAGCCCATACAAATTATTAAGCCCATATATAAAATATAAATATAAGCAGCTTTCTATTCCGTTCGATTTTGTAAATTTCAAAACCGACTCCGAACCGAAATTTCATTTTTTTAATTTTGTAAAACTGAAAATCGAACCGTGGCAAAAAAATGACTGATTTGAGTTTTTTTGTTCGGTTTCGATCGGTTAACCGAATTTCGCACACTTCTAAGATCAATATTACACTGCGCTTAAACCAAATACGGTGGAAGCAATTATTTGTACAAGAGAATTCTTATTTGGAGATAAAGTACAAAAGTTTATAAGAATATAGTTTACATTTTGTTAGCATATCCTATTATTTTTAATTTTATTATTTAATTTTTGATAGTTCAGAAGATTTACTAAATCCTAGTTTGGAAGATTCAACATTAAGTGATTCAACTCAAAATTGCAGCTTTTATTGAAAGGTAAAAGTTCGCATTACATCACCTCTTGAATTACAATAAATTATGAAATTAGCATGGAAAATATATCAATGTTGTCTTGGGAGACAAGTGAGAATTGGTTGTTTGGCATATGCTATTGTTTTAAATTACTATTGAGGTTCAATCAATGGATATTAAAGGGATTGTTGCCCCTACATTTTGTTAAAAAATTTACTGAATATCATTATATTTGCTCCTTACGAGTTCTTGTAAGTTTATATGAACTTTCTACTTTCCTGCGTTATGCAAATTATTATGTCGTTAAAAACCATGCATATCGTGATACACTTATATATGTTGATATTTACAAAATACAGCGATCTTTATTACAAGGTGTCGGCTTTCTTTTGCTTTGTTACATTATGATAAGGGCCATCAATATCTTGCAATGCAGGAGGCAAAGACAGGTAAAACATAGTATTAATAAAAACATCACAACTATTTAGGAAATTATTTTCTAGCCCTATCACCCTATTTTTCAATCTAGTGTCTTACTGCTCCTAATTTGTACATATTTAGGCGGAATTGAATGGCTTGGGTTGCAGGCTAAGATTACAAAATCAATGAAATTAGATGTTATAATTGAACTCAAATATGTATTTCTATTTTCTGTAGCATTGTGATTGTATTACATAATTTTAAATTTTATACACATAACATAATATAAAATTATATTTTACCCTATTTCATACATTCTATTTAAGTAAAATAAAAAAACATCTACCTAACACACATAACATATTTTATCATTTATTTATTTCAAATAGAATACCATACCCTAAAAAATTATACTTTTCTCAAACTTCTACCTAATAAAATGATGAAAACTTTTATAAATCATTAATTTCGTAAAAGATAAAAAAGATATATGTTACTCCCTAAAAATACTAGTGTTAAACAAAAACACTATTTAGCACGAAAATATTAATTAGGGTCTAATTTGAAATTTTAGAATAAAAATTAAATTAAAATATCCTACAATTGCTCCTCAATAATTAATAAAATGTCCTAGAAATACAATTCTCAAAGTCACTAAATATCTTAAAATGTTTTTCCTTATCGTATATTGTATTCGTTTATGTATTATCTCATAAAAAATAAGAGGCAGTACTTCAACTTTTGATTTTTTATTTTTATTACGCGTAAATCAAGTTTAGATCTTATAAGTAAAATTTGACGATTTAAAAAAAATATTTTATATACCATTAATTCCACTGATGTTCTTTATTAGTCATGATATGGCTCTCAAGTTAATTAGTGCTACACGGACTTGCACATCACAATTCAAGATCTAATTGGTAAAACTAGTTAAATCATATTCATGTCCATCTAATTCTTTCACTTATACAAATTTCTCCCGAAGTTTATTTTAATATAGAGTGCATATTGGGTGCACCCGGGTGAAGGGTGAATCCATATGTCTATACCTTTTTATTCTATTTTGTATATATATTATTATATTTTGTATACGTGTTTTGTAATAATTGTATATTTTTTTCATATTAATTTTTCATTAAAAAATTAACATCCATATGTGTATAACATTTTATTGAATATTATATACAATTTTTTATTAAAAAAATTAACAATTAAATTGTATACATTTTTACTCTTAATTGTATATGTTTTTGTTTATATTTGTATATGGGTGCACCCTATTTTTAGGTGCACCCGGGTGCACATTTTAAATTGTCTATAATATATTTAAGTGGGGGTAGTATTTTATTGGAAAACTAACTCTAACCACATGGATACAATGAGGCCACATGACTGCATATTAACATATTTATTAGTTACAGGAGCCAAAAACATTAATTTGTGGTGGATTCCTACGGTTTAAATCAAATATAATATTTATTTGATCATTGCATATATATAGTATATAAAAGTCGTATGATATGAGAACATCCAAATTAATGTGATAGTTGATGTCTGCGGGCTAAGTTAGAAGAACATTTTGCATTTTTAAAATTGAACTATTTTTAAAATATGTAATTTAGATAAGGCTTCTTTGTACGAATAGGGGGAAAATATCAAAATTAGTCTATTTATTTATTTATTTATTTTTAATTATTAATTTTGATTTTTTTTAATTCAATTTTAGTCCTCGGTCTCAAAATTTGGTTATTTTTTGTTCACTTTTGGTTCAAATTTAATATTCCCTCCGTCTCAATTTCAACTTTACACTTTCCGTTTTATTCCGTTCCAAATTCAATTTCACACTCACATAGAAGGAAAAAACAACTAACTACTATCTCTTTAACATACTTTAGTTTTAAATTTGTCACCACCTTTTTAACACACATAACATACTTCATCATTTATTTATTACTAAAAAATATCATATTACCCCAAAAAGTGATTTTTCTTAAATTTCGTAACTAAATTAAACGTGAAGATTAATTTGGGATGAAGGGAGTACATTTTTTTTTTATCAATTTTGAACATTTTTAAAATTTAAAAGATTAAATTTAGATTTAAGAAATGTATTAAATTTAAGAAAAAGACTAAATTTGGATGGAAAAGTTTAAAATTAGGAAAAAAAATTACCAAAATTGAGAATTGCAAATTAGAAAATGATTAAAGTTGAAATCAATCACAAAAATTTTGATATTTTCTCGGCAATTAGCACCAATCTTAGATTGTATAATTAAATTAATATGACTAAAAAAAACTATGATACGGTTACTCTTTTTCCGTATAAAAAAGATATCATGCCATATAAGTAAGTGGTACATAAAATTATATTTACAGATGACTTGATCTCTATATATTCGAAAAGCATCACATAATTCACTTCAAATTATGATACAGAGAGTATGTTTATATTTTCTTTTCTAAAATATAATTTTCTTTTTATCTTACATATCATTCATCGTGTGATATAGAAAATATTATAGTAAAATAACATAGAAAAACTAGATAGCTGTGAACAATATAGGATTCCTGTGTCATTTCTGTGCATTATCTTTATTGTCACTAAATATGCAATTGACGCATATGAGGGGAAGAAAATTCAACTATTGTCCCTAAAATTTCTATTTTTTATGAGTTGATATCTTGTGCACCCTAAAATTTATATTTTTTATGAGATGATATCCTGTGCACCAAGATGCATACGTGCATGTGTACAAATTTTTATTTAATTAATAGTGTAAATATGTTTTTTAATAATTGCATAGTTTTTTTATATTCAATTTTTTATTAAAAAAAACTAACAGAAAAATTGCTAACAAATTGTATACTCCCTCCATCCCAAAAATATTGACACACTTTCCTTTTTGTGTTGTTCCACAGAAATTAAAATATTTCCTTTTTAAGAACATAGACCCACACAAAAACAATTTTTTTATTTATATGGGCCACACACATCACACTCACCACTAATACAACTACCCATCATACATTAAATATTACTCCTTTTGTCCCGCGTTAACATTGACGTTTGCTTTTTGCACGGAGATTAAGAGATATAATATTTTAATGTATAGTGGGGTGAGAGAAATAATATTTAATATAAAGTACATTAAAACCTCTATAAATTAATACACTTGAGACCAGAGAATTTTATTAATTTAGAGAGGTATTATATAATCGATAAATTAATAATTTATTAATTTAAAGAGGTTATATAAAAAAAGTATTTTCATAACTTATTTATGTATGTTAGAACTATATTATTAGAATATATGATTGAGTATTTATGGGATTCACAATTATACAGAAGACATCCATGAGCTTGAGAAAATGATGAGTGGGGTGAGTTATGAGAATAAAATGGATGTGAATCACTTGCTTGACTTTCCAGGTGAAAATAATAAATGTTACGAAGTTCAAAGCTTAAAAGAAATTGTTGCTGATGTCATTCAAAATCCAGAAGATGATGAAGTAGATGATGATTCAATAGCTTTGGAATCGGTCACTCGAAAAGAAGCATTGCAAGCGACAATAACTCTTCAAAAATTTTTATTGCAATATGAGAAGACAAAGCTACAATTCTTGGGTGCAATCTAAAGATTTAAATATGAGATTAATTTTGATCTGAAGTTTAATAAAAAACAAATAACAATAGATTCATATTTTACTAAATTGTCTTAGAATGTTGAAGTTGATTCCATATATATATTTGAGAATTTTTTAATAATTATTAATTTATAATTTTGTTAGGACCTTAAATATACACTAGGATTTTCAAAATAAATATTATCTTATTATTTAATTGATTGGTACCCAAATTTGAACTGGTCCCAAGTTGGGATCGGACAAATTATTAATTTTATCGATGTTATTAATTTATCGAGTATTATTTATAAAGGTTTTACTGTAGGTAGTTGTATTAGTATTGTGTGTTGGCCTTACAAGGAATAATTAATTGTTTTATGTGGGTCCAAGTTGGCTAAAAAAAGTGTAAACGTTAACGTAGGACAACCCAAAATGGAAAATATAAACCTTAATGCAGGATGGAGGGAGTATTTCTCTCAATTCACTTTACATTAAATTATTTTACTCCTTAATTTTCGTGCCCAATAAAATGTGTCAATATCTTCGGGGCGGAGGGAGCACATTTTTATTTATTAGTTTATACTTCGTCTGTCTCACACTTATGTTCAAATTTTTCGTTTTCGTCCGTCCCATACTTATGTTCACTACCCAAAAAAAAAACTTCACATCAACCAACAACCTTAAAAGTTATCATAATTTCAAAAATATCACTCTCACCTAACACACATAAAATACTTTATATTACCTAAAAATACAACAATAATCCTAAAAAGTTAATAAAAGTCAGTAAAGTTGGTTAAAAAATAATTTTTCTTAAACTTCGTATCTATAGTTCCGCTGAATATAAGTTCGGGACGGAGGAAGTATATTTTTATTAGTGTAAATTTTTAAAAGTTGATACACGGTTAACCCGCTTCCCAGATAATTTCCCATTTTTTATATGTATGACGCGCTCAGGGCATACCTTTTATATGGAATTGTCTCATACATCCTCCATTAATTCCAAGCATGCAGGTGGCCCTAAAGTGGTATTTTATATATTGATATTTTTAATCCTGTATACAAAATGAATCCGTTCAACCTACAGGTGTTTGTTTTGCAAAATATAGGCAAATCGAAATTGACCTTAGCCCTCCAAAAACTTATAATTCATATTGGTGAATTAAAGTCACACGCAACCATAGCAAAGCCTAATTATATATATACACAAATAAAATATATAAATTAGAAGATTTAAATAAAAGAGAAAATAAGTTATTGTTAATTTTATGGGCAATAGACCCACAGCCCCATTCAACTACCATATTTGCAGTGGATCTCGTGGAGATTGTGATAATATGAAGCCTTGGAAAAAGATGACAGAAGCCTAACAGTTGTCGCCAGTGAATAAAAAATGTATATATCTGTAAAAGGTGTGAGCTTTGATTTTGCTAACTCCATAGAATCATCAAATCAATCATTGCTTCTTTTGCATTAAATTTTGTATCTCAATTCCAATTGTAACTTAATAGAATAATACAAAGCTCAAGGGCCCCTTAATCTTCTCTCTTCACACTTGATGTATAAATAACACAGCTTTGACAATCACTTTTCATTCAAGAACTCCTTAATCAACTTGTTTCATACAGTCTCTATCTTGCTAGCTCTTTAGAGAGAGAGAGAGAGAGAGAGTTTTTGAAGGGGTTGCAATATAATAAATATGGCTATTGAGATTAAAAAGCCCTCAGTTGGTCTATCAAAAGTTGCAGAATCAGAAACTCATGGTGAAGATTCACCATACTTTGCTGGGTGGAAAGCTTATGATGAAGACCCTTATGATGAGTTATGCAATCCCTCTGGAGTTATACAGATGGGACTTGCAGAAAATCAGGTAACTAATTAATAAATCTCTTTTCTTTTTTCAAAACAATATAATTGATCAATAATTATGTAAAACTTAGTATGTGCTACATTATGTACAGGTTTCATTTGACCTGCTGGAACAATACATTGAGAGACATCCAGAGGCAACAAATAATGGGCCTACAACATCTCAATTTAGAGAGAATGCATTGTTTCAAGATTACCATGGGCTACAATCCTTCAGAAAGGTAAACACCACGCGAAAAACGAAAGTTGTGGAACGAAATTCAAATTTTTGACTTTTTTGGGATCGTTTCAGAAAAAGTAAAAGCTGATATACTTATTGTACATCACTTTCAGGCAATGGCCAGTTTCATGGAGAAAATTAGAGGGGGAAGAGCAAAATTCAACCCTGATAGAATAGTGATCACAGCTGGAGCCACAGCTGCAAATGAACTACTCACTTTTATTCTTGCTGATCCTGGGGATGCTTTGCTTATTCCAACTCCTTACTATCCAGGGTATGATAATTACATAATCTATAATTTTGACCAGTCGAGATTACCTATTCCACTTCTATGTTCCATCTCCTATTCCACCTATCAGATACTTGCAACGTGTTACAATCAATGTCTAGGGTATAGTACTTTAATATAAAACAAGTTATGAAACACGGTGGAATAGGAGATCTGGACCGAATTTTGACATTGTGATACAAATTCAATCTTAAAGATCATATTAATGATCCATGCTGGTTTAATTCATGCAGGTTTGACAGAGACTTGAGATGGAGAACAGGTGTAAACATCGTACCAATCCACTGTGACAGTTCAAATGGCTTCGAGATCACTCCACAGGCTGTCGAAGCAGCTTACAAGGAAGCCAAATCCATGAACATGAATGTAAAAGGAGTTCTAATCACCAATCCATCGAACCCTCTAGGAGCAACCATCAAAAGACAGATTCTCGAACACATTCTTGATTTCGTCACGAGTAAGAACATACACCTCATCTCCGACGAAATATACTCGGGTTCCGCCTTCTCCTCTGACGAATTCGTCAGCATTGCCGAGGTCCTCGAGGCAAGAAACTACGAAAACTCTGAGAGAGTCCACATTGTTTACAGCCTTTCCAAGGATCTGGGCCTTCCAGGGTTTAGGGTTGGCACTATTTACTCATACAATGACAAAGTAGTAACGACTGCAAGACGAATGTCGAGCTTTACTTTGATCTCATCCCAAACACAGCATCTGTTGGCGACCATGCTTTCCGACTCGACCTTCGCGGAGAAGTACATAAAGACGAATCGGGAGAGGTTGAAGAAGAGGTACGAGAGGATGATCGATGGGCTACGAAGGATCGGGATCGAGTGCTTGGATGGCAACGCAGGACTGTTTTGCTGGATGAATCTGAGCAAGGTCTTGAAAGAGGCCACAAAGGAAGAAGAATTAATTTTGTGGAAATTAATATTGCAAGAAGTGAAGCTGAATATATCTCCTGGATCATCATGCCATTGCTCTGAGCCAGGCTGGTTCAGAGTTTGCTTTGCTAATATGAGTGAGAAAACACTGCAAGTTGCACTCACCAGACTGCATACTTTCATGCATACAAGAAGTAGCTAGTGGAAAACCAACTTCCTATTAATTACCCTTTTGGTTCTATATTTTTTGGGGTAGTTCCGTTATTTTATTTTAGGGTTGGTTTCCATGTTCAATTCTTCAAGATTTTAGTTTTTGATGTCCTCAATATATTAATTTATTGATTGATGGAGATTTAGTACTTGTCATTGATTAGTAATCTTAAATGTCACTTTTGTGATAGCTAGCAAGTCTGGAATTGGATTAGTTCATGTGTGTTTTTGACTTTTTAACTTAGTTAGCTAAACTAGTTAAGCCAAATTGAGTAATCCATAAGTTCACCGACACTGTAGATATGGAGTTTAAAAAAAGTTACTTTTTGATCAACTTTATTGACTTTTTAGGGGTATTGTAGTATTTTTAGGTAATAAATAAATTATAAAGTATGTTATGTGTGTTAGGTGAGAGCGATATTTTTTAAATTAAGATAACTTTTGAGGTTGTTGGTTAGTGTAAAGTTTCATTTTTTGGGTGGTGAACATAAGTGTGAGACGGACGAAAATGAAAAGTGTGAATATAAGTATAAAACACAATGTACCTACTTAGCCATAATCTTGTCTACTTTCGAGTTCTAATTTGCTCCTTAGCTTCCTCGGTCTCATAAAACTTTTCATACTTTTCTCATTTATTTATCCCATAAAACCACACCTCAAAAAAGGAATATCATTTTATCTAACAACATCAAAAGTTACTTTAATTTCAAATTTGCCACACCTTTTTCTCACACATCTCATTACTTTATACTTTTTTATTACCTAAAAATACTACAATACCCTCCAAAGTCAATAATGTTGGTCAAAAGTGAAACTTTTCTTAAACAACGTGGAACAGTAAACATGAAAAGTATTATGGGAGATAATTTTGCACTTTTGGTCCCATAGGACACATAATAAAATATAATAAAATAAAGATATGCTGAAAAAAAAAATATAATAAAATAAAATATGAATATATAGTAACATAGTTACACTATTGGTTCTTTTATTTTATTTATTTATTTACTTATTTATTTTTATTTTTTATTTTTAATTTGACAATTATAAAACTTCAACCTAGCATATTTAGTCTTATACCGATGTATTATTGATCCAAAATTTTATTTATTTACTTACTTACTTTTTTATTTTTTTATTTTTAACGTTACCAAATTTTTATTATTTTCAAAAAAGTCATGTTGAAAAAATATATATAATAATAATAAATAAATAAATATGATATAAAGTTACATTATTGGTTATAAGAGTCTAGATTCATATTTTATTTTATTTTATTATTTATTCATTTATTATTTTATTTAATATTAGATTTTTATTACTTTTTAATACATGTTCAAAAAAAATTTTAAAAATAAAATAATAATAATAATAAGTATTAAATAAATAAATAAACATAAAATAAAATAAAATATGAATTTAATTTTTTGGGACCAATAGTGTAATTGAATGAGACTAAATATGCTAGGTTGAAGTCTTATGTGACAAAGTTTGCAAATAAATAATCGTTTGGGACTAAAAGTGAAAGTATTGAGACTATTTTGAAGATGTTATATGTCATGCGGACCAAAAGTGCAAAATTCTCTATTATGGGACGGAGGAAATATTTTTTTCAATTTCACCCTTCCCCTGTCACGAATATGATAACTATTAGAGATATTATATCATTTTTTTAAATAAATATATCATAATATATGTTAGGTGTGTTAGGTAACGATTATTTTTTTCTAATTTTTCTAAGTAAAGTGTATAAAGAAGAATAATATTTTTTACCTTTTTGCTTTTTTTTAATTAATGAAAAAAATTTATGTGATAACTCAAAATAAAAAGGGTGTAAATTATTATTTTCCCTTACTAATTAATTTCACAAAGGATTTATTGTGCTAATAAATTATTCACATTTAATTTTCATTATTCATTTCAATAAAATTTTCATACTCCCTTTTCTTTTAAAATACCTGACAAAAAAACAAAATAAAAAAGCTCATTGTATGTATTTTATTTTTAAATTGACATTCCAACCAAACACACAAAACTTACTTTTACTTTTACTTATTACGTATATACTCAAACAACCATATTACCTTTACAAAGTCCAAAAATTATACTGCGGAGAAAAATAAAAAGACACAAAAATAGTAATAGTAAATGTGAAAGCACTAATAGGACAAGGGCGACGAAAGTACAACATTTAGAATTTCGTTGTCATTTCATGCCTACTATATATATACAAATAATAAATTTATGAGTCAATCTGCATCCGATATTGGCGCACCTAATTAATACTAATAATTACTCCCTCCATTCTGGAAGTTAGCACATTTTTTTTTGCACGGAGATTAATAAGTATAATAATTTAATGTAAAGTAAAGTAAAACAAGGTGAGATAAATAATATTTAATATGTAGTGGATAATTGTATTAGAGGTGGTATGTGGGCTCCATGAGAATAAATTAATTGTTTTGGTGTGGGTCCCATGTATTAAAAAGGAAATGTGTCAAGTTTAGTGGGACAAACCAAAAAGGAAAGTGTGTCAACTTCTATAGTACGGATGGAGTATTAGATTAAAAAATTATTTTACATATAATCATTTTTATATCAAACAAAATAATGAAGAATTTTAAAAATAAAAATAATTGAGTGAGTCTCACGTATATAAAATATACATGTAAACCATATTTTTTAAAAATCTTTTTAGTATATAAAATATTACTCTTTGAAAAATAATAATTTTTTATACAGAAGAGTCATGTACTAAAAAATAATCGATAAATCAGGGTTTACAAGAATTTGAAAAGTAATTTTTTATTTATAAGAATAACAATTTATGTATTTAAAAAGTAATTTTTTATATATTAAAAAGTAACAGGATTTATATATTAACGTAAACCCAATTTAAACAAATGTTATGAAAATAATTATACTCCCTCCGTCCCAAATTCATCTTCACGTTTATTGTAGATACACAGTTTAAGAAAAGTCACTTTTTGACTTGCTTTTGGGTATTATGGTATTTTTGGCTAATAAAAAAATGATAAAGTATGTTATATGTGTTAAAAAGGTGATGACAAATTTGAAATTAAAGTATGGTAGAGAAATATTACTTAGTTGCTTTTTCCTTTTATGAGAGTGTGAAGTTGAATTTGAGACGAATCAAAATGAAATGTGTGAAGTTGAAGTTGAAGTTGAGATGGAGGATGTACTTAAAAAACGTACTCTATTAACCCATATGAACCAGTGCACTACAAAATATCCCTATATTTAAAATGGAGCCAAATAAAGTATATAAGTAAACTACAAAATACTCAATTCAAATCCCTTATTCCACCCATCTTACATCTAATGTTAAAATTGTGTGTGAAATGAGACACTTGTCTCCCATCCCACCCTATATAACATTAGATGTAACATGGAGTGGAATAGGGGATCCCAAATGCAAAAGACTAACCCTCCACGTAAACTATGTCTGGATGATAATGTTTTGTTGAAGGGGTTTAAATGCAAATAATAAAGTATGTAGTCTCAACCACATTATGAAACATATTAATTAATTCCACCAGTTCGGAGTAGTTATTTTTTTCCACGCATAACAGAAGAAGTCATGGTGTAGTGTAGTGGTGTCAAGCTGTCTAACACCTTCATCCTAATAAACTCTTCACTATAGTCAATGGCGCTTTCTTAATTTTCTAACTTCGTAATTTTTATGACCCTGGATTTCCAACAAGATTCTTTATTAGCTCATCACTTTAGTATATCATAAATTGATCAATTGAATATCATAAATTGATCAATTGAATCTAAATATTGTGTATATATAAAACTCCTTCCACTCCAAATTCATTTTCACGTTTACTCTAGATAAGAAATTTAGGAAAATTCACTTTTTAACTTATTTTTTAGAATAGTATTATAATTTTGAGTAATAAATAAATGATAAAGTATATTATGTTTATTAAAGTAGTGATGAAAAATTTAAAATTAAAGTATGTTTGATTAATATTAGTAAGTTGTTTTTTTTTATAAAAGTGTGAAGATAAATTTGAGACGAACCAAAACAGAAAATATGAAGTTGAAGTTGGGATTGATGGAGTATACATTTTTTTTATATATAAGAATCAATTACACGAATCGAGTATTAATGCAACAAGATTTAAGTATAAACACGGATATTATTTGGTAAAAACTTTATAAATGCGTTGGTCATCCGTTGTTAAAAGATAAATATGATTTTTATTGTCAATTCATTAATATCTACTAACGAATTGAATTTCGTTTTATTCTTTTGCAAAAAAGGATTTCTTTTGAGTTGATATAAGGTGCACCCAGATGCAAGGGTGCCCCCATATGTGCAATTTTTTATTCTATTTTGTGTTCATGTAATTTTATTTTGTATACGTGTTTCTTAATAATTGTATACTTTTTTCACAATAAGTTTTTTATTAAAAAAACTAGCATCTATATATGTATAATTTTTTATTCAATAATGTATACATGTTTTTTAATAATTGTATATTTTTTACATTCAATTTTTTGTTAAAAAAACTAACGATTAAATTATATATATTTTTGTTCATAATTGTATATGTTTTTGTTTATATTTGTATATATTTTTGAAAGTGGGTGCACCCTATCTTAGGGTGCACCTGGGTGCACAGTATAATTAGCCTTTTTTTTGCAACGTATATTAAATATATTTTTTTTTTCATATACATTTTCTTTTTTACTTCTCTATATTTTTAAATAGTACAAAAATCCGCATAATACGCAGATAAAAATATTGAAAAAATGTATTTTTATTAAATAATTAAAAAATAAAAAGTAATTTTTAATTAAATGTGATTTTATTATTTATTTTATTTATATATTTTTCATTAATTTCATTATATTTTTTTACTTTTTTATTGTTTATATATATATATATAAACAATAAAAAAGTAAAAAATATAATGAAAAGTATATAAATAAAATAAATAATAAAATCGCATACCTTCAATTCTATATAATTTGATGAAACCCTCTAGCGTGACGATTTTTTTTGTGCAGAGTCTGTGGGGTGATTTTTGTGTGTGGAGTTTGAGGGGTAATTTTTGTACGTGTGAATGAATAAATAGAGAACTTATTATAATGTAATTAATGAAAATAATATAAATAAATAAAAAGAATCACATACCTTTGTTCTTTATAATTTGAAAAGTTGTTTATTGAAGAATTGCTCCAACTTGATTGTTTCAAGAATGGTAGCGAAACAAAATCAAAAGATGAACTTGAACATATTCCAAATTCAATAGCAATTCTCATCAATTACATAAAATCAAATAATACGCTATATTACTTATTGCAAGCAAAACTCCTTTACATACTAAATATAACACATGCACACAAAATTAATAGCACAAATTTATTGCTCCACAAAAATCCAAATTACATCACAGACAAAAATACAAAAATTTTTGTATGTGGAATGAAGGAATAGAGAATTTTATTTATAGATGGAGGATAATTAAATTTTTATTTTTATTTTTTCACATATATATTCAATTTTTATTAAATTAAATATATGTATTTATCTATATTAAATTTTAATTAATTGTACTTAATTTTGATTTGATAATATTAAATTCAAATCTTAAAATAAATATATGTATTTATCTATATTAAATTTTTATTAATAATTAAAATAATTAAAATTAATTCTGGTGATAACACCTCATCAAAATTAAACCCTCCTTTAGTATATTAAAAATATATAAAAAAAATCATAAAACATCTAACAAATAATTAGGTAATGGAATAAATAGAATGCTAAAAACGAAAATTAATTTCGTTTGCACACTCTATATAATTAAACTTTAGCAAGTGTTTGTGTTAAATTTGATGAAGTAATGTGAAATGAATATAAGATGTCATTACATTAATTAAAAATAATAACCGTTCAAATATATTATTTTGTGAATAATTTGTGATAAATATAAAAGTAAATTATATTTTTAATAAATTATTATTACAATTAAAAATTGTTAAAACGATTACACACAATTATTGTTATAAAGTGTGTTGTTATACTTTATATACATATGTCCCTTTTTCTATATTGCATGAACAAGAAACTTTTCTTTATTAATTAGACTTGGCAACAACTTGTGTGCGCCCGGGCGCACGAAAGCATACTCTGTGTGTCTTTAGAATTTTGTGTTAAATTGTATATCCTTTAGTATAAAGATGTGTACCCTTTATTTTCTGAAGAAAAATAAAAAAATATTAATGAAAAGTGTATACCCTTCAGAATAAAATGATGTACCCTTATTAATTAAAGTGTATACTCTTTAGAACAAAATAATGTACCCATATCCATAATACTAAATTCTAAAGGCGCACGCAAGCCTCACTCATTAGACTTTGTGGTGCACGAGTGTATTGAATTTTATTTTAATAGGTATACACTTTAATTTAAGAGTACTTCTATTATATTTTTATCAAAATGATCAATTGAAATATGAAAGCTACTAATATTTTATAAATAATAGAAAATCGAAAGGAATATATTTTTAGGGGTCGACTATTGAGTTAAAATCACTTTTGGACCCATAACAATAGGTATTTTTGATTTTGTCCCAAAAATATGTATCATTTTCAATTTAGTCTCGTAACTCCCAATATTGGCCAATTTTGGTCCCAAATCGCTGAAAACCCCCAAATTGAGGAGTCACGTGTAGTGCACGTGCAGAGTTCCAGCAAAAAAATTAATTTTTGGTTATTTTTTGGACCAAAATTGGCCAAAAATAATATATTTTTTGGGATAGAATCAAAATTTTCATATTGTTATGGGACGGAAAATGATTTTAACTCCATAAATTTTTTGCTGCACATTTACATAACATTTGCTATACATAATTTTTTTGCTGCACATAACGTAAATGATTGTGTGCAGTGTAACTGTTTGTCTGCAGCATAATGTAAGGGTAAAATTGGAATATCACTATATATGTATGTAGTTAGTAGTATTATTTTTTTAAAATTATATTTTATAATAATTAAGGAGATTTCAATCTACGTAAGTACCCAAAATTAAAATAAACAAAATAAATTTTTTTAATATTTGCATTAATAAAAAAATATTATGAATTTTATTATATATGCTAATTAAAGTAAATAAAAATAAATAAATTTAAAATATGTAGTAATCAAATGAAATTAAAGAGCACAAAAATTAAATTATAATTAAATAAATACTTCCTCCCTCCCGCAAAAAGAGTTACACTTTCTTTATAATTTACAAAGGAAGTGTAACTCTTTTTGCGGACATAGGGAGTAACGTTCAAGAAAAACGTGAATTTGAAAAGAAAATTTAATAAAAAATTTAAAGAAACAAAATTAATAGATTAAAATTTTTTATTAATAAAAAAATAATAAAAATTAAAAAATATACTCCAAGAATTTGAGAGTTGAAAAAAAAACATATAAAAAAATTCAAAAGAACTTAATATGTATGAACAGAAAATTTATAATAAAATTAATTAAAAAAATAAAATTTAAAAAATACAAAATAGCTAATTAAAATATAAATTTGACAGTTAAAATAATTGTAATAAAACTAATATACTAATTAATCAATAGAAATATAATTTGAATATAAAAATAATAATATTATCACATATTGTCAATTCTTTAGAACTTGGAGAAATCTAAGTTTTAATAGAATAATTTATGTGGGTGGAAGAGAACCTTATTTATGTGAAAAACGAAATATGTACTTTTTTTTATATACATCTAAGTAAGATTTTATTTTATTTATCATATTCATATTCAAATTTTTTTAAAGTTAATCGATACATTTATATACATTAAATTTTTATTAATAATAATTTTGATTTGATTATATTCATATTCAAATTTAAAAATAAATATAAGTATTTATATATATAAATTTTTATTAATAAAAATTTAAAAAGTTTTATCAAATCAAATATTAAAATTAATAGTATATGGATTCGATAAGAACATTATTTTAAGATAAATATAAAATATTTTAAATATTTATCTTTTAGTTGTAAATTAATACACATAATATTCAAAATAATTAAATCAAATTAAATAAGTAATAAAATTATGGATTTATTACTAGCTAGTACAAAATATATTAGAATATTACTAGTAGATACATAATATATATTTTATTACTACCCACTACAAAAGTATTCAATGGAAAGTCTTAATTATCCCTTTATACGTGTTAATAAAATACATATAAATTTACGGTTATCATCCATATCCTATATTTTAGTTCTCTTTCCACCGGAAGAATTCAATGTTTATGAAGTATACAGAAAATCATAATATATTATTTCTGAAAATAACAATATCTTCAATATTTCTGTAAATATTGTGTGAAGACTACTTAGTTTTTTTCTGAATACTTTTTGAATATTTTTGAAAATTAATTATTAAGCCCAACATATTTTCTGAACACAAAAATTACAAAAAGTAAAGAATATTAACTCTTATATTTTTTCTGAATACAATTTGAACATTTTTTAAAAATGATTAAATATTAAGGTTTACATATTTTTTGAATTCAAAAATTACCAAAACTACCGAATATTAAGGATTATATATTTTCTGAATACAATATATTATTTTCTGAATATAAAAATTATCAAAACTACCGAATATTAAGGGTATACATTTCTGAATACAATATATCTCAAAATTATCGATTATTAAGGCCTACAATTTTCTGAATACAAGCACCAAATAATTAAAATATCCAAAATATCAACGACGATCCCACATATTTTCTGAATACAAGCGAGATAATTTAAAAATCTACACAACGATGAGGGTGCTTTCTTCCCCGGCATTTATTACATCATGGGTGCTTTCTTCTCCGGCTTTCTCTCTGGTTCTAAAAGAAAAATCATCGAATAAGAGTGAGATTGAAATTTGAACACAAGATTCTTAAATATATTTTTTAATATTTGACGTATTTTGTACAGATTGACTAATCTTCAACATATTTCCTATTTTTATGGAGAAATTAGTGGGTAAATTAATTTATGAATACAATTAAAATAACAATAATGTTAAAAGTGGTATTTGATGTATTCGATTTGTAGTGATTAGTAATATAATTTACATGTTGTATCTAGTAGTAATATAGGTACATAAAATGTGCCTATGAGTAATGAACCCTAAAATTATATTAATGCAAATTAACTACAAATTGACACATCATCGAAGAGGCATCTGAATGCAATACGTAGGCTAAAAAACTTTCAATTAGTATATTAAAGATAATAAAAAGAGTAAATTGAAATTATATGTGAGAGAGGGGTGGGGTTGGGGTAGGGGTTGATTGTAAAATCGAGTATTATAAGAAGAAAAAAAACCATCATAATTTGACCTGAATAGTTTTTAAATTTTCATGATGGAGTTTGAATCATCTCATTACTCTCAAATCCACTTGACACACCAACTACGAATGACTGAAATACGTAAAGAGTCTACAAGTCAAAAAACAAGGAAGAAGTAATTCAGAAAAGCCTCCTAAAGCTGCTAAACAATCTAGGAGTCACTATAAGAGATATGTGAATAGATATCGGTAATTCACTGATATCTATTAAGTATTTCCTATGTTATTAATGGGGTTGATATTAAAGATCTTTTAAATAGATATCGATGAAATACTTATATTTATTAACATTAATAGATATTGGTATTTTATCGATATCTATGAAGATAATATTTAATAAATTTAACAGTAGATATCGGTGAACCACCGATACCTATTATGTTAATAAGATATTGGTGAAACCGATATCTATTAAAAATTCACTTATATGTGAAAATCTATTAAAAATTCATTGATATCTATAAAGATAATATTAAAGATAATGAATAATAAACCAAGTGGGCTAGTTCACCTGACTACTGGGCTTCTCACTAAAGTGAGTGATCCATATTCGATTCTCTTTGGAAACGAATAGGAGTGGAGTTATAAGGAGGCAGCTTGGAGGGTAAACTAATTACTAACTATACTAACAACTAACTTTGTACGATCTACATATCAATTCATTATGAGTTAATTGCAATAAAAATCACGAACTTTACTCCTATTACAAAAATATCACCACCTTTAAATATTGTTGCAAAGCATTATACCACAATTTAATACCTAGGTATTAAATGTAATATTACCATTATACTCTTAACTAATAATAATAATATAATGAATAATAATTAATAATAATTAGTAATATTAATAATTATTTATTTATAATTGTAACAATATTAATAAATAATACTCCATAATAATAAAGAAGGAGGGGTGAATATGTCATTTTACATATTATCACATTTGTTAATACTCAATAATAAACATTAAATAACTAATACCTAGTTCACTACAAAAAAATTGTTTTTTACCAACGGAATATTCCATTGTTAAAAGTCTCAATTCTATTATTAATTTGGTTTACCAACGAATTAACAATGGAATCCGTTGGTAAATTTCTATTGGTAAAGTGGTGGTTGGAAAATTTTAGCAACGAAAATTCAATTCTGTTAGTAAATTATTCCGTTGGTAATCCGTTGCTAATAATTTCATTGGTAATTTATATAATGATTCCGCTGGTAACTACCAACGGATTGAATTCCGTTGGTAAAATAGAGAATAAATCCATTAACATTCCGTTGCTAAAGGAAAAATGTCATTTTTGTTGCTATTCCGTTGCTAATTACCAACTGATTGAATTCCATTGGTAAATTCCGTTGTTAAAAAATAGTTTTTTTGTAGTGGTTATCAACAATCTTATTTTTCCATAATACTAACAATAATACAATTAATCACAAGTCAAACAAATCTCATTATACACAATCTCTTTATATCCCATACCCACTAGCAAAAGAGCCCTAAGAATATTATAATTTACATGAATTTCAATAAATGCATCCATTCCGAAAAATATTTCATTCATAAACATATTCATACCTACATGAAGTATCCAAATTCAACGTCTAACATTCCAACATTCAAAATACCCAAATATTAATATATACTAAAAGAAGTACGTATGAGGCATGTATGCCCAAAAGACATGATGTAAACCCTTTTTTATTGATAAGTCCACTCCATCGCAATTCTTCACATATTTTTTACCTTAAAAGCAATAAGATCAACAACTCAGAATGCAAATCAGAAAGTGAAATAAGAAAATGATCAACTCCATAAGATAATCCAACTTAATTTGTGACTATATTTTGTACGTAACAACTTCTTTTATACAAATTCCTTAGCCAAAATATCAAGATTATCTTGCGATATATGTTAATAAAAAAGAAACGTAAAAACTTAATCATAAAGCAACAATGAGCACAATAGATATTAATTTAGTTATTAAGGTATTAAAAATAAAATATATTAATAGTATATTAATATTAAAAAAAAGATATCGGTTATAATAATCAATATCTAAATACTGTACAAATATCACTAGAAGATATTAGTAAGCAACCACTTATATATATTAGAGTAATCTTATCATCATAGATATCAGTCAAGATGTCCATACATATCAATTTTACAAATCAGTGATATTAATGCATTGATCTAAATTCACAGATATCTTGTAATGAGTATATATTGAAATCTTGGTTAAAAGGGGAGTAGAAATTTGACTGATAGGAGCATACAACATATTATGAAATACAACTATTGCAAAGTTGTGATTCTAGCAGGGTGGAAGTACAAGTGGGTTAAAAAAACCACTTACTAGCTGAAAGTTAACTCCACTTTATGTGATGAGCTTGGGTGAAAAAAGTTAGCCTTTGCTAACAAATGAGACCATGCATAGGGCCAGAAAGTGCTACGGTTCCTCCACACACTTAATAAAAAACAGTGTTAGCTGAATGGTGTAGAGTATGTCATTTCTTATTATTGAAGGGAAGGGGTTTAAAAGTTTTGTGCATGAGTTACATCTGAGATTCAAAATTCCTGATCGGAAAAGAATTGTACGATTCATTTATGATTTATTCTTGGTAGTGAAAACTAGGATAAATAGTGTAACTATTAGCCAAAGAGAGGGCATCACTATGATACGTAGACTTCAATTCTGAACATAAACTTTATGGTCATCACAATTCATTGTTCGTATAGAGACTGGAATTGTAGAAGAGGATAATTAATTTCATAAAAATCAATAATAATGTTATGAAAGAGATAGGAAATGAGGTTGAGGTTTACTTAAGAGAGTGGGAGATTAAAAAAAAATATTTTCAATAGTAGTTGATAATGCTTTATCTAATGATACACATTTGGTTACTTGAAAAAATGGATGATCGGTGAAATACGTTGTTGTTTGAAGGAAAATACCTGGATTTGAGATGTGCATACCATATCTATACTCCACTTGATTGTTAAATATGGTTTAAAGGAGCTTGATGACTCTATTAAATTGTAAGAAATGCAATTATTTTCAATGATTCTCCCCTTCAAGATTAAATTTAGGGAGTTTGCCTTGTTGGTCATGTTGGATTGTATACTGTAAGTCTAACTTTTTGTGTGAACAATATTTTAAAAATTTATTTTAAGTGAGAATCACATGACCAAATATTTTGCATATTATAATTTACTTATATAATTATTGCAAAAGTCAACATACTTTATACTGTAGATAATATGGTATGCAGTGTCGCACAGAAGATCATATTGTCGGCTCCTTATAAAGTATAAACAGATGCTCACAATCGAGATAGTGGGGACAGTCTATCGGGATGGTTGTAGTGTGATATTGTATTAGTTTGTCTTGAATATAAAATCACATTAGCGTACTTTGCGTGTATTGAGCAGGACCGCTTGAGATCGTTCGACTTATAATGACTATATATGAGAACTAGATCTCAGTTATTATGGATGTTTGTACTCTTAATCTCTATAAAATAACCTCGATACGAAAGTTAGTATTTTCTTCTTTGATTCATCAATGGGCGAAATTTATTTAATCAATAGTCTCGAGTTGGAAAGTATTGTTGTCTCTATGGTGTGCTATTGATTGTAGAAGTAATTTGTGCCCTATTAAATATGCTGATGATGTCCCCTTGAGGGGCTCATAAGGATTATCATGTAAACCCTGCAGGTGGATTTATTCCGGCATGAAAACAAGGTTGAGTGGTACTACTCTCGGATGTGATATTAATTAATTGAGTTTTCAGTAACATAATTATTTAATGGGCATTGTACATCTTAACACGGGGAGACTAACAGACTCATAATAAGAAGGAGTCAATAACGTAATATGGGATTAGAGTGGTAGTGTAAAAATAATACTTTAGTGGACTGAATTATTATTATTGGACTTAAGTATAAGTTTTGGGTTAAACATGGTTACTTAAGCCCAATGGGAGGCCCAACTCTAATTTCTCCATCTGGTCCCTGTTGTAGCTCGTAAATAATAAGTATAAGTTTTGGGCTAAACATGGTTACTTAAGCTCAATGGGAGACCCAACTCTAATTTCTCCTCCTGGTCTCTATTGTAGCTCGTATATAAGCCACCTCAATAGTCCTGTAAACCTAATTACATGCCTAAAAAACCGTGAGTTAGAGAGAGGATCATAGATTAGAAGGTCTTAAAGATCGTTGTCCATATGACTTCAAGACTAGGCTTGGAAATACAATAGAAGATTGGAGAAGTTGATTCATCAACCTGATCACGTTCAACAAACCCTGGTGAAAGGGAATTCAATTCTATATTCTGCTTCCGTCGCTATAGAATTGCATGAAACCCTAACGATTTACTTTAACCAAACGATCTGAAAGCCAAAAATTGGTATCAAAGCTTCAGTTTCATGATTCTGCATGAGATGTTAGGCTAGGGTTTATGTGCCATACGTGGATTAGGGTTTAGTATACTATGTTTCTTATTGAATACCCTATATATTTGGACAAACGACGTTGGATGAGACGGATGCACGGAGGCATGACACGGCTGGATGAACGACAGGTGGCGCTCATGCTGCGCATGATGGCTGCATGTGGCGAGCGGTGATTGGACATAGATGCCTTGCGGGCCGATGACAGTCGACGTGTGACGCAACAACACGGCCAGACGCGCGCGTTGTCGCAGGTGTTGCAGCACTCGGGAGACAGAAGCACGTAGGCAGGTGCTCAGGTGGCACGTCGGTACTTGCGCAAATGGGATGAGTCAGGTCGGTAGACAGCGCTGATCGAATCAAGCCACCGGCACGAGTCTGGCTCTGGCCTGAGGCTGGCGGCGGAGGGGTAGCGTGCGATGGTGGCGAGGCAGGCTGCGCAAGTCTGTCGCACTCGATAGTGAGTGTAGACGCTCGAATCGAACCTTGGCCGATGATGGTGCAGGTCGGCACGGCAGGGTTCCTTGCTCAGTAGACACTAAACTCAGCGTATGACATAAGATTGGGCACACGCTGCTGGGTTTGCACTCAAATCGAGTTCTGACATGGATAGTAGTCATGGCAGACGGCATGCAAGTGCAAATGCTACTCGACTTGAGTTCAGTGATGAATTGCCACTCGAGTTGATTTCAGCTAGGATGTTGAACCCCGCATAATATCAACTGCTCAATTTTATGCTTGATAGCGAACAATCGAATTCGCTGATATATAACTGCATATAATTGATTGATTATCTGATTATTGTTATATATGTATGCATGTAATAAGTGATTTACTGCTTTAAATTGCTGTAATAGGAGCATGCTAGGTTGTATATTTTATTTAGAATATTATATGCATGTAAAAACCCTCGGTGTTAAATAATTAAGTGGGAGAGGGTTTATTTAAATATTCCCATGGCCTCCATTATTGGTTTGTAAGTGATGTGAATAAACTTGCATGTTGGTATAGTGCTTTCCTCACCATCGGATGAGTTTGTTCACGGATCACTGGTACAAACTTCTTTATGATGATTGTAGAAAGTTACTTGAGAGCATGTGATCTTCTCCATCTGAAGGGACATAAGCTTAGGAAATGGACTTGGAATCAAATAATGATGCACACTTAGGTGCAAATAATAAGTATCATCTCCATCGGAGTCACTGCTGTTATTTGCATGGCTAAAGAGGAACCGACTATTAATTATTTTGACATAAAGTTAGGTTCACGAATGAAATTAATGGGTAAAATATTCTCTTGTAAATTTCAGGTTTGTGTATGTCCACACTATCGTGGCATGCAAATACACGGTACTTGAGATATCGGTAAATTTTATTTTATATTGTTTTGAGGGAACCAATATAAATTGAAAATTTTGAAGTATTTGATCAGTGTATTTACGTGATTCTCAGGATTTTCAAATGGCTTTTAATCCAATTGCTATTATACTTAAAGAACACTAACTTACTGACATAAATTATGTTGACTAGAAACGAAACATGGACATTGTTTTAACAACTGAAGATTATATCTTTGTGCTCACTAAAGAATGTCCTGTGGAACCTACTGATGACTCTAGTGAAGAGGAAAAAGCTGCTTATAATAGGTGGATTAATGCTGATAAGATGGCGAAGTGCTATATTTTGGCTTCTGTTTCAAACGTGCTTCAGCATCAGCATCAAGCCATAAACATTGCCTATGATATAATGAAGAATCTCAGAGAACTCTTCGGAAACTAGAGTCGACCTGCTGGTCAGAGGGTATGGCTGTACTGATGAAAACCAAAATGGCTGAGAGCACTCCCATAAGGGATCATGCCCTTAGAATGATGGGCCAACTCAATGGGTTGGAGGTCCTTGGAGCTGAAATCGATGGGAAAACCCAAGTCGATATAATACTCCAAAGCTTGCCTAGGAGTTTTGAGTAGTTTCGACTGAACTACGATATGAACAAAAGATTATACACGTTGGCGGAACTTGAGAAAGAACTTGTGGTGGCGGCAGAAGGACTGTATTGTCGAGCTCCTCAAGTTCATATTACTAAAAATGCTACTTATCCTAAGTTGAGAGGCGGTAGGAATAAAAGGAAGCAAGTAAATTCAGCATCTACGAACATGGTGAAGGCAAAGGGTGGTGTGGTCAATAAGCCTAAAGGCAAGTGCTTCAAATGCAAGTAGTCGAGACACTATAAGGTAGACTGCCTTTTTCTTACGGGGAACAAGAATGGTAAGTCTTATTTACCAGTTCTTGAATCGTGTTTAGTAGCTGTATCTGCTGACACTAGGTGTGTAGATACAGGAGCCACTGACTATGTCGCAATTCTTTGCAAGGGTTCCACCAAACTTGACAGCTTAGTGATGGGGAAATTTCCATAATCATGGGGGATGCTATGAGAGTAGAAGTTGTTGCATTGGGAGACGTTTATTTATTTTTTAATAAGAATAAAACTCTTGTTTTAGAGGAATTGTCTTTACGTACCTTATTTTAGAAATAATTTAATTTTAGTTTCTAAATTGTTTATGGATAGATATTCTGTTTCTTTAAATGACAAGGTTATTTTAAGGAAAAATGAAATTATTATCTGTGTTGGTACGTTGATAGATAATTTGTATACTCTTAATTCAATTTCTCCCACAGTGCAACAAAATGAATCGAATAATACATCTACTAATAAGAGAAATGAACCTTCGAAAATGAATCAAACATATCTCTAGCATCTATGATTGGGTCTTATTAACTTGAGTAGGATTCAAAGATTGATAGCTGATGGACCTCTGAGTTCATTAGTAGTGGAAATTTATCCAACTTTCGAATCCTGCTTGGAAGGTAAAATGACTGAAAAGGCCTTTTAAGGCAAAGGGGTATAGAGTCAAAGATGTGTTGGAATTGGTTCATTCTGATTTATGTGATCCTATGACAATCCAGGAGGGAGGTGATTATGAATATTTCGTCACTTATGAATATTTTGTCACTTTCATTGACGATTATTCAAGATACGGTTACATTTATTTGATGCACAGCAAGTCTGAGTGCTTTGATAAGTTCAAAGAGTACAAGGCTGATATGGAGAAGCAACTTGGAAAATGTATCAAGATACTACGATCTGATCGTGGTGGCGAGTATCTCTTAGGAGAGTTTAGATATTTTTTATCAGAGGCTGAGATTGAATCCCGATTGTCTGCACTGGGCACACCCCAGCAGAACGGTGTAGCGGAAAGAAAGAATAGGACTCTTATGGAAATGGTAAGGTCAATGATGAGTTATTCGAAATTACCAAATTCGTTTTGGGGATACGCCTTAGAAACCTTCTAAATTTAGTACCTTCTAAATCGATAGCCTCTACACTTACAAAATTGTGGACCAGGCGCAAGCCTAGTTTGAAACACATTCGCATTTGGGGTGCTCCAACACGTGTTAAAGGCCGATACCGATAAGTTAAAACCGCGTATGGAAATTTATCTATTTGTGGGATATCCTAGAGGAATGAAAGGTGGTTTATTTTATAATTCAAAAGATCAAAAGGTAATCATTAGCACGAATGCCAGATTATTTTAAGAGGATTATGTTATGAACCACAAACATATGAGTAAAATTGTTCTAGAGGAAGTATGAGGGGAAACACAAAATTTAATACCAATCGTACAAGAGGATATACCACAAGACACTGCACCACGTGTCACATCTGTTACACAATTGTCTATGGAGCCTCATAGTAGTGGGAGGGTTGTGAGACAACCAGATAGATTTATGTTTTTGGGAGAGTCATCAGACTTGGTCCCTGGTGAACATGAAATTGACCAATGGAATTACGACGAAGCACTGCAAGATAAGGATGCTCAATCTTTGCAAAAGGTAATGAAATATGAAATAGAATCCATGTATTCTAATCAAGTTTGGGAGCTTGTAGAACCACCCAATGGTGTAAAAGCCATTGGATGCATGTGGGTCTATAAAAGAAAAAGATGATCTGACAGTAAAGTTGAAACCTTTAAGCAAGGCTTGTTGCGAAAGGGTATTCTCAGAAAGAAATGATCGATTATGAGGAAACATTTTCGCCTGTGGCCATGCTTAAGTCGATCTGAATTCTTTTGTCTGTTGCTGCTCATATGGATTATGAGATATGGAAAATGGATGTCAAGACAGCTTTCCTGAATGGAAGTCTTGAGGAAAACATCTATATGAAGCCACTAGAGGGATTCTTTGCAACAGGCAAAGAGCATCTTGTGTGTAAGCTCAATAGGTCCATTTATGTATTGAAACATGCTTCAAGATCATGGAACATCCATTTTGATGAAGTAATCCAGTCATGGATTTATTCAATTTCCGGATGAATCTTGTGTATACAAGAAGAATGACGGAAACTTAGTGATATTTCTTGTACTTTACATGGATGATATCTTACTCATTGCAAACAATGTAAAGGTATTGTCGGGCGTAAGGGTATGGTTATCCAAGCAGTTTGAGATGAAGGACTTAGGAGAAGCCGGACACATTCTAGGGATCAAAGTAATAAGGGATCGCAAGAAAACAATGTTGTGCTTCTCCCAAGCTTCATATATTGATACTATTGATGAGAGTGAAAATAAGCGTGTTTTAATGTCCAATTTTACACCTTTTTGATGGAAATTATTGTTATCTATTAGCACAAATGTACTATATTTGATATATGTGAGAAAAAGGTGCTTTTAAGATGTTTTATTGTGTTTTAGGTGGAAAAAGGATCAAAAGTACAAAGTTGGAGAAAAGGTGTAACTTGTGCAAGATTGCTGAAAAACGTATGTCCAACTTGTGTAATTTTTCTGTATTTTTGTGGAGCACAAAAATAGAAGAGAGATATATGGTTGGAAAGTTATAGAAGAGAGGATCGTTTTGGCATAAGAAACACCTAAATCAGAGTCCAAACGAGAAAGTTATGATCAAAATGGTGACGTCGCGCAAGCTATTCCTCTTCAGCAGGACTGTGTCATTTTGTATGACTTGTTACACCTTCAAATGTTGGATTTCTTGTGTGTTCTTTATATGGATAGAAATCCAAGGAAGAGAGGATCGCATGAGCATAAGAATCTTTCAAATAAGAGTTTAGATGTGGAAGTTATACGCGAAACGGTGGGACGACGCACTAACTCTTGACCTGCCGCTTGTCCAAGGTTGACCTCATCGACCAGAACTATTCTGGTTGAGCGAGGAGACGCAATCCAATTTTTGGTAATTTCGTACCTCCAGTGTGTGTATGTTCATATTTTCCACAAAAAAGCCCATCCAAGATCCATTAGGAGAGTCTAAAAGTATAAAAGGGAATGCTGATCACACCAAGGAAGTACCGCAACACAATCATCCTACACCCCACAAGGGGGAATCACCCAAAATCCCATGATTGTTTTTCGTAACATTATGAGCTAGAACTATTTTGGTACATCTAGGGTTTTGAAGGTTTTATGAATTAATTAAATTTTCGTGTGTATACTCCGAACAACTCTACTTGTGGATTTATTTTATATATAATTATGCATTTTTAATTCATATTCACGGTTGTTTGTGCATCTTCAACTGTTATATACAGTCTGAATATATATCTTGGTTGTTGATTGAGCGCGTTCACTACTGAACAAGATTCCATGTTATGATTCTAAGTGAGGGGACTTCGAAGCTTCATTAGAAATGTCATATATGAATGTTTATTAATTGAATTGAATTCAAGTTAATAAGCATAATAAAGAGGTTAATTTTATAGTACCTATAAAGGGAGATCATATCGGGTTAGAGTACCAATCCTATGGGGAAATAATTGATACTGATAGTAACTAGAAAGGGGGTGAAATTATATCTCTTGCTCTAAGTTTATTTACACGTGTTACATGCATATTTATTATGTATATAGAGTAGATTTTCATGGCTTAGTGATGTGTCCATATTTCACGAGGCAGAGTCGGACATTGATACACGAAAAGAAAATTAATGAGTGAAACCGGATTACCTTAGGGCTTCTTATTCACTTACTTGATTCACTTTCGTATTCTTCCAGTGTTATTTATTTTATTTGTTATTTTAATTTATCTTTTAGTTTTTGATAATCAAACCTCAAACTTAATTGGCTTTCGTCTTAATTAATTTAGTAAATAATTAAATTGATAATACCCCGTCGTTTGGGTTCGATATTTAATTTGGTCGCTTGCTTAAGCTGCAACTGATATCCTTAATACCTGGGGATTAATTTTGTTGCAAAGAAAACACACATCATGTTTTTAGCGCCGTTTCTGGGAACAATTGTTATTATTGATTTTATTATTTCTAGTTTGATTAAAACTTTTATTTGTGATTATTTATTTCAATCTAACGTTGAATTTTTCTAAGGTACTAGACACTAGGAAAAGGATAAGATGGAAAGGAAAAAATAACACGCTGAGCTAGACATGGCCGGAGCAAGACATAATCCGGATAATATTTCCTTATGTGAAATTTTCAAGTACAATGGAATTGGCAACACGGGGTTATAGGAGTAAGGGGGAAATATGATGATTTTAAGATACATCCCGCTCTTATCAGCATGGTGGAGAAGAACCCTTTCTCTGGAGGTTTCTTTGAAGATCTATATCAGCATCTCAGAAGATTTCTTGGTTATGCAAACACTCAAAAGGGTGCTGGAGCTAATGATAATGCTAGGCGGATTGCTCTATTCAAGTTCTCTTTGATTGATAGGGCAGAAGCTTGGTATGAGCTCTTGATGCCAGAGATTGCAATACATGAGACCAATTGCAGTAGAAGTTCTTGGAGAGATACATGCCACACTCTAAGGTGTTTAGAATGAAGCAAGACATTACCCAATTTGTTATGAATTAGGGTGAGAAATTTTATGAGGCATGGGACAGGTTTAAAGACATGCTCAGGCGGTGCCCACAGCATGGGATGTCTAAGGCTCAATACATAAGTATCTTCTACTATGGATTGGATTGTGAGTCGTGTATTCTTATTGATGCATTATCAAGAGTAGCGCTGTTATCTAAAATAACAATTAAAGCAGAAAAGTTATTTGAAAATATCTCTATGAATTAACGTGACTGTTACAGAGAGCGTTATAGGAACTTATGTAGTGGGTAAGGTGGCTTAGGTTGAATATCAAGTGGTGAAGCCGAATAGGGATGATGAGATCGTATCTAGTTTAGCTAACATCAACAAGCTACTAGAGTCCCAGCAGAAGCAGATTATAGAGTTGACACAAGTAGGGCCTAGTATGCGGCAGCAAGAAGTGAAGAGTGTTGAAGATACCTTCACTCAATACATGGCAAGGAATGATGCAAGGTTTGACCACACCGAAGCGAGTATGAATGCTAATCATAAAGATTTATCTAAGCAAATGAGGGACCTTACCTTGATAAAGAGTCAGATGACCACAAGTATGAATCATCTAAAGCAAACGTTAGAAAAAGGAATGTTCCGTTTCAAGGCATAACGAACCCAAAATTATGCAATGCTATCACATTGAGGTCAGGAACACAGTACGAAGGTCCAATGATGCTAGTGGGCGAAAATGGAGATTGAGTGTCCCTGCTCGACCACCGCTCGACCAAACCCCTTGGTCGAGCGACGGTCGATCAACTCTCTATAGAGCTCAAAAATCATGTTCAGTTTACAGGGACCTCGCTCAACAGAAAAGAGTCGCTCGACCAGACCATTCTGGTCGAGCTGAGGTCGAGCGTCCACTTGAAGAACTTAACAGTCATCTTCCTACTACAGCGACCTTGCTCGACCAGACCATTCTGGTTGAGCTACGATCGAGCAACCTCATCCGACTCCCGTTTCTACACAGAATGCTATACCTGATGTTCAAAGCACTCTAGTACCATCACATGAGCAGAATACTGAGCTTATAGTTGAGAATAAGTGGAAAAGAGTGAAGAGATTGAAAGCAATGAAGATGCCCATGGAGACTCAATCATGCAAGAGCATATATGTGATTTCCAAGGATCATATTATTGTGACCAAGAAAGGTAAGGTGCTGAGTGTAGACAAGACGAAGGAAAGAAAGTACTTGAAGGTGAGGATGCGAGAAGACCGTCATCTGATCCAGTAGTTCAAAAAAGCAGTATTCCATCGTGACTCTCCGATGTTAAACATGAGCGCCTGTTGGGGGCTTGTCCCTTCCATTTTTATTGCTTTTGTATTTCTTTGTGTGAGTGAGGAATTATTATATTTGAGGTGCTCATGCTTCGGCAATTATATCTCCGTTCAAACTTAATTTTGACTTACATTTTTACTAAGTTTTGGGGGGTGTGATGTACTTACCTAATCTTACGAGCGTCGAGGGTATAATTTTTCCTTTCGTTAGTTGTTTGTTTGTTAGGGAGTTGATTTTTTGCGGCATATTAATATTTTAACCAGTATTAGTATGTCGATTTTTTTGCAAATTACCTAATGTTTTGTGTGTTGTTTTTGTGTGTTTCCTAGTGTTGGTGGTCTAGTTTTCATTTTTCATCTTTTCAATTTTTCTGGTATTTCCTATTTTATTATTGATGAATCATGTGATGATGAGTGTGTTTGAGTTTGATGATAGAAAAAGGTAAAAGAGTGGCAAGACGAGTTCTACATTGAGGCTTGACCTGAGCGAGTTGAATAACTTGAGGAGCTTGTCCATACGTTGAAGAAAAATCAGGTTTCCTCGTTTTCTTATTCTAATTTTTATGTGTATGCTTTTAATTCATTGGAGTGGATTGATTGAGTTTATGGTTGTGATCCATATGAGCTTATATTTTTAAATTGTGCTGTAAATTCATATGCTTTTGAAATTGATGAAGGAAATGTACTTAAATTATATTGTAGTACGATGTTTTATGTGTACTTGTGAGATATTACTTACTATGAAAAGTGCTCTATTACTTGTTAAAAATCTATGTGAGATTTTGAGCCTCATTGATCATTGATAAGCGTTTTCTTTGCATGCTAAATTAATCCCCAAGTATTAAGGATATTAATTGCAGTTTAAGCAAGCGACCAAGTTAATATCAAACCCAAAGGACGGCGTATTATCAATTTAATTATTATCTAAATTAATTAAGACGATTATGGCAATATAGTTTGAGGTTTAGAATTATTAATCTACTAAACAATTAATTGAAATAACAAATAAAATAAAAGCACTTAGAAGAATTCAAAAGTGACTTAAGAGATAGAATAGGTAGCCCTAGAGTAATCCAGTTTCACTCATTAATTTCCCTTTCTTGTGTTGAAGTCCAACTCTACCTTGTGGAATATGGACGGATCACTAAACCATGCATATCTACTCTATAGACACAAACATGCATGTAACACGTGTAAATAACCTCGGAGCAAGAGATATAATTCCATCCACCTTTCTAGGTACTATCAGTATCAATTATTTCCCTGGCCAATTGGTGCTCTAACCCGATATGATCTCCCTTTACAGGAACTATAAAATTATCCTCTTTATCCTACTTAATAGCCCGATTCAATTCAATTAATAAGTATTCATATATGATAGTTCTAATGAAGCTTCAGAGTTCCCTCACTTAGAATCATAACATGGAATCATGCTCATCAGTGAACGCACTCAATCAATAACCAAGATATGTATGCAGACTCTACATAACAATTAATGATGCACAAAATGACTGTGAGTATGAATTAAAAAGGCACAATCGTATATAAAATAAATCCACAAGTAGTGTTGTACGGAGTTACACAAGAAAGTTCAATTAATTGGTAAAAACCTTCACAACCCTAGTTCTACCAAAAAGGTTCTAGCCCATGATATTACGAAGAACAATCATGGGTGTCGGATAGATCTTACCCGGATGTCCGAAAAATACAAGATAAATTAGAAATGAATAAAACCCTAGATGTGGGCATCGTCGCGTCCTTCTCCGTCTTGAATCCTCCTATTGGTTCTCCTCTTGATTCCACAGACGAATCTTCAAAATGATGGATGGATGGAGGAAAGGATGTGGATGATGGTTGGGGGGTGATCCCCCCTTGTGGGGTGTAGTATTGTTGTTCCCTCTCTCCAATTCAATCTCTTCTCTTCAATTGTCCCTTCTTGGTGTGATCTACATCCCCTTTTATACTTGTAAGTTCTCCTTATGGACCTAGGATGGACTTTTTAAGCAAACACACTCACTGAAGGTGTAAAAATATGAATTTGGTAAGTTTCCGGACATCAATTCGACCAAACAAGTTGGTCGAACTCTTCCCTATAGGTCGAATCCCAGGTCGAATCCGTCTGTAACTTGGCCTCTGATTCCTGATTCCACCAGAGTGTTGGTCGAACCGAATACTTCCTGGTCGAACCGGCACTGCTTCTCTTTAGGCTTTTAGTTCGACCAAGTGGTTTGATCGAACTCCCTTGTCGTGGTCGAATGGCACTTTTCCGCTTGCTGGTCGAACTCTCTCCTTCTTGGTCGAATTCGACCCCTGCGTGGTCGAATCGCACACCTGTTTCTTTCTCTTTTCGAATCCGATCACTTCCAACTAATTTCCATCAAAAAGCCTTGTAGACACCTGATTCGTGACTTTCCACTATGTATACCGATTCACATCGAATTACAACCATTTATTACACCATAAACACATGAATCCAGGCTCAAAACTAGTGAATTTACACACTCATCAATCCCCTAAACTTACCGATTACTCGTCCCGAGGCAACAAAATAAAAATAAAGAGAAAGAGAGTATGAAAATTAGCAGGGAAATAAGGATTATGACCAATACCCCATTCAAAATACAATTGTCCTTAACTTAGGTCATGCAACTCTCATTACATGTAATAATCAATTCATAGCATACAAGTTAAGACAATCACCACCAATTCAAATGCTCCATCCATATGTTCTCACGGGAAGTATATATCACTCGCACTCAAGTATAAAAGATGTACACTTATAGGATAAGATGTTTACGCTCAAATTCAATTCAAGTGCATGCGTAACCATAAGCTTGCCAAATATCTCAAACTTTCCACCACTATTAGTATGATTCGACAATGAGATCAAAAAGGACTTTTCTTTTGGATGTAATGTTGGCTCTTTAGTTAAGGTAGGAAACATATGGATTAAGTGACTCAATTAGTAGAGAATTAAAACCGGAGATCTTTTGTACTGCAGATTTTTACACTTCAAAGCTATCCAGCTTCATGCTTTTCTAATTTTCTTTTCTCTCATTTCCTTCAAGCTCAAAATACTTTTTCTTTCCTTTTTTTTTCTTGAGGTAACAGTTTCGGGCACTATCTCTAACATCTCGGGCTACTAGTTTCGTGCACTACCCCTAAGCAACTTATTTTTAAGCTCATAATCACTTGTACAGCTCCAAATATTTTATTCCTTCCAAACTTCATCAAAATCAACTTCACAAGCTTTGACAACATTTAATTCTCCACTAAATATAGGAATTTAAGGCTCAAATAAGATATCAAAATGGCTATCTTCGTAGGTTGCCAAAGAAATAAGGCTTTTAGGCTCAACGGGGCTAACTACGGATAAACATCATTTGGTAAGAAATTATTTGGCTAAGTGACTCATAAATTCAAGGATGGCCTTAGATCATTTCTCATCATCTAACACACATGTAGTTTCAAGTAATACATGAGGCAAGTTCTAGAATACACGCACAAGAATGGTACTTACCAGAAAAAAATATCATGTGATTATGTAACATGATCAACGAGGCTCAAAATCTCACATGGATTTTTTAACAAGTAACAGAGCACCTTACATGATAAACAATATCCCATAAGTACACATAGAACTTCATATCACAATATAACTCAAGTACACTTCCTTCATCAATTTCAAGAGCATATGAATTTCGGCACAATTTAAAAATAAGCTCATATGTATCACCAAAATCAAGATCTCAATCCTTTCACTCCTACTAATAAAAAGAACACATAAAATTAGAATAAGGAAACGAGGGCACCTGATTTTTCTTCAACGTATGCACGAGCTCCCCTAGTAGTTCAACTCAATCAGGTCAAAGTCTCAGTTTATCTGTTTCTATCATCAAAGCTCAAACATACTCATCATCACATTATTCATCAATAATAAAATAGGAGAACTATAAGAACGACTCAATTGACTATCTAATCGACTCCACACACAGAAACACCACAGAACACTAGGCAAATTGCAAAAAATTGACACATCAATACCGATTAAAGTTTCAACATACCGCAAAACATTACAAAGAAAAGATTATACTCTTGGTGCTTTAATGAGGTAATAACATCACACCCCCCAAACTTAGTAAAAACGTAAGTTGAAACTAAGTTTGCAAAGAGACGTAATTGCTGATTAGTAAGCACCTTAAATATAAAATTTTTTTACTCACACAAAATAAATAAAGCAATAAAACAAAAGGGCAAGCCCCCAACAGACGCTCATGTTTAACGTCGGAGAGTCACAACGGATTACCGTTTTTACTACTGGATCAGATGATGGTCTTCTCGCATCCTCACCTTCAAGTACTTTCTTTCCCTCTTCTTGTCTAAACTCAACACCTCACCTTTCTTGGTAACAAATATATGATCCTCAGAATTTCCTTCCTCCCATGACTATCTAGACACCTCCTTATCAATCTTCCACTTAAATTCAGAATCATCTGTCTTAGAAAAATTAAGATTAAATAAGTTAGAAATCACATCTATGCTCTTGCATGATTGAGTTTCCATGGGCATCTTAATTGCTTGATCAAAAGAGAAAACAACATCTTCATTATCCATCTGTACTCTAAGCTTCTCGGCTCTCAACCTCTTTGCTCTTTCCCATTTATCCTCTATTATAAACTCAATTTTCTGTTCTTTGGATGGTATGGGAGTAGCATTAATATCATGTGGAGCATTCAACATAGAAAACAGCACCGAACCGGAGAGTTCGACCTGGGTAGGTGGTCGAACTCGGTGAATAGTGGTCGAATTAAATACCTGAAAGTTCATTCTCCCCCTTACAGGCCTGTTCGACCAGGGTTTGACCAAGTGTGCTGGTCGAATCGGGCTTCAGACGAAACATAGCGGTCTGGACAGTGGCGTTCGACCTCAGTTCGACCAGAGGCTTTGGTTGAACCAGAGTGATTGAGGTAGAATCAGGCATCAGACAAAACAGAGCGTCCTGAACAGTGGCATTCAATCTGAGTTCGACCAGAGCTTCTGGTCGAATCGACCTATTTTTGGTCGAACTGACCCTCTGCTTCTTCCGGATGTTGCCCAGGTGCCTAGTTCGACCTCCCCTGCCTAATTCGACCACCTGTGTTGGTCGAATCGTGGTCGAACTGGGCTTATTTCACTTCAGATTTCAATTCTGGCTTCATCTATACCTCGTACTGCGTTCCAGACCTCAACGTGATGGCTTTATTCTCCAATTTTTGTGTCAGTTAATTCACATTCGCGGTCATCTGCCCCATAATACAAGTTAGGTCCTTAACTGCTTAGATAAATCTGCATGATCAATATTCATTCTCGCTTCGATGCAGTCAACCCTTGCATCATTCTCAGCCATGTATCGATTGAAGGTATCTTCAACACTCCTCACTTCGTGCTGCTTCATAGTAGGCCCCCTTAGTGTCTACTCTGTAATCTGCTTTTGCTGGGACTCTAGTAGCTTGTTGATGTTAGATAAACTAGAGGCGATCTCATCATCCCTATTCGGCTTCACTTGATGTTCAACCTGCGCTACCTTTTCAAGTACATATGATCCTCTATCTCTCTCCATCGACCAGTCACGTGAATTCATATGGATGTTTTCAAATAAATTTTCTGCTTCAAGTGCTGTGTTAGATAACAATGCTCCTCCTGATGATGCATCAATAAAAACACGCGACTCACAAACCAATCCATAGTAGAAGATACTTATGTATTGAGCATTAGACATTCCATGCTGTGGGCACCTTCTTAGCATGTCTTTAAACCTATCTCACGCCTCATTAAATTTCTCACCCTGATTCATAACAAATTGGGTGATCTCTTGCCTCATTCTTAAGATCCTTGAGGGTGGCATGTATCTCACCAAGAACTTCTGCTGCAGTTGGTCCCATGTAGTACAGTCCGTGGCATCAAGAGTCTCAAACCAAGCTTCTACTCCATCAATCAAAGAAAACTTGAATAGGGCAATTCTTCTAGCATTATCATTAGCTTCAGTACCTTTCTGAGTGTTTGCAAAACCAAGAAATCTTTGGACATGCTGATATGGATCTTCAAAGCAACCTCCAGAAAAGGGATTCTTTTCTATCATGTTAATAAGAGCGGGATGTATCTCAAAATCATCATCTTTCCCCTTGCTCCTATCAACCCCGTGTTGCCAATCCCATAGTTTGTGAAAATCACGGATTGCAACATTATCCAGATTCTGCTTTGTTCTGGCCATGTTTAACACAGTGTGTTATTCCTTTCTTTCCTTCCTATCATTTTCCTAACGCACATGTACCTCAGAAAAATTCAAGTTAGATAGAATTAAATAATCACAAATAAAAGTTTTAATCAACTAGAAATAATAAACTAATAATAACAGCCGTCCCCGGCAACGGCACCAAGAACTTGATGAGTGTTTTCTTTGCACGTAAAATTAATCCCCAAGTATTAAGGATATCAATTGCAGCTTAAGCAAGCGACCAAGTGAATATTGAACCCACGACATATTATCAATTTAATTATTATCTAAATTAATTAAGATGAGTATGGCAATATAGTTTGAGGTTTAGAATTATTAATCTACTAAACAATTAATTTAAATAACAAATAAAATAAAAGCACTTAGAAGAATTTGAAAGTGACTCAAGAGATTGAATAGAAAGCCCTAGAGTAATCCAGTTTCACTCATTAGTTTCCCTTTCGTGTGTTGATGTCCGACTCTGCCTTGTGGAATATGGACGCATCACTAAACCATGCATATCTACTCTATAGACATAAGTAACATGCGTGTAACATGTGTGAATAACCTCAGAGCAAGAGATATAATTTCATCTCCCTTTCTAGGTACTATCAGTATCAATTATTTTCTTGGCCAATTGGTACTCTAACATGATATGATCTCCCTTTACAGGTACTATAAAATTATCCTCTTTATGCTACTTAATAACCCGAATTCAATTCAATTAATAAGTATTCATATATGATAGTTCTAATGAAGTTTCAGAGTCCCCTCACTTAGAATCATAACATGGAATCCTGCTCAGCAGTAAACGCACTCAATCAATAACCAAGATATGTATTCAGACTCTACATATCAATTAATGATGCACAAAACAACGGTGAGTATGAATTAAAAAGGCACAATCATATATAAAATAAATCCACAAGTACTGTTGTATGAAGTTTACACACAAAAGTTCAATTAATTGGTAAAAACCTTCACAACCCTAGTTCTACCAAAAAGGCTCTAGCCCATGATATTACGAAGAACAATCATGGGTGTTGGATAGATCTTACTCGGATGTCCGAAAAATACAAGATAAATTAGAAAATGAATAAAACCCTAGATGTGGGCGTCGTCATGTCCTTCTCCGTCTTGAATCCACCTCTTGGTTCTCCTCTTAATTCCACAGACGAATATTCAAAGTGATGGATGGATAGAGAAAAGGATGTGGAAGATGGTTGGGGGGTGATCTCCCCTTGTGGGGTGTAGTATTGTTGTGGCCTCTCTCCAATTCAATCTCTTCTCTTCAATTTTCCCTTCTTGGTATGACCTATATACCTTTTTATACTTGTAAGCTCTCCTTATGGACCTAGAATGGGCTTTTTGAGCGAACACATGCACTGAAGTTGTACGAATTTGGTAAGTTTCCGGACATCAATTCGACCAAACAAGTTGGTCGAACTCTTCCCCGCAAGTCAAATCCGTTTGTAACTTGGCCTCTAATTCTGGATTTGACCAGAGTGTTGGTCGAACCGAATACTTCTTAGTTGAACTGGCACTGCTTCTGTTTAGGCTTTTAGTTCGACCACGGTTCGACTAAGTTGTTTGATCGAATTCCTTTGTCGTGGTCGAACAATATTTTTCCGCTCTCAGTTCGACCAGAAGTACTGGTTGAACTCTCTTCTTCTTGGTCGAATCCGACCTCTGCGTGGTCGAATCGCACACCTATTTCTTCCTTTTTCTGGATCCGATCACTTCCAACTCATTTCCATCGAAAATCAGCTCAAATAACCTTGTAGACACCTGATTCGTGTCTTTCCACTATGTATACCGATTCACATTGAATTACAACCATTTATTACACTATAAACACACGAATTCGGGCTCGAAACTAGTGAATTTACACACTCATCAATCATGTTACATAATCACATGATATTTCTTTTCTGGTGAGTATCGTTCTTGTGTGTGTATTCTAGAACTTGTCTCTTGTCTTACTTGAAACTACATGTGTGTTAGATCATGGGGATGATTTTAGGCCATCCTTGAATTCATGAGTCACTTAGCCAAATAATTCCCTACCAAATGTTTATTCGTAGTTAGCCCCTTTGAGCATAAAAACCTCATTCTTTGGCAGCCTACGAGAAATAACCACTTTTCCTTCTGAATTTTTTTGAGCCTTGATTCTATCATAATGAGAATTAATGGCTTTTCAAAGTGTGTTGATAGAGTATTATAACAGATTGGGAAGGAATGAAATTGGTGCTGAAACAATGATTGAGCTTGAAAATGCATCTAAGGAGAATCGTGGAGTAATGCTTAAATCTAGTACTCCATTGAATCAAACACCCTAGGGTAGTGCTTAAATCTAGTACCCTATGTAGGATGCGAGAGGTAGTGCCCAAAACTAGTACCTCAAGAAAAAAATAAAAAAAAGAATGAAAAAAGAAAGAAGAATGAAAAAAAATAGTTGTGCTTGAAAAAAATGAAAGAGTAGGGTGGATGTTGTTCTTAATTGAAGTCGAGTAAGAATAATGAAAGATCATGATGGATCGCGACTTGATTGATCCGAGTTTTGAGTTACTTATGCATATATTTCCTACATTAACCAAAAAGCCAACATTAAATCCAAAAGAAAGTCCTTTTTGATTCCATTGTCAAATTATACTTTACGTGGTGGAGAGTTTGAGACATTTGGCAATCTTATGGTTACGCATGCACTTGAATTGAATCTGAGCCTAAATACGTTAACCCATAAATGTACATCTTTTAAACTTAAGCGCGAGTAATATATACTTCCCCTGAGAACATGTCAATGGAGCATTTGAATTGGTTGTGGTAGTCTTATCTTGAATGCTATGAACTGATTATTATTTCATTTAATGAGTTGCATGACCTAAGTTGAGGACAATTGTATTTTGAATGGGGGTATTGGTCATAGTCCTTGTTTCCCTGCTAATTTTTTACTTTCTTCCTCATTATTTTTATTTTGTTGCATCGGGACCAACAACGTGTAAGTTTGGGGGATTTTTGAGACTGAAAATATGCGTGTTTTAATATCCAATTTAACACTTTTTTTATGAGAATTATTGTTATATATTAGCACAAATGTATTATATTTGATATATGTGAGAAAAAGGTATGTTTGAGGTGTTTTATTGTGTTTTAGGTGGAAAAAGGATCAAAAGTGCAAAGTTGGAGAAAAGGAGTAACTTGTGCAAGAAGGCTGAAAAACGTATGTCAAACTTGTGTAATTTTTCTGTGTTCATGTGGAGCTGAAAATTGAAATTGTGATATATGGTTAAAGCCACAGAAGACAGAATCATTTTGGCATAAGAAACGCTTTAATTGGAGTCCAAACGAGAAAGTTATGATCAAAATGGTGACGTCGTGCAAACCATTCCTGTTCAGCATGACTGTGTAATTTTGCATGACTTGTTACACATAAAAATGTTGTACTTCTTGTGTGTTCTTTATATAGATAGAAATCCAAGGAAGAGAGAATCACATGAGTGCAAGAATCATACAAATTGGAGTTTAGATGTGGAAGTTATGCGTGAAACGGTGAAACGGCGCACTGCTGCTCAATAAAGGTTGACCTAGCTCGACCAAAACTGTTCAGGTCGAGCGGGGACACGCAATCCTATTTTTTATAATTCCGTACCTCCAGTGCATGGATGCTCGTATTCTCCAAAAAAAAGCCCATCCAAGGTCCATTAGGAGAGTCTAAAAGTATAAAAAGGGATGCAGATCACACTAAGAAAATACCGCAACACAATCATCCTACACCCCACAAGGGGGGGTCACCCCCAAACCATCATCCACATCCTTTCCTCCATCCATCCATCATTGTGAAGATTCGTCTGTGAAATTAAGAGGAGAACCAAGAGGAGGATTCAAGACGGAGAAGGATGCGACGACTCTCGCATCTTGGGTTTTATTAGTTTTCTAATTTATCTTGTATTTTCTAGACATATAAGTAAGATGTATCTAACCCCATGATTATTTTTCGTAACGTCATGGGCTAGAACCGTATTGGTAGATTTAGGATTTTGAAGGTTTTTATGAATTAATTGAATTTTCATATGTATACTCCATACAACTCTACTTTTTGATTTATTTTATATACGATTATGTATTTTTAATTCATATTCACTTTCGTTTGTGCATCTTCAACTGTTATATAAAGTCTGAACATATATCTTGGTTATTGATTAAGCGCGTTCACTGCTGAACAGGATTCCATATTATGATTTTAAGTGAGGGGACTACGAAGCTTCATTAGAACTGTCATATATGAATGTTTATTAATTGAATTGAATTTGGATTAATAAGCAGGGTAAAGAGGTTAATTTTATAGTACCTATAAAGGAAGATCATATCGGGTTAGAGTACCAATCCTATGTGGAAATTATTGATACTGATATATAGTACCTAGAAAGGGGGTGAATTTATATCTCATAATCCAATGTTATTTACACGTGTTATATGCATATTTACTTGTATCTATAGAGTAGATTTGCATGGCTTAGTGATGCGTCCATATTCCATAGGGTAGAGTCAGACATTGATACATGAAAGAGAAATTAATGAGTGAAATCGAATTACCTTAGGCCTACCTATTCTCCTACTTGATTCACTTTCGTAATTTTCCAGTGTTATTTATTTTATTTGTTATTTTAATTAATTGTTTAGTTGTTGATAATCAAACCTCAAACTTAATTGCCTTTAGGTTTAATTAAATTAGTTAATAATTAAATTGATAATACGCCGTTCTTTGGGTTCGATATTTAACTTGGTCGCTTTCTTAAGCTGCAACTGATATCCTTAATACTTGAGGATTAATTTTGAGTGCAAAGAAAACGCGCATCAACTATCCTTACTCGTTTTAATATGCAAGACTCTAAGAAACGTTTTCCACCTTTTAGACATGGAGTGCCTCTATCTAATAAAATGTGTCCTAAGACACAAAAGGAAATAGAGGATATGAAGGCGGTTCCTTATGCTTCGGCAGTAGGAAGCCTCATGTATGCAATGCTATGTAAGAGGCCAGAAATTTATTTTGCCGTGGGCATGGTCAGTAGATATCAAAGTCACCTAGGACAAGGGCATTGGACTGCGGTAAAACATATTTTAAAGTACCTGTGAAGGACTAGGGATTATATGTTGCCATTTGATTAGCCATAACTTGTAGTCGGGTTGACCAATTCAAGAATTTATCGGACCACAGGGAGGTCGATGCTAGAGCTTAAGCGAGATCACATTTATCGCAATTTTATAGAAACTAAACATCAATGATTGGTTTTCGAAACACAAGTAAATAACAATTACTAAAGCAAGTAATGGTAGCAAATAAAATAATAAAAGATGAGTGGTTTTCCAAATTGAGTAGAAGTGAGATTAACAACTCTAATGAAGTGGTAATTCAAGGATTCATGCATTAAACTCATATGTTTCAAGGGTAAAGATTAAGGGCCAACACATATATCACCTACAGTTCCTCTTGAAATGCATAGGATGTAGATCATTTTCACAATATCAAAAAGCTTAAAGGTTAGTTCTCAATTAAACAATTCCAATTAGGTACTAAGTTCAATTAAAGAGTCCATTCACATAATTAATTGACTTCTCAAATTAATTAATCACATGATCTATCAATGGGTTCTAAATCCTAAAGGATTTCTCAATCTCTTTACAATTTATAATGAACATGAGGTGTTTGATGAAATGATTCACTTAACTATCCTAAGCATATAATTGATCTCTCAATCTAATCATATATTTAGAACAATCAAACACACAAAACATCATAGATCTCAAGATATTAAGCATCAATGATAGAAAATCAAATATCCCAATCAACATATGAATTTAATTATTTAGATCCACAAATTATCCAACAACTTTCATGTTGCTAATCTCACAAGGGAGATTAGCTACAATCTTCATAAGATCCTTAACATAGACATTAGAAACCTTACAAATCATGGTAAACTATAGGATTAACATAAAATTGGAATTAAAACTCCCATGGATTTGATCCAATTGAATCTCATTTCTTCCTTTGGTGATCACCCACTCTTCCTTGCTTCTTTACTTGATTTGGATAGAGACTTTATGGTGCGATGATGATGGAGTGATTAGATGGATGAATTTTATGAAGGATATGGTGTAAAATGAAGGAATTGGTATGTGAGGTGTGTGAGCAGTTAAATTTCGAACTCTCTCTCATTTAAAATGTTGAATGAATTGATATATATCCCCCTAGAAGACCTTCTAGAAGATGTTTAAAAAAAATCTTGTTCTGGCACCGACACGACTCGTGTGATGCAGTACGAGTCGAGTCGTGTCAGGGTTTATCGGTCAACCTTTACTCAGATGGCGCACGAGTCATGTGCTGATGCACGACCAATGGGTGGCCGTGTTAGATGAATTGATGTCCTTGCACGGCTTTCCCTTACAGGCTCGTGTTGGCTACACGACTCGTGCACCTGACACGGGCAGCCGTGTTGCTGTTACCTTATTTCTTCTTCTTCTTCGTTTCATCTTCCGTCTCTATTTTTGCTCCTTTTTCACATGTTTTACATATGATTAAGTTCATTCATTCTCAATTCCATTAAAACACATAACTCCAACAAAAAGCACATGAATACAGATAAAAATACACGAAAACATACGTAAAAAGATATTAAAATCTAGGTGAAAATATCACTCATCACTACCTGTGGGTTATACTGTTTCGGATTTTCAGTTAGATAGGGATGGCAGTAAATCCACCTCGGGTTATGTGTTTACTCTTGGACGAGGAGCCATAATATGGAGGACTGTCAAGCAGAAATACGTTGCAGACTCCACCATGGAAGCTGAATATGTAGCAGCCTCTGAGGCAGCTAAGGAAGTAGTATGGCATAAGAACTTCTTAATGGACTTGGATATGATTTCTGGTTTGCCCAAAGCAATCACAATTTATTATGATAACAATGGTGCAGTAGCAAACTCGAAGGAACCACGAGCCCATAAGGCGAGTAAACACATTGAGCGCAAGTACCACCTGATACGAGACATCGTTAAAAGAAGGGAAGTTAAAGTCACTAAGATTACATTAAAGATAACCTAGTTGATCCTTATACTAAGGGACTTCCAGCGAAAGCGTTCGATGGTCATGTAGAAGGAATGGGGATTAGATGTGTGTCCGTAGATACGACAGCATAGTCTTTTAGTATAAGTGAAAAATTATTGGATTGTATATTAAAAGTCTTGCTTTTTGTATGAATAATATTTTAACAATTTATTTGAAATGAGAATCACATAATCAGATTTTTTGCATATTATAATTTACTTACTCCCTCCATCCGCTTTCAAGGGTATCATTTTTCCATTTGGGTGTCAGCCCCCAAAGGTCTCATTTCCTTTCTTATACATATGGGATCCACACATACCCACTAATACAACTAAAAATAGACCCACACCTCCATTAATACAACCACTCACTATACATTAAATAATAATACTCCTTAATCCACGTTCAAAAAGCAAATGACACCCTTAAAGGCGGACGGAGGGAGTATAAAATTATTGTAAAAGTCCACTTACTTTATACTGTAGATAATATGGTGTGCAATGTCGCACAGAAGATCATATTGTCGGCTCATTATAAAGTATAAAAAGATGCTCACAATCGAGATAGACGGGGACAATCTATCAGGATGGTTGTAGTGTGAATTGGTATTAGATTGTCTTGACTATAAAATCACATTAGTGCACTTTGTGTGTATTGAGAAGGAACGCTTGAGATCGTTCGACTTTTACTGACTATATAGGAGAACTAGATCTCAGTTATTATGGATGTTCGTGATCTTAATCCCTATACAATAATCTCAACACGTAAGTCAGTATTTGCTTCTTTGATTCATCAATGGGTGAGATTTATTAAATCAATAGTCTTGGTGAGTTGGGAAGTATTTTTGTCTCTATGGTGTGCTATTGATTATAGAAGGAATCTGTGTCCTATTAAATAGACTGATGATGTCCCCTTGAGGAACTCATAAAGATTATCATGTAAACCCTGCAGGTGGATTTATTTTGGCATGATAACAAGGTTGAGTAGTACTACTCTCGGATGAGATATTAATTAATGGAGTTGTCAGTAACTTAATTAATTAAAGAATATTGTATATCTTAACATGGGAAGACTAACGAGCTCATAATAAGAAGGAGCCCATAACGTAATATGAGATTAGAGTGGCAGTGCAGTAACAATACTTTAGAAAGAGCCAAATGGGAGGCCTAACTCTAATTTCTCCTCCCGGTTCCTGTTGTAGTCCATATATAAGCCACCTCAGCAGTCATATAAACTTAGTTACACGCCCCAAAAACCATGAGTTAGAGAGAGGATCGCAGATCGAGAGGGTCTTGAAGATCGTCGCCCACACGACGTCAAGACTATGCTTGGGAATACAACAGAAGATCGGAGAGGTCATTTCATCAACTTGATCACATTCAACAAACCCTGGTGAAAGGTAATTCATATATTCTACTTCCGTTGCTATAGAATTGCATGGAACTCTAATGGTTTACGTTAACCAAACGATCCGAAAGTCAATAGCCCAGTTCTAGTACTTCAATCGTGCCTATGGATGCAAAACTAGGTGGAATGCTACCTATAAAATGTTTGAAGTTGCATTTAAGTATAGGAAAGTGTTTGATAGAAAGGGTGAAGAATTGACGCCTTTTTTTTATTTAATTTCATGAAAAGAAAGAAAATGGCAAGGCAAATTGTTGGGCCTCCATGTAAGAAAGATTGGGAGAATGCAAAGCTTTTGTATAATTTTTGAAGAAGTTTTATGATGCCACTTTAGAGCTAAGTGTGTCAAAAATTTTAAAATTCCAATTAATATATCAATCAATAATAACATTACAAATTGAGATTGATAAAAGATATAGTGATGAATCACATCGGTTTCTTAAAAGGATTGAAATTGCAATGAAATAAAAAAATTGACAAGTGTTGGGAGACACTACAAGAAATCTGGGTTTACCCTCGACATATGTGGGTAAAATATATTTTTGTGTGGGTATTGCATTTTATTCACATATAATTATACCAATTTTAGAAGTGGAATGATATAAAACATCTTTTTTGCTAACATTTTGGACCCGAGAACAAGTTTCAAATAGTCAAAGTTAGAAATTGGGAGGTACTAAATCTGAAGAGTTCATCGGTAAGATTAAATGTTTTATTTTTAAATGTAATAAAATATATATTAAATTATGTTATTCATAAAACACATTTTAATAATCAATTAAATTATTTTTAATTCACCAATATACATGAATTTCTTAGTAAATGTATTTTTTATTAAAATGTAAAATTATAAATTAACTGATATATTTTGGTAAATTTTATATATGCAATATAAATTTCAATATTTTTTTTAAAAAAGTAACGTGTTTATTGAAAAGAAAAAACATAGTATACATTATGAAATTACAATTAATACATACTTTTATTAAAAATCAATACAATTTAATACCGTTTTATTTGAAAAATAATAATATAATTTTGAATAAAAAGTAATATATTTATTTAATATGACATACACTATTGAACTAAAATAATACAGTAACTTGAATGGATAGATTAGTGTAATATGTACAATAAAACAATTGTTTGAAATTCCATCTGAAACATCTACTAACAAGACACACCAAAGTGACAGCAGTGAAATTATTTGAAAACTCGATTTGAAACTTCTATCAACAAAACATGCTGAAACTTTCATCTTAATCTACCAACAATCAATAAAACTAAAACTTCGACCAACAAAAAATATGCTGAAATCTTCTTTTTTATATACCAACAACTAACAAAATAAGTGGAAACTTTCATAAATCTAAAACTTCTACCAAGTGCCTATAACAAAATAAATTTGATAAATAGAAAAAGAAATTATATTTTTGTCATTATTTTACATATTTTTAAAATTAGTCCATAAGTTTAAAAGTTTTTGGAATTGGCCCATTAACTTATCGAATTTCAACAATTTAGACCATTTACCGATTGGAGCAGATCACCAAATCGATAATGCCACGTGGCAGTTCTGAAGTGGCGAAAAAGAATAATTTTTTTAGTTCTTTAAGTTTGACTCCTTGTTAAAATTAGTCCAATCTATTTTAAAATTTAAAATTGATTTATTATTAGTATATGACCCGCGTCTTACGGATTATAAAATTTTACATTTAAATATTTTATCTAATAATATAAAATATATTTTTATAATTGAATATACACCATACATTATATAGAGTGAGTGAATAAAAAATATTAAATTAATATTTATAATTAATATTGGAATATGTATATATATTAAATAATATATATTATTAAAAAAATTATTCTATTTTTTGAATTAAGCATTTTCTTATTTTTGATTTTATAAGAAAATATAATTAACATAAAATGGATATTAAGTCACCATGTTATATTTCTCTAAGTATATTTTATTAAATTATTAATTTTGATAGTATTAAATAAAATTAATTAAAAATAAATAGATCAGTTGATTAAAAATATCAAATAATTAAAAGTATAATAAAATGACATATCATCGATAAAGAAATAATAAAATTTTAATTTTTTAAATAGTTTTAAATAAATGACATTATAATTAATAATTAATAATTATATCAAAACTAAAATACAATTAATATAAATAGTTATAAATGCTCCACCAATATAAACAAAACAGATATAAAAATTTTTTTGACGTGTATTTTTTTTAAAACTTAAATAAGGAAGCTACTTTACAAAAATATATATATATATATATATATATATATATATATATATATATATTAAAATCTTTTAAATTTTCAAAATTTTTCTATTTATCAATAAGAATAGGTCATCTCAATGGTTAGGAACATGACAATTGTTTTGTCATTTTCTAAATTCAACTATATTCAACTAGAAATACATTTTATTTGGATTCAACTTTATAATTCTGTCACCCTAAGTTACACTAACTGGATTTTTAGCACTATTGAAATTTATTCGTCATTACAATCATAAAAGAACCCTACTAGATTAGACCAATTAAAGATGTTTGTGTCTTGCACCAATATTAACCCACCACAATCCATCATTTGCTGGTTAGAGTTCGTTATGTTATTAATAAGTTAGGTCATTTGTCGAGCAGATTATTTGCGAGAGAGCCATTGAAAATTTTTTTGATAGAACATAATAATTGTCAACATGTCAAACTCATTATGATATTTTTATATGGATTTTTAAAAGAATATGAACCTAAAATAAAATTTTAATAAAATATGTAATGAAAATGGACAATCCACAATTTATAAAATATCATTATTTATTTATTTATTTATTTATATGTGGTGGGTTATTAGTAGGTTGAAATAAAACTATAGAACCCGTGTAAGGCAAGTTATATATGAGTCATAAAAGGAGGTTCACTAATTTCAAAATGAGGCAAACTTACAGAACTAATTTTTTTTTAATTTTTTTGCCACTTCAGTTCTTCCACGTGGCGTTATCGATTAGGTAACCTGCTCCAACTGGTAAATGGACTAACTTGTCAGATTTTGAAAAGTTAATGAATCAATTTAAAAACCTCGAAAAACTATGAACTAATTTAAATAATAGATAAAGTTAATTAATAGACAAAAAAATATTATTTTAAAGAAAAGAAAAAATTGGAACTTTTACCTCAATCTTCCAAAAAGCAAACTCTCATCTTGATATGAAACTATTACCAAATCCATACCAAAATAAATACGATGAATATGAAGAATAAAAATAACAAGAATTTAAATTTAATATTTTTTATGAATATAAACTTAATTTGGAAGGGAAAAAAAAAACTTCAAAATTAATTAATTCAATTGCACATCTATGAAGACAACTAACCAAATGATAAAATCTTTTGAAGAAATTTTCTATTCATAGTAATGATCCAGAATTAAAAAAACTAACAATTCATACCATGCAACACGGAGAGAAAAAGAGTTGAGAATAGCAGAAGAATGTGGTGAGGAGATGATGGAGAAAGTGAGCGGATAAGCGAGAGCTAAGAGACGAGTGAGGAGAGATAGAGAGATGTATGCTGGGTGGGGAGAGAGCAGAGAGGAAAATGTATCAGGAGAGCACAGTGAGTTAGCACGGAAAAAACAAAGAGAAAGGAAATGAAATAAAATTCAGTACAACAAAATAATTCTAATTTAACAAGTAAATGTAATATATTTATACAACTTACTTTATGTAACATTTTTCTTTAACAATTTTTAACTGTAACATTTTACTTTATAACATTTTTCTGTAACATTTTACTTTATTTAACATGTGAATGTAACACATTTAAAAATAACACTTAAAGTGTACGTAACACATTAAACTAACACGTTAGTACCATTATTTCTTTTAGGTAAAATAAAAATTCATTGATTATATAAGAAAAAGAACTACTATATATCAATCCGATATTGTATAAAAAAAACATATATGCATATATCATATTATAAATATAAAATTACATTGAACTTTTTTATTGAACTATATTACATAAAATTATATAAAATTATATTACGTTAAATATTTTAATAAATAATAAATGTGTAAAAAAACTTAAAAATATATATTTTGTTAAATATTTTAAAATATAATTTTTACGTAAAATAAAATTTATATAGTATAAATTAACTTAGTATTTTATTTTTTTCATTGTATTTAAGTGCAATTATGATCGAAGTATGTAATACTTAGTAATAAATCTTTAATTTTACTATTTGTCAAAAATAAATACTCCCTTCGTCCCACGTATTTATTCATATTTATACGGGTACGGAGATTAAGAAGTGTTTTTTTTTTATTATAGAATGTAAGAAAAAGTAGGGGTAAATTGATTGATAATTTAAAGAGAAAAAGTAAATAAAGTTATTGGTAATGATGAATAAAGTGTAAAAAAATGAATAAAATTATTGAGATTGATGAATAAAGTGTAAAAAATAGGTGAGATGTATAATATATTTTTACTATTAATGGAATGTGAATAATACCTGGACACCCCAAAATAGAAAGTGTGAATAAATACTTGGGACGGAGGGAGTATCAATTATATATAAAAAATTTCAATTTATTCTTTTCTTTTTCTATACATGATTTGATTTGATACTAATTAATTTATTTATATCGAATGATTTATTTATTAATTGTATTGATTATTTATGAAAAATAAGGTCAAACATTTTATAATTAACTAAAACAATATTATTATATTATTTTAAATAGTTGCTATATATATATATATATATATTGTTGGCGTTGAATCATTTGGTTAACATGAACCGTTAGGTTTTCATACGATTTTATATCAATGGAAGTAAGAACATAACATATTACCTTTAACCAGGGTATGTTGAAGAAGAGAAAAATCCTCGCTCGCAGCATGCGCAGCCTCACGATTTTTGGCATAACTTACTCATCTGATCTTTGATTTAAGTGATCTTTGTACCAAAACGATCTTCTCCTTTGTGGCTTTCCAACCATATATCAGACGACTAGTTTTGAGTTCTACAAGTTTACAGAAAAATCATGGAAGTTGACGATCAGGTTGTTGAAAACAACCTCTTGATCTCCTACTGTATTCCCAAGTCCAATCTTGATGTCGTGTGGGCGACGATCTTCAAGATCCTCTTAATCTGCTGTTCTCTCTATCCTACTCACGGTTAGGTGTGTATTCCTAGGTTTAGAACAGCTGAGATGACTTATATATAAGCTACAGCAGGGACCAGAAGGAGAAATTAGAGTCGGGCCTCCATTGGGCTTAAGTATCCAAGTTTAGCCCAAAACTTATACTTAAATCCAATAATAATAATATATTCCACTAAAATATTATTACTGCACTGCCGCTCTAATCCCATAATTACGTTATGGGCTCTAATCCCATAATCACGTTATGAGCTCTTTCTTATTACGAGCCTGTTAGTCTCTCCGCGTTTAAGATATATATGCCTTTTAATTAATTAAGTTGCTGACAACTTCATTAATTAATATCTCATCTGAGAGTAGTACCACTCAACCTCATTATCATGCCGGAATAAATCCACCTGCAAGGTTTACATGATAATTTTTATGAGCTCCTCAAGGGGACATCATAACCTATTTAATAGGACATGAAATCCTTCTACAATCAACATCACACCATAGAGAAATCACTATTTCCCAACTCACCGAGTTTGTTGATTTAATTGCATCTAAATCTCACCCATTGATGAATCAAAGAAATGCATACTGCCCTACGTGTCGAGGTTATTGTATAGGGATTAAGAGCACGAACATCCATAATAACAGAGATCAAGTTCTTCTATGAGTCAGTATAAGTCGAAAAATCTCAAGCGGTCCTGCTCAATACACACAAGTGCACTAATGTGATTCTATAGCCAAGACAAGCTAATACCAAACTACACTACAACCATCTCGATAGAGAGTCCCCGTCTATCTCGGTTGTGAGCATCTGTTTATACTTTATAAGGAAACCGATAATATGATCTTCTGCGTGTTGTCGCACAACATATTATCTACAGTATAAAGTAAGTGGACTATAGCATCAGACATATAAATAAATTATAAGACGCAATCATTTGATCAATGATTCTCATTTCAAATAAATTATTATAACTGATGAGAGTGAAAATAAGCGTGTTTTAATGTCCAATCTAACACATTTTTAATGGAAATTATTATTATATATTAGCACAAGTGTATTATATTCAATATATATGACAAAAAGGAACACATGAGGTGTTTTATTGTATTTTAGGTGAAAAAAGTATCAAAAGTGCAAAGTTGGATAAAAGGTGCAACTTGTGTATGAATGCTGAAAAAATGCGTCCAACTTATGTGATTTTTCTATGTTTGTGTGGAGTCCTAAACTGGTGCGATACAATTTTTGAAAGCCACAGAAGAGAGGGTCGTTTTGGCGTAAAGAATATCTTTAATTAGAATCCAAATGAGAAAGTTATGATCAAAATGTTGTCGTCGCGCGAGCTATTGCCGAACAAAACAACTATGTCACTTTACAGGACTTGTTACACCTATATATATTAGAGTTTTTATTATTTCTTTATATGGATAGAAAGCCAAGAAAGAGAGGATCGTTTGAGCGCAAGAATCACTCAAATCGGAGTCTCGATATGGAAGTTATACGCGAAACGGTGAGATGGTACAAGTGTGGTTCGACCACGATGATGTGGTTCGACCATCTATTTTGGTCGAACCTGGTTGAACCATATGTCTGAAGTGCGTTAAATTTTTTATTTCGATTCCACCATGGTTCGACCAAGCCTATAGGTCGAATCATGGTCGAACCACGTGCCTGGGACAGCTCCGAATCTAATTTTTACACTCTTAGTACTTGTTTCTGCGTGTTTTCGTCTTAAAAAGCCCATCCTAGGTCCATAAGGAGAGCTTACAAGTATAAAAGGGGATGTGGATCACATTAATATTCATTAGATTAGATTGGATTGGAGGAACCACAACACAATCATCCTACACCCCACAAGGGGGGATCACCCCCGAACCATCATCCACATCCTTTCATCCATCTATCCATCAACTTTAAAGATTCGTTTGTGGAATCAAGAGGAGAACTAAGAGGATGATTCAAGATGGATAAGGACGCGACGACGTCCACATCTAGGGTTTCCTTCGTTTTCTAATTTATCTTATATTTTCCGGACATATGGGTAAGATCTATCCAATCCCATGAACGTTCTTCAAAACGTCATGGACTAGAACCGTTTTGGCAGATCTAGGGTTTAAGAATGTTTTACAAGTTAATTGAACTTTCGTGTGTATACTCTGTACAACACTACTTGTGAATTTATTTTATATAAGACTATGCATTTTTAATTTATACTTAGAGTCGTTTTATGCATCATTAACTATTATGTAGAGTCTGAATACATATCTTGGTTATTGATTGAGTACGTTCACTGCTAAGAAGAATTTTATGTTATGATTCTAAGTGGGGGGACTCCGAAGCTTCATTAGAACTATCTTATATAAATACTTATTCATTGAATTGAATTCGGGTTAATAAGTAGGATAAAGAGGTTAATTACATAATACCTATAAAGGGAGATCATATCGGGTTAGAGTACCAATCCTAGAGGGAAATAATTGATACTGATAGTACCTAGAAAGGGGGTGAAATTATATCCCTTGCTCCAAGATTATTCACACGTGTTATACGCATGTTTGCTTGTATCTATAGAGTAAATATGCATAGCTTAGTGATGCGTCCATATTCCATAAGGCAGAGTCGGACATTGATACACTAAAGGAAATTAATGAGTGAAACTAGATTATCCTAGAGCTACCTATTTTCCATTCTTGAGTCACAGTCGTATTCTTCTAGTGTTTATTTTATTTTAATTGTTATTTAATTTTAGTATTTAGTTAATTAGATAATTATTCTCAAACTTAATTTCCATTCATCTTGATTGATTTAGTAAATAATTAAATTGATAATACACCGTCCTTTGGGTTCGATATTTTACTTGGTCGATTGATTAAGCTGCAACTAATATCCTTCATACTTGGGGATTAATTTTGTGTGCAAAGAAAACACTCATCAAGTTCTTGACGCCGTTCTCGGGGAAGACTGTTATTATTTGTTTATTATATTCTAGTTTGATTAAGACTTTTATTTGTGATTATTTAATTCTATCTAACCTTGAATTTTGCTGAGGTACTTGTGCACTAGGAAAATGAGAGGAAAGAAAGGAAGAAGTAAGACATTGAGCTAAACATGGTCTGAGCCAAAGCCAGGATGGGTGAAGATTAACACAGATGGACATGCTGCTGGATCACCTGGGAGTATTGCTGGCAGTGCAGTTTATAGAAACATCAGGGGTTTCTTTATGGGGGCGTTCACGACAGGCTTTGGTACAGGCTTTGCTTTTGAAGCGAAATTGGAGGCGGCATTTCTAGCGATCGAGGTTGCTTTTAACAAAGGATGACATTCCTTATGGTTAGAAACAGACTCGGTCATGGTACAACATGTAATGCAGGTGGAGAAGCCTAGCCTCCTATGGAGACTCATGGCTAAGTGGCAGATAGCAAGAGATATTATACTTCAAATTCGATTCATGGTCATGCATATCTACCGAGAAGGGAATTCTGCGGAGGACTCAATTGCAGCAACGGGAGGGGATTTTGCTTGGATGACGGAGGCTGGAGCAGCAATGAACACCATTCTCTTCAACGATATGAATCACACTTATTATAGATTTAAATAGCTTTCAAGCTATCTTTTCTTAGTCTAGTTAGGTGAACTTTTTTCCTTTTTAGGCTTCATGTCATCTTTTGTTCTTGTAAGTTGTAATCTTTTACTTTTTTATTTCATTAATAAAGGAATCATTGGGCTAAACATGGTATTAGCAAGGCAGAATTCGGATAATATTGCCATACGTGAAATTTTCACGAACAATGAGATTGGCAACATGGGGTTGATAGGAGCAAGGGGGGAAGATGATGATTTTGAGATACATCCCGCTCTTTTTAACATGGTAGAGAAGAATCCCTTTTCTGGAGGTCCGTTTGAAGATCTATATCAACATCTCAAAAGATTTATTAGTTATGCAAACACTCAAAAGGGTGGTGCTGAAGCTAATGATAATGTTAGGCGGATCGCCTTATTCAAGTTCTCTTTGATTGATAGGGCGGAAGCTTGGTATGAGACTCTTAATGCCACAGAATGCACTACGTGGGATCAACTGCTGCAGAAGTTCTTAGAGAGATACATGCCACCCTCAAAGTATCATAAGAATGATCTAATTTGTTATGAATCAGGGTGAGAAATTTCATGAGTCGTGGGAATATGTTCAAAGATATGCTTATGAGGTGCCCACAGCATAAGATGTCTAAAGCTCAGTACATAAGCATCTTCTACTATGGATTGGATTGTGAGTCGAGTGTTCTTATTGATGCATCATTAGGAGGTGCACTGTTATCTAAGACAGCACTTGAAGCAGAAAAGTTATTTGAAGACATCTCTGTGAATTCACGTGACTGTCCTACAGAGAGAGTAAGAGGATCATATATACTTAGTAAGGTAGCACAGGTTGAACATCAAATGGTGAAGTCGAATAGGGATGATGCGATCGTGTCTAGTTTAGCTAACATCAACAAGCTACTAGAGTCCCAGCAGAAGAGGATTACAGAGTTGACATGAAGAGGGTCTAGTTTGAAGTAGCACGAAGTGAAGAGTGTTGAAGATACCTTCAATCAATACATGGCTAAGAATGATGCAAGGGTTGATCGTCTTGAGGCTACTATGAATGCTAAGTATGCAGATTTATCTAAGCAGTTGAATGGCCTTACTTTGATGATGGGGCAGATGGCCGGGAGCGTGAATCAATTGACGCAAATGTTGGAGAAAGGAATGTTCCTGTCTCAAAGTATAACAAACCAAAGCAGTGTAACGCCATCAAGTTGAGGTCTGGAACGCTGTATGAGGGACCGATGATGCCATAAATGAATTTTGAAGCTTCAGGAGCTCGATTCGACCAGGGTTCGACCAAGCCAACAGGTCAAACCACATCCTGGAGGTCGAACCAAGCACCTGGGCAACCTCAGGAGCATCTAGAAGGTCGGTTCGACCAACACAACTCTGGTTCGACCAACCCTGAAGGTTGAACCACGGTCGAACTAGCCTGTCTGCAACCCTCTGTTTGTTTTGATGTCGGGTTCGACTAAAATAGCTCTGGTTCAAGCAAACCTCTTGGTCGAACCAACCTGTACGCAACACCCTATTTTTTCTGAAGCACGGTTCGACCACGACCATCTTGGTTCGACCAGCCCTGTTGGTCGAACTGTGGTCGAACCGACCTTTCTGGGAGATGCCACACTTTCTGAAGCACAGTTCGACCACTACACATCTGGTTCGACTAGCACTCATGGTCGAACCGAGGACGAACCACCTCGTTTGGTACTATTTTCCACGCATAATGCTTTACGGGATGTTAATGATACTCCAGTGCCATCCGAAGGGCAAAATACTGAGCTTATAGTGGAAAAGAAATGGGAAAGAGCAAAGAGGTTGAGATCCGAGAAACTTAGACTGCGGATGGATAATGAAGATGTGGTTTTCTCTCTTGATCAAGCAATGAAGATGCCCATGGAGATTCAATCATGCGAGAGCATAGATGTGGTTTCTAACTTATTTAATCTTGGTTTTAATAGGACAGATGATTCTGAATTTAAGTGGAAGATTGACAATGAGGTGTCTAGACAGCCATGGGAGGAAGGTAATTCTGAGGATCATATACTTGTAACCAAGAAATGAGAGGTGTTGAGTATAGACAAGAAGAGGGAAAGAAAATACTTGAAGGTGAGGATTCGAGAAGACAACCTTCTGATCTAGTAGTATAAAGTGGTATTCCATCATGACTCTCTAACGTCAAATATGAGCACCTGTTGGGGGCCAGTCCTTTCTGTTTTATTGCTTTATTTCTTTCGTGTGGGTGAGGATTTATTATATTTGAAGTGCTCATGCTTCGGCAATTACGTCTCTTTTTAAACTTAGTTTCGACTTACGTTTTTACTAAGTTTGGGGGGTGTGATGTATACCTCATCTTATGAGCACCGAGGGTATAATCTTTCATTTCATTGGTTGTTTGTTTGTTAGGGAATTGATTTTTTGTGGCATATTAATATTTTAACCAGTGTTGATATGTCGATTTTTTGCAACTTACCTAATTTTTAGTGTGTTATGTTGGTGTGTCTAGTGTGTGGAGTCGATTAGATAGTCAATTGAGTCTTTCTTATAGTTCTCCTATTTTATTATAAATGAATCCTGTGATGATGAGGTGTGTTGAGTTTTGATGATAGAGAAGGTACTAAAGTGGCAAGATGAGTTTTACGCTGAGGCTTTGACCTGATCGAGTTGAACAACTCGAAGAGATCGTGCATACATTGAAGAAAAATTAAGTGCCCTCGTTTCCTTATTCTAATTTTTATGTCTACTTTTAATTAGTAGGAGTGAAAGGATTAAGTTTGGTTTTGGTTATCCACATGAGCTTATTTTGTTTAAATTGTGCCTAAAATTCATATGCTCTTGAAATTGATAAAGGAAGTGTACTTGAGTTATATTGTGGTATGCAGTTCTATATGTACTTGTGAAATATTACTTACCATGAAAAGTGTTTTGTTACTTGTTAAAAACCCTTGTGGGATTTTGAGCCTTGGTGATCATGTTACATAATAACATGATATTTCTTTCTGGTGAGTATCGTTCTTGTGTATGTATTCTAGAACTTACCTCTTGTCTTACTTGATACTACATGTATGTTAGATGATGGGAGATGATTTAAGGCCATCCTTGAATTTATGAGTCACTTAACCAAATAATTCCCTACCAAATGAGGTTTATCCTAGTTAGCCCCATTGAGCATAAAAAACTTATTTTTTTTGGCAGCCTACGAGAAATAACCACTTTGAGCATCTGAATTTTTTGAGCCTTGATTGTCCTTCTAGACAGAATTAATGACTTTTCAAAGTATGTTGATAGAGTTTTATAACAGCTTGGGAAGGAATGAAATTGGTGTTGAAATAGTGATTAGCCATAACTTGTAGTCGGGTAGACCAATTCAAGAATTTATCGAACCACAGGGAGGTAGGTACTAATGCTTGAGTGATCTCACGTTTGTTGTAATTTTATAAAGACGAATCATCAAAGGGATTGGTTGTAAACAAATAAATAACAATAACCAAAGCAAGCAAGCAAACAATGATTAGCAAACAAGATAGATGGATGAAAAGTGGTTTTCCAAATTAAGTAAAAGTGAGATCAACAACAATTAAGAAGTGGAAATTCTAGGATACATGCATCAAATTCATATTAATCATGGGTATAAGACTAAGGGCCAATAATAAGTTCACCTAAGCTCCCTCTCGAGATGGATAGGATATGAATTTCAGTTAGCTCAACGGATTAGTTCTCACTCAAACAATTCCAACTAGGTACTAAGTTTGAAATGAGAGTCCCTTCACACAATTAATCAACCTCTCGATCAATTGTAATGCACACGAAATGTTTGATGAAATGATTCACTCAATTATCCTAAGCACATAATTAATTTCTCAATCTAATCACATTTTAGAACAACTAAACACACAAATCATCATAAACCTTAAGATCTTAAACATCAATGATAGAAAATCCATTTACCCAATCAACATATGAATTCAAATACACAAATCCTAAAATTATCCAACAACTCTCATGTTGCTAATCTCACAAGGGAGATACGCCTACCATATTCAAAAGGAAATCAACATAGACATTAATATCCTTACAAAACATGATAAAACTATGAGGTTTAATACAAAGATTGAATGGAAACTCCCTTGACTATCTTCAATGGTGATCTCCTTCCCTTCTTTACACTTTCCTCTATTCCTTTATCCTTTTCCTTCACTTGGATGTAGAAATTGATGGTGGGATGATGGTAGATCTAAAGGATGAAGAATGAATGAAGATGATGGTGTGGAATGGAAGAAATGGTGTGTGAGGTGTGTGCAGGGCTGTGAATTTCGGATCTCCCCAAAAATATTGAAGTATTGGGTATTTATACCCCTTGGGAAGCTTCTAGAAGGATTCTGATTTTTTTACAGAATTTCATACAACACGAGTCGTGCTCTGTAACACAGCCATAAGGTGGTCTTGTTGAGTGAATTGATGTCGCTGAATGGCCAAGGCTTACAGGGCTGTGTTACGCAGCACGGATCGTGTGCTGTAACACGGCTCGTGTGCTATAACACGGGCATATGGTGGTCGTGTTGGATGAATTGATGTAGGCACACGGCCACTTTTTACAGGGCCGTGTTTCGTACACGGCCCGTGTTGGTTTTCACATTTTGTTTCGGCTCGTTCTCCTTTGTTTTAAGCTCATTCACACACATTTCAAAAAAAATACAAAACACAACCAAATAACACATAAATATGGATAAAATAATATGAAAAAAGATATAAAAAAGCACTAAAATTTAGGTGAAAATATCACTCATCAAATAGTGATTGAGCTTGATAACGCAACTAAGGATAATCGTGAAGTAGTGCTTAAATCTAGTACTCAATTGAATCAAACACCCTAGGGTAGTGATTAAATCTATTACCCTATGGCGGATGCTAGAGGTAGTGCCCAAAACTGATACCTCGAGAAAAAAGAAGAAAAAGGAAGGAAAAAATTGTTGTGCTTGAAAAAAAATAGTGAAAGAGTTGAGCAGGATGTTGTGCTTAATTGAAGTGAGTATGAAGAATAAAAGATCATGATGGAGTGCATGCTTGATTGATCTGAGTTTTGAGTCACTTATCCATATATTTCCTACCTTAACCAAAGAGCCAACATTACATCTAAATGAAAAGTCCTTTTTGATCCCATTGTCAAATCATACTTTTAGTGGTAGAGAGTTTGAGATTTTTGGCAAGCTTATGGTTACGCATGCAATTGAATTGAATCTGAGCGTAAACATCTTAACCTATAAGTGTACATCTTTTATACTTGAGTGCGAGTGATATATACTTCCCGTGAGAATATGTCAATGGAGCATTTGAATTGGTGGTGATTATCTTATCTTGTATGCTATGAATTGATTATTACATGTAATGAGAGTTGCATGACCTAAGTTGAGGACAATTGTATTTTGTGGGGTATTTTTCATAGTCCTTGTTTTTCCGCAAATTTTCTTACTCTCTCTCTTTATTTTTATTTTGTTGCCTCGGGACGAGCAACGCGTAAATTTGGGGGATTGATGAGAGTTAAAATAAGCGTGTTTTAGTATCTAATCTAACACATTTTTTATGGAAATTGTGTTATATATTAGCACGAGTGTCTTATATTCAATATATATGAGAAAAAGGTGCACTTGAGGTCTTTTATTGTGTTTTAGGTGGAAAAATGTTCAAAAGTGCAAAGTTGGAGAAAATGTGCAACTTGTGTATGAATGCTGAAAAAATGCACGTCCAACTTGTGTGATTTTTTTGTATTTTTTGGAGCTCTAAACTAAAAGTGCCATATATTTTTGGAAAGCCACAGAAGAGAGGGTCGTTTTGGCATAAAGAACACCTCAATCGGAATTCAAATGAGAAAGTTATGATCGAAATGGTGACGTCGCGCGAGATATGCCTGATAGAACAACTATGTCACATTCCAGGACTTGTTACACCTTCAAATCTTAGAGTTTTTGTAAGTTCTTTATATGGATAGTAAGCCAAGGAAGAGAGGATCGCGTGAGCTCAATAATCACTCAAATCGGAGTCTTGATATGGAAGTTATACGTGAAACAGTGAGACAGTGCAAGTGTGGTTTGACCACAATGATGTGGTTTGACCGTCTATTTTGGTCGAACCCTGGTCGAACCATATATTTGAAATGCGTTAAATCACTAATTTTAATTCGACCATGGTTCGATCAAACCTATAGGTCGAACCATGGTCTAACCATGTGCCTGGGAGCTCTTCGAATATGATTTTTACACCCTTAGTGCATGTTTCTGCGTGTTTTCATCTTAAAAAACCCGTTCTAGGTCCATAAGGATAGCTTACAAGTATAAAAGGGGATGTGGATCACATCATTATTCATTAGATTAGATTGGATTGGAGGAACCACAATACAATCATCCTACATCCCACAAGGGGGGATCACCCCCAACCATCATCCACATCCTTTTCTCCATCCATCCATCACTTTGAAGATTTGTTTGTGGAATCAAGAGGAGAACCAAGAGGAGAATTCAAGACAGAGAAGGACGCGACGACTCCCACATCTAGAGTTTCCTTCATTTCCTAATTTATCTTATATTTTCTGGACATATGAGTAAGATCTATCCAACCTCCATGAACGTTCTTCAAAACGACATGGGCTAGAACCGTTTTGGTAGATCTAGGGTTTATAAAGGTTTTATAAGTTAATTGAACTTTTCTGTGTATACTCCGTACAACACTACTTGTGGATTTATTTTATATAAGACTATGCATTTTTAATTCATACTCAGAGTCGTTTTGTGCATCATTAACTGTTATGTAGAGTCTGAATACGTATCTTGGTTATTGATTGAGTACGTTTCCTGCTGAGCAGGATTTTATGTTATGATTCTAAGTGAGGGGACTCCAAAGCTTCATTAGAACTATCTTATATAAATACTTATTAATTGAATTGAATTCGGGTTAATAAGTAGGATAAAGAGGATAATTGCATAGTACCTTCAAAGGGAGATCATATCGGGTTAGAGTACCAATCCTAGAGGAAAATATTTGATACTGATAGTACCTAGAAAGGGGGTGAAATTATATCTCTTGCTCTAAGGTTATTCATACGTGTTATACACATGTTTGCTTATGTCTATAAAGTAAATATGCATGGCTTAGTGTCCATATTCCACATGGCAGAGTCAGACATTGATACATGAAATGAAATTAATGAATGAAACTGGATTATCCTACAGCTACTTATTCTCCATTCTTGAGTCATAGTCGTATTCTTGTAGTGTTTATTTTTTTTAATTGTTATTTAATTTTAGTATTTAGTTAATTAGATAATTATTCTCAAACTTAATTGCCATTTATCTTGATTAATTTATTAAATAATTAAATTGATAATACACCGTCCTTTGGATTCGATATTTCACTTGGTCGCTTGCTTAATCTGCAACTGATATCCTTCATACTTGGGGATTAATTTTGTGTGCAAAGAAAACATGCATCAATAATATTGTTCATACAAAAAGCTAGACTTTTAGTATACAATCCAACAATCTCCCACTTATAATAAAAGACTATGCTGTCCTTTCTTCTGCCATACATCTGATTCCTACTCCAACTACACAACCATCAAAAGCTCTCGCCTTAAGATCCTTGTAAATAGATTTACTAGGTTATCCTCCGATGCAATCTTGGCGACAACAATCTTCCCCTCGTCATACGATTTCTCATAATAGGTAGTACTCACGCTCCATGTGTTTAATTGCTTATGGACTCGTGATTCCTTCAAGTTTACAACTGCACCATTATTATCATAATAAATTGTGATATCCTTGGACAAACTTAGAAACCACATCCAAGTCCATCACGAAGACTCTAGATTCATACAGATACTTTGGCTGCCGCAGAGGCTCCAATTTATCATCTTTCCAGGGTGGAGTCCGAAATATATTTCTCTATGGCATTCCTCTATTTTATGACTCTACATCCTAAAATTAAACACATAACCTTTGAGGTGGATTTACTGTCGTCCTACCTGACTTGAAAAATCCAAATCAACATAATCCACAAGTAGCAGTGAATCTGTACGGTAAACTTTCATATAATTTTCTATCCTTCTCAGGCACTTCTAATACGTCTTACCGTAGTTCATCATTCTTGTTCTGGGTTACGTTGAAACTCACTGAACATGCGTTTAGCAAAATAGATATCCAATCTTTTGCATGACATTCCTTAGACTAAGCTTCCTTATTCACCAAAGCATAAGGAACCGCCTTTATCTTCTTTTGTGTCATAAGACACATTTCCTTATATAAAGTCACATGTTAAAATGAGTAATGATTGTATCATTTCATGAAACTTGAGATATACATAACATCATGAAACTTAAGTCCTTCATTTCATACTGCTTTATGAACCATACCCATACGCCCGACAATACTCTTTTATTATCTCCAATGAGCAAGATACCATCTACGTATAATACAAGAAATACCACCATATTTTCATCATTCTTTTTAATACACAAGACACATCCGCGCATTGAATAAATCCATATCACTGGATTTTCTCATCAAAACGGATGCTCCAAGATCTTGAAGTTTGCTTTAGTCCATCGATGGACAATTTTAAACTTACACTCAAAATACTCTTAGCTCTTTGCAATAAATCACTCTGGTTGCTTCACATAGATGTTTTCTTCAAGACTTTCAATCATGAAAGATGTCTTAACATCTATTTGTTATACCTCATAATTCAATATGAGCAGAAATAGAATAAAAGAATTTGGATCGACTTAAACTTAGCTACCGGCGAAAAGGTTTCCTCATACTCGAACTCACCCTTCTTTCTGAGTGTACCTTTACGCAACAAGCCTTGTTTCAAATTATCACCTTACCGTCTGATCCTCTTTTATTTTGTAGAGCCACTTCCAATGGCTTTCACACCATTTCGTGGTTCTACAAGCACCTAGATCTAATTTAGATCCATAGATTCTATTTCAGAATTCATTGCACTTTCCTAAGATTTTGCATTTTTATCTTGTAGTGCTTCATCATACCCATAAGCCGATTTCAGGTTTACTAGGGACCAAGTCTCACGACTCTCCCAAAACATAAATCTATAAGGTTGTAGAACAACCCTCCCACTACGACAAAGCACTACATGCAATTGTGTATCAGACATGTCATGCGATGCAGTTTACTTGCTGTATATCCTCTTGTACAATTAGTATTATACTTTGTGTTTTCCTCTCACATTCTTTAGAACAATTTATACATGGGTTTGTAATTTATTATATAGTCCTTTTCCTAAATCTAGTATTCGTGCTAACAATCACCTTTTGTTATTTTGGACTATCAAATAAAACACCCTTCATTTTTTTAGGATATCCCACAAACAGACAAACATCCTTACGACATGTTGCTTCCATGGCATACCTATTAAATGAATTTAGTAATTTCAAATAACTCATCATCTATCTAACAATTTCCATAAGAGTCCAATCCTTCTTTTCGCCACACCAATCGGCTGGGTTTAGCCTGGTGTTGACAACTTGCGATTCAATTCCAACCTCAGATAAATAACTCCTAAACTATCCTAAGAAGTACTTGATATATTTTCGATAATCCTCACCGCATGAGCCATGCACTTTTGAATTAATCATAGTAGTAAGACTAGCGATGCATCAAAGTATATCTAACCACCCTTCGCCTGGATAGTCTTAGGATCGCTTAAATCAGAATGAACCATTCCAACATATCTTTGGCTCTACACCCCTTTGCCTTGAAAAAGCAATCATGACATAGTCTCAGATGCCAAAGGTATATTTGATTCATATTCGAAGGTTCCTTTCTCTTATTAGGATTAGAAGACACGTTATCATTACTATTATGTTGCATCGTGAAAGAAATATGATTTAAGAGTGCTCAAATTGATCCCAACGTACCATAACGGATTATAGGTCTATCCTTCATCACTATGACAATGTCATTTAAATGAAATTGAGTATCCATCCATAAATGCATAGAAACTGAAATGAAATTCTTTCTATGAAAACGTACGTAAAAACAATTTCTCATAATCAAACATTTATTCCTATCACATGATAAATAAACAACTCCCACTGCAACAACCACTACTTTCGTAGCTTACCCATGTACTCAATTATCTCATCATCACTTAGTTACACACTTTTAGTAACTCTGGTATCTACACATAACGTGTTAGTAGATGTCATCACTAATCATGCTTCAACAACAAGTGAATGAGATACTAACCTTGTTCACATCTTGATGAAAATTGATTTCATTCACCACTTGTTTTATCAGAAGTTTCCCATCAAGTACAACCTCTCGTAACTAAGGTGGAAAACTTACTCAAAACATTTTGGCAAACTTTGGAGAATAAAATTGATCTAGGTTTCCCTTTCAATTTTTACTCCATGTTTTCCAAATTCAATCATAAAGTCAACCATGACCTCTCGCCTTTTTAACTTACTCAAGTAAATTGCAAAAAAATCGATATATCAACACCGGTTAAAATATTAATATGCTGCAAAAAATCAACCCCCTAACAAACAAACAACCAACGAAATAAAAACTTACACCCTCAGTGCTCATAAGACAAGGTAAGTACATCACATCCCCCCAAACTTAGTAAAAAAATAAGTCAAAACTAAGTTTGAAAAGAGATGTAATTGCCGAAACGTGAACACCTCAAATATAGTAATTCCTCACTCACACGAAAGAAATTAACGGAAGGGACAAGCCCCCAACAGGCGCTCAAGTTTAGCGTCGGAGAGTCACGATGTTTTACCACTTTTTGAACTACTGGATCGGAGGACAGTCTTCTCGCATCCTCACCGTCAAATACTTTCTTTCCCTCCTCTTGTCTACACTCAACACCTCACCTTTCTTGGTCGCAAGTATATGATCCTCAAAATTTCCTTCCTCCCATGGCTGTCTAGACACCTCCTTGTCAATCTTCCACTCAAATTCAGAATCATTTGTCCTAGTAAAACCAAGATTAAACAAGTTAGAAACCACATCTATGCTCTCGTATGATTGAATCTCCATGGGCATCTTCATTGCTTGATCAAGAGAGAAAATCATATCTTCATTATCCATCCACTGACTAAATTCTCTTTCTCTTGAAAGAATCGGGTAATACAATTCAAGAATACTTGAATAAATTCTCTTCCTTTTAAATAATACTTGAATCGATTTTTTAGAGGTAGATCGTATCTCTACTTGATTCGATTATACTTTCATAAATCAATTCTCTAGAGGAGCTCTCAATTGATTCTTAAGATGTAAATTGATTCGAGAATATTTGAATCGATTCTCTCCTCTTGAAAAATCGATACTTAAGAGGTAAAACAATTCAAGTATATTTGAATCAGTTCTCTTCCTCTTGAAGAATGCTTGAAAGATTTAATCTCTACTTGATTCGCTCAATCGAAATAAATTTTTATACTTTCATAAATCAATTCTCTAGAGGAATTTGAAGAAAGCTCATATTTCTCTTGGAGAAACGAATGTGTGTATTTAACCAAAAAGTCTTATTTATAGGTGGGGTGAGAGGGAATATTATATGCACACACACACATATATATATATACATGATTTATTTTGATATTAATTAATTAATTTATTGCATTAAAAGATTTAGTAACTAATTAATGATACCCAAATAAATAAATAAAATATTAAAAATTTAATCATTATTAAAAATAAGAAACACATTATTTAAAAAGAAAATATTAAATAAGGAAGCTAATTAAAAGTAAATCAGGAAAATAGTAAAAAACGTATTAAAAAGTTAAAAAAATTGCGAAAATTACACGTCACATTGGAGCGCTCTTAAGATGACACGTCAGCTAGAAAAATTTCTGCTATAATATACTTAAGATAACAATGTGTAAATTTATAATTTTTTATATTAAAATACAAAAATTATTATTTAAAAAATGAAATAAATAGATCTTAAAATACTAGATTTATCAATAGATAATTTAAGTATAATAATCTATTTTTAAAAAATATAAAACTTAATATGATTGTTTAATAATTAAATTATCAATTTATAATATAAAATATGAATTTATAAAGTTGGTAGAAGTTATGTATGTATATTGAAGAGTAAAGGGGTTCAAATTTAAATAGTTCCTCCATGCCACACAAAACCATTCATTTTTACTCTTTCACGTTGTTTAAGAAAAGTTTTTATTTTTTTATCAACTTTGTTGACTTTAGAGGGTATTATAATATTTTTAAGCAATATAAAATTAATGTTATGTGTGAGAAAAAAAAGTGACAAATTTGAAATTGAAGTAACTTTGAGATTATTAGATAAAGTGATGTTTCCTTTTTTAGGTGTGAAAAATTTGTAAGACAAATAAATAAGTAAAAATGTAAATGGTTTTATGGGAAGAGGGAGTAACATATATAAAGTGTTACAATATATTAAAATTTTATGTAACATTTTAAAAAGGTAATACTAATGTTAAAAAATTTGTACTTAATACAATAAACTGCACAGGAAACAACGACACCATATGTGTTACATATTAATTATAATACTACTTTTTAAAAACACTTTTGATGTGTTATATAAAGGTCATTTTGTTGTACTAAGGGTTCTAAATTTCTTATATATGTAAAAATTCAATTTGGTCGAACGACCCAAACCTTAACATGTCTATGCCTCAGGAGGAAGTACATTAGAATTATTATATCTATATAGATTTATAAAACACCTACGAATCGAATAGAATATAACCGTATCAATGACATTTATTTATATATAAATATAAAATTGATTAGGTCTTTTGTAAGACGAGTTATGAGATAGATCAATTTATTATTAATAAGATTTAAAATATCAATATCGGTTGTAAATTTATGAATATATTGATGGATATATTGATTATCGATATAAATTTAAAAAATTATGAAAACTTGAAAAAAAAAGAAAAAAATTAATTCTTTAAATTTTCAATACTCCCTCCATCCAGGCGTTAGAGTCCCTTTTGCTTTTTTGCACATAAATTAAGAAGTATTATTATTTAATGTGTAGTGGGTAGTTGTATTAGTGAGAGTGTGAGATCCATATTTTAATTGTATTAGAGGGGGTGTGTGGGTTACATGTGTATAAAAAAGGAAAAGAGACCCTTTGAGTGGGACGACCAAAATGGAAAAAAGACCATCTTTGAAAGGGATGAAGGGAGTATATTATAACTAATTTTAGGATCTTACTTACCTGACTCAGGGTCACACATGACCCACGAAAATCTCATTTGTTAAATTAATCTTGATTAATTTCAACCATTGGATCATTTAAATGTATATTGGATACCTGTACAACATGTTTCATTTGAGATAAAGACTTCACGCAGCCCAATAAAAATAATAAATATAGTGCTTTATCTTCTCCTCCCTAATTATGACTATCTTTTTAATTCTATCAAAAAAATTCAAACATCAATAACTCTCATATTACAAATCTATTTTTAATAAAATATATATCAAATTATTCGTCTTTTCAAAATCTTTAATTTGACATCCGTATTAACTATATAATAAATATTAAAAATTAAAAAAATATGTAATTTTGTGATTGTTGAGATTGAGAGTCCAAGTACAATATTTATTTCATTTTCCTTTTTCTATGTGTATTTATTGCATCTATCCTTCTATTCTCCACTGTGTATTCCATCATGTATGCACCGCCTAGTATGCACCCTTCTATTTTCCATATACCATGGTAGTGCATTTGTCTTCACCATGATATACACTCATTTATTCTCTACCTTGTGTATGCACCGCCCGGTATGCATTCTTCCTATTCTCCATGGTACTCCACATATACACCCTTTCTATTCTTCACCATGGTATTCATTCTTCTATTTTCTCCACCATAATGTAATTACTTTTGATTTTTTTTAAAGTAATAATCTAACCCTCTTCTAAGTATTTTCTTTTGCAAATAATATAGATGTTTAATTTAAAACATTGAAAAAATAATTTATTTAATATAACAATACTTATTTTCTCATTAAAAACTAACAGAAAATTCGCTAATAAAGTTTTTAATTTTATTCATTAATTAATATACTTATTTTTATTCATAAGTGTATAAATTTTTTACAAATATATACGGTGCACGATAATTTGCCATACTATTTATTTGATCATCCATTTATTGATTTTGCAATAATAATAAATAAAACTATTCCGTCAAATAACAAATCAATTTACTACTAATTTGTACAGTAATTATTATTTGAATCTTAGATATTATTTTATGTAAAAAAGTATAAATTTGAATTTTTTTCTCACATTTTATTTAAAAAAATATATACTACAAAAAATTATTACAGAGTCTACAGAAATAAATTTAAATTAATTAACTTAAGTTTTTATTATAACTTTAATATGATTAATAAAATTGAAGCTTTAAATATAATCTTCAAAATTTAAATATATTAAAATAAGGCTAATACTCCGTATGGTACATCCACCTTCAGAAATTTATATACATATGAGAATAGAAATATATACAATAATATATAAAAATGTATACATTTTTCTATTATTTTATTTTAATATCATGATAAAATTTTAAATTTGATCATATCTTAAAGAGGCGGCTATTTGCACCCCCAAATTTTCTAAACGAACCCAATTAATTTATAAATTTAAAATACGTTTATGTAAAAATACTTAAATACCCTTATATAAATAATAAAATAATATTATTTATGACAAATTTCTAAATGCACCCCATTGTTATAAACAATAAACCAAGATAAACCCTAAATCTATTGTAAATAATTATTAATATTATTTATTTAATATTAACTCCACATATGAAAGTGGATGAGATAGAGAGGTAGTTATGAAACGGATATTTCAACTCCCATCTCCTTGGAGAGATATTACTGCATGGAGGCAGTATATATGTATGCGATAAGCGAATATACGGGTGTGGAGAGTTAGAACGTTTTTCGCAGAACGTAGAGAAAAGTTTTCTATCTTGTTTTTCCTCTCTTGAAACACAACGCACGCAACTTCATATTCCACATATTAGTGCTATATCGTGAAAACATATTCTATCAACCCAGTATTGAAGGATTGATCCAGAGATCACAGTTTACCAACGTGAGTACCAAGAGGTTTGTACGTGTTTTTCCGCTGCAACACAATCCTACGGTGAGAGGTATGAGATTCCTCTCTAAGCATGACTAGGTTGTGTACTCTTAGGAACGTGAGTTTTCGCCAACATTGGTATCAGAGCCAATAGTTGGTACTCCGTGTTTATGTTTCTCTCTGGATTTTCATGTTTTAAGTTTTCTGCCTTCATGATTTAAATATTCTCAGATAATTTTTTATTTGATGTTATATGATTGCAGTATTGTATGACATTAATGGGTTGTATATGTGAATATGAGGCAGACTATGGTTTATCCCAGTGAACATGTAATTTTTAACGTTGAAATTCACCATGAATGCTTAAGGGTGTTATTTTTGTCATTTTTCTGTGCAAGCAAAAACATGTTTTGATTACACTACTGGATAGGTCTCGTCAAGAGGAGTTCTTCAATACTTTTTGTGCAAATTTTGGCCTTCAAAAACTCCAGTTATGATTTTTCAAAGTTTTTAACGAAATTGGGGATAATTTGCAAAGTTGCAGAAATTTTAGGGGTGGTTTTTTGAAAATTCGATAAAGGTCAAGAACCATTTGGCTATTAATACAAACTTCTCTTGAATGGGGTCTGGCCGGGTCAGAATAAGTGGACCGGGTCAGACCCTGTGAAGCCGGGTCGGACCGGGCGGGTCAGCCCGTGGCCGAAAATCACCGGCGGACAGGCAAAGGATGGAGGCGCGTGCACAACACGCTCCGACAACGGCGGCACCGAAAGTGGCGTGTGAGTCCTATGAGCCGGAGGCTACAGTGGTGCGTGGGATCCACGCGCCGACCGACACCGTCTCCGGTGATGGCGTGTGTAATACACGCACCGGACTTTAGTCTGCCGGCAGCCACGCGTGACGGCGCATGGGAGCGTGAGACAGCGCGTGGATGGCGCGTGCTAGCACGTGTCGGCACGTGCAGGTGTTTTCCGTCATTTTCCGACCTATTCCGGCGTGTTTCGATGTGTGGAGTCCAATGGTAATGTTTTCGAGAGCGTTTGACGTAATCTTTAGTATGTATATATGTTTTTGCTTCATTTATGACATATTTATTGAATACGAACCTATGGGGTGGCTATTTGGTTGCAATTTTTGATAATAATGCACCTTAATATGTCATTTAGTTATAAATTCATGGTGTTGAGTGATATGTTATAATTGTTCAAACTCCTGTAGCCTATGACAGTGGGAGCCAAAGTGAGTTGAACTCATTCACTTGTGAATATACCTATTGCATCTTGGAAAATTGTTTCCATATGCATTAAATGTAGAGGAAATTCATGTGATATAGTTTGACTAACACTGGTGTGTTTTATGTTTTGTTGCTCGTTTTCTCAGAGGCATGTCAGGACAGGGAGCAATTTCAGAGGAAGACATTAAGACTAAGGATGTAGTCCTCCATGAATTCTTGACTTATAAAATGAAGCCTATGCACAACATAAGGGACCACACATTAGTTTTGTTTGAACTCTTCAAGTAATGAGTATTTTCAAATTACTAGTCCTTAGACCTGGGCGAATACTTTGTCTCCTTACCTATAGAAGAATTTTTGGGTTAAGTGGGAGACTTATAAAGTAAAACCTAATGATCGTCAAATTATGCAAGATTTGGCCGATGCTTCTAAAGCAGAAGATAGGACACAAGCACTAAGATCAGCTTGCTTAAGGATGGAAAGGATTCGATGTTCTGATTCTTTGAGACTAAGTGGTTGACAGAAGCGTCAGTTAAAGAATCCTCACATAGATCCTCTAAGGCAAGCTATTTATAGTGTAGGGACTAAGAAATTTGATTATGAGCATCGATGAAAATCTAGTAATGATAAATTAGGGAGATTAATCTGTAGATTTTCTTAATTCATTTTCATTGTATTTCTAATTGAAAATTCAGGGAGTTCATTAGAATTTTATATTCATGACTTGTCAGACTTGGTGTTTTTTTTGCTATTGTGGATGATTGTTTAAGTTCAATTTATTAGTAGTCTCCGAGCTATTTTTCGAGATCAAGTCATGTGTTATTTATTGAGATGACTCTGTTTGGCTTAATGTAAAATTTAGATAAAATATTTTAACATACTGAATCACTTTAATCTCTATCAAAGAAAAGAGCTTCGAAATCTGTTGTCACTGAGTGGAACAAAAGAGAGAAACTCAATGGTGACAACTATGACACAAAGCGTCATAAAAATTTGGTACGTATTGTATGAACAAGATACATTGAATGCTATAAACCAAGTGATGACTGATCCAGGCGCAGGTTTATGGAAACTAAGAGAGACGTGACCAAGAAGCGTACTAGGCATGGAAAAGGAACATTTCATTACACGAGGATTCTTGTAAGCTCAGTAATCGATGCAATGATCCATGAATGTGAGCAACATCCCACAGCTCATGATATCTGGGTATATCTGTGTGAGAAGTATGGTACATCGGTTACAAAACTTAGGCAGTTGACTATTAAGTTTAACAACTTCAAAAGGTAACCTGATCATAACATTAGATAAAATCTCAGGGAGATGTCTAATATGATAATCGAACTCAAAACTGCCGGTCATATACACTCTGATGAACAGTAAATCTAAGCCCTGTTCCACTCTTTACCTAATCGTTGGAAACATCTCAAAGTCAACCAGATACATAATGAAAGTATTACAACTTTCAACGATACTGCTCGTCATGTTAAGTTAGAAGATGAAAGGCTCGGAGATGCAAAGTTTTTTTTTCTGGGACCTTCTATACCGGTTCTACTTCCAAGAGAGCTTCGGGCTTCAAAAGAAAAAGGAATTGAAAGAAGGAAAAGAAGAGAAGACGATCTGATGGTAGTGGTGGTAAGCCTGACAATAATCCAATTACAAAACTGATGAACGGAAAAGGAAAAACAAGCGTGACAAAACGAATAAGAAAAATAAAAGCAAGATGCCATGTTACAATTGTCGTAAGTTTGGTTATTATGCTCGTGAATGCCCTGATCCCAGGTGGGTAAAGGTGGAGTCATCTTATTCTATTTTGTGTGAAATTAATGTCTCGAGTACTGTCTGGCTATCTGATTCTTATCCTTTGAGGAATATAGACTCAGGAGCAACGGATCATGTGATGAGAGACAGAGCAGTTTTTTGTAGATTTTCGCCATGTTCTGAAGGGGACTAGGTAGAAATATGTGGGAAACAATGCATGAGTTGAAGTCAAAAGGATTTGGGACTTGCATATTGGATCTTGATGATGTTTCGGACTTTATCCTACATGATGTTCTGTATGCTCCGGAGAATCACGCGAAATTTAATTTATATTTCAATTCTACTTAATTTGGGTTATATGTCTCTAAATGCATTATGGTAATGAGCATCAATGATACTTTTTATGCATCTGGACGTATAACTAATGGCTTTATGGTTTTAAATAGTAATAGAATGACGTTTAGTTATTATGATGATTATTCATATTCGCTAATGCTCGTTCTTCTAGTAATGCAAATGTGAATGATGTTTGGCATGCTAGATTAGGTCATATTGGGCAAGATATGATGAATAGACTTGTGAAAGAATGATTGTTGAGTCTTTCTTCTAAAGTCAAATTATCCAAATGCGAACATTATCTTGCTGGCAAAATGACTGGAAAACTTTTTAGTAAAGCTATTAGGTCTGAATCTTCATTAGAAGTAATCCATTCCGATATATGTGATTTTATAAATGTGAGAGCACGACATTGAGCTCACTATTTCATTACGTTCATTGATGATTATTCATGTTTTAAATGTCTATCTGATATTTCATAAGTCTGAAGCATTAGATTGCTTTAGACGATACTTGAGTGAAGTTGAAAATCAAAAACAAGTCTATCAAAGTTCTAAGAACTGATAGAGGACGTGAATATCTATCAGAACAATTCAAGAAATTCTGTAATGAAATGGTATAATCCGACAATTAACTGTTCCTTATACACCTCAACAAAATGGTGTTACTGGAAGAAGGAGTAGGACTTTGTTGGAGATGGTTAGATCCACGATAGCACAAGCTAATCTAACGAGATGCGTTGCTTATGAAAGCTTTTGTGCTTAATTGCGTGCCTTCAAAGTCAGTTGCTTCGACTCTATATGAATTTTGGACGGGTAGAAACCTGACTTGAGTAACCTTAGAGCTTCGGGATCAGCAGCTTAGTACATGATTCATCGAGTTAGTACGGAAAGTTGGGTCCTAGAGGCAAAAAGTGTATCTTCATAAGATACTTCTACATTCTAAGGGTTACGTGTAAGTAGGAGATCACGATGGAAGCTTAACTAAGACAGAATAACATAATGTTCATTTTCTGGAAACTTAATTTTCTAGTAAAGGGGCATCAGGGATGCCGGATCTATTTTCGAGATAGTAGAAAATCAATATCTATAAGATCCAAGTGGGAGTAATAAGCTAACGGTGTGGATCTTGATAGTTGATTGTGTGGATCTTGATAGATATTTGCCGATTGAAAATCAGGTGATTCCCAATAAGAGCATTTTGTCTAACAGAAGACAATCATCAGTTATCTCATCTCGAAAAGTTTTACCAAACATATGCCCAAAAGGCAATACGACATTGAAGGATAAGCCTTCTTAGTTTCACCAGAAAATGGAGATGATTCTCCTGTTGACAAGGAAGAGCCCATTAATATTACAAAAGCTCTAACTTGTCCGGCAAAGAAGAAATAGATGAAAGAGGAGATGGAGTTTATGAAGTCAAATCAAGTCTGGGGACTTGTAGATCATTCGAAGGGACGAAAGAAAATTGAGAATAAATGGATTCTCAGAATCAAAAGAAATGCTCATGGCTCAATAGAGAGGTTAAAAGCTCGCTTGGTTGTAAAAGGTTATACTAGACAATGGTATAGACTACGTAGAAACCTTTTCACCTGTAGTGAGGTTTGCCTCGATTTGTCTCTTGGCTATAGTAGCTAGTATGGATTTAGAGTTACACAAAATGGATGTTAAGACCGTATTTCTCAATGGAGAATTAGAAGAATGAATCTACATCCAATAGCCTGTAGGATTTATTCTTCGAGGTAAAGAGGGTAAAGTTTGAAGATTGAAAAGGTCGAACTATGAACTCAAGCAATCCTCTAGACAGTGGTATTTGAGGCTTCACACAACGATTATCTTACATAACTTAGTTATGATAAATGAAGACCACTGTGTTTACGTTAAACGGTCCAATGGTTAATTTGTGATTCTATCCTTGTATGTGGATGACATACTACTAGCGGGTAATAGCAAAGAGTATCTTGAAAATGAAATATATGGGTAATGCAGAGTACATACTTGATGTGAAGTTCCATAGGGATCATTCAAAGAAGTTATTGGGTTTGTCTCAAGATACTTAAATCAAGAATCTTTTAGAACGATTCAAGATGGACACCTGCAAACCTATAGATACTCCTATTATAGAAGGTGAATCATTGAGTCAGCAAATGTGTCCCAATGCTCAAGATGAGAAGAATAAAATGGTTAGAGTACCATATGCCAATGTGATTGACTGCAGATTATTCTTTCTGTTATCACTGAATGGGTATACTGACGTTGACTGGAGTGGTGATTTAGATAAACGTAAATCAACTCCCGGTTATGCCTTCTTTCTCAATGATGGAGCAATCTCATGGTGTAACAAGAAACAGACTTCATCTGCAGTTCAAGACACTATTTGGTTGAGAAGATTCATGAAACATTTGGAGGTCTCAAACACTCCAGTGGGAGCTGTTTTAGTTAATGTGATAATCAGGCGGTTATTGCTTACACAAAAGACCCAAAATATCATGGAAAAACCAAACACATTAACGTAAAGTATAACTTTGTTAGAGATATTGTAAACAAGAAGAAAGTGATTCATAGTTATATTTCTACTCGTTTGAATTTGTGAAGGATTTAAAACGATGTATTGAATATGTTAATGTATGTTAATAGAATAGTTAATGGCTTAACTATTTATATATGTTTTATTAATTTTAATAGTATGTCGGCAAGTTATGATTGGCTCTCTCATACGAGCAATCGTTTCTGGCTCAGTGGGAGCTCAGAGATGAGATTACGATAGTAATGTAATCGGGATAGATTTCGCCACGAATCTAATCCAACTTGTTGTAAAGCTAAATCGACGGAGATCCTATACCTTGGATGGAGGATATCCGAGTTAAGTGTTTCCCAAGACATTGTGATATGTGTTTTAGTTAAACGACATGTGCCAAGTTGAACCCAACAGGATTGAGAAAATAATCCCTATTTCCTCAAAAGTATGAGTCCTTATCTATTGGTTACCCTTATGACTTTCTACTATATTCTAAGTCTTCACTTTGGTGTGGCTACTTTAGCATGCTACCAAAAGTGCTATGGTTAATAACGACGATTTGGTACATGTCTAGGAAAGCAGCTATAGTGGGAGACTGTATATACTTAGTGAGATGGGAAGAACATCTTAATTTAACATATACTATTGTGATTCAATGACTAGTCAATCAAGTAGGGTCTTGATTATGAATACATAGTTATTTTTGAAAAAGGGTTGAATATGCTCTGACAAATTCAGTGATTAAAAAAAAGATATGTCAACTTATGTTAAATGTTCAAGAGTTCTGGGGTATAGCGAGCTTGTTGAGTTTTATTGATAAACTGGTTGAGTTGCTATATATCTCTAACAAGTGTATAGCGATTAAAACTCATATCTCATGGGTCACACGATGTATTAATTTGTGTGGGAATACGATTTATGAAGAAAATGAGTCAGGCGACTTTTTGACTTCATATGTGAGTGGGAGATGTAAATAATTATTAATATTATTTATTTAATATTAATCCCACATACGAAAGTGGATGAGATAGAGAGGTAGTTATGAAACGGATGTTTCAACTCCCATCTCCTTGGAGAGATATTACTGCATGGAGGCAGTATGTATGTATGCGATAAATGAATATACGGGTGTGGGGAGTCAGAACGTTTTTCGCAGAACGTAGAGAAAAATTTTCTCTCTCATTTTTCCTCTCCTGAAACACAATGCACGCAACTTCATATTCCATATATTAGTGCTATAACGTGAAAACATATTCTATCAACCCAGTGTTGAAGGATTTATCCAGAGATCACAGTTTACCAACGTGAGTACCAACAGGTTTGTACGTGTTCTTCCGCTGCAACACAATCCTACGGTGAGAGGTATGAGATTCCTCTCTAAGCATGGCTAGGTTGTGTACTCTTAGGAACATGAGTTTTTTCCAACATTGGTATCAGAGCCAATAGTTGGTACTCCGTGTTTATGTTTCTCTCTGGATTTTCATGTTTTAAGTTTTCTGCCTTCATGATTTAAATATTCTCAGATAATTTTTTATTTGATGTTATATGATTGCTGTATTCTATGACATTAATGGGTTGTATATGTGAATATGAGGCAGATTATGGTTTATCCCAGTGAACATGTGATTTTTGACGTTGAAATTCACCATAAATACTTAAGGGTGTTAATTCCGTCATTTTTCTATGCAAGCAAAAGCATGTTTTGATTATACTACTGGATAGATCTCGTCAAGAGGAGCCCGTTAGTATTTTTTATGCAAATTTTGGCCTTAAAAAACTCCAGTTATGATTTTTTAAAGTTTTTAACGAAATTGGGGCTAATTTGCAAAGTTGCAGAAATTTTAGGGGTGGTTTTTTGAAAATTCGATAAAGGTCAGGGACCATTTCGCTATTAATACAAACTGTACTTGAATGGGGTCGGGCCGGGTCAGAATAAGTGGACCGGGTCAGACCTGGTGAAGTCGGGTTGGACCAGGCGGGTCAGCCCGTGGCCGAAAATCACCGTCGGACAGGCGTAGGACTGAGGCGCGTGTACAACACGCTCCGACAATGGTGGCACCGTAGTTGATGCGTGAGTTCCACGCTCCGGAGACTGCGGTGGCGCATGAGATCCACGCGCCGACCGACATTGTCTCCGGTCATGGCGCGTGTAATACACGCACCGGACTTCAGCCTGCCGGCAGCCGCCCATGACGGCTCGTGGGAGCACTTGACAGTGCATGGACGGCGTGTGCTGGTGCGTGTCGGCGAGTGCAGGTGTTTTTCGGTTATTTTCTGACCTATTCCGGCGTGTTTCGATGCGTGGAGTCCAATGGTGACGTTTTTGAGAGCGTTTGACGTCATCTTTAGTATGTATATGTGTTTTTGCTTCATTTTATGACATATTTATTGAATACGAACCTATGGGGTGGCTATTTGGTTGCAATTTTTTATAATAATGCACCTTAATATGTCATTTAGTTCTAAATTCATGGTGTTGAGTGATATGTTATAATTGTTCAAACTCCTGTAGCCTATGACAGCGGGAGTCAAAGTGAGTTGAACTCATTCACTTGTGAATATACCTATTGCATCTCGAAAAATTATTTTCATATGCATTAAATGGAGATTCATGTAATATAGTTTGACTAACACTGGTGTGTTTTATGTTTGGTTGCTCGTTTTCTCATAGGCATGAGGCATGTCAGGACTGGGAGCAATTTCAGAGGAAGACATTAGGACTAAAGATGTAGTCCTCCATGAATTCTTGACTTATAAAATGTAGCCTACGCATAACATAAGGGACCACACATTGGTTTTGTTTGAACTCTACAACCAGATGATGCGCTTGATTTATAGCAAAACGGTTTCAAGTAATGAGTATTTTCAAATTACTAGTCCTGAGACCTGGGCGAATACTTTGTCTCCTTACCTACAAAAGAATTTTTGGGTTCAGTGGGAGACTTATAAAGTAAAACTAATGGTGGTCAAATTATGCAAGATTTGGCCGATGCTTCTGAAATAGAAGATAGGATACAAGCACTAAGATCTGCCTGCTTAAGGATGGGAAGGATTCGACGTTCTGATTCTTTGAGACTAAGTGGTTGACAGAAGCGTCAGATAAAAAATCCTCACATAGATCTTCTAGGGCAAGCTATTTATATTGTGGGGACTAAGAAATTTGATTATGAGCATCGATGGAAATCTAGTAATGATAAATTAGGGAGATTAATCCGTAGATTTTCTTAATTCATTTTCATTGTATTTCTAATTGAAAACTCAGGGAGTTCATTAGAATTTTATATTCATGACTTGTCAGACTTGGTGGTTTTTTTGCTACTGTGGATGGTTGTTTAAGTTCAATTTATTAGTGGCGGTTCATAGTTATTGTTAATTACTTGAACTTTAAATGTGTTTTACGTTTTTAAAATAAGAATATAATATTATGACACCTGATGAGATTGATGATCAGTTGTCTCCGAGCTATTTTTCGAGATCAAGTCATGTGTTATTTATTGAGATGTCTCTGTTTGGCTTAACGTAAAATTTAGATAAAACATTATTAACATACTGAATCACTTTAATCTCTAACAAAGAAATGAGCTTCGAAATATATTGTCACTGAGTTGAACAAAAGAGAGAAACTCAATGGTGACAACTATGACACAAAGCGTCATAAAATTTGGTACGTATTGTATGAACAAGATACATTGAATGCTATAAACCAAGTGATGACTGATCCAGGCGCAAGTTTATGGAAACTAAGAGAGACGTGGCCAAGAAGCATACTAGGCGTGGAAAAGGAAAATTCCATTGCACGAGGTATTTTTGTAAGCTCAGTAATCGATGAAATGATCCATGAATGTGAGCAACATCCCACAGCTCATGATATCTGGGTATATCTGTGTGAGAAGTAAGGTACATCGGTTATAAGGCTTAGGCAGTTGACTATTAAGTTTGACACCTTCAAAGGTAACCTAATCATAACATTAGATAAAATCTCATGGAGATGTCTAATATGATAATCGAACTCAAAATTGTCGGTCATATACTATCTGATGAACAGTAAATCTAAGCCCTGTTCCACTCTTTACCTGATCATTGGAAACATCTCAAAGTCAACTTGACACATAATGAAAGTATTACAACTTTCAATGATACTGCTCGTCATGGTGAGTTAGAAGATGAGAGGCTCGGAGCCTCAAAGTTTTTTTTTTCTGGGACCTTCTATACTGGTTCTACATCTAAGAGAGCGTCGGGCTTCAAAAGAAAAAGGAATTGGAAGAAGGAAAAGAAGAGAAGACGATCTGATGGTAGTGGTGGTAAGCCTGACAATAATCGAATTACAAAATTGATGAATGGAAAAGGGAAAACAAGCATGACAAAACGAATGCCCTGATCCCAGGTGGGTAATTTTGGTCATTATGCTCGTGAATGCCCTGATCCTAGGTGGGTAAAGGTGGATTCATTTTATTCTATTTTATGTGAAATTAATGTCTCGAGTACTGTCTGGCTATCTGATTCTTGTCCTTTGAGGATTATAGACTCAGGAGCAACGAATCATGTGACGAGAGACAGAGGAGTTTTTTGTAGATTTTCGTCATGTTCTGAAGGGGATTAGGTAGAAATATGTGGGAAACAATGCATGAGTTGAAGTCAAAAGGACTTGGGACTTGCATATTGGATCTTGACGATGGTCCGGACTTTATCCTACATGATGTTCTATATGCTACGGAGAATCACGCGAAATTTAATTTCTGTTTCAGTTCTACTTAATTTGGGTTATATGTCTCTAAATGCATTATGGTAATGAGCTTCAATGATACTTGTTATGCATCTGGACATATAACTGATGGCTTTATGGTTTTAAATAGTAATAGAATGACGTTTAGTTATTATGATGATTATTCATATTCGCTAAATGCTCGTTCTTCTAGTAATGAAAATGTGAATGATGTTTGGCATGCTAGATTATGTCATATTGGGCAAGATAGGATGAATAGACTTGTGAAAGAAGGATTGTTGAGTCTTTCTTCTAAAGTCAAATTATCCAAATGCGAACATTATCTTGCTGGCAAAATGACTTCAAATCTTTTTGGTAAAGCTATTAGGTCTGAATCTTCATTAGAAGTAATCCATTCTGATATATGTGATTTTATAAATGTGAGAGCGCGACATAGAGCTCACTAATTCATTACGTTCATTGATGATTATTCACGTTTTGGATGTCTATCTGATATCTCATAAGTCTGAAGCATTGGATTGTTTTAGACGATACTTAAGTGAAGTTGAAAATCAAAAGGCAAGTCTATCAAAGTTCTAAGAACTGATAGAGGACGTTAATATCTATCAGAACAATTCAAGAAATTCTATAATGAAATGGTATAATCAGACAATTAACTGTTCCTTATACACCTCAACAAAATGGTGTTACTTGAAGAAGGAATATGACTTTGTTGGAGATGGTTAGATCCATGATGGCACAAGCTAATCTAACGAGATGCGTTGCTTACGACAGCTTATGTGCTTAATCGCGTGCCTTCAAAGTCAGTTGCTTCGTCTCTTTATGAATTTTGGACGGGTAGAAACCTGACTTGAGTAACCTTAGAGCTTGGGGATCAGCAGCTTAATACATGATTCATCGAGTCAGTACGGAAAGTTGGGTCCTAGAGGCAAAAAGTGTATCTTCAGAAGATACTTCATACATTCTAAGGGTTACGTGTTCATAGGAGATCACGATGGAAGCTTAATTGAGACAGAATAACATAATGTTCATTTTCTGGAAACTGAATTTTCTAGTAAAGGGGCATCAGGGATGCCAGATCTATTTTCGAGATAGTAGAAAACCAATATCTATAAGATGGTGTGGATCTTGATAGTTGATGGTGTGGATCTTGATAGATATTTGCCGATTGAGAATCAGGTGATTCCCAATAAGAGCATTTTGTCTAACAGAAGACAATCATCAGTTATCTCATCTCGAAAAGTTCTAGGAAACATATGTCCAAAAGGCATTATGACATTGAAGGACAAGTCTTCTTAGTTTCACCAAAAAATGGAGATGATTCTCATGTTGACGAGGAAGAGCCTATTAACGTTACAGAAGCTCTAACTTGTTCGGCAAAAGAGAAATGGATGAAAGAGGAGATGGAGTCTATGAAGTCAAATCAAGTCTGGGGACTTGTAGATCATTCGAAGGGACAAAAGGAAATTGAGAATAAATGGATTCTCATAATCAAAAGAAATGCTGATGGCTCAAAAAGCTTGCTTGGTGGTAAAAGGTTATACTAGACAAGGGTATAGACTACGTAGAAACCTTTTCACCTGTAGTAAGGTTTGTTTCGATTCGTCTCTTGGCTATAGTGGCTAGTATGGATTTAGAGTTACATAAAATGGATGTTAAGACCGTATTTCTCAATGGAGAATTAGAAGAATGAATCTACATCCAATAGCCTGTAGGATTTATTCTTCGAGGTAAAAAGGGTAAAGTTTGTAGATTGAAAAGGTCGATCTATGAACTCAAGCAATCCTCTAGACAATGGTATTTGAGGTTTCACACAACGATTATCTTATATAACTTCGTTATGATAAATGAAGACCACTGTGTTTACGTTAAATGGTCCAATGGTTAATTTGTGATTCTATCCATGTATGTGGATGACATACTACTAGCGGGTAATAACAAAGAGTATCTTGAAAATGAAAGATATGGGTAATGCAGAGTACATACTTGATGTGAAGTTCCATAGGAATCGTTCAAAGAAGTTATTGGGTTTGTCTCAAGAGACTTACATCAAGAATCTTTTAGAACGATTCAAGATGGACACCTGCAAACCTATAGATACTCCTATTATAGAAGGCGAATCATTGAGTCAGCAAATGTGTCCCAAGGCTCAAGATGAGAAGAATAAAATGGTCAGAGTACCATATGCCAATGTGATTGACTGCAGATTATTCTTTCTGTTATCACTGAATGGGTATACAGACGTTGACTGAAGTGGTGATTTAGATAAACATAAATCAATTCCCGATTATGTCTTCTTGCTCAATGATGGAACAATCTCATGGTGTGACAAGAAACAGACTTCATTTGTAGTTCAAGAGACTATTTGGTTGAGAAGATTCATGAAACATTTGGAGGTCTCAAACACTCCAGTGGGAGCTGTTTTAGTTCATGTAATAATCAGGCGGTTATTGCTTACACAAAAGAGCAGAAATATCATGGAAAAACCAAACACATTGACATAAAGTACAACTTTGTTAGAGATATTGTAAACAAGAAGAAAGTGATTCTTAGTTATATTTCTACTCGTTTGAATATGTGAAGGATTTAAAACGATGTATTGAATATGTTAATGTGTGTTAATAGAATAGTTAATGGCTTAACGATTTATATATATATATTTTAATTTTAATAGTATGTCGGCAAGTTATGATTGACTCTCTCATACGAGATTTCGCTTCTGGCTCAATGGGAGCTCAGAGATGAGATTACGATAGTAATGTAATCAGGATAGATTTCGCCATGAATCTAATCCAACTTGTTGTAAAGCTAAATCGACGGAGATCATATACCTTGGAGGGAGGATATCCTAGTTAAGTGTATAGGACACACTTGAACTCTGATTTATACGATGTCTAAATTAAATGAAATACGACATACGCTTTCTTGGAAGGAAGTTAATGACATTGTGACATGTGTTTTAGGAAAACGACATGTGTCAAGTTGACCCCAACAGGATTGAGAAAATAATCCCTATTTTCTCAAAAGTATGAGTCCTTATCTATTGGTTACCCTTATGACTTTCTGCTATATTCTAAGTCTTCACTTTGGTGTTGCTACTTTAGCATGCTACCAAAAGAGCTATGGTTAATAACGGCGATGCGGTACATGTCTAGGAAAGCAGCTATAGTGGGAGACTGTAGATACTTAGTGATATGGGAAGAACGTCTTAATTTAACATATACTATTGTGATTCATTGACTAGTCAATCAAGCAGGGTCTTGATTATGAATACATAGTTATTTTTGAAAAAGGGTTGAATATGCTCTGACAAATTCAGGGATTGAAAAGAGATATGTCAACTTATGTTAAATGTTCAAGAGTTCTGGAGTATAGCGAGCTTGTTGAGTTTCATTGATAAACTGGTTGAGTTGTTATATATCTCTAACAAGTGTATAGCGATTAAAACTCATATCTCGTGGGTCACACGATGCATTAATCTGTGCGGGAATATGATTTATGAAGAAAATGAGTCAGGCGAATTTTTGACTTCATATGTGAGTAGGAGATGTTAATAATTATTAATATTATTTATTTAATATTAATTCCACATATGAAAGTGGATGAGATAGAGAGGTAGTTATGAAACGGATGTTTCAACTCCCATCTCCTTGGAGAGATATTACTGCATGGAGGCAGTATATATGTATGCGATAAGCGAATATACGGGTGTGTAGAGTCAGAACATTTTTCGCAGAACGTAGAGAAAAGTTTTCTCTCTCGTTTTTCCTCTCCTAAAACACAACGTACGCAAATTCATATTCCACAGATTAGTGCTATATCGTGAAAACATATTCTATCAACCCAGTGTTGAAGGATTGATCCAAAGATCACAGTTTACCAACGTGAGTACCAATAGGTTTGTACGTGTTCTTCCGCTGCAACACAATCCTATGGTGAGAGGTATGAGATTCCTCTCTAAGAATGACTAGGTTGTGTACTCTTAGGAACGTGAGTTTTTTCCAACATCTATAAATTCTGCTGTTTACTCTTCTCCATCATTCTCAACTTTTGTTAAAAAAGTAGCAATTTGCTCTGTGAAAAACCGATGAGGATGATGGATTTGTTATCTTAGCTACTTTTGGTTCTCCAAATCTCAAATCTTAATACTAGCCTCAGTAGCAGCACAAAGTTAGTACTATTGGGGCTAAAGCAAAATGCATGGATAATCGAACCCACATCCAAAGAGTACAACCACTTCTCTTGCGCCAAATCCCATAGTTGAATCACTCCATATTTACCACCACTAGCGCACAAAGAACCATAGAGAGAAATAGCATTGTGTTCACATACCCGCTGTTGTCGATGGAGAACGCGACGGAGAGGACGTCCTTCGTGTGGCCGACGAAGCGACGAGCGGGTGGAAAATCCGTCGGTAATTGCCGATGGAATACCGACGGATTACCGACAAATCAGCAAAATAAATCGATTTGGGTGGAAAAAATAATTAAAAGTATTTAATGACGGATTTATTGACGGATTACCGACAGAATTTGCGACAGAATTTAAATCCGTCGTTATTTTCGTCGCTATTTTATAATTTCCCAAAAATTTACCGACGAAAAATTTCGTCAGTAAATATATAATGAGAAAATTTTCTATTAAAGAAGTTACCGACGATTTAGAATCTGTCGGTAAAATTTTAGTACATTACCGATGATTAATATTCGTCGCAAAGAAAAAATTTAAAATAATTTTATTTTGAAATTCCCGACGGAATAAAATCCTTCGGTAAATAAAGTCATTTTATATCTTAATAAAATATTTTTAATAATTTATTCAACTGCATTAACAACGGAAATAATCCATCGGTAATGTATTAGAATTTTTTAACCTCCCGCGCTGCCATTCCGTCAATACCGCCGCTGGTCACTCTAGCCACTGGGACGCCGCTGGTCACTCTCGCCACTGCTACTGTCGTCGGTCACTCTCGTCGTCGTTATCGCTGCCGGTCACAGTTGCTGCTGCTCTGGCCACGACCGATTTTAACGGCGCTGAAGGGCTCGCAATCTCTTCTCTTCCATAACCTCCGTCCAATAATCCCGCTCACTGCAGCCATCCTCCCAACGTCGACCACAGGTGGCTCACGACGCCAGCATTTTTTCCTTTTTTATTCACCTCAATCTGTATTACATTATGGTGAGTCACTCCTACTGCTTTCTAAAGATACTAATTCTGATTTTTCAGTGGAAGTTGCCTTGCCTTTCCTCTATGACTGGCTCTCTCTCTCCTGCCTGTTAAATTTCACCCCCTTTTCACTCTCTAGGGTTTAATTTTTTATGATGTTCTGTTGTTAATTGTATGTATACTTGTCTTTGTGGATGGTGTTTGTTTTGATTTACTAGCATTTTTTATATTGTTTGTCTTTATGGACGGTGCTTGTGCCTGTATGAATACTTGTCTTTGTGGATGATGTTACTACCTCTTTTAGCTGATGTTTTATTGTTTCTACCTCCCATTCTCAAAGGAATGGGAATGTTGTTGCTTATTTTTCAGGAATCAAATGTGCGTCTATTTGCTTTAAAGAAAGAACTTAATAAGACTGGAATATGCTTTATTGAGTTTTATTAAACAATCTGAGGAACTCTATGATATATCAAGTGACAGCATTTTAGAGCCTACTTCAATTTATCCCCTTTTAGATAAGATCTAATCCTGAATTTATCCTGGAAATGGAAACCACTCTAAGTTCGTCTTTTACGCTACTAAATTCACAAATGTGCGTCTACTATCCATCATAAATTGCACACCTCCTATGTAAGAAGCCAACTTATTTTTCTTGGGAAGCTTTGTGAGCTAAGATGTAATTATTGCAGGTGATACCTGGCATATGATTTGCTTTCTATGTTTTCTTTATACCTTTTGTGGGGAATGAATTGTTACAGTACATAGTGATGGGAATTTACACTCCTCTTGTAAGCACACTAGCTTCGTTTCTTTAAGATTCATGTTATATTTTGATTCGTTACCTCCCTTTTTCAGCTTTGAAGAAGATGAGACATGTGTTTTCTATTCTTGCTTCTTTCTTCTTTCTAATTATCTCTACTTTATTTTATTAAATTCATACCCTGTATGATTCATGAGTTTTTGATTGATTTTGTTTTATCAATTTTGCAAGTTCTCTGGTAAATGCGTTTGTGATCTTGTTGGAAAAAGCATCACAATCACTTTGTTGGCAAAGAAAATTAATGCGTTTGTCCTCTAGCATATTATTGTGTCGAAAACAAAGAGAGCCACAAGTTTCAATCTTAAAAATTATGCAATTCTGCTTGCAAGATTGATGTTTTCTATTGCTTTTATTATCCTTTGACTTAATCTTATCTGGATTTTTTTGATAGTCTTCATTGCATATTATTTAACATTCTTGTATTGCGGATTCTCAGGTTTATAAAGTCATTGTATATGCACATCTTGTCCATGCTTAGAAAGAAACAAGTAGCTGCAACAAATTGTCCCACACAACATTTTAGTGACCGGCAACGAAGGGGTAATTCACCATGTTAACGTTCAACATATTATGTTCTTGAAATATACCACCTTCAGTTTTCTATGTTGTGCTATACATGTGACAGACCTAACATTTTCTTTTAAGTATGATTAGTAATAGTATGTGGCATAATTGGTTGTTGTTAATTGAAATTGTTTAGCAATTGGCTTTGTATACATGTATCTCTAATTGAAAGTATTTTGAGTATTTAGCTAATGCAAAATAATTTACTTGTTGCTCTTAAATTATATTTTAATTCAAAGTTAATTTAATGAAACGAAGTCATTATGCACACTTCCGTTGAATCGCAACTGTGTCTTTGTGTCCTATTAGGTTTCTTTGGACATATTTTTCAACTTACACAAGCAACTTGTGTCTGCAGGCACATTAATTTATAAAGCTCACTTATGTAAGCATTGGGCACAGGAGCACACTCAACAAACATCATAAGAATATCTTATATGTATCACCATTTGAATCAACAAGCACTGGGCGTAATTCGCGTCTAGAGTGCCTAAACCCTGAATTGTGATACAACATACAACCTGTGTATCCCAACTTAACCAAATTCAAGGTAAAACATAAACTGCTTTGCTTTGTTATGAACCCAAGTTCTCCACTTAAAGACTGTGGCACCTTAATTAGCAATAATGTAACATGATTGTATATTATCATTGCATGAAAATCTGCTTAACTCATGGATATTCATATTCAATATCCCTGCAAAAATATTTATTACTAATTAATTTGTAGCACTAAGTTATTTTATATAGAGAAGCATTAAAAGCTGCAGGGAAAAATGATGCATGAAAATGGTAGGATTTATGATATATTAAGGATTAATTAGGAGAAGAGACTTGTTTAGGTAATAGTGTGACATTTTTTGATCGCATATTTATATCTTTACTATCACACTAATCATTTATATTTTTCAGATAATTCAATTGGAGCCAAATATGTCCAGAAGACTTAGTTCTTGGAGATGTTGACCTTTGACTTTGAAAGTAAAAGGTGGAGGCTACCTTCTTGGAATGAGGAACTAACTAAACGTGAATTAGATTTGCTTCTGGAACAGACGAAGGCTTAGTTATTTTTGTGTTTCAATTTTTTGTATTACTTTGTATTTCAATTTTTTGTATTACTTTGAATTTGAGATTGTGGAAACTTTAAAATTTGAATATTATATTAGATGAAAAATTTATATTAGGTGGTATTTTGAATTTTAATTTAAATATTTAATTTTTTTCACAGGTGTTAATATTAAATTTTCAAATATATTAATAAAATATATAAAAATTAACGATGATAAATTAAAAAAATTCATATAGAAATACCGACGAATTTTTCTGTAGGTAATGTATTTTTATTTTGCGACGGAAAAATCCGTAGCTAATTACCGACGGAAAATTCCGTCGATAAAATCGTCACTAATTAATGATATCCGACGAATTGGCGTTTCATGATTACCGACGAATAATTTATTTACCGACGCTCAAAATCCATCGGTGATTACCGATTGAATTTAATTTCCGTCGCTAATAAATTACCGACCATGAAAATAGCGACAACACCATTTCCGTCGGTAATCCATCGGTAAACTATTTACCGACGGATTTTTTCTATGTTACCGACCGAAAATTTCCATCGGTAATTTGACAGTTTTTTGTAGTGGGTGGTGCCGGCCTGACGGAGAGGACATCCTTCTTGTGATTAATTTTTTTATAATTAATTAAAAGGGTAAAGTTGTGGTGTATTTAGTAATTTAAATATGTAACTTTTAATTTTAATGAGGTACGATTAATAATTTAAGTTTATTTAGTAGTTTTGGGGTGCAAATAGCTGCCCCCTATCTTAAATCTATTCACCATTCTATCTTTGACACGACCCACCTTACATAACTTATAATTCAAATACTATTTAACATAAACATCATCATTATAAAAACCTGCATATAAATTTTTTTTTTTTTCACATAATATGCTTATAACCAACACCATCACACCAGTTCAACATACATACTGGTTTCTGACACCATTTCAAACCACCCAAACATGTGATAATACTTATTATATTACACCACCAAACATCAGCGGAAACAAAATAAACCCACGGCCTAGCCCAACAGGTCGTCATCTATGTACATCCGCTCAAAACCTTGAAGGAGCTCCACAGCTTGCACAGTCACATCACAAACTCAATCATCAACAGGCTCACCTACAATGCATAAACTAGTGAGATAAAAATCTCAGTAAGTAGAAATCATGCATGTCAGTGCATGATAATGCATTTAGTTCTCTATCGCCTATTTCCTAATTTTTCTAATTGATCTCTTTTATTTTGAAAACTGTTCACGTTGCGGGATCCCCACGACACACTTATGATATGCACCCCAAATGAGCTCAATGGGGACGATTTTTCCGAACCCCGAAAATAGTGCCGAGAACGATTTTTCCGAACTCTGGCAAAGTGGTGGGGACGATTTTTCCGAACCCCTAATAAAAATGTCGGGAACGATTTTTCCGAACCCTGACAGAGATGCATATATAGTGGCCGCACACACCATTAGTATCTTATTAATTTTGAGGAAAAATAATTTTCATGTTTATGCATGGTATGCACCCAAAACAATTAAATGTGCATCATAAACCATTTACAATATCAATATCAACATTTAATCACCATAAAGCAGCAACTTAATTTCAATTCACACAAATCCACTTCTGAAATAACAACTTCACCTCAATCCCATAGATCCATTTATAGAATAATCACTTCACCCTGGGATCACACGGATCTCTTTTTGGAATCAAACTTCATCTTGGATCCCACAGATCCTTATAACCAATATTTTCTCAAACCATATAAATATATTTGCAACAGTTTCCAATCACACAGATCTATATAGGATGATGATATTATATGGATCCTCAACTTGTATCACAAAATTATCACAAATAATTTACAAATACTATTGTTAAATATGAACCCTACTTTCTCCAAATCACATAAATCCAAAACTTGTATAACAAATTAATCTCAAATAATTCATATCGTAATTAAACTAATTACAAATAATCCATGACATAATTAACACATATTAATTACAAATAATTCACAAACAACATGTTTATGCATTGTAGTTGGACTTCTACTTACCTGGATTCCGACAGTAATATAAACCTCGTAAAGAACTGTAACTAATTCGCTCCGACACGCACGTTCCGGCGCGCTCCCTCTTCTCTTTCTCTTCTTCCTCTCTCTCTCCTCTCTCTCCCTTTCTCTCTCTCCCTCTCTCTCCCTTTCTTCTCCCTCTCTCTCTCTTTTTTCCTCTTTTTCTTCTGCTTTTCATTTGCTGTGTTAACGTGTATATATATAGGGGTGGGGTGGAAGTCAATTATGACTATCCCACCGCCCCAATTTTTTTTTATTTTTATTTTTTATTTATTTTATTATTATCCATTCTTAATTTACGTGCAATACTTAATAGCTAAGATATAATACATTTACAAATTAATACACATACATGTACATTTTTCTACCCACTATTATTATTACGAGAACACGTGTGATACTTAATAATTAAGAAAAATGTATTTATACACATAAAATAATTTAATTATATACATATCCAAATTAATGCACGTAAAAATTTATGCACCCATATATTCACACACCGTCCTAATTTTTATCACGAATGTCTCAAATAAAATGTAACGATAAATAAAATATAGAAACAATTGTCACATAATTGTCACATTATTATCACATAATTGCCACATAATTATCACGTAATTATAAAATGCGTATAACAAAAATTAAATTATATTGACACATGAGTAGTGAGAAGTTCGGGTATCACATCCTCCCCAACTTATAAGAATTTCGTCCCCGAAATTTACTTACCTGAAGAGGTCTGGATATTTAGCCATCATCTCATCCTCTCTTTCCCAAGTAGCCTCCTCAACTAGTTGGTTCCTCCATAATACTTTTACTAATGGTATTTCTTTATTTCTGAGCTTCTTCACTTCTCGCCACAAGATCTCAACTGGTACTTCCTCATAACTCAAATCTTCTTTCAACTCAACTGGTTCATGTCTGAGAACATGAGATGGATTTGGAACATACTTCCTCAACACAGATACATGAAACACGTCATGTACTCTAGACATCGATGCTGGTAACTCCAATTTATAGGCAACACTGCCAACTCTCTCAATGATAGTGAACGGACCAACATATCTTGGACTGAGTTTCCCTTTCCTTCCAAACCGCATTATCCCCTTCATTGGAGATATTTTCAAAAATACCTGATCACCCACTTCAAATTCCAATTCTCTCCTCCGTTTGTCTGCATAACTCTTTTGCCGATCTTGAGCAACTTTCATCTTCTCTCGTATATGGGTAACAGCTTCTGACATTTCACGAATCAAGTCTGGACCCAAAAGTTTCCTCTCTCCAACTTCATCCCAATGAACTGGAGATTTACACTTCCTCCCATATAATGCTTCATATGGAGCCATCCCGATGGTAGACTGATAACTATTGTTGTACGAGAACTCTATCAAAGGCAAAAATTTACTCCACTGACCTTGAAAATCCAACACACACGCTCTGAGCATATCCTCCAAGATTTGTATTGTACGCTCTGATTGACCATCTGTCTGTGGATGGAATGCTGTACTGAAAGATAACTGTGTCCCCAACGCCTTATGTAAACTCTTCCAGAAAGCAGACAAGAATCTCGTATCTCTGTCTGACACAATGGTAAGTGGTACTCCATGGAGTCTGACAATCTCTTGTATATATAGTTGGGCATAACGATCCATGGAATACGTAGAGCTAATAGGAAGAAAATGAGCTGACTTAGTCAATCGATCCACAATAACCCAAATGGCATCGTGACCTTTCACTGTCTTCGGTAGCCCGATAACAAAATCCATCGTGATATTCTCCCACTTCCATTCTGGAATAAATAAAGGCTGCAAAGTTCCTGCTGGTCTCTGATGCTCGGCTTTGACTTGCTGACAAGTCAAACATTGCTCCACATATCGAGCAACATCTCTCTTCATCCCTGGCCACCAATAATGTGCCTTCAAATCTCTATACATCTTAGTAGCTCCTGGATGTACAGAGTAGGGTGTTGAATGAGCTTCTATCATCACTTCTTTTCGAATATCATTCACTTTGGGTAGACACAATCGACCTCCATAACGAATCACGCCATCATCTCCTAATTGGAAGTCAGAAGACTTTCCAGAGCTGATATCATTCTTTATTTTGTCAAACAATTCATCCTCTTGTTGGCTCTGTTGAATCTTATCCATCAGAGTTGGTCGAAGTGTCAGAGCTGCCATCATTGCTTCCAACGATCCTTCCTGAATGATCTCCACACCCATCATTTGCAAATCAAGCAACTCTGGTTTCTGATTTACGGTCATAGCAGCTACACTCTGTATTGCCTTTCGGCTCAATGCATCAGCAACCACATTGGCTTTTCCTGGATGATAATTGATAACACAGTCATAATCCTTCACCAATTCCAACCATCTTCTTTGCCTCATATTCAACTCTTTCTGGGTGAAAAAGTACTTCAAACTCTTATGATCTGTATAGATTTCACAACGTTCCCCATACAGATAATGCCTCCATATCTTGAGTGCAAACACCACTGCAGCTAACTCTAAATCATGAGTTGGATAATTTTTCTCATACTCCCTTAACTGTCTGGATGCATATGCTATCACTTTCCCATTCTGCATCAATACACATCCAAGACCATTCTTTGAAGCATCACTGTAAACTTTGAAGTTTCCTGTCTCCGTAGGAATAGTTAAGATAGGTGCTGATGTCAATCGTCTCTTCAATTCTTGGAAACTTTGTTCACGTTCCTCCGTCCATGTGAACTTCACATTCTTCCTGGTCAACTGTGTTAATGGTGAAGCAATCTTAGAAAATCCTTCAACAAACCTTCGATAATATCCCGCCAATCCAAGAAAGCTACGAACCTCAGTGGGATTTGAGGGTTGTGGCCAATCATGGATTGCTTTAACTTTACCTGGATCCACTGAAATTCCTTCTCCCGATACCACGTGTCCCAAGAAAACAACTCGGTCTAACCAAAACTCACACTTCTTGAACTTCGCATACAACTGCCTCTCCTTCAGAATCTCTAACACCTTTCTCAAGTGCAGTGCATGATCCTCCTTATTCTTAGAGTAAATTAGAATGTCATCGATAAACACAATCACAAATTTATCGAGAAATTCCCGAAATACTCTATTCATCAAATCCATAAATGCTGCAGGAGCATTTGTTAATCCAAACGGCATCACTAAGAACTCGTAGTGCCCGTACCTTGTACTGAATGCAGTCTTTGGAATATCCTCCTTCTTTATCTTCAACTGATGATACCCCGACCGCAAATCAATCTTCGAAAAGATAGCTGCACCCTGTAACTGATCAAACAGATCATCAATGCGAGGCAATGGATATTTATTCTTCACCGTAACTTTGTTGAGATCCCGATAATCAATGCACATCCTCAATGTGCCATCCTTCTTTCGAACAAACAGAACTGGTGCTCCCCAAGGTGAGAAACTAGGTTGGATGAATCCTTTGTCTAGCAACTCTTATAACTGTATCTTCAATTCCTTCAGTTCAGCTGGTGCCATTCTGTATGGCGCTTTAGATATAGGAGCAGTTCCTGGTTGTAACTCAATAACAAACTCTATTTCTCGCTCTGGTGGCAAACCTGGAAGATCATCTGGAAATACCTCCAGATATTCCCGAACTACTGGTACATTATCAAGAATTGGACATTGCTGCCCCTCAACATTCATTACACTCACCAGATACCCCTCACAACCACTTTCCAACAACCGCTGTGCTTTTGCTGCTGATATCATCGGAAATCGAAAGCTTTTCTTGATTCCAACAAAAGTGAACGGTTCTCCTTTCACTGGCTGAAAAGTGATACTCTTCTTCTGACAATCTATTGTAGCACCATATTTTGACAACCAATCCATGCCCAATATGATATCATAATCATTCATACTTAACACAATCAAATTAGCGATGAGTCTTCTTCCTTCAATAGGAATAACACAACCTCGAAAAAGTTGATTAGTTTGCTTTGACTCACCAGAAGGTATCATCACCTCATAATTAGCTTCTATCAAGTTAGGTATTCCACCCAACTTTTTCACATACTCAGTGGATACAAATGAATGTGTTGCTCCAGAATCAAATAGCACATATGTAGAAGTGCCAAAAATAGAGAACTTACCCGTGACAACTGAGGGATTCGCGTCTGCCTCCTCTCGCGTCAAAGTATACACCCTCGCTGGAGCTCTTCCCTGCTGTGCCTGCTTCCCTTTCTTAGGACAAGTAGTAGTCACATGTCCTTTCTCCCCGCATGTGTAACACGTTCTCAGAGGAATTTGACACTCTCCACTATGTGATCTAAGACAATTAGGGCATATAGGTGGTGGCGGCGCCGGTGGCACTTTACCCTGATCGAATTTAGGACGCTTGTTGGGTTCTCCTCGTCTCTGTCCTTGCTCCACTTGAACATTTGAATTCGGCCTCTGAAATGGCATCGGCCTCTTATCAACTCTCCCGGACTGCTGCATTGGTTTCTGCTGAAATTGACGTCTGATGGCTTGCGCTTGTCTGATCCTCATCTCCGCTTGCTCAGCAATTTGAGCCCTTTCTGCAACTTGTGAGTATGTTGCTCCATGCAGTCCCGCCATACTCACATCTCTATAAAGTTCAGGCCTTAAGCCTTCCACAAATCTCTCCACTTTCAGTGCCTCCGTACTAACCATATGTTCAGCAAACCTCGACAACTGCTCAAACTTACGAAGGTAATCTGTGACTGACATGCCACCTTGCCTCAACTGTATGAACTCGTTCATCTTCATGGCTCTCACTGGTGCCGTAAAGTACTTGTTTCTGAAAAGCTCCTTGAACCTTTCCCATGTCATAGTCGTGACATCCTCGATACTTTTAATCGTATCCCACCAGTGGCCCGCACTTCCTCGTAGCATGAAAGAAGCACATAGCACTCTATCCCCATCTGGAATTCTACTGTATTGAAACATGTTTTCCACCGTGCGTAACCAATCCTCTGCATCTGTGGGGTCTGCTGCGTCCTCAAATATTGGAGGGCTCAGCTTTCGAAACCTCTCACAAACCATTTCCACACGTTCTATTTGACGTCTATCTTGATTTGCATTACCCTCGGGTTGTCCACCCACATCTCTCTGCTGAATCAGTTGTTGTATCTGTTGGGACTGACGCTCAACCAGTTCCATTAGTTGAGTAATGACCGCATCACGATTATTCCCTTCAGGAGGTGCTGCTTGCTCAACAGTCCTATCCCCTTCAGAACCTTCACCTGTAGCTCTTACCATTTTGTCTACTAACTACACTTCCTATATCACATAGCCAATATAATTTATAAGACACATAACAACACAGAATAAAAAATAACACTTACTTGCAAAGCTGCGCTCCCAAAGAATGAGTTCATGTACATAGACAGTCTGCAGGACCCAAACCGTGCTCTGATACCACTCTGACACGACCCACCTTACATAACTTATAATTCAAATACTATTTAACATAAACATCATCATTATAAAAACCTGCATATAAATTTTTTTTTTTTTTCACATAATATGCTTATAACCAACACCATCACACCAGTTCAACATACATACTGGTTTCTGACACCATTTCAAACCACCCAAACATGTGATAATACTTATTATATTACACCACCAAACATCAGCGGAAACAAAAATAAACCCACGGCCTAGCCCAACAGGTCGTCATCTATGTACATCCGCTCAAAACCTTGAAGGAGCTCCACAGCTTGCACAGTCACATCACAAACTCAATCATCAACAGGCTCACCTACAATGCATAAACTAGTGAGATAAAAATCTCAGTAAGTAGAAATCATGCATGTCAGTGCATGATAATGCATTTAGTTCTCTATCGCCTATTTCCTAATTTTTCTAATTGATCTCTTTTATTTTGAAAACTGTTCACGTTGCGGGATCCCCACGACACACTTATGATATGCACCCCAAATGAGCTCAATGGGGACGATTTTTCCGAACCCCGAAAATAGTGCCGAGAACGATTTTTCCGAACTCTGGCAAAGTGGTGGGGACGATTTTTCCGAACCCCTAATAAAAATGTCGGGAACGATTTTTCCGAACCCTGACAGAGATGCATATATAGTGGCCGCACACACCATTAGTATCTTATTAATTTTGAGGAAAAATAATTTTCATGTTTATGCATGGTATGCACCCAAAACAATTAAATGTGCATCATAAACCATTTACAATATCAATATCAACATTTAATCACCATAAAGCAGCAACTTAATTTCAATTCACACAAATCCACTTCTGAAATAACAACTTCACCTCAATCCCATAGATCCATTTATAGAATAATCACTTCACCCTGGGATCACACGGATCTCTTTTTGGAATCAAACTTCATCTTGGATCCCACAGATCCTTATAACCAATATTTTCTCAAACCATATAAATATATTTGCAACAGTTTCCAATCACACAGATCTATATAGGATGATGATATTATATGGATCCTCAACTTGTATCACAAAATTATCACAAATAATTTACAAATACTATTGTTAAATATGAACCCTACTTTCTCCAAATCACATAAATCCACAACTTGTATAACAAATTAATCTCAAATAATTCATATCGTAATTAAACTAATTACAAATAATCCATGACATAATTAACACATATTAATTACAAATAATTCACAAACAACATGTTTATGCATTGTAGTTGGACTTCTACTTACCTGGATTCCGACAGTAATATAAACCTCGTAAAGAACTGTAACTAATTCGCTCCGACACGCACGTTCCGGCGCGCTCCCTCTTCTCTTTCTCTTCTTCCTCTCTCTCTCCTCTCTCTCCCTTTCTCTCTCTCCCTCTCTCTCCCTTTCTTCTCCCTCTCTCTCTCTTTTTTCCTCTTTTTCTTCTGCTTTTCATTTGCTGTGTTAACGTGTATATATATAGGGGTGGGGTGGAAGTCAATTATGACTATCCCACCGCCCCAATTTTTTTTTATTTTTATTTTTTATTTATTTTATTATTATCCATTCTTAATTTACGTGCAATACTTAATAGCTAAGATATAATACATTTACAAATTAATACACATACATGTACATTTTTCTACCCACTATTATTATTACGAGAACACGTGTGATACTTAATAATTAAGAAAAATGTATTTATACACATAAAATAATTTAATTATATACATATCCAAATTAATGCACGTAAAAATTTATGCACCCATATATTCACACACCGTCCTAATTTTTATCACGAATGTCTCAAATAAAATGTAACGATAAATAAAATATAGAAACAATTGTCACATAATTGTCACATTATTATCACATAATTGCCACATAATTATCACGTAATTATAAAATGCATATAACAAAAATTAAATTGTATTGACACATGAGTAGTGAGAAGTTCGGGTATCACAATCTTAATAGCATTAAATAAATTCATATATTTGATTTAACTATAATTGAGGGATTCCATCCATATATTCTTTATATTGATTACTTCCTTATATAAAATAGGTATGTTTATATTATTTATTTAGAAATATTTAAACATTATACGTGTAAATTTAATACAGAAAACATAATATTCATTCTTCTTTACTCGAAAGTGGGATATTTGTTCTTATATATATTATATTATATATATATACATATATATATATAAAGTCTACTAAATAAAATATTAAATTAATAAAAATGAAATACTAAATAAATATTTATATTAAAAATATACTTTTAAAAAATTTCTACAAAAATTTTGTGTTTACTTTTAGAATTTGAAAAAAAAAACTATGTTTAATTTACTGAAACTTGAAGAATGTTTTTATTAGGGGCCATATAATAATGAGTTGGTCTCTTTTATCCCTAGATGCACAGGGTCTGGAAGAGTATAAGATTTTGTTCTAAAGGGTGCACTTTAGTTAATAACGGTATAATTTTTTTATTGAAAATATTTAAATTTAAGATTATTTTTCTTTTTCTATTGATTTAAAAAATATTTATTTATTATTTTCATTTTATGTTTAAAAAATTTCATCTTTTAATTTTTCCCCTTTGTATTTACGTTTTTCATTTTGGTTTGTCATAAGGTTAACATTTCATTTTTTTTCAAGTTTCACCTACGCAAAATAATTATTTATTCCATATAGGACCCATACACTACATTAATACAATTACACACTCCACATTAAATATTATTTATCTCACCTCATTAGAAATATTATATTTCTTAATTTTTATGTACAAAAAGTAAACGTCGACGTTAACTAGGATGGAGGGAGTACATTTTTTTTAAATTACCTTTTAGTATACATAATTTTTTTTAAAAGGACCGAGAATCAATCATCACCTTTTTATTTAATTATCGTATGAATTGTATATATCATTATTTAATGGATTAAAATTTGCATTTTATTAATAAATTCATATATTAAAATTAATAGTTGATTTCACATGAAAATTTATATTTAAATTTTATTATTTTTTAATTTAAATATTTAAATTTAACTTATAACCTTCTATAACTAATTTAAATAATGTTACTATATATTTTGTATATTAATATGATTTAGGTAATTAATACATTAAAAGTGATAATTTATTAATACATTAAAAGTAATAATTTATTAATATATTTTTTAATTTGTATTGTTGATTATTCATTATATACTAGAGAATATATAGGAATTTAACACTTTTTTTTTCAAATATTTATATTTAAGTAAATTAAAATTTAAGTATACATAATGTTTAAGAAACAAAAATATAAATAATAAGGACATAAATTTTCAATTAATTTGCAACTTTTATGAGATGAATTAGCCTTTTTTTTAGGTGCACAAAGTGTGTAAGAGTACATTTTTTTTAAAAGGTATAACATTTTTTTTGTTCTAAAGAGTATATATATAATTTCATAAAAACAAATTGTTCAGAAATAAAACGCACACATCCTTATACAAAAGGTTAGGTATCTGGGCGCACATTGCCGCGGGAGCATACAAGTTTTAGCCTTATGAGATTGCAAATATGAACTTTCATTTTTCAATGTTCATTTATAAAAAAAAATAAGTATGTGTGAATTGCATTTACATGTGACCTTGTTTTTTCTTAAACTGCTATTTAATACATAAAAAATTACTTTTTATATAGTAATATTCTTTATTTATAAGAGTAATAATTCATTTCTCTAAGAAAGTAATTTTTCATCAAATAAAAAGTAATCAATAAATAAAGGTATTCAATAATTTGAAGAGTAACTTTTTCATTTAAAAAATAATAATTTATTTATCTAAAGAATAATTTTTAATATACTAAAAAGTAATCAGTAAAAATAGAATTCACGTATAAACCTGGTTCTAATTGAATTTAATAGGGATATAATTTATATGAGTTTATTTAATTCGTTGTAATCCCAATTTAGACAATGTTCTACTTGAATTTATAATTTAATTAAAGGAAATTAAATTACTCATCCCATACTATATATATAATAATGATTTTAATATGGAGATAGAAGATAATGAATGGAGGTGACGGGGTAGATATTAGTAGTGCGTAGGAGCTATTGAAAATGATATGATATTAAATATGTAGTGTGGGGATGTGGGTTAATATTAATTGCAGTGCATAGGTGTGATATGCAAACTCTATAATGTTTTTAAGGGATGAGGTTGAAAGGGATTAGATCAAAATCAATTAATGCCCTGGTAGAGAGTGGTAGAGGTGCATGAGTTAATTATTTACTGCAGTGATAAGGATATGTAAGGAATAAATTTTTGCTAAGTCCAATAAAGTTGAATTGATGACATCACCTATTGATCAAAGAACCTGTAACCTGTGCTGACCTGAGATCATGTGTGAGCATGAGTCTCTAAGAATCTCCCCTAATTTTAATATATAAATACAATTTAAAATTTTAATAAAACTCAAGACAATCAATAACATATTTAAATAGTATGAAGTTATATAATAATTATTACTAATTGTTTAATACATACTCCCTTCATCTCGGAACAGGGTATACGTTTACTTTTTACAGAGAAATTAAGGAGTGTAATATTTTAATGTGCAGTGAAGAGAGAGAAATAATATTTTAATGTGTAGTGAGTAGTTGTACTAGTGTAGTGTGTGGGGTCCATATGGATATTATAATTATTTTGTGTGGGTCACATCAACCAAAAATAAAATGTATACTTTGATTTGGGACATACAAAAATGGAAAAATGTATACCTAGTTGTGAGACAAAGGAAGTAATAACTAATACCAAAATGATGATTTATAAAACTCAAATGTAAAACATGTCATGTCGTTTTAATCTAAACAATATTGGTACTAGTTCATCGAATTAGAGAAATTTTGAACATAATTCTGAATGATCAGTAGTATGTCATTCTATCTTATCCAAATGTTTAACAATGGATTGGATAGTGTGGACTCCCACCGTCAAGATTGAATGTGGTAAAATAATTATATTTTTAATTCGAGTTTACTATATACGTGAACCCTCATTATTTACTAGTTGTAACAATTTTAATAAGAAGTAATAATTAATTTAGAGAACGTAAAATATTCTCACCATCACCATAAGATGTTTCACACTAGGGTTGATCTAATTTTTTATTTTTTTTAAATTGAACAAATTAATTAAGAAAAAATTGTGTTAAGTTGGTAAAATTAAGATATCATTAAAATTTCTTTAAAAATTTGATAATTTTTTTATATTTAAATATATCCTCAATATTTTATCGATATTTCCTCAATATGTCTTGACTTTTGGGAAAATTTGAACTGTTACAAATTGATATCGAGATTAATACTAATGTTTCTCGATATTTTTTCGATATCAGAGAAGAAATATCTTTAATCCACAATATCGATATCGGTATTTTCTAAATAAGGATATATTGTGGAAATATCGAGAATATTTTGAGAAATTTTACACCTTAATATTAATATATAAGTAAAATATATTATTGGGTAATTAAAGTAGGGAAAATTTTTAATATACATTTTTAGATTAAACAATTTTATTTAATGTCCTATCTTTAGTAAAAAATGTTAAAATGAAGAAAATACCCTTAACCCGCTTTAAAATTTTTCAACGAGTCATAATATGTACAATTGAGTCAATATATATAATTCAGTCATATATCGAGTCAACCACCGAGTTAAGGGTATTTTTGTAAAATTGGGCATTTTAATAAATTGGTAAAAAAAATCTAATAGAGTCATTGGCATTATTACACATTACATTATTAAGTATCATTAACTAAAGTAAGATGAATGAAGCATTAAAGTATGATTTCATGGTGTTATTCTATGTAAAAACTAAAATATAATTATTGGGTAGTTAATTATACTTCAACATTTCAAAATTATACTTAATATATTATTCATCATTCTTTAATAATAGACTCTCAAAACATCATACTTTAACTACTTAATGACATACTTGACTTGTATAATAGTCATACTTCAATAATAGACCGACTCGTCTCACAACCGTGTAATTACTAGGTAGTGAATTATACCATAACATCCTAATATCATATTTAATGCATCATTCTTCATACTATAACTATCCAATAAAATCCTAAAATCATATTTCATGCATCATTTATCATACTTTCACTACCCAATAAAAGAGTATAATACAAAATTCTAAAATCATATTTAATGCATCATTCATCATACGTTAACTACCCAATAATATTCTAAAATCATATTAATGTATTATTTATCATACTGTAATTATTCAATAATTGATTTTACTTATAATCGCCTTATAAGAGTGCCCCTATATAAATAGTACTCTCTCTGTTTCATAATAAGTGTCAACTTTCTGTTTTCTTCCGTCCCACAATAAATTTTTTAAGCTAGAAATTAAAATTTCACATCAATCAATAACCTCAAAAGTTATCTTAATTTTAAAAATATCACTCCCACCTAATATATATAGCATACTTTTTAATTTATTTATTATCTAAAAATACCACAATACTCCTAAAAAGTCAATAAAATTGTTCAAAAAATAAATTTTTTAAAACTATGTGTCTGCTGATGAATGAAAAAAGTGTGATTGAATGTCCAATTTAACATCTTTTGATGGAAATTATTGTTATATATTAGTACAAGTGTCTTATATTTGATATATGTGAGAAAAAGGTGTGTTTGAGGTGTTTTATTTTGTTTTAGATGAAAAAATGATCAAAAGTGCAAAGTTGGAGAAAAGGTGTAACTTGTGCAAGAATGCTAGAAAATACACGTCCAACTTGTGTAATTTTTATGTATTTTTGGAGCTCAAAACTAGAAGGGTGATACATGGTTGGAAAGCTACAGAAGAGAGGGTCGTTTTGGCGTAAGAAACACCTCAATTGGAATCCAAATGAGAAAGTTATGATTAAAATGGTGACACCGCGCAAGCTGTTCCTTCTCAGCACGGTTTTGTCACTTTGCATGATGAGAGTGAAAAAAGTGTGATTGAGTGTCCAATTTAACATCTTTTGATGGAAATTATTGTTATATATTAGTACAAGTGTCTTATATTTGATATATGTGAGAAAAATGTGTATTTGAGGTGTTTTATTGTATTTTAGATGAAAAAATGATCAAAAGTGCAAAATTGGAGAAAATGTGTAACTTGTGCAAGAATGCTGGAAAATACACATTCAACTTGTGTAATTTTTTCTGTTTTTTAGCTCAAAACTAGAAGGGTGATACATGGTTGGAAAGCCACTGAAGAGAGGGTCGTTTTGGCGTAAGAAACACCTCAATTGGAATCCAAATGAGAAAGTTATGATCAAAATGGTGATACCGCGCAAGCTGTTCCTGCTCGACACGATTTTATCACTTTGCATGACTTGTTATACTTTATTTGTAGTGTCATTTTTTAAATAAATTATGTAAATTCATAGTTTTTTTACTATTATTATTATATATCTTAATTGGGAATATTTGAATAATCATTTTATATGTATTGTTTTTTAGATTATTTGGTCTTTAACATAGGTAATTGAAATTATATGCTTTTAATTTACTTGAATTGGTAGATAAATATTACACTTTGTTTTTATCAGATTACTTTGCTATTTGTGTGCATCTTAGGACTTGTGTTTCTGCTAGTCGAACTCTGCTATGTTTCTACAGTTTTATATATATTTACTAGAGGTGTTATGGCACCATAGGTTGTGTTTCTCATAACTTGGTTTTCATTGGTTATGTATGATAGATTTCTGCTGTTTTTTATTTTATGTTATTGTGGGTTTTCCTTGGTTCATATACATGTTGCCGGCTGGAAGTTCTTAAATATTGGGTATGTGCTAATATATGTGCATCAGGTCAGGGGCCATATGATCTCAGTTATGATCTTTGCTTCTTTGCTAGAATTTGATCTAGTTCCCTTGTGGCTGGACTATTGTGGTTTGTGATACCTGCAGGCTATTTGAGAGAACTGTGGTGTATTATTGATAGCTACTGGATGTTATTATAGATTATTTGTTGTTTGATCCTTCTGCTGTAAACTATTTATGGCTTGCTATTGGTTTGTTACTGTGGGTTAATACTGTGCATGTTGGTTGGAAGAATCTTTGCTGCATTATCTGATTTTTGTTGATTTTTTATGGTATATTTTTGCGTGAATATTTTTTGGTGTTGATGATGTTTGCTTGTATAAATTTGTTGCTCTTCCCCTCCGGTTATCTACTTGGATGGCTGCTAGTTTATGGATTTTGCCACCTTCTGAAATCTCTTTCAGATTGTTGTGACAAGTTGTGCCATGTTGGTTTGTGTTTCTGCCTCAACTGCAGGTTTGTTTGCTACTATTGTCTCAATTGTTACTGGTTTTTTGTAAATTGCTGCTGGTTTGCATTAATGTTTTTCATGCTACTGCAATTTTGATGAGTTATTTGTTTAGTGATTTTTTGTTGCCAAAGGTCATCTGCTAGATTAGCTTGCTGTTGGTTTTTTAAAATATTTCTGGTTATTTAGTATTATTGTAGCTGGTGTTCCTTCATGATGGGTGATCCATGTTGTGGTTTTCTCTGCTTATACAGATTCCTATGGCTATGGTACCATATGGAACAATGTTTTAAGTTAGTATTGCTGCAGTTTTGTTATGATATTGTTGTTAATTGCTTCTTGCTGTTGTTTATTTAGTATATAGATTAGTACATTGTTGTTGTTGGGATAATGAGGATGTGCTGCTGGTACTCCTATAGCTAGAGATTGTCGACTATCGTCCCAGCATTTCACGCTACGGTCTTCATGATTTGGATGACAAGTTCTTAAGCTTCTTTTTACAACAAACAATGTACAAACTGAACCTGGATCTAAAGTTTAACTTGATTCAGTCTATTTTTTACTTATAAGCACTTCTCTTTAGTTGTACTAATTTCTTTTGTAGTGGTTGCTAGTTTTCTTCAGTGCATTCATTTATAGGGCATAACATTAGATATTCACCAAATGAATAGGTTCTGTAATTTCTTACATTAAGTTGTTTACAATGTATAGTAATTTATACAGTTATTTTTAAAATATATTTATCATTTTTAAAATTATTACACTTTGATTTATTTATTTATTTTAAATTACATTAAGTGTGACAAAATTATTAATGTTGTCATGGAATGTAATAATTAGTGAGAAAGAAAATTATGAAAATAATGAATTTTACTTACAAAAAAATATAAAAAATTTAAATTTGTCATATAATGACGAATATCATGTGTTGCATTAAAGTATTACTCATCTTCTAATGATAATAAAACAATTTCTATTATCATTTTCGTAGTTAGATAATTTTGACAAAATATATGATGCCATTAATTATTTAAATAATTCGTGACAAATTTATTATTGTCACGAAAATATATTTTATTCATTACAACAATTTTCGTCACTAATTCATATAAATTTATCATTGAACAATTAAGCTCTAATATTCTGTTCAGTAAAAATATCTTTTGAAAAATTGTTACGTTTTTATTAAGTTCGCTATGAAATAAACTAATTAGTGATGAATAAAATTACATATATTAACAATAATAAAATGTGTCACTAATAGAAATATTATCGTGACGAAAGTAAAATTTGTTACTTCTAAGTGACCTAACAAGACGAAATTCTTGCGTCGCAAATTTTTTTGTCATAAAATGTATGATTTCTGTAGTGGAGGAAGGAAAGGAAGGAATAACACACTGAGCTAAACATGGACGGAGCAAGGCAGAATCCGGATAATATTGTCATACGTGAAATTTCACGAATTATGAGATTGACAACATGGGGTTGATAGGAGCAAGGGGGAAGATGATGATTTTAAGATATATCCCGCCCTTATCAACATGGTGGAAAAGAATCCCTTTTCTGGAGGTTGCTTTGAAGATCCATATCAGCATTTCAGAAGATTCCTTGGTAATGCAAACACTCAGAAAGGTGCTGGAGCTAAGGATCATGCTAGGCGGATCACCCTATTCAAGTTTTCTTTGATTGATAAGGCAGAAGAATTGTATAAGACTCTAGATGCCACATACTGTACTAAATGAGACCAACTGTAGCAGAAGTTCTTAGAGAGATACATGCCACCCTCAAGGATCTTAAGAATGAAGCAAGAGATCACCCAATTTATTATGAATCAGGGTGAGAAATTTCATGAGGCGTGGGACAAGTTTAAAGACATGCTCAGGCCGTGCCCATAGCATGGGATACCTAAGGCTCAGTACATAAATATCTTCTACTACGGATTAGATTGTGAGTCGCGTGCTCTTATTGATGCATTATCAGGAGGAGCGCTGTTGCCTAAGACAGCACTTGAAGCAGAAAAGTTGTTTGAAAATGTCTCTATGAATTCACGTGACTGGCTTACAGAGAGAGTAAGAGGATCTTATGTAGTGGGCAAGGTAGTGTAGATTGTCAACTCGAGAAGCCATAGGGAAGATGAGATCGTCTCTAGTCTAGCTAACATCAACAAGCTACTAGAGTTCCAGCAGAAGCAGATTACAGAGTTGACACAAATGGGGCCTAGTATGAAGCAGTACCTTCTATCGATATATGGCTAAGAATGATGCAAGGGTTAATCATCTTAAGGCTATTATGAACTCTAGTCATGTAGATTTATCTAAGCAGTTGAAGGACCTTGCTTTGATGATGGGGCAAATGATCGGGAATGTGAATCAACTTATGCGAATGTTGGAGAAAGGAATGTTCCCGTCTCAAGGCATAAAGAACCCAAAAGAGTGTAAAGCCATCACATTAAGGTCCGAAATACAGTATGAGGGACCGATGATGCCAGAAAATGATTCTGGAGCTCCAGGAGCTCGATTCGACCATGGTTCGACCAAAACTTCAGGTTGAACCATATCAACTAAGTCGAACCAAAGCACCAGGGCATCCTCCGGAGCGTTCTGATGGTCGGTTAGACCATTACAGACCTGGTTCGACCTATCCTGAAGTTCAAACCATGGTCGAACCAGCCAATCTGTAGGGCTCTGAACTTTCTGATGTCTGGTTCGACCAACACAACCTTGGTTCGACAAACCCTGAAGGTCGAACCGAGGTCTAATAGACCTGTACGCGAGATGCTAAACTTTCTGATGTCCGGTTCGATCATTACATACCTAGTTCGACCAGCACTCAAGGTCGAACCGAGGTCAAACCATCCTCTCAAGCATAGTTTTCCACGTAAAATGCTTTACCTGATGTTAATGGCACTCAGTACTATCACAAGAGCAGAATACTGAGCTTATAGTTGAGAAGAAGCGGAAAGATCAGAGAGATTGAGAGTCGAGAAGGATAAAGCAAAGGAGGTTGAACGTGATGAGTGGGGGAGACCAAAGACTAAGATACCTCCTCCGTTACCTTCAAGATTGGCAAAGAAGGGATTGGAAGAAAAGTTCAAGAGGTTTCAAGATATCATGAACAAAATAAGTTTGAACATTCCTTTCTCTAAAGCAATAATGGAGATGACATACTATGCTCGATTCCTCAAGGATATTATATAAAAAAAGAGAGGCTTGAACGGAGTGGAGACAGTAAACCTGTCAGAGAATTGCAGCTCGATCATTCAGAGGAAGCTGCCTGCAAAGTTGAAGGATCCGAGAAGCTTCACTATTCTTTGTGACATCGGAAGAGGGCCGGCACATAAAGCCTTTTATGATTTGGTGGCAAGCGTCAATTTGATGCCTTTGTCCATATTTAAAAGGCTTGGTTTGGGGAGTTGACACCGACAAATATTGCTCTTCAGTTTGCGGATAGATCCATGACTTGTCCAAAGGGTTTAATTGAAGATATTTTGGTGAAAGTGGATAAGTTGGTATTTCCCATGGATTTTCTTGTATTTGAGATAGAAGATGACAACGATGACATTTCCCTTATTTTAGGACGGCCGTTCCTTGCCACAGCTGGAGCCATGATATATTTTCAGGAAGGAAATCTTAGACTGCGGATGTATAATGAAGATGTGGTTTTCTCTTTGGATAAAGCAATGAAGATGCCCATGGAGACTCAATCATGCGAGAGCATAGGTGTGGTTTCTAACTTTTTTAATCTTGATAGGACAGATAATTCTGAAATTAAGTAGAAGATTGACAAGGAGAAGTCTAGACTGCCATGGGAGGAAGGAAATCCTAAGGATCATATTTTTGTGACCAAGAAAGGTAAGCCACTCAGTGTAGACAAGAAGATGAAAAGAAAGTATTTGAAGGTGAGGATGCGAGAAGACCGCCCTCTGATAAAGTAGTCTAAAAGGCTGCATACCGTCGTGACTCTCCGACGTTAAACATGACCGCCTGTAGAGAGCTTGTCCTTTCCGTTTTATTGCTTTATTATTTCTTTCGTGTGCGTGAGTGATGCGCGTTTTCTTTGCACGCAAAATTAATACCTAAGTATTAAGGATATCAATTGCAGCTTAAGCAAGCCACCAAGTTAAATATCGAACTCAAAGGACGATGTATTATCAATTTAATTAGTTACTAAATTTATTAAGACAAGTGACAATAAAGATTGAGGATTTAATTATCTAACAACTAAAATACTAAAAATTAAATAACAATTAAAATAAAATAAACACTAGAAGAATACGAATGTGGTTCAAGAATGGAGAATAGGTGGCTCTAAGGTAATCAAGTTTTACTACTTAACTTCCTTCTCAACTGCAGGCTGAGTCTGCCTTGTGGACTATGGACGCATCACTAAATCATGCAAATCTACTTTATAGACACAAGTAAATATGCATGTAACACGTGTGAATAACCTTGGAGCAAGGGAGTAATTTTATCCCCCTTTCTAGGTACTATCAATATCAATTATTCCCCAGGTCTGGAACCTAACCCGATATGATCTCCCTTTATATGTACTATAAAATTACCCTCTTTATCCTACTTACCAACCCGAATTCAATTCAATTAATAAACATTCATATATGAAAGTTCCAATGAAGCTTTGGAGTCCCCTCACTTTGAATCATAATATGGAATCCTGTTCGGCAGTGAACGCACTCAATCTACACCCAAGATATATATTCAGACTCTATATACGAATTGAAGATGCACAAAACAACCGTGAATATAGATTAATAAAGCTTAATCATATATAAAATAAATCCACAAGTAGTGTTGTACGGAGCACACACAAGAGAGTTTAATTAAATAATAAAACCTTCATAAACCCTAGACTACCAAAATGGTTCTAGCTCATGATGTTGCAAAGAACAATAATGAGGTTGGATAGATCTTACCCATATGTCTAGAAAATACAAGATAAATTAGGAAACGAATGAAACCCAAGATGTGGGAGTCTTCGCGTCCTTCTCTATCTTGAATCCTCCTCTTGGTTCTCCTCTTGATTCCACAGACGAATCTTCAAAGTGATTGATGGATGGGGGAAAGGATGTGGATGATGGTTGGGGGGTGATCCCCTCTTGTGGAGTGTAGGATGATTGTGTTGCGGTTCTCTCCCGTAAATAATGATGTGATCTGCATCCCCTTTTATACTTGTAAGCTCTCCTTACTGACCTTGGATGTGATTTTTCTTAGAAAACACAAAAATACACGCTACTAGGGGTACGGAATTACCAAAAATAGGATTTCGTGTCCCTTCTCGATCAAACTGCTCCAGCTCGAGCAGGATAGACCTTGGTCATGCGGCCGTGCACAGTCTCACCGTTTTGCGCATAACTTCCACATCCTAGCTCCAATTTAAATAATTTTTGTGCTCACGTTATCCTCTCTTCCTAGGATTTCTATACATATAAAGAACTTATAGAAACTCTAACAATTGATTGTATAACAAGTCATGCAAAATGGCACAGGCGTGCTGAGTAGAAACAGCTTGCGCTATTTCACCATTTTGATCATAACTTTCTCGTTTGGAATTCGATTGAGGTGTTCCTTAAACTAAAACGATTCTCTCTTAAGTGGCTTTCCAGTCATATGTCACACTTCTATTTTAGAGATCCACACCAATACAGAATAATTATATAGTTGGACATGCATTTTTCAACATTCCTACACAAGTTGCACCTTTTTCTCCAACTTAGCACTTTTGATACTTTTTCCACCTAAAACACAAAAAAACACTCCAAACGCACCTTTTTCTCAAATATATTGAATATAAGACATTTGTGCTAATATATAACAACAATTCCCATCAAAAAGGTGTTAAATTGGGCACTAAAACACGCTTATTTTCACTCTCATCAATCCCCCAAACTTACTTGTTGCTCGTCCCGAGGCAACAAAATAAAATTAAAGAGAAAGAGAGAAAATTAGTAGGGAAACAAGGACTATGAGTAATACCCCCTTCAAAATACAATTGTCCTCAACTTGGGTCATGCAACTCTCATTACATGTAATAATCAATTCATAGCATACAAGATAGGACAATCACCACCAATTCAAACGCTTCATTCACATGTTCTCACGGGAAGTATATAACACTCACACTCAAGTGTAAAAGATGTATACTTATGGGTTAATGTGTTTACGCTTAAATTCAATTCAAGTGCATGCGTAACCGTAACTTGTCAAATATCTTAGACTCTCCACCACTAAAAGTATGATCCGATAATAGGATCAAAAAAGACTTTTCTTTTGGGGTAATGTTGGCTTTTTGATTAAGGTAGGAAATATATGGATAAGTGACTCAACACTCAGATCAATCAAGCATGCACTCCATCATGATCCTTCATTCTTCCTCATTACTTCAATTAAGCACAAATGCTCCTCAACTCCTCACTTCTTTGTTTTTCTTTTCTCTTGAGGTACCAGTTTCGGGTACTACCTCGTGCATCCTCCATAGGGTACTAGATTTAAGTACTACCCTAGGGGTATTTGGTTCAATAGAGTACTAGATTTAAGCACTACTCCATGATTTTCCTTAGATGCATTTTCAAGCTCAATCAATGCTTCAACACCAATTTCATTCCTTTCCAAACTGTTATCAAGCTCTATCCACACACTTTGATAAGCCATTAATTCTCTTCTAGAAGGATAATCAAGGCTAAAAAAATTCAGATGCTCAAAGTGGTTCTTTCACGTAGGTTGCCAAATAATAAGGTTTTTAGGCTCAACGGGGCTAACTACGGATAAATATCTTTTGGTTAAGTGACTTATAAATTCAAAGATGGCCTAAAATCATCTCCCATCATCTAACACACATGTAGTTTCAAGCAAGACAAAAGGTAAGTTCTAGAATACACACAAAAGAACGATACTCACCAGAAAAGAAATATCATGTGATTATGTACATGATCAACGAGGCTCAAAATCTCAAAAGATTTTAACAAGTAACGGAGCACTATTCATGGTAAGTAATATTCCACAAGTACACATAGAACTTCATACCACAATATAACTCAAATACACTTCCTTCATCAATTTCAAAAACATATGAATTTTAGGCACAATTTAAAAATATAAGCTCATGTGGATCACTAAAATCAAGATATTAATCCTTCCACTCTCATGCATTAAAAGCACACATAAAAATTAGAATAAGGAAACAAGGGCACCTGATATTTCTTCAATGTATGCACGAGTTCCTCGAGTTGTTCAACTCGATCAGGTCAAAGCCTCAGTTTACCTGTTTCTATCATCAAAGCTCAAGCACACCTCATCATAGCAGATTCATCAATAATAAAATAAGAAAACTATAAGAAAGACGCAATTGACTATCTAACTGACTCCATACACTAGACACACCAACACAATACACTAAACATTAGGTAAATTGCAAAAAATCGACATACCAACACCGGTTAAAATGTTAATATGCCGCAAAAAATCAATCTCCTAACAAACAAACAACCAACGAAAGGAAAAATTACACCCTTAGTGCTCATAAGACGAGGTAAGTACATCACACCACCCCAAAACTTAGTAAAAAGTAAGTCAAAACTAAGTTTGAAAAAAGATGTAATTGCCGAAACTTAAGCACCTCAAATATAATAACTCCTCACTTATACGAATGAAATAATAAAGTAATAAAATGGAAGGGACATGCCCCAACAGGCGCTCATGTTTAACGTCGGAGAGTCACGATGGGATACCACTTTGAATTACTGGATCGGAGGACAGTCTTCTGGCATCCTCACCTTCAAATACTTTCTTTCACTCTTCTTGTCTATACTCAACACCTCACCTTTCTTAGTCACAAGTATATGATCCTCAGAATTTTCTTCCTCCCATGAATGTCTAGACTCCTCCTTGTCAATCTTCCATACAAAATCAGAATCATATGTCCTATAAAATCAAGATTAAACAAGTTAGAAACGACATCTATGCTTTTGCATGATTGAGTCTCCATGGGCATCTTCATTGCTTTATCAAGAGAGAAAACCACATTTTGATTATCCATCCACAGTCTAAGCTCTATATTCTACTCTTGTTAAGGTATTGGAGTGCTCTAAACATCAGGCATAGCATTTTGTACGGAAACTGGAGCTGAACGACCTCCGCTCGACCTGATTGATCTGATCAAGCGGGGTGAAAATGGTCGAGTAGGGTACCTGTATCTGGTTCTGGATGTTCAGATCCACAGACGTCCACTCGACCTAGATGGTTTGGTCGAGCGGATGCTTCTTGGTCGAGTGGAGATCCTGTAATCTAATTTTGATTATTCTGCTCCATAGGTGGCCGCTCGACCATTGCTCGACCTAAGAGTTTGGTTGAGCGGTGGTCAAGCGGGACACTCTGTCTCCGTTGTCGTGCACTGGCATCATTGGACCTTCGTACTGTGTTCCTAACCTCGATGTGATGGCTTTGCACTCTTTCGGGTTCATTATGCCTTGAGACGGGAACATTCTTTTCTCCAATGTTTATGTCAATTGATTCACGTTCCCGGCCATCTGCCCCATTATAAAGGTAAGGTCCTTCAACTGCTTAGATAAATCTGCAAGATCAACATTCATTCTAGCTTCGATGCGGTCAACCCTCTCATCATTCCTTGCCATTTATCGATTGAAGGTATCTTCAACACTCTTCACTTCTTGCTGCAGCATAATAGGCCCGCTTTGTGTCAACTCTATAATTTGCTTCTGCTGGGACTCTAGTAGCTTGTTTATGTTAGCTAGACTAGAGACGATTTCATTATCCCTATTTGGTTTATCCACTTGATGTTCAATCTGCGCTACCTTACCTAATATATATGATCCTCTAATTCTCTTATTAGGCAAGTCACGCGAGTTCATAGAGATGTCTTCAAACAACTTTTCTGCTTCAGTGCTGTCTTAGATAACAACGCTCCTCCTGATGATGCATCAATAAGAATACGAGACTCACAATCCAATCCATAGTAGAAGATGCTTATGTACTCATCCTTAGACATCCCATGCCATGGGCACCATCTGAGCATGTCTTTAAACCTGTCCCACGCCTCATGAAATTTCTCACCCTGATGCATAACAAATTGGGTGATGTCTTGCCTCATTCTTAAGATCCTTGAGGGTGGCATGTATCTCTCTAAGAACTTCTGCTGCAGTTGGTCCCATGTAGTGCAGTCTGTTGCATCAAGAGTCTCATACCAAGCTTCCGCCCTATCAATCAAAGAAAACTTGAATAAGGCGATCCGCCTAGCATTATCATTAGCTCCGGCACCCTTTTGAGTGTTTGCATAACCAAGGAATCTTCTGAGATGCTGATATGGATCTTCAAAGCTACCTCCAGAAAAGGGATTCTTCTCTACCATGTTAATAAGAGCGGGATGTATCTCAAAACCATCATATCCCCCCTTGCTCCTATCAATCACATGTTACCAATTCCATAGTTCGTGAAAAATTTACTTATGGCAACATTATCTGAATTCTGCCTTGCTTCATCCATGTTTAGCTCAATGTGTTATCCCTTCTTTCCTTCCTCTCCTTTTCCTGGTGCACAAGTACCTCAGAAAAATTAAAGGTTAGATTGAATTAAATAATCACAAATAAAAATCATAATTAACTAGAAATAACAAACTAATAATAACTACCGTCCCTGGCAACGGCGCCAAAAACTTGATGCCCGTTTTCTTTGCATGCAAAATTAATCCCCAAGTATTAAGGATAGCAGTTGCAGCTTAAGCAAGCGACCAAGTTAAATATCAAACCCAAAGGACGACGTATTATCAATTTAATTATTTACTAAATTAATTAAAACACGTGACAATAAAGATTGAGGATTTAATTATCTAACAACTAAAATACTAGAAATTAAATAACAATTAAAATAAAATAAACACTAGAAGAATACGAATGTGGTTCAAGAATGGAGAATAGGTAGCTCTAAGGTAATTCAGTTTTACTACTTAACTTCTCTCTCAACTACAGGCCGACTCTGCCTCGTGGATACTAAATCCTGCAAATATAATCTATAAACACAAGTATATATGCGTGTAACACGTGTGAATAACTTCAGAGCAAGAGACGTAATTTCACCCCCCTTTCTAGGTACTATCAGTATCAATTATTCCCACATCTGGAACCTAACCCGATATGATCTCCCTTTATAGGTACTATAAAATTATCTTATTTATCCTACTTACTAACCCGAATTCAATTCAATTAATAAACATTCTTATATGAAAGTTCTAATGAAGCTTTGGAGTCCCCTCACTTAGAATCATAACATGGAATCCTGTTCAGCGGTGAACGCACTCAATCTACAATCAAGATATATATTCAGACTCTATATACCAATTGAAGATACACAAAATGACCGTGAATATGGATTAAGAAAGTACAATCATATATAAAATAAATCCACAAATAATGTTGTACGGAGGACACACAAGATAGTTTAATTAATTCATAAAACCTTCATAAACCCTAGACTAACAAAATTGTTCTAGCCCATGATGTTTCGAAGAACAATCATTAAGGTTGGATAGATCTTACCCATATGTTTGGAAAATATAAAATAAATTAGAAAACAAATAAAACCCTAGTTGTGGGAGTCGTCGTGTCATTCTCTGTCTTGCATCCTCCTCTTAGTTCTCCTCTTGATTCCACAGACGAATCTTCAAAGTGATGGATGAATGGAGGAAAGGATGTGGATGATAGTTGGGGGGTGATCCCCCCTTGTGGGGTGTAGAATGATTGTGTTGCGGTTCTCTCCCATGGATAATGATGTGATCTGCATCCCCTTTTATACTTGTAAGCTCTCCTTATTGACCTTGGACGGGATTTTTCTTGGAAAACACGAAAAGACACGCTACTGGGGGTACGGAATTACCAAAAATAGGATTTCATGTCTCCGCTCGACCAAACAGCTCCAGATCGAGCGGGATTGACCCTGGTCGAGCGGCATTGCACAGTCACACTTGTTTGCGCATAACTTCCACATCCGAGCTCCGATTTGAATTATTCTTGCCCTCACGCGATCCTCTCTTCCTTGGCTTTCTATAAATATAAAGAACTCAAAGAAAATCCAACAATTGAATGTATAACAAGTCATGCAAAATGGCACAGGCGTGCTGAGTAGAAACAGCTTGCGTGACGTTACCATTTTGATCATAACTTTCTCTTTTGGAATCCGATTTAGGTGTTCCTTTCGCCAAAACGATCCTCTTTTCAGTGGTTTTCCAACCATATATCACACTTCTAGTTCAGAGCTCCAACGAACACAGAATAATTACACAGTTGGACGTGCATTTTTCAGCATTCCTACACAAGTTGCACCGTTTTTCCAACTTTGAACTTTTGATCCTTTTTCCACCTAAAACACAATAAAACACCTCAAACACACTTTTTTCTCAAATATATTGAATATTAGACATTTTTCCTAATATATAACAATAATTCCCATTAAAAATGTGGTCACTCTCATCGGTGAGGATTCATTATATTTGAAGTGCTCACGCTTCGGCAATTACATCTCTTTTCAAACTTAGTTTCGACTTACGTTTTTACTAAGTTTGGGGGGTGTGATGTACTTACCTCGTCTTATGAGCACTGAGGGTATAATTTTTCCTTTTGTTGGTTAATTGTTTGTTAGGGTGTTATTTTTTACGGCATATTAATATTTTAACCAGTGTTGATATGTCAATTTTTGGTGACTTACCTAATGTTTAGTGTGTTGTGTTGGTGTGTCTAGTGTGTGGAGTCGATTAGATAGTCAATTGAGTCTTTCTTATAGTTCTCTTATTTTATTATTGATGAATCCTTTGATGATGAGTGTGTTTGAGCTTTGATGATAGAAAAAGGTAAAAGAGGGGGGAAGACGAGTTCTACACTGAGGCTTGACCTGACCGAGTTGAACAACTCGAGGAGCTCGTGCATATGTTGAAGAAAAAATCAGGTGTCGTCGTTTCCTTATTCTAATTTTTATGTGTACTCTTAATTGATGGAGTGGAAGGATTGAGATCTTGTTTTGTGATTCACATAAGCTTATATTTTTAAATTGTGCTTGAAATTCATAAGCTTTTGAAGTTGATGAAGGAAGTGTACTTGAGTTATATTGTGGTATGAAGTTCTATGTGTACTTATGGGATATTACTTACCATGAAAAATGCTCTGTTACTTGTTATAAACCCATGTGAAATTTTGAGTATCGTTGATCATGTACATAATCAGATGATATTTTTTTCTTGTGAGTATCATTCTTGTGTGTGTATTCTAGAACTTGTCTCTTGACTTATTTAAAACTACATGTGTGTTAGATGATGGGAGATGAACTAAGGCCATCCTTGAATTTATGAGTCACTTAACCAAATAATTCCCTACCAAATGATGTACATCCGTAGTTAGCCCTGTTGAGCCTAAAAATCTTACTCTTTGGCAGCCTACGTGAAATAACCACTTCGAGCATCTGAATTTTTTTAGCCTTGATTCTATCATGATGAGAATTAATGGCTTTTCAAAGTGTGTTGATGGAGTTTTATAACAGTTTGGGAAGGAATGAAATTGGTGTTGAAACAGTGATTGAGCTTGAAAATGCATCTAAGGAAAATCGTGGAGTAGTGCTTAAATCTAGTACAATGTGGAGAATACTAGAGGTAGTGCCCGAAATGGGTACATTAAGAAAAAAGAAAAAAAAAAGAGAAGGAAAAAATGTTGTGCTAGAATGAAAAAGAAAAGTAAAAGAGTTGAGAAGGATGTTTTGCTTAATTGAAGTGAGTAAGAAGAATGAAATATCATGATGGAATGCGCACTTGATTGATCCGAGTTTTGAGTCACTTATCCATATATATTTCTAACCTTAACCAAATAGCCAACATTACAGCCAAAAGAAAAGTCCTTTTCATCCCATTGTCAAATCATACTTTTAGTGGTGGAGAGTTTGAGACGTTTGACAACCTTATGGTTACATATGCACTTGAATTGAATCTGAGCGTATACACCTTAACCCATAAGTGTACATCTTTTACACTTGAGTGTGAGTGATATATACTTCCCGTGAGAACATGTCAATAGAGCATTTGAATTGGTGGTGATTGTCTTATCTTGTATGCTATAAATTGATTATTACATGTAATAAGAGTTGTATGACCTAAGTTGAGGACAATTGTATTGTGAATGAGGTATTGGTCATAGTCCTCGTTTCCCCGTCAATTTTTTTACTCTCTTTCTCTTTATTTTTATTTTGTTGCTTCGGGATGAGCAACGAGTAAGTTTTGGGGATTGATGAGAGTGAAAATAAGCGTGATTGAATGTCCAATTAAACATCTTTTGATATAAATTATTGTTATATATTAGCACAAGTGTCTTATATTCGATATATATGAGAAAAAGGTGTGTTTGAGGTGTTTTATTGTGTTTTAGGTGGAAAAAGGATCAAAAGTGCCAAGTGGAGAAAAGGTATAACTTGTGCAAGAATGCTGGAAAATGGACGTCCAAATTGTGTAATTTTTATGTGTTCTTGTGGAGCTTAAAACTAAAAGTTTGATTCATGGTTGGAAAGCCACAGAAGAGAGGGTCGTTTTGGCGTAAGAAATACCTCAATTGGAATTCAATTGAAAACGTTATGATCAAAATGGTGATGCCGTGCAAGCTATCCCTGCTCAGCACGGTTTTGTTAATTTGCATGATTTGTTATACATTCAAATGTTAAACTTTTTTAGAGTTCTTTATTTGGATAGAACCCAAGGAAGAGATGATTGCGTGAGCGTAAGAATCACTTAAATCGGAGTTTGAATGTGGAACACTACAAGAAATTGGGCCTATAATGACAGGAAATCATGTCATTAAATCTAAATATACTATCATTAAATGCATATAATGACAGAAATTTCCCTCTCATGACCATGTCATAATTGCCTCTCTAGATAATGATCAATTATGACAGGATAGGGATCCTGTTATTATTGTTGATTTACTTTTAATGAGAGGTGTAAACCTCTCATTAAAAACCTTTTCAAATTTACTATATCCTCTCATTAAATCCTTATTTACCTCTCATTAAATTAAATATTTAATAAAATAAATTAATATAACATTTTAAAAATGGAAACTATATTTCATATATAACCGTACAATGTATATTACATCAAAAGTAACACAAGATATTATAAAAACTATCCTCTAAAAGAGTATTAGTCTATGCATTGTCAAAATACAACTTCCAATGTACTAGAGGTAATTGAACTTGGAGGAAAAATTTCACCACTACATAGCAGCTCCTACCTAATCAGGTGTACAACCCAGAAAGGAGGGCAGCAACATCAACCATCAAAACAAGTTGTCTAGAACACGTCAACAATAAATAACCAACAAAGGACAGCTCCAAGAACAAGGGTAAAAAGTAGCCTGTGCTGAACTGTGAAATAATTTCCAGCAGAGAAAACAAGAGACTATAATAAGAAATAAATAATTAGCAAAACAAAATCAGCAATAGAATGGGAGAAAGAACAAGCAGCAAAAAATCACCAGCATACTCTATAAGATCAACCAAATAACTCAAAGGTTCTACAATAGCAGCAACCCAGCGAGCATACACCAATCAGTATCAGCAAAAATACAAAAAATCAGATACCAAATGAATGGGAGACAACATGAGTAGCAGTAGAAGCTACCAGCAAAAACTACCAGCAGTTTCCTAAACAATAAATGTAACAAAACCAAAACGAGTAGTACATGAGATTTTGCAACTAAGCTGTGAAAACTACATAAGAAATACACAATATAAAAAAACAGCAATAAAAGGGGCCCAACTAAATCTAAACAGTGGAAAATTTCAACAGTCTCAGGCTAGCCTAATCAACAACAAAAATCAGAAAAACCAGCAACATGAGTAGACAATGCGTTAAATATAAACCAATAAGGAAATCCAGAGATATACCAAAACAAAGGACCAACTGAACCAAAATAAATATAGCAAATTCAACAGTAATTTACAAGACAATAGGTCAAGTAGAGCCTCATCAAGGTTAAAAATAGGGCACGGACAGAAATTCACCAAATCTATGTAGATAAAAGTATGGACATGACATGCACCATCTCTCTAAAAAAGCAATAAAAATTTTCATATTAACCAAATTTACCTAATAAATAGAACCAATGACACTTATATAATCATAGTTCAAATATCTACCTCATAGATAACAACAATCACAATTTAAAGTCATTGAATTTTGGAAAAACTACCTGAAGAGTTTTTCTTATAGGAAGTGACAAAAGCGTTTGCACAACTTCTATAAAACATCAACCTGCAATAAGAAAGACATGTGAAAATTAAAGTTTTTCTATGTACATTAAGAATTGATAATAGAAGCTCAATACTAAGGATTACCTGGTTAAATGGGCGAGCACGACGAGTGAACTTGGTTTCAATTTTGGTTTAAATTGATTTAGAGCAAGTGTACTCTATCGTGTGTAGCACGTAAGCAACCAAGTGTAAAATTTATAATATATCGAACCCAAGAACGAAAGTGGGTAGCCGTATTTGAGAAATGCTTTACTCTAGTAGAAATTCTTTGTGTTATTTCTATCATTAATTGTTGATTGTTTGATGTATATGATGATTTGTGTGATTAATTGTCATGGGCATGTGATTAGATTGAGAAATAAATTATGTATTTAGGATAGTTCATTGAATCATTTCATCATATACTTCATGTGCGTTAATTTAGAATGAGATAGAGATATCCTTCTAGATTTAGAACCCTTTGATAGAATATCGAGAGGTTAGTTGATTAAATGAGGAGACACAAACCATTAGTAAATTCATAGTACCTTAAAAGGGAATTTTGCCTATGATTTAGTACCTAATTAGGGAACTCATAGAGTAATTTGTACCTAGTGGAAGGTGTTTGCTATGGTCTCGATCCTATGTACATTTAGGAGCCTTATTGAGGGCCTACATCCTATCCATCTCGAGAGAGAGCTTAGATGGTATTAGTGATCGCTCCTATGCCTTGTCCATGAGAGATTAGAACTAATTGCATAATTACTTTATTATCTATGTCATGATTATTGTTAATCTCATCCTTGCATCATTTGGAACCCATTCATTTATCTTTTCATTCCTTTTATCCTTCATTTCTTGCATTGCGTTTATTTGCATGCTTATCTATCCTCCTTTTCGATCATCCTTATAATATCACGATAAACTTGAGATCGCTTAAACTCTAGTACCTTCCTCCATATGGTTCGATAAATTCTTTAATTGGTCATCCCGACTATATACGACCAATCACTTACCTCTCCTCATACTAACTAAGTCATCAAATGCAATCAATGATTCAATTAAATCACTAAGCATAATATTGGAATGGTCATCCTAACACTATGAATAGAGAATTTAACCACACAAATCATACATAAAATGAGAATAAGAATTTATGATAGAAAATATTCATAACAATCATTTCATCAAACATGTGGTGTGCAAACATAATACCTAACCAATCACATTGATAGCCTCACATGAGGACTAGTCACTACATATCATGATTAAATCAATATAATCCATGGCATGCTCCAATTGAGCCAAATAATGAAGAAAATAACAAAATAAAGGTAAGTTGGCTCCCCTTTGATGATGCACTTCCTCCTCCTTGATCAAGCTAAAATCTTCAACCAATGATGAATTCCTCTCCTTAGATTGGTGGATGGATGGATTTATGGATAGATTTGAGAAGATCAAGTGGATTGGACGGATGAAGTGAAGGGTGGAAGAGATGGAGATGAATGTGTGTGATTTAGGAATCTAGTGTGTGTGGAAACTGAACCAAAATTATTACTCCCAGATTTTATGATAAAAACATGTATTTATACCCCCTAAAAGTTTCTAGACGCTTCCTGAAATTTTCAGATTTTTAAACACAGCTTGACTCGAGTTGCAAGTCGAGTCGGGTCTTGAAACTCGAGTTGGCTCTCGGGACTACATTCTCTGCCCCGCTCAGCTTGCAACTCGACCTGGATCATACCCAACTCGACTTGAGTTGATAACTCAAGCTCTCGCCTGTCAAGTCGTGTTGGATGAATCAGAAACTGGAATTTTATCAACCCTCAACTCGACTCGAGTTGCAAGTGAGTTGGACCTTGCAACTCGAGTTGGGTCACTGTATGCATGATGACCCTGCTCGACTCACAGCTCGACTCAAGTTGCAAGTTGAGTTGCACCTTGCAACTCAAGTTGGTGCAGTGCCTGCAGCGCAATCTCATCGTTTCGCGCATAACTTCTACATCCGATCTCTGATTTAAATGATTCTTGCACTCACGCGACACTCTCTTCCGTGGCTTTCCGACCATATGTCAATGCCAAGTTTTGAGCTCCATATGAATACAAAAAAATTACACAAGCTAGACATGTGTTTTTCAGCATTTTGTTTTGGCTCGTTCTTCCTCATTTCAACTCCGAATTGAGCTCCGTTTTTTTCCACACCTTCCTTATCGTGTCTAGAATCCATTTCTTTCTAAAAATCACACAAATTACACCAGAATACCAATTCTCTAAATATTTATAAATATTGCGCATTTTAAAGCACTTAATCATGAAAATAACACATTTATCATTTCAAAGCAAAAATCTCTATATCTTTATATAACACCACCAAATGATATACAAAATGACAAAAAACACAATATAATACATAATAAAAGATACTAAAATCTAGGTAAAAATGACACCGATCAACGAGCAGAGTTCATCTACATGTCGTTCTTAATGATGATCAGGAGTAACATCTCTCTAAGCCAAACAAGAATAATTCAAGAAAATTATCTAATCATAAAAGAGAAAATTAAGTTAACATGAGAATGCCCCCCAAGAAATTTTTCTACACTCAATTAAAAACCCTACAAGAATTACCAAAGCTCTTAACCGAAGGCCTAGAATGTTTTTACTTTCTAAACCATATATTTTCAAGCTGCATTTTAAAACAAGAAAATGAGTCAGGTGCTTCAAATATATATAAAAAAGTTCATATGTTTATTTAAAATGTAAGGTACATGAAATTAAATTATTATCAAATATGTAAATGTAAGTCATAATTTATGTGAAATTTCAACTCCCTATGTGAATGATCTAGCAAAATAAGTAAATTTCACCCTTACATATGACAATATATATGGAAAAATCAGTTTAACTAAGCTTCTCCATTAATCATTGAAAAATTCATCACGATATTCATTTCTTTAGAGAAATGCAGTACCAAGTCATGAAATCATGGCATACCCCAATATAAGCAAGAATATTAAAAACTACCAATTCAATAATCTAATATTGTTGGTAACACTAGATTAGGATATAATATATGAGAATGTAAGACTATGCAGGTGGCTATGAACCATAGCTCCAAGGTGCATTTATGATTGAGATATATGGTATACAACAACACCTTGATCATACAAAAATTGATCAAGTAAAAAAAGAGATAAGATGTAATCAATATATTGCTCTGACCTTAGGAATTAATTAGTAGTGAAAAATCACATTTTAGAGGACATCTTGAACTTGTATTTCCTTTCAGCTTGTTTTAAAATTTGGAAATTTCTTTAACACTCATCATCGCACAAGCATTGTCAAATTCACAATAGTAGTTTAGTGCCTAAAACACTGTAACAAGTTGTCTCTCTACAAAAAATTATTACCATCTTCCACAACCTGTAAAAAAATAGAGATTAGATGAGCAGTCCACATAGAATAACAGAACACAGCAGTTGGGTAGGGTAAATTTCTAATTTGATTCAGATTTTTCTGTTCCAGAGAAAGGCCCCCATACATGCATAATATCTTGTCATCAATGAATGCAGCGATAGGAAGGCAATTAAAGGGATCAGTGAAGGTTTCCACAAGCCTTAATATATATGGTTATTGGTCCATGAATATCACCTGGCATATTGACAAATGTAGATATGGTTATTGCTTAGTGAAATAAGACTTTAAAAACCAGAATTTAGATATGGCACCATTAGAAGACATGACTGATCATTCACAAAACTTCAACATAAGTTAACAACATTCTCAAAATTGATGGAGTGATAAGTGCAACCAACAACTAGGTATAATATAACTTAACAAACCAAAAAAATAAAAATAAAATTATGACTTTTCAATTTATGTTTTAACCTACCATGTAGCAAAGTATATCCAAGCATGGATGAACATAAAGATGGACTACTCCGGTTTGAAACATTTTCACCCTTTGTTAATAAAAAAGGAAAATGCTCACCTATTTTCATAAATTATAGTAGATAAGTATTCCCTTTTATCACCCCAGCTCACCCTTCAAATTATGCCACAAAATATGATGCAACAAGTAACATGCTTAATCTATATCAATCATCATTTCCTCAATATCATATAAAATTTTCACATCAAGAATTTAACTTCATCTAAAGTGGTGTCACAATACTTACCAAGGCAAATAAAGCTCCAGGTTCAGGTACATAGAGAAAAAAAAACATAGTTGTTGCTCTAAAGAAAACATAGTGATAAACTTACAGGGTTGAGTACTCGCTGAAAAAAAAGCATGTGTAGATATTTCATACTGTTAACGAGATTCACCCAACTAGTTTTAGACTAGGAATTAAGAACTTAAGAACAAACATAAGATCGGAGAAAAGAGAGAATGAAGTTTAAGAAATTAAAATTAAGAAAAACGTGAAGAGTTTGACACCTCAAGGACGCCGACCGCTTGCCAAATCCACCAGGACCACAGACCTGCGGCCCTCCGGCCACTCTCTAAACCTACGAATCTCCAACCAGTTACCATATCCGCGCCTCTTCGAACGTTTACAGACCGTAAATCCCTTAAATTATTTGGTTGTTTGGTTTGAGAGGGATTCATTTGTATCAAAACTGAATTGGGGGTAAAAAATCCCTAAATTATTTTGTTTTTTGCCTTGAGAGGGATTTGTTTCGCTATTTGGTTTGAGAGGGATTCATTTGCATCAAAATTGAATTTGGGGGTAAATGAACATTTCTAATTCATTTTATTTTGATAAACAAATAAATAGAAATAAATATTTTAATTTAAAGGGTAAAAAGAAATGGTGGGAAAACAAATTTGCTCTCAAACCTTTTATCAATATTGAGAGGCAACTAAAGTTGGTAGTTTAAATGAGAGGATTATTGCTAATAATGAGAGGATATAAGATCTCTCATTAAAGACATTCTTTTTTCTTCTTCCTCTCATTAAACATTTAATGACAAATTTTTGCTCCCGTCATTAAAATTTTGTCATTATTGCCCCTTTTTCTTGTAGTGGAAGTTATACGCGAAACGATGAGACTGCGCAAGCTAGTTCGACCTCACTGATCTGGTTCAACCACTGGTTCGGGTCGAATCAGGAACCTGAAAGTTTGTTACAGTGTGGTTCGACCTCGATGACATGGTTCGACTATCCAAAGGTCGAACCATGATCGAACCAAATACCTGAGACTGTGTTCTAAGAAAAAACTCATCCAAAAGGTCCATAAGGAGAGCTTACAAGTATAAAAGGGGATGTAGATCACACCAAGGAGAGTATAACAACACAATCATGCTACACCCCACAAGGGGGGATCACCCCCAACCATCATCCACATCATTTTCTCCATCCATCCATCACTGTGAAGATTCATCAGTGGAATTAAGAGGAAAACCAAGAGGAGAATTCAAGACGAAGAAGGACGCGACGACTCCCGCATCTAGGGTTTTATTCATTTTCTAATTTATCTTGAATTTTCCAGACATATGGGTAAGATCTATCCAATCCCCATGATTGTTCTTCGTAACATCATGGGCTAGAACCGTTTTGGTAGATTTAGGATTTTGAAGGTTTTATGAATTAATTAAACTCTTTTGTGTGTCCTCCGTACAACACTACTTGTGGATTTATTTTATATATGATTGTGCTTTTTTAACTCATATTCACGGTTGTTTTGTGCATCTTCAACTGTTATATAGAGTCTGAATATATATCTTGGTTGCTGATTGAGTGCGTTCACCGCTGAACAGGGTTTTATGTATGATTCTAAGTGAGGGGACTCCGAAGCTTTATTAGAGCTGTCATATATGAATGTTTATTAATTGAATTGAATTCGGGTTAGTAAGCAGTATAAAGAGGGTAATTTTATAGTACCTCTAAAGGGAGATTCATATCGGGTTAGATTCCATACGTGGAAAATAATTGATGCTGATAGTACTTAGAAAGGGGGGTGAAATTATGTCTCTTGCTCCGAGGTTATTCACACATGTTACACGTATATTTACTTGTGTCTATAGAATATATTTGCATGGTTAAGTGATGTGTCTGTAGTCCACAAGGCAGAGTCGACCTGCACTTGAGAGGGAAGTTAAATAGTAAAACTGGATTATCCTAGAGCTACCTATTTTCCATACTTGAGTCACTTTCAAATTCTTCTAAGTGCTTTTATTTTATTTTTTATTTTAATTAATTATTTGGTAGTTAATAATTCAATCCTCAATCTTATTGTCATTCGTCTTAATTAATTTAGTTAATAATTAAATTGATAATACACTATCCTTTGGGTTCGATATTTAACTTAGTCGCTTGTTTAAGCTGCAACTGATATCCTTAATACTTGAGGATTAATTTTGCATGCAAAGAAAACGTGCATCATCTGCAGTAACTAAGACAACTATTCTGGGATGGAGGGAGTATATAGTTTGGAATTGTTACTATCTAGTACAAATTATAGACTAATATTAGTAGTAGATATATAGTTTATATATATATATATTACAATGTATATACCTTACTACAATGTACAAAAATATGTAATGTAAAATCCTAATTACCCCTTCATACATATTTAGTTTAATACATAATTGATTATGCACAAAAAATGACGCATAATCTCAATAGTTATTACCCCACCAATGCATATGTATTCAAAGTCTGTGCTAATAGATAGTGTCTATAAAATAGATTTGTATTCAATTTGAAGCAATGTTCTTATGCTTAATATTCAGAACAGTGAATGTATTAAAAATAAATGCATCTGAATACTAATGAATTCGACATAAATGTACAATTATGTGGATATGTATTTAGGATTAATTGGATTTAATTCACTGGTATTCAAATCACATGCTAACTAATAGAGATTGAACCCACGTATCTTAGTAGAAAATTTTTTGGGTCAATTTAAAAAATATCCATTTATTAAACTAAATTAACAATATCAACAACAAATAAATTTTATAACAAAACTAACAAATATACACTTTTTAGACTTTAATGCCCCTACTATTCAACTAAAACCACTGTGTCCCATGCTGATATAGATATCGGTATGGGTGTCAGTGAGTGTCCCACGTCGGTATGGATGTCGGTGAGTGTCGGTGAGTGTTTCATGTTGGTATGAATGTCGGTGACGGTGTCAGTAAGTGTCGATGACGATGTCGGTGAGCCTCTCATGTCCATACGGATGTCTGTGACCATACCGGCGACCAGAGGCGCTGGCCGGCCAGTGGCGATGGTGAGCGGTGGCAGGAGTGGTGGAGATTGTTTGGGGTAGAGGATTTTGGACCTTTTAAGTGTGCAACTGTTTAGAATTATTATAAAAGTTGTTTAATGTTGGTATATTTATTGTTTAGGTGTATTTTGGGCCATTAAGACATTTTTATTTTTATCTTTTATCGATTTGGAGAGATTGAGTGATCTCTCACTTATTTTTGTGGAAAAATTAGAAGGACACTTTATCTTTTTATTATTATATATTAAACATCATACCTTAATTAATTTTTTGATACAGTTAAAATACTACTTCCGTCCCAAAGAGAAATTCACTGTAACTATAGATACAGAGTTTAAGAAAAAGTTGATTTCTTTCCTTTTAGGGGTAGTTTGGTATTTTTAATTAATAAATAAATTATAAAGTAAGTTATGTGAGTTGTAAAGGTGTGACAAATTTGGAATTAAAGTGTGTTATGGGGTTATTAATTTATGTGTATTTCCTTATTAGGGGGTGTGAACTTTATTTATTGGACGGATAAAAATAAAAAGTGTGAATTTTTTTATGGGATGGAGAGAGTAGGAAAAAAAAAGGTATTTTATTCCTAATGAAAAAATAGTGTAGTTTAGAGAAGCCGATCTTGGGTAGGAGGCGAAGAGATTAAAAAAGATGCAAATTAGACTATACTACATTTTTAATCATGTCTCAAAGTTAAAATATAAATAATTTAAATAATTTGTCCTTATCTAGAATGGTTAAATTTAAACTTGAGCTAAGGGTGGGGAGGGTGACAAGTGTCTCATTTTCACACATACTGAAGTATCCCATTTTCACACATATTGAAATGTGAGATGGAGTAAGGAGGGGAATAGGGAAATAGGTCTCTGTAGTCTATGCCATCCATGATTATTCTGTTGGTTTTGTCAAGAAAAAACAAGAGAATTCTTTTATTTCTTTTGTCCCGCATCGGATGAAGAGAAAAAGGGAATGGATCGTTGGTGCTATATAAGGAGGCTCTTGGTCCTGATATCAAGTGCACCAATCAAGTACACTTTAATCTTTGTGTTTGATTCTATTTAAATTCCTTTCTTATATTCTTGGTTGTGAGAATGGGGAGAGAGGTGTGAACTAGTCAAAGATTTGTAAGAGTGTAGGGATTGGGGTTGAGATAGAGAAATTATGTGTGATTGTAAAAAAATTTCATATAGTGGTATTTTTCTCGGTCCATCATTTTTCTTTGATTTTGGAGTTTTCCACGTAAATTCTTATGTTGAGCTTTTTATGCTCTTCTTTATTTGTCCTTTAGGAATGAATGGGGATCCGTTTATCCCAACAAGTGATATCTTAGCCCAGTTCGGTCACTTATAAAATTCTTAGTATGCTCTGTGGTTCCACATCAGAAAGACTTTATGAGAGGGTTATTCATTAGGCTAAAGGTGGCATGAAAGAAGTGAAAAAAGCTAGTGGCACAAGGGGGTCAGAAGATCAGCTGAATGCGATGACATCTCCTTTCTTGCGGTGAAATATACCGGACAGTGGCGACAGTGGCGTGGCAAGGGGTAGTATTTGTAGGTCAGCAGATTTTGGTGGAGTTCTTGTACCTACAGCAGTGTGAATTTCTGGGACTCTCGGTGGTAGAGTTGGCTTAACAACGGCATGGGATTTTCCACGGATGTCGGTTCAAGGAGGTTTGAAAGGAACAGGTTTTCTGATAATGACTATTGGCGAAGGGAAGCAGCGATTCACCCAGGAAAATGGAAATGTGGTACTTGATATCGAGAAAGCTAGATCGGTAAATAGTAGTGGGCTAACAACTGGAAAGCATCGTGAATTCCTGAGGGTTAGAATCGACTTCATGTGACGACACTTTCAGTAGGAAAAGAGTTCGGGCAAACCTGGTGTAGCTGGCTGTAAAAGGCAGCGACGTCATGTCGGTACAGACAGTAATTACTCAAGATGAATCAATTGTGTGGTGGTTGCTCAAGGTGGAGCAATGGTATGGTAATTGCTTAAGGTGGAGCAATGGTGACGTTGCTGGTCAAGGAGGAGTTGGTGCGACAATAGCTCCGAATGTTGAGTTAATATTATTGGGGATTCTTATGACATGTTCAATTGTCATGGAAAAGGATAATAATATTAGCTGGTTCACAAGTTTGCACACGGACATTGATTTGGCAGGTGATGTAGGGTGTGTGGTGGATGTATATCGATGGCTGATGGACTTCTAGTGGGAGCCAAGAGTTGGAAGTAGAACCATAAATATCAGCATGTGTTTTCGATATGTGCCGCAGAAAATTCTTAGAATGGTTTTTTGTAAGTGGTCTACTCATATGGTGGAATAGGATTCTCGGGTTTGAGATGGATTGTCGGTAAAGACAACGTGTATTCTTTTATATTGACAAGGTGGAGATTGTTGGTTTTGTCAAGAATAAAATAAGGGAATTCTTTTATTTATTTTGTCCCACATCGGATGAAGACTAAAAGGGAAAGGATCCTTGGTGCTATATAAGTAGGCCCTTGGTCTTGATATCAAGTTCACCAATCAAGTACACTTTAATCTTTGTGTTTGATTCTATTTAAATTCCTTTCTTGTATTCTCGGTTGTGAGAATGGGGAGAAATGTGTGAATTAGTCAAATATTTGAAAGAGTGTAGGGATTGGGTCGGGAGAGAGAAATTCTGCGTGATTGTAAAATTTTTCACATAGTAGTATTTTTCTCTGTCAGTGGTTTTTCTCCTGTTTTGGTGTTTTCTACGTAAATTCTTGTGTTGTGCTTTTTATGTTCTTCTTTATTTGTCCTTTAGGAAAGAATGGGGATCTGTTTATCCCAACATATTCATTAAATTATAATTTTAAAATTGTTCAAGTTTTGTTTCACTACCGTCTGACTTTATTAAATAAAATTATTCAATAGATGATGTAATATAAAAGAGAAAAGGAAAAGAGAGTACAAAAGGAAAAGATTTTGTATCAAGCCACAGACGGCAAAGCCACGCAGGGCCAAAAAACTATCTAAAACAAAAGTATTTGAAGTTCATAGCGTTAAACAAGTGATGATGAACAAAATTTGGTGCAGAATCATGCCAACCAAAGTCCTCTCCAATATCCGAAAGTGCATCCGCCACAGTATTTCCTTCATGATATATATGTGACACACGAAAGTTTATGCTCGACACCATCTCCTTGGCCCTTATCCATCGAGCTAGAAGTCTCCAAGGGATCTTCGGGTGTGGATCTGCAAAAGCATAGATGACATACATCGAGTCCGATTCAAGCCACAATGAAAGCAAGTCCTTACTATATGCAGTTTCAATCGTCGTGAAAGCCACGTGCAGCTCAGCCTCAAAGGCGTATCCATTGCCATATCCGGAAGTAAAGCTTCCTCTTGCAAAGCCTCTACTATTCCTAAAAACACCAGCCCCTGAAATCATTCCTGGAGATCCCGCTATATGTCCATCTGTATTTACCTTGATCCATCCAGAAGGAGGGTGCTGCCAACGTAATGGAATAATATTCAGAGGTTTCTTGGGTACTCCTTTAACTCCAAAATACCTTAGAGTGTTGAGGTTTGCCATGGTGTTGTCCATTGTGCTAATGGAGAGTTTGTCAGCCTCTTTAATGTGTGCTGCCAGAACTACAATGACCCTCGAAACCCTTAAAGGTTTGTACCTACCTTCCGAATCCTATTCCAAGTGCATCATTTCGTTTCTGGTACTCCAAATTAGCCAAAAGTAAAATCACAGCAACTTTCCAAAGACTGATAACCTGGGGGCTTCCAGACATATTAATTGCTTGCATCAGCAGACTTGGGAAACTTTGATCCAAGTGTATCGAATTCTCGAAACCAAAACATGTTAAAATAAAACGTAGAACTTCCTGAGACCTTACAATGTATAAATAGGTGATCAACAGTCTCTAATTCCTCCTCACAAAGATAACAACGTGATGGACCATGAAATCCTCTATTCTTCAAGACATCTCACGTAGTAAGAATACCCCTGATGGCTTTCCAAAGAGTAATAGATCGTCGTTCAGGAATATAGCTTGCCCAAATCCAATGGCCCCAGTTTGTAGTGAGAAAAGAAGGGCATGTATGATCATATGACAACTTAGATGTAACCTTCCCATATAGAGATTTAGTCCATGCCCTATGATCATTGAAGTTTGAAGACATACGCGTGGCTAAAATGGAATCAATAATGAATGGGAAGGCATCAGTGATTCTCGAGTGAAGTGTCAATTCCCATCATATAAATAATCTCCAATTTTCTGATCATCATGGTGCCTATATTCTAAAGGAATACCAACCAAGTCTGCAATCGGTCTACCAATTCAATTATCTAGCCAGAATAATACGTTAGACTCATATCCCACTATCCACACCTCCTCCTCCATGAGTCTTCGGATATGAGTAATACATGCCGATCTGATGGAAGAAAGAAGGTAAGTATTCTTAAGCTTGCTTCCCTCAAACCATTAGTTTCTAAGAAGGTCTAAAGGCGCCTCCTCTCCAAGGATGTCCCATGAGAGCTTCATGAGATAAACATCATTAGCAGCTTTGATTGAGCGAATGCCCAAACCCCTCTCCATAGTTGGTCAACAAATCCGGCTCCATGCACAAGTAAAATGATATTGCTTCAAAACATCACCCGTCCAAATAAAATTCCTGCATGCTTGCTCTATTCTCTTTATTTGAAATTTAGGCCATCTGTAAATCATCATAACATGAACTTCTAATGAAACAATTACAGAGTTAACCAAACAGATACGCCCTGCCATAGAAAGTGTGTTTCCCTTCCATCTTTGAAATTTAGCAATGATAGGATCCGTTGCATCTTCAAAGTACAAATTCTTTGGAGCACCCCTAAAGATAGGCACTACAAGATATTTGAAAGGTAATTTATCATCTGGGATAGCTAGTTCTTCCAATATGCTTTGTTTGATTACCTCTCGCACATATTTCCCGAAGAAGACTCTTGATTTTGCCTTGCTGAAAAGTTGACCAGAAACATTTGCATAACCAGTGAGAGTATTATGTAAACTGTTTATAGATTTCCCATCTGTATTACAAAATAGCATAATGTCATCAGTATAGAACATGTAAGAAGGGAGTGAACAACATCTATTTCCAATGGCCTTAGCAATAACCCCCATCGTTTGTAAGCCTTAAAATCCAAAGGCCGAGAACTTCTTCTACGATACAAAACAACAGTGGAGATAGATGATCTCCCTGATGGACACCTCTTCCACATCCAAAAAACCCTTTAGGAATTCCATTGATCAATATATAAATTTTAGCAGACTAAAAAATTGCTTTGATCAAATTCACAAAATGCACGGAAAAACCCATGCAAAGAAGAGCTTCATACAAGAAATCTCATCGAAGTGTATCAAATGCCTTTCTGATTTCGATTTTGAATGCCACACTGCCATCCTTAACATTATCTAGGCAGTTGAAACTCTTTGATGCTAAAGTTGTACAATGGTGAATACTGCGTCCCGACACAAAACCAAACTAAAATGGTCCCAACCGCTTATGAAGAATAGGTCCAAGTCTGCTTGCAATAATCTTTGAAAAGATCTTAAAGAAAAAGTTACAAAGATTTATAGACCTGAAGTCCTCAACCTTTAAAGCTTCATAGATCTTTGGAATTAGCACAACAAAATTGCAATTTATCCCCGAAGGGATAATTGCGTGAACAAAGAAATACTGAATAGCATTGCAAAGGTCCTCACCAATAATGTTCCAGCACTTGTGATAGAAACTACCGCCAAATCCATCTGGGCCTAGGACACTATCATCTGACAAATCCATAACTGCACTCTTAATTTCGTCTTCAAAAGAATACCGAGTGAGAGTTGCATTTTCAGAATCCTCCACCATCTTTTGAACAAAATACAAAACCCTAAAGTCTGAGTTGTCTTAAGGCTGGCAGAAAAGAGTAGTGTAATATCCCACAATATGATCGCTTATAACATCATTTTCCTCCGACCTAGTACCATCGATCATCATAGATTTAATGCTTGCTCTCGTTTTGAGAATACGATGACTTCTATGGAAGAAATTAGTATTCATATCCGCCTCCTTTAACCAGGCCGTTCTATGCTTTAACAACATTAAAAATCATATTTAAATGAAATAAATATCAACTATTTTATCATATTTAATAATTCTTACTTTAATTACCCTGAAATCTTACAGTTTAAGAGTCCCCCTTTAATAATGGATTTATGATTTTATTCATTTTACATTGATACTGTCTGTATAAGAAACAATATACTCTCTCCATCTCATTTTAATCTTTATATGTTTCCAATTTGGACATCTCATTTCAATTTTTGCATCTCTTTTTAGTAAATGATATCCACACAAATTAATTATTTCTCTCTTCATGGCCTCACACATCACACTAATACACCTACCCACTTTACAACAAAATATTATTTTTCTCACCTCACTATACATTAAAATACTACATTCCTTAATATATGTGCAAAAAGCAAACGTAAAGTTTGAAACGGGATGGAGGGAGCATATACTTCCTTTATCATAAGATATTAACACGTAGTTTAAGAAAATTGACTATTAATATAATGAAAGAAAAAAGTATGAATTTATATTTTTAATTTAATTGAATAAAGTGTATAATTTAATTGACTTTGATTAAATTATATACAAAAGAAATTGATATTTTTTAATTGCACATTATTGTAATTAAGGGCGTTAATATTGTGTATTCTTTAAATTTTTAGAGTTTGCAATTGCAAGTTCTTTTAGGATAAATTAAAAAGGAAGGTGTGCATGTTTAAATGGGCCAAAGGAAGTACTTCATCCATCACATTTAAAAAGTTACATTTACAATTTCTACCGAGATTAAAAAAAATAGTATTATTTAATGTGTAGTAAGTTGATGGAAATAATATTTTAACGTATAGTGAGGAGTTGTATTAGTGTTGCGTGTGGACCGTATGAAGATATAATAATAGTTTTATGTGGATCTCATCTACCAAAAAGAAAAATGTAACTCTTTTGATGGGACGCCTTATTAGGAAAATGTATAACTCTTGTTGTCGAACGGAGGGAATATAATTTTTTACTAGATTGTAAATATAATTTAAATAATATTCTTTATGTCCCTTAAAATTTTTTACACTTTACTTATTTGTTTGTCTTACAAAATATTTTAAAAAAAAAGAAAATATCACTTTATTTAATAACCTCAAAAATTACTTTAATTTCAAATTTGTCACTCATTTTTCACACACACATCACATTACTTTATAGGAGTATTTTTTTATTATTTAAAAATACTTCAAAACCCTCCAAAAACAGTAAAGTTGGTCAAAAAGTATAATTTTTTTAAACAACATGTGACGGTAAACGTGAAAAATATAATAGAATGGATGTAGTAATAAATAAATAAAAAACATGTCTTCTGTCTTTTTTTTTTAAGTGTAAATTTATTTGAGTCGGCTCTTCTTGAAGGATGGACAAAAGTAATACATATTCCCTCCGTCCCGATTAAACTGCATCGATTGACTGCATAAAGCTCTCACAAAAGCTACGATGCAATATGGATTACACCAGTTTTAATAAAAACTAAACTAAAATGTAGTGCACTTTTATTACATATAATTAATTAGAAAAATCCAGCAAGCATGTGGTCCACACTCCACAGCCGCCTGGTGTTGATATCCATGTGTGGCATGAGCTCCAATCATGCACTCACACGTGCAATTATATATATAATTAATGCCCACACTCTATCACCCAACAAATATTTTTGAAACTTATAAAATGAGCCTTTTCAATCATACGTTTTCATAATATTTTTCTACATCATCTTTTATTTTTGTACACCATCTTCAAATGCAAATTAGTTTATATTTGATATATAAAACATAAAAATATAAACGAATCAAATTATTGTTCTTGAAGTTTACACTTTCCTTTAAAAAAATAATTTCTTTATTTTTGTAAGTATTACAAATTTAACGATGTTTCATCAGAGATGTTTAAACAAAAAAGGTGATATAGTTAATTAATGCCAAGAGTGTGTTGACTCCTTTTTTAAAGATATGGGCCCCCACTTTAACAAGTTAAAGCTCCACCACATTAGTTTATACTTGATTTCTGACAAATGTTATAATACTTATGCCAGAGTTTCAAAAGATCTGACATATTTGTATTTCTACACAAATTAAGAAAAGAAAATGTATTTCGCTTGATTATTGATTTTTTTTCTTCTTTTTGTTGTGGCAATTCAGTTATTCACCATAACATGAATGAGTTTTAGCGTGTTATAAGTTGTAACAATTAAAATATACTATGAGATTACTTTGTTGATTATATATCTATATATAGTTGGTCTCTTGTGTCCCCAGGTGTACAAAGTGTGTAAGGGTATAACATTTTGTTATAAAGGATATACACTTTAATTAATAAGAGTACATATTTTTGTTTTAAAGGGTATACACTTTTATTTATTTATTTTTTTCAGGAAATAAAGACTACATGTCCTTATACTAAAGGATACATCATTTAATACCAAAGGGTATCTGGGAGCATGATAAGAGTGTAAATTCACGTATTTTGGGCTTTGATTCGTGTGGAAAGAGGGTACGATTTGGTCTATTATTGAGACGAATCGAATTGTTTACGGAGATTCTACGAATCAGAGGCTAGTAATGCTTTTTGAGCATATTTGGATAGGTAAACAGGTCTGAAGGGCTCGGAATTGGAAGACACATTTTTTGAGGCGATTTTTGGAAGGTTGTTCGACCTCAAGGCCTTGTTCGACTTCCATCATTGTGATTGAGTAAGGTGCTCAAGTCGAGCGGAGTACACAGAAACATACAGAAAGGTTGTTCGACTTGGAGGTGTTGCTAGACCAGCATCACTTTGGTCGAGCAGATGAGCTTGGTCGAGCAAAATGCGCAAATCTTACAGAGAGTTTGCTCGACCATTGCTCGAGTTGAAGGCCTTGCTCGACCAGTCTAGTTTTGGTCGAGCAGATTCTCGCTGAGGATATGTTTAGAAGTTTCGGATGTCTTTTTACCAAATTTGACGTATGTCTCAAGCCAAAGCCCATCCTAAGCCCATAAGGAGGTTCCAAAAGTATAAAAGAAGAGCCTTCGCAGAGAAAAGGAGGATACATCATTCATCATCCATCCACCACCGAAACCCTACCATCAACCGAAGGAGTCGTGAAGAGAGGTTCCTCTGGCGTGTCAAGTAAAATCATACCAATCAACCATGATTGTTCCTAGATCAATTATGGGATAGAACTGCTTCGGTAGTTCTAGGGTTATGAAAGTTTTATGAGTTAATTGAATTTCCATGTGTAAACTCCGTACAACACTACTTGTGGTTTATTTTATATAAGATTGTGCCTTTTTAATTCATACTCACGGTCGTTTGGTGCATCATTAAATGTTATGTAGAGTCTGAATACATATCTTGGTTATTAATTGAGTGCGTTCACTGCTGAGCAGAATTATATGATATAATTCTAAGTGAAGGGATTCCAAAGCTTCATTAGAACTATCATATATGAATACTTATTAATTGAATTGAATTCGGGTTATTAAGTAGGATAAATAAGATAATTTTATAGTACCTATAAAGGGAGATCATATCGGGTTAGAGTACCAATTGGCCAGGGAAATAATTGATACTGATAGTACCTAGAAAGGGGGGTGAATTATATTTCTTGCTCAGAGGATATTCACACGTGTCATACGCATGTTTACTTGTGTTTATAGAGTGAACTTGCATGGTTTAGTGATGCGTCCATAGACCATATGGCAGAGTCGGACAATAACACATGGAAAGAAAATTAATAAGTAAAACTGGATGACCTGAAGAACTACCTAACTTCTTGCTTGATCACAGCCAAATTTTATCTATTGCTTGTTTATTTATTTGATTTGCTATTTAAGTTAATTGCTATTTAATTTCGTAATAATTCCAAACCAATTTACCAAACATAATCTTAGTTAATTAGAACATAATCAAACTGATAATAATCCGTCTCTTGGGTACGATAATCATTCGGTCACCTATCGAAACTACAATTGATATCCTTATACTTGAGGATTAATTTTGTGTGTTGAGAAAACGCTCATCAAGTTCTTGGCGTCATTGCCGGGGACGGCATAGATTATCAGTTTATTATTTCTTGTTTAATTAAGATTATTATTCTTGTCTTTGATTTCTAACACTTATTCTCCTTAGGTGTATGCTAATGAGATCTTAAAAGGGTGAATTAGAGTCTTATAATCCGGAGATTGGAGCATCGTCAAGGAAGAAATAGAAAAAGAAGAATAAGAACAAGAACGTAGATCCAACTAAGGCTCTTGATTTAGGAGTTGAAGTTGATGTGCTGAATTCGCGAACGATTAAAGCTGCAACCGAAGATAGTTTGGAAGTAGAGACAGTCAACATGGCAACAAATCCTGATACATTTGCCATCCGTGAAGTCTTTAAGAACAACGGAGGAGTCAATACGGGGTTGTTAGGAGTAAGAAGGATTGGAGCTGATTTTGATTTACACCCTGCTCTTATCACCATGATTGAAAGGAGTCCCTTCTCTGGGGAAAACTTTGAAGATCCTCAGCAACATCTAGATAAGTTCCTTGGGTATGCAAGTACACAAAAAGATGCAGGAGCTCATGAGGATGCGAGGAAGATTATATTGTTTAAGTTCTCGTTGAATGAAAAAGCGAGAGATTGGTACGATAATCTTGATGTTGTTGAATGTGAACATGGGAGAAGTTGAAAGTGAAATTCTTGGAGCGATACATGCCACCTTCAAAGGTGTTCATTATGAAGCAAGAGATCATTCAATTTGCTATCCATGGTAATGAGAAGTTTCATGAAGGTTGGGACATGTTCAAGGACATGCTCCGTAAGTGTCCACAACATGGGCTATCAAAAGCACAATACATCAGTATTTTCTACAATGGGTTGGATTACGATTCTCGTGTGTTACTTGATGCTTCTTCTAATGAAGCGTTGCTTACGAAGTCACCTATTGTGGCCGAGAAGCTTTTCGAGGATATTTCGATGAATTCAAGGGATTGACCGACTGATAGAGTGAGAGGCACTTATGTCCTTGGTAAAGTGGCTCAGATTGAGCATACTATGGTGAAGTCAGGTAGAGATAATGAGATCGTCTCTAGCTTGGCTAATATTAGCAAGGTATTATAGTCTCATCAAAAGCAGATCACTGATTTATCTCAAAGAGTACCAATGATGCAGCAGGATAATGGCTATGAAGGAGCTATCCAAGAGGAGATCGAAGAGGCAAACTATGCCATGGGTCAAAGTATTCAAGGAACTAGGTACCCAAATCAAGGAAACCAGAATTATCAGGGGAATTACAGTAATCATGGTCCCCCGAGTAATTACCAATAACCTAAGAGGCCAGAGTTTTCCTGGACCAATCTGAATAATGTGGTACAATCTCCTATCGGTGTTCATCCGGGAGCTAAGGTGGAAAAAGAGAAGCCGGGTTTCGAGGATACGGTGAACAGGTACATGGCGAGGAACGATGCAAGAGTGGATCGTCTAGAGGTCAAGTTAGAAAAGAAGATTGATGATAATCATAAAGATTTGTCTACACAAGTGAAAGACTTTACGTTGTTGATGGGGGAGATGGCTGGAAAAGTAAACAAATTGACTTAAACTATTGAGAAGGGGAAGTTTCCATCTCAAAGTATTGAGAATCCAAGGTCTTGCCATGCCATCATATTGAGGTCAGGAATGCAATATGAAGGTCCGATGATGCCTGCGAGTGAAACCGAAGGGAGCAGTGGAGTTGCTCGACCAGACTGGAGTCGAACAACTTCCAGAAAAATAGAATTACGATACTCTATTTTCTGACCATCCGTTCGACTTGCACAAAACCGTTCGACCAGACCTCCAAGGTCGAAAGGAAGTTGAACAACGACAGGGTGCCAAGAGCTCACAATCAGGCAGGTTGCTCGACCACCCCATTTTGGTCAAACGAAGGTCGAGCAACACTGTTCAGAGTCCAATTCGATACCGAATGCGACACCTATTGATCTGAACACTTCAGCTACACCTCAAGAGCAGAATATCGAGCTTATAGTAGTAGAAAAGAAGTGGGAATGAGCCAAGAGATTGAGAGTTGAAAAGGATAAAGCGGAGAAAGTTGAACGTGATGAATGGGGATTCCTAAAATAAAGATACCTCCACCGTTTCCTTTCAAGCTTGTCAAAAAGGGATTGGAAGAGAAGTTCAAGAGGTTTTCAAACATCATAAACAAGATAATCTTGAACATTCCTTTCTCTGAAGCGATCTTGGAGATGTCGTATTATGCCTGTTTTCTGAAGGATATACTTTTGAAGAAGAGAAGCTTGAACGGAATTGAAACAGTGAATCTATCAGAGAATTGCAGCTCGATCATACAGAGAAAGCTGCCAGCTAAGTTGAAAGATCCGAGAAGCTTCACTATCTCATGTGAAATTGGAAAGGGGCAGGCACGATGAGCATTGTACGATCTTGGGGCAATTATCAATTTGATGCCATTGTATATCTTTAAAAGGCTTGGTTTGGGGGATTTAACTCCCACATCGGTGGCTCTACAACTAGCGGATAGGTCTATGACCTTTCCAAAGGGTGTGATTGAAGACGTTCTTGTCAAAGTAGAAAAGTTTGTCTTTCCAGTGGACTTTCTTGTGCTTGAGATGGAAGATGACAACGATAATATCTCCCGGATCTTAGGGAGACCATTCCTTGCGACTACTGGACCTATGATAGATGTGCAGAAGGGTGAGCTACAACTGAGGATGGATAAAGAAGAGGTCTTGTTTAACCTGGACAAAGCAATGAAGATGCCGATGGAAACACAGTGTAACAACATTGATGTGGTGGAGGAGATTGTTAATGAAGACATGTCTCTGATTCTTTCTAAGGATCCCCTTGAGACATGCTTGATGGAGTCTCTTACTTTTCCCACTACGGAGCTAGATGAACTCTCCAATGAGGTATGTATTGATTTTCTTGAAAACTTGCTTGCTTTGGGTGATGACATGTATAAATCGGAGAGGACAAAGGTTGAAGAGGTCAAGTGGACTAGAAAGTACTTACTATTGGATAGAGAGAGCGCTCCTCGAGAAGAGAAGAAAGAGGAGTTTAAACCGCTACCGGAGCACTTGAAGTATGCCTATCTAGGTGACAATTGAAAATATCTTGTAACTGTATCTTCTTCCCTTGATGATGATCAACTTAAGGAATTGTTAATGTGCTTAGGAAGTACAAGTCTGCTATTGGATAAGATTGCATGCATAGGATAAGATTGTTAGATGAGGCCAAGAGTAGCATTCAGAATCAGCGGAGGGTGAATCCCGCTATTCAAGAAGTGATTATGAAGCAAATCCTAACGTGGCTTGATGCAGGAATTATTTATCTCATTAGTGATAGTCCCCATGTGAGTCCATTGCATGTTGTAGCTAAGAAGGGGGCATGACTATTATGAAAGCCGAGGATGGTTAGACATTAGCCACTAGGATTTCTACGGGATAGCATGTGTGTACGGATTATAGGAAACTGAACGAAAATATGTGCAAAGATCATTTTCCCCTTCCTTTCATGGATCAAATGTTTGATCGTCTTGCAGGGTATGAGTTTTATTGTTTCTTGGATGGGTACTCGGGTTATAATCAGATTATGAGTGCACCCGAGGATCAAGAAAAGACCACTTTTACTTGCCCTTATGGAACTTTTACCTTTAGAAAGATTCCTCTTGGATTATGTAATGCGCATGCTACATTTCAGCGTTGCATGATGGTCATATTTGATGGGTTGATAGAAAAGATCATACAGGTGTTTATGGATGATTTTTCTGTGTTTGGTTCCTCTTTTGATATTTGTGTATCTAACCTTGCTACTGTTTTGAAGAGTGCCAAGAAACTAGTCTTGTCTTGAATTGGGAGAAGTGTCATTTCATGGTAAGAGATGAGATTGTTCTTGGTCATCATATTTCGGCCAAGGGATTGCAGGTGGACAGAGCAAAGGTGGTGGCAATTGAGAAGCTTCCACCATCTACTAATGAAAAGGGAGTGCGGTCCTTCCTTGGACACGCCGGTTTTATAGAAGATTCATAAAAGACTTCTTGAAATACTCTAAGCCCTTATCTCATTTACTTGAAAAAGATATTCCTTTTGTTTTTGATGAAGAATGTCTAACAGATTTTCAGGTTTTGAAAGAGACGCTTATTACTGCACCTATCTTGATCACACTGGATTGAACTTAGCCGTTTGAAATTATGTGTGATCCGAGTGATTTAGCATTTGGAGTGGTGCTTGGACAGTTGAGGGAAAAGAAGTTCTGCGCTATTTACTATGCATGTAAGACTTTTGATGCTGCATAAAAGAACTACACGGTTACTGAAATGGAGTTTTTGGCTATGGTGTATGCATTCAATAAGTTTCGACAGTACTTGGTTGGCATGAAGACGATAGTGTATAAGGATCATTCTGCGATCCGGTACTTAATGGAGAAGAAGGAAACGAACCAAGGATCATTAGATGGATCCTTCTTCTGCAGGAGTTCGATATGGAGATCTGAGATAAGAAAGGTACGAAGAACATTTTGGCGGATCACCTATCGATGTTGGAGACAAGGGAGCACTGTGATGATTCTTTTGATTACATAGAAGAGATGTTTCCTGATGAGAAGATCATGGCGGTGTTTGTTGAAGGAGCGGAGAGAGCATGTGTGGTGGCTGCCCAAGGGATGGATCCATGGTATGCGGATTATATGAATTACATTGCCGTAGGAGAAATTCTAAGAGATCTCAACCAATATCAACTTGCAAAATTCAAGCGGGATATTGAGACTTTTATATGTTATGATCCATTTTTCTACAAGATATGTACGGATCCATAGTCCATAGGTGTGTGCCTGAGATGGAGATGAAGAGCTTTCTTGATTTTTGCCATGCACAACCTAACGGGGGTACTTTGGAGCTCAAAAGACGGCATCAAAGGTACTTCAATCTGCTTTTTATTGGCCTACTTTGTTTAAAGATTGTGAAACCTATGTGGTGACATGCGATAGATGTCAAAGGATGGGAAACATAAGTAGGAGAGATGAGATGCCACTTCAGCCGAGCATTGTTGTTGAGATCTTCGATGTATGGGGGATCGATTTCATGGTGCTTTTTCCCCCATCTAATGGATTTCTCTACATCCTTTTAGCAATGGATTATGTTTTTAAGTTGGTGGAAGCCATTCTCACTCGCATGAATGATTCTAGGACAGTGTTTTCTTATTTGAAGAAATATATCTTTACCCGCTATGGAGTTCCTAGAGCATTAGTAAGCAATGGAGGTACTCACTTCGTCAATAAGCTTCTTGAAAAGGTTCTCAAGGATTACGGAATCAAGCATAGGGTTACTACACCCTATCACCCTCAAGCGAATGGGCAAGCCGAGGTCTCCAACTGACAAGTGAAACAAATATTGGAGAAAGTAGTCGGAATCAATAGGAAGGATTGGGATATGAAGCTCGATGATGTTTTATGGGGGTTCCGGACCGCTTATAAGACGGTGTTGGATATGTCACCATATCAAATTATTTATGGAAAGTCGTGCCACTTACCGGTAGAGATTCAGTACCGAGGTTTTTGGGCATTGAGGAGTTTGAACTTGTGCGTAAAGGATCAAAAAGAGTTGAGGATGACTTATATCAATCAATTGGATGAGTTCAGAAATCGTGCTTACAAGAATTCTGAGATCTTTAAGGATAGAATGAAGAAATGTCATGATTCAAAGATCTCATACAAGGAGTTCAAGCAAGGTGATGAGATATTACTCTTTAACTCTCATTTGAAACTCTTCGCAGGGAAATTGAAATGGAAGTGGACGGGGCCATTCATTATCCATAGAGCCTTCAGAGGAGGGAGTTTTGAGTTGATGGACAAAGACGGAGATATCATACGGCGAATGGGCATCGTTGAAAGATTACAAGTTGCCGGATGATGCTTTTGTCGTCTTTGAGGATACCTTGCACTAGATTGGTACCATCGTAACTCTCCGACGTTAAACAAGAGCGCCTGTTAGGGGCTTTCCTTCCCATTTATTGCTTTATTTATTTTTATGTGAGTAAGAAATTTTTATATTCGATGTGCTTATTCGGAAATTACATCTCTTTGCAAACTTAGTTTCCACTATAGTTTCTACTATATTTGGGGGGTGTGATGTACTTACCTCATTGTAGCACGGGGAGTATAATCTTTTCTTTGTAACATTTGCTAGCGGAGTTGATTTTTTACGGTATGTTTGAACTTTAACCGGTTTTGATGTGTCGATTTTTTGTAATTTGCATAGTGTTTAGTGGTGTTTTTGTTTTTTAGTGTCATTGCGGAGTTACACTTGATTTTATATGGTTTAAAATTGGTTCTCGAGCTTAGAAATTATTATCTTGATGCTTGATGTTGTTCGAGAGTTTGAATGTTGCAGGAAAAAATGAGAAGAGTACTAATTTTCAAGATGTCGGGTTGTTGTTCGACCAATACACTGTTGCTCAACCAATGAGACGAAGTCGAGCAGAGGTCGAGCAAAATGCACAAAACTTACAGTAACTCTGCTCGACTACGTTAAGGTTGTTCGACTAGGAGTGCCAACTCGAGCAAAGGTCGAGCAAAATATGCATATTCTTTCAGAGAGTTTGTTCGACCTAGACCATGTTGTTCGACCAAGGTTTTTTTATCGAGCTCTAGTCGAACAAAATGTGCAAAAACTTACAGAGAGTTTGCTCAACCAAGTAAGGGTTGCTCGACCAGAAATGTCAAGTCGAACTAAGGTCGAACGGAACAGAAGAGAACTCGGAGCGCGACTAAGCAGTTTGCTCGACTTCCAGCACTTGTTCGACCAATATATTTTGGTCGAATGGAGGTCAAACGATGCTAATTTAAAGGGCAGATCTGGGTTGTTCGATTTCAAACCGTTGCTCGATTTTAAAATGCAAGTCAAGCCGAAGTCAAACGGGCTCCGGAAACAGTTTTAAAATGTCAGTTTTTATTCTGTTCGATATACACCCGTCACTCTTTCTCAAGCACCGACCCCGAATCGTAAGTTTTTCTCCCCAAACTCTTCCCTACACTTTAATTCTCCATTCCACACATTTCCACATCTGAATTCGAGGGTTTTCAAGTCCAATTTGGGGCTTTTCGCTTGAATTTTGGGGGTTTTCGTCGCCAATCACAATACGCACACAATGTCCAATAAAGGTATAATTTCTCCTTACTTTTTACTCTTGAATTGTAGTGATGATGCTTAGTGAAGAATGGGTGAGTGGATTCATTCTAGTTTTGGTTGGATTTAATGGTTGAATTGTTGAAATTCTTATTTGAAATTGTACTTGAATTTTCATGGTTCGATTTACGTTGAATTGTGGAATTTTTATGAAATTGATTGTGTGTTTAGTATGGGCTTGAAGTTAATTTCGATTTATATATATGAGCACATTGAATCAAAGTGTTGTTGTGGTGCAATTGAGGGTGGAAGATGAGCATGTTATATTTTTGGTTGAAGTTTATGTGAGGAAGAAAGCATGCTGGTGTGGATTAGTGATTATTCTTGATTGAAAGTGTTGATGTATAGTGTAAATTATTATTGAATGAACACTTGATGTTGAGTTGATTGAAGCACATGAATTTGAAGTCTTGAGTAGGATTCATGTTAGTTAAGGATGAGTATATCGTTCTCTTTTGGAATGTATTGAAGTATTGTTCTTGTAGGAAAAGAGATTGCTTTATCATCCGATTTTGGGCTGAAAATGAGGATGGAGAAGAGGAGGCCATCTGATTTTGGGCTGAAAATTCAAAATTGGGAGGAAAAGAAGGATCTTTGGACTGCAATTGCATAGAAGATTCAGAGGACGCAGTATCAGGATGACCATGATATGAGGAAAATGAATATTCTCACTGAAATTCGCTGGATGTTCGATCAAGTATGCATTACTCGGTTTATGGAGATGAAGAGAGAGATACATATTTTCACATAACTGCGGAGGTTCTATACACGTTAAGGATTGAGCGTGGAGACCGATACCTTCCTTATGGTATTCGGATGCAGATTGACGAGCAAGAGCAGATGATGTGGGGCCAAGAATTTAATGAAGTGATTGGCTGTGAGAATGAGACAGATGTGGAGCATGATGACTTCAAGCCGGATGAGTTTTGGAGAGCTATTATGGGGAGGTGAGAGCATTATAATTCGAATACTTCCAAAGTTCCCTTTATTCGCAAACCCGAGATCGCTTACATGGATAGAATTTTGAGCAACACGCTGTTTCCTAGGTCCGAAGGAAGCTGTATTCCGAGGGGGAAGATTTATGTTTTATGGTGCATGCTTCATGGAGTTCGCTTTAATGTAGCGGCATACTTTTTTAATTAGCTTCACAAGTTCACGACTCATGGATTTCAGCGAGTGAACATCAGAGGACTCATAACCTTGATAGCTGAGTACTATAGAGTCAACTTGAGCAGGCACAGGCCTATCCGAGGGGATCCGGACTTGATCTTGACGTCATGTGTGAAGATGGGGCTGATTGAGCAGCTGGATGACACTTGGATGTTCATTCGAGGAAAGAATCTTAGTACGTTTAGTTTTCCGTTGGTGATTGTTGATCTTACTACTGTCAGGGTGAACAACAATTTATTAATGAATACCACGGAGCACAAGGTTATCTCGGAGACGTGCTTGGGAAGAGGACATTGGAGACTCCTTGATGATATGCGGGCTCATGGGATCGTCTTAGATGAAAATATGGTTATGATAGGAGATCCGGTTGATTTTGAGGAAGAGCTGTAGCCACACCCGCTTTTAATTATCTGGGGATAGATATGCCTCCGGTAGAGCCTCAGCAGCCAGTTGAGTAGGAGTTTTTTGAGCCATCGCCACAGCCACAGCCACAGCCGCAGCAGGATTATTGGGTAACTCAAGATCAATTTTATCGGGATCATTTCCGATTGATGCATGAGCACTTCGCCACACTCAATGCGAACTAGCAAGAAATAAACAGACAACTGGAGCTTGTGAATGCTAACTATTCTGCACTCAACACGCGTTATCATGAAATGGATGGTGGTTGAGGTTGATGCATGATCATGGGTGCATGATGGATAGGAATATCAATGATCTCCATAGAGCATTTGATCGATGGCGTGAGGAGATGAGTGGAGATGAGGATGATGATGCTCCGGAGGAATAGAGTTTCCAAGTCTTTTACCTTTTCTGATTCTTCACATCCCCATTCTCTTTTACACTTTACAGGTGGAGGCTTGATTGTTGTGGGTATAGTGTATGATTCATGTGTGGGTGGCATGTATTTGATGATATTGATGATGATTGGGTGACTGATTGTTTAGTGATGAGGATTATTTATGTTATGCATGTGACTTATTTTGATGTATGTTGATTTGTTGATGACGAGCATGTTCTATTTTACTTGTAGTTCATAAAAAATTAATGTTGATTACATGCTTTGAAGAGTGCTTAGAATTCTATTAATCATGTGAGGATTTGAGCTTTTTAATTGTGCTATAAGTATGATAGTTTATTCTTGAGAGTCGTTTGTATACTCGTATTTTAGAACATAACTTGGAGTCTTATTTGAAGTCTATAATTGATAGATGCAAGGACATGATCTTAGGTCATTGTTGTTGATTAAGTCACTTAGCCAAATTTATTCTACCTTATTATATGATTATCATTGGAAGCCCCTTTTGAGCCCTTTTAAAGCTTTTTCTTGGAAAGCTGTTGATAAACAACTGTTTACCTTGTTGAGCATTGAACGCTTATTAGTAGTAAAGAGTGGAGGTAAATGAATGTTTTATGAAGTTTTGAAGAGAAAAAGGAAGGAGGGATTTGGTGTAATAAGAATCAAAAGACAAATGGTTAAATCTTGGGATAGTGCCTTAAATCGGTATCCCTAATACTAGAAAGGGTAATGCACGAAACTGGTATCCTTATACTTGAAGAACACCGGAATTGGTAATCTACTGCGAAGAAAATATGTTGATCCAAGTAAATATGGTGGAAGCGCAAATTGAAGTGATCATAAGAAGGAAGAAGGAGAGAAGGAAGGAAGCTGTTGAACAGCCATTCTCCAAGGTACTTCTTTACTAGTATTTTAGTTACTTATCTATATTCTCCTACCTTTATCTAAGAGCCAACATTACAACCTAAATACAAGTCCTTTGTGATCCTAGTATTAAAATAGTTATGGATGGATTTTTGAGACCCTTGTCAAGCTTATGGTTACGCGAGTATGTGAATTGAAATTGAGTGTCGATACTAATCATAAGGTGTACGTATTTTATACTTGAGAGAGAGACTAAACACTTACCCCTGAGTTAGATAACTTAGCACTCGTAGAAGTATTGTGATTGATTGATGTTTTTATGTGAATGAAAGGTATGATGGATTGCATGTTTTGAATTGATATAATTACATGCGTTAGGATAGGTTGTGCTTGATGTCGTGATTACACTCTCTGATTTGTTTTGATTGTCGCTGCCTCAAGACGAGCAACATGTAAGTTTTGGGGTTTGATGAGAGTGTAAATTCATGTATTTTGGGCTTTGATTCGTGTAGAAAGAGGGTACGATTTGGTCTATTATTGAGACGAATCGAATTGTTTACGTAGAATCTACGAATCAAAGGCTAGTAAGGCTTTTTGAGCATATTTGGATAGGTAAACAGGTCTGAAGGGCTCGGAATTGGAAGACACATTTTTCGAGGTAATTTTTGGAAGGTTGTTCGACCTCAAGGCCTGTTCGACTTCCATCATTGTGGTCGAGCAAGGTGCCTAAGTAGAGCGGAGTACACAGAAACATACAGGGAGGTTGCTTGACTTGGACGTGTTGCTCGACCAGCATTACTTTGGTCGAGCAGATGAGCTTGGTCGAGCAAAATGTACAAATTTTTCAGAGAGTTCGCTCGACCATTGCTCGAGTTGAAGGCCTTGCTCGACCAATCCAGTTTTGGTCGAGCAGATTCTCGCAGAGGATATGTTTGGAAATTTCGGATGTCTTTTTACCAAATTTAACGTATGTCTCAAGCAAAAGCCCATCCTAAGCCAATAAGGAGGTTCCACAAGTATAAAAGAAGAGCCTTCGCATAGAAAAGGACGACACATCATTCATCATCCATCCACCACCGAAACATTACCATCAACCGAAGGAGTCGTGAAGAGAGGTTCGTCTGGCGCATCAAGTAAGATCATACCATCAACCATGATTGTTCCTAGATCAATCATGAGTAAGAACCGCTCCGGTAGTTCTAGGGTTATGAAAGTTTTATGAGTTAATTGTATTTTCATGTGTAAACTCCATACAACACTACTTGTGGTTTATTATATATAAGATTGTGCCTTTTTAATTCATACTCACGGTCGTTTTGTGCATAATTAACTGTTATGTAGAGTCTGAATACATATCTTGATTATTGATTGAGTGCGTTCACTGCTGAGCATAATTACATGTTATAATTCTAAGTGAAGGGATTCCAAAGCTTCATTAGAACTATCATATATGAATATTTATTAATTGAATTGAATTCGGGTTATTAAGTAGGATAAAGAGGATAATTTTATAGTACCTATAAAGTCAGATCATATCGGGTTAGAGTACCAATTAGCCAGGAAAATAATTGATACTGATAGTACCTAAAAAGGGGGGTGAATTATATCTCTTGCTTAGAGGATATTTACACGTGTCATATGCATGTTTACTTGTGTCTATAGAGTGAACTTGCATAGTTTAGTGATGCGTCCATAGACCACAAGGCAGAGTCGGACAATAACACATGGAAAGGAAATTAATAAGTAAAATTGGATGACCTGAAGAACTACCTAACTTCTTGCTTGATCACAACCGAATTTTATCTATTGCTTGTTTATTTATTTGATTTGCTATTTAAGTTAATCACTTAATTTCGTAATAATTCCAAACCAATTTGCTAAACATAATCTTAGTTAATTAGAACATAATCAAACTGATAATAATCTGTCTCTTGGGTACGATAATCACTTGGTCACCTTTCGAAACTACAATTAATATCCTTATACTTGAGGATTAATTTTGTATGTTGAGAAAACACTCATCAGAGCACTATGTCCCCGGGCGCACAAAAACATATATAGACAATGAAGAGATAATTAGTATGAAGGTTTTTATTAGACGTAACTGCAGACATGTTTTAAACAAAAACAATTTAATTTGAAGTTATATAGAATGATGTTTCAAAATAAATATCGTCAAATTAACATTAGTTTAAAATTAATTCCTCTTCCTATAAGGAACGTATCATTTTTTTCACGACACCGTTCACCCTTCCAAAAAAAAAAACTATAAATTCAACAAGGCAAAAATTTAGGTAAGATCATCTCACGGATTCTATTATGGGAGACGGATCACCTATCAACCCAATTAAATAAATTTAAAGGTTCAGTTTGCTTGTTATGAAACTAAAAAATTGAGAAATTAGTTATAGTGTAAAATTAATTGGGCTTAAATAATTTAAAGTGTCTTGTTTGGTTGATATATCAAATTAAAAAAAAAAATTGAACATTAATCATGAAAGGGAAATTAATTGGGCCTACATGTATATATATTTTTCTTATCAATTTATATTTTTTTGTTATTAAAAAATATAATAATTTAAAATGTATTACTCATTTAATTTACTTTTTACTTTAAATATTATAAATTTAAAAAATGTGATAATATTTTAAAAAGTAGTAACATCTTTTTAAATATAAATAGATACTGATCCAATAAAAGTGATAACTTTTCATTTGAATTATGTTATGAATAATTCATAACGTCAAAAACTTAAGTGAGTCTGCCTTATGGATAACTTACATGAGAAGAATAAAATGATAACTTTTATAAGGAAAAGTGATACCCAATTTACAAAAAGTGATAACGATGTTGTGAACTATTTCATAAACAATTTATAGTATAAATAAAAAGTGATAACATTTTAAAATAAAAGTGATAATATCTTTAATAAAAAGTGATAATTAATTAACAAAATGTATTTCACAAATAATTTATAAAATATATAAATTGTGATAATATATTTAATATAAAGTGATTCTTAATTAAAGAAAAATGATATTCATATAATTGATTTAATGCACGAACAACTCACTAAAATAGTAAAAGTGATAGCATTTTTAATAAAAAAAGTAATACATATTTATAAAGAAAATGTGATAACCATTTAATTACACTATTTTGTAAGTAATATTTAGAATGAATAAAATGTGATATTATTTTTAATATAAAGTAATATCCAATTAAAATAAAGTGATAACAAAATCATTGACTTATGTAATTTACAATTAATAATAATAATAATAAGAATAAGAATAAGAATAAGAATAAGAATAAGAAGAAGAAGACAAAGATTTGTGTGAGACCGTCTTACCTAAGGACTTACGTGAGACGGTTAGAAAGTGATAACTTTTATAAAGGAAAGTGATGAAATTAGTAAAAAGTGATAATGCTAATTCATGGACAATTTATAGTATAAATAAAAAGTGATAAAAATTTATAGCGAAAATGATAACTATTTTAAAAAGTAAAAATTGATCTCACGTAAGACGGTTTCACGCAAGACCTACCATAATAATAATAATAATAATAATAATAATAATAATAATAATAATAATAATAATAATAATAATAATAATAATAATAATAAGGCAAAGACTTGTGTGAGACCGTCTAACATAAGGGCTTACATGAGACGGCTAGAAGTGATAACTTTTATATAGAAAACTGATAATAAATTAATGAAAAGTGATAATGTTATTTCATGAATAATTTATAGTATAAATAAAAAGTGATAACATTTTATAGCAAAAGTGATAATGATTTATAGCAAAAGTGATAACTATTTTAAAAAGTAAAAAATGGTCTCACGTGAGACGGTCTCACGCAAGACATACCATAATAATAATAATATATTTTTGGGTAGGTCTTGCGTGATACCGTCTCACGTGAGACCATTTTTCTCTTTTTAAAATCATTATCACTTTCACTATAAAATGTTATCACTGTTTTTTTATACTATAAATTGTTCAAGGAATAACATTAGCACTTTTTATTAATTTATTATCACTTTCCTTCATAAAAATTGTCACTTTCGGGTCGTTTCACGTAAGGGCTTACATGAGACGGTCTCACACAAGTCTTGCCTTATACTCCTCCGTCCCGGATATATATTCACCGGCACTATAGATATGGACTTTAAGAAAAGTTGCTTTTTGACCAACTTTATTGACTTTTTAGGAGTATTGTGGTATTTTTAGGTAATAAATAAATTATAAAGTATGTTATGTGTGTTAGGTGAGAATGATATTTTTGAAATTAAGATAACTTTTGAGGTTGTTGGTTAATGTGAAGTTTCCTTTTATGTGGTGAAGATAAGTATGAGACAGATGAAAATAGAAAATGTGAACATAAGTGTGAGACGGAGAAAGTATTTTTTATTGAAACTGAAAAAAAATTGGTTTAAATAAAACAGAGTAGACGTCAAGTGTTTAATTATGAAGTTACGTGAAGTCCGCGAAGTTTTAGATTAGGAAAGCCTTAATTAGTTAATCAAGCGAAAGCCCTTTTTTCTTTTAATTCTTTTTTAATTTAATATAAAATATATTTATTTGGGTTGATGGATGATCCGTCTCATATAAGGAGATTCGTGAGACGGTGACACCCAAAACCATTTCATTCAACAATCTCAAAATATATTTAATTTTAATTTTGTTCTCTTTAGTTAATATAAATAAAATACTTTTTATTTAATATTATTACTATATATTATCTAATATTATCATATTTCCTTAAAAAAAATAAAATCAATAAAATTGGTTTTGAAAAAAAGAAAAAAAAACTTTTCTTTAGGGGCATAACTATAATTTTCTCCAAAATATAACACTTGATATTTTTTTTTGACATAATTATCCTAGTTCTTCGACCCCTCCTACGACTACACCTTCGACTATTACATGTAGTTTTCATGTGATACCTCATGCTAGTACGGCTGCAACTACGTTCATTACAAATTATTCCCTCTATCCCATCACAAGGAATGCATTTTTGTCATTTTCGTCCATCCCAACATAATAGATGCATTTTCTTTTTAATATATTAGACCCACACAAAATAATTAATATATCTTAATCGGACACACACACCACACTAATACACATACCCACCATACATTAAAATATTATTTTTCTCTCATCATCTACACATTTAATTTTATATCCCTTAATCTGCATGAAAAAATGAATGCTACCTTGTGGTAGGATGTAGGGAGTATTTGTTTCTTTTTTTAGCAATGAAATTTACAAATAAAGTTTAATCCGTTGGTAATTACTAATGAATTGGTAACAAAAATCACATTTGTCTTTAACAACGGAATACAAACAAATTATATAATATTTTTACGAACAAAATAATATCAGTTGTTATTTACCAACGAAATCATTAAGATTTGCCAGCGAAATTATTAGTAATGTATTACCAACGAAAGTATTTACCAATGAAAAATTACCAATGAATTTTGATGTTAATCCACTTAAACAATGAAATTAATGTAAGGAAATTCTTAATTTCCAATATAATCAAATTGTGTGCAATATATTATTATGGAATTATATTAGCTATTCAATTATTTTATGACCTAAATAAAGTGATCTAATTAAGGTGAAAAGTTCATGGGCTATAATAATAATGATATGGGCCAATTGAGTAGATACTCAATACTACATAACTAGGTGATTATGGGTGGCCTAGTTGGGTAGTATATAAAGGCTTTCCAGATTATGGTCTCCAATATATTAAGCTGCATACAGTTTTCTCTTCTCCCTATCGGAAGAGATTAGGATGGTCCTCCTAAAGGAATAAAGACACTTAATTGAGGAAGACCATAATATCGCTAGATCAAAAAGTTCATGTATCGTCTAGAGAACTCAATGGATCAAAGATATGCTTCCATTTTAGGGTTTAGATCTCATTTAATGGATTAAAGTTTTAGGATCCATGTATATGCAATGTGCTGACTAATGTGAATGAGGTGAATTAGATGTTATTTCCTAGATGAAAACATGCGTGACAATTAAATAATTTCGTGTTACTTGAACAATAATGTTTCAAAGCGTGAAATGGCAATTTAATTATAATTATTTGAGTAGAAAATATTGGCCTAATTTAATTTATTTTAAATTAGGATTTGAAATTTCTAATTAAGTTAATAAATCTTTCATTATTTATGAATATGTGGGAATCATCTAAAATTCCTATTTAATTTGTGGAATTTTAATTAAATTAAATTATAATTGGGTAGATATTTTTTTTAATGTTGTTCAATTAAACGTAAATATTTGTTTTAAATATTTATTTAATTGGTCTAGTAAATTTTGATCTAATCAATCAAAGCATCTTGTTGCCATAGCGGTCTATGTGTGTGGAGAACGACTTTATTGAAATTACATAGATGAGTGTGTGATTATTTATACGTTCTGTGTTCGGCCCATAGGTAGGCATAGTTTGGAAGAATAATAACGCACATGTGATAATAAGTATGTGATAATTATTTTGAGTTGTTCATGTGAACATTAGTCGGTCCATAGATAGACTTTTATTTTATAGAACTTATTATCAGTACTTGATTATTTTATCAAAATTACCCTTGCAATTAGTTTTTGTCCATAGACGAGGTTAATGTTACACAATGTTTCTTGTGATAGGTCCCCAATTAATAACGTTGTGCGAGTGTATCTACATGCGAGTATTGATTGGTCAAAAGGTATATTAATATTTGGCCCGAAATACACAAGCACCTGTAGTGGTGAATACGTGATAATTATTTAGTTTTACATGTGAGTAATAAGTCGGACCAAAGGAAGGTTAATGCTTGACAGTTCTTATTGTCAGTATTTGACCACTGCGTGAGGGTATTACTTACAAGTTAGTATTGTTGTCATTGGACTTAATACTAATGTTAAGCTCGATTCCTCAAGATGATTCTAAATTATTTAAATTATGAAAGATTATAAAGTTTAATGCTAGGATTATAATTATTTTAGACTAAATCTCTTGTAATTAAAAAGTATGCTAATTAAGTTTTTGCTATATCAACAACATACTCAGATATAATGAGAGAGCTTCAACGTTATGGATGAAACTAATAGGTTTTGGCAAATTTTGTCTCGATAAGCTGCTAAAGACAAAATTAAAGTATAACCTTTCATTTCTCTTAAAGGCTTGTGGAATCGTCTTATAATATACCGTATTAAAATTGCTAAGTGTGAATGGTGTAGTAAAAAGACATGATAGAACTCTACAACATATAGTTACTAATAGGAGAAATATAAAGATTACAACTTATGGTCTTAATAAAGTTCCAACTAAAATAAGTTTGAGAACTCTATATGAATTTCACATATGTTGATGTCCAACTAAGGCTAGATCATTGAGATATACTAAAGAAAATTGGATTCAAATAGATATCAGCTACTTTATTGGTTATGAATAAAAACAAAAGTTTTATGATCCATTATTCGGATCATATTTAAGACGGGTAATACAATATTCTTTGAGAATGTTGATTTTGGGGGGAGAATAATGCTAAAGACATTGTCTTTGAGAATGAGTCAATTTCGACCTCTATTAAAGATTTTAAGAATGTGAAAATTCATAATATTGATAGGACAATGTGAAAATTCCAATGACTGATAAAGATAACATATGGGAATCTGTAAATGTAAGTTGTCTGCAATCAATCTATATGTCTTTTGGATTCAAAATACATTTCTTTTAATTTCTTGTATCACTTAAATTATCTTAGCAGTTTGAAACTTGATTTGGTTATTTTTACCTTTTTTTGAAGTTCACATTTGTGGTTGATCCTAAATGGAGGAAAGGGTGCTTAATTTCAGCTGCAATGAAATGGAGACAATACAAGAACAAATTGACACAATATATTAAAAAAACACTGGAACTCCCGATTTGCACACCCACCCCAAAGGAGAAGACATTGACCCGACTGATTGGTCACATCTTGTAATTTCTCATTTATCAGATCAATTCAAGGAATGATTTATATTGAGGTATTCATAATGTTGTGAAATATTATCTAATTTAATGTCTCTGTATAGAAAATTAGTTAAGACCATTCAAAGTTAAGAGCTCTAAGCAAGTATCCACACCATATGTCTCGAAAAGGTTATGCTAATTTTGCTGAGGAGAATGTAAGTACACAATATTATATATATGTGAAGTATATCATTGTAATTATTAGTTTACTTGCTAATGTTGTTTTCATGAAGCCCTCATTATTGACGGGAAATGATGAGGTTGATCGAGCTACTCTAGGGTCTGAAGCAAGGAGAAGCAAAGATGGAAGTTACCACAGTGAAGATCTGAAGGCAACTGTTTCAAAAATTTTACGTAAGAATTTATAAAAATGAGCTCTTATTATATCTTCATTATAATAAGTATATATTGTTGTAATTTGGGTACTCTCTTCATTATATTGTGATAAACTGTATGAATTACAGTCCCAATTTGTAGAGAGAAAAAAATCTGCTGGAGATTCCAATTTGTTCCACTCACCTAAAGATATTCTCGAAAATGAACTTGCGTCCAAAGAGCATGCTGGGCGTGTTATTGTTGGTTTGCATATAAAGTATGCTTATTTCTTCTCTTATGGTAGTGGTCGTATGGGTCATAAATTTTATGGTTGCGGCTGACGAGTCGTGACAATGGTAGTAGTTGATGGGTTATAAAACATGGTAGTGACTAACTTTCGGGCTGTCATGAAAAAGAGTAATTATATCATTATTTATTTACTGATTAACATACTTCCAAAATTACCCACTGAAATTTCAATCTCACATTTTTCAAATAACAATTTTTTAAGGTTAAAGAATAAAGTCTTTTGATCTACAGAAAGACGTGGTAACTTCGAATGATATATAATAAAACAATTATATACTTATATTTATATAGATATCTATTTATATAAAAATAAGTATCTTTATATTTTCTTAAATAAGTTTGGTTTGATATAATATATTTTATGAGATTTTATTACCTTGTATTATTAAATAAAGAATAAATAAATAAATATATCAATTTACATTTCTAAACCTTTTTTTAAAGATAAAATTATTTCTTTTCTCAATATGTATTTATAATATTTTAATATTATACTTTTAAATGAATCTTAGATATTTATTCCGTTGCGATTTATAAATAAAATTTAAACAGAATTTTACTTTGAAAAATGTACTCTAATAAAAGTTAACATATGTTTTGATTTATTAAGTAGCTCTCTAATTTCATAAAAACAAAAAGGATTTTGGATTTGGGGTGCTATAGAGTGGTATTAGAGCCCCGGTTAAAATTTCCTCGGAGAAAAAAAGATTTTATATATTCATATTAAAAAAACTACTCAATGGAGAACCACGTCGTGCTAGCAGACAATATTCAATACTGGGTATGTATTTTTAAATGATGATTTCTTAATTTTTGAGTTTTACACAAAAGGAATTTATGAATGATTTGATCATACCCTCATGAAAGGAGAATTTGTTATATTGATTGATAATTCATTACTTTTATATGATCATCAAAGGAAAGAAAAAGAAAACACTGAATGAGGTGTTTTGATGATGAAGAATGATATTTGAAATTTTACGAAAATGGAGTTTATTATTTTATTTATGTTAATTGAAAAAAAATTCTAAAAATTAAATGTTTTAATAAAAAAATCATCCCTGGGTATTAATGTCCTCTCAGTAAATCATGTTGAACTTATATATCAATCAAGCTCTTAGGATAGATATGAAAAAGGATACAATGTGTGGCTCTTGTTTTGAAGGTTTAAGGTAGGAATTGAAGATGATGGGTTATTGATAATTTAAACGCTAAATTGTACTTGAGGAAAAGTGTTTTAAGAAACCTTAAGTCCGTAGATTGGACTCATTTATTATTATGGATTAAACTTTACTATATTAAAGTTTGTGAAAATGTTAAGTAAAAAAGTGGAAAGACGAATTGGGAGAAAAAGTAAAGTACTGAAGGAGTGGGAAAAGCTCAGGAATAGAAACTTTGGTTGCCAGTGGGAACAGAAGTTATGGAAGTTGAGGAAAGAATTAGTGCTTAAGTATTGGTAATGTGGTGGCTGGTTATAACCCAATGATCTGGAATGAAATTTGACTCAAGATGTATGATTGACAATTAAAGGTGAATCATGTTTTATGAAAATTTTCCTCCTCTAGACTACTTTAATAGCCAACAAATCCAACATATCATCTATAGTGTCAGGTTTGAAGAATATACACACCATAATCTTTGTACTCTACTTATGAGGTATGAAAATATTGCAAAAACCTAGCATTTAGTACTAATATTAAGATTAAATGGAGATACATATATCTAGTGTAGAAGAAAGAAAGTAGTATGCTTTCAACCCATAATCTCTAATGTAGAAATATGACCTTAGTAGGATTTATGCTTGTAATATTGTAAGGGTACAGAGTTATAGACTTATACTGATATATGATTATGATTCGATTGACTGTGTATACGCACAAGACTTAAACAAGATTGCTAGAGTTAGTAATAATTATGGGTTTTCCTTCTAAGAATACTTATTCTTTTAATAACTTATTTTTACTTTATATATATTACCAATTAATATACAATATGTATGACTTATGTCACTAAGCCACTGAACCGCGGCAGTGAAAGCTTGTGAACATAAGTTAATATATGTGTATATTAGTAGTAATGCATGTGCGGTAACAATAATGTTATTTTAAGAATGTTATACTAATAAACTTTAAAATGTGTTGAACTTTTATATTTTAGTTAGTAATGACACCTCCGACTAGGTATCAAATGAATTTCTAAGAAAATAGGGGAACATCCGAGTATTCCATGGGTTGAAATCAATAGGAACATAAAAATATGAATTCTGGAGCAGATATAGCTCAAAGAGTTTTCACTACCATTCACTATACTCAACAAGATCCACAGTTAACCCCAGAAGTGAACGAACCTAGACCAATGATGAATGACGTTGTAGAACAATTTTATCATCAACCCCATCGATTTCGAGGTAAAAAGGAACACTTGGCTTGAAGGGGCGTATTTAATTTACAAAGCAATCAAAGAGGACATGAAGCTCATGACATACCAATAAGAGGAGTTGATCAGGAACCTATGCCTATAAAAGCGTACCAACCACCCAAGAGGAACTATAATGTGCACAAGCCACTTAAAGAGAGCGTTACAAAGTTTGAATGAAAAAAGGCTCATGTGAATATAATTGTTGACATAGAAGACTTAGAGAATCATGAAACACTGACAGGAATAACACGATGAACATCTTAGAATTGTGATAGAAACAAGAAAGAGAGAAACTCTACGCCAAATTCAGCAAATGCGTATTTTGGATTTATTGAGTGATTTTCTAAGTCACATCATCTTCTGATGGGATCAAGGTCGACCCAAGAAAGGAGGAAGTAGTACTGAATTGGAAAACTCCCTCAAACATAAATAAGTTGCAGAATTTTCTAGGATTGGTAGGATATTATCACAGATTTATTCAAGAATTTCATGAATTGCTAAACCACTAAATCAACTTATGAAGAAGAATGGGAATTTTCACTCAAAAGTCTGAAGATAACTTCCAAAAGATTAAGCATAAGTTTTAACCACTCCAAATGGAACAGAAGGATTTTGTAATCAAATATTTCGAAACTAGACTTAGGATACATTTTAATGCAACCCAAAAAATTTATGGCGTATACCTCAAAGTAGCTAAAACAACATAAAACAATTATCAAACCCATGAACTTGAGACGACTGCGATTGTTTGTACACTGAAAATATGATGTCATTACCCCTATGAAATAAAATGCCAAATCTACATTGATCGCAAAGGTTAAAGTATTTCTCCACCAAGGAAGGACTCAACATACAGAAAATAAGATGGCTCAAATAGGTAATGTATTTTGATTGTAAAATTCTTTATCACCTAGGAAAAGCGAATGTTGTGAAAAATGTTCTTAGTAGGAAAAATGAAGGATGATTACCTATGAAGCCTGCAAAGCATAAATCGTTGATTTAATAGTTTTCAAAGTTGAATCAGCAATTCATCAGGCCATATTGCATCTCAGTTACAATTATAATGATTATAGTACAACCTACCTTGAAGGATATCATAAAGGAGAGCATGAGAGATAATGATAAAAGGAAAATTTTCAACAAATGTTGTTCGAAGGTTTTCAACGATCTCCGACGTAATCTTAGTATAAGAAGGAAGTGTATATGTGCCAAACAGTGAAGAGTTACAGAGATAAATCCTCACTGAAGCTCACAACTCACAAGATAAATTTTTTATCCTAGAGCAAATAACATTTACTAAGGACCATCTTGCTTAAATCTACATTAATGAGATTGTGAGGCATGCTGGTGTTAATGATACCTAAGAGGAATTCACAAAGAGCATTGGGAATGACACTCAAGTTTAATGCAACCTATCACCATAAGAAGAGGGCCAATTTGAAAGAACAATCCAAACATTGAAGCATAAGCTTCAAGCATGTGTCTTACTACAAAACATATCTTTCGCTTATAGAATTTACTTATAACAAATAACTACCAGGCTACTATTCGAATGTCACCTTTTGAAGCGCTCTACGGGAAAAGGTATTACTTACCAATTATTTAGAAAATGATAGAGTTCGAAAGATTTTGAGTCCCAAATTATTAAAAAAAAATCGATTGACGCGAACACAATAGTCTAGAAGAGAATAAAAGCACAAGATCAAAGAAAATCTTAGGCTATTATACGGAGGAAAGGCTTACAATTTGAAGTTTAAGAAAGGTTATTTCTTAGAATTGCACCAATTAAAGGATTGATGCGGTTCAGGAAAAGATAAAGGTTAAAGCCAAGGCACGTCAGACTATGTGAGATACTGGAAAGGATTGGAGATGTGGCTTATAAATTAGCCTTGACTATCTTTAGTTCATAATGTATTTCATGTAAGTATATTGCAGACCAATGTCATGCGATTAACTTTAAGAATTTAGAGGTTATTGCGACTTTGACCTATGAGGATACCCATGATTAGCATTTTAAGGAGAAAAAGTCGACACTTAAAAACTGAAAAATACCTTTAGTACTAGTACAATGAAGTAGGCACGGTAGGGAGGAAAGCACATAGGAACATGAGAATGAGATTTTAGAGAAATGCCCATACTTTAGCAAATGAAGCAAGTAAATTTCGGGGATGAAATTTTATTTAGTAGGGGATGATGTAATACCCCAAAATTAAATATTATTTTTATATTACTTTTCAAATGTTACTTATAAAATTTTCTTGTTTTCAAAAGTTTGCAGGAAGAAGTGATTGAGGTGTTCAAGTTCAAATGCACTCCTAGCACAGATAAAATAAGAGGAACATCAAGTTTGAGTTAAAAAGAAAATATAAACTATAAAATGGTTATTAAGAACAAGCAAAATATTTTAAGTAATAATTTACGATAAACGTTTATATTTCCTATATGTATAATAAGAGTCTTAATTTGCTAAAAATAATAATATGGTACCTCACTTATTACCATACCCTTCGATCCATCGTATTACTAGCACAGAGCGCAGTGCTATTTACCGCTTCTCACCATTCAGGTTCTTTGGAATCAAGGTCAGGCTCCAATCTTGACTAAAGACCTTACTAATATCTTGAAGAAATTATGGAATTTAGCAGCAGTACACATTATCCCCCTTGGAAGGGGTTTTTTCAATTTATTGATTGACAGCCCGGAAGGTAGGCAACGCATTCCGAAACATCGTGTTTTTTATTTTTCTGCTGGTAAAATCAGAGTACAAAAGTGGATACTTGGTTTCAATCCTTACAAAATCAAGTCATCTTTGGTCTCCGTTTTTATGCGCATCTTTGAGCTTCCCTTTGAACTTTGGACTGAAAAAATTATATTATCCATTGCAACTACTATTGGATCTCCCATTCGTGTGGTTGAGCGTTCTTTAAATGGATTCATGGGTCATTTTGCCTTGGTGTTAGTGGATGTTGATGTTCAACATAACCTGCTCGATCATGTTATCCTTGACATTGCTGGGACCATTTTGTGTATCACTCTTAGCTTTGAAAATCTCCCAGTATTTTGCTCCTCATGCCATACATTAGGACACTCTGCTGTGGAATGTAACAAGTGGCTGAAAAAACAGAGAGTTGATGATGGTGTCGTTCCACTCGGAAAGATGGGATGGAAAGTTAAAGAAACTGGGAATTTGAAGTAGCCTGATGCTTCTCAGCCGCCAGCCAACGTATCCAGAGATACTTCGGATTTTGCAGGAGCTGCCACCCAAGTTGTTGATGCTACTTTGGCCCTTAACCTTGGATAGATCGCATATTATGATCCTCATCTGAATACGGGGTGCCGTTATCCCCCTCATTACACTACAATAAGTCACATGTCAAAATCTACCATGGAGGGTTTTGCAGATTGTCTAGTTGTTGATACTGTTTCTGAACCTTGCTTCCATACCCAAATACCTGCTCTGATCCCAGTGTCCCCAAAATCAGCTCCACCCTTTGTGAGTCTCTCTCCCGACTGGGTATCTACAAATATAAGGAAGGCGCAACTGGTAGACCTTGCTGCTTCCTCTGATACAATCAATGCAGTCTTACAAATCCTGGCTTCCTACAAATCGTCTTTAATTGTTCCACTCTCAAACAAGTTTAGTACGATGAACGACGATGCTTCATACGTTGTAGATGAAGCTATGACTAATCAAGAGATTTTTGATAACATTAATCAACTCATTGCTGCTTCTCTAGAGTTTATAACTCAGTCATGAGAATTCTTACAACTCCGGTGCCACATTCTTTAAACTTTGAGATGGTTTCTTTTATGGTTTATAGGAGGTTCATGAATACACGGATGATCATACGGCTTCTAGGACCTCTTCAGTTGGGGCATTGAGTACAGGCTCAAACCTGCGTCTCTCACCTAAGACTGAAACTACAACTGTTATTAGCCCTGGAGAAGTTCATGTGGATACTCAGCTTAAACCTTAGGACTATACTGATCTAACCACCAAGGGGAAAGGGATGAATTCCCAATGCTATTAAGTAGTGTAACACAAAAGAAATGAGGCAGGCATAAGAACGATTTTTACCAACCTACAACTAAACTCAATACTCGTCTACAAGCAAAGCTCAATACTCCAAAGGTGAATAGGCATGAGCTTATGAATATTCCAGCACTCAGGAAGATGCGAGAAGAATTAGATGATATAGAATAAGTCATGGGTCTAGCCTGTTTTGACCTTTTTTGCAGCCGCTTGTTATGGCTTTTCACTGATTTTATCAGTTTGTTAAACATCTTTATTTTTTTGCTCTCCCACCCCCCTCTTATTTTCTTTTACTCTTTAATAATACACCGTCTATTAATTATATATGAGTGATATTTATGGATTTTATGATTATAAAATTACTATGCCTTAAAATTTTACAAAATATTGTTCGTCTTCATTCGGTAAAATATGTTTAGAATTTTATATTTTCTTTAAATTCTAAAATTTTCATGCATTATTATTTTAAGTTCAATAAATGCAAAATTATTTATTATTGGAATTCAATCTTGTATATTCAATTTATCATACAATAAAAGGCAAAATAGTATTATTTTTAATTATTTAAATTTGATATTGATGGTTCTTTAATATTGATGATACAAATTATTATTTTATGAATAAAATAATTATTCAAAGGATTTATCATGATGAGAATTTATTTATTAAATTTATGGGACAAATTGATTTTTCTAAATGAAGATTTTGTAATTTATGAATTATTTTTCAAAAGAAAATTTTTACAAGTGGCAATAAACTCTCTTTATGAAACAAAAGATTCCATGAATTGCAAAGAGAAAAATAGCAAAAAATACTTTGACCACAACAATCATCTTTGAATTTTTTCCTAAATAAGGGTAATTCCATTTCATTCCTCACAACAAAATTTAATCAAATAAAGTTTTTAAGGTGTTGGAGTGATATTAAAATGTGAGCTCTTTTTACTTTATTTTTGAGTACTTCATTTCTTTTTTTTAAAATTATTTCTAGTTTAATTTTAGAATATTATTATTATTTTATTCTAATACTTATAATTTTATAATATAATTTTATGAATTCTTTAAATTTTTATTATTATAGTAGCGAGTATAACTTAACTTAAAGTATAATAATAATAATTATTATTATATTATTATTATTATTATATAATAAATAAATGAAAATACGCATGTGTTTTCCTAATAGCCTTGAACACAACTTGGAGTAATTCATTGAAATTTTGGAGTCAAACTCACACACTCATACACATTATTTTTCAAAAATTTGAAGCAAAACTCACACACACTAACATGCACTTTATGTAAAAATTGGCTATAAATAGGTAACATGCTTGTTACCAATTTTCCAACCCAAATCAAAATACAACCAATAGTTGTGAAGCGAGTTTTTGTTGAAAATCACTCATATTATAGCTACAACAATTACTATCATTATTATCATTAGTATTTCACTATAATTACATATTACACACATATATATACACCATTTTATGATTTAAAAGGAAGGCCGAACCTCTGACTTAATCATAAAATGATAATACAAATTTCGTTTATTATTACTATTACTCTTATTATTATTATGTCATAATATATCACACTATAAAAAAATCACTCGTTAGTGACGGATTTAGTGACAGATAGTGAGGGATAGTGAAGGATTTAGTGACAGAAATGGTTCCGTCATTGTTACACTCATTAGTAAATTATTGTGATGGATCCATCACAATAGTGACGGTTTTAGTGACAGAAACTAGTGACGGATTACAGTAGTGACGGAATTTGTGACGGATAAAATAGTGACGGAAATAATGATGGATTTTAGTAACGGAATTAGTGAGGGAAATTTATAGTGACGAAAATTTCCCTCACTAAATCCGTAAGAAAATAAAAAAAATTTGTACCTCTCCTTAATTTTTATTTATTCGCATCGAGCCAAAATCGAACACCAAACCTGTTATAATGTGAGAGTCTTATGACTAGTTAGGTGACTATGTGGCCTATAGTGTTACTTGATAATAACTTATCAAATAATTTATTTATATTAAAGTTTCTTATTAATTTAATTATCTTTCACAAAAATATCTGTCATTATTTCTGTTACTAAATCCGTCAAAAAAAAATTTCTCACTATTTCCATCACTATAGTGAGAGAAAAGCTCCGTTACAAAAATATCCGTCACTATTTCCGTCACTAAATCCATCACAAAAAATTCCTCACTATTTCTATCACTATAGTGAGGGAAAAGCTCCGTCACAAAAATATCTATCACTATTTCCGTCACTAAATCCGTCACAAAAATATCCGTCGCTATTTCCTTCACTAAATCAGTCATAAAAATTTTCGTCACTATTTCCATCACAAATTTGAATTTCCATCACAATAACCGTCACAATAGTGACGAAAATATTTCCGTCACAAAATTCCATCACTAACAAAGCATTTTTTGTTGTGACAACTATCATTTTATGATTTAAAAGGAAGGCTAAGCCTCCGATCCAATCTTAAAATGATAATGATATATGCAAACACATATATTGTGTACATGATTATTTATTATATTATTTTACGTAATTTTATCATATAAAAGGAAGGCAAACCTCTAATCTTATCATGAAATGAACTTACGTGATTAATGTATGTTATTAATATTTTATTTATGCAATGGATTTGAACCCTAAAATAATTATATTATTTGTAATATGTTATACATATATATTATACAAATATTAAAAATACCTTGATAAGATTTTGAAACTACTATACATAAATGAGAGAGTTAGTAATTATGCTAGGTGAAGTGCAGGTGAACAGGACGTCGGATCATTCTTCCACTCAAGTCGTAACACAGTATTTTAAAAGAATCAAATGTGGGTAAAAATATTTGGAAATGATTGGATGTTATTGTTGGTTTGCATATGAAGTATGCTTATTTCTTCTCTTATGGTAGTGGCCGTATGGGTCATGAAGCTTATGGTTGCGGCTGACGAGTCGTGACAATGGTAGTAGTCGACGGGCTATGAAACATAGTAGTGACTAACTTTCGGGTTGTTATTGAAAAGAGTAATCATATCATTATATATTTACTGATTAACATTCTGCCAAAATTACCCACTGATATTTCAATATCACATTTTTCAACAATAATTTTTTTCAGGTTAAAGAATGAAGTCTTTTGATCTGCAGCAAGACGTGGTAACTCCGAATGATATATAATAAAATAAATATATACTTATATTTATATAGCTATATCTATTTATATAAAAATAAGTATCTTTACATTTTCTTAAATAAGTTTGGTTTGATATAATATATTTTATGAGATTTTATTACCTTATATTATTAAATAAAGAATAAATAAATAAATATATCAATTTACATTTCTAAACCTTTTTTTAAAGATAAAATTATTTCTTCTCTCAATATGTATTTATAATATTTTAATACTATACTTTTAAATGAATCTTAGATATTTATTCCGTTGTAATTTAGAAATAAAATTTAAAGAGAATTTTACTTTAAACTTGTACTATAATAAAAGTTAATATATATTTTGATTTATTAAGTAGATCTCTAATTTCACAAAAAAAAGGACTTTGGATTTGGGGTGCTACAGAATCTAAAAAAAATCATCTTTTTATAATAAGAGCAGAGACTCAGTCTTCCTTTAACATCATAAAATGGTATAATAATAAAAATGATAATAATAAAAGCAATTGTAATAATATAAGAAATTTATATTATCATTTTATGATTTGGTCAGAGGCTTGGTCTTTCTTTTAAATCATAAAATAGTATAATGATAATAATAATAATAAATATGATAATAATTAAAGTAATAGTAATAATATAAGAAATTTATATTATCATTTTATGATTAGTTCAGAGAGCTTGGCCTTCCTTTTAAATCATAAAATGATAGATGTATACACATAATAATACTGCATAATAATACTCCCTTCGTCCCGAGTATTTTCACCCATTTGTATGGGCACAAAAGTTAAGACATGTTATTTTTTTAATATATAATGTTAAGAAAAGTATGAATAAATTAGTAATTTAAAAAGAAAAAGTAAATAAAATTGTTGGGAATGATGAATAAAGTGTAAAAAAGTAATTAAAGTAGGTAATAAAATATTACTTATTTTTGCCATTAATGGAATGGGTAAAAATATATGGGATAACCTAAAATGAAAAGTGGATAAAAACATATGGGACGGAAGGAGTAATAATTTTACTTATATTACAAATACAAAGTATATATATATATATATATATATATATATATATATATATATATATATATATATATATATATATATATATAATAACAACAATATATCAATATTAATAATAGTATATTAATGATAATAATATTAATAATAATAGTAGTGACTCAAGTAAAAAGAAAGTTCCCGACGTAGATGGAAAACTCCCAAATTTATACTTGTTTTTGGGGTGAAAGATGGTGATAATCAATCACCTATTTATAGCAAAATTTTTAAATAGTGTGTGTGAGTTTAACTCCAAATTTTTTCAAAGAAACACTTCAACTTATGTTCTAAGCTATTAGGAAAAACATGCCTATTTATAGAAGAAAATTCAAAGATGATTGTTGTAGTCATAGTATTATTTTTTTGAGTTTTTTGTTTGGAAATTTCATGGAATCTATTGCTTCTTTTACTCCATGAATTAAATTCATCAAAACAATATAGGCATTTTTGGAAATAGGTGTAATAATAATTTGTATCACTAGTAAGAAATTTCTTTGCAAAATAATTCATAAAGTACAAAATTTTCATGAAAAATCTATTTGCTCCATTAATTTAATAAATAAATTCTCATCATCGTTAAATCCTTTGAATAATTATTTGATTCATAAAATAATAATTTGTATAATCAATAATAAAGAACCATGGATATCAAATTCAAATAATTAAAAAGAATACTATTTTGCTCTTTATTTTATTATAAATTGAATTTAATTGATTGAATTCCAATAATAAATATTTTTGCGTTTATTGAACTTAAAATAATGATATATGTAATTTTTTAAAATTTAAATGACGTATAAAAATTTATACATATTTAAGCAAATGAAGAAAAATCACATTTTGTTCACTTAACAAAAATTTAAGGCATAATAATTCTATAATCATGAAATTCATAAAATATCACTCACATAATATATGAGGTACCATATTATTACTTTTTAGCAAATTCAGATTCTTATTATACATATAGAAAATTTAAACGTTTATCATAAATTATTGGTTAAAATAATTAGCATGTTCTTATTACCCATTTTATAGTTTATATTTCCTTTTTAAACTCAAACTTGATGTTACTCTTATTTTATCTATGCTTGGAGTGGATTTGAACCTGGACACCATGACCACTTATTCCTGCAAACTTTTGAAAACAAGAAAATTTTATAAGTAACATTTGAAAAGTAATATAAAAATAATATTTAATTTTTGGGTATTACACGTAGAGTGCGTCATGGCCATAAGATCAAGCTCCTGTGGCCTTAGAGTGGGGTTTAGGAATACGTAATGGCGTATAAAACGTGCACAGGGATCATTGAACCCACCACCATTTCTAGCACAATATCCATAGCTGTATAGACTAAAATACCCTTTATACTTCGCCATTCTTCGTGCTACGCAGAGAACCAAACTGGCATTTGCTGGGATGCCATCCTGGATCGAAATTGCAGGCCCAAGTTAGAATTATGGGCTAAATTGTTATCGGCATACACCTCGTCCTTGGACATGACTTAGCACTGCTATACGAGCGCCACCACACTGCAGTTCCTGGCATCTGGCGCCTTTGCCTTTTTCTTCAAGAAATCAATATCGCGCGAGTTGAACTGAAGCAACTTGAACTCTAGCTCCTATTTCTTGCAGTGGAACATGGGAGGCCCCGCAATAGGGGTAATCTCGTGTTTGAAGAATTGGGTGTTGGAACCACACCATCTTTTGGAGTTCAGATCGTTTGGTTAACGTGAACTGTTAGGGTTCCATGCAATTGTATAGTAATGGAAGCAGAATATAGAATTGAATTACCTTTCACCAGGGTATGTTGAAGAAGAACACGATCAGGTTGGCAGAACGACCTCTCTGATATTCTGCTGTATTCCCAAGCCTAGTCTTGACGTTGTGTCGGCGAAGATCTTCAAGACTCACTCAATATGCGATCCTCTCTCCCTCACTCACGATTTTGGCATGTGATTAAGGTTTATTGGACTGTTGAGGTGGCTTATATATGAGCTACAACAGGGACCAGGAGGAGAGAGTTGGGCCTCCCATTGGGCTTAAGTAACCAAGTTTAGCCCAAAACTTGTACTTAAATCCATTAATAATAATATATTCCACTAAAATATTATTATTGCACTGCCACTGTAATTCCATATTATGTTATGGGCTCCTTCTTATTATAAGACCATTAATCTCCCCGTGTTTAAGATATACAATGCCCATTAATTAATTTAGTTACTGACAACTCCTTTAATTAATATCTCATTCGAGAGTAGTGCCACTCAACCTTGTTATCTTGCCGCAATAAATCCATTTGTAGAGTTTAAATGATAATTCTTATGAGCTCCTCAAGGGGACATCATTAGCCTATTTATTAGGACACGGTTTCCTTCTACAATCAACGGCACACCATATAGACAACAAACTTCCCAACTTACTGAGTTTATCAATTTAATGAATAAATCTCACCCATTGATGAATCAAAGAAACAAATACTGACTTACGTGTCGAGGTTATTGTATAGGGATTAAGAGAATGAACATCCATAATAACTGAGATCTAGATCTCCTATATAGTCAGTATAAGTCGAACGATTTCAAGCGGTCCTGCTCAATACACACAAAGTGCACTCATGTGATTTTATAGTCAAGACAAACTAATACCATATCACACTACAACCATCCTGATAGTTGTCCCCATCCATCTCGATTGTGAGCATTTGTTTATACTTTATAAGAAGCTGACAATATGATCTTTCGCGCGATGCCGCACACCATATTATCTACTGTATAAAGTAAACGGACTTTTGCAATAATCATATAAGTAAATTATAATATTCATAACATTTGATAGTATGATTCTTATTTTAAATAAATTGTTAAAACATTGTTTGTAAAAAAAGCTAGACTTTTAGTATTCAATCTAACAATCTCTCACCTATACTAAAAGACTATGCAGCTATATCTGTTGACACGCATCTAATCCTCATTCCTTCTACATGACCATCAAACGCTTCCACTGGAAGGCCTTTAGTAAAAGGATCAGCTAGGTTATCCTTCGATGCAATCTTAGAGACAACAATTTCTCCTCATATAACAATGTCTCGTATCAGGTGGTACTTACGCTCCATGTGTTTACTCGCCATATGGGCTCGTGGTTCCTTCGAGTTTGCTACTGCACCACTGTTATTACAATAAGTTGTGATTGCTTTGGACAAACCAGGAATCACATCTAAGTCCGTTAAGAAGTTCATAAGCCATACTGCTTCCTTAGCTGCCTTAGAGGCTGCTACATATTCAGATTCCATGGTTGAGTCCATAACCCATTTTTTTGCTTAACACTCCTCCATATTATGGCTCCTCCTCCAAGAGTAAACACATAACCCAAGGTGGATTTACTAGTATCCCTATCCGACTGAAAATCCAAATCAGTATAACACACATGTAGCAAAGTATATGTTCGGTAAACCAATATATAATCCCTAGTCCTTCGCAGGTACTTCAAAATACATTTTACCGCAGCCCAATACCCTTGTCCTGGGTTACTTTGATACCTACTGACCATGCCCACGCCCAAATAGATATCTGGCCTCGTACATAGCATTGCATACATGAGGCTTTCTACTGCCGAAGCATAAGGAACCGCCTCATATTCTCTATTTCCTTTTGTGTCTTAAAACACATTTCCTTAGATAGAAGCACTCCATGTCTAAAATGTAGAAAACCTTTCTTAGACTCTTACATGCTAAAACGAGCAAGGACAATATCAATGTATGATGCTTCAAGCACAATATTCTGTTCTTGCGATCCCTTATTACTTTGATCCCTAGAAGGTGTTCGGCTTCTCCTATGTCCTTCATCTCAAACTGCTTAAATAACCATACCCTAAGCCCGACAATACCTTTACAATGTTTCCAATGAGTATGATATCATCCACGTAAAGTACAAGAATACCACTACATTTCCTAAATATGTAATTGACTTCTCAATCTAATCACATGTTTAAAACAGCTAACCACACAAATCATCATAAACATCAAGATCTAAAGCATCAATGATAGAAAATCAATTAATCCAATCAACATAATCATTCAATTGCAAATACCCAAAATTATCCAACACAATTCATATTGCTAATCTCACAAAGGAGATTAGCTTCTCATAGTCACAAGGAATTCAACATAGACATTAAAATCCTTACAAAACTTGATAAACAATAATGTTTCAATACAAAGATTAGATGAAAACTCCCTTGGATGGCTCCAATGGTGATCTTCTTCTTCCCTTTGCAATTCTCCTTTCTCCATTACTTCTCTAGCTAAATGGATGAAGGATTTGATGGTGGGATGATGATAGATGGGATGGATGAAAATAATGGTGTAAAATGGAGGAAATGGTGTATGAGGTAGGTGTAAGGGTGAAAACCCTCGACCAATCTGATCAAATATTGAAGTATTGGGTATTTATACCCCTTGGGAAGCTTCTAGAAGGATTCTGATTTTTTTACAGGTTTTTAAACCTCACGAGTTGTGTGCTGCAACACGGCCACAGGGTGGCCGTGTTGGGTGAATTGATGTTCCCGCACGGCTTCCCCTCACAGGCATGTGTTGGCTACATGGGCCGTGTGCTGCAACACGACTCATGCGCCTGACATGGGCAGTTGTGTTGTTGCTACCCTGTTTCCTTAACTGTTTTAGCTCGTTCTCCCTCGTTTCAACTCCGAATTGAGGTCCGTTTTTTCCTACGTTCTCCCTCATTTACACATATTTTCATAAAAATACAAAACACAGCCAAATAGCACATAAATATGGATAAAATAATACGAAAATGGATATAAAAAGGCAATAAAATATAGGTGAAAATATCACTCATCACTCATGTGTGCTGCCAATTCGACCTGAAGGGCTGGTCGAATTGATCTCCTTCAGGTCGAATTGCACTTCTGCTTTGCCCAACGGATGGCTCTGACTTCATTTCTTCAGTTTTCAACACTTCCACTCCGATTTCCTTCGAAAAATCACTTAAATAGCTCCAACAACACCTGATTCGTGACTTCATACAATATATATCGGTTTACAACCGATTTCAACCTTCAAACACTCCATAATAGCACAAATCCAGATGCAAGATTCTTGAATTTACACACTCATCAAACTGGGATGTTGCTCGTCCCGATACAATGCAATCAAACCAAGGAGTCGTGTATAATTCATGAGATCACCAAGTACAACACAGAAAAATTACGAAAGTTGGATGTGCGTTTCAACATTCTTGCACAAATTGCACCTTTTCTCCAACTTTGCACTTTTCATCCTTTTTCCACCTAAAACACAATAAAACACCTCAAGTGCACTTTTTTCTCACATACAATGAATATAAAACACTTGTGCTAATATATAACAAGAATTTCCATCAAAAGGTGTTAAATTGGACACTCAAGCACGCTAATTTTTACTCTCATCAATTCCCCAAACTTACCTGTTGCTCGTCCCAGACAACAAATAAAAATAAAGAGAGAGAGAGAGTAAGAAAATTAGTTGGGAAACAAGGACTATGACCAACACCCCATTCAAAATACAATTGTCATCAACTTAGGTCATTCAACTCTCATTACATGTAATAATTAATTCGTAGCATACAAGTTGAGACAATCACCACCAATTCAAATGCTCTATTGACATGCTCTCACGGGAAGTATATATCACTTGCACTCTAGTGTAAAAGATGTACACTTATGGGTTAAGGTGATTACGCTCAGATTCAATTCAAGTGCATGCGTAACTATAAGCTTGCTTATTGTCTCAACTCTCCTTTTACTTGTAGCTAGTAAATCATGGATCAAAAAGGTCTTTTATTAGGTTGTAATGTAGGCTCTTTGGAATAGGTGGAAAATATATGGATAAGTGACTCAAAACTCGGATCAATCAAGCTGCAGTCTCTCTCAATCTTTCATTCTTCCTCATCACTTCAATCAAGCACAACATTCTCTTCAAACTCTCCCATCTTTCTCCTTCAAGCACAACATATTTTTTCAACTTTTCCTAGCTCTTCAACTCCATCATTCTCCTTTTCTTCACCCTTTTTTTTCTCTTTCCTCTTATGAGGTACCAGTTTCAGGCATTACCTCTTACATCCTCCTTAGGGTACTAGATTTAAACTCTACCCTAGGATGTTTGATTCCATGAAGTACTAGATTTAAGCACTATTTTACGAATTTTCTTTTTGATCCTTAAGATTTTTCTTTCATCATCCTTATCATCCCTCAAATCACCACTCTCTTCAATTAAGTTTTATTGGCTATCAAAAGAATGGATTTAAAAAGGCTCAAACGGGCTGACTGGGATTTAATGAATTCAGGTGAAGTATATGGGTAAATATGGGTTAAATATCAAAGATGGCTTGATATCATTTCCATAATCCACTAGACTAATCTTGAATATTCAAGGAGACTCAAGGCAAGTTCTAGAATACACGCACAAGAATGATACTCACCAGAAAAGAAATATCATGCGATTATGTAACATGATCAACAAGACTCTAAATCTCACATGGGTTTTAACAAGTAACAGATCACTTTTCATGGTAAGCAATATCTCACAAGTACACATAGAACTTCATATCACAATATAACTCAAGTACACTTCCTTCATCAATTTCAAGAGCATATGAATTTCAAAGACAATTTTAACAATATAAGCTCAAATGGATCACCAAAACCAAGATCTCAATCCTTCCACTCCTACTAATAAAAAGCACACATAAAAATTAGAATAAGGAAATGAGGGCACATATTTTTCCTCAACGTATGCACGAGCTCCTCTAGTAGTACAATTCAATCAGGTCAAAGCCTCAGTTTACCTGTTTCTATCATCAAAGCTCAAACATAATCATCATCACAGGATTCATCAATAATAAAATAGGAGAACTAGACGAAAGAATCAATTGACTATCTAATCAACTCCACACACTAGAAATACCACAGAACACTAGGCAAATTGCAAAAAATCGACACATCAAAACTGATTAAAGTTTCAACATACCGTAAAAAATCAACTCCCCTAGCAAACATAACAAAGAAAAGATTATACTCTTGGTGCTTCAATGAGGTAAGAACATCATACCCCCCAAACTTAGTAGAAACGTAAGTTGAAACTAAGTTTGCAAAAAGATGTAATTGCCGATTAGGAAACACCATAAATATAAAAATTTCTCACTCACATAAAAGAAATAAAGCAATAAAACGGAAGGGCAAGCCCCCAACAGGCGCTCATATTTAACGTCGGAGAGTCACGACGGATGTAACCTTTTAAACTACTTGATCGGAGGACGGTCTTGTCGCATCCTCACCTTCAAATACTTTCTTTTTCTCTTCTTGTCTACAATCAACACCTCATCTTTCTTGGTTACAAAAATATAATCATTGGAATTTCCTTCCTCCGATGGCTGTCTAGACACCTCCTTGTCAATCTTCCACTTAAATTCAGAATCATCTGCTTAGAAAAATAAAGATTAAACAAGTTAGAAACAACATCAATGCTCTTGCACGATTGAGTCTCCATGGGCATCTTCATTGCATGATCAAGAGAGAAAATCATATCTTCATTATCCATCTGCAGTCTAAGCTTCTCGGCTCTCAACTTCTTTGCTCTTTCCCACTTCTTCTCCATTGTAAGCTTAGTATTCTGCTTATGTAATGGTATTGGAGTAACATCAACATCATGTGGAGCATTCGGCATGGAAAACGGTGCAGAATAGTTGGATTCGACCAGGGCTGCTGGTCGAATTGGGATGTAGTGGTCAAATTGTGCACCTGGAACTCTATTCTCACCCTGTACGCTCGATTCGACCAGGAATCAACCTAAAGGTCTGGTCGAATTGAAGTCCCCCTGGTCGAATTGGCTCACTGTAAGATTTATGCCCCCCGATTCGACCTCAATTTGACCTAGTGGTCTGGTCAAATTGAATGGCTGCTGGTCGAATTGGGCTTCTGATGAAACAGAGTATTACGGAAGGGTGGATTCAACCTCAATTCGACCTGGACCACTGGTCGAATTGATTTGGTTTTGGTCGAATCGAGGCTCTGCTGCTTCCAAATCACGTCTAGCCGTCTAATTCGACCTCCCCTGCTGAATTCGACCTGTGGTGTTGGTCGAATTGGGGTCGAATTGAGCCCTCGACGTGTCCAATTTTGATTCTGGCCTCATCGGTCCCTCGTACTGCGTTCCAGACCTTAATGTGATGGCTTTATCTTCTAATTTTTGTGTCAGTTGATTCACGTTCGTAGTCATCTGCCCCATAATCAAAGTAAGGTCCGTCAACTGCTTAGATAAATCTGCACGATCAACATTCATGGTATCCTCAAGACGATCGATCCTTGTATCATTCTCAGGCATGTATCGATTGAAGGTATCTTCAACGCTCCTCAGTTCGTGCTGCTTCAGACTAGGCCCCCTTTGTGTCAACTCAGTAATCTGCTTCTGCTAGGATTCTAGTAGCTTGTTGATGTTAGCTAAACTAGAGACGATCTCATCATCCCTATTTGGCTTCACCACTTGATGTTCAACTTGCGCTACCTTACTAAGTACATATGATCCTCTATCTCTCTCTACAGGCCAGTCACGTAAATTCATAGAGATGTCTTCAAATAACTTTTCTGCTTCAAGTGCTGTCTTAGATAACAACGCTCCTCCTGATGATGCATCAATAAAAACACGCGACTCACAATCCAATCCATAGTAGAAGATGCTTATGTACTCAGCCTTAGACATTCCATGATGTGGACACCTCCTGAGCATGTCTTTGAACCTATCCCACGCCTCATAAAATTTCTCACCCTGATTTATAACAAATTGGGTGATCGCTTTCTTCATTCTTAAGATCCTTGAGGGTGACATATATCTCTCCAAGAACTTTTGTTGCAGTTGTTCCCATGTAGTGCAATATGTGGCATCAAGAGTATCATACTATGCTTCCGCTCCATCAATCAAAGAGAACTTGAATAAGGTGATTCGCCTAGCATTATCATGAGCTCCAGCACCTTTCTGAGTGTATGCATAACCAAGAAATCTTTTGAGATGCTGATATGAATCTTCAAAACAACTTCCAGAAAAGGGATTCTTTTCCACCATGTTAATAAGAGTGGGATGTATCTCAAAATCATCATCTTGCCCCCTTGCTCCTATCAACCCCATGTTGCCAATTCCATAATTCGTGAAAATTTCACGTGTGAAAACATTATCTGAATTCTGCCTTGCTCCGGCCATGTTTAGCTCAGTGTGTTATTCGTTCCTTTCCTTCCTTTCCTTTTCCTAATCCACAAGTACCTCCGAAAAATTCAAGGTTAGATAAAATTAAATAATCACAAATAAAAGTCTTAATCAAACTAGAAATAATAAAATCAATATTAACAGCTATCCCCGGCAACGGCGCCAAGAACTTGATGCGCGTTTTCTTTGCACGCAAAATTAATCCCCAAGTATTAAGGATATCAATGCAGCTTAAGCAAGCGACCAAGTGAATATCGAACCCAAAGGACAGCGTATTATCAATTAATTATTTACTAAATTAATTAAGACAAGACAATAAAAGTGAAGGTTTAATTATTAATCTACTAATAATTAAATTAAATAACAAATAAAATAAAAGGTCATTCGAAGAATACGAAAGTGGATCAAGTAGGAGAATAGGTAGCCCTAGTATAATCCAGTTTTACTCATTAATTTTCCTTCCGTGTGTTAGTGCCCGACTCTACCTTGTGGAATATGAATGCATCACTAAGCCATGCAAATCTACTCTATAGACACAAGTAAATATGCATGTAACACGTGTGAATAATCTCAGAGCAAGAGATATAATTTCACCCCCTTTCTAGGTACTATCAGTATCAATTATTTTCCCCTAGTATTAGTACTCTAACCCGATATGATCTCCCTTTATATGTACTATGAAATTATACTCTTTATCCTACTTATTAACCCGAATATGATTCAATTAGCAAGTATTTATATAAGATAGTTCTAATAAGACTTCAGAATCCCTTCACTTAGAATTATAACATAAAATCCTGCTCAGCAGTGAACGCACTCAATCAATAACTAAGATATGTATTCAGACTCTACATAACAGTTAATGATGCATAAAACGACTGTGAGTATGAATTAAGAAAGCACAATCATATATAAAATAAATCCACAAGTAGTGTTGTACGCAGTATACACATGAAAGTTCAATTATTTCGTAAAACCTTCACAACCTTATTTATACCAAAAAGGCTCTAGCCCATGATATTGTGAAGAACAATCATGGGTGTTGGATAGATCTTACTCATATGTCCGGAAAATACAAGATAAATTAAGAAACGAATAAACCCTAGATGTGGCATCATCGCGTCCTTCTCGCTCTTGAATTCTCCTCTTAGTTCTCCTATTGTTCCCTCCAAGTCGAATTGCAGGTCAAACCGGCACACTGTAAGTCCTAGGTGCTCGATTCGACCAACTGCCCTGGTCGAATCGAAGTGACAAGGTCGAATCGGCATCTCTGCTAACTGATTCGACCTCGATTCTACCTGATGCCCAGGTCGAATTGCCCTTGTCGTGGTCAAATCCACCTTCTGCTCATGTGTGCTGCTAATTCAACCCGAAGGGCGGTCGAATTGATCTCCTTCAGGTCGAATTGAACTCTTGCTTCGCCCAACGGATGGCTTCGACTTCCTTTCCTCAGTTTTCAACACTTTCACTCTAATTTTCTTTGAAAAATCACTCAAATAGCTCCAACAACAACTGATTTGTGACTTCATACAATATATATCGGTTTACAACCGATTTCATCCTTCAAACACTCCATAATAGCACAAATCCAGACGCAAGATTCGTGAATTTACACACTCATCAAACCCCCAAACTTACATGTTGCTCGTCCCGAGGCAACACAATCAAACCAAGGAGTCGTGTATAATTCACGAGATCACCAAGTACAACACAGAAAAATTACAACAGTTCGATGTGCGTTTTCAGCATTCTTACACAAATTGCACATTTTCTCTAACTTTGCACTTTTCATCCATTTTCCACCCAAAAAACAATAAAACACCTCAAGTGCACATTTTTCTCACATACAATGAATATAAGACACTTGTGCTAATATATAACAAGAATTTCCATCAAAAGGTGTTAAATTGGACACTCAAACACACTAATTTTCACTCTCATCAGGCACCACAGACAATTGTGTATGAGATGTGACACGCGGTGCAGTGTCTTGTGGTATATCCTCTTGTACGGTTGGTATTAAATTTGGTGTTTCCCCTCTTACTTCCTCTAGAAAAATTTTACTCATGGGTTTGTAGTGCATTACATAATCCACTTCCAAAAATCTGGCATTCGTGCTAATGATTACCTTTTAATCATTTGGATTATAAAACAAACCACCTTTCGTTCCTCTAGGATATCCCACAAAAAGAAATACTTTCATACGCGATTCTAACTTATCAGTATCTGCCTTTAAAACATGTGCCAGAGCATCCCAAATTCGAAAATGCTTTAGACTAGGCTTGCACCAGGTCCACAATTCTGTGGGTGTAGAGGCTACTGATTTAGAAGGTACTAAATTTAAAATGTGAGCCACTGTTTCTAAGGCATATCCTCAAGACGAATTTGGTAATTCCGAATAACTTTTCATTGATCTCACCATTTCCATAAGAGTCATATTCCTTCTTTTCGCTACACCATTTTGCTGGGGTGTGCCATGTACAGACAATTGGGATTCAATCCCGACCTCTGATAAATAATACCTAAACTATCCTAAGAGGATTCGCCACCAAGATCAGATCATAGTGTCTTGATACATTTTCCAAGTTGCTTCTCCACATCAACCTTGTACTCTTTGAATTTATCAAAGCACTCAAACTTGTGGCGCATCAAATAAATGTATCCGTATCTAGAATAATCATCAATGAATGTGACGAAATAACCATAATCACCTCTTACCTGAATTGTCGTAGGACCACATAAATTAGAATGAACCAATTACAATACATCTTTGGCTCTATACTCCTTTGCCTTGAAAGGCCTTTTGGTCATTTTTCCTTCCAAGCAGGATTCACAAGTTAAATAATTTTCCACTACTAATGAACTCAGAGGTCCATCAGCTATCAACCTTTGAATCCTACTCAAGTTTAAATGACATAGTCTTAAATGCCAATGATATGTTTGATTCATTTTTGAAGGTTCTTTTCTCTTATTAGTAGATGTATTATTCAATTCAGTTTGTTGCTCTGTGGGAGAAATTGGAATAAGAGTATACAAATTATCTATCAACGTTGCAGTACAAATAATAATTCCATTTTTCCTTAAAACAACCTTATCATTAAAAGAAACAGAATATCCATCCATACACAATTTAGAAATCAAAATTAAATTATTTCTAAAAGAAGGCACGTAAAGATAATTACTCAAAACAAGAGTTTTATTCTTATTGAAAGATAAATAAATGTCTCCCACTGCAACAGCCGCTATTCTTATAGAATCTCCCATGAATATAGAAATCTCCCCATCACTAAGCTGTCAGGTTTGGTAGAACCCATGCAAAGAACTGCAGACATGGTCAGTGGTTCCCGTATCTACACACCAAGTGTCAGCAGATACAACCGCTAAACACGATTCAACAACTAGTAAATAAGACTTACCATTCTTGTTCCCCTTCAGAAGAGGGCAGTCTGCCTTGTAGTGTCCCGGCTGCTTGCAGTTGAAGCACTTGCCTTTAAGCTTCTTGACCACACCACCCTTTGCCTTCACTACGTTCATAGGTGCTGAGTTTACTTGCCTACTCATATTCCTTCCGCCTCTCGGCCTAGGATAAGCAGTATTTTCAGCAACATAAACTTGAGGAGTTCGACGAAACAGTCCTTCCACTGCCACAAGTTCTGTCAGATGTTCCGCCAATGTGTATATCTTTATACCGTATTTCAGGCAAAACTGCTCAAAACTTTTAGACAAGCTTTAGAGTATAATATTGACTTAGGTTTCTCCATCGATTTCAGCTCCAAGGACCTCCAACTCATTGAGTTGGCCCATCATTCTAAGGACATGATCCTTTACGGGAGTGCCCTCAGCCATTTTGGTATTTATTAGCACAGCCATGCCATCGACCTATCAGGTCGACTCTGGTGTCCGAAGAGTTCTTTAAAATTCTTCATCATATCATTGGCAGTGTGCATGGCTTGATGCTGAAGCACGTTTAACATAAAAGCCAAATGTAGCACTTCGCCATCTTATCAGCCTTAATCCACCAATTATAAGCAGCTCTTTCCTCTTCACTAGAGTCATCAGTAGGTTCCACAGGACATTCCTCAGTAAGTACAAAGATATAATTTTCAGCAGTTAAAATAATATCCATGTTTCGTTTCCAGTAATTTGTGCCAGTAAATTTGTGTTCTTTAAGTATAATAGAAAGTGGATTAAAAGCCATTTGAAAATTCTAAGAATCACATAAATAAATACACAGATCAAACACTTCGAATTTATCAATTTCTATTGGTTCCCTCAGAATAATTTAAAATAAATTCACCAACATCTCAAGCACCGTGAATTTGCATGCCACGATAGTGTGGACATACACAAACCTGAATATTTACAAGAGAAGGTTTTACCCATTAATTTCATACGTCAACCTAACTTTATGATAAAATAATTAATATTCGGTTCCTCTTTAGACATGAAAATAATAGTAGTGACTCCAATGGTGAGGATACTTATTATTTGCACCTAAGTGTGCACCATTATTTGATTCCAAGTCTATTGCCCAAGCTTATGTCCCTTCAGATGGAGAAGATCACACGCCATCAGGTAATTTTCTACAATCATCATAAAGAAGTTTGTACTAGTGATCCGTGAATAAACTCATCCGATGGGGAGGAATGCACTATAGCCAACACGCAAGTTTATTCACATCACTTACGAACCAATAATGGAGGCCATGGGAATATATAAATAAACCCTCTCCCACTTAATTATTTAAACTGAGGCTTTTTACATGCATATAATATTCCAAATAAAATATACAACTTAGCATGCTCCTATCACAGCAATTTAAAGCAGTAAATCACTTAGAACATGCAAAACACATATAGCAATAATAAGATAATTAAATCAATTATGGCAGTTATATATCACGAAATTTTGAAAAAACATCGAACGTCCAAAACCAAAGTTGATTGGCCCCGCTACAGGTCGGCAAGACTCATGCCATGCACCAGCACGGGTCGTGCCGCTCCCATGCAGCCCTGGTTTCCCATCCAGCGCCAAGCCCACATCGACCTTTCTACCGGCATGACTCGTGCTTAGTTTGAAATTCATACCCTAATCTTAAACAAAGACGACCTCTAAAGTTTAGTCAATTTGACCTGATAGGATGATATATATTAAGAACATATTACTCTTATATTCAGTGTTGAAGCTTATGAGTTTAAGTATTTGTGCAGCGTATGCAGAGTAATAAGTTATCCATGTCAAATAACAGATTTTGGGATTAATTATTTCAATTCTAATTAATTAAGGTGATTTGGTGGTTGTTGTGTGGTTTTTCACCTATTAATTGGAGATTATGAGTCTATTCTTGATAATTTTGCTTTACATATATGCTTATGTTTAAGCTTTTAATCGGATTTTATTAAAGTCCATTTCATTTCTTTTATCATGATGCTAATTTGCTTCATCATTATGCTCATTTCCTATATCATGCTGCATATTTTCTTATTCATTATGCTTATTTCTATTAACATGGTGATCTGTTCCTTCATCGTGATACAAATTTTCTTTATAATGATGCTCATTTCCATTAACATGATGCAAAAATACTTCATCATGATACTCATTTCATACATCATGATGCATTTTTCCTACTTTGTAATGCTAATTTCTTACATCGTGAAACTAATTTCGTTAATCATGATGCATATTTCCTTCATCATTATGCTCATTTCCCACGTCACGATGCTCATTTCCTTCGTCATGATGCATATTTCCCTTCATCATGATGCTCATTTCCTACTTCACGATGCATATTTCCATCATCATGATGTTCATTTCCTTCATCATGATGTTATTTCCTACATCACGATGCATATTTTCATCTTCATGATGATAATTTCCTTCAAATGCATATTTCTTTTATCACGATGCTCATTTCCTTTGTCGTGATGCATATTTTCTTCATCACGATTCTCATTTCCTTCATCTTGATGATCATTTCCTACATCTTTATGGTTATTTCCTTCATTATGATACTAATTTCTTTCATCATATAACGTATTTCCTTCAACATGATACTTATTTCTTACATTATGATACTCATTTCCTTCATCATGATGCACGTTTCATTCATAATAATGCATATTTCCTTCATCATGATGCTCATTTCCTACATCATGATGCATGTTTTCTACATCATGATGCACAATTCCTTCATTAGAATGCATACTTCATTAATCATTATGCACATTTCCTTCATCATAATACTCATTTCCTACATCATGATGCATATTTCCATCATCATGATGCTCATTTCCTTCATCATGATACTCATTTCCTTCAGCATGATGCTCATTTCCTTCATCATTATGGTCATTTCCTTCATCGATGCTCATTTCCTTTATCATGCTGCGTATTCCCATCATAATGATGGTCATTTCCTACCCTATTATACTCATTTCCTTCATCATGATGCATGTTTACATCGTCGTAATGTTAATATCCTATATCATGATGCTCATTTCGTACTTCATGATGCATAATTCCTTCATCATGATACTCATTTCTTACGTCGTAATGCATAATTCCTTCATTATGACGCTCATTTCCTTCATTATGATGCGTGTTTTATTCATTATGATGCTCATTTCTTCATGATTATTTATATTTCCTTTATAATGATGCTCTTTATCTACATCATGATGCTCATTCCCTATATCATAATGCTCATTTCCATCATTATGATGTACATTTCCTTCATCACGATGCTTATTTCTTATATCATAAAGCTCATATTCTTGATCATGATTCTCATTTCTTTCATCCTGATTCTCATTTCCGTCATAATGATGCATAAATCCTTCATCATGATGCTCATTTCCTTCATCAAGATGCATATGTCCTTCGTCATGATGCTCATTTCCTACATCATGATGCTCTTTTCCTTCATCATGTTGCATATTTCATTCATCATGATACTCATTTCCTACTTCACGATGCATATTTCCATCATCATGATGCTCATTTCCTTCATCATGATGTTATTTCCTACATCACAATGCATATTTCCATCTTCATGATGCTAATTTCCTTCAAATGCATATTCTTTTTCACGATGCTCATTTCCTTTGTCGTGATGCATATTTTCTTCATCACGATTCTCATTTCCTTCATCTTGATGATCATTTCCTACATCTTTATGGTTATTTTCTTCATTATGATGCTAATTTCTTTCATCATATAATGTATTTCCTTCATCATGATACTTATTTCTTACATTATGATACTCATTTCCTTCATCATGATGCACGTTTCTTTCATAATAATGCATATTTCCTTCATCATGATGCTCATTTCCTACATCATGATGCATGTTTTCTACATCATGATGCACAATTCCTTCATCAGAATGCATACTTCATTTATCATTATCCACATTTCCTTCATCATAATGCTCATTTCCTACATCATGATGCATATTTCCATCATCATGATGCTCATTTCCTTCATCATGATACTCATTTCCTTCATCATGATGCTCATTTCCTTCATTATGATGATAATTTCCTACATTATTATGGTCATTTCCTTCATCGATGCTCATTTCCTTTATCATGTTGCGTATTCCTATCATAATGATGGTCATTTCCTTCCCTATTATACTCATTTCCTTCATCATGATGCATGTTTACATCGTCGTAATGTTAATATCCTATATCATGATGCTCATTTCGTACTTCATGATGCATAATTCCTTCATCATGATACTCATTTCTTACATCGTAATGCACAATTCCTTCATCATGACGCTCATTCCCTTCATTATAATGCGTGTTTTATTCATTATGATGCTCATTTCTTCATGATTATTTATATTTCCTTTATAATGATGCTTTTTATCTACATCGTGATGCTCATTCCCTACATCATAATGCTCATTTCCTTCATTATGATGTACATTTCCTTCATCACGATGCTTATTTCTTATATCATAAAGCTCATATTCTTGATCATGATTCTCATTTCTTTCATCCTGATTCTCATTTTCGTCATTATGATGCATAAATCCTTCATCATGACGCTCATTTCCTTCATCAAGATGCATATGTCCTTCGTCATGATGCTCATTTCCTACATCATGATGCTCATTTCCTTCATCATGTTGCATATTTCATTCATCATGATACTCATTTCCTACTTCACGATGCATATTTCCATCATCATGATGCTCATTTCCTTCATCATGATGTTATTTCCTACATCACGATGCATATTTCCATCTTCATGATGCTAATTTCCTTCAAATGCATATTTCTTTTATCACGATGCTCATTTCCTTTGTCGTGATGCATATTTTCTTCATCACGATTCTCATTTCCTTCATCTTGATGATCATTTCCTACATCTTTATGGTTATTTCAATCATTATGATGCTAATTTCTTTAACCATATAACGTATTTCCTTCATCATGATACTTATTTCTTACATTATGATGCTCATTTCCTTCATCATGATGCACGTTTCTTTCATAATAATGCATATTTCCTTCATCATGATGCTCATTTCCTACATCATGATGCATGTTTTCTACATCATGATGCACAATTCCTTCATCAGAATGCATACTTCATTTATCATTATGCGCATTTCCTTCATCATAATGCTCATTTCCTACATCATGATGCATATTTCCATCATCATGATGCTCATTTCCTTCATCATGATACTCATTTCCTTCATCATGATGATAATTTCCTACATCATTATGGTCATTTCCTTCATCAATGCTCATTTACTTTATCATGCTGCGTATTCCCATCATAATGACGGTCATTTCCTACCCTATTATACTCATTTCCTTCATCATGATGCATGTTTACATCGTCGTAATGTTAATATCCTATATCATGATGCTCATTTCGTACTTCATGATGCATAATTCCTTCATCATGATACTCATTTCTTACATCGTAATGCATAATTTCTTCATCATGACGCTCATTTCCTTCATTATGATGCGTGTTTTATTCATTATGATGCGAATTTCTTCATGATTATTTATATTTCCTTTATAATGATGCTCTTTATCTACATCATGATGCTCATTCCCTACATCATAATGCTCATTTCCATCATTATGATGTACATTTCCTTCATCACGATGCTTATTTCTTATATCATAAAGCTCATATTCTTGATCATGATTCTCATTTCTTTCATCCTGATTCTCATTTCCGTCATTATGATGCATAAATCCTTCATCATGACGCTCATTTCCTTCATCAAGATGCATATGTCCTTCATCATGATGCTCATTTCCTACATCTTGATGATCATTTCCTTCATCATGTTGCATATTTCATTCATCATGATACTCATTTCCTACATCACGATGCATATTTCCATCATCATGATGCTCATTTCCTTCATCATGATGCTATTTCCTACATCACGATGCATATTTCCATCTTCATGATGCTAATTTCCTTCAAATGCATATTTCTTTTATCACGATGTTCATTTCCTTTGTCGTGATGCATATTTTCTTCATCACGATTCTCATTTCCTTCATCTTGATGATCATTTCCTACATCTTTATGGTTATTTCCTTCATTATGATGCTAATTTCTTTTATCATATAACGCATTTCCTTCATTATGATACTTATTTCTTCATCATGATGCTCATTTCCTTCATCATGATGCACGTTTCTTTCATAATAATGCATATTTTCTTCATTGTGATGCTCATTTCCTACATCATGATGCATGTTTGTACATCATGATGAAAAATTCCTTCATCAGAATGCATACTTCATTCATCATTATGCACATTTCCTTCATCATAATGCTCATTTCCTACATCATGATGCATATTTCCATCATCATGATGCTCATTTCCTTCATCATGATACTCATTTCCTTCATCATGATGCATATTTCCTTCGTTATGATAATAATTTCCTACATCATTATGGTCATTTCCTTCATCGATGCTCATTTTCTTTATCATGCTGCGTATTCCCATCATAATGATGGTCATTTCCTACCTTATTATACTCCTTTCCTTCATCATTATGCATGTTTACATCGTCGTAATGTTAATTTCTACATCATGATGCTCATTTCGTATTTCATGATGCATAATTCCTTCATCATGATACTCATCACTTACGTCGTAATGCATAATTTCTTCATCATGACGCTCATTTCCTTCATTATGATGCGTGTTTTATTCATTATGATGCTAATTTCTTCATGATTATTTATATTTCCTTTATAATGATGCTCTTTATCTACATCATGATGCTCATTCCCTACATCATAATGCTCATTTCCATCATTATGATGTACATTTCCTTCATCACGATGCTTATTTCTTATATCATAAAGCTCATATTCTTGATCATGATTCTCATTTCTTTCATCCTGATTCTCATTTTTGTCATTATGATGCATAAATCATTCATCATGACGCTCATTTCCTTCATCAAGATGCATATGTCCTTCGTCGTGATGCTCATTTCCTACATCTTGATGCTCATTTCCTTCATCATGTTGCATATTTCATTCATCATGATACTCATTTCTACTTCACGATGCATATTTCCATCATCATGATGCTCATTTCATTCATCATGATGTTATTTCCTACATCACGATGCATATTTCCATCTTCATGATGCTAATTTCCTTCAAATGCATATTTCTTTTATCACGATGCTCATTTCCTTTGTCGTGATGCATATTTTCTTCATCACGATTCTCATTTCCTTCATCTTGATGATCATTTCCTACATCTTTATGGTTATTTCATTCATTATGATGCTAATTTCTTTCATCATATAACGTTTTTCCTTTATCATGATACTTATTTCTTACATTATGATGCTCATTTCCTTCATCATGATGCACGTTTCTTTCATAATAATGCATATTTCCTTCATCATGATGCTCATTTCCTACATCATGATGCATGTTTTCTACATCATGATGCACAATTCCTTCATCAGAATACATACTTCATTTATCATTATGCACATTTCCTTCATCATAATGCTCATTTCCTACATCATGATGCATATTTCCATCATCATGATGCTCATTTCCTTCATCATGATACTCATTTCCTTCATCATGATGATAATTTCCAACATCATTATGGTCATTTCCTTCATCGATGCTCATTTCCTTTATCATGCTGCGTATTCCCATCATAATGATGGTCATTTCCTACCCTATTATACTCATTTCCTTCATCATGATGCATGTTTACATCGTCGTAATGTTAATATCCTATATCATGATGCTCATTTCGTACTTCATGATGCATAATTCCTTCATCATGATACTCATTTCTTACATCGTAATGCATAATTTCTTCATCATGACGCTCATTTCCTTCATTATGATGCGTGTTTTATTCAATATGATGCTAATTTCTTCATGATTATTTATATTTCCTTTATAATTATGCTCTTTATCTACATCGTGATGCTCATTCCCTACATCATAATGCTCATTTCCATCATTATGATGTACATTTCCTTCATCACGATGCTTATTTCTTATATCATAAAGCTCATATTCTTGATCATGATTCTCATTTCCGTCATTATGATGCATAAACCATTCATCATGATGCTCATTTCCTTCATCATGACGCTCATTTCCTTCATCAAGATGCATATGTCCTTCGTCATGATGCTCATTTCCTACATCATGATGCTCATTTCCTTCATCATGTTGCATATTTCATTCATCATGATACTCATTTCCTACATCACGATGCATATTTCCATCTTCATGATGCTAATTTCCTTCAAATGCATATTTCTTTTATCACGATGCTCATTTCCTTTGTCGTGATGCATATTTCCTTCATCACGATTCTCATTTCCTTCATCTTGATGATCATTTTCTACATCTTTATGGTTATTTCCTTCATTATGATGCTAATTTCTTTCATCATATAACGTATTTCCTTCATCATGATACTTATTTCTTCATCATTATGCTCATTTCCTTCATCATGATGCACATTTCTTTCATAATAATGCATATTTCCTTCATCATGATGCTCATTTCCTACTTCATGATGCATGTTTTCTATATCATGATGCACAATTCCTTCATCAGAATGCATACTTCATTCATCATTATGCACATTTCCTTCATCATAATGCTCATTTCCTACATCATGATGCATATTTCCATCATCATGATGCTCATTTCCTTCATTATGATACTCATTTCTTTCATCATGATGCATATTTCCTTCATTATGATGATAATTTCCTACATCATTATGGTCATTTCCTTCATCGATGCTCATTTCCTTTATCATGCTGCGTATTCCCATCATAATGATGGTCATTTCCCACCCTATTATACTCATTTCCTTCATCATGATGTATGTTTACATCATCGTAATGTTAATTTCCTACATCATGATGCTCATTTTGTACTTCATGATGCATAATTCCTTCATCATGATACTCATTTCTTACGTCGTAATGCATAATTCCTTCATCATGACGCTCATTTCCTTCATTATGATGCTCATTTGTTCATCATTATTTATATTTCTTTTATAATGATGCTCTTTATCTACATCGTGATGCTCATTCCCTACATCATAATGCTCATTTCCATCATTATGATGTACATTTCCTTCATCACGATGCTTATTTCTTATATCATAAAGCTCATATTCTTGATCATGATTCTCATTTCTTTCATCCTGATTCTTATTTTCGTCATTATGATGCATAAACCCTTCATCATGATGCTCATTTCCTATATCATGACGCTCATTTCCTTCATCGAGATGCATATGTCCTTCGTCATGATGCTCATTTCCTATATCATGATGCTCATTTCCTTCATCATGTTGCATATTTCATTAATCATGATACTCATTTCCCTTATCATGATTCTCATTTCCTAAATAATGATGCTCATTTCCTAAACAATGATGCTCATTTCCTTCATTATGATGATTAATTCCGACGTCATTATGGTCATTTCCTATATCTTGATGCTAATTTCCATCATCATGATGCACATTTCCTTATTCATAATTCGCTTTCCTAAGTAATGATGCTTATTTCCTTCTTCATGTTGCTTATTTCCTTCATCATGATACTTATTTCCTTTATCACAATTTTCATTTCCTTCGTTGTGATGCACATTTCCTTCAGCATGAGGCTCATTTCCTTCACATTGATGATCATTTCCTACATCATTATGGGCATTTCCTTCGTTATGATGCTAATTTCCTTCATCATAATATGTATTTCCTTCATCATGATACTTATTTCCTACATTATGATGCTCATTTCCTTCGTCATGATGCATGTTTTTTCATCGTAATGCATATTTCATTCATCATGATGCTCATTTTCTACATCATGATGCATGTTTTCTACATCATAATGCACAATTCCTTCATCAGAATGCTTATTTCATTCATCATGAGGCACATTTCCTTCATCATAATGTCCATTTCCAATATCATGATGCATATTTCCATCATCATGATGCTCATTGATGCGCGTTTTCTTTGCATGCAAAATTAATCCCCAAGTATTAAGAATATCAATTGCAGCTTAAGCAAGCGACCAAGTGAATATCAAACTCAAAGAACGGCGTATTATCAATTTAATTATTATCTAAATTAATTAAGACGATTATGGCATTATATTTTGAGGTTTAGAATTATTAAACTACTAAACAAGTATTAAAATAACAAATAAAATAAATAACACTCGAAGAATACGAAAGTGGATCAAGTAGGAGAATAGGTAGCTCAAGGGAAATCCAGTTTTACTACTTAACTTCCCTTCCGTGTGTTGGTGTCCGACTCTGCCTTGTGGAATATGAATGCATCACTAAACCATGCATATCTACTCTATAGACACAAGTAAACATGCGTGTAACACGTGTGAATAACCTCGGAGCAAGATATATAATTCCACCCCCTTTATAGGTACTATCAGTATCAATTATTTCTCTGGCCAATTGGTACTCTGACTCAATATGATATCCCTTTATAGGTACTATAAAATTATCCTCTTTATCCTTCTTACTAACCCGAATTCAATTCAATTAAAATACATTCATATATGATAGTTCTAATGAAGCTTCGGAGTCCCCTCACTTAGAATCATAACATGGAATCCTGTTCAGCGGTGAACGCACTCAATCTACAACCAAGATATATATTCAGACCCTATATACCAATTGAAGATGCACAAAACGACCGTGAATATAGATTAAGAAAGCACAATCATATATAAAATAAATCCATAAATAGTGTTGTACGGAGTTTACACACGAAAGTTCAATTAATTTGTAAAACCTTCACAACCCTAGTTCAACCAAAAAGGCTCTAGCGCATGATGTTATGAAGAACAATCATAGGTGTTGGACAGATCTTACCCGGATGTCCGAAAAATATAAGATAAATTAGGAAATGAATAAAACCCTAGATGTGGGAGTCGTCGCATCCTTCTCCGTCTTGAATTCTCCTCTTGGTTCTCCTCTTGATTCCTCAAATGAATTTTCAAAGTGATGGATGGATGGAGGAAAGGAAGTGGATGTTGGTTGGGGGGTGTGGTATGGTTGTGGTCACTCTTATGGCTCTCTTGTCATTTTTCTTCCTCTGAATCACCTATATTGCTGCATAAGCCTTCTTTTATACTTGTAATCGTGTCTTCCGGGCCTGGAATGGGCTTTTTAAGTGATCACACGCATTGAGGGTGTAAAAATAGGGATATTGTAAGTTTTCGAGGCTCAATTCGACCAACACAATAGGTCGAATTCTCCCCTCCAGGTCGAATTGGAGGTCGAATTGGCCTACTGTAAGTCCTAGACGCTCAATTCGACTAGAGGCCCTGATCGAATTGACATGACGTGGTCGAATTGGCTTCGCCACCGATCAATTCGGCCAGGATTCGACCAGATGCCCTGGTCGAATTCCTCAATCGTGGTCTAATCTTTTTCCTGTTCGTGTTTTGCATCCAATTCGACTAGCAGGCCTGGTCGAATTCTCCTCCAACAGGTCGAATTGACCTCCTGCTTCATCCAACGGATGGCTACGACTTCCTTTCTTCAGTTTCCAACACTTCCACTCCGATTTCCTTCGAAAAACCACTCAAACGACTTCTATAACACCTTATTCATGACTTAACACAATATATATTGGTTTACAACCGATTACAACCTTCAAACACCTCATAATATCACAAATCCAGGCGCAAGATTCGTGAATTTACACACTCATCAAATCCCCAAACTTACATGTTGCTCTTCCCGAGACAACACAATCAAAACAAGGAGTCGTGTATAATTCACGAGAATCACCATGTACACACATATTACACATGCAACTTCATCAATTAAAAACAAGTATTTCCTACATCATACATATCATTCATGCAAAACATCACCCAATAATATTACCATTCGGAGTACTAAGTCATCTAGCTCACAAGATAAGTATTTAGTCTCTCACTCAAGTGCTCGTTGCACTTAAATGGTTAATATATATGCTCATACTCAATCCATACTTACGCGTAACGATAAGCTTGGCAAGGTCTCAAAAATTAACTCACAATCAACTCATGACTAGGTTCACAAAGGACTTGTTTTCGAGTTGTAATGTTGGCTCTTTGGAAAGGGTAGAAAAATTTAGATAAAGTGACTCAAACACTAGTAGAGATTTACCTTGGAGGTTCTTGCTTTCTTCATTCGGCTACATATTCTCCTCCAATTTCTTCTCTTGCACTTGCAATTTTCGAACTTTCCTTCTCTTTCTTGCGTCAATATCATTCTTCTTTTGATAACTCGGGTACCTGTTGTAGGCACTACCCTTTTTAACAGCAATCGGGGTATCAGTTTCAGTCACTACCCCTAAACAAGATTTAACCATACACTTCTTTTACTTTACTCAACCACATTCTATCTTTCTTCTTCTTCTTGAAATACTTATTCACCTCAACTCTCTACCAATGAATAGGGTGTTGGATTGTATACTAAAAGTCTAGCTTTAGTATGAACAATGTTATAACAATTTATTTAAAATGAGAACCATATGATCAAATGATTGCATCTTATAATTTATTTATATGTTTGATGCAATAGTCCACTTACTTTATACTGTAGATAATATGTTGTGCGATAACACGCGGAAGATCATATTATCGGTTTTCTTATAAAGTATAAACAGATGATTACAACCGAGATAGACGGGGACTCTCTATTGGTATGATTGTAGTGTGGTTTGATATTAGCTTATCTTGGCTATAGAATCACATTAGTGCACTTGTGTGTATTGAGTAGGACCGCTTGAGATCGTTCGACTTATATTGACTTATAGAAGAACTTGATCTCTGTTATTATGGATGTTCGTGCTCTTAATCCCTATACAATAACGTCGACACGTAGGGCAGTATGTATTTCTTTGATTCATCAATAGGTGAGATTTAGATGCAATTAAATCAACAAACTCGGTGAGTTGGGAAATAGTGTTGTTTCTATGGTGTGCTATTGATTGTAGAAGGAATCCGTATCCGTCATAGGTTGATGATGTCCCCTTGAGGAGCTCATAAGGATTATCATGTAAACCTTGCATGTGAATATATTCTGGCATGATAATGAGGTTGAGTGGTACTACTCTTGGATGAGATATTATTTAATAGAGTTGTCAGTAACTTAATTAATTAATGGACATTGTATGTCTTAAACATGGGGAGACTAACGGGCTTATAATAAGAAGGAACTCAAAACATAATTTTGGGATTGGAAAGGCAGTGGCAGTAATAATATTTTAATGAACTATATTATTATTATTGGACTTAAGTATAAGCTTTGGGCTAAGCTTGGATACTTAAGCCCAATGGAGGCCCAACCCCAATTTCTCCTCATGGTCCCTGCTGTAGCCCTTGTATATAAGTCACCTTAGATTATACGGAACCCCTTGATACTGGCGCCTAACACACGACAGAAAGAGGGAGGAAAGCAGATTAAGGAGATCCTGAAGATTGTGGCCCACACATCAGGATCAGACTTGGGAATACAGCAGAAGATCGGAAGGTCGTTTACTACTGTTGTTGATCATCCTCTACATCAACCCTAGTGAAAGGTAATATGATTCTGCTCTTTTTCTTCCACTGGAGTAGAATCGTATGGAACCCTAACGGGTTACGTTAACCACACGATCGAATGCGAACAATTGGTATCAGAACTTCGGTTTCGTGGTGAAGCGTGACACGTTAGGCAAGGGTTAATGTGTTTATGTGATTTAATTTTTGAAATTAAGAATCACTTGTAAGTTAGGGTTTTGGTATTATTATATTACTGCTTTATCCATGAAAACCCTGCTCGTTTATTGATTACCTTTGGCGATCACGGTGTTTGACAAACGGCTGATGAGTGGATGACACACGGTGAAAGACCTATTCGTCAGTTCACGCCTGGAGAAGACAAAGATTTACGCACGACTGAAGGCATATCGTCGGGTGCGCCGCACGTTTACTAGTGTGATGATACACCGATATGACATGCTGCCACTCGATTGTTGCTGTGTGACTAGACGATTGGGGCATGGCGGCTGGAGAGGCTATCGCGCGTGGCAAGGGGCACAGCATGTCGTACACGGCAAGACGCTGCTACGCACGACATCGTGCGACCTGTGCACAGAGGATGGCATGCGTGAGGCGTTGACTCGCACGGGGACGGGCATGCAGGAGTTTTTCCGCACGGCAGGCTGCACGACTGGGACTCTCGGATGTGTGCACGGAAGAGTGTAGAGGCGCACTGATTGGCATGCTCAGCGAGCCACCAGGGTTTCAAGCGCGTCTGCCCAGGGTTCTGAACGAGTCTGTGACTTTCCGAGCCGGTCTTGCTAAGTTTGGGGCGGGTCTCTCGTGATTCCGAGCGAGTCTGGCCCAGTTTCTAGGCGAGTCACCATCATGGCTGGTCGGGTCTGCAATTCTGCAGATGACGCAACGGACAAGGCGACTGGGCTGGCTGCACAACTCGCGAAACCGACGGGCGAGCAGGGCTGCAAGGCGATTCCAGCAGGGCCTATCCGTGGTGGATCTAGTGGATGGATTGCAGCGACATCAGCAAACGATAAAATGCAAGGCAAGAAGCCTGAGGCAGGCTGGTGCCGCATGTTTTGCAGTCATGGCACACGTTTGCAATGGACAGGGCCGCACGGATGCCTGCAGTTCACACGGTGATGAACAGCAGATGCTCTTGGGCTGCCGTGTGATGCCACTAGCTGCCGGATGTACATGGTAGGCGCTCGGTTACGACAGAAATCAGGCGGCAGGAAAACGAGCGTGCTATTCTGGAAACAGGGCAAATCGTCGAGTGTGAGGCCGAGCATGATGCACGGTTAAACGCTAGAGGCAGCACTCGTTTATGCAGCTTACGGACGGTCTAAAACAGAAACCGAGAGTTGGGCTGGCGAGCGGCAAGCCTGGCGGAGCGCTGGGATTGTGCACGGTGGATGGGCTATCAGGCAGGGTGTCGAATGGTGGAACAGGTTGCCGGGCGATAAATCTAGAGGAAAATCCTTGATAATCCTCGAACCCCGCGACCTCACCGGGAAGTTCGATCCCCGTCGCAGTTGCCCGCATTCGTGATTGGTGGCGAAGAATCGAATTCGTTGTTATATAACTGTCATAATTTGATTTAATTATCTGATTATTGTTATATATGTATGCATGTTCTCCGTGATTTACTGCCTTATTTGTTGTAATAGGAGAATGCTAGGTTGCGTATATTATTCTGAATATTATATGCATGTAAAAACCCTCGGTGTTAAAATTACTAAGTGGGAGAGGGAATTGGTAAAAATTCTCGCGGCCTCCATTATTGGTTTGTAAGTGATGTGACTAAACTTGCGTGTTGGCAATAGGTCTTCCTCCCTAACGGATAAGTTTATTCACGGATCACTGGTACAGACTTCATTCAATAATTATTGTTTGTAATGTGGCATATGAACTTGCATGTTGGCATAGACCTTCCTCCCTAACAGATGAGTTTTCACTGGTACAAACATATAATCGATGATTATAGAAAGCTATCCGAGCGCGTGTGTACTTCTTCAAGTGTAAGGGACACAAGCTCGCGTAGCGGACTTGGGATCAAATAATGGTGTACACTTAAGTGTAAATAATTAATATCCTCCCCAACGGAGCCACTGCTATTATTTACATGGCTAAAGAGGAACCGACTTTTAATTATTTTATCATAAAGTTAGGTTGACAAATGAAAATAATGGGTAAAACCTTCTCTTGTAAATGTTTAGACTTATAAACGTCCACACTAACGTGGCTTGCAGACTCACGACGCTTGAGATGTCGATGAATTTTATTTTTATATTGTTTTTAGGGAATCAATATAAATGGATAAAATTCGAAGATTTGATCCGTATATTTATTTGTGATTCTCTGAATTTCAAATAGTTCACTTATTGTTTACTGAAAGAAATTATATTTACTGGTCCAAAATTAGTTGATTAGAAAAGATTCTTGGTTTTGTATTTTACTGCTTAGGGAAATATAAATGTGTTCTCACTAAGGATGTCTCATGATGCCTTTTAAAGTCTCTAGTGAAGAGATGAGAGGTTAATAGAAATATGATGGTCTCATGTAATTCTTCGGATACTTGTGTAAGTTAAAAGACGGTAGGTCATGATTGAATTTGATGAATGAATTGGAAATACATGGAATAGAAGTTGAAGTGGAAACCTAAGTCAATTTTATTTTCCATAATTTGTCTGGATGTTTTGAGCAAGTTCCACCTGAATTACAAGAGGCTGTATTCGGTGGGAAACTTCTGACAAAACGTGTGGCGAAAGATAGCCAATTTCATAAAGATGTGAACAAGGTAAGTATCTCATTCACTAGTTGTTGAAGTATGATTAGTGATGGTATCTATTGATACGTTATGTGTAGATATTGGAATCACTAAAGCGTGCATCTAAGTGATGATGAGATTATTATAGACATGGGTAATACTACGAAAGTAATGTCTTTGCAGTGGGAGTTTTTTATTTATCTTATGATATGAATAAACGTTTGATTATGAGAAATTGTCTTTACGTACATTTTCATAGAAAGAATTTAATTTCAGTTTCCATGCATTTACGGATGGATACTCCATTTCATTTAAATGACATGGTAATAGTGATGAGGGATGGAGCTATAATCTATTGTTGTACATTAGTGACAATTTGTACACTCTTAAATCATGTTTATCCCACGGATGCAACAAATAGTAATTAATAATGCATCTTCTAATATTAGTAAGAGAAAGGGACCTTTGGAGATGAACTAAACATATATTTGACATCTAAGACTAGATCACTTTACTTTAGTAGGATTCAAAAGTTGATAGCCGATGGACCGTAAGGTTTATCTGAAGTGGAAACTATCTGATTTGCGAGTCTTTCTTGAAAGTAAAAATGATTAATTACCTTTTAAGGCAAAGGGGTGTAGAGCTAAAGATATATATGTTGAATTGATTCATTCTGATTCAAGCATACCTAATATTATCCAGGCGAGAGGTGGTTATGAATATTCAAAGATTATTCTAGATACCCATATATTTATTGATGCACTGCATGCCTAAGTTCTTTGATTAATTCAAGAATTGCAAGGCTGATACAGTGAAGCGTCATTGAAAATATATTAAGTCATTACGATTTAATCGTGATGGCAAGTACCTCTTAGGATAGTTAGGAGCTATTAATCAGAAGTTGAGATTAAATCTCAAGTTGTCTACACAGGGCGCACCCCAGCTGAATGGTGTGGCGGAAAGAAGGAATATGACTCTTATGATAATGGTTAGCTAGATATGAATTATTTGAAATTATTAAATTCATTTTATGGGTATGCCCTAGAAACAGCATGTCGTGTAACATTTGTCTGTTTGTGGAATATCCTAGAAAAATAAAGGGTAATTTATTTAGTCCAAAAGATCGAAGGGTGATTGTTAACACAAACACTAGATTTTTTGAAAAGGACTATGTATTAAATCATAAACCAATGTATAAATTGTTCTAAAGGAAGTGAGAGGGAAAACACAAAGTATTAGTACCAAGTGTACAAGAGGATATACCACAAGGTAAACTGCAACGCGTGTCACGTCTGATACACAATTGCGTGTAGTTCATTGTCGTAGTGGGAGGGTTGTTCGACAACTTGTAAAATGTATGTTTTGGGAGAGTCGTGAGACTTGGTCCCTAGTAAACATGGAATAGATCCACGGATATGATAAAGCACTACAAGATGAAAATACGGAATCTTAGTAAGTGCAATAAATGTTGAAATAGAATCGATGAATTCTAAATTAGATTTGGCTGCTTGCAGAACCACGGATGGTGTGAAAGCCATTGGAAGTGACTCTGTAAAATAAAAAAGGATCATATGGTAAGGTGAAATCCTTGGAAGCAAAGCTTGTTGAGAAAAGGTATACTTAAAAAGAAATGGTTCGATTATGAGATAACCTGTTCGCCAGTAGCTATGCTTAAGTCGATCCGGACTCTTTTATCTGTTGCTACTCATATGGAATATGAGGGATGATAAATAGATGTCAAGACAACTTTCTTGATTGGAAGTCTTGAGGAAAACATCTATGTGAAGCAACCAGAGTGATTCATTGCAAAGAGCTAAGAGCATTTTGATAGTAAGCTTAAAAGTGTCCATCAATGGACTAAAGCAAGCTTCAAGATCATGAAACATCCATTTTGATGATGAAATCCAAAGATATGGATTCATTCAATGCGCATATGTGTCTTGTGTATTGTAAAGAGTGATGGAAATGTGGTGGTATTTCTTGTACTATACGTAGATAGTATCTTTCTCATTGGAGACAATGAAAGAGCATTATCGGGCGTATGGGTATGGTTGATAAAGCGGTATGAAATGAAGGACTTAAGAAAAGCAAAATATATCCTTTTGATCACGGTAATACGGATCACAAGAAAGGATGTTATGCTTATCTCAAGTTTTGTAAAATGATACGAGCCTTACTCGTTTAGCATGTGAATTTATCTAAGAAAATGTGTCTTGAGACACAAAAGAAGATAAAGGTGATGAAAGCGGTTCCTTATGCTTTGGAGAATAAGGAAGCTTAATCTAAGGAATGCTATGAATAGTGGGTATCAAGGTAACTCGAAATAAGAATGATGAACTCTGGTAACACATAATTTTGAAGTACCTAAAAAGGACTAGAAACTATATGTGGGCTTACCGAATAGATTCACTGCTTCTTATAGGTTAGAGAGATTTAGATTTTTCAAATCAGATAGGGACGACAGTAAATCCACCTCATAGGTTATGTGTTTAATTTTAGGAAGTAGAGTTATAATGTGGAGGAGTGTTATATAGAAATATATTTCAGACTCCGGACTCCATCATGAAAAGATGATCAATTGAGCCTATGAGGCAGCCAAAGTATCTGTATGATTCTAGAAACTTCATGATGGACTTTGAAGTGTTTCTAAGTTTGCCCATGGATATCACAATTTATTTTGATGATAATAGTGCAGTTGCAAACTTGAAGGAATCACGAGCACATAAGGCAATTAAACACATGGAGCCCGAGTACCACCTGTTACGAGAATCGTATGATAAGGGGAAGGTTGTTGTCGCCTAGATTGCATCGGATGATAATCAGTAAATCCATTTACAAGGATCTTAAAGCGAGAGTTTTTGATGGTCGTGTATTGGGGATGGAAATCAGGTGTATGGCGGAATACATGACAACATAGTCTTTTATTATAAGTGGGAGATTGTTGGATTGTATACTAAAAGTCTAGCTTTAGTATGAACAATATACCAATTTATTTAAAATGAAAATCATATGATCAAATGATTGCGTCTAATAATTTATTTATATGTTTGATGCAATAGTCCACTTACTTTATACTGTAGATAATATGTTGTGCGACAACACGCGGTTTCCTTATAAAGTATAAATAGATGCTCACAATCGAGTTAGACGGGGACTCTCTATCGGGATAGTTGTAGTGTAGTTTGGTATTAGCTTGTCTTGGCTATAGAATCACATTAGTGCACTTGTGTGTATTGAGCAGGACCGCTTGAGATCGTTCAACTTATACTAACTTATAGAAGAACTTGATCTCTGTTATTATGGATGTTCGTGTTCTTAATCCCTATACAATAACCTCGACACGTAGGGCAGTATGTATTTCTTTGATTCATCAATGGGTGAGATTTAGATGCAATTAAATCAACAAACTCGGTGAGTTGGGAAATAGTGATGTCTCTATGGTGTGCTGTTGATTATAGAAGGAATCCGTGTCCATTATAGGTTGATGATGTCCCATTGAGGAGCTTATACGGATTATCATGTAAACCCTACAGGTGGATTTATTCCAGCATGATAATGAGGTTCAGTGGTACTACTCTTGGATGAGATATTAATTAATGGAGTTGTCAGTAACTTAATTAATTAATGGACATTGTATATCTTAAACATGGGGAGACTAACGGGCTCATAATAAGGAGCCCAAAACGTAATTTTAGGATTGGAAAGACAGTGCAGTAATAATATTTTAGTGGACTATATTATTATTATTGGACTTAAGTATAAGCGTTAGGCTAAGCTTGGATACTTAAGCGCAATGGAACCCAATTTCTCCTCCTGGTCCCTGTTGTAGCTCATGTATATAAGTCACCTTAGCTTATCTGGAACCCTGATACTGGCGCCTAACACATGGGGAGACTAACGGACTCATAATAAGAAGGAACTCAAAACATAATTTTGGGATTGGAAAGGCAGTGGCAGTAATAATATTTTAATGAACTATATTATTATTATTGGACTTAAGTATAAGCTTTGGGCTAAGCTTGGATACTTAAGCCCAATGGAGGCCCAACCCCAATTTCTCCTCATGGTCCCTGCTGTAGCCCTTGTATATAAATCACCTTAGCTTATCCGGAACCCCCTGATACTGGCGCCTAACACACGACAGAAAGAGAGAGGAAAGCAGATTAAGGAGATCCTGAAGATTGTTGCCCACACAACACTAGGATCAGACTTGGGAATACAGCCGAAGATCGAAAGGTCATTTACTGCTGCTTCTGATAATCCTCTACATCAACCCTGATGAAAGGTAATATGATTCTGCTCTTTTGCTTCCGCTGCAGTAGAATCGTATGGAACCCTAATGGGTTACATTAACCACACGATCGAACACCAACATAGGGTATTTAAACAAAGCTCAAGTAAAGATTGAATAAGGCTCTTTTATTCGGCTTGCCAAAGAAAAAGCTTTTTTAAGGCTAAAACTGGGCTACCAAAGATATACATAATAAATTAGAAGGTAAAATTTGGCTAAGTAACTCAGGTAATCAAGAATGACATAAGATTATATCCTAGCAATTCACCAATTGTCAGTCTCACACAAGACTCCAAGCCAAGTTCTAGAATACGTTCATATGAATGATTCTCTCAAGAATAAACTATCATGATCAAGCATGATTAAAAGTCTCAAATCCTCACATGGGTAAATAGAATTCTAAGTACTCCTCATAGCACATAATCAAGATCAATTTCACAAGAACTCTACATACTTATCAAATTATACATGCTTTTCATCAATAAAAATTAACACATGAACATATGAATGCACAAAATCCAAAAACCCATACATCATAGTCAATCATACAAGTGTCTCAAACAATCCAACTCATGCATCATAGTCACTCCACACAATCAACATCCGAGATGATCAAATATGACAATATATAGTACATGCCGCTCACACAAGACATACCCATCCTGTAAAGATAAAAAGAAGAATGGAGATGAGATGACTCAGGGAACACAAAAAAACCTGCAGCTCTACTCCTCCGGAGCATCATCTTTTTCCTTCAATTCGACCTCAATTCAACCTGGTCCCCTGGTCGAATTGAGATGCCTCAGGTCGAATCCACACACTGTAAGATTTCAGGTCCTCAATTCGACCTGGGCTGCTGGTCGAATTGAAACAGTTGTGGTCGAATTGGGCTACTGGATGATTTTTACCCCTCAATTCGACTTGAACGCTCAGATTCGATCGTACTCCTTGGCCGAATTGGCTCCCTGGTGCTCCAAAATCGAGTTTTCTTCTTCAACTACACACTTCAAGCTTAAAACGAATATTAGGTACCAAAATAGAGCATAACTTCATCAAGAATCAATCCTAAAACTTAACATTCATGAGTAACTCCATAAACGACACAAAACACAGAACAAAACACCACTAAACATTAGGTAAATTGCAAAAAATCGACACATAAAAATTGATTAAAGTTTTAAATATGCCGCAAAAAATCAATTCCCCTAACAAACGTTACAAAGAAAAGATTATACTATCGGTGCTTATTGAGGTAAGTACATCACACCCCCCAAACTTAGTAGAAACTATATTCGAAACTAAGTTTGAAAAGAGATGTAATTACCGATAAGTAAGAACTTCAAATATAAAAATTTCTTACTCACACGAATGAAATAAAGTAATAAAACGGGAGGGAAAACCCCCAACAGGCACTCATATTTAACTTCAGAGAGTCACGACGGATGTAACCTTTTAAACTACTTGATTGGAGGATGGTCTTGTCGCATCCTTACCTTCAAATACTTTCTTTTCCTCTTCTTTTCTACACTCAACACCTCACCTTTCTTGGTCACAAAAATATGATCATTGGAATTTCCTTCCTCACATGGCTATCTAGACACCTCCTTGTCAATCTTCCACTTAAATTCAGAATCATCTGCCTTAGAAAAATCAAGATTAAACAAGTTAGAAACCACATCAATGCTCTTGCACGATTGAGTCTCCATAAGCATCTTTATTGCATGATCAAGAGAGAAAATCACATCTTCATTATCCATCTGCAGTCTAAGTTTCTCAGCTCTCAACTTCTTTGCTCTTTCCCACTTCTTCTCCATTGTAAGCTCAGTAATCTGCTTATGTAATGGTACTGGAGTAACATCAACATCATGTGGAGCATTCAGTGTGGAAAACGGTGCCAAACGGTTGGGTTCGACTTGGATTCGACCAGGGCTGCTGGTCGAATTGGGTATGTAGTGGTCGAATTGTGCACCTGGAAGTCCATTCTCTCCTTGTCTGCTGAATTCGACTTGTAGGTCTGGTCGAATTGAAGTGCTCCTGGTCGAATTGAGCTTCTGTATGAATTATGTCATTCGATTCAACCTGGATTCGACCATGAGGTCTTGTCGAATTGGATGGCTTCAGGTCGAATCGAACTTCTAATGAAACAGAGTGCTTCGGAGGGTAGGATTTGACCTAGATTTGACCAGAGGGTCTGGTCGAATCCTGGTGTTTCTGGTCAAATCGAGGCTTTCTTACTTCCGAATCACGTCCAGGTGTCTCATTCGACCTCCCCTGTTAAATTCGACCAGGATTGTTGGTCGAATTAGGGTCGAATCGGGTTCTCGACGTCTCTAATTTTAGTTCCGGCCTCATCGGTCCCGCATACTGCGTTCCAGACCTTAACGTGATACCTTTATCTTCAAATTTTTGTGTCAATTGATTCACGTTCGCGGTCATCTGCCCCATAATCAAAGTAAGGTCCTTCAATTGCTTAGATAAATCTGCATGATCAACATTCATGGTATCCTCAAGATGATCAATCCTTGTATCATTTTCAGTCATGTATCGATTGAAGGTATCTTCAACACTCTTCACTTCGTGCTGCCGCATACTAGGCCCCCTTAGTGTCAACTCTGTAATCTGCTTCTACTGGGACTCTAGTAGCTTGTTAATGTTAGCTAGACTAGAGACGATCTCATCATCCCTATTCGGCTTCACCACTTGATGTTTAACCTGCGCTACCTTGCCAAGTACATATGATCCCCTCTCTCTCTCTCTACAGGCCAGTCACTTGAATTCATAGAGATGTCTTCAAAAACAACTTTTCAGCTTCTATTGTTGATTTAGATAACAACGCTCCTCCTGATGATGCATCAATAAAAATACGCGACTCACAATCCAATCCATAGTAGAAGATGCTTATGTACTGAGCCTTTGACATACCATGTTGTGGGAACCTCCTGAGCATGTCTTTAAACCTATCCCACTCCTCATAAAATTTCTCACCCTGATTCATAACAAATTGGGTGATGTCTTGCCTCATTCTTAAGATCCTTGAGGGTGACATGTATCTCTCTAAGAACTTCTGCTGCAGTTGGTCCCATGTAGTGCCGTCGGCTGCATCAAGAGTCTCATACCAAGCTTCTGTCTTATCAATCAAAGAGAACTTGAATAGGGTGATCCGTCTAGTATTATCATTAGTCCAGCACCCTTTTGAATGTTTGCTTAACCAAGAAATCTTCGGAGATGTTGATATGGATCTTCAAAACAACCTCCAGAAAAGGGATTCTTCTCTACCATGTTAATAAGAGCGGGATGTATCTCAAAATCATCATCTCCCCCCTTGCTCCTATAAACCCCATGTTGCCAATCCTATAGTTTGTGAAAATTTCACGTATAACAACATAATCCGGATTCTGCCTTGCTCCGACCATGTTCAGCACTGTGTGTTATTCGTTCCTTTTCTTCCTCTCATTTTTCAAGCGCACAAGTAACTAAAAAAAATTCAAGGTTAGATAGAAATAAATAATCATAAATAAAAGTCTAAATCAAAATAGAAATAATAAAATCAATAATAATAGTCGTCCCTGGCAACGGCGCCAAGAACTTGATGCGCGTTTTCTTTGCACGCAAAATTAATCCCCAAGTATTAAGGATATCAATTGCAGCTTAAGCAAGCGACCAAGTGAATATCCAACACAAAGGACGACGTATTATCAATTTAATTATTATCTAAATTAATTAAGACGATTATGGCAATATAGTTTGAGGTTTAGAATTATTAAACTACTAAACAAGTAATTAAAATAACAAATAAAATAAATAACACTCGAAGAATATGAAAGTAGGAGAAGAGGTAGCTCCAGGAAAATCCAGTTTTCCTACTTAACTTCCCTTCCATGTGTTGGTGTCCAACTCTGCCTTGTGGAATATGGATGCATCACTAAACCATGCATATCTACTCTTTAGACACAAGTAAACATGGGTGTAACACGTGTGAATAACCTCGGAGCAAGAGATATAATTTCACCCCCCTTTCTAGGTACTATCAATATCAATTATTTCCCTGGCCAATTGGTACTCTAACCTGATATGATCTCCCTTTATAGGTACTATAAAATTATCCCCTTTATCTTTCTTACTAACCCGAATTCAATTCAATTAATAAACATTCATATATGATAGTTCTAATGAAGCTTCGGAGTTCCCTCACTTAGAATCATAACATGGAATCCTGTTCAGCGGTGAACGCACTCAATCTACAACCAAGATATATATTCAGACTTTATATACCAATTGAAGATGCACAAAACGACCATGAATATGGATTAAGAAAGCACAATCATATATAAAATAAATCAACAAGTAGTGTTGTACAGAGTTTATACACTGAAGTTCAATTAATTCGTAAAACCTTCACAACCCTAGTTGTACCAAAAAGGCTCTAGCCCATGATGTTACGAATAACAATCATGGGTGTTGGATATATCTTACCCGAATGTTCGGAAAATACAAGATAAATTAGGAAACGAATAAAACCCTAGATGTGAGCATCGTCGCGTCCTTCTCCGTCTTGAATTCTCCTCTTGGTTCTCCTCTTGGTTCTCCTCTTGATTCCTCAGACGAATCTTCAAAGTGATGGATGGATGGAGGAAAGAAAGTGGATGATGGTTGGGGGTGATCCCCCCTTGTGGGGTGTGGTATGGTTGTGGCCTCTCTTATAGCTCTCTTATTGTTTTTCTTCCTCTGAATCACCTATACTGCTGCATAAGCCTTCTTTTATACTTGTAATCGCACCTCCCGGGCCTGGAATGGGCATTTTAAGTGATCACAAGCATTGAGGGTGTAAAAATACGGATATGGTAAGTTTTCGAAGCTCAATTCGACAAACACAACAGGTCGAATTCTGCCCTCCAGGTCAAATTGGAGGTCGAATTGGCCTATTGTAAGTCCCAGACGCTCAATTTGACTAGAGGCCCTGATCGAATTGACATGACGTGGTCGAATTGGCTTCGCCACCGATCAATTCGACCAGATGCCCTAGTCGAATTTCTCTATCGTGGTCGAATCCTCTTCCTGTTCTTGTTCTGCATCCAATTCGACCAGCAGGCCTGGCCGAATTCTCCTCCAACAGGTCGAATTGACCTCCTGCTTCACCCAACGGATGGCTACGACTTCTTTTCTTCAGTTTCCAACACTTCTACTCCGATTTCCTTCGAAAAATCACTCAAACGGCTTCAATAACACCTAATTCGTGACTTAACACAATATATATCGGTTTACAACCGATTACAACCTTCAAACACCTCATAATAGCACAAATCTAGGCTCGTGAATTTGCACACTCATCACTCATTCCATCATCTTGGTGATCAATTCCCGCACAATGATGCTCATTTCCTTAATCATGATGCATAATTTCTTCATCATGATACTGATTTCCTACGTCATGATGCTCATTTCCTTCATCATGATGATATTTTCCTACATCATTATGGTCATTTCCTTCATCGCTGCTCATTTCCTACATCATGATATGTATTTCCATTATAATAATGCTCATTTCCTACACTATTATGCTCATTTCCTTCATCATGATGCATGTTTCCATCGTCGTAATGTTAATTTTCTACATCATAATTCTCATTTCGTACATCATGATGCATAATTCCTTCATTAAGATACTCATTTCCTACATCGTAGTGCATTTTTCCTTCATCATGAAGCTCATTCCCTTTATCATGATGCTCATTTCCTTAATTATTATGCATGTTTTCTTCACCATGATGCTCATTTCTTCATCATGATTCATATTTCCCTACATCATGACGCTCATTTTAATCATCATGATGCACATTTCCTTCATCATGATGCTCATTTTCACAATCGTGATGCGTATTTCCTTCATCACGATGCTTATTCTTATATCATAAAGCTCATATTCTTCATCAAGATTCTCATTTCTTTCATCATGATTCTCATTTAAATCATCATGATGCATAAATCCTTCATCATGATGCTCATATCCTTCATCAAGATGAATATGTCCTTCGTCATGATGCTCATTTACATCATCATGATGCTCATTTCCTTCATCATGATACTCATTTCCTTCATCATGATGCTCATTTCCATCATCATTATGCATAAATACTTCATCATGATGCTCATTTCGTTCATCGTTATGCATATTTTCTTTATCATGATGCTCATTTCCTTCAGCATGATGATTAATTCTGACGTCATTATGGTCTTTTCCTACATCCTGATGTTCATTTCTATCATCATGACGCATATTTCCTTATTCATGATTCTCTTTCCTAAGTCATGATGCTTATTTCCTTCTTCATGTTGCTCATTTTCTTTATCATAATGATTATTTCCTTTATCATAATACTCATTTCCATCATCATGACGCTTATTTCTTTCATCATGATGCATAAATCCTTCATCATGATGCTCATTTCATTTATCATGATGTTCATTTCCTACATCATGATGCTTATTTCCTTTATCATGATTCATATTTCCTTCATCATTATGCCCATTTCCTTCATCATGATGCTCATTTTCTTCACCATGATGTATATTTCCTTCATCATGATGCTCATTTCCATCATCGTGATGATTAATTCCTTCATCTTAATGCTCAATTCCTACATCATTATGCTCATTTTCTTCATGTCTTCTTCGTTATGATACTAATATACGTCATCATGATGGGTACTTTCTTCATCATGATGCTTATTTCCTACATCATGTTGCTCATTTCCTACGTCATGCTGATATTTCTTTCATCATGATGTTCATTTCCTTCATCATGATGCAAATTTTTATCATAATGATCCTCATTTCCATCATCATGATGCATAAATCCTTCATAATTATGCTCATTTCGTTCATCAATATGTGTATTTCATTTATCTTGGTACTCATTTCCAACATCATGATGCTCATTTCCTTCATCATGATTATTAATTCTGACGTCATTATTGGTCATTTACTTCATTATGATGCTCATTTCATTCATCATGATGCATATTTCCTTAATCATGATGCTAATTTCCTACATGATGATGCTCATTTCCTTCATAATAATGCTCATTTCCTGTATCATGAGGCTCATTTCCTTCATCATTATGTATATTTCCTTCATCATGATGATCATTTTCTATGTCATTGTGGTCATCTCTTTTATCATGATGCTCATTTCATTCATCATGATGCTAATTTCCATCATTCTGATGATATTTCCTTCACCGGGATGCTCATTTCCTACATCAATATGCTCATTTCCTTCATCATGATGTATATTTCTATAATCATAATGCTTATTTCCTACATCACTATACATACATCATCATGATGCTTATTTCCTTCAGCATGATGCATATTTTCTTCATTATAAAGTTCATTTCCTTCATCATGATGCTTATTTTCATCATCATCATGCATTAATCCCTTACCATGATGCTTATTTCCTTCATCATGATGTGAATTTCCATCATCATGATGATGCATGTTTCCTTCAACATGATGCTCATTTCCTACATCAATATGCTCATTTCCTTCATCATGATGCATGTTTTCTTCATTATAATGCTCATTTCCATCATCAAGATGCTAAATTCGTTCATTATGATATGTATTTCCTTCATTGTGATGCTAATTTCCTACATCACTATGCTCATTTCATTTATCTTGATGCATATTTCCTTCATCATGATGTTAATTTCCTACATCATGCTACATATTTCCTTCATCATTACGCTTATTTCCAACATCATGATGATCATTTCCTTTCTCATGATGCAAATTTTCTTCATCTTGATGCTCATTTCCATCATCATGATGCATAAACACTTCATCATCATGTTAATTTCATTCATCATTATGCGTATTTCCTATATCATGATACACATTTCCTACATCATGATGCTTATTTCCTTCATCATGATACATATTTCCTTCATCATGATGCTTGTTACCTATATCATGATGGTCATTTCCTCATCATGATGCTCATTTCTTTCATCATGATGCATATTTCCTTTATCACGATGCTCATTCCTTCGTCATGATGCATATTTCCTTTACCATGATGCTTATTTCCTTCATCTTGATGATCATTCCCTACATCATTATGGACATTTCCGTCATTATGATGCCCATTTCCTTCGACATTATGCGTATTTCCTTCATCATGATACAAAAATCCTTCATACTGATGCGCATTTCCGTCATCATGATGCATGTTTTATTCAACATGATGCTCATTTCCTACATCATGATGCTCAGTTCCTTCATCATGATCCATATTTTCCTTCTGCATGATGCACATTTCCTATGTCACGATGGATATTTCCATCATAATGATGCTCATTTTCTTTATCATGATGCTCATTTCCTACATCACGATTCCTATTTCCATCTTCATGATGCTCATTTCCTTCATCATGATGCTCATTTTGTTCATCTTGATGATCATTTCCTTCATCATTATTGTCATTTCCTTCACTATGATGATAATTTACTTCATCATTATCCGTATTTCCTTCATCATGATGCTTATTTCCTACACTATGATGCTCATTTCCTTCATTATGATGTATGTTTCTTTCATCACAATGCATATTTCCTTAATCATGATGCCCAATTTATTCGTCATGATGTTCATTTCCTTCATCATGATTCATATTTCCTTTATCATGATGCTCATTTTATTCATCATAATGATTATTTCCTTCATCATGATATATATTTCCTTCACCAAGATGATCATTTCCTACATCATTATGGTCATTTCTTAATCATGATGCTCATTTCTTTCATCTTAATGCATATTTCCTTCATCATGATGCTCATTTCCCACAAAATTATACATATTTCCTTCATCATGATGACCATTTTTTCATCGTGATGCTCATTTCCTATGTCATTATGATCATTTCCTTCATCACGATGCTTGTCTTCTTCAGCATGATGCTAATGTACTTCATCATGAGGCGTATTTCTTTCATCATGATACTCATTTCCTACATATTAAGCTCATTTCATTCATAATGATGCATATTTCCTTCATCATGATGCTCATTTTCTACATCATGATGCATATTTCCTTCATCATTATGCTCATTTTCATCATCATGATACATATTTCTTCATAATGATACTCATTTTCATCATCATGATGGATGAATCTTTCATCATGATGCTCATTTCGTTCATCAATATCCGTATTTTCTACATCATGATGCTCATTTCCTTCATCATGATGATTAATTCCGACGCCATTATGGTCATTTTTTCATCACGATGCTCATTTCATTCATCATGATGTATATTTCCTTCATCATGATACTCATTTTCTACATGATGATATTTATTTCCTTCATCATGATGCATATTTCATTCATCAAGATACTCATTTTCTTCATCATGATGTATATTTCCTTCTTCATGATAATCATTTCCTATGTCATTATGGTCATTTCCTCAGTCGTTATGCTCATTTCATTCATCATTTTGTATATTTCCTTCAACAAAAAGATCATTTCCTTCATTGAGATGTTCCATTCCTACATCATTATGCTCATTTCCTTCATCAATATGCATGTTTTATTCATCATGATGCTCATTTCATTCATCATGAAGTTAATTTCCTTCATCGTGATGCTCATTTCAAACATCATGATGCTCATTTCATTCATCATGACGGATGTTTCCTTCATCATGATGCTCATTTCTTACATCATGCTTCATATTTCCTTCATCATTATGCTCATTTCCAACATCATGATGATCATTTCCTTCATCATTATGCAAATTTTCTTTACCATGATACTCATTTCCTACATCTTGATTCTCATTTCATTTATCATGGTTATCAATTTCGATGTCATTATGGTCATTTCCGACATCATTATGCTTATTTCGTTCATCATGATGCATATTTCCATCATGATTTTAATTTCCTACATCATTACGTTCATTTTCTTCATCATGATGTTCATTTCCTTCACCATGTTGCATAGTTCCATTATAATGATACTCAATTCCTACATTATTATGCTCATGTCCTTCATCATGATGCATGTTTCCATTACCATAGTGCTAATTTCCTACATCATGATGCTCATTTCGTTCATCATGATACATATTTCATTCATCATGATTCTCATCTCCTACATCATGGTGCATATTTCCTTCAAAGGATGTTCATTTCTTTTATCATGATGCATATTTTCTTTATTATGATGCTCTTTACCAATATCATGATGCTCATTCCCTACATGACGATTCTCATTTCCATCATCATGATGCTCATTTCTTTCATCATGAATATTTTTACTATCTTGATGCTAATTTCCTTCATCATGTTGCTCATTTCAAACATAATGATGCTCATTTTATTCAGCATAACAGATATTTCTTTCATCTTGATGCTGATTTCCTACATCATGTTGCATATTTCCTTCATTATTATGCTCATTTTCAACATCATGATGATCATTTCTTTCATCATTTTGCAAATTTTCTTTATAATGATACTATTTTCCATCACCACGATGCATAAATCTTTCATCATGATGCTCATTTAGTTAATCTTTATGCATAATTTCGTTATCATGATACTCATTTCCTACATCTTGATGCTCATTTCCTTTATCATGATGATCAATTTCGACGTCATTATGCTCATTTCTTTCATCATGATGCTTTTTTCCTACATCATGTGCATGTTTCCTTCATCAAGAGGCTTATTTCCTACATCATGATACTCATTTCATTCATCATGAAGCATATTTCTTTCATCTTGATGCTTAATTCCTACATCACTAATCAGACATCATCACGACGCTAATTTCCATATTCATGATTCATATTTTCTTCATCATGATGCTCATTTCACACATCATGATGTTTATTTCCATTATCATGATGCATAAATCTTTCATCATGATGGTTATTACCTTCATCATGATGTTCATTTCCATCATCATGATGCTTGTTTCCTTCATTATGAGTCTCATTTACTACATCATGATGCTCATTTCCTTAATCATGATGCATATTTTCCTTCATCATGATGCTCATTTCCTACATCACGATGCATATTTCCATCATCATGATGGTCATTTACTTCATCATGATGCTCATTTCCTTCATCATGATGCATATTTCCTTTATCACGATGTTCATTCCTTTGTCATGATGCATATTTCCTTTATCATTATGCTTATTTCCTTCATCTTGACGATCATTTCCTACATCATTATGGTCATATCATTCATTATGATGCTCATTTCATTCAACATTATGCGTATTTCCTTCATCATAATGCTTTTTTACTACATTATGATGCTCATTTCCTTCATCATGTTGCATGTTTCTTTCATAATAAGACGTATTTCCTTCATCATGATGCTTACTTCATTCTTTATAATGCATATTTCCTCTATGATGATGCTCATTTCCAACATCATGATGCATATTTCCATCATCATGTTGCTCATTTCTGTCATCTTGATGATCATTCCCCTCATCATGATGCTCATTTCCTTCATCATGATGCATATTTTTTTCATCATTATACACATTTCTTACATCATTATGCTCATTTATTTAGTCATGATGCATATTTCCTTCGTCATGATGTTAATTTCCTACATAATTATGGTCATTTCCTTCATCATGATGCTCATTTCCTTCACCATGATGCGTTGTTCAATCATAATAATGCTTATTTCCTACATTATCTTGCTCATGTCCTTCATCGTGATGCATGTTTCTGTCATCATAATGCTAATTTCCTACATCGTGATGCTCATTTCGTTCATCATGATACATATTTCCTTCATCATGATTCTCATCTCCTACATCATGGTACATATTTCCTTCATAATGATGTTCATTTCTTTTATCATGATGCATATTTCCTTTATTATGATGCTCTTTACCAATATCATGATGCTCATTCCCTACATGACGATGCTCATTTCCAACATCATGATGCTCATTTCTTTTATTATGATGCTCATTTTCACTAGTGATGCTCATTTCCTTCATCATAATGCTCATTTCAAACATAATGATGCTCATTTCATTCGTCATAATGAATATTTCTTTCATCATGATGCTTATTTCATATATCATGTTGTATATTTCCTTCATTATTATGCTCATTTTCAACATCATGATGATCATTTCTTTCATCATTTTGCAAATTTTTTTATAATGATACTAATTTCCATCACCACGATGCATAAATCTTTCATCATGATGCTCATTTTGTTCATCTTTATGCATATTTCCATTATCATGATACTCATTTCCTACATCTTGATGCTCATTTTCTTTATCATGATGATCAATTGCGACGTCATTATGGTCATTTCCTTCATCATGATGTTTTTTTTCTACATCATGATGCATATTTCCTTCATCAAGAGGCTTATTTCCTACATCATGAAACTCATTTCATTCATCATGATGCATATTTCCTTCATCTTGATGCTTAATTCCTACATCACTAATCAGACATCATCACGATGCTAATTTCCATATTCATGATGTATATTTTTTTCATCATGATGCTCATTTCCTACATCATGATGCTTATTTCCATTATCATGATGCATAAATCTTTCATCATGATGCTTATTACCTTCACATGATGTTCATTTCCATCATCATGATGCTTGCTTCCTTCATCATGAGTCCCATTTCCTACGTCATGATGCTCATTTCCTTCATCATGATGCATATTTCATTCATCATGGTGCTCATTTCCTACATCACGATCCATATTTCCATCATCATGATGGTCATTTACTTAATCATGATGCTCATTTCCTTCATCATGATGCATATTTCCTTTATCGCGATGCTTATTCCTTTGTCATGATGCATATTTCCTTTATCATGATGCTTATTTCCTTCATCTTGACGATCATTTCCCATATCACTATGGCCATATCCTTCATTATGATGTTCATTTCCTTCAACATTATGCGTATTTTCTTCATCATAATGCTTTTTTCCTACATTATGATGCTCATTTCGTTCATCATGTTGCATGTTTCTTTCATAATAATGTGTATTTCCTTCATCATGCTGCTTACTTCATTCCTTATAATGCATATTTCCTCTATGATGATGCTTATTTCTTACATCATGATGCATATTTCCATCATCATGTTGCTCATTTCTGTCATCTTGATGATCATTCCCCTCATCATGATGCTCATTTCCTTCATCATGATGCATATTTTTTTCATCATTATACACATTTCCTACATCATTATGCTCATTTCTTTAGTCATGATGCATATTTCCATCATCATGATGTTAATTTCCTACATAATTATGGTCATTTTGTTCATCATGATACTCATTTCCTTCACCATGATGCGTTGTTCCATCATAATAATGCTTATTATAACGATGCTCTTATCTACATCACGTTAATTCCTTTATAATGATGTTCTTATCTACATCATGATGCTCATTCCCAACATGATGATGCTCAATTCCATCATCATGATGATCATTTCCTTCATCATTATGCTCATTTTCACTATCGTAATGCTCATTTCCTTCAACATGATGCGTATTTCCTTCACCGTGATGCTTATTTCCTGTATCATAATGCTCATTTTCTGCATAATGATGCTAATTTCTATCATCGTGTTTCTCATTTCCATCATTATGATGCATAATTCTTACATGATTTTTCTCGTTTCCTTAATCAAGATGCATATATCCTTCGTCATGATGTCCATTTCCTACATCATTATGCTCATTTCCTTCATCAAGATGAATATTTACTTCATCATGATACTTATTTCATTCATCATGATGCTCATTTCCGTCATCCTGATGCTCATTTCCATCATCATGATGTATATTTCATTCATAATGATTCTGTTCCCTATATCATGATGCTTATTTCCTTAATCATGTTGCTCATTTCCTTAATCAAGATGCATATATTCTTCATAATGATGCTTATTTCCTTCATCATGATGCTCATTTTCTTCATCTTGATGCAAAAATTCTTCATCATGATGCTTATTTTCTTCATCATGATACTCATTTCCTACATCATGATGCTTCTTTCCATCATCATGATGCATAAATCCTTTATCATGATGCATATTTCCTTCATCTTGATGCTTAATTCCTACATCACTAATCAGACATCATCACGATGCTAATTTTCATATTCATGATGCATATTTTCTTTATCATGATGCTCATTTCCTACATCATGATGCTTATTTCCATTATCATGATGCATAAATCTTTCATCATGATGCTTATTTCCTTCATCATGATGCTCATTTTCATCATCATGATGCTTGTTTCCTTCATCATGAGTCTCATTTGCTATATCATTATGCTCATTTCCTTCATCATGATGCATATTTCCCTTCATCATGATGCTCATTTTCTACATCACGATGCATATTTCCATCATCATGATGGTCATTTCCTTCATCTTGATGCTCATTTCCTTCATCGTGATGCATATATCCTTTATCACGATGCTCATTCCCTCGGCATGATGCATATTTCCTTTATCATGATGTTTATTTCCTTCATCTTGACGATCATTTCCTACATGATTATGGTCATATCCTTCATTATGATTCTCATTTCCTTCAATATTATGTGTATTTCCTTCATCATAATGCTTTTTTCCTACATTATGATGCTCATTTCCTTCATCATGTTGCATGTTTCTTTCATAATAATGCGTATTTCCTTCATCATGATGCTTACTTCATTCCATACAATGCATATTTCCTTTATCATGATGCTCATTTCCTACATCATGATGCATATTTCCATCATCATGTTGCTCATTTTTGTCATCTTGATGATCATTCCCCTCATCATGATGCTCATTACCTTCATCATGATGCATATTTTTTCATCATTATACACATTTCCTGCATCATTATGCTCATTTCTTTAATCATGATGCATATGACCTTCATCATGATGTTAATTTCCATTATCATGATGCTCATTTCCTACATCATGGTGCATATTTCCTTCATAATTATGCTAATTTCTTTTATCATGATGCTAATTTCCTTCATCATGACACTTATTTCTTCATTATGACACATATTTCCTTTATGATGATGTTCTTAACCAATATCATGATGCTCATTCCCTACATGATGATGCTCATTTCCATCATCATGAAGCCCATTTCTTTCATCATGATGCTAATTTTCACTGTTGCGATGCTCATTTTCTTCATCATGATGCTCATTTCAAATATAATGATGCTCATTTCATTCATCATGATGTATATTTCCTTTATCATGATGGATATTTCCTTCATCATGATGCTCATTTCCTACATCATGTTGTATATTTCCTTCATTATTATGCTCATTTCCAACATCATGATGATCATTTCTTTCATCATTATGCAAATTTTCGTTATAATGATACTAATTTCCATCACCACGATGCATAAATCCTTCATCATTATGCTCATTTAGTTCATCTTTATGCATATTTCCGTTATCATGATACTCATTTCCTACATCTTGATGCTCATTTCCTTTATCATGATGATCAATTTCGACGTCATTATGATCATTTCCTTCATCATGATGCTTTTTTCCTACTTCATGATGCATGTTTCCTTCATCAAGAGGCTTATTTCCTACATCATGAAACTCATTTCATTCATCATGATGCATATTTCCTTAATCTTGATGCTTAATTCCTACATCACTAATCAGACGTCATCACGATGCTAATTGCTATATTCATGATGTATATTTTCTTTCTCATGATGCTCATTTCCTACATCATGATGCTTATTTCCATTATCATGACGCATAAATCTTTCATCATGATGCTTATTACCTTCACATGATGTTCATTTCCATCATCATGATGCTTGTTTCCTTCATCATGAGTCCCATTTTCTACGTCATGATGCTCATTTCCTTCCTCATGATGCATATTTCCTTCATCATGATGCTCATTTCCTACATCACGATCCATATTTCCATCATCATGATGGTCATTTACTTCATCATGATTCTCATTTCCTTCACCATGATGCGTTGTTCCATCATAATAATGTTCATTTCCTACATTATCATGCTCATGTCCTTCATCATGATGCATGTTTACATCATCATAATGTTAATTTCCGACATCATGATGCTAATTTCGTTTATCATGATATATATTTCCTTCATCATGATGCTCATTTCCTGCATCGCGATGCATATTTCCATCGTAAAGAATCTCATTTCTTTTATCATGATGCTCATGTCCTTTATCATGATGCTTATTTCTTCATCATAATGCATATTTCCTTTATAACGATGTTCTTATCTACATCATGATGCTCATTCCATACATGATGATGCTCAATTCCATCATCATGATGATAATTTCCTTTATCATTATGCTTATTTTATTATCGTGATGCTCATTTCCTTCATCATGATGCTTATTTTCTGTATCATAATGCTCATTTTCTTCATAATGATGCTCATTTCTATCATCGTGATTCTCATTTCCATCATTATGATGCATAATTCCTTCATCATTATGCTCATTTCCTTAATCAAGATGCATATGTCCTTCGTATTGAAGCCCATTTCCTACATCATTATGCTCATTTCCTTCATCACGATGCATATTTACTTTATCATGATACTCATTTCATTCATTATGATGCTCATTTCCGTCATCCTGATGCTCATTTCCATCATCATGATGTATATTTCATTCATAATGATTCTCTTTCCTGCATCATGTTGCTCATTTCCTTAATCCTGATGCTCATTTCCTTCATCATGATGCTCATTTCCTTCACCATGATGCGTAGTTCCATCATAATGATGCTCATTTCCTACATTATTATGCTCATGTCCTTCATCATGATGCATGTTTCCATTATCATAATGCTAATTTCCTACATCATGATACTCATTTCGTTTGTCATGATACAAATTTCCATTACCAGATGCTCATTTCCTACATCATGGTGCATATTTCCTTCATAATGATACTCATTTCTTTTATCATGATGCTAATATCCTTCATCATGATACTTATTTCTTCATCATGATGCATAATTCCTTTATGATGATGTTCTTTACGAATATCATGATGCTCATTCCCTACATGATGATGCTCATTTCCATCATCATGATGCTCATTTCTTTCATCACGATGCTAATTTTCACTATTGCGATGCTCATTTTCTTCATCATGATGCTCATTTCAAATATAATGATGCTCAATTCATTCATCATGATGTATATTTCCTTTATCATGATGATATTTCCTTCATCATGTTGCTCATTTCCTACATCATGTTGCATATTTCCTTCATTATTATGCTCATTTCCAACATCATGATGATCATTTCTTTCATCATTATGCAAATTTTCATTATAATGATACTAATTTCCATCACCACGATGCATAAATCCTTCATCATGATGCTCATTTAGTTCATCTTTATGCATATTTCCGTTATCATGATACTCATTTCCTACATCTTGATGCTCATTTCCTTTATCATGATGATCAATTTCGACGTCATTATGATCATTTCCTTCATCATGATGCTTTTTTCCTACGTCATGATGCATGTTTCCTTCATCAAGACGCTTATTTACTACATCATGAAACTCATTTCATTCATCATGATGCATATTTCCTTAATCTTGATGCTTAATTCCTACATCACTAATCAGACATCATCACGATGCTAATTGTCATATTCATGATGTATATTTTCTTTCTCATGATGCTCATTTCCTACATCATGATACTTATTTCCATTATCATGATGCATAAATCTTTCATCATGATGCTTATTACCTTCACATAATGTTCATTTCCATCATCATGATGCTTGTTTCCTTCATCATGAGTCTCATTTCCTACGTCATGATGCTCATTTCCTTCCTCATGATGCATATTTCCTTCATCATGATGCTCATTTCCTGCATCACGATCCATATTTCCATCATCATGATGGTCATTTACTTCATCATGATGCTCATTTCCTTCACCATGATGCGTTGTTCCGTCATAATAATGTTAATTTCCTACATTATCATGCTCATGTCCTTCATCATGATGCATGTTTACATCATCATAATGTTAATTTCCGACATCATGATGCTAATTTCGTTTATCATGATATATATTTCCTTCATCATGATGCTCATTTCCTGCATCGCGATGCATATTTCCATCGTAAAGAATCTCATTTCTTTTATCATGATGCTCATGTCCTTTATCATGATGCTTATTTCTTCATCATAATGCATATTTCCTTTATAACGATGTTCTTATCTACATCATGATGCTCATTCCATACATGATGATGCTCAATTCCATCATCATGATGATAATTTCCTTTATCATTATGCTTATTTTATTATCGTGATGCTCATTTCCTTCATCATGATGCTTATTTTCTGTATCATAATGCTCATTTTCTTCATAATGATGCTCATTTCTATCATCGTGATTCTCATTTCCATCATTATGATGCATAATTCCTTCATCATTATGCTCATTTCCTTAATCAAGATGCATATGTCCTTCGTATTGAAGCCCATTTCCTACATCATTATGCTCATTTCCTTCATCACGATGCATATTTACTTTATCATGATACTCATTTCATTCATTATGATGCTCATTTCCGTCATCCTGATGCTCATTTCCATCATCATGATGTATATTTCATTCATAATGATTCTCTTTCCTGCATCATGTTGCTCATTTCCTTAATCCTGATGCTCATTTCCTTCATCATGATGCTCATTTCCTTCACCATGATGCGTAGTTCCATCATAATGATGCTCATTTCCTACATTATTATGCTCATGTCCTTCATCATGATGCATGTTTCCATTATCATAATGCTAATTTCCTACATCATGATACTCATTTCGTTTGTCATGATACAAATTTCCATTACCAGATGCTCATTTCCTACATCATGGTGCATATTTCCTTCATAATGATACTCATTTCTTTTATCATGATGCTAATATCCTTCATCATGATACTTATTTCTTCATCATGATGCATAATTCCTTTATGATGATGTTCTTTACGAATATCATGATGCTCATTCCCTACATGATGATGCTCATTTCCATCATCATGATGCTCATTTCTTTCATCACGATGCTAATTTTCACTATTGCGATGCTCATTTTCTTCATCATGATGCTCATTTCAAATATAATGATGCTCAATTCATTCATCATGATGTATATTTCCTTTATCATGATGATATTTCCTTCATCATGTTGCTCATTTCCTACATCATGTTGCATATTTCCTTCATTATTATGCTCATTTCCAACATCATGATGATCATTTCTTTCATCATTATGCAAATTTTCATTATAATGATACTAATTTCCATCACCACGATGCATAAATCCTTCATCATGATGCTCATTTAGTTCATCTTTATGCATATTTCCGTTATCATGATACTCATTTCCTACATCTTGATGCTCATTTCCTTTATCATGATGATCAATTTCGACGTCATTATGATCATTTCCTTCATCATGATGCTTTTTTCCTACGTCATGATGCATGTTTCCTTCATCAAGACGCTTATTTACTACATCATGAAACTCATTTCATTCATCATGATGCATATTTCCTTAATCTTGATGCTTAATTCCTACATCACTAATCAGACATCATCACGATGCTAATTGTCATATTCATGATGTATATTTTCTTTCTCATGATGCTCATTTCCTACATCATGATACTTATTTCCATTATCATGATGCATAAATCTTTCATCATGATGCTTATTACCTTCACATAATGTTCATTTCCATCATCATGATGCTTGTTTCCTTCATCATGAGTCTCATTTCCTACGTCATGATGCTCATTTCCTTCCTCATGATGCATATTTCCTTCATCATGATGCTCATTTCCTGCATCACGATCCATATTTCCATCATCATGATGGTCATTTACTTCATCATGATGCTCATTTCCTTCACCATGATGCGTTGTTCCGTCATAGTAATGTTAATTTCCTACATTATCATGCTCATGTCCTTCATCATGATGCATGTTTACATCATCATAATGTTAATTTCCGACATCATGATGCTAATTTCGTTTATCATGATATATATTTCCTTCATCATGATGCTCATTTCCTGCATCGCGATGCATATTTCCATCGTAAAGAATCTCATTTCTTTTATCATGATGCTCATGTCCTTTATCATGATGCTTATTTCTTCATCATAATGCATATTTCCTTTATAACGATGTTCTTATCTACATCATGATGCTCATTCCATACATGATGATGCTCAATTCCATCATCATGATGATCATTTCCTTCATCATTATGCTCATTTTATTATCGTGATGCTCATTTCCTTCATCATGTTGCTTATTTTCTGTATCATAATGCGCATTTTCTTCATAATGATGCTCATTTCTATCATCGTGATTCTCATTTCCATCATTATGATGCATAATTCCTTCATCATTATGCTCATTTCCTTAATCAAGATGCATATGTCCTTCGTATTGAAGCCCATTTCCTACATCATTATGCTCATTTCCTTCATCACGATGCATATTTACTTCATCATGATACTCATTTCATTCATTATGATGCTCATTTCCGTCATCCTGATGCTCATTTCCATCATCATGATGTATATTTCATTCATAATGATTCTCTTTCCTGCATCATGATGCTCATTTCCTTCATCATTATGCTCATTTCCTTAACCATGATACGTAGTTCTATCATAATGATGCTCATTTCCTACATTATTATGCTCATGTCCTTCATCATTATGCGTGTTTCCATTATCATAATGCTAATTTCCTACATCATGATACTCATTTCGTTTGTCATGATACAAATTTCCATTATCATGATGCTCATTTCCTACATCATGGTGCATATTTCCTTCATAATGATACTCATTTCTTTTATCATGATGCTAATATCCTTCATCATGATACTTATTCTTCATCATGATGCATAATTCCTTTATGATGATGTTCTTTACTAATATCATGATGCTCATTCCCTACATGATGATGCTCATTTCCATCATCATGATGCCCATTTCTTTCATCACGATGCCAATTTTCACTATTGCGATGCTCATTTTCTTCATCATGATGCTCATTTCAAATATAATGATGCTCATTTCATTCATCATGATGTATATTTCCTTTATCATGATGATATTTCCTTCATCATGATACTCATTTCCTACATCATGTTGCATATTTCCTTCATTATTATGCTCATTTCCAATATCATGATGATCATTTCTTTTATAATTATGCAAATTTTCATTATAATGATACTAATTTCCATCACCACGATGCATAAATCCTTTATCATGATTCTCATTTAGTTCATCTTTATGCATATTTCCGTTATCATGATACTCATTTCCTACATCTTGATGCTCATTTCCTTTATCATGATGATCAATTTCGACGTCATTATGATGCTAATTGCCATATTCATGCTGTATATTTTCTTTCTCATGATGCTCATTTCCTATATCATGATGCTTATTTACATTATCATGATGCATAAATCTTTCATCATGATGCTTATTACCTTCACATGATGTTCATTTCCATCATCATGATGCTTGTTTCCTTCATCAAGAGTCCCATTTCCTACGTCATGATGCTCATTTCCTTCCTCATGATGCATATGTCCTTCATCATGATGCTCATTTCCTACATCACGATCCATATTTCCATCATCATGATGGTCATTTACTTCATCATGATGCTCATTTCCATCATCATGATGCATATTTCCTTTATCACGATGCTTATTCCTTTGTCATGATGCATATTTCCTTTATCATGATGGTTATTTCCTTCATCTTGATGATCATTTCCTATATCATTATGGCCATATCCTTCATTATGATGCTCTTTTCCTTCAACATTATGCGTATTTTCTTCATCATAATGCTTTTTTCCTACATTATGATGCTCATTTCCTTCATCATGTTGCATGTTTCTTTCATAATAATTCGTATTTCTTTCATCATGATGCTTGCTTCATTCCATACAATGCATATTTCCTTTATCATGATGCTCATTTCCTACATCATGATGCATATTTCCATCATCATGTTGCTCATTTCTGTCATCTTGATGATCATTCACCTCATCATGATGCTTATTTCCTTCATCATGATGCATATTTTTTTCATCATTATACACATTTCCTATATCATTATGCTCATTTCTTTAGTCATGATGCATATTTCCTTCATCATGATGTTAATTTCCTACATAATTATGGTCATTTCCTTCATCATGATGCTCATTTTCTTTACCATGATGCGTTGTTCCATCATAATAATGCTTATTATAACGATGCTGTTATCTACATCACGTTAATTTCCTTTATAACGATGCTCTTGTCTACATCATGATGCTCATTCCCTACATGATGATGCTCAATTCCATCATCAGGATGATCATTTCCTTTATCATTATGCTCATTTTCACTATCGTAAAGCTCATTTCCTTCATCATGATGCGTATTTCCTTCACCGTGATGCTTATTTCCTGTATCATAATGCTCATTTTCTGCATAATGATGCTCATTTCTATCATCGTGTTTCTCATTTCCATCATTATGATGCATAATTCCTTCATGATTTTGCTCGTTTCCTTAATCAAGATGCATATCTCATTCGTCATGATGCCCATTTTCTACATCATTATGCTCATTTCCTTCATCAAGATGAATATTTACTTCATCATGATACTTATTTCATTCATCATGATGCTCATTTCCGTCATCCTGATGCTCATTTCCATCATCATGATGTATATTTCATTCATAAGATTCTGTTTCCTACATCATGATGCTTATTTCCTTAATCATGTTGCTCATTTCCTACATCATGATGCATATTTTCTTCATAATGATGCTCATTTCCTTCATCATGATGCTCATTTTTTCATCTTGATGCAAAAATTATTCATCATGATACTTATTTTCTTCATCATGATGCTCATTTCCTACATCATGATGCTTGTTTCCATCATCATGATGCATAAATCCTTCATCACGATGCATATTTCCTTCATCTTAATGCTTAATTCCTACATCACTAATCAGACATCATCACGATGCTAATTTTCATACTCATGATGCATATTTTCTTTATCATGATGCTCATTTCCTACATCATGATGCTTATTTCCATTATCATGATGCATAAATCTTTCATCATGATGCTTATTTCCTTCATCATGATGCTCATTTCCATCATCATGATGCTTGTTTCCTTCATCATGAGTCTCATTTGCTATGTCATTATGCTCATTTCCTTCATCATGATACATATTTCCCTTCATCATGATGCTCATTTTCTACATCACGATGCATATTTCCATCATCATGATGGTCATTTCCTTCATCATGATGCTCATTTCCTTCATCGTGATGCATATATCCTTTATCACGATGCTCATTCCTTTGTCATGATGCATATTTCCTTTATCATGACGCTTATTTCCTTCATCTTGACGATCATTTCCTACATCATTATAGTCATATCCTTCATTATGATTCTCATTTCCTTCAATATTATGCGTATTTCCTTCATCATAATGCTTTTTTCCTACATTATGATGCTCATTTCCTTCATCATGTTGCATGTTTCTTTCATAATAATACGTATTTCTTTCATCATGATGCTTGCTTCATTCCATACAATGCATATTTCCTTTATCATGATGCTCATTTCCTACATCATGATGCATATTTCCATCATCATGTTGCTCATTTTTGTCATCTTGATGATCATTCCCCTCATCATGATGCTCATTACCTTCATTATGATGCATATTTTTTTCATCATTAGACACATTTCCTGCATCATTATGCTCATTTCTTTAATCATGATGCATACGACCTTCATCATGATGTTAATTTCCTACATAATTATGGTCATTTCCTTCATCATGATGCTCATTTCCTTCACCATGATGCGTTGTTCCGTCATAATAATGCTCATTTCCTACATTATCATGCTCATGTCCTTCATCATGATGCATGTTTCCATCATCATAATGTAAATTTCTGACATCATGATACTAATTTCGTTTATTATGATACTTCTTTCCTTCATCATGATGCTCATTTCCTGCATCGCGATGCATATTTCCATCGCAAAGAATCTCATTTCTTTTATCATGATGCTTATGTCCTTTATCATGATGATTATTTCTTCATCATAATGCATATTTCCTTTATAACGATGCTCTTATCTACATCATGATGCTCATTCCATACATGATGATGCTCAATTCCATCATCATGATGATCATTTCCTTCATCATTATGCTCATTTTATTATCGTGATGCTCATTTCCTTCATCATGTTGCTTATTTTCTGTATCATAATGCGCATTTTCTTCATAATGATGCTCATTTCTATCATCGTGATTCTCGTTTCCTTCATTATGATGCATAATTCCTTCATCATTATGCTCATTTCCTTAATCAAGATGCAATGTCCTTCGTATTGAAGCCCATTTCCTACATCATTATGCTCATTTCCTTCATCACGATGCATATTTACTTCATCATGATACTCATTTCATTCATTATGATGCTCATTTCCGTCATCCTGATGCTCATTTCCATCATCATGATGTATATTTCATTCATAATGATTCTCTTTCCTGCATCATGTTGCTCATTTCCTTAATCATGATGCTCATTTCCTTCATCATGATGCTCATTTCCTTCACCATGATGCGTAGTTCCATCATAATGATGCTTATTTCCTACATCATTATGCTCATGTCCTTCATCATGATCCATGTTTCCTTTATCATAATGCTAATTTCCTATATCATGATGCTCATTTCGTTTGTCATGATACAAATTTCCATTATCATGATGCTCATTTCCTACATCATGGTGCATATTTCCTTCATAATGATGCTCATTTCTTTTATCATGATGCTAATTTCCTTCATCATGATACTTATTTCTTCATCATGATACATATTTCCTTTATGATGATGTTCTTTACCAATATCATGATGCTCATTCCCTACATGATGATGCTCATTTCCATCATCATGATGCCCATTTCTTTCATCACGATGCTAATTTTCACTATCGTGATGCTCATTTTCTTCATCATGATGCTCATTTCAAATATAATAATGCTCATTTCATTCATCATGATGTATATTTCCTTTATCATGATGGATATTTCCTTCATCATGATTCTCATTTCCTACATCATGTTGCATATTTTCTTCATTATTATGCTCATTTCCAACATCATGATGATCATTTCTTTCATCATTATGCAAATTTTCTTTATAATGATACTAATTTCCATCACCACGATGCATAAATCCTTCATCATGATGCTCATTTAGTTCATCTTTATGCATATTTCCGTTATCATGAAACTCATTTCCTACATCTTGATGCTCATTTCCTTTATCATGATGATCAATTTCGACGTCATTATGATCAATTCCTTCATCATGATGCTTTTTTCCTACGTCATGATGCATGTTTCCTTCATCAAGACGTTTATTTCCTACATCATGAAACTCATTTCATTCATCGCGATGGATATTTCCTCCATCTTGATGTTTATTTCCTACATCACGAATCAGACATCATCACGATGCTAATTCCATATTCATAATGCATATTTTCTTCATCATGATGCTCATTTCCTACATCATGATGCTTATTTCCATGATCATGATGCATAAATCTTTCATCATGATGCTTATTACCTTCATCATGATGTTCATTTCCATCATCATGATGCTTGTTTCCTTCATCATGAGTCCCATTTCCTACGTCATGATGCTCATTTTCTTCATCATGATGCATATTTCCCTTCATCATGATGCTCATTTTCTTCATCATGATGCATATTTTCCTTCATCATGATGCTCAATTCCTTCATTATGATGATCATTTCCTATGTTATTATGGTCATTTTCTTAATCATGATGCTCATTTCATTCATCATGATGCATATTTCCTTCATTATGTTGCTCATTTCCTACATCATTATAAATATTTCCTTCATCATGACGCTAATTTCCATCATTGTGATGATATTTCCTTCATTGTGATGCTCAATTCATACATCAATATTCTCATTTCCCTAATCATAATGCACGTTTTCTTCATCAGGATGCAAATTTCCATCATCGTGATGCTTATTTCCTTTGTCATGTTGCATATTTCCTTCATCATAATGCTCATTTCCTACTTCAAGATGCTTATTTCATTCATCATGATTCTTATTTTCTTCATCATAACGCTCATTTCCTACATCATGATGCTCATTTCCTTCATCATGATGTATATTTCCCATCATCATGATGCTCATTTCGTACATCACGATGCATATTTTCATCATCATAATGCTCATTTATTTCATCATGATGCACATTTCCTTCATCATGATGCACATTTCCTTTATCATGATGCTCATTATGGTCATTTCATTATAATGCTTTTTTCCGACATTATGACGTACATTTCCTTCATGGTGATGCATGTTTCTCTCATCATAATGCATATTTTCTTAATCATGATGCGCATTTCCTACATCATGATGCATGTTTTCTTCATCATGATGCACATTTCCTACATCATAATGCTTACTTCATTCTTCATGTGCATATTTCCTTCATCTTGATGCTAATTTTTTACATCATGATGCATATTTCCATCATCATGTTGCTCATTTTCATCATTATGATGATCATTTCCTTCATCATGATGCTCATTTCCTTCATCATGATTCATATTTTCTGTATCATGATACGCATTTCCCATATCATGATGCTCTTTCCTTCGTCGTGATGCATGTTTCCTTCATCATAATGTTCATTTCCATCATTATTATGCTCATTCCTACATCATTATGGTCATTTCCTTCATTATGATGCTCATTTCCTACATCATGATTCTTATTTCGTTCATCATAATGCATATTTCCTTCATCATGATGCTCATTTACTACTTTTGGCGTTCGATCATTTGGTTAACGTGACCCGGTAGGGTTTCGTACGTTTCTAATATGCAGCGAAAGCAAGAAAAATATGAAACGTATCACCTTTCACCAGGGTTGTTGAAGATGGGTGATTCTTGTCGGCAGCCTGCGAAACATCACGAGAATGACTAAAACTTCTTTATCTGAACTTCGATTGGAGTGATCTTTGCGCTTAGACGATCCTCTCTTCTGCGGCTTTCCGTAAGTATATTAATAATTGAATTCGGAGCACTGTACGATTTTATATGGATTTTGCAAGGTGGCAGACAGCAGCAGCAAACAACCTTCCTGTCTTCTGCTGTATTCCCAAGTCCAATCTCGACGTCGTGTGGGCGACGATCCTCGAGATCTTCTCAATCTCTTGTTCCCTCACCTCTTCACAGTGTTAGGCGTGTGATTAAGGTTTATGGACAACTGAGATGACTTATATATGGGCTACAACATGGACCAGGAGGAGAAATTGGGTTGGGCCTCCACTGGGCTTAAGTATCCAAGCTTAGCCCAAAGCTTATACTTAAGCCCAATAATAATAATATAGTCCACTAAAATATTATTACTGCACCAACTTTCCAATCTCAAAATTACGTTTTGGGCTCCTTATTATGAGCCCGTTAGTCTCTCCATGTTTAAGATATACAATGTTCATTATTTAATTAAGTTACTGACAACTTCATTAATTAATATCTCATCCGAGAGTAGTACTACTCAACCTCATTATCATTCCGGAATAAATCCACTTGGAGAGTTTACATGATAATCCTTATGAGCTCCTCAAGAGGACATTATCAATCTATGACGGACACGGATTCCTTCTACAACCAACAGCACACCATAGAGACAACACTAATTCCCAACTCATCGAGTTTATTTATTTAATAACATGTAAATCTCATACATTGATGAATCAAAGAAATACATACTACCATACATGTCGAGGATATCGTATAGGGATTAAGAGCACGAACTTCCTTAATAACTGAGATCAAGTTCTCCTATATAGTCAGTATAAGTCGAACGATCTCACGTGGTCCTGCACAATACACACAAGCGCACTAATGTGATTCTATAGCCATGACAAGCTAATACCAAATCACACTACAACCATCCCGATAGAGAGTCCCCGTCTATCTCAGTTGTGAGCATCTGTTTATCTTTATATAGAAACTGATAATATGATCTTCCGCGTGTTGTCGCACAACATATTATCTGCAATATAAAGTAAGTGGACTATTGCATCGTGCATATAAATAAATTATAAGATGCAATCATTTGATCATATGATTCTCATTTCAAAGTAATTGTTATAACATTGTTCATACGAAAGCTAGACTTTTAGTATACAATCGAACAATCTCCCACTTATACTAAAAGACTATTCTGTCATGTTTTCTGCCATACATCTGATTCCCACTCCCACTACACGACCATCAAGAGCTCTCGCCTTAAGTTCCTTTTAAATAGATTTACTAGGTTATCATCTGATGTAATCTAGGTGACAACAACCTTCCCCTCATCAAACGATTTCTCGTAACAAGTGGTACTCGCGCTCCATGTGTTTAATTGCTTATAGACTCGTGATTCCTTCAAGTTTGTAACTGCACCAATATCATCAATATAAATTATAATATCCTTGGACAAACTTAGAAACACTTCGAAGTCCATCTTTAAGTTTCTAGAGTCATACAGATACTTTGGCTGCTTCATAGGCTCCAATTTTCTTTCCATGATGAAGTCCGGAGTCTGAAATATATTTCTAAATAACATTTCTCCACATTATGACTCTACTTCCTAAAATTAAACACATAACCTTTGAGATGGATTTAATGTCGTCCCTATCTGATTCGAAAAATTCGAATCTACGTAACCCATAAGAAGCAGTGATTCTGTTCGGTAAGTCCGCATATAATTTCTACCTTTCCAGGTACTTCAAAATTATGTGTTACCACAGTTCAACATTCTTATTTCGGGTTATCTTTGATACCCACTGACTATGCCTTTGGCAATACAGTTATCCATTCTCGCGCATAACATCCTTAGATTAAGCTTCCTTATTCGCCAAAGCATAAGGAATCACTTTCATCACCTTTATCCTATCTTTTTTTTTGTGTCTCAAGACACATTTCCTTAGATAAAATCACATGCTAAAACAGGTAAGGATAGTATCAATTCATGAAGCTTAAAACAAGCATAATATCCTCTCTTGTGATCCGTATTACCGTAATCAAAAGGGTATTTTGCTTTTCTTAAGTCCTTCATTTCATACTGCTTTATTAACCATACCCATACGCCCGACAACACTCTTTCATTGTCTCCAATGAGCAATATATTATCCACGTATAATACAAGAAATACCACCACTTTTTGTCACTCTTTTCAATACACAAGACATATCCGAGCATTGATAAAATCCATATCACGGGATTCTTAATCAAAACGGATGTTCCATAATCTTGAAGCTTGCTTTAGTCCATTGATAGACACTTTTAAGCTTACTATTAATATGCTCTTAGCTCTTTGCAATGAATCACTCAGATTGCTTCACATAGATGTTTTCCTCAAGACTTTCAATTAGGAAAGTTGTCTTGACATCTATTTGCTATCCCTCATATTCCATATGAGTAGCAATAGATAAAGGAGTCTGGATCAACTTAGGCACAGCTACCGGCGAACAGGTTATCTCATAATCGAACCCTTTCTTTCCGAGTATACCTTTTTCGCAACAAGCTTTACTTCCAAGGTTTTCACCTTACCTTATGATCCTCTTTTATTTCGTATGACCACTTCCAACGGCTTTTACATCATATAGTGGTTCTACAAGCTCCCAAATCTAATTTAGAATTCATCGATTCTATTTCAACATCATTGCACTTGCTAAGATATCGCATTTCGATCTTGTAGTGCTTCGTCGTATCCGTGGGTTCATTTCATGTTTACTAGGGACCAAGTCTCACGACTCTCCCAAAACATATATCTTACAGGTTGTCAAACAACCCTCCCACTACGACAAGGCACTACACGCAATTGTGTATCAGACGTGACATGCGTTGTAGTTTACCTTGTGGTATATCCTCTTATACAGTTGGTACTAATACCTTGTGTTATCCTCTCACTTGATTTATAACAATTTATACATGGGTTTATGATTTAAAACATAGTCCTTTTGCAAAAATCTAGTGTTTGTGTTAACAATCACCCTTCGATCTTTCGGACTAAATAAATTACCCTTCATTTTTCTAGGATATCTCACAACAGACAAACATTCATACGAATTACTGTTTCTTAGAGCATATCCATAAAATGAATTTAATAATTCCAAATAATTCATCATCTATCTAATCATTTCCATAAGAGTCTTTCTCTTATTAAGATTAGAAGATGAATTATTAATTATTGTTTGTTACATCCATGGTATAAACATGATTTAAGAGAACAAATTGTCACTAACGTACCATAACAGATTATAGCTCTATCCTTCATTACTATGACCATGTCATTTAAATGAAATAGAGTAACCATCCGTAGATGCACAGAAATTGAAATGAAATTCTTTCTATGAAAATGTACATAAAGACAATTTCTCATAATCAAACGTTTATTCATATCATAAGATAAATAAACAACTCCCACTGCAATAGCCACTACTCTCGTAGTATTACCCATGTCCATAATAATCTCATCATCACTTAATTACACGCTCTTAAATATTTTGGTATCTACACACAACGTGTCAGTAGATGCCATCAGTAATCATGCTTCAACAACTAGTGAACGAGATACTAACTTTGTTCACATCTTGATGAAATTGGATTTCCTTTGCCATATGTTTTATCAGAAGTTCCCCACCATATACCACCTCTCGTATTTCAGGTAGAACTTGCTCAAAACATCCAGGCAAACTTAGGAGAATTAAATTGATCTAGGTTTCCCTTCAATATCTACTACGAGCAGTTCCAATTCATTTATCAATTCAACCATGACCTCTCGGCTATCTAACTTACTCAAATATCTGAAGAGTCGCATGAGATCATCATATTTCTATGAACCTCTTATCTCTTCAATAGAGACTTTAAAAGGCATCATGAGATATTCTTAGTGAGAACACATTTATATTTTCTTAAGCAGTAAAATTCGAAACCAAGATTCTTTTGTAATTATCTAATTTTGGACAAGTAAATATGTTTTCTTTTAGTTAATAATTAGTGAAATAAAGCCATTCAAAATTCAGAGAATCACAAATAAATATACCGATCAAATCTTCGAATTTTATCTTTTTATATTGATTCCCTCAAAACAATATAAAAATAAAATTCACCGACATTTCAAGCACCGTTAGTCTGCAAGCCACGATATGTGGACGTTTACAAACCCGAACATTTACAAGAGAAGGTTTTACCCATTAATTTAATTTGTCAACCTAACCTCATGAAAAAATAATTAATAGTCGGTTCCTTTTTAGCCATGCAAATAAAAGCAGTGACTCCGATGGGGAGGATAATTATTATTTGCATCTAAGTGTACACTATTATTTAACCCCAAGTCCATTGCGCAAGCTTATGTGCCTTACAGATGGAGAAGTACACACGCGCTTGGATAACTTCCTACAATCATCAATTATAAGTTTGTACTAGTGAACCGCATATAAACTCATACGATAGGGAGGAAGGTCTATACCAACGCACAAGTTCATATGCATCACATTACAAACATAATTATTTAATGAATTATGTTCCAAAAATCCATGAATAAACTCATCTGATGGGGAGGAATGCTCTAATGCCGACGCGCAAGTTTACTCACATTGCTAACAAACCAATAATGGAGGTCGTGGGAATTAATTACCAATCCCCTCTCCCACTTAGTTATTTAACACCAAGGGTTTTTGCATGCATATAATATTCATAATATAATATGCAACTAAACATGTTATTATTACGGCAAATAAGTCAGTAAATCAAATATCACATAAATTTCAAACATATAATAATAATTGACAAATAAACCAATTATGACAATTATATATAAGGAATGAAATTATTTGCCATATAATAAGTTGACATGGTTAAAAAACCAATTAAGCAATTAATTAAATGACTTGGGCAAGAAGAAAACATGGATCCTATGGAAACTTGATATCACGGTTCACAGCAGAAAAAACCACTCAAGTTATACCCCCAATCCACCCTTGTCACGTCACCTCATTCACGGCCCATCTGCAAACAGAAAACGCTCATGCCACCGGCGCTACAACCGCGCTGCCACATCAACATCCGCCGAAAGACTATTGGCCAAGCCACTAGCGCCCGACAGCAATCTCACCGGTGAATGGTCCTACACCGGAAGACACCATTGCTGCCGGATTTCTCTATGTTCAGCAGCTACCGGCAGTCGAACATTCCTCCATCAATGATAGTCTCATGCCAAGAGAGTTCCCGCCGGAGACACCTCCTGCCATGAACGCTCTCGCCAATCCCAGCCTGCAGCAGATCTGAGCAAGCCACCATCATGCTTCCCGTCAGCAGCCGAGGTGCTGTCAAGCACCGAGAGTTCCCTCAGCCTGCCTTGTGGGCCAGGCTTCTCCGGCTATGATCTCCGGTAGCCCCACACGTGTCTGTGTACATAGTCGTGCCACCCACCAGCGCTGACTCACTCGTACATCGCAGCATCCTGAACAGTGACGTCCACTACCGCTATGACAATACAGTAGCACAATCGGATGTCGCCAGAGTGCGTCTGGCTGCGGTGCCAAGTGCAGTCGGGTGGAGCAACACCAGCCTGGAGAATCGTGCGCCGCATCGTCATGCTTCCCCACCGCCGATTCAACATGCCATCTCATCATGCTAGTGTCGGAGGATCCATTGCAATCATCCATCTATGACATCCACCAGCCGAGATGACAGACGCGTTGGTAAAACATGCACCACTAATCAGATTGTGAAGACTCGTTCGGAACCTGATGCAGACAAGTCGAACCTGAAGCAGACAAGTCGAACCTGACGCAGACAAGTCGAACTTGATATAAACCCACTCAAACCTGGAGCAGAGTCAGTAGCACCTGATGAAGACCAGTCGAACCTGGAGCAGAGTCAGTAGCATCTGATGTAGACTAATCGAACCTGATGCAAACCCGTTAGATCCTGGAGCAGAATCAGTAGCACCTGATGCAGACCAGTCGAACCTGATGCAGCTCCGTCCTTCATCACCATAAGTTCTTTCCATCCAGCACCACAATGGCGAGCCTAGACCAGTTAGTTTTTTCTGTTCCGCCACTGTGTGCACATCGCTTGAGAATTCACAGGCCCACCGACATCAGCAGCGCGTTGATGAGCGCATTCGCTCATCACCCGACTACCTCCATGCTCCATCCGCACATCACCGTGCACCTCTACCGCCATCTCGTCGCCATACTCAGCAATCTCCATGTGTGCCCGACGAGTGTTCAACCATCGCCGCGCGCCGTCGCTACCAAGTCCCATCGCAAAACAATAACGGTGCAGTTGTGTGTGTTGAGTACAGTTAGGGTGTTCACCAAGAAATCAAATTCTAAAATCCTAGCATCAAGTACACATAATAACCCTAGCCAAACATTTCATGCTTCACCACAAAATCAACGCTCTGATATCAATTGTTGGCATTCGATCGTTTGGTTAATGTGACCCGTTAGGATTCCATATTTTTCTAATATGCATCGAAAGCAAGCAAAACATGAAACGTATCACCTTTCACCAGGGTATGTTGAAGATGGTTGATTCTCGTCGGCAGCCTGCGCAACATCACGAGAATAACCATAACTTCTTCATCTGAAATCCGATTGGAATGATCTACACTCTCAGACGATCCTCTCTTAGGCGGATTTCAGTCAAAATATTAAAAATCGAATTCAGAGCACTATACTATTTTATATGAATTTCGCAAGGTGGCGGACAGCAGCAGCAAACAACCTTCCGGTCTTCTGCTGTATTTCCAAGTCCAATCTCGACGTCGTGTGGGCGGCGATCCTCGAGATCTTCTCAATCTCCTGTTCCCTCACCTCTTCACAGTGTTAGGCGTGTGATTAAGGTTTATGGACAACTGAGATGACTTATATATGGGCTACAACATGGACCAGGAGGAGAAATTGGGTTGGGCCTCCACTGGGCTTAAGTATCCAAGCTTAGCCCAAAGCTTATACTTAAGCTCAATAATAATAATATAGTCCACTAAAATATTATTACTGCACCAACTTTCCAATCTCAAAATTACGTTTTGGGCTCCTTATTATGAGCCCGTTAGTCTCTCCATGTTTAAGATATACAATGTTCATTATTTAATTAAGTTACTGACAACTTCATTAATTAATATCTCATCCGAGAGTAGTACTACTCAACCTCATTATCATGCCGGAATAAATCCACTTGGAGAGTTTACATGATAATCCTTATGAGCTCCTCAAGAGGACATTATCAATCTATGACGGACACGGATTCCTTCTACAACCAACAGCACACCATAGAGACAACACTAATTCCCAACTCATCGAGTTTATTTATTTAATAACATGTAAATCTCATACATTGATGAATCAAAGAAATACATACTACCCTACGTGTCGAGGATATCGTATAGGTATTAAGAGCATGAACTTCCATAATAACTGAGATCAAGTTCTCCTATATAGTCAGTATAAGTCGAACGATCTCACGTGGTCCTGCACAATACACACAATCGCACTAATGTGATTCTATAGCCATTACAAGCTAATACCAAATCACACTACAACCATCCCGATAGAGAGTCCCCGTCTATCTCAGTTGTGAGCATCTGTTTATCTTTATATAGAAACTGATAATATGATCTTCCGCGTGTTGTCGCACAACATATTATCTGCAATATAAATTAAGTGGACTATTGCATCGTGCATATAAATAAATTATAAGACGCAATCATTTGATCATATGATTCTCATTTCAAAGTAATTGTTATAACATTGTTCATACGAAAGCTAGACTTTTATTATACAATCGAACAATCTCCCACTTATACTAAAAGACTATTCTGTCATGTTTTCTGTCATACATCTGATTCCCACTCCCACTACACGACCATCAAGAGCTCTCGCCTTAAGGTCCTTTTAAATAGATTTACTAGGTTATCATCTGATGTAATCTAGGTGACAACAACCTTCCCCTCATCAAACGATTTCTCGTAACAAGTGGTACTCGCGCTCCATGTGTTTAATTGCTTATGGACTCGTGATTCCTTCAAGTTTGTAACTGCACCAATATCATCAATATAAATTATAATATCCTTGGACAAACTTAGAAACACTTCGAAGTCCATCTTTAAGTTTCTAGAGTCATACAGATACTTTGGCTGCTTCATAGGCTCCAATTTTCTTTCCATGATGAAGTCCGGAGTCTGAAATATATTTCTAAATAACATTTCTCCACATTATGACTCTACTTCCTAAAATTAAACACATAACCTTTGAGATGGATTTAATGTCGTCCCTATCTGATTCGAAAAATTCGAATCTATGTAACCCATAAGAAGCAGTGATTCTGTTCGGTAAGTCCGCATATAATTTCTACCTTTCCAGGTACTTCAAAATTATGTGTTACCACAGTTCAACATTCTTATTTCGGGTTACCTTTGATACCCACTGACTACGCCTTTGGCAATACAGTTATCCATTCTCGCGCATAACATCCTTAGATTAAGCTTCCTTATTCGCCAAAGCATAAGGAATCACTTTCATCACCTTTATCCTATCTTTTTTTTTGTGTCTCAAGACACATTTCCTTAGATAAAATCACATGATAAAACAGGTAAGGATAGTATCAATTCATGAAGCTTGAGACAAGCATAATATCCTCTCTTGTGATCCGTATTACCGTAATCAAAAGGGTATTTTGCTTTTCTTAAGTCCTTCATCTCATACTGCTTTATTAACCATACCCATACGCCCGACAACACTCTTTCATTGTCTCCAATGAGCAATATATTATCCACGTATAATACAAGAAATACCACCACTTTTCGTCACTCTTTTCAATACACAAGACATATCCGAGCATTGATAAAATCCATATCACGGGATTCTTAATCAAAACGGATGTTCCATAATCTTGAAGCTTGCTTTAGTCCATTGATAGACACTTTTAAGCTTACTATCAATATGCTCTTAGCTCTTTGCAATGAATCACTCTGATTGCTTCACATAGATGTTTTCCTCAAGACTTTCAATTAGGAAAGTTGTCTTGACATCTATTTGCTATCCCTCATATTCCATATGAGTAGCAACAGATAAAGGAGTCTGGATCAACTTAGGCACAGCTACCGGCGAACAGGTTATCTCATAATCGAACCCTTTCTTTCCGAGTATACCTTTTTCGCAACAAGCTTTACTTCCAAGGTTTTCACCTTACCTTATGATCCTCTTTTATTTCGTATGACCACTTCCAACGGCTTTTACATCATATAGTGGTTCTACAAATCTAATTTAGAATTCATCGATTCTATTTCAACATCATTGCACTTGCTAAGATATCGCATTTCGATCTTGTAGTGCTTCGTCGTATCCGTGGGTTCATTTCATGTTTACTAGGGACCAAGTCTCACGACTCTCCCAAAACATATATCTTACAGGTTGTCAAACAACCCTCCCACTACGACAAGGCACTACACGCAATTGTGTATTAGACGTGACATGCGTTGCAGTTTACCTTGTGGTATATCCTCTTATACAGTTGGTACTAATACCTTGTGTTATCCTCTCACTTGATTTATAACAATTTATACATGGGTTTATGATTTAAAACATAGTCCTTTTGCAAAAATCTAGTGTTTGTGTTAACAATCACCCTTCGATCTTTCGGACTAAATAAATTACCCTTCATTTTTCTAGGTTATCTCACAACAGACAAACATTCATACGAATTACTGTTTCTTAGAGCATATCCATAAAATGAATTTAATAATTCCAAATAATTCATCATCTATCTAATCATTTCCATAAGATTCTTTCTCTTATTAAGATTAGAAGATGAATTATTAATTATTGTTTGTTACATCCATGGTATAAACATGATTTAAGAGAACAAATTGTCACTAACGTACCATAACAGATTATAGCTCTATCCTTCATTACTATGACCATGTCATTTAAATGAAATAGAGTAACCATCCGTAGATGCACAGAAATTGAAATGAAATTCTTTCTATGAAAATGTACATAAAGACAATTTCTCATAATCAAACGTTTATTCATATCATAAGATAAATAAACAACTCCCACTGCAATAGCCACTACTCTCGTAGTATTACCCATGTCCATAATAATCTCATCATCACTTAATTACACGCTCTTAAATATTTTGGTATCTACACACAACGTGTCAGTAGATGTCATCAGTAATCATGCTTCAACAACTAGTGAACGAGATACTAACTTTGTTCACATCTTGATGAAATTGGATTTCCTTTGCCATATGTTTTATCAGAAGTTCCCCACCATATACCACCTCTCGTATTTCAGGTAGAACTTGCTCAAAACATCCAGGCAAACTTAGGAGAATTAAATTGATCTAGGTTTCCCTTCAATATCTACTACGAGCAGTTCCAATTCATTTATCAATTCAACCATGACCTCCCGACTATCTAACTTACTCAAATATCTGAAGAGTCACATGAGATCATCATATTTCTATGAACCTCTTATCTCTTCAATAGAGATTTTAAAAGGCATCATGAGATATTCTTAGTGAGAAAACATTTATATATTCTTAAGCAGTAAAATTCGAAACCAAGATTCTTTTGTAATTATCTAATTTTGGACAAGTAAATATGTTTTCTTTTAGTTAATAATTAGTGAAATAAAGCCATTCGAAATTCAGAGAATCACAAATAAATATACCGATCAAATCTTCGAATTTTATCTTTTTATATTGATTCCCTCAAAACAATATAAAAATAAAATTCACCGACATTTCAAGCACCGTTAGTCTGCAAGCCACGATAGTGTGGACGTTTACAAACCCGAACATTTACAAGAGAAGGTTTTACCCATTAATTTCATTTGTCAACCTAACCTCATGAAAAAATAATTAATAGTCGGTTCCTTTTTAGCCATGCAAATAAAAGCAGTGACTCCGATGGGGAGGATAATTAAGTGTACACTATTATTTAACCCCAAGTCCATTGCGCAAGCTTATGTGCCTTACAGATGGAGAAGTACACACGCGCTTGGATAACTTCCTACAATCATCAATTATAAGTTTGTACTAGTGAACTGCATATAAACTCATACGATAGGGAGGAAGGTCTATACCAACGCACAAGTTCATATGCATCACATTACAAACATAATTATTTAATGAATTATGTTCCAAAAATCCATGAATAAACTCATCTGATGGGGAGGAATGCTCTAATGCCGACGCACAAGTTTACTCACATTGCTAACAAACCAATAATGGAGGTCGTGGGAATTAATTACCAATCCCCTCTCCCACTTAGTTATTTAACACCAAGGGTTTTTGCATGCATATAATATTCATAATATAATATGCAACTAAACATGTTATTATTACGGCAAATAAGTCAGTAAATCAAATATCACATAAATTTCAAACATATAATAATAATTGACAAATAAACCAATTATGACAATTATATATAAGGAATGAAATTATTTGCCATATAAAAAGTTGACTTGGTCAAAAAAACCAATTAAGCAATTAATTAAATGACTTGGGCAAGAAGAAAACATGGATCCTATGGAAACTTGATATCTCGGTTCACAGCAGAAAAAACCACTCAAGTTATACCCCCAATCCACCCTTGTCACGTCACCTCATTCACGGCCCATCTGCAAACAGAAAACGCTCATGCCACCGGCGCTACAACCGCGCTGCCACATCAACATCCGCCGAAAGACTATTGGCCAAGCCGCTAGCGCCCGACAGCAATCTCACCGGTGAATGGTCCTACACCGGAAGACACCATTGCTGCCGGATTTCTCTATGTTCAGCAGCTACCGGCAGTCGAACATTCCTCCATCAATGATAGTCTCATGCCAAGAGAGTTCCCGCCGGAGACACCTCCTGCCATGAACGCTCTCGCCAATCCCAGCCTGCAGCAGATCTGAGCAAGCCACCATCATGCTTCCCGTCAGCAGCCGAGGTGCTGTCAAGCACCGAGAGTTCCCTCAGCCTGCCTTGTGGGCCAGGCTTCTCCGGCTGTGATCTCCGGTAGCCCCACACGTGTCTGTGTACATAGTCGTGCCACCCACCAGCGCTGACTCACTCGTACATCGCAGCATCCTAAACAGTGACGTCCACTACCGCTATGACAATACAGTAGCACAATCGGATGTCGCCAGAGTGCGTCTGGCTGCGGTGCCAAGTGCAGTCGGGTGGAGCAACACCAGCCTGGGGAATCGTGCGCCGCATCGCCATGCTTCCCCACCGCTGATTCAACATGCCATCTCATCATGCTAGTGCCGGAGCATCCATTGCAATCATCCATCTATGACATCCACCAGCCGAGATGATAGGCGCGTTGGTAAAACATGCACCACTAATCAGATTGTGAAGACTCGTTCGGAACCTGATGCAGACAAGTCGAACCTGAAGCAGACAAGTCGAACCTGACGCAGACAAGTCGAACTTGATATAAACCCACTCAAACCTGGAGCAGAGTCAGTAGCACCTGATGCAGACCAGTCGAACCTGGAGCAGAGTCAGTAGCATCTGATGTAGACTAATCGAACCTAATGCAAACCCGTTCGATCCTGGAGCAGAATCAGTAGCACCTGATGCAGACCAGTCGAACCTGATGCAGCTCCGTCCTTCATCACCATAAGTTCTTTCCATCCAGCACCACAATGGCGAGCCTAGACCAGTGAGTGTTTTCTGTTCCGCCACTGTGTGCACATCGCTTGAGAATTCACAGGCCCACCGACATCAGCAGCGCGTTGATGAGCGCATTCGCTCATCACCCGACTACCTCCATGCTCCATCCGCACATCACCGTGCACCTCAACCGCCATCTCGTCGCCATACTCAGCAATCTCCATGTGTGCCCGACGAGTGTTCAACCATCGCCGCGCGCCGTCGCTACCAAGTCCCATCGCAAAACAATAACGGTGCAGTTGTGTGTGTTGAGTACAGTTAGGGTGTTCACCAGAAAAATCAAATTCTAAAATCCTAGCATCAAGTACACATAATAACCCTAGCCAAACATTTCACGCTTCACCACAAAATCAACGCTCTGATATCAATTGTTGGCATTCGATCGTTTGGTTAACGTGACCCGTTAGGATTCCATATTTTTCTAATATGCAGCGAAAGCAAGCAAAACATGAAACGTATCACCTTTCACCAGGGTATGTTGAAGATGGTTGATTCTCGTCGGCAGCCTGCGCAACATCACGAGAATAACCATAACTTCTTCATCTGAACTCCGATTGGAATGATCTACACTCTCAGACGATCCTCTCTTAGGCGGATTTCAGTCAAAATATTAAAAATCGAATTCAGAGCACTGTACTATTTTATATGAATTTCGCAAGGTGGCGGACAGCAGCAGCAAACAACCTTCCGATCTTCTGCTGTATTCCCAAGTCCAATCTCGACGTCGTGTGGGCGACGATCCTCGAGATCTTCTCAATCTACAATTCTCTCACCCCCTCACAGTGTTCGGTGTGTAATTAGGGTTTATGGACAGCTGAGATGACTTATATATAGGCTACAGCAGGGACCAGAAGAAGAAATTGGGTTGGGCCTCCACTGGGCTTAATTATCCAAGGTTACCCCAAAGCTTACACTTAAATCCAATAATAATAATATAGTCCACTAAAATATTATTATTGCACTACATTTCCAATCCTAAAATTACATTTTGGGCTCTTTCTTATTATGAGCCCGTTAGTCTCCCCATGTTTAAGATATACAATGTCCATTAATTAATTAAGTTACCGACAACTCCATTAATTAATATCTCATCCGAGAGTAGTTCCACTCAACCTCATTATCATGCCGGAATAAATCCACCTGCAGGGTTTATGTGATAATCCTTATGAGCTCCACAAGGGGACATCATCAACCTATGATGGACACGGATTCCTTCTACAATCAACAACATACCATAGAGACAACACTCATTCCCAACACATCGAGTTTATTGATTTGATAACATGTAAATCTCATCCATTGATGAATCAAAGAAATACATACTGCCCTACGTGTCGAGGTTATTAAACAGGGATTAAGAGCACGAACTTCCATAATAACTGAGATCAAGTTCTCTTATATGTTAGTATAAGTCGAACGATCTCATGTGGTCCTGCTCAATACACACAAACACACTAAAGTGAGCATCTGTTTATACTTTATAAGGAAACCGATAATATGAACTCCACAAAGAGACATCATCCTGATGCTCATTTCCATCATCATAATGCATATTTCCTTCATAATGATTCTCTTTCCTATATAATGATGCTTATTTTCTTCATCATGTTGCTCATTTCCTTCATCGTGATGCTCATTTACATATCGTGATGCACGTTTCCTTCATCTCAATGCCCATTTCCTATATCATGATGCTCATTTCTTTCATCATGATGCATGTTTCCTTCATCTAAATGCCCATTTCCTATATCATGATACTCATTTCCTTCATCACGACGCGTATTTCCTTCATCATGATGCTCATTTACTTTATCATGATGCTCATTACCTTGATGAATATGTATATTTCCTTCATCATGATGATCTTTCCTACGTCTTTATGGTAATTTCCTTAATCACTATTCTCATATCCTTCATCATAATACACATTTCCTTGATCATGATGCTCATTTCCATCATCATGATAATCATTTCCTTCATCGTGATGGTCATTTCCTTCACCATTACGCTCTTTTCCTTCATCATGATGCATATTTTCTTCATCATGATGCACATTTCCATCATTATGATCCTCATTTCATTCATCATGAAGCATATTTCCTTCATATTGATGCTCATTTCCTATATCGTGCTGCACATTTCCTTTATCTTTATGTTTATTTCCAATATCATGACGATCTTTTCCTTCATCATAACGTAATTTTTTTTCATAATGATGCTCATTTCCATCATCATAATGCTCATTTCCTTCATAATGATGCGGATTTCCATCAACATGATGCTTATTTCCATCATCATGATACATATTTTCATTAAACATAATGCTCATTTCCTATATCACGATGCATATTCCCCTCATCATAATACATGCTTCCTTCATCATGCTGCTCACTTCCTTTATCATGATGCATATTTTCCTTCATCATAATGTTGATTTCCTGCATCAATTTGCATATTTCCATCATCGTGATGCTCTTTTTTTTCATCATGATGATCTTTTCCTTCGTCGTGTTGAATATTTCCTTCATCATGATGCTCACTTCCAGCATCATGATACTAATACACTTCATCATGATGCATATTTCCTTCATCATGATGCTCATTTCCCACATCATAATGCTCATTTCCTTCATCATGATGATCATTTCCTATGTCAATATGGTCATTTTTTTAATCATGATGCTCATTTCATTCATCATGATGCATATTTCCTTCATTATGTTGCTCATTTCCTACAACATGATAAATATTTCCTTCATCATGATGCTCATTTCCTACTTCATGATGCTCATTTCATTAATCATGATGCTTATTTCCTTCATCATGATGTTCATTTCCTACATCATGCTTCATATTTCCTTCATCATTATGCTTATTTCCAACATCATGTTGATCATTTCCTTCATCATGAAGCAATTTTTCTTCACAATGATGCTCATTTCCATCATCATGATGCATAAATACTTCATCATATGCTCATTTTGTTCATCATTTGCGTATTTCCTTTATCATGATACTCATTTCCAACATCTTGATGCTTATTTCTTCATCATGATGATTGATTCCGACGTCATTATGGACATTTCCTTCATCTTGATGCTCATTTCATTTATCATGATGCATATTTCCTTCATCATGATGCTCATTTTCTACATCATGATAAATCATGATAAATGTTTCCTTCATCATGATGCTTACTTCCGACTTCATGAAACTCATTTCATTCAACATGATGCATATTTTCTTCAACATGATACTTATTTCCTACGTCACGATGGAAACATCATCATGATGCTCATTTCCTTCATCATGATGCTTATTTTTAAAATCATAATGCATAAATCACTTATCATGATGTTTATTTCCTTCATCATGATGCATAAATCCTTCATCAAGATGCGCATTCCCATCATCATGATGCATGTTTTCTTCAACATGATGCTCATTTCCTAAATCATGATGCATATTTCCATATTCATGGTGCTCATTTCCATCATCATGATGCTCATTACCTTCATCCTGATGCATATTTCCTTTATCATGATGGTCATTTCCTTCATCATGATGCATATTTTCTTCATCATGATACTCATTTCCTTCATCTTGATGATCACTTCCTACATTATGGTAATTTCCTTCATTAAGATGCTAATTTTCATCATCATTAATCGTATTTCTATCATCATGATGTTTATTTCCTATATTATGATGCTCATTTCCTTCATCATGATGCATATTTCTTTTATCATAATGCATATTTCCTTCATCTTGATGCTCATTTCCTACATCATGATGCATGTTTTCAACATCATGATGCACAATTCCTACATCAGAATACTTACCTCATTCATCATGATGCTCATTTCCTTCATCATAATGCTCATTTCATACATCATGATGCATATTACCATCATCATGATACTCATTTCCATCACCTTGATGATCATTTCCTTAATCATGATGCTCATTTCCTATATCATATTTTGTTCCTTACGTCAGAAAAAAGTGATGCATACTTTCTTCATCATGATACACATTTTCCTACATCATGATGCTCATATTCATCATCATGATGTATGTTTCCATTATCATAATACTAATTTCCTACATCATGATGATCATTTCGTTCATCATGATGCATATTTCCTTCATCATGATGCTCTTTTCCCTACATCATGATGTGTATTTCCTTCATCATGATGCTCATTCCCTATATCGTACTGCACATTTTCTTTATTTTTTATGTTTATTTTCAATATCATGATGATCGTTTCCTTCATCATAACCCAATTTTTTTTCATAATGATTCTCATTTCCATCATCATAATGCTCATTTCATTCATCATGATGCATATTTCCTTCAACATGATGCTTATTTCCATCATCATGATGCATATTTTCATTCAACATAATGCTCATTTCCTATATCACTATGCATATTTCCATCATGATGATGTTCATTCCCTTCATCATAATGCATGTTTCGTTCATCATGCTGCTCACTTCCTTTATCATGATGCATATTTTCCTTCATCATAATGTTCATTTCCTGCATCACTTTGCATATTTCCGTCATCATTATGCTCTTGTCCTTCATCATGATTCTCTTTTCTTTCGTCATGATGCATATTTCCTTCATCATGATGCTCATTTCCATCTTCATGATACTAATATACTTCATCATGATGCGTATTTCCTTCATAATGATGGTCATTTCTACATCATGATGCTCATTTCCTTTATCATGATGCTTACTTCCGACATCATGAAACTCATTTCATTCATCATGATGCATATTTTCTTCAACAAGATACTTATTTCCTACGTCACGATGGAAACATCATCATAATGCTCATTTCCTTCACCATGATGCTTATTTTTAAAATTATAATGCATAAATCTCTTATCAAGATGCTTATTTCCTTCATCATGATGCAGAAATCCTTCATCAAGATGTGCATTTCCATCATTATGATGCATGTGTTGGCGTTCGATCGTTTGGTTAACGTGACCCGTTACGGTTCCATACGTTTCTAACCGTCAGCGGAAGCAAGAAACAAGAAACGTATTACCTTTCACCAGGGTATGTTGGAGAAGACGAATTCTCGCCACCAGCCTGCGTAGCCTCACCGTTTTGGGTATAACTCTCTCATCAGATATCGGATTTGAGTGATCTGCACGCCAAAATGATCCTCTCTTCCGTGGATTTCGACCAATATATCACGCATCCTGTTCTAATATCTGTACTATTTTATAAAAATCATAGAAGGTGGCAGATAGTAGCAGCAAACAACCTTCCAGTCTTCTGCTGTATTCCCAAGTCCAATCTCGACGTCGTGTGGGCGACGATCTTTGAGATCTTCTCATTTTGCTATTCCCTCACACAGTGTTAGGTATGATTAATCTCACAGATTAGGGTTTTTGGACAACTGAGATGACTTATATATAGGCTACAGCAGGGACCAGGAGGAGAAATTAGAGTTGGGCCTCCATTGGGCTTAAGTATCCAAGCTTAGCCCAATGCTTATACTTAAGTCCAATAATAATATATACCACTAAAATATTATTACTGCACTACTGTTCTAATCCCGTAATTGTGTTATGGGCTCCTTCTTATTATGAGCCCGTTTGTCTTCCCATGTTTAAGATATACAATGTCCATTAATTAATTAAGTTACTAACAACTCCATTAATTAATATCTCATCCAAGAGTAGTAACACTCAACCTCATTATCATGCCGGAATAAATCCACATGCAGGGTTTACATGATAATCCTTATGAGCTCCTCAAGGGGACATCATCAACTTATGATGGACACAGATTCCTTCTACAATCAACAACAAACCATAGAGACAGCACTACTTCTTAACTCACCGAGTTTGTTGATTTAATTACATGTAAATCTCACCCATTGATGAATCAAAGAAATACATTGTCTTACGTGTCGAGGTTATTGTATAGGGATTAAGAGCACGAACATCCATAGTAACTGAGATCAAGTTCTCCTATAAGTCAGTATAAGTTGAACGATCTCAAGCGGTCCCGATCAATACACACAAGTGCACTAATGTGATTCTATAGTCAAAACAAACTAATACCAAATCACACTACAACCATCCCGATAGAGAGTCCCCGTCTATCTCGGTTGTGAGCATCTGTTTATACTTTGTAAGGAAACCGATAATATGATCTTTCGCGTATTGTCGCACAACATATCATCTACAGTATAAAGTAAGCGGACTATTGCATCGTACATATAAATAAATTATAAGACGCAATCATTTGATCATATGATTCTCATTTCAAATTAATTGTTTAAACATTGTTCATACAAAAAGCTAGACTTTTAGTATACAATCCAACAATCTCCCACTTATACTAAAAGACTATGCTGTCATGTCTTCTGCCATGCATCTGAATCCCACTCCCACTACACGACCTTCAAAAGCTCTCGCTTTAAGGTCCTTGTAAAAGGATTTACTAGGTTATCATCCGATGCAATCTAGGCGACAACAACCTTCCCCTCTTCATACGATTTCTCGTAACAGGTGGTACTCGCGCTCCATGTGTTTAATTGCCTTATGGGCTCGTGATTCCTTCTAGTTTGCAACTGCACCATTATCATCAAATAAATTGTGATAACCTTGGACAAGCTTAGAAACACTTCAAAGTCCATCCTGAAGTTTATAGAGTCATACAGATACTTTGGCTGCCTCATAGACTCCAATTTATCATCTTTCCATGATGGAATCCGGAGTCTAAAATATATTTCTATATAATACTCCTCCACATTATGACTCATCTTCCTAAAATTAAACACATAACCTTTGAGGTGGATTTACTGTCGTCTCTATCTGATTTGAAAAATCCAAATCTACGTAACTCATAAGAAGCAGCGAATCTGTCCGGTAAGCCCACATATAATTTCTAGTCCTTTTCAGGTACATAAATATATGTCTTACCACAGTTCAACATTCTTATTTCTAGGTTACCTTGATACCCACTGACCATGCCTTCGGCAAAACTGATATCCATTCTCGTGCATAGCATTCCTTAGATTAAGCTTCCTTATTCGCCGAAGCATAAGGAACCGCTTTCATCACCTTTATCTTCTTTTGTGTCCCATGACACATATCCTTAGATAAAGTCTCATGCTAAAACAAGTAAAGATCGTATCATCTCATGAAGCTTGAGACAAGCGTAACATCCTTTCTTGTGATCCGTATTACCGTGATCAAAAGGATATTTTTGCTTTTCTTAAGTCCTTCATCTCATACCGCTTTACTAACCATACTCATACGCCCGACAATACTATTTCATTGTCTCCAATGAGCAATATATCATATACGTATAGTACAAGATATACCACCACGTTTCCATCACTCTTTTCAATATACAAGACACATCCGCAAATCCATATGCCTGGATTTCCTCATCAAAATGGATGTTTCATGATCTTGAAGCTTGCTTTAGTCCATCGATGGACACTTTTAAGCTTACTATCACAATGCTCTTAGCCTTTTGCAATGAATCACTCTAGTTGCTTTATATAGATGTTTTCCTCATAACTTCCAATTCAGGAAAGCTGTCTTGACATCTTTTTGCTATTCCTCATATTTCATATGAGTAGCAACAGATAAAAGAATTTGGATCGACAAAGGCATAGCTATCGGCGAATTAGGTTTTCTCATATTCGAACCCTTTCTTTCTGAGTATACCTCTTCGCAACAAGCTTTGCTTCCAAGGTTTTCACCTTACCGTATGATTCTCTTTTATTTTGTATGACTACTTCCAATGCCTTTTACACCATTTAGTAGTCCTACAAGCTCCCAAACTTGATTTAAAATTCATCGATTCTATTTCAACATCGTTGCACTTTCTAAGATATCGCATTTCGATCTTGTAGTACTTCGTCGTATCCGTGGGTCAACTCCATGTTTACTAGGGACCAAGTCTCAAGACTCTCACAAAATATATATCTTATTGGTTGTTGAACAACCCTCCCACTACGACAAGACACTACTTGCAATTGTGTATCAGACATGACACGCGTTGCAGTTTACCTTGTGATATATCCTCTTGTACAATTGGTACGAATACTTTGTGTTTTCCCTCTCACTTCCTTTAGAACAATTTATACATGGGTTTATGATTTAATACATAGTCCTTTTCTAAAAATCTAGTGTTTGTGTTAACAATCACCCTTCGATCTTTTGGACTAAATAAATCATCACCCTTCATTTTTCTAGGATATCCCACAAACAGACAAACGTTATATGATATGCTGTTTTTAGGGCATACCCATAAAATGAATTTAATAATTCCAAATAACTCATCATCTTTCTAACATTTTCCATAAGAGTCTTATTACTTCTTTCCACCACACCATTCAGCTGGGGTATACCCGGTGTAGACAACTTGAGATTTTAATCTCATTCTCTGATAAATAGCTCCTAAACTATCCTAAGAGGTACTTGTCACCACGATTAAATCGTAATGACCACCTCTCGTCGGTTTAGTCTTAGGACTGTTAAATCAATATGAACTATTTCCAACATATCTTTGCATGGCTCTATACCCCTTTACCTTGAAAGGCCTTTAATCAATTTACTTTCAAGTAAGACTCGCAAGTTAGATAGTTTCCACTTCAGATAAACCCAACGGTCCATCGGCTATGAATCTTTGAATCATACTCAAGTAAAATTGATCTAGTCTTAGATGCCAAAAGTATATTTAGTTCATCTCCAAAGGTTCCTTTCTATTACTAAGATTAGAAGATGCATTATTAATTACTATTTGTTGCGGCCGTGGTATAAACATGCTTTAAGAGTACAAATTGTCCGCCAAAGTACCACAACAGATTATAACTCCATCCTTCATTACTATGACCATGTCATTTAAATGAGATGGATTATCCATCTGTAAATGTATAGAAACTGAAATTAAATTCTTTCTATGAAAACGTACGTAAAGAGAATTTCTCAAAATCAAACGTTTATTCATATCGTAAGATAAATAAACAACTCCCACCACAACAATCACTACTCTTGTAGTTTTACCCATGTACTTAATAATCTCATCATCAATTAGTAGCACGCTTTTAGTGATTCCGGTATCTACACACAACGTGTTAGTAGATGCCATCACTAATCATGCTTCAACAACTAGTGAATGAGATACTAAACTAGTTCACATCTTGATGAAATTGGATTTCCTTCGTCACATGTTTTGTCAGAACTTTCCCACCATATACTGCCTCTCATATTTCAGGTAGAACTTGCTCAAAACATCCAGACAAATTATGGAGAATAAATTGATCTAGGTTTCCCCTTCAATTTTTTACTTCTAGCATTCCCAATTCATTCATCAACTTATCCATGACCTCATGCCTTTCTTACTTTCTCAAGTATCTGAAGAGCCCCATGAGACCATCATATTTCTATGAATCTCTCACCTCTCCGCTAGAGACTTTAAAAGGCATCATGGGATATTCTTAGTCAGAACACACTTATATTTTCATAAATAGTAAAATTCAAAACCAAGATTATTTTCTAATCATCTAATTTTGGACCAATAAATATGTTTTTTTTAATTGCCAATAAGTAAAATAAACAATTTGAAAATATAGAGAATCACAAATAAATACATTGATCAAATCTTTGAATTTATCCATTTATATTGATTCCCTCAAAACAATATAAAATATAAATTCACCGACATCTCAAGCACCGTGAGTCTACAAGCCACGATAGTGTGGACGTTTACAAACCCGAACATTTACAAGAGAAGGTTTTACCCATTAATATTATTTGTCAACCTAACCTCATGACAAAATAATTAATAATCGGTTCCTCTTTAGCCATGCAAATAAAAACAGTAACTCCGATGGGAATGATACTTATTATTTGCATCTAAGTGTACACCATTATTTGATCCCAAGTCTACGGCCCAAGCTTATGTGCCTTACAGATGGAGAAGTACACACGCGCTCGGAGAACTTTCTACAATCATCAATTATAAGTCTGTACAGTGATCCGCAAATAAACTCATCCGATGGGGAGGAAGATCTATGCCAACACGCAAGTTCATGTGCATCACATTACAAATAATAATTATTTAATGAAGTCTGTACCAGTGATCCGTGAATAAACTCATCCGATGGGGAGGAAGGTCTATGCCAGCACGCATGTTTACTCACATCACTTACAAACCAATAATGGGGGCTGCGGGAATTATTTGTCAATCCCCTCTCCCACTTAGTAATTTAACACCGAGGGTTTTTACATGCATATAATATTCAAAAATAAAATATGCAACTTAGCATGCTCCTATTACGGCACATAAGATAGTAAGTCACAGAGAATCATGCATACATATATAACAATAATTAGATAATTAAATCAATTAATGCATTTATATAACAGCGAATTTGATTATTCGCCACCAAGCACACATATTGGCAAAGACCTCCAGATTATCAAACTTTCGAAAATCTCCAGATTACCGAATTTTGAAACTTCGATATCGACCATTGATATCGTCCAGACTTTTGAAATCATCGATATCGACCAAATTATCAAATTTTCAAAAAACTTTCAGATTATCAAATTTTCGAAATCGTCCAGATTATCGAAATCATCGATATCAACCAGATTATCAAATTTTAAAAAATTTCTAGATTATCAGATTTTCGAAAAACTCCAGATTATCAAATTTTCAAAATATATAGATTATCAAAATTTTGAAACTATCGGCATTGACTGTCGATATCGTCCAGATTATCGAAATCATAGATATCGACCAGATTATCAAATTTTCAAAAAAATTTCGATTATCAAAAATTTAAAAATATCCAGATCATCAAATTTTTAAAATTTCCAAATTATTAAATTTTAAAAAATTTCCAGTTTATCAAAATTTTGAAATTACCAGATTATCAAATTTTCAAAAATTTCCAAATTATCAAATTTTCAAAAATTTCCAGATTATCAAAATTTTGAAAATATCCAGATTATAAATTTTCAAAAATTTCCAGATTATCAAAATTTTGAAAATATCCAGATTATCCAATTTTCGAAAATATCCAGATTATCAAATTTTCAAAAAAATCCAGATTATCAAATTTTCAAAAATTTCCAGATTATCAAAATTTTGAAATTTTCAAATTATCAAATTTGAAAATATCTGGATTACCAATATTTCAAAAATTTTCAGATTATTAAATTTTCTAAAATATCCCAATTATCTAATTTTTGAAATTTTCAGATTATCAAATTTTCGAAAATATACAGATTATCACATTTTCAAAAATTTTCAGATTATCAAATTTTCAAAAATTTTCAGATTATCAAAATTTTGAAAATATCCAGATTATCCAATTTTCGAAAATATTCAGATTATCAAATTTTCAAAACATATCCAGATTATCAAATTTCCCCGTCAAACGTATAGAGTATTCAACAAGAAACAATAATTTCTAAACCCTAGTCCACGTTTGACACAGGTATATGGTATCTGAATAGGGTATACTAGCATAACATGAATACTTAAACCCTTTCACTATTTGACATAAACCCTAGCCTAACGTTTCACGCTTCACTACGAAACTGAAGCTCTGATACCAATTGTTGGCGTTCCATCATTTGGTTAACGTGACCCGTTACGTTTCCATACGTTTCTAACAGTCAGCGGAAGCAAGAAAAAAAAAACGTATTACCTTTCACCAGGGTATGTTGGAGAAGACGAATTCTCGATACCAGTCTGCGCAGCCTCACCGTTTTGGGTATAACTTTCTCATCCGATATCAGATTTGAGTGATCTACATGCCAAAATGATTATCTCTTCCGTGTCTTTCCGTCAATATACCACACGTCCTGTTCTGATGTCTGTACAATTTTATAAAAATCGTAGAAGGTGGCAGATAGCAGCAACAAACAACCTTCTAGTCTTCTGTTGTATTCCCAAGTCCAATCTCGACGTCGTGTGGGCAACGATCTTTGAGATCTTCTCATTCTGTTGTACCCTCTCCCTCCTCACAGTGTTAGGCGTGATTAATCTCATATATTAGGGTTTCAGGACAGCTGAGATGACTTATATATGGGCTACAGCAGGGACCAGGAGGAGAAAATAGAGTTGGGCCTCCATTGGGCTTAAGTATCCAAGCTTAGCCCAAAGCTTATACTTAAGTCCAATAATAATAATATATACCACTAAAATATTATTACTGCACTATCGTTCTAATCACATAATTACGTTATGGGCTCCTTCTTATTATGAGCCCGTTAGTCTCCCCATGTTTAAGATATACAACGTCCATTAATTAATTAAGTTACTAACAACTCCATTAATTAATATCTCATCCAAGAGTAGTGCCACTCAAATCCACCTGCGAAGTTTACATGATAATCCTTATGAGCTCCTCAAGAGGACATCATCAACCCATGACTCACCGAGTTTGTTGATTTAATTACATGTAAATCTCACACATTGATGAATCAAAGAAATACATACTGCCTTACGTGTCGAGGTTATTGTATAGGGATTAAGAGCACGAACATCCATAATAACTGAGATCAAGTTCTCCTATAAGTCAGTATAAGTCGAACGATCTCAAGCGGTCCCCCTCAATACACACAAGTGCACTAATGTGATTCTATAGTTAAGAAAAACTAATACCAAATCACACTACAACCATCCCGATAGAAAGTCCCGGTCTATCTCGGTTGTGAGCATTTGTTTATAATTTGTAAGGAAACTGATAATATGATCTTTCGAGTGTTGTCGCACAACATATTATCTACAGTATAAAGTAAGTGGACTATTGCATCGTACATATAAATAAATTATAAGACGCAATCATTTGATCATATGATTCTCATTTAAAATTAATTGTTTAAACATTGTTCATACAAAAAGCTAGACTTTTAGTATACAATCCAACAGCATGTTTTCTTCAACATGATGCTTATTTCCTAAATCACGATTCATATTTCCATCTTCATGATGCTCATTTCCTTTATCATGTTGCTCATTTTCTTCATCATGATGCATATTTCCTTTATCATGATGGTCATTTCCTTCGTCATGATTTATATTTCCTTTATCATGACACTCATTTCCTTCATCTTTATGATCATTTCCTACATTATGGTATTTTCCTTCATTAAGATGCTAATTTTCTTCATCTTTAATCGTATTTTTATTATCTTGATGCTTATTTCCTATATTATGACGCTCATTTCCTTCATCATGATGCATATTTCATATATCATAATGCATATTTCCTTCATCTTGAAGCTCATTTCCTACTACGTGATGCACAATTCCTACATCAGAGTGCTTACCTCATTCATCACGATGCACATTTCCTTCATCATAATGCTCATTTCCTACATCATGATGCATATTACCATCATCATGATACTCATTTCCATCACCTTGATGATCATTTCCTTCATCATGATGCTCATTTCATACATCATATTTTGTTCATTACGTCAGAAAAAAAAGTGATGCATACTTTCTTCATCATGATACACATTTTTCTACATCATGATGCTCATATTCATCATCATGATGTTTGTTTCCATTATCATAATTCTAATTTCCTACAACATGATGATCATATCGTTCATCATGATGCATATTTCCTTCATCATGATGCTCTTTTCCCTACATCATGATGCGTATTTCCTTCATCATGATGCTCATTTTCTACATCGTACTGCACAATTCCTTTATCTTTATGTTCATTTTCAATACCATGATGATCGTTTCCTTCATCATAACGTAATTTTTTTTCATAATGATGCTCATTTCCATCATCATAATGCTCATTTCCTTCATCAAGATGCGTATTTCCTTCAACATGATGCTTATTTCCATCATCATGATGCATATTTTCATTAAACATAATGCTCATTTCCTATATCACGATGCACATTTTCATCATCATGATTCTCATTCCCGTCATCATAATGCATGTTTCCTTCGTCATGCTGCTCACTTCCTTTATCATGATGCATATTTTCCTTCATCATAATGCTCATTTCCTTCATCACTTTGCATATTTCCATCATCATGATGCTCTTTTCCTTCATCATGATTCTCTTTTCTTTCGTCATGATGCATATTTCCTTCATCATGATGCTCATTTCCATCTTCATGATACTAATATACTTCATCATGATGCGTATTTCCATCATAATGATGCTCATTTCCTACGTCATGATGCTCATTTCCTTCATCATGATGATCATTTCCTATATCATTATGGTCATTTTATTAATCATGATGCTCATTTTAATTCATCATGAGGCATGTTTCCTTCATTATGTTGTTCATTTCCTACATCATGATAAATATTTCCTTCATCATGATGCTAATTTCCATCATCATGATGATATTTCCTTCATCGTGATGCTCAATTCCTGCATCAATATGCTCATTTCCCTAATCATGATGCATGTTTTCTTCATCAGGATGCAAATTTCCATCATCATGACGCTAATTACCTTCATCATGATGCTCATTTCCTACTTCATGATGCTCATTTCATTCATCATGATGCTTTTTTCCTTTATCATGACGCTCATTTCCTACTTCATAATGCTCACTTCCTTCATCATGATGTATATTTCCCATCATCATGATGCTAATTTCGTACATCACGATGCATATTTTCATCTTCATGATGCTCATTTCCTTCATCATGATGCACATTTCCTTTATCATGATGCTCATTCCTTCGTCATGATGCATATTTCTTTTATCATGATGCTCATTTACTTCATCTTGATGATCATATCCAACATCATTATGGTCATTTCATTTCCTTCATTATAATGCTCATTTCCTACATCATTATTCGTTTTTCATTAATCATAATGCTTTTTTCCTACATTATGATGCACATTTCCTTCATCGTGATGCATGTTTCTCTCATCATAATGCATATATCCTTCATCATGATGCTCATTTCCTACATCATGATGCATGTTTTCTTTCAACATGATGCACATTTCCTACATCATAATGCTCACTTCATTCTTCATGATGGATAGTTCCTTCGTGATGATGCTAATTTTTTACATCATGATGCATATTTTCATCATCATGTTGCTCATTTCCATCATCATGATGATCATTTCCTTCATCACGATGCTCAGTTCCTTCGTCATGATGCATACTTTCTGCATCATGATACGTATTTCCTACATCATGATACTCATTTCCTTCGTCATGATGCATGTTCCTTCATCATAATATTCATTTCCTTCATTATTATGCTCATCTCCTACATCACTATGGTCATTTTCTTCATTATGATGCTCATTTCCTACATCATGATTCTCATTTCGTTCATCATGATGCATATTTCCTTCATCATGATGCTCATTTACTACATCATGATGTATATTTCATTTATCATGATGCTCATTTCTTTTATCAAGATGTTCATTCCTTCATCGTGATGCTCATTTCATCATAATGATAATGCTATTTATCTAAATCATGTTCTAATTCCCTACATCATGACGCTCATTTCAATCATCATGATGCTCATTTACTTCATCATGATGCTCATTTTCACCATCGTGCTGCTCATTTCCTTCATCATGATGCGTATTTACTGCATCATGATGCTTATTTCCTATATCATAATTCTCATTTTCTTCATCATGATGCTCATTTCTTTTATCATGATTCTCATTTCCATCATTATGATGCATAAATCATTCATCATGATGCTCATTTTCTTAGTCATGATGCTCGTTTCCATTATCAAGATGTATATGTCCTTTATCATGACGCTCATTACCTTCATCATGATGCATATTTACTTCAACATGATACTCATTTTCTTCGTCATGATGACCAGTTCCATCATCCTGATGCTCATTTCCATCATCATGATGCATATTTCCTTCATAATGATTCTCTTTCCTACATCATGATGCTTATTTTCTTCATCATGTTGCTCATTTCCATCATCATGATGCAAAAATACTTCAACATGATGCTTATTCCCTTCATCATGATGTTCATTTCCTATATCGTGATGCATGTTTCCTTCATCTAAATGTCCATTTCCTATATCATGGTGCTCACTTCCTTCATCGTGATGCATGTTTTCTTCATCTCAATGCCCATCATTTACTTCATCGCGAAGCGTATTTTCTTCATCATGATGCTCATTTACTTTATTATGATGCTAATTACCTTGATCATTATGTATATTTCCTTCATCATGATGATCGTTTCCTACGTCTTTATGGTCATTTCCTTAATCATTATGCTCATTTCATTCATCATGATGCATATTTCCTTCATCATTATTCTCATATCCTACATCATTATACACATTTCCTTCATCATGATGATCATTCCTTCATCGTGATGGTCATTCACTTCGTCATTATGCTTTTTTCCTTCAGCATGATACATATTTTCTTCATCATGATGCTCAATTCCATCATTATGATCCTCATTTCATTCATCATGATGCATATTTCTTTCCTCATAATGCTCATTTCCTACATCGTGTTGCACATTTCTTTTATGTTTATGTTCATTTCCAATATCATGATGATCGTTTCCTCCATCATAATGTATTTTTTTTATATAATGATGCTCATTTCCATTATCATAATGCTCTTTTCCTTCATCATAATGCGTATTTCCATCAACATGATGCTTATTTCCATCATCATGATGCATATTTTCATTCAATATAATGCTCATTTCCTATATCACGATGCATATTTCCATCATCATGATGCTCTTTCCCGACATCATAATGATGTTTCATTCATCATGCTGCTCACTTCCTTTATCATGATGCATATTTTCCTTCATCATAATGCTCATTTCCTGCATTACTTTGCATATTTCCATCATAATGATGCTCTTTTCCTTCACCATGATACTCATTTCCTTCAACATGATGCTCATTTCCATCATCATGATACTAATATACTTCATCATGATGCGTATTTCCTTCATCATGATGCTCATTTTCCACATCATGATGCTCATTTTCTTCGTCATGATGATCATTTCGTATGTCATTACGGTCATTTTTTTTAAACATGATGCTCATTTCACTCATCATGATGCATATTTCCTTTATTATGTTGCTCATTACCTACAACATGATAAATATTTCTTTCATCATGATGCTAATTTCCATCATCATGATGATATTTTCTTCATCGTGTTGCTTAATTCCTACACCAATATGCTCATTTTCCTAATAATGATCCATGTTTTCTTCATCAGGATGCAAATTTCCATCATCATGACACTAATTTCCTTCATCATGATTTGCATTTCCAACTCCATGATGCTCATTTCATTCATCATTATGCCTATTTCCTTCATCATGATGCTCATTTCCTACATCATGCTGCATATTTCCTTCATCATTATGCTGATTTCCAACATCATGTTGATCATTTCCTTCATCATGATGAATTTTTTCTTCATAATGACGCTCATTTCCATCATCATGATGTATAAAATACTTCATCATAATGCTTATTTCGTTCATCATTATGTGTATTTCCTTTATCATGATACTCATTTCCTACATCTTGATGCTCATTTCGTCATCATGATGATTGATTCCGACATCATTATGGTCATTTCCTTCATCTTGATGCTCATTTCATTCATCATGATACATATTTCCTTCATCATGATGATCATTTCCTACATCATGATAAATGTTTCCTTCATCATGATGCATATTTCCTTCATCATGATGTTTTTAAAATCATAATGCATAAATCCCTTATCATGATGCTTATTTCCTTCATCATGATGCAGAAATCCTTCATCAAGATGCGCATTTCCATCGTCATGATGCATGTTTCCTTCAACATGATTCTCATTTCCTAAATCACGATACATATTTCCATCTTCATGATGCTCATTTCTTTCATCATGATGCTCATTTGCTTCATCATGATGCATATTTCCTTTATCATGATGGTCATTTCCTTCGACATGATGCATATTTCCCTCATCATGATACTCATTTCCTTCATCTGGATGACCATTTCCTACATCATTACGGTCATTTCCTTCATTAAGATGCTAGTTTCCTTCATCATTAATCGTATTTCCTTCATCAAGATGCTTATTTCCTATATTATGGTGCTCAATTCCATCATCACGAAGCATGTTTCTTTTATCATAATGCATATTTGCTTTATCTTGATGCTCATTTCCTACATCATGATGCATGTTTTCAACATCATGATGCACAATTCCTACATCAGAATGCTTACCTCATTCATCATGATGCACATTTCCTTCATCATAATGTTCATTTCCTACATCATGATGCATATTACCATCATTATGATGCTCATTTCAATCAACTTGATGATCATTTCCTTCATCATGATGCTCATTTCCTACATCATAATTACTTCATTAATTCAGAAAAAAGTGATGCATACTTTCTTCATCATGATACACATTTCCTACATCATGGTGCTCATATTCATCATCATGATGTATGTTTCCATTATCATAATGCTAATTTCCTACATCATGAAGCTCATTTCGTTCATCATGATGCATATTTTCTTTATCATGATGCTTTTTTCCCTACATCATGACGCATATTTCTTTCATCATGATGCTCATTTCCTTATGATAATGCTCATATCCTTCATTATGATGCATGTTTTCTTCATCATGTTGATTATCTCTTCGTCATGATGGTTATTTTCTATATCATAATGCTTATTTTCTTCAATATAATGCTCATTTCTTTCATCATGATTCTAATTTCCAACATTATGACGCATAAAATCTTCATCATGATGCTCATTTCCATCATAGAGATGCATATGTCTATCGTAATTATTCTCATTTCCTACATCATGAAGCTAATTTTCTTCATCATGATGCATATTTCATTCATCATGATACTCATTTCCTTCATCGTGATGCATTCAATCATTCTGATGCTCATTTCTATCATCATGATGCATATTTCTTTCATCATGATTCTCTTTCCTACATCATGATGCTAATTTCCTTCATCATGTTGCTCATTTCCTTCATCATGATGCTTATTTCCTTCATCATGATGGGTATTTCCTACATCATGATGGTCATTTCATTCATCATGATGGATATTTTCTTAAACATGATGCTTATTTCCTACATCATGCTACATATTTCCTTCATTATTATGTTCATTTCAAACATCATGATGCTCATTTCCTTAATCATTACGCAAATTTTATTTATAATGATACTCATTTCCATCATTATGATGCATAAATCCTTCATCATGATGCTCATTTCATTCATCGTTATGCGCATTTCCTTTATCATGATGATCATTTTCTGTATCATGATGATCATTTTCTACATCATGATGCTTATTTCAATCATCATGATGCATAAGTTCTTCATTGAGATGCTTATTTCCTTCATCATTATACTTGTTTCCTTCATCATGATTTTCGTTTCCTACACCATGATACTCATTTCTTTCATCATGATGTACATTTCCCTTCATCATGATGCTCATTTCATACATCACGGTGCATTTTTCTCATTTACATCATCTTGATGATCGTTTCCCTCATCATGATGCTCATTTCCTTCATCATGATACTTATTTCCTACATCATGATGCTTATTTCCTTCATCATGATGCACATTTCCTTCATCATGATGATAATTTTCTACATCATTATGGTCATTTTCTTCATCATGATTCTCATTTTCGTCATAATTATGTGTATTTTCATCATAATGATACTAATTTCCTACACTATTATGCTCATTTCCTTCATCATGGTGCATGTTTCCATCATGGTAATGCTAATTTCCAACATCATGATGCTCATTTCATTCATCATGATGCATAATTCCTTCATCGTAATACTCATTTCCTACGTCACGATGCATATTTCCTTCATTATGATGCTCATTTTCTTTATCATGATGCTCATTTCCTTCATTATGATGCATGTTTTCTTCACCATAATGCTCATTTCTTCATCATTATTCATATTTCCTTTATAATGATGCCCTTTATCTACATCGTGATGCTCATTTCCTTCTTCATGATGTGTATTTCCTTTCATCATGATGCTTATTTCCTATATCATAATGCTAACTTTCTTTATCATAATTCTCATTTCTTTCATCATGATTCTCATTTCCATCATTATGATGTGTAAATCCTTCATCATGATGCTAATTTCCTTCATCATGATGCTCATTTCCTTCTGCAAGTTGCATATTTCCTTCGTCATGATGTTCATTTCCTTTATCAGGATGTATATTCCATTCATCACGATACTCATTTCTTTTATCATGATGGGCATTTCCATCATCATGATGCATAAATCCTTCAACATGATGCTTATTTCGTTCACGTTATGCGTATTTTCTTTATCATGATGCTCATTCCCTACATCACGATGCTCATTTCCGTCATCATGATGCTCATTTCCATTATCATGATGCTCATTTTCTCAATCGTGATGCTCATTTCCTTCTACATGATGCGTATTCCCCTCGTCATGATGCTTATTTTCTATATCATAATGCTTATTTTCTTCGTCATGATGCTCATTTATTTCATCATGATTCTAATTTCCAACATTTTGATGCATAAATTTTTCATCATGATGCTCATTTCCTTCATCATGATGCTCATTTCATTCATCATGATACTCATTTACTTCATAGTGATGCTCATTTTGATCATCCCGATGCTCATTTTCATCATCATGATGCATTTTTCCTTCATTATGATTCTCTTTCCTACATCATGATGCTTATTTCCTTCATCATGTTCCTCATTTCCTCATTTCGAAGCATATTTACTTCATTACGATCAACATTTCCTTCGTATTGATACATATTTAATTAATTTTTATACATAATTACTTTATTACGATCAACATTCAGCTCACGCATAGGGTTTATTTTCAGCCATGTATCCGGCTGTACAGGTTTAGACCTCATGTTAGGGTTGGGTCTGTTTGGTCGTGTAACATGATCTGTTGCGTGTTCCCAGGTCTTTTGCGTAGCAGGATCCCTTGCCTGCTTGTAGTAGTAATGCGCCTTTTTTGTTTTCACATGTACTCTTTTTGTTTATTCTCTTTATATTATTACTTAGTTTGATGCATATTTACTTCATTTTGATGCATATTTACTTCATTACGATCAAAATTTTCTTCGTTTCGATGCATATTTAATTCAGTTTTATGCATATTTGCTTCATTACGATCAACATTTCCTTGGTTTTGATGCATATTTACTTCAGTGTGATGCATATTCACTTCATTACATTCAACATTTCCTTTGTTTCAATGCATATTTACTTCATTTTGATGCATATTTACTTCATTAAGATCAACATTTCCTTCATTTAGATGCATATTTACTTCATTATAATGCATATTTACTTCATTAGGATAGAAATTTCATTAGATTCGATGCTATTTACTTCGTTTTTGTGCATATTTTGATGCATATTATATTCTTTTTGATGCATATTTCCTTCGTTTCTATGACTATTTACTTAATTTTGATGCATATTTACTTCATCACAATCAACATTTCCTTCATTTTGATGCATATTCATTTTATTTGGATCAACATTTCCTTCTTTTCGATGCATATTTAGTTCATTTTGATGCATATTTTGATGTATAATTACTTCATTTTTCGATGCATATTTCCTTCGTTTCAATGCATATTTACTTCATTTAGATCCATATTTACTTTATTACAATCAAGATTTCCTTCGTTTCGATACCTATTTACTTCATTTTTATGTATATTTTGATACATATTTACTTCATTACGATCAACATTTCCTTCGTTTTGATGCATATTTACTTCAGTTTGATACATATTTGCTTTATTACGATAAATATTTCCTTCGTTTCGACGTATATTTACTTCATTTTGAAGCATATTTACTTCATTACTCTCAACATTTCCTTCGTTTCGATGCATATTTACTACATTACGATCAACATTTCCTTAGTTTTGATGCATATTTACTTCATTTTTGTGCATATTTACTTCATTACGATCAACCTTTCCTTAGTTTGATGTATATTTACTTCATTTTGATGCATATTTACTTCGTTTCGATGCATATTTCCTTCATTTCGATGCATATTTACTTCATTTTGATGCTTATTTACTTCATTATGATCAACATTTCTTTCATTTCGATGCATATTTACTTAATTTTTATTCATGTTTACTTCTTTTTTATGCATATTTACTTCATTACGATCAATATTTCCTTCGTTTCGAGGCATATTTACTTAATTTTGATGCATATTTACTTCATTATGATCAATATTTTCTTCGTTTCGTTGCATATTTACTTCATTTTGATACCTATTTACTTAATTACGATCAACATTTCCTTAGTTTGGATGCATATTTACTTTATTACGATCAATATTTTTTTCGTTTCGATGCATATTTAATTCATTTTGATACATATTTACTTTATTACGATCAATATATCCTTCGTTTCGACGTATATTTACTTTATTTTGATTCATATTTCCTTCAATACGATCAATATTTACTTCGTTTCGACGCATATTTACTGCATTTTGATGCATATTTTCTTCGTTTCGATGCATATTTCCTTCGTTGCGATGATTATTTACTTAATTTTGATGCATATTTACTTCATTACAATCAACATTTCCTTCATTTCGATGCATATTCATTTTATTTCGATCAACATTTTCTTCGTTTCGATGCATATTTACTTCATTGTGATGCATATTTTGATGCATTGTTACTTCGTTTTTCGATGCATATTTCCTTCATTTCAATGCATATTTACTTCATTTTGAAGCATATTTACTTTATTACAATCAACATTTCCTTCGTTTCGATGCCTATTTACTTCATTTTTAAGCATATTTTGATACATATCTACTTCATTACGATCAATATTTCCTTTGTTTCGATGCATATTTACTTCATTTTTATACATATTTACTTTATTACGATCAATATTTCCTTCGTTTCGACGTATATTTACTTCATTTTGATGCATATTTACTTCATTATTCTCAATATTTCCTTCGTTTCGATGCATATTTTCTACATTACGATCAACATTTCCTTCGTTTTGATGCATATTTACTTCATTTTTGTGCATATTTACTTCATTACGATCAACCTTTCCTTCGTTTCGATGCATATTTATTTCATTTTGATGCATATTTTGATGCATATTTAGCTCGTTTTGATGCATATTTCCTTCGTTTCGAAGCATATTTACTTCATTACGATCAATATTTCCTTCATTTCGATGTATATTTTACTTCATTACGATCAATATTTCCTTCGTATTGATACATATTTAATTAATTTTATGTATAGTTACTTCATTACGATCAACATTCAGCTCACGCATATGGTTTATTTTTAGCCATTTATCCGGCTGTATAGGTTTAGACCTCATGTTAGGGTGGGTCTCCTTGGTCGGGTAACAGGATCCCATGCCTGTTCCCCGATCTTTTAGGTAGCAGGATCCCTTGCCTGCTCCTAGTTGTAATGAGTCTTTCTGGTTTCCACATGTACTCTTTTGGTTTATTCTCTTTATATTACTACTTAGTTTGATGCATATTTACTTCATTTTGATGCATATTTACGTCATTACGAACAAAATATTCTTCGTTTTGATGCATATTTACTTTATTTTTATGCATATTTACTTCATTACGTTCAACATTTCCTTCGTTTTGACGCATATTTACTTCAATGTGATGCATATTTACTTCATTACGTTCAATATTTCCTTTGCTTCGATGTATATTTACTTCATTTTTATGCATATTTACTTCATTAAGAACAAAATTTCCTTTGTTTCGATCATATTTACATCATTTTAATGCATATTTACTACATTACGATCGAAATTTCCTTCGTTTCGATTCATATTTACTTCATTTTGAAGCATATTTTGATGCATATTTTCTTCGTTTCGATGCATATTTCCTTCGTTTCGATGATTATTTACTTAATTTTGAGGCATATTTAGTTCATTACAATCAACATTTCTTCCATTTCTATGCATATTCATTTTATTTCGATCAACATTTCCTTTGTTTCGATGCATATTTACTTCATTATTATGCATATTTTGATGCAAAACTACTTCATTTTTCGATGCATATTTCCTTCGTTTCAATGCATATTTACTTCATTTTGATGCATATTTACTTCATTACAATCAACATTGACTTCGTTTCGATGCCTGTTTACTTCATTTTTATGCATATTTTGATACATATTTACTTCATTACAATCAACATTTCCTTCGTTTCGATGCATATTTACTTTATTTTGATGCATAATTACTTCATTACGTTCAATATTTCCTTCGTTTCGATGCATATTTACTTAATTTTGATGCATATTTACTTCATTACGATCAATATTTTCTTCGTTTCGTTTCATATTTACTTTATTTTAATGCATATTCACTTCATTAGGATCAACATTTCCTTCGTTTCGATTCATATTTACTTTATTTTGATACATATTTACTTTATTACGATCAACATTTCCTTCATTTTGATGCATATTTACTTCATTTTGATGCATATTTACTTCATTACGATCAATATTTATTTCGTTTCGTTGCATATTTTCTTCATTTTGATGCATATTTACTTTATTACTATCAACATTTCCTTCGTTTGAATGCATATTTACTTCATTTTGATGCACATTTACTACATTACGATCAATATTTCCTTCGTTTTGATGCATATTTACTTCATTTTTATGCATATTTACTTCATTACGATCAACATTTCCATCATTTCGATGCATATTTATTTCATTTTGATGCATATTTTGATGCATATTGACTTCTTTTCGACGGATATTTCCTTCATTTGGATGCATATTTACTTCATTAAGATGCATATTTATTTCATTACGATCAATATTTCCTTCGTTTATGCATATTTACTTCATTTTGATACATATTTACTTCGTTACGATCAATATTTCCTTCATTTTGATGTATATATACTTCATTTTGATACATATTTTCTTCATTATGATCAACATTTCCTTCGTTTCGATGCACATATACTACATTACGATCAACATTTCCTTAATTTTGATGCATATTTATTTTATTTCGATCAACATTTCATTTGTTTCAATACATATTTACTTCATTTTGATGCATATTTTCTTTATTTTGAAGCATATTTGATGCATAATTACTTCATTTTTTTTATGAATATTTCCTTCGTTTCAATGCATATTTACTTCGTTTTGATGCATATTTACTTCATTACAATCAACATTTCATTCGTTTCGATACCTATTTACTTCATTTTCATGCATATTTTGATGCATATTTACTTCCTTATGATCAATATTTACTTCGTTTCAAGGCATATTTACTTCATTTTTATGTATATTTACTTCATTACAATCAAAATTTTCTTCGTTTCGATGCATATTTACTTCATTTTGATACATATATATACTTCATTATGATCAATATTTCCTTCTTTTCGATGTATAATTACTTCATTTTGATGCATATTTACTTCATTACGATCTACATTTCCTTCGTTTCGATGCATATTTACTACAATACGATCAACATTTCATTCGTTTTGAAACATATTTACTTCATTTTGACAAATATTTTGATGCATATTTTCCTCGTTTCGATGCATATTTCCATCATTTCGATGATTATTTATCTAATTATGATGCATATATACTTCATTATGATCAACATTTCCTTCGTTTCGATGCATATTTATTTTATTTCGATCAACATTTCCTTCGTTTCAATACATATTTACTTTATTTTGATGAATATTTACTTTATTTTGAAGCATATTTTGATGCATAATTACTTCATTCTTCGATGCATATTTCCTTCGTTTCAATGCATATTTACTTCATTTTGAAGCATATTTACTTCATTACGATCAACCTTTCCTTCATTTCGATGCATATTTACTCATTTTGATGCATATTTTGATGCAAATGTACAACATTACAATCAATATTTCCTTTGTTTTGATGCATATTTTCTTCGTTTCGATGCATATGCACTTCATTTTGATGCATATTTACTTCATTACGATAAACATTTCCTTCGTTTCGATGCATATTTACTTTATTTTTATGCATAATTACTTCGTTACGATCAAAATTGTCACTACCTTATCCCCCCTTTCTTGTTTTCTTTTTACTGTTATTAAAATAAGCCTAGTTAACTTCATTACGATCAAAATTTTCTTCGTTTCGATGCATATTTACTTCATTTTGTTGCATATTTACTTCATTACGATCAACATTTTCTTCATTTCGATGGATATATACTACATTACGAACAACATTTCCTTCGTTTTGATGCATATTTACTTCATTTTTATGCATATTGATTTCATTACGATCAACATTTCCTTCGTTTTGATGCATATTTACTTCATTTTTATGCATATTTACTTCATTACGATCAACATTTTCATTCGTTTCGATGCATATTTATTTCATTTTGATGCATATTTTGATGCATATTTACTTCATTTCGATGCATATTTCCTTCGTTTCGATGCATGTTTACTTTATTTTGACGCATATTTACTTCATTACGATCAACATTTCCTTCGTTTCGATACATATTTAATTCATTTTTATGCATAGTTACTTCATTACGATCAACATTTCCTTCGTTTAGATGCATATTTACTTCGTTTTGATGCATATTTACTTCATTACGATCAAAATTTCCTTCGTTTTGATTCAAATTTACTTTATTTTTATCCGTATTTACTTCATTACTATCAATATTTCCTTCGTTTCGATGCCTATTTACTTCAATGTGATGCATATTTACTTCACTACGTTCAACATTTCCTTTGTTTCGATGCATATTTACTTCATTTTGATATATATTTGCTTCATTATGATCAACATTTCCTTCGTTTTGATGTATATTTACCTCATTTTTATACATATTTACTTCATTACGATCAAATTTCCTTCGTTTCGATGCATATTTACTTTATTTTGATGCATATTTAATTCTTTACGATCAACATTTTCTTTGTTTCGATGCATATTTATTTCATTACGATCAACATTTCCTTCGTTTCGATGCATATTTAATTCATATTGATCAACATTTTCTTCGTTTCAATGCATATTTACTTATTTTTATGCATATTTACTTCATTGTTATGTATATTTTGATGCATTTTTACTTCGTTTCGATGCATATTTTCTTTGTTTCAATGCATATTTACTTCATTTTGATGCATATTTACTTCATTACGATCAACCTTGCCTTCGTTTCGATGCAAATTTACTTCATTTTGATACATATTTACTTCATTTCGATCAATATTTTCTTCAATTTTTATGCATATTTACATTATTACGATCAAAATTTCCTTCGTTTTGATTAATATTTACTTCATTACGATCAACATTTCCTTCGTTTTGATGGATATATACTTCAATTTTATGCATATTTACTTCATACTATCAACATTTCCATCGTTTCGATGCATATTTAATTCATTTTGATGCATATTCACTTCATTGCTATCAAATTTCCTTCGTTTCGATGCATATTTACTTCATTTTGATGCATATTTAATTAATTTTGATCAGCATTTCCTTTATTTTGATGCATATGTACTTCATTTTGATGGATATTTACTTCATTACAATTAACATTTTCTTCGTTTCGATGCATATTTTCTTCATTTTGATGCACATTTTCTTTATTACAATCAATATTTTGTTCGTTTTGATGCATATTTAATTCATTACGATCAACATTTCCTTAGTTTTTATGCATATTTACTTCATTTTGACGCATATTTTGATTCATATTTTCCTCGTTTCGATGCATATTTCCTTCGTTTCGATGATTATTTACTTAATTTTGATGCATATTTACTTCATTACGATCAACATTTCATTCGTTTCGATGCATATTTACTTAATTTTGATGCATATTTACTTCATTACGATCAATATTTTCTTCGTTTCGTTTCATATTTACTTTATTTTAATGCATATTCACTTCATTAGGATAAACATTTCCTTCGTTTCGATTCATATTTACTTTATTTTGATGCATATTTACTTTATTACGATCAACATTTCCTTCATTTTGATGCATATTTACTTCATTTTGATGCATATTTACTTCATTACGATCAATATTTCTTTCGTTTCGTTGCATATTTACTTCATTTTGATGCATATTTACTTTATTATGATCAACATTTCCTTCGTTTGAATGCATATTTACTTCATTTTGATGCACATTTACTACATTACGATCAATATTTCCTTCGTTTTGATGCATATTTACTTCATTTTTATGCATATTTACTTCATTACGATCAACATTTCCTTCGTTTCGATGCATATTTATTTCATTTTGATGCATATTTTGATGCATATTTATTTCATTTTTGATGCATATTTACTTCATTAAGATGCATATTTATTTCATTACGATCAATATTTCCTTCGTTTATGCATATTTACTTCATTTTGATACATATTTACTTCATTACGATCAATATTTCCTTCATTTCGATGTATATATACTTCATTTTGATGCATATTTTCTTCATTATGATCAACATTTCCTTCGTTTCGATGCACATATACTACATTACGATCAACATTTCCTTAATTTTGATGCATATTTATTTTATTTCGATCAATATTTCATTTGTTTCAATACATATTTACTTCATTTTGATGCATATTTTCTTTATTTTGAAGCATATTTGATGCATAATTACTTCATTTTTTTATGAATATTTCATTCGTTTCAATGCATATTTACTTCGTTTTGATGCATATTTACTTCATTACAATCAACATTTCATTCGTTTCGATGCCTATTTACTTCATTTTCATGCATATTTTGATGCATATTTACTTCCTTATGATCAATATTTACTTCGTTTCAAGGCATATTTACTTCATTTTTATGCATATTTACTTCATTACAATCAAAATTTTCTTCGTTTCGATGCATATTTACTTCATTTTGATACATATATTTACTTCATTACGATCAATATTTCCTTCTTTTCGATGTATATTTACTTCATTTTGATGCATATTTACTTCATTACGATCTACATTTCCTTCGTTTCGATGCATATTTACTATACTACGATCAACATTTCCTTCATTTTGAAACATATTTACTTCATTTTGACAAATACTTTGATGCATATTTTCTTCGTTTCGATGCATATTTCCATCGTTTCGATGATTATTTATCTAATTATGATGCATATTTACTTCATTACGATCAACATTTCCTTCGTTTCGATGCATATTTATTTTATTTCGATCAACATTTCCTTCGTTTCAATACATATTTACTTTATTTTGATGAATATTTACTTTATTTTGAAGCATATTTTGATGCATAATTACTTCATTCTTCCATGCATATTTCCTTCGTTTCAATGCATATTTACTTCATTTTGAAGCATATTTACTTCATTATGATCAACCTTTCCTTCATTTCGATGCATGTTTACTCATTTGATGCATATTTTGATGCAAATGTACAACATTTCAATCAATATTTCTTTGTTTTGATGCATATTTTCATCGTTTCGATGCATATGCACTTCATTTTGATGCAGATTTACTTCATTACGATAAACATTTCCTTCGTTTCGATGCATATTTACTTTATTTTTATGCATAATTACTTCGTTACGATCAAAATTGTCACTACCTTATCCCCCCTTTCTTGTTTTCTTTTTACTTTTAATAAAATAAGCCTTGTTAACTTCATTACGATCAAAATTTTCTTCGTTTCGATGTATATTTACTTCATTTTGTTGCATATTTACTACATTACGATCAACATTTCCTTCGTTTTGTTACATATTTACTTCATTTTTATGCATATTGATTTCATTACGATCAACATTTCCTTCGTTTTGATTCATATTTACTACATTTTTATGCATATTTACTTCATAACAATCAACATTTTCATTCGTTTCGATGCATATTTATTTCATTTTGATGCATATTTACTTCATTTCGAAGCATATTTCCTTCGTTTCGATGCATGTTTACTTCATTTTGATGCATATTTACTTCATTACGATCAACATTTCCTTCGTTTCGATACATATTTAATTCATTTTTATGCATAGTTATTTCATTACGATCAACATTTCCTTCGTTTAGATGCATATTTACTTTGTTTTGATGCATATTTACTTCATTACGATCAAAATTTCCTTCGTTTTGATTCAAATTTACTTTATTTTTATCCGTATTTACTTCATTACTATCAATATTTCCTTCGTTTCGATGCCTATTTACTTCAATGTGATGCATATTTACTTCACTACGTTCAACATTTCCTTTGTTTCGATGCATATTTACTTTATTTTGATATATATTTGCTTCATTATGATCAACATTTCCTTCGTTTTGATGTATATTTACCTCATTTTTATACATATTTACTTCATTACGATCAAATTTCCTTCGTTTCGATGCATATTTCCTTCGTTTCGATGCATATTTACTTTATTTTGATGCATATTTAATTCTTTACGATCAACATTTCCTTTGTTTCGATGCATATTTATTTCATTACGATCAACATTTCCTTCGTTTCGATGCATATTTAATTCATTTTGATCAACATTTTCTTCGTTTCAATCCATATTTACTTCATTGTTATATATATTTTGATGCATTTTTACTTCGTTTCGATGCATATTTTCTTTGTTTCAATGCATATTTACTTCATTTTTATGCATATTTACTTCATTACGATCAAACTTGCCTTCGTTTCGATGCATATTTACTTCATTTTGATGCATATTTACTTCATTTCGATCAATATTTTCTTCATTTTTATGCATATTTACATTATTACGATCAAAATTTCCTTCGTTTTGATTAATATTTACTTCATTACGGTCAACATTTCCTTCGTTTTGATGGATATTTACTTCAATTTTATGCATATTTACTTCATACTATCAACATTTCCATCGTTTCGATGCATATTTAATTCATTTTGATGCATATTCACTTCATTGCTATCAAATTTCCTTCGTTTTGATGCGTATTTACTTCATTTTGATGCATATTTAATTAATTTTGATCAACATTTCCTTTATTTTGATGCATATTTACTTCATTTTGATGGATATTTACTTCATTACAATTAATATTTTCTTCGTTTCGATGCATATTTTCTTCATTTTGACGCACATTTTCTTTATTACAATCAACATTTTGTTCGTTTTGATGCATATTTACTTCATTACGATCAATATTTCCTTAGTTTTTATGTATATTTACTTCATTTTGACGCATATTTTGATTCATATTTTCCTCGTTTCGATGCATATTTCCTTCGTTTCGATGATTATTTACTTAATTTTGATGCATATTTACTTCATTACGATCAACATTTCCTTCGTTTCGATGCATATTTACTTAATTTTGATGCATATTTACTTCATTACGATCAATATTTTCTTCGTTTCGTTTCATATTTACTTTATTTTAATGCATATTCACATCATTAGGATCAACATTTCCTTCGTTTCGATTCATATTTACTTTATTTTGATGCATATTTACTTTATTACGATCAACATTTCCTTCATTTTGATACATATTTACTTCATTTTGATGCATATTTACTTCATTACGATCAATATTTCTTTTGTTTCGTTGCATATTTACTTCATTTTGATGCATATTTACTTTATTACGATCAACATTTCCTTCGTTTGAATGCATATTTACTTCATTTTGATGCATATTTACTGCATTACGATCAATATTTCCTTCGTTTTGATGCATATTTACTTCATTTTTATGCATATTTACTTCATTACGATCAACATTTCCTTCGTTTCGATGCATATTTATTTCATTTTGATGCATATTTTGATGAATATTGACTTCTTTTCGACGGATATTTCCTTCGTTTGGATGCATATTTACTTCATTAAGATGCATATTTATTTCATTACGATCAATATTTCCTTCGTTTATGCATATTTACTTCATTTTGATACATATTTACTTCATTACGATCAATATTTCCTTCATTTCGATGTATATATACTTCATTTTGATGCATATTTTCTTCATTATGATCAACATTTCCTTCGTTTCGATGCACATATACTACATTACGATTAACATTTCCTTAATTTTGATGCATATTTATTTTATTTCGATCAACATTTCATTTGTTTCAATACATATTTACTTCATTTTGATGCATATTTTCTTTATTATGAAGCATATTTGATGCATAATTACTTCATTTTTTATGAATATTTCCTTCGTTTCAATGCATATTTACTTCGTTTTGATGCATATTTACTTCATTACAATCAACATTTCATTCGTTTCGATGCCTATTTACTTCATTTTCATGCATATTTTGATGCATATTTACTTCCTTATGATCAATATTTACTTCGTTTCAAGGCATATTTACTTCATTTTTATGCATATTTACTTCATTACAATCAAAATTTTCTTCGTTTCGATGCATATTTACTTCATTTTGATACATATATTTACTTCATTACGATCAATATTTCCTTCTTTTCGATGTATATTTACTTTATTTTGATGCATATTTACTTCATTACGATCTACATTTCCTTCGTTTCGATGCATATTTACTATAGTACGATCAACATTTCCTTCATTTTGATGCGTATTTACTTCATTTTGATGCATATTTAATTAATTTTGATCAACATTTCCTTTATTTTGATGCATATTTACTTCATTTTGATGGATATTTACTTCATTACAATTAATATTTTCTTCGTTTCGATGCATATTTTCTTCATTTTGATGCACATTTTCTTTATTACAATCAACATTTTGTTCGTTTTGATGCATATTTACTTCATTACGATCAATATTTCCTTAGTTTTTATGTATATTTACTTCATTTTGACGCATATTTTGATTCATATTTTCCTCGTTTCGATGCATATTTCCTTCGTTTCGATGATTATTTACTTAATTTTGATGCATATTTACTTCATTACGATCAACATTTCCTTCGTTTCGATGCATATTTACTTAATTTTGATGCATATTTACTTCATTACGATCAATATTTTCTTCGTTTCGTTTCATATTTACTTTATTTTAATGCATATTCACTTCATTAGGATCAACATTTCCTTCGTTTCGATTCATATTTACTTTATTTTGATGCATATTTACTTTATTACGATCAACATTTCCTTCATTTTGATGCATATTTACTTCATTTTGATGCATATTTACTTCATTACGATCAATATTTCTTTTGTTTCGTTGCATATTTACTTCATTTTGATGCATATTTACTTTATTACGATCAACATTTCCTTCGTTTGAATGCATATTTACTTCATTTTGATGCATATTTACTGCATTACGATCAATATTTCCTTCGTTTTGATGCATATTTACTTCATTTTTATGCATATTTACTTCATTACGATCAACATTTCCTTCGTTTCGATGCATATTTATTTCATTTTGATGCATATTTTGATGAATATTGACTTCTTTTCGACGGATATTTCCTTCGTTTGGATGCATATTTACTTCATTAAGATGCATATGTATTTCATTTCGATCAATATTTCCTTCGTTTATGCATATTTACTTCATTTTGATACATATTTACTTCATTATGATCAATATTTCCTTCATTTCGATGTATATATACTTCATTTTGATGCATATTTTCTTCATTACGATCAACATTTCCTTCGTTTCGATGCACATATACTACATTACGATTAACATTTCCTTAATTTTGATGCATATTTATTTTATTTCGATCAACATTTCATTTGTTTCAATACATATTTACTTCATTTTGATGCATATTTTCTTTATTTTGAAGCATATTTGATGCATAATTACTTCATTTTTTATGAATATTTCCTTCGTTTCAATGCATATTTACTTCGTTTTGATGCATATTTACTTCATTACAATCAACATTTCATTCGTTTCGATGCCTATTTACTTCATTTTCATGCATATTTTGATGCATATTTACTTCCTTATTATCAATATTTACTTCGTTTCAAGGCATATTTACTTCATTTTTATGCATATTTACTTCATTACAATCAAAATTTTCTTCGTTTCGATGCATATTTACTTCATTTTGATACATATATGTACTTCATTACGATCAATATTTCCTTCTTTTCGATGTATATTTACTTTATTTTGATGCATATTTACTTCATTACGATCTACATTTCCTTCGTTTCGATGCATATTTACTATACTACGATCAACATTTCCTTCATTTTGAAACATATTTACTTCATTTTGACAAATACTTTGATGCATATTTTCCTCGTTTCGATGCATATTTCCATCGTTTCGATGATTATTTATCTAATTATGATGCATATTTACTTCATTACGATCAACATTTCCTTCGTTTCGATGCATATTTATTTTATTTCGATCAACATTTCCTTCGTTTCAATACATATTTACTTTATTTTGATGAATATTTACTTTATTTTGAAGCATATTTTGATGCATAATTACTTCATTCTTCCATGCATATTTCCTTCGTTTCAATGCATATTTACTTCATTTTGAAGCATATTTACTTCATTACGATCAACCTTTCCTTCATTTCGATGCATATTTACTCATTTTGATGCATATTTTGATGCAAATGTACAACATTTCAATCAATATTTCTTTGTTTTGATGCATATTTTCTTCGTTTCGATGCATATGCACTTCATTTTGATGCAGATTTACTTCATTACGATAAACATTTCCTTCGTTTCGATGCATATTTACTTTATTTTTATGCATAATTACTTCGTTACGATCAAAATTGTCACTACCTTATCCCCCCTTTCTTGTTTTCTTTTTACTTTTAATAAAATAAGCATTGTTAACTTCATTACGATCAAAATTTTCTTTGTTTCGATGCATATTTACTTCATTTTGTTGCATATTTACTTCATTACGATCAACATTTTCTTCATTTCGATGGATATATACTACATTACGATCAACATTTCCTTCGTTTTGATGCATATTTACTTCATTTTTATGCATATTGATTTCATTACGATCAACATTTCCTTCGTTTTGATTCATATTTACTACATTTTTATGCATATTTACTTCATAACAATCAACATTTTTATTCGTTTCGATGCATATTTATTTCATTTTGATGCATATTTACTTCATTTCGATGCATATTTCCTTCGTTTCGATGCATGTTTACTTCGTTTTGATGCATATTTACTTCATTACGATCAACATTTCCTTCGTTTCGATACATATTAAATTCATTTTTATGCATAGTTACTTCATTACGATTAACATTTCCTTCGTTTAGATGCATATTTACTTCGTTTTGATGCATATTTACTTCATTACGATTAAAATTTCCTTCGTTTTGATTCAAATTTACTTTATTTTTATCCGTATTTACTTCATTACTATCAATATTTCCTTCGTTTCGATGCCTATTTACTTCAATGTGATGCATATTTACTTCACTACGTTCAATATTTCCTTTGTTTCGATGCATATTTACTTCATTTTGATATATATTTGCTTCATTATGATCAACATTTCCTTCGTTTTGATGTATATTTACCTCATTTTTATACATATTTACTTCATTACGATCAAATTTCCTTCATTTCGATGCATATTTCCTTCGTTTCGATGCATATTTACTTTATTTTGATGCATATTTAATTCTTTACAATCAACATTTCCTTTGTTTCGATGCATATTTATTTCATTACGATCAACATTTCCTTCGTTTCGATGCATATTTAATTCATTTTGATCAACATTTTCTTCGTTTCAATCCATATTTACTTCATTGTTATGTATATTTTGATGCATTTTTACTTCGTTTCGATGCATATTTTCTTTGTTTCAATGCATATTTACTTCATTTTGATGCATATTTACTTCATTACGATCAACCTTGCCTTCGTTTCGATGCATATTTACTTCATTTTGATGCATATTTACTTCATTTCGATCAATATTTTCTTCATTTTTATGCATATTTACATTATTACGATCAAAATTTCCTTCGTTTTGATTAATATTTACTTCATTACGATCAACATTTCCTTCGTTTTGATGGATATTTACTTCAATTTTATGCATATTTACTTCATACTATCAACATTTCCATCGTTTCGATGCATATTTAATTCATTTTGATGCATATTCACTTCATTGCTATCAAATTTCCTTCGTTTCGATGCGTATTTACTTCATTTTGATGCATATTTAATTAATTTTGATCAACATTTCCTTTATTTTGATGCATATTTACTTCATTTTGATGGATATTTACTTCATTACAATTAACATTTTCTTCGTTTCGAGAAACAATTTTCTTCATTTTGATGCACATTTTCTTTATTACAATCAACATTTTGTTCGTTTTGATGCATATTTACTTTATTACGATCAACATTTCCTTAGTTTTTATGCATATTTACTTCATTTTGACGCATATTTTGATTCATATTTTCCTCGTTTCGATGCATATTTCCTTCGTTTCGATGATTATTTACTTAATTTTGATGCATATTTACTTCATTACGATCAACATTTCCTTCGTTTCGATGCATATTTACTTAATTTTGATGCATATTTACTTCATTACGATCAATATTTTCTTCGTTTCGTTTCATATTTACTTTATTTTAATGCATATTCACTTCATTAGGATCAACATTTCCTTCGTTTCGATTCATATTTACTTTATTTTGATGCATATTTACTTTATTACGATCAACATTTCCTTCATTTTAATGCATATTTACTTCATTTTGATGCATATTTACTTCATTTTTATGCATATTGATTTCATTACGATCAACATTTCCTTCGTTTTGATTCATATTTACTACATTTTTATGCATATTTACTTCATAACAATCAACATTTTTATTCGTTTCGATGCATATTTATTTCATTTTGATGCATATTTACTTCATTTCGATGCATATTTCCTTCGTTTCGATGCATGTTTACTTCGTTTTGATGCATATTTACTTCATTACGATCAACATTTCCTTCGTTTCGATACATATTAAATTCATTTTTATGCATAGTTACTTCATTACGATTAACATTTCCTTCGTTTAGATGCATATTTACTTCGTTTTGATGCATATTTACTTCATTACGATTAAAATTTCCTTCGTTTTGATTCAAATTTACTTTATTTTTATCCGTATTTACTTCATTACTATCAATATTTCCTTCGTTTCGATGCCTATTTACTTCAATGTGATGCATATTTACTTCACTACGTTCAATATTTCCTTTGTTTCGATGCATATTTACTTCATTTTGATATATATTTGCTTCATTATGATCAACATTTCCTTCGTTTTGATGTATATTTACCTCATTTTTATACATATTTACTTCATTACGATCAAATTTCCTTCATTTCGATGCATATTTCCTTCGTTTCGATGCATATTTACTTTATTTTAATGCATATTTAATTCTTTACAATCAACATTTCCTTTGTTTCGATGCATATTTATTTCATTACGATCAACATTTCCTTCGTTTCGATGCATATTTAATTCATTTTGATCAACATTTTCTTCGTTTCAATCCATATTTACTTCATTGTTATGTATATTTTGATGCATTTTTACTTCGTTTCGATGCATATTTTCTTTGTTTCAATGCATATTTACTTCATTTTGATGCATATTTACTTCATTACGATCAACCTTGCCTTCGTTTCGATGCATATTTACTTCATTTTGATGCATATTTACTTCATTTCGATCAATATTTTCTTCATTTTTATGCATATTTACATTATTACGATCAAAATTTCCTTCGTTTTGATTAATATTTACTTCATTACGATCAACATTTCCTTCGTTTTGATGGATATTTACTTCAATTTTATGCATATTTACTTCATACTATCAACATTTCCATCGTTTCGATGCATATTTAATTCATTTTGATGCATATTCACTTCATTGCTATCAAATTTCCTTCGTTTCGATGCGTATTTACTTCATTTTGATGCATATTTAATTAATTTTGATCAACATTTCCTTTATTTTGATGCATATTTACTTCATTTTGATGGATATTTACTTCATTACAATTAACATTTTCTTCGTTTCGAGAAACAATTTTCTTCATTTTGATGCACATTTTCTTTATTACAATCAACATTTTGTTCGTTTTGATGCATATTTACTTTATTACGATCAACATTTCCTTAGTTTTTATGCATATTTACTTCATTTTGACGCATATTTTGATTCATATTTTCCTCGTTTCGATGCATATTTCCTTCGTTTCGATGATTATTTACTTAATTTTGATGCATATTTACTTCATTACGATCAACATTTCCTTCGTTTCGATGCATATTTACTTAATTTTGATGCATATTTACTTCATTACGATCAATATTTTCTTCGTTTCGTTTCATATTTACTTTATTTTAATGCATATTCACTTCATTAGGATCAACATTTCCTTCGTTTCGATTCATATTTACTTTATTTTGATGCATATTTACTTTATTACGATCAACATTTCCTTCATTTTAATGCATATTTACTTCATTTTGATGCATATTTACTTCGTTACGATAAATATTTCTTTCCTTTCGTTGCATATTTACTTCATTTTGATGCATATTTACTTTATTACGATCAACATTTCCTTCGTTTGAATGCATATTTACTTTATTTTGATGCATATTTACTGCATTACGATCAATATTTCCTTCGTTTTGATGCATATTTACTTCATTTTTATGCATATTTACTTCATTACGATCAACATTTCCTTCGTTTCGATGCATATTTATTTCATTTTGATGCATATTTTGATGAATATTGACTTCTTTTCGACGGATATTTCCTTCGTTTGGATGCATATTTACTTCATTAAGATGCATATGTATTTCATTACGATCAATATTTCCTTCGTTTATGCATATTTACTTCATTTTGATACATATTTACTTCATTATGATCAATATTTCCTTCATTTCGATGTATATATACTTCATTTTGATGCATATTTTCTTCATTACGATCAACATTTCCTTCGTTTCGATGCACATATACTACATTACGATTAACATTTCCTTAATTTTGATGCATATTTATTTTATTTCGATCAACATTTCATTTGTTTCAATACATATTTACTTCATTTTGATGCATATTTTCTTTATTTTGAAGCATATTTGATGCATAATTACTTCATTTTTTTATGAATATTTCCTTCGTTTCAATGCATATTTACTTCGTTTTGATGCATATTTACTTCATTACAATCAATATTTCCTTCGTTTCGATGCCTATTTACTTCATTTTCATGCATATTTTGATGCATATTTACTTCCTTATGATCAATATTTACTTCGTTTCAAGGCATATTTACTTCATTTTTATGCATATTTACTTCATTACAATCAAAATTTTCTTTGTTTCGATGCATATTTACTTCATTTTGATACATATATTTACTTCATTACGATCAATATTTCCTTTTTTTCGATGTATATTTACTTCATTTTGATGCATATTTACTTCATTACGATCTACATTTCCTTCGTTTCGATGCATATTTACTATACTACGATCAACATTTCCTTCATTTTGAAACATATTTACTTCATTTTGACAAATATTTTGATGCATATTTTTCTCGTTTCGATGCATATTTCCATCGTTTTGATGATTATTTATCTAATTATGATGCATATTTACTTCATTACGATCAACATTTCATTCGTTTCGATGCATATTTATTTTATTTCGATCAACATTTCCTTCGTTTCAATACATATTTACTTTATTTTGATGAATATTTACTTTATTTTGATGTATATTTTGATGCATAATTACTTCATCCTTCCATGCATATTTCCTTCGTTTCAATGCATATTTACTTCATTTTGAAGCATATTTACTTCATTACGATCAACCTTTCCTTCATTTCGATGCATATTTACTCATTTTGATACATATTTTGAAGCAAATGTACAACATAACAATCGATATTTCCTTTGTTTTGATGGATATTTTCTTCGTTTCGATGCATATGCACTTCATTTTGATGCAGATTTACTTCATTACGATAAACATTTCCTTCATTTCGATGCATATTTACTTTATTTTTATGCATAATTACTTCGTTACGATCAAAATTGTCACTACCTTATCCCCCCTTTCTTGTTTTCTTTTTACTTTTAATAAAATAAGCCTAGTTAACTTCATTACGATCAAAATTTTCTTCGTTTCGATGCATATTTACTTCATTTTGTTGCTATTTACTTCATTACGATCAACATTTTCTTCATTTCGATGGATATATACTACATTACGATCAATATTTCCTTCGTTTTGATGCATATTTACTTCATTTTTATGCATATTGATTTCATTACGATCAACATTTCCTTCGTTTTGATGCATATTTACTTCATTTTTATGCATATTTACTTCATTACGATCAACATTTTCATTCGTTTCGATGCATATTTATTTCATTTTGATGCATATTTTGATGCATATTTACTTCATTTTGATGCATATTTCCTTCGTTTCGATGCATGTTTACTTCATTTTGATGCATATTTACTTCATTACGATCAACATTTCCTTCGTTTCGATACATATTTAATTCATTTTTATGCATAGTTACTTCATTACGATCAACATTTCCTTCGTTTAGATGCATATTTACTTCGTTTTGATGCATATTTACTTCATTACGATCAAAATTTCCTTCGTTTTGATTCAAATTTACTTTATTTTTATGCGTATTTACTTCATTACTATCAATATTTCCTTCGTTTCGATGCCTATTTACTTCAATGTGATGCATATTTACTTCACTACGTTCAACATTTCCTTTGTTTCGATGCATATTTACTTCATTTTGATATATATTTGCTTCATTATGATCAACATTTCCTTCGTTTTGATGTATATTTACCTCATTTTTATACATATTTACTTCATTACGATCAAATTTCCTTCGTTTCGATGCATATTTCCTTCGTTTAGATGCATATTTACTTTATTTTGATGCATATTTAATTCTTTACGATCAATATTTCCTTTTTTTCGATGCATATTTATTTCATTACGATCAACATTTCCTTCGTTTCGATGCATATTTAATTCATTTTGATCAACATTTTCTTCGTTTCAATGCATATTTACTTCATTTTTATGCATATTTACTTCATTTTTATGTATATTTTGATGCATTTTTACTTCGTTTCGATGCATATTTTCTTTGTTTCAATGCATATTTACTTCATTTTTATGCATATTTACTTCATTACGATCAACCTTTCCTTCGTTTCGATGCATATTTACTTCATTTTGATGCATATTTACTTCATTTCGATCAATATTTTCTTCATTTTTATGCATATTTACATTATTACGATCAAAATTTCTTTCGTTTTTATTAATATTTACTTCATTATGATCAACATTTCCTTCGTTTTGATGGATATTTACTTCAATTTTATGCATATTTACTTCATACTATCAACATTTCCATCGTTTCGACGCATATTTACTTAATTTTGATCAATATTTCCTTTATTTCGATGCATATTTAATACATTTTGATGGATATTTACTTCATTACAATTAACATTTTCTTCGTTTCGATGCATATTTTCTTCATTTTGATGCACATTTTCTTTATTACGATCAACATTTTATTCGTTTTGATGCATATTTACTTCATTACGATCAACATTTCCTTAGTTTTTATGCATATTTACTTCATTTTGACGCATATTTTGATTTATATTTTCCTCGTTTCGATGCATATTTCCTTCGTTTTGATAATTATTTACTTAATTTTGATGCATATTTACTTCATTACGATCAACATTTCCTTCGTTTCGATGCGTATTTATTTTATTTCGATTAATATTTCCTTCGTTTCAATGCATATTAACTTCATTTTGATACATATTTACTTCATTTAGAAGCATATTTTGATGCATAATTACATCGTTCTTCGATGCATATTTCCTTGGTTTCAATGCATATTTATTTCATTTTGATGTATATTTACTTTATTACAATCAACATTTCCTTCGTTTCGATGTCTATTTACTTCATTTTGATGAATATTTTGATGAATATTTACTTCATTACAATCAACATTTCCTTCGTTTTAGGTATATTTACTTCATTTTTATGCATATTTACTTCATTACGATCAACATTTTCTTCGTTTTGATGCATATTTACTAAATTTTGATGCATATTTACTTCATTACGATCAAAATTTCCTTCGTTTTGATTCAAATTTACTTTATTTTTATGCGTATTTACTTCATTACTATCTCGTTTCGATGCCTATTTACTTCAATGTGATGCATATTTACTTCACTACGTTCAACATTTCCTTTGTTTCGATGCACATATACTACATTATGATCAACATTTCCTTCGTTTCGATACATATTTACTTCATTTTGATGCATATTTTCTTCATTTTGAAGCATATTTTGATGCATAATTACTTCATTTTTTTATGCATATTTCCTTCGCTTCAATGCATATTTACTTCATTTTGATGCATATTTAGTTCATTACAATCAACATTTCATTCGTTTCGATGCCTATTTACTTCATTTTAATGCATATTTTGATGTATATTTACTTCCTTACGATCAATATTTACTTCGTTTCGAGGCATATTTACTTTGTTTTGATGCATATATACTTCATTACGATCAATATTTTCTTCGTTTCGATGCATATTTACTTCATTTTGATACATATATTACTTCATTACGATCAATATTTCCTTCGTTTCGACGTATATTTACTTCATTTTGATGCATATTTACTTCATTATGATCAACATTTCCTTCGTTTCGATGCATATTTACACATTACGATCAACATTTCCTTCGTTTTGAAACATATTTACTTTATTTTGACGAATATTTTGATGCATATTTTTCTCGTTTCGATGTATATATTTCCATCGTTTTGATGATTATTTATCTAATTTTGAAGCATATTTACTTCATTACGATCAATATTTTCTTCGTTTCGATGCATATTTATTTTTATTTCGATCAATATTTCTTTCGATTCAATACATATTTACTTCATTTTGAAGCATATTTTGATGCATAACTACTTCATAATTCGATACATATTTCCTTCGTTTCAATGCATATTTACTTCATTTTGATGCATATTTACTTCATTACGATCAACCTTTCATTCGTTTCGATTCATATTTACTTTGTTTTGATGCATATTTTCTTCATTACGATAAAAATTTCCTTCGTTTCGATTCATATTTACATCATTTTTATGTGTATTTACTTCATTACTATCAATATTTCCTTCGTTTCGACGCCTATTTACTTCATTTTGATGCATATTTACTTCATTACGTTCAACATTTCCTTTGTTTCGATGCATATTTACTTCATTTTGATGAATATTTACTTCATTACGATCAATATTTTCTTCGTTTCGATGCATATTTACTTCATTTTTATATATATTTACTTCATTATGATCAAAATTTCCTTCGTTTCGATGCATATTTCCTTCGTTTCGATGCATATTTACTTCATTTTGATACATATTTACTTCTTTACGATCAACTTTTCCTTTGTTTCGATGCATATTTACTTCATTTTAATGCATATTTATTTCATTACGATCAATATTTCCTTCAATTCGATGCATTTTTAATCCATTTCAATCAACATTTCCTTCGTTTGAATGCATATTTACTTCATTTTGATGCATATTTACTTCATTTTTATGCATATTTTGATGCATTTTTACTTCGTTTCGATCCATATTTTCTTTGTTTCAGTGCATATTTACTTCACTTTTATGCATATTTACTTCATTACGATCAAATTTTCCTTCGTTTCGAAGCATATTTACTTCATTTTGATGAATATTTACTTCATTTTGATCAATATTTCCTTCATTTTTATGCATATTTACTATATTACGATCAAAATTTACTTCGTTTCGATTCATATTTACTTCATTACGATCAACATTTCATTCATTTCGATGGATATTTACTTCAATTTTATGCATATTTACATTATACTATCAACATTTCCGTCGTTTCGAAACATATTTACTTCATTTTGATGCATATTCACTTCATTGCGATCAAATTTCCTTTGTTTCGATATGTATTTACTTCATTTTGATGTATATTTACTTAATTATGATCAACATTTCCTTCATTTCGATACATATTTACTTTATTTTGATGGATATTTACTTCTTTGTAATTAACATTTTCTTCGTTTCGATGCATATTTTCTTCATTTTGATGCACATTTACTTTATTACAATCAAAATTTTGTTCGTTTTGATGTATATTTACTTCATTAAGATCAACATTTCCTTAGTTTTGATGCATATTTACTTCATTTTGACCCATATTTTGATTCATATTTTCCTCGTTTCGATGCATATGTACTTCGTTACGATGAATATTTATTTTATTTTGATGCATATTTACTTCATTATGATTAACATTTCCTTCGTTTCGATGCGTATTTATTTTATTTCGATCAACATTTCCTTCGTTTCAATGCATATTAACTTCATTTTGATGCATATTTACTTCATTTAGAAGCATATTTTGATGCATAATTACTTTGTTCTTCGATGCATATTTCCTTTGTTTCAATGCATATTTACTTCATTTTGATGCATATTTACTTCATTACAATCAACATTTCCTTAGTTTCGATGCCTGTTTACTTCACTTTGATGAATATTTTTATGCATATTTACTTCATTACGATCAACATTTCCTTCGTTCCGAGGTATATTTACTTAAGTTTTTTGCATATTTACTTCATTACGATCAATATTGCCTTCGTTTTGATGCATATTTACTTCATTTTGATACATATTTACTTCATTACGATCAATATTTCCTTCGTTTCGACGTATATTTTCTTCATTTTGATGCATATTTATTTTATTACGTTCAACATTTCCTTTATTTCGATGCATATTTACTACATTACGATCAACATTTCCTTTGTTTTGATGCATATTCACTTCATTTTGAGGCATATTGACTTCACGATGATCATCATTTCCTTCGTTTCGATGTTTATTTACTTCATTTTGATGCAAATTTGATGCATATTTACTTCATTTCGAAGCATTTTTCCTTCGTTTCGATGCATGTTTACTTAATTTTGATGCATATTTATTTCATCATGATCAACATTTCCTTCGTTTCGATACATATTTAATTCAATTTTATGCATAGTTACTTCATTATGATCAACATTTCCTTCGTTTCCATGCATGTTTACTTCATTTTGTTGCATATTTACTTCATTACGATCAAAATTTCCTTCGTTTCGATTCATATTTACTTCATTTTTATGCATATTTACTTCATTACGATCAACATTTTCTTTGTTTCGATGCATATTTACTTCATTTTGATGCATATTTACTTCATTACGTTCAACATTTCCTTAGTTTCGATGTATATTTACATCATTACGATCGACATTTCCTTCGTTTCCATGCATATTTACTTCATTTTGAACATATTTTGATGCATATTTTCTTCGTTTCGATGCATATTTCCTTTGTTTTGATTATTATTTACCTAATTTTAATGCATATTTACTTCATTACAATCAACATTTCCTTCATTGAGATGCATATTTATTTTATTTTGATCAACGTATCCTTCGTTTAAATGCATATTTACTTCATTTTGATACATATTTACTTCATTTTGGTACATATTTTGACGCATAATTACTTTATTTTTCTATATATATTTCCTTCATTTCAATGCATATTTACTTCGTTTTGATGCATATTTACTTCATTACAATCAACATTGCCTTTGTTTCGATGCCTATTTACTTTATTTTTATGCATATTTTGATACATATTTTCTTCATTACGATAAACATTTACTTTGTTTCGATGCATATTTACTTCATTTCGATGCATATTACTTTATTTTTATGCATATTTACTACATTACGATCGACATTTCCTTCGTTTAGATGCATATATACTTCATTTATATGCATATTTACTTCATTTTGATGCATATTTACTTCATTTCGATGCACATTTCCTTCGTTTCAATGCATATTTACTTCATTTTGATGCATATTTACTTCATTACGATCAATATTTCCTTCGTTTCGATGCAAAATTACTTCATTTTGATACATATTTACTTAATTATGATCAATATTTTCTTCATTTTGACGTATATTTACTTCATTTTGATGCATATTTACTTCATTAAGATCAAAATATCCTTCATTTCGACGCATATTTACTTAATTTTTATGCATATTTACTTCTTTACTATCAACATTTTCTTAGTTTTGATGCATATTTACTTCAATGTGATGCACATTTACTTCATTACGTTCAACATTTCCTTTGTTTCGACGCATATTTACTTCGTTTTGATGCATATTCACTTCATTACTATCAACATTTCCTTCATTTCGAAGAATATTTACTTCATTTTGATGCATATTTACTTTATTACGATCAATATTTCTTTCATTTTGATGCATATTTACTTCATTACGATCAATATTTCCATCGTTTCAATACATATTTACTTCATTTCGATCAACATTTCATTCGTTACAATGCATTTTTACTTCATTTTGACATTTTGATGCATATTTTGATGCATTTTTACTTCTTTTCGATGCATATTTCCTTTTTTTCAATTTTCAATGCATATTTACTTCATTTGATGCATATTTACTTCATTACGATCAACCTTTCCTTCGTTTCGATGCATATTTACTTCATTTTGATGCATATTTACTACATTACAAATAATATTTCCTTCGTTTTGATGCATATTTCCTCGTTTTGATGCATATGTATTTTATTTTGATGCATATTTACTTCATTACGATCAACATTTCATTCGTTTTGATGCATATTTACTTTATTTTTATGCATATTTACTTCATTACGATCAACATTATTCAATGAAAAAAAAATGTTCTCTCTCTAAAAAATTCTCTCCCTTCTCTCTAAATTTTCCGGCTGCCCATGTCATCGACATCCCCGCCGGCGATCCAATTGTCATTCGGGATGAATCTGATCTTCGGTCCAATATTACTGTTGTTTATTTTCGACTGGCGAAGGACAACCCTTGGCTGCTTACCTAGATTCGATCTGCCGTGAACTCCCCATAATACGTACTTTATCGGCAGTTATCGGATGGTGGTACTGATCATTCGACTGCTCCCGGTCAACCTTCTAATACAAGTCGTGCTAGGTCTTTTTCCCTGGATTTTTATCACAATCCCTATTTTCTGTCGATAATTCTATCTTTAACGATGATCTTATGCAATCACTCAATCCATCACTGAATAAATTGGCTTCGGCTTCGCCTAAATTACCTGGATCACCCCATCCCACGTTGTTGTCCTCTACAGATCGTGTCGCTCCTTCAATTCCAAGAAAACCGGCGCAAATTTAGGATCGCGTTTCTTACTCCAAAAATTTCACTGTTCGCGATAATCTAGCCTTCGTGTCGGTTCATCGCCCTGGTCAACCACGAGTTGCTTCTGCAATCCAAAAGCCCAATGCATTGCACAGCTTGACGCCGACCAGTTCACGACTGATGATACCGATCAGAAACCTCGCTTCTGTTTCTTCTGATCTGACTGGTCAGAATGATCGCGATTTTATATCACTATCAACTGCTGCTCAGAATCCCCATGCTTCTGATCAAGTTCTCCTGGCCTTTCATCGCCTACCTTCGTTCAGAATGATCACATTTCGGATAGGAACCCGGTGACTCCTTATGCTACTCGCTGCGATGGGGACCAGCTGATGACCAATGCTGTTGTTTCAACGGCGACTCACTCTATTCAGTTCATTCAGATTGCTCACAGTTCTGATAGGAATCCAGCCACCCCTCATGCTCCTCGCTGCAATTGGTAGCAATCGCATGCTGCTGTTTCAGCAGCGATCCACTCTCCTCAGCCCCCTCACGAGACTGATCCTCCCTCCGTACTGGGAAATAGCCGATGTTGAATCAGCGACTGCCAACGGGCATGTTTCATCTCCTATTCGCTCATTCCGAGTGGCTTTATGTGAAGGAGTCCCATCTCCGATGGCGAGGCCGTCGGAGCATTCAGGTGATACTATTTCAGTTTCTGTTGATGCTAGTTTGTTAAAGGATCGTATTACATTGTGATCTAAATTTGTGATTGGTAGGATTACTTATGAACGTGGACAAAAGCCTCTTTTATTTCCTGATATTGTAAATCATCTCAAAGCTATTTTTGATGTGAACGATATATTTGTGGTGCCACTTGGGCGTGGATATTACAACATACTTATTCATGATCATGCTGTTAGAGAACGGGTGTTGGATGCAAAAATATTTGATCTTAAGCCAGGTCATGTAAGGATTCAGAAATGGATTCCATTCTTCAATCCATACCATATTAAGTCCTCAATCACATAGGTTTGGGTGCATATATATGAGCTCTCTTTTTAGTTTTGGAGTGAGGCTATTATCCGAGCTATTGCAGCAGGAATTTGTAAGCCCATAAGGGTTGATAAGAGGGCCTTGGATGGTTCTATGGGTCATTTTGCGCGTGTTTTGGTTGAGCTTGATGTCTAGGAGAAACTTTCGCAGAATGTTACTATTCAAGCGGAGGACTACTCTTTTCATACATCCATTGGTTATGAGAATTTGCCTCAGTATTGTACATGTTGTTATACTATGGGACATGGTAATGAGGACTGCAACAAGAATAGAAAACCTATCCCTCCACGTTCAAATGGGGGAGTTAAGCAACACCCTAGGAAAAATGATACTCGGTGGACGCCGGTGACAAGTAAAAGGGTTCTTCAGCAACCAGAAAACTCTGAGCATGGATCTGAGCAGTTAGAGAGTGATCATATTGTTGATCATATTCATATCCCCGACCATGGAGGAGGTGAACGTCATCTTGGAGGGCCAAGTGCTGCTCCTGAGGCTCCATTGGTAGCTTCCCCAGTGCGTGAGGAGGTCCCAGATGGGAGAATTGATCGTCCTGAAACCCCGTTGAGGAACAACTTTGATGTTTTGAATGCTAATGAGGACACTAGGGAGGTCATGGAAGATGCATTTCGTCAGATGGGCTACAGTGATCCAGGGTTCTTCATGGAAAAATCTGATCAGTTTTTTGAAGGCCTAGTGAGAAATTCACAATCTCTTCGTGGTGTCGTGGAAGTGGTGGGGGTCATGGCAAGGGTGGAGGGCGAAACAAAGGACTGCAGGATACGATTACTTACACCAGCCTGTGATACCCGAGCTTCTCATTACTCATTTGTCAATATAATTTAATTTTTGTTATGTGCATTTTATAATTATGTGATAATTATGTGGCAATTATGTGATAATAATGTGACAATTATGTGACAATTGTTTCTATATTTTATTTATCGTTACATTTTATTTGAGACATTCGTGATAAAATTGGGACGGTGTGTGAATATATGGGTGCATAAATATTTACGTGCTTTAATTTGGATATATGAGTAAATTATTTTATGTGTATAAATACACTTTTCTTAATTATTAAGTATCACACGTGTTCTCGTAATAATAATACTGGGTAGAAAAATGTACACGTATGTGTATTAATTTATAAATGTATCATATCTTAGTTATTAAGTATTGCACGTAAATTAAGAATGGATAATAATAAAATAAAATAATAAAAAAAATAATAGGCACACCCTTCTATATATATATATATATATATATATATATATATATATATATATATATATATATATATATATATATATATATATATATATACACACGTTAACAGGCAATTGAAAGCAGAAGAAGAAAAAAAAAGAAGTGAGAGAGAGAAGAAAGGGAGAGAGAGGAAGAAGAAAGAAGAGGGAGCGCGCCGGAACGTGCGTGTCGGAGCAAATTAGTTACAGTTCTTTATGAGGTTTATATTACTGTCGGAATCCAGGTAAGTAGAAGTCCAACTACAATGCATAAACATGTTGTTTGGGAATTATTTGTAATTAATATGTGATAATTATGTTATGGATTATTTGTAATTAGTTTAATTACGATATGAATTATTTGAGATTAATTTGTTATACAAGCTGTGGATTTATGTGATTTGGAGAAAGTAGGGTTCATATTCAACAATATTATTTTTAAATTATTTGTGATAATTTTGCGATACAAGTTGTGGATCTATGTGATTTGAAATAATATAATTGTCTTACATAGATCTGTGTGATTAGAAACTGTTGAAAATATATTTGTATGGCTTGATAAGATATTGGTTATAATGATCTATGAGATTCGAGGTGAAGTTGTTATTTCAAAAGTGGATCTGTTCGAATTGAAGTTAAATTATTGTTTTATTGTGATTAAATATTGATATTGATATTTTAAATGATTGTGATGCATATTTAATTGTTTTGGGTGCATACCATGCATAAACATGAAAAGTGTTTTCCTCAAAATTAATAAGATACTAATGGTGTGTGCGGCCACTATATAGGCATCTCTGTCAGGGTTCGAAAAAATCGTTCCTGACATTTTTATTAGGGGTTCGGAAAAATCGTCCCCACCACTTTGCCAGAGTTCGGAAAAATCATTCTCGACACTATTTTCGGGGTTCGAAAAAATCGTCCCCATTGAGTTCATTTGGGGTGCATATCATAAGTGTGTCGTGGGGATCCCGCAACGTGAACAGTTTTCAAAATAAAAGAGATAAATTAGAAAAAATTAGGACATAGGCGATAGAGAACTAAATGCATTTTCATGCACGGACATGCATGATTTCTACTTACTGAGATTTTTGTCTCACTAGTTTATGCATTGTAGGTGAGCCTATTGATGATTGAGTTTGTGATGTGACTGTGCAAGCTGTAGAGCTCCTTCAAGGTTTTGAGCGGATGTACATAGATGACGACCTCTTGGGCTAGGCCGTGGGTTTATTTTGTTTCCGCTGATGTTTTGGTTGTGTAATATAATAAGTATTATCGCAAGTTTGTCTGGTTTGAAGTGGTATCAGAAACCAGTCACGTATGTTGAACTGGTGTGATGGTGTTGGTTATAAGCATATTATGTGAAAAAAAATTATATGCAGTTTTTTTATAATGATGATATTTATGTTAAATAGTATTTGAATTATAAGTTGTGTAAAGTGGGTCGTGTCAGAGTGGTATCAGAGCACGGTTTGGGTCCTGCAGACTATCTATGTACATGAACTCATTCTTTGGGAGCGCAGTTATGCAAGTAAGTGTTATTTTCATTCTGTGTTGTTATGTGTCTTATAAATTATATTGGTTATGTGGTATAGGAAGTGTAGTTAGTTGACAAAATGGTAAGGGCTACAGGTGAAAGTTCTGAAGGGGATAGGATTGTTGAGCAAGCAGCACATCCTGAAGGGAATAATCGTGATGCAGTGATTACTCGACTAATGGAACTGGTTGAGCTCCAGTCCCAACAGATACAGCAACTGATTCAGCAGAGAGATATGGGTGAACAACCAGAGGGTAATGCAAACCAAGATAGACGTCAAGTAGAACGTGTGGAAATGGTTTGTGAGAGGTTTCGAAAGCTGAGCCCTCCAATATTTGAGGGCGCAGCAGACCCCACAGACACAGAGGATTGGTTACGCACGGTGGAAAACATATTTCAATACAGTAGAATTCCAGATGGGGATAGAGTGTTATGTGCTTCTTTCATGTTACGAGGAAGTGCAGGCCACTGGTGGGATACGATTAAAAGTATCGAGGATGTCACGACTATGACATGGGAAATATTCAAGGAGCTTTTCAGAAACAGGTACTTTACGGCACCAGTGAGAGCCATGAAGATGAACGAGTTCATACAGTTGAGGCAAGGTGGCATGTCAGTCACAGATTACTTTCGTACGTTTGAGCAGTTGTCGAGGTTTGCTGAACATATGGTGAGTACGGAGGCACTGAAAGTGGAGAGATTTGTGGAAGGCTTAAGGCCTGAACTTTACAGAGATGTGAGTATTGCGGGACTGCATGGAGCAACATACTCACAAGTTGCAGAAAGGGTTCAAATTGCTGAGCAAGCGGAGATGAGGATCTGACAAGCGCAAGATATCAGGCGTCAATTTCAGCAGAAACCAATGCAGCAGTTTGGGAGAGTTGATAAGAGGCCGATGCCATTTCAGAGGCCGAATTCAAATGTTCAAGTGGAGCAAGAACAGAGAAGAGGAGAACCCAACAAGCGTCCCAAATTCAATCAGGGTAAGGTGCCACCGGCGCCGCCACTACCTATATGCCCTAATTATCTTAGATCACATGGTGGAGAGTGTCAAATTCCTCCGAGAACATGTTACACATGCGGGGAGAAAGGACATGTGACTACTACTTGTCCTAAGAAAGGGAAGCAGGGACAGCAGGGAAGAGCTCCAGCTAGGGTGTATACTTTGACGCGAGAGGAGGCAGATGCGAACTCCTCAGTTATCACTGGTAAGTTCTCTATTTTTGGCACTTCTACATATGTGCTATTTGATTCTGGAGCAACACATTCATTTGTATCCACTGAGTATGTGAAAAAGCTGGGTGGAACACCTAACTTGATAGAAGCTAATTATGAGGTGATGATACCTTCTGGTGAGTCAAAGCAAACTAATCAACTTCTTCGAGTTTGTGTTATTCCTATTGAAGGAAGAAGACTCCCCGCTAATTTGATTGTGTTAAGTATGAATGATTATGATATCATATTGGGCATGGATTGGCTGTCAAAGCACGGTGCTACAATAGATTTTCAAAAGAAGAGTATTACTTTTCAACCAGTGAAAGGAGAACAGTTCACTTTTGTTGGAATCAAGAAAAATTTTAGATTTCCAATGATATCAGCAGCAAAAGCACAACGGTTGTTGGAAAGTGGTTGTGAGGGGTATCTGGTGAGTGTAATGAATGTTGAGGGGCAGCAATGTCCAGTTCTTGATAATGTGCCAGTAGTTCGGGAATATCTAGAGGTATTTCTAGATGATCTTCCAGGTTTGCCACCAGACCGGAAAATAGAGTTTGTTATTGAGTTACAACCAGGAACTGCTACTATATCTAAAGCGCCATACAGAATGGCACCAGCTGAACTGAAGGAATTGAAGATACAGTTACAAGAGTTGCTAGACAAAGGATTCATCCAACCTAGTTTCTCTCCTTAGGGAGCACCAGTTCTGTTTGTTCGAAAGAAGGATGGCACATTGAGGATGTGCATTGATTATCGGATCTCAACAAAGTTACGGTGAAGAATAAATATTCATTGCCTCACATTGATGATCTGTTTGATCAGTTACAGGGTGCAGCTATCTTTTCGAAGATTGATTTGCGGTCGGGGTATCATCAGTTGAAGATAAAGAAGAAGGATATTCCAAAGACTGCATTCAGTACAAGGTACGGGCACTATGAGTTCTTAGTGATGTCGTTTGGATTAACAAATGCTCCTGCAACATTTATGGACTTGATGAATAGAGTATTTTAGGAATTTCTCGATAAATTTGTGATTATGTTTATCGATGATATTCTAATTTACTCTAAGAATAAGGAGGATCATGCACTGCACTTGAGAAAGGTGTTAGAAATTCTGAAGAAGAGGCAGTTGTATGCGAAGTTCAAGAAGTGTGAGTTTTGGTTAGACCGAGTTGTTTTCTTGAGACACGTGGTATCGGGAAAAGGAATTTCAGTGGATCCAGGTAAAGTTAAAACAATCCATAATTGACCACAACCCTCAAATTCCACTGAGGTTCGTAGCTTTCTTGGATTAGCGGGATATTATCGAAGGTTTTTTGAAAGATTTTCTAAGATTGCTTCACCATTAACACAGTTGACCAGGAAGAATGTGAAGTTCACATGGACAGAGGAATGTGAACAAAGTTTCCAAGAATTGAAGAGACGATTGACATCAGCACCTATCTTAACTATTCCTACGGAGATAGGAAACTTCAAGGTTTACAGTGATGCTTCAAAGAATGGTCTTGGGTGTTTATTGATGCAGAATGGAAAAGTGATAGCGTATGCATCCAGACAGTTAAGGAAGTATGAGAAGAATTACCCAACTCATGATTTAGAGTTAGCCGCAGTGGTGTTTGCACTCAAGATTTGGAGGCATTATCTGTATGGGGAACGTTGTGAAATCTATACTGATCATAAGAGTTTGAAGTACTTTTTCACTCAGAAAGAGTTGAATATGATGCAAAGAAGATGGTTGGAATTGGTGAAGGATTACGACTGTGTTATCAATTATCATCCGGGAAAAGTCAATGTGGTTGCTGATGCATTGAGCCGAAAGGCAATACAGAGTGTAGCTGCTATGACCGTAAATCGAAAACCAGACTTGCTTGATTTGCAAAGGATGGGTGTGGAGATCATTCAGGAAGGATCGTTGGAAGCAAGGATGGCAGCTCTGACACTTCGATCAACTTTGATGGATAATATTCGACAGAGCCAACAGGAGGATAAGTTGTTTGACAAGATAAAGAATGATATCAGCTCTGGAAATTCTTCTGACTTCCAATTAGGAGATGATGGCGTGATTCGTTATGGAGGTCGATTATGTCTACCTGAAGTGGATGACATTCGGAAAGAAGTGATGGCGGAAGCTCATTTAACACCGTACTCTGTACATCCAGGAGCTACTAAGATGTATAGAGATTTGAAGTCATATTATTGGTGGCCAGGGATAAAGAGAGATGTTGCTCGATATGTAGAGCAATGTCTGACTTGTCAGCAAGTAAAAGCCGAGCATCAGAGACCAGCAGGAACTTTGCAGCCTTTATTTATTCCAGAATGAAAGTGGGAGAATATCACGATGGATTTTGTTATTGGGCTACCGAAGACAGTGAAAGGTCACGATGCCATTTGGGTTATTGTGGATCGATTGACTAAGTTAGCTCATTTTCTTCCTATTAGCTCTACGTATTCCATGGATCGTTATCCCAACTATATATACAAGAGATTGTCAAACTCCATGGAGTACCACTTACCATTGTGTCAGACAGAGATACGAGATTCTTGTCTGCTTTCTGGAAGAGTTTACATAAGGCGTTGGGGACACAATTATCTTTCAGCACAACATTCCATCCACAGACAGATGGTCAATCAGAGTGTACAATACAAATCTTGGAGGATATGCTCAGAGCGTGTGTGTTGGATTTTCAAGGTCAGTGGAGTAAATTTTTACCTTTGATAGAGTTCTCGTACAACAATAGTTATCAGTCTACCATCGGGATGGCTCCATATGAAGCATTGTACTGGAGAAAGTGTAGATCTCCAGTACATTGGGATGAAGTTGGAGAGAGGAAACTTTTGGGTGCAGACTTGATTCGTGAAATGTCAGAAGCTGTTACCTGTATACGAGAGAAGATGAAAGTTGCTCAAGATCGGCAAAAGAGCTATGCAGACAAACTTAGGAGAGAATTGGAATTTGAAGTGGGTGATCAGGTATTTTTGAAAGTATCTCCAATGAAGGGGATAATGCGGTTTGGAAGGAAAGGGAAACTCAGTCCAAGATATGTTGGTCCGTTCACTATCATTGAGAGAGTTGGCAGTGTTGCCTATAAATTGGAGTTACCAGAATCGATGTCTAGAGTACATGACGTGTTTCATGTATCTGTGTTGAGGAAGTGTTCCAAATCCATCTCATGTTCTCAGGCAGGAACCAGTTGAGTTGAAAGAAGATTTGAGTTATGAGGAGGTACCAGTTGAGATCTTGTGGCGAGAAGTGAAGAAGCTCAGAAATAAAGAAATACCATTAGTAAAGGTATTATGGAAAACCAGTTAGTTGAGGAGGCCACTTGGGAAAGAGAGGATGAGATGATGGCTAAATACCCAGATCTCTTCAGGTAAGTAAATTTCGAGGACAAAATTTTTATAAGGTGGGGAGGATGTGATACCCGAGCTTCTCACTACTCATGTGTCAATATAATTTAATTTTTGTTATGTGCATTTTATAATTATGTGATAATTATGTGGCAATTATGTGATAATAATGTGACAATTATGTGACTATTGTTTCTATATTTTATTTATCGTTACATTTTATTTGAAACATTCGTGATAAAAATTGGGACGGTGTGTGAATATATGGGTGCATAAATATTTACGTGCATTAATTTGGATATATGAGTAAATTATTTTATGTGTATAAATACATTTTTCTTAATTATTAAGTATCACACATGTTCTCGTAATAATAATAGTGGGCAGAAAAATGTACACGTATGTGTATTAATTTATAAATGTATCATATCTTAGTTATTAAGTATTGCACGTAAAATAAGAATGGATAATAATGAAATAAAATAATAAAAAAAATAATAAAGTTGGGGCTGAGGGATAGTCATAATTGACTTCCACCCCACCCCTATATATATATATATACACACACACACACGTTAACAGGCAATTGAAAGCAGAAGAAGAACAAAAAAAGAAGAGAGAGAGAGAAGAAAGGAAGAGAGAGGAAGAAGAAAGAAGAGGGAAAGCGCCGGAACGTGCGTGTCGGAGCAAATTAGTTACAGTTCTTTACGAGGTTTATATTACTGTCGGAATCCAGGTAAGTAGAAGTCCAACTACAATGCATAAACATGTTGTTTGGGAATTATTTGTAATTAATATGTGATAATTATGTTATGGATTATTTGTAATTAGTTTAATTACGATATGAATTATTTGAGATTAATTTGTTATACAAGCTGTGAATTTATGTGATTTGGAGAAAGTAGGGTTCATATTCAATAATATTATTTGTAAATTATTTGTGATAATTTTGCGATACAAGTTGTGGATCTATGTGATTTGAAATAATATAATTGTCTTACATAGATCTGTGTGATTGGAAACTGTTGAAAATATATTTGTATGGCTTGATAAGATATTGGTTATAAAGATCTGTGGGATCCGAGGTGAATTTGTTATTTCAAAAGTGGATATGTTCGAATTGAAGTTAAATTGTTGTTTTATTGTGATTAAATATTAATATTGATATTGTAAATGATTTGTGATGCACATTTAATTGTTTTGGGTGCATACCATGCATAAATATGAAAAATGTTTTCCTCAAAATTAATAAGATACTAATGGTGTGTACGGCCACTATATATGCATCTCTGTCAGGGTTCGAAAAAATCGTTCCCGACATTTTTATTAGGGGTTCGAAAAAATCGTCACCACCACTTTACCAGAGTTCGAAAAAATCATTCTCGGCACTATTTTCGGGGTTCGAAAAAATCGTCCCATAAGTGTGTCGTGGGGATCCCGCAACGTGAACAGTTTTCAAAATAAAAGAGATCAATTAGAAAAAATTAGGACATAGGCGATAGAGAACTAAATGCATTTTCATGCACGGAAATGCATGATTTCTACTTACTGAAATTTTTTTCTCACTAGTTTATGCATTGTAGGTGAGCCTGTTGATGATTGAGTTTGTGATGTGGTTGTGCAAGCTATGGAGCTCCTTCAAGGTTTTGAGCGGATGTACATAGATGATGACCTGTTGGGCTAGGCAATGGGTTTATTTTGTTTCCGCTGATGTTTTGGTTGTGTAATATAATAAGTATTGTCGCGAGTTTATCTGGTTTGAAGTGGTATCAGAAACCAGTCACGTATGTTGTACTGGTGTGATGGTGTTGGTTATAAGCATATTATGTGAAAAAAAATTATATGCTGTTTTTTTTATAATGATGATGTTTATGTTAAATAGTATTTGAATTATAAGTTGTGTAAGGTGGGTCGTGTCAAGCCCTTCAGCCACTATTGATTCTCGTGCTATGGAATCCACTATTAGTGAGGAGTGGGGTCTCTTAGTCATTCTTTGCCGCTGAAGCACGATAATAAAGATGTTTCTTAATGAATCTGCTCTTTTGGAATATTTAGGGATTGGCAACTCCTCATCTATTGACACTTTAAAAGCTTTATGACAGCCCCACCAGCCTCACTGGCTGGCCATTGCGGAGCCTAATCTAAGCACCTCTAATGTTTACCCCGCAATTCTGGATGTTTTTGGGTCTTATTCTTGTTGCTTATAATCATCGAATTAGTATGAACCCTAATATTTGGTTGTTTTGTCGGGACTCTGTTGTGAGTGATGTGAACGTGGTGTTTACTTCAGATCAGACTATTATGGTTGATTTCATGTATAACCGTGCTTTTTATCGTTTGGGTATGGTGCATGCGAATAATACATGTTTGGGACATCGTGCTCTTTGGGCTGATATTTTGTCTCATATGCATAGTAGTATGATTGTTTTGGGTGATTTTAATTCTACTCTGGGTGATCATGAGAGAAGTGCTTCTTCTAGTTATTCAGCTCTGGGAACTACAAAATTCAGGGAGTTCTTAGAGGTTAGTGCCTTGCATAATGTTACTTTTTTGGTTCGAAATACACTTGGTTTTCCAGGTCTTCTAGACGGCCTTTTAGGGCATCTAGAATTGACAGAGCTTTAGTTTCAGAGGATTTCTTGGATTCTTGGGAGGTTATCTCTCTTAAAGCTCTCCCTATACATCATTCTGACCATAATCCAATCCTTCTTTCGGCTAGTTCTGGTGGTGGTTCAATTCGCAGGCCCTTTCGTTTTCGGTGTATGTGGCTTCTTGATACAGGATTCTACATTTTAGTCTCTTCTTCATGCGCTAAAGCTATGTGGGCTCCGGATCCCACATCTTATTTCTGCTGGAAGCTTCGCATATTGAAATTTGATAAAAAGGCATGGAATAAATCTGATTTTGGTAATGTGTGGGTTGGGGTTGAGAAAGCTATGATGGAGCTCCAAAACATTCAGAGTCATATTGATAATGAAGGAGATGCTGAGGATTTATTTCTTGAGGAGATTGATGCTCATATGCGTTTAGAGGTTGAACTTCAGAAGAAAATACAATTTCTCTCTCAGAAAAATAGGGCTTCTTGGCTTACTGATGCTGATCAGAATACGAGTTTTTTCCATAAAGCCCATAAGCTTCTATAAGTTAAAGCTGACATTTCTATGCTTCGTATTAGTGATGATATGAGTTATGATGTCCATGCTATATCTCAACGTATTGTGGATTATTATATGCAGCTTTTTAGTTCACCTGCTGATCAGCCTGATTTTTCTACTTTGGATTTCATTCATAACTTTATGACTGATGTTGAAAACTTGACTCTTATCAGAGTTCCCACTGACGAGGGGATTAGGGTTGCTGTTTTTTATCTCTCGCCCGACAGTTCTCCTGTACCTGATGGGTTTAATATGGCGTTCTTTCAGAAACTTTAGCATGTTATTGACTTGGATGTGTGCCAAGCTGCGAAATATTCTTTGAGGAAGGCCTTATTCCGGATGGTGTTAATGCTAACTTTGTTACATTAATCCCGAAGATAGATGGTTTTAATAGAGTGGAGGATTTCCGTCCGATTAATATGTGTAACTTTTTCTTTAAGATCCTCACTAAAATTATTGCTTCTAGATTGGGCCCTATTCTTCATTCACATTTGGGCAGTTTTCAGTTTGGTTTCTTCCTTGGCAGACGTATACATCATTGTATTGCTCTTGCCTCTGAGGGATTTAAAGGCCTTGATGTTTCCACTCATGGCAGTGTGGCTCTTAAAATTGATATTAGAAAAGCTTTTGATACTAGGTGGGATTTTTTGGTGGAGGTTATTACTCGAATGGGATTCTCTGAAAGGTTTGTTCTTCTTCTCAGAAGCATTTTCTCTTATGGTAGGATTTCTATCCTAGTTAATGGAGTTCCTGCTAGGTATTTTGGTTGTGGCCGCGGAGTGAGGCAGGGTGATCCCCTCTCTCCCCTTCTCTTCTGTTTGGCGGAGGAGGTTTTGGGCCTTTGGATTTTGAAACTTGTGGACACTAGAAGGATCCATAGGGCTATTGGTGGAAAAGCTGGAGGTCGGGAATACTACATCCCTTCTTATTTATTTTATGCAGATGATATTCTTAATTTCTGTAAGGGCAACATGGGGTCTATTTCTGCTATTAAAAGTATATTAGATGGATATGGTGAGCTCTCTGGACAGGTTTGTAATCCTGCCGAGTCTTCTGCTTTCTATGGAAGGCATACTAAGAATTATGTTAAGAGACATGTTAGACAGGTGCTTGACTTTCGGGATGGAGGTTATCCTTTTCGTTATTTGGGAGTACCAATTTTCTTGGGTGCTCCGAAGGCATCTTACTTTCAGGGTGCTGCTGATGATATTCTTAACAAGTTCAATAGGTGGAAGGGTTCCACTCTTTCTATGACTGGTCGTGCTTGTCTTGTTAATTCTGTGATTGTTTATTCTACTGTTCATTCTATGATGACATATAGATGGCCTCGTGATCAGCTTAAGAGGATTGAGCAGGCTATGAGGAATTTCATATGGTTAGGAGATGCTATTAGGAGAAATTATTTCAGTATGAGCTTGGGTAAAGTTTGCACTCCTACTGAGGTGTGGGGTCTTGATGTTCTCTCTTTGCGTATAGCTAATGAATCTTTCCTTATGAAGTTAGCTTGGGATGTGTTGGATGTGGATACCCCTTTGGAGTTCTTACGTTATAGATGGCTTCGGCAAGGTCAGCCACATAATCATCAGCTGCTTTCTTCCCTTAGATGGGGCTGTCTCCCCCACATTCGTCATCTCGTGGACGATAAGTTTTGGATAGTAGGTAATAGATCTTCGGTTCGTTTCTGGTTGGATAACTGGATTGGACAGCCCATAGCAGACATTATTGGTATACCTGATGAGTACATGCATCATTTCACTCAGAAGATTTCAACTTACTTCTTTGATGGCACTTGGCATATTACCTTATGAGTATAGGCATCATCGTGTTGATGCATATTTACTTCATTTTGACGCATATTTTGATTCATATTTTTCTCGTTTCGATGCATATTTCCTTCATTTCGATGATTATTTACTTAATTTTGATGCATATTTACTTCATTACGATCAACATTTCCTTCGTTTCGATGCATATTTATTTTATTTCAATCAATATTTCCTTCATTTCAATGCATATTTACTTCATTTTGAAGAATATTTTGATGCATAATTACTTCGTTTTTCGATGCATATTTCCTTTATTTAAATGCATATTTACTTCATTTTGATGCATATTTACTTCATTATAATCAACATTTCCTTCATTTCGATGCCTATTTACTTCATTTTGATGCATTTTTTATTCATATTTACTTCAGTACGATCAACATTTCCTTCGTTTCAATGCCTATTTACTTCATTTTGACGCATATTTTGATGCATATTTACATCATTACGATCAACATTTCTTTTGTTTCGAAGCATATTTACTTCATTTTTATGCATATTTACTTCATTACGATAAACATTTCCTTCATTGTGATGTATATCTACTTCATTTTGATGCATATTTACTTCATTACGATCAACATTTCCTTCGTTTCGATGCATATTTACTTCATTTTGATACATATTTACCTCATTACGATCAATATTTCCTTCGTTTCGATGTATATTTATATCATTTTGAAGCATATTAACTTCATTAGGATAAACATTTCCTTCGTTTCGATGCATATTTACTACATAACGATCAACATTTCCTTCGTTTCGATGCATATTTACTACATATTGACCTCACTATGATCAACATTTGCTTCATTTCGATGCAAACTTACTTCATTTTGATGCATATTTTTATGCATATTTACTTCGTTTTGATGCATATTTCCTTTGTTTCGATGCATATTTACTTCATTTTGATGCATATTTACTTCATTACGATTTACATTTCCGTTGTTTCGATACATATTTAATTCATTTTTATGCATAGTTACTTCATTACGATCAACATTTCCTTTGTTTCGATGCATATTTACTTCATTTGATGCATATTTACTTCATTACGATCAAAATTTCCTTCGTTTCGATGCATATTTACTTAATTTTTATGCATATTTACTTTATTACAATCAACATTTCCTTCGTTTTGATGTATATTTACTTCAATGTGATGCATATTTACTTCATTACGTTCAACATTTTCTTTGTGTGGACGCATATTTACTTCATTTTGATGCATATTTACTTCCTTACAATCAACATTTCCTTTGTTTCGATGCATATTTACTTCATTTTGATGCATATTTACTTCATTACAATCGAAATTTACTTCGTTTTGATGCATATTTATTCATTTTGATGCATATTTTCTTCTTTTCGATGCATATTTTCTTCGTTTTGATGATTATTTACTTAATTTTGATGCATATTTATTTTATTTCGATCGATGTTTCCTTCATTTCGATGCATATTTACTTCATATTGAGGCATATTTACTTCATTTTTATGCATATTTTGATGCATAATTACTTCGTTTTTCGATGCATATTTCCTTCGTTTCAGTGCATATTTATTTCATTTTGATACATATTTACTTCATTACAATCAACATTGCCTTTGTTTCGTTGACTATTTACTTCATTTTTATGCATATTTTGATACATATTTTCTTCATTACGATCAAAATTTTCTTCGTTTCGATGCATTTTTACTTCATTTTTATGCATATTTACTTCATTACGATCAACATTTCCCTAGTTTCGATGCATATTTACTTCATTTTGATGCATATTTACTTCATTAAGATCAATATTTCCTTCATTTCGTTACATATTTACTTCATTTTGATGCATATTTACTTCATTTCGATTATTATTTACATAATTTTTATGCATATTTACTTCATTACGATCAACATTTCCTTCGTTTCGATGCATATTTATTTTATTTCAATCAATATTTCCTTCATTTCAATGCATATTTACTTCATTTTGATGCATATTTACTTCATTTTGAAGAATATTTTGATGCATAATTACTTTGTTTTTCGATGCATATTTCCTTTATTTAAATGCATATTTACTTCATTTTGATGCATATTTACTTCATTGTAATCAACATTTCCTTCATTTCGATGTCTATTTACTTCATTTTGATGCATATTTTGATTCATATTTACTTCAGTACGATCAACATTTCCTTCGTTTCAATGCCTATTTACTTCATTTTGACGCATATTTTGATTCATATTTACTTCATAACAATCAACATTTCCTTTGTTTCGAAGCATATTTACTTCATTTTTATGCGTATTTACTTCATTACGATCAACATTTCCTTCATTTTGATGTATATCTACTTCATTTTGATGCATATTTACTTCATTACGATCAACATTTCCTTCGTTTCGATGCATATTTACTTCATTTTGATACATATTTACCTCATTACAATCAATATTTCCTTCGTTTCGATGTATATTTATATCATTTTGATACATATTTACTTCATTAGGATAAATATTTCCTTCGTTTCGATGCATATTTACTACATAACGATCAATATTTCCTTCATTTTGATGAATAATTACTTCACTTTTATGCATATTGACCTCATTATGATCAACATTTGCTTCATTTCGATGCAAACTTACTTCATTTTGATGTATATTTTGATGCATATTTACTTCGTTTTGATGCATATTTCCTTTGTTTCGATGCATATTTACTTCATTTTGATGCATATTTAATTCATTACGATCTACATTTCCTTCGTTTCGATACATATTTAATTCATTTTTATGCATAGTTACTTTATTACGATCAATATTTCCTTCATTTCGATGAATATTTACTTCATTTTGAAGCATATTTACTTCATTATGATCAAAATTTACTTTGTTTCGATGCATATTTACTTCATTACGATCAACATTTCCTTCATTTTGATTCATATTTACTTCAATGTGATGCATATTTACTTCATTACGTTCAACATTTTCTTTGTTTGGATGCATATTTACTTCATTTTGATGCATATTTACTTCCTTACGATCAACATTTCCTTTGTTTCGATGCATATTTACTTTATTTTGATGAATATTTACTTCATTATAATCGAAATTTTCTTCGTTTCGATGCATATTTACTTAATTTTGATGTATATTTTCTTCGTTTCGATGCATATTTCCTTCGTTTCGATGATTATTTACTTAATTTTGATGCATATTTATTTTATTTTGATCGACATTTCCTTCGTTTCAATGCATATTGATGTATATTTACTTCATTTTGATGCATATTTTGATGCATAATTACTTCATTTTTCGATGCATATTTCCTTCGTTTTAATGCATATTTACTTCATTATAATCAACATTGCCTTTGTTTCGATGCCTATTTACTTCATTTTTATGCATATTTTGATACATATTTTCTTCATTACGATCAACATTTCATTCGTTTCGATGCATATTTACTTCATTTTTATGCATATTTACTTCATTACGATCAATATTTTCCTAGTTTCGATGCATATTTACTTCATTTTGATGCATATTTTCTTCATTACGATCAATATTTCCTTCGTTTCGTTGCATATTTACTTCATTTTGATGCATATTTACTTTATTTTGATTCATATTTACTTCATTACGATCAATATTTCCTTCGTTTCGATGCATATTTACTTCATTTTGATGCATATTTACTACATTATGATCAACATTTCCCTCCTTTTCATGCATATTTACTTCATTTTTATGCATAGTTACTTCATTACGATCAACATTTCATTCGTTTCGATGCATATTTACTTCATTTTGATGCATATTTACTTCATTACGATCTATATTTCCTTCATTTCGTTGCATATTTACTTCATTTTGATGCATATTTACTTCATTACGATTGCATTTCCTTTGTTTCGATACATATTTAATTCATTTTTATGCATAGTAACTTCATTACGATCAACATTTCCTTCGTTTCGATGCATATTTACTTCATTACGATCAAAATTTCCTTCGTTTCGATGCATATTTACTTAATTTTTATGCATATTTACTTTATTACGATCAACATTTCCTTCGTTTTGATGTATATTTACTTCAATGTGATGCATATTTACTTCATTACGTTCAACATTTTCTTTGTGTGGATGCATATTTACTTCATTTTGATGCATATTTACTTCCTTACAATCAACATTTCCTTTGTTTCGATGAATATTTACTTCATTTTGATGCATATTTACTTCATTACAATCGAAATTTACTTCGTTTTGATGCATATTTATTCATTTTGATGCATATTTTCTTCTTTTCGATGCATATTTTCTTCGTTTTGATGATTATTTACTTAATTTTGATGCATATTTATTTTATTTCGATCGATGTTTCTTTCATTTCGATGCATATTTACTTCATATTGAGGCATATTTACTTCATTTTGATGCATATTTTGATGCATAATTACTTCGTTTTTCGATGCATATTTCCTTCGTTTCAATGCATATTTATTTCATTTTGATACATATTTACTTCATTACAATCAACATTGCCTTTGTTTCGTTGCCTATTTACTTCATTTTTATGCATATTTTGATACATATTTTCTTCATTACGATCAACATTTCCTTCATTTCGATGCATTTTTACTTCATTTTTATGCATAGTTACTTCATTACGATCAACATTTCATTCGTTTGGATGCATATTTACTTCATTTTAATGCATCTTTACTTCATTACGATCAATATTTCCTTCGTTTCGATGCATATTTACTTCATTTTGATGTATATTTACTACATTACGATCAACATTTCCTTAGTTTTAATGCATATTTACTTTATTTTTATGCATATTTACTTCATTACATCAACATTTCTTTCGTTTTGATGCATATTTACTTCATTTTGATGTATATTTTTATGCATATTTACTTCGTTTTGATGCATATTTTCTTCATTTCGATGCATATTTACTTCATTTTGATGCATATTTACTTTATTACGATCAACATTTCCTTGGTTGGATGCATATTTACTTCATTTTGATTCATATTTACTTCATTACGATTAAAATTTCCTTCCTTTCGACGCATATTTACTATATTTTTATGCAAATTCACTTCATTACGATCAAAATTTCCTTCGTTTTGATGCATATTTACTTCAATGTGTTGCATATTTACTTCACTACATTCAACATTTCCTTTGTTTAGATGCATACGTATTGTTTTGATGCATATTTACTTCATTACGATCAACATTTCCTTCGTTTCGATGCATATTTACTTTATTTTGATGTATATTTACTTCATTACGATCGACATTTCCTTCGTTTCGATGCATATTTACATCCTTTTGATGCATATTTACTTTATTACGATCAACATTTCCTTCGTTTTGATGCATATTTATTTTATTTTGATGCATATTTACTCCATTACGATCAACATTTCCTTCGTTTCGATTCATATTTACTTTATTTGGATCAACATTTCCTTTGTTTCAATGCATATTTACTTCATTTATATTTACTTCATTATGAAAAGATGTTTTACTTTCTCTTACTATATTTCTCTCCTCCCTCTCTCTAAATGCCCTAGCTGCCACTTATGGCCACTATTGCTTGTAGGTCCACGCCTCAGGCTGATGCAAGTCCTTCACGGCGCATTCCCGGCGATGCTTCACCAAAATCGGCGTCTCCTCTTTGCGGCCCACTACCGCCCAATCAGCCTCTAGATCATACTCTTGTTTTTGGGGATCTCACAGAACACGAACCTTCAGAGGTGAGTTCGCATTCCTAGAATGCGACGTTTTCGGTTCTGCCCAAATTGACTCCTCCCTATTTTGCTCATAGGGGGACAGATTCACCTCCTACTCATGGTGGGTCTTCTTCGGCTGCACCGACCACATCCCCTGGTGAATCCCCTGTTCTAGGCGAGGCTCATCTGCGCAGTTCGTTCGCTTATCAGATTGCTTTTGCCCATGGTGGGCCTTCTCAGACTCCATCGATCACTGTCCATTGTGATTCCACTTCGGTTCCACAGGTCAGTTCTACCTTTTTTGAGGCTGTTCGCGACAAGTCGACTAGTGCTGCAAACTTTCCAATCTGTCGTACGGGTGATTCTATTTGTATTTCCATTGATGAACATTACTATGAGGATAGTGTCACATCTTGCTCGCGACTTCTCACTCTGCGATTATTGCTCGATGGTTGCCAAAAGCCCCTATCTCTTGATGATCTTGGCACACCATTGAAAGTTCTGTGGAGAGTTTCTGATCTCCTCCTCATTCCTTTAGGAAAAGGATACTTTAATTTGCTTCTTTCTGATGAAGAATGTCAAAAATCCATTCTGAAAGAGCGTATCTTCAATCTGGCCTCAGGTAAGGTTCGACTCCAGAAATGGGTTCCTACCTTTAACCCATATAAACTGAAATCGTATGTTGCATCAGTATGGGTCAGAATATTTGATCTTCCTTACGAGCTTTGGACTGAGCGTGTTTTACGCTCGATTGCCTCTGCAATCGGTGTTCCAATTCGTATTGATGAGAGGGCTCTTAGCAGTTCATTGGGTCATTTTGCGAGAATTCTTGTTGAGTACGATGCTTTGGATGGGCCTTTGCCTTCTGCTATTACCTTGACAACACAATCTAGATCTTTTGAGGTTTCTGTGGGATATGAAAACGCTCCATCTTTCTGTATGACTTGTGTCTGTTTTGTTCATTCGGATGTTGATTGTCATAAACGTCATCCTAAAGCAAAACGCTCACCTACTGTGGACGATGAAGGCTTTCAAGCTGTTAGGAAAAAGATTTGGAAGGCTAAAAATATGGAATCTGGTCCAGCTCCTAACTCTTCTAATTTTCGACCTGCTATCATGGCAGCTAGGAAGGACTCTATGCCTCCAGCTCCTTTAGTTGGTAAGGATGTTGTTCACGCCTCAATAGAGCCTGATAGGTATGATAGTGCTTTGGGTGCATCTGGTACGGTGTAGCAAGCTGAGGTTCCATCAACTCAGGTTTGCCACCATGTTTCTTCTCCTTCCATGACTGTCTCGAACATGTATAACATATTGGGTACTGATGTTGAGGAGATTGATAATAATTTAGATAAGCAAATGCTGGATTCTGACCCAAGATGGTTGGTCAGGTGCTCACTGATCCTGTCTTGGAAGGACAACAACCTTATCCTGTTGATATGGATCCCAACACTGATTCATTTATGTTGGTTGCTGATATACATGGTGTTGAGGCAAGGGAGCGTCAGTACTCGCAATACTCTTCAAAATCCCCTTCAATTTTTATCTCGAATCGTTTTGGCATGTTGGATGATTATGGTTCGGAATTGGCTCGAGATGAGTTTGATAATCAGTTTGGTGATTATGAAAATGATGCACGTGTTGCTGCTAACTATGAGGTTGATTTTCCTGTACTTGAAAAAAGTAATCTGAAACTAAAAGGTGGAAAAACAAAGAAAAAAGGCATTACTTATCTTCCGGCGACTAAACCGGTTACTCGTTCCCAAACAGCTAAGCAATTGAATGATCCTCCGGATATTTGGAATGTCACATGTAAGAAATATTGGAGCACATTCCCAAAGAAAAAGAACAATTTTTAGATTAGCTCTATTTTTGTTATTGCTCTTTGTAAGAGTTATTGAGCCGCTATGGCTGTTCTTGGCTTTGCCATCCCCTATACATCTTTATCCTTTGTCCCCTTTCTTTATTTTCTTTTAACTTTAATAATATTACCTAATTTGATGCATATTTACTTCATTTTGATGCATAATTACTTCATTTTGATGCACATTTTGATGCAATTTTACTTCATTTCGATGCATATTTCCTTTGGTTCAATGCATACTTACTTCATTACGATCAACCTTTCCTTCGTTTCGATCATATTTACTTTATTCTGATGCATATTTACAACATTACAATCAATATTTCCTTCATTTTAATGCATATTTCCTTCGTTTCGATGTATATGTACTTCATTTTGATGCATATTTACTTCATTAGGATCAACATTTCCTTCGTTTCGATGTATATTTACTTCATTTTTATGCATATTTACTTCATTATGATCAAAATTTCATTCGTTTCGATGCATATTTACTTTATTTTGATGCATATTTACTTCATTATACTCAATATTTCCTTCGTTTCAATGGATATTTACATCATTTTTATGTATATTTACGTCATACTATCAACATTTTCATCGTTTCGAAACATATTTACTTCATTTTGATGCATATTTACTTCATTGCGATCAACATTTTCTTTGTTTCGATGTGTATTTACTTCATTTTGATGCATATTTACTTAATTACGATCGATATTTCCTTCATTTTAATGCATATTTACTTCATTACAATTAACATTTTTTTCGTTTCGATGCATATTTTTTTCATTTTGATGCACATTTACTTCATTACAATCAACATTTCATTCATTTTGAAGCATATTTACTTCAACTCCAATCCGTTCTTTCCGGGTGGCTCTATGTGAAGGAGTTCCATATCCGGTGGTAAGGCCGCCAGAGCGTTCAGGTGATATCGTTTCAGTTTCTGTTGATGCTAGTTTGCTTAAAGATCGTATTACATTATGCTCTAAATTTGTGATTGGTAGGATTACTTTTGAACGTGGATAAAAACCTCTTTCATTTCCTGATATTGTCACTCATCTGAAAGCTATTTTTGATGTGAACGACATATTTGTGGTGCCACTTGGGCGTGGATATTACAACGTACTAATTCATGATCATTCTGTTAAAGAATGGGTGTTGGATGCAAAAACATTTGATCTTAAGCCAGGTCATGTCAAGATTCAGAAATGTATTCCATTCTTCAATACATACCGCATTAAGTCCTCAATCACACTGGTTTGGGTGCGTATATATGAGCTCCCTTTTGAGTTATGGAGTGAGGCTATTATCCGAGCCCATAAAGGTTGATAAGAGGGCCTTGGATGGTTCTATAGATTATTTTGCGCGTGTTTTGGTTGAGCTTGATGTCCAGGAGAAACTTCTGCAGAATGTTACTATTCAAGCGGAGGACTATTCTTTTCATATTTCCATTGGTTATGAGAATTTGCCTCAGTATTGTACACGTTATTATACTATGGGACAAGGTAATGAAAACTACAACAAGAATAGAAAACCTGTCCCTCCACGTTCAAAGGGGGGTGGAGCAGCACCCTAGGAAAAATGCTACTCGGTGGACGCCGGTGACAAATAGAAGGGTTGTTCAGCAACCAGAAACTTCCGAGCAGAGATCTGAGCAGTTAGAGACTGATCATATTATTGATCATATTCATATTCCCGATCATGAAGGAGGTGAACGTCAGCTTGGAGGGCCAAGTGCTGCTCCTGAGGCTCCATTAGTAGCTTCTCCATTGCGTGAAGAGGTCCCAAATGGAAGAATTGATCGTACTAAAACCCCGTTGAGGAACAGCTTTGACCTTCTGAATGCTAATGAGGATACTAGGGAAGTCATGGAAGATGATTTTTGTCAAATGGGCTACAATGATCCAGGGTTCTTCATGGAAAAATCTGATCAGTTTTTTGAAAGCCTGGTAAGAAATTCACAATCTCTTCGTGGGGGTCGTGGAAGTGGTGGTGGTCGTGGAAGTGGTGGGGGTCGTGGCTGTTAGATTATATATTAAAAGCCTAGCTTTTGTATTGAACAATGTTTTAACAATTTTATTTGAAATGAGAATCATATGATCAAACGTTTTGTATATTATAAATTATTTATTTATATATTTGTGCAAAAGTCCATTTACTTTATATTGTAGATAATATGTTGTGCGACAACACGCGGAAGATTTTATTATCGGTTTCCTTATAAAGTATAAAGAGATGCTCACAACCAAGATAGACGGGGACTCTCTATCGGTATGGTTGTAGTGTGGTTTGGTGTTAGTTTGTCTTGACTATAAAATCACATTAGTGCACCTTGTGTGTATTGAGCAGGACCGCTTGAGATCTTTCGACTTGTACTGTCTATAAAGAACTTGATCTCAGTTATTATGGATTTTCGTGCTCTTAATCCCTATACAATAACCTCGACATGTAAGGCATTATGTATTTCTTTGATTCATCAATGGGTGAGATTTACATGTATTAAATCAACAAACTCGGTAAGTTGGGAAGTAATGCTGTCTCTATGGTGTGTTGTTGATTGTAGAAGGAATCCGTGTCCGACATAGGTTGATGATGTCCCCTTGAGGAGCTCATAAGAATTATCATGTAAATCTTGCAAGTGGATTAATTCCGGCATGATAATAAGGTTGAGTGGTACTACTCTCGGAAGAGATATTAATTAATTTGAGTTGTCAGTAACTTAATCAATTAATGGGCATTGTATATCATAAACATGTGGAGATTTTCTGGCTCATAATAAGAAGGAGCCCAAAACGTAATTTTGGGATTAGATGGATAGTGCAGTAATAATATTTTAGTGGACAATATTATTATTATTGGATTAAGTATAAGCTTTGGGCTAAGCTTGGTTACTTAAATCCAATTGAGACCCAAATCCAATTTCTCCTCCTGGTTCCTGTTGTAGCCCAATATAAAAGTCATCTCAGCTTCTTGATACCCTAGTTCTTGCTCCTCTTTTGACGCAAAGAAGGGAGAGAAGCAGATTGAGAAGATCCTGAAGATTGTTGCTCACACAACATTAGGATTGGACTTGGGTCATACAGCAGAAGATCAAGAGGTAGTTCTCTGCAGTAGATCTTCAGCATAATTCCTTGGTGAAAGATATTGTAAACTTTAACCATTGCTTCCCCTGTAATAGTTTACATGGATCCCTAATGAATCACGCTAAGCAAACGATCCAAAAGGCCAACAGTGGCAGGGGTGGAGGTCCTACTATGCGAACCAAAGGACTGCAAGATACGATTATTTATACCAGCCATTCAGCTACTATTGATACTCGTGCCATGGAGTCCACTAATTGTGAGGAGTGGGGTTCTCTTAGTCATTTTTTGCCGCCAAAGCACGATAATAAAGATGTTTCTAAATGAATCTGCTCTTTTGGAACATTCATGGGATTGGCAACTCCTCATCTATTGCCACTTTGAAAGGTTTATTTCAGCTCCATCAACCTCTTTGGCTTGTCGTTGCTGAACATAAGGTTAGCACCACTTATGTTTTTACACATTATTGGATGTCCTTGGGTCTCACCTTTGTTGCACATAATCATCGGACTGGTATGAATCCTAATATTTGGTTGCATTGTCGTGACTCTGCTGTGAGTGATGTCAATGTGGTGTTTACTTCTGATCAGATTATTATTCTTGATTTTATGTATAACCGTGCGTTTTATCGTTAGGGTGTGGTACATGCGAGTAATACATTCTTAGGACGACGTACTCTTTGGTGTGATATTTTGTCACATATGCATAATAGTATGATTGTTTTAGGTGATTTCAATTCTACTCTGGGTGATCATTAGAGGAAGTCTCCCTCTAGTTATTCTGCTCTGGGATCTACGGAATTCCGGGAGTTTCTAGATGTTAGTGATTTTCATGATGTTGCACTATCTGGTTCGAAATACACTTGGTTTTCCAGATCTTCTAGATGGCCTTTTAGGGCATCTAGAATTGATAGAGCTTTGGTTTCGGAAGGTTTCTTGGAATTTTGGGAGGTTATTTCTCTTAAGGCTCTCCCTAGGCATCATTCTGATCATAATCTTATCCTTCTTTCAGCTAGTCCTGGAGGGGATTATGTTCGCAGCCTTTCCGTTTTCAGCGTATGTGGCTTTTTGATATAGGTTTCTACATTTTAGTCTCATCTTCGTGGGCTAAAACTAAGTGGGCTCCTTATCCCATATCTTATTTCTGCTGGAAGCTTCGTAGATTAAAATTGGATATTAAGGAATGGAATAAGTCTGATTTTGGCAATGTGTGGACAGGGGTTGAGGAAGCTCTGATTGAGCTTCAAAACATTTAGAGTCGTATTGATAATGAAGGAGACACTGAAGATTTATTTTTAGAGGAGGTTGATGAACATATGCATTTAGAGGCTGAACTTCAGAAAAAAAAAAAAAAAAAAAAAAAAAAAAAAAAAAAAAAAAAAAAAACTCAATTTCTCTCTCAGAAGGATAGGACTTCTTGGCTTACTAATGGTGATCGGAATACTAAATTTTTCCATAAGACTCATAAATTTCGTAAAGTTAAAGCCGATATATCTATGCTTCATATTTCCTTCATTTCGATGCATATTTACTTCATTTTTATGCATATTTACTTCATTACGATCAACATCTCCTTCGTTTCGAAGCAATTTACTTCATTTTGATGCATATTTACTTCATTACGATCAATATTTCCGTCATTTCGATGCCTATTTACTTCATTTTGATGTATATTTACTACATTACGATCAACATTTCCTTCGTTTCGATGCATATTTACTTCATTTTAATGCATATTTACTTCATTACGATCGACATTTCCTTCGTTTTGATGCATATTTACATCATATTAATGCATATTTTCTTCATTACAACCAACATTTCCTTCATTTTGATGCATATTTACTTCATTTTGATGCATATTTACTTCATTACGATCGAAATTTTCTTCATTTCGATGCATATTAACTTCATTTTGATGCATATTTTCTTCGTTTTGATGCATATTTCCTTCGTTTCGATGATTATTTACTTAATTTTGATGCATATTTACTTCATTACAATCAACATTTTCTTCATTTCGATACATATTTATTTTATTTCGATCAACATTTCCTTCATTTCGATGCATATTTACTAATTTTGATGCATATTTACTTCATTTTGATGCATAATTACTTCGTCTTTCGATGCTTATTTCCTTCGTTTCAATGCATATTTACTTCATTTTGATGGATATTTACTTCATTACAATCAACATTGCCTTCGTTTCGATACCTATTTACTTCATTTTTATGCATATTTTGATACATATTTTCTTCATTACGATCAACATTTCCTTCGTTTCGATGCATATTTACTTAATTTTTATGCATATTTATTTCATTACGATCAATATTTCCTTCGTTTCGATGCATATTTACTTTATTTTTATGCATATTTACTTCATTACGATCACATTTTCTTCGTTTCGATGCATATTGACTTCATTTTGATGCATATTATGATGCGTATTTAATTCGTTTCGATGCATATTTCCTTCGTTTTGATGCATATTTACTTCATTTTAATGCATATTTACTACATTACGACCAACATTTCCTTCGTATCGATGCATATTTACTTCAATACGATCAATATTTCCTTCGTTTCATTGCATATTTACTTCATTTTGATGCATATTTACTTCATTATGATCAACATTTCATTCGTTTCGATGCATATTTACTTCATTTTGATGCATATTTACTTCGATGCATATTTACTTCATTTTGATGTATATTTACTTCATTACAATTAACATTTTCTTCATTTCGATACATATTTTCTTCATTTTGATGCACATTTACTTCATTACAATCAACATTTCGTTCGTTTTGAAGCATATTTACTTCAATTTGATGCATATTTACTTTATTTAGATGCATATTTTTATGCATAATTACGTCGTCTTTCGATGCTTATTTCCTTTTTTTCAATGCATATTTACTTCATTTTGATGCATATTTACTTCATTACAATCAACATTGCCTTTGTTTCGATGCCTATTTACTACATTTTTATGAATATTTTGATACATATTTTCTTCATTACGATCAACATTTCCTTCGTTTCGATGCATATTTACTTAATTTTTATGCATATTTACTTCATTACGATCAACATTTCCTTCGTTTCGATGCATATTTACTTCATTTTGATGCATATTTACTTCATTACGATCATCATTTTCGTCGTTTCGATGCCTATTTACTTCATTTTGATGCATATTTATTACGTTAAGATCAATATTTCTTTCGTTTCGATGCAAATTTACTTCATTTTGATGCATATTTACTTCATTACTATCGACATTTCCTTCGTTTTGATGCATATTTACATCATATTAATGCATATTTTCTTCATTACAATCAACATTTCCTTCATTTCGATGCATATTTACTTCATTTTTATGTATATTTACTTCATTACGATCGAAATTTCCTTCATTTTGATGCATATTAACTTCATTTTGATGCATATTTTCTTCGTTTCGATGTATATTTCCTTCGTTTTGATGATTATTTACTTAATTTTGATGCATATTTACTTCATTACAATCAACATTTCCTTCATTTCGATGCATATTTATTTTATTTCGATCAACATTTCGATGCATATTTATTTCATTTTGATGCATAATTACTTCATTTTGATGCATAATTACTTCGTCTTTCGATGATTATTTCCTTCGTTTCAATGCATATTTACTTCATTTTGTTGCATTTTTACTTCATTACAATCAACATTGCTTTCGTTTCGATGCTTATTTACTTTATTTTTATGCATATTTTGATACATATTTTTTTCATTACGATCAACATTTCCTTCGTTTCGATGCATATTTACTTAATTTTTATGCATATTTACTTCATTAGGATCAATATTTTCTTCGTTTCGATGCATATTTACTTTATTTTGATGCATATTTACTTCATTACGATCAACATTTCCTTCGTTTTGATGCATATTTACTTCATTTTGATGCATATTATGATGCGTATTTACTTCGTTTTGATGCATATTTACTTCATTTTGATGCATATTTACTACATTACGATCAACATTTCCTTCGTTTCGATGTATATTTACTTCATTACGATCAATATTTCCTTTGTTTCATTGCATATTTACTTCATTTTTATGCATATTTACTTCATTATGATCAACATTTCCTTCATTACGATGCATATTTACTTCATTTTGATGCATATTTACTACATTACGATCAACATTTCCTTCATTTTGATGCATATTTACTTCATTTTTATGCATATTTACTTCATTACGATCAACATTTCCTTCGTTTCGATGCATATTTACTTCATTTTGATGCATATTTACGTCGATGCATATTTACTTCATTTTGATGCATATTTACTTCATTACAATTAACATTTTCTTCGTTTCATAACATGAATGGCCGGAAGGAGATATTTCTTGTAAATGCTAAAGCATTGTCTATTGGATGTGCGAAATTGCTTGATTTTAGGCCCTCCATTGCAATCTATCTTTGGCAGATAGCAAGCCTCTTAAATTGTACTTCATGGTCAGGAGTTGGGCCGGGGTTAATGAATGCAGTAACTAAAGGCACTATCGAAGCAGGAATGCCTGTTGATGGGTTCAAGATAGGCAAAGAAGCTGGACTAGTAAATTTTACTAGGCTCCTAATAAAATTTCACACAGTTTATCCATTTCACACACTCTCACACTTGCACTCATCACCGTACCCCACGTTTCATTCAAATTCGTGTGCTTCGTCATAAATTGCTCCTGGATCAATTTTCTCAATTTCTCAAATTACTTGAAAGCTTTCAATCGATGCAAATAAGGTATGAAATTCTAAACTCCACTTCAATTTACTTTATGCATTTGGTGTTGTTAGAAAATTATGCTTAGAATAATATCTTGTATCATTTCTGTTTGAATAAATTGGTAGAACAATTTTGTTTGTGCCTAGTTATTAAATTCTTACAATTACTTTAAATTTTTAGTACTTTATTCATGCTTTATGTTTTTACTTAATGATTGAATTGAAGTGATTGTTACATTGTTGGTTTGGCTGGATAAAAAATAAGGATCAATTGCATTAAATTTTTTATCATTCTTTTATGTTTAGAAAATGCATGCAAGGTGTTTGATTTAATGCCCAAATGAGAATTTTTGCTTTAAGATGCTTAATTGTGCTTTAAATTGAGAAATTGTCAATCATGAGGGAAGATGTGATTCCTTTGTGCATGATTTCTACTAATATATTATATTTACCCCTCTTTACATAGATGTTCAAATCTTGCAATTTTTAATTATTTTTAAGACAAGCCGTTGTTGGGAAATTTAAATATCGATCATAGCAACTGATCTACAAATAAGTCTCATTAATGGGAAATTTGTTGCATTTTCTCCTCGTCTTTTAGTCTTTTTTCATGTTGTTGGCAGCTTTTTCCATTCTTTGTGTTGCTTTAATTAGGTTTGTAGACTAACTGACTTTGGTGTACAAGGGGGTGATGCTAAAAACATCTTTTATTTAAGAGAAATTGATGAGGCTGATGCACTAGTAGCAACAATCAAAGAAAATGAAGGAAAGGCTTTGGCTGTTGGTGGAGCATACATTGGTCTAGAGCTAAGTGCAACATTAAGAGTCAATAATATTGATGTGACAATGGTTTTCCAGAACCTTGGTGAAGTAAGAAATACTATGTTATCCATTTCATAAGTTTGTTCAAAAGCTTGATTTGATTTTTGATGTTAAGGCAACCAAATTATTTACTAAAGAGCTTAAATGCTCGAATTCATTAAACTAGCTTGCACATATGATCCTGTAGTGCCTAGAGTATTAACTTCTAAGATAGCTGCCTTCTATGAAATTTACTACCCGAACAAGGGAGTCAATATCAAGGTGGACCTGTTCCTAATAATTTATCTTTCATATGTGATCTCATTTCTCTTAATAAATATATTTGGTAATCAGCTATAAATCATGTAGTGCTTTAGAGAGAAGAAATATAACATAACTCTGCTGGTAATGATGAAAAAGTAAAGTTAAAACTGATAATTGATGGTCTTTAGTAGAATGAGTTAAAATCATGTAACACCAAGAAAATTTTGCATCAGTGAGATGATTTTTCTTGATTCTTGGAAAACATTCTGCATACTTATGATTATTTCTCAAAATTATAGTCCAAAATTTGATTATGTTAGATGTTATTCTATTACTATGATAATACTCTTATGTGTTTGCAGTTTACTACCTGTAGAAATTGTCCGTTTTGATAACTGCATTATTACTTTTTTTAGAAAATTAATAAATGAAAATATGTGATCCCCTGTTTCTTCTCTTCTTCTATCAATTAAAAGTTTCTGCATCTTTTTTAAACCTCTTTTTCTATCAGCCTTTTCAAGTGAATTTTTCTAGGATTTTGAAGTGTTCTTATTTCTTAGAGGTTGCTATATTTTCACTGTAGTTAAAATTGATTTTTCAGAATATTAGTGTTATAAAACTTTTAAGCTTAGGGCTACCGGACACCTTATAATAATAGAAGGGCATTTGGAAGGGCAAAGGGGTCACTTGGACCCTTTTCTTATCTCTTAAGTAGACTCACGTTTCCAATGGATGTTTGGCAGGAGAATTACTCAAACTTTCTTTGACAAATTTTTATATTCTATCCTTCATGATTAACTTTTTTATTTACTAGGGATTTTCACTTATAATCCATTTTCTATGATGGATGTTAAAATATGTGCATTTTGACGAGTGAGATGCAAAACTATGCTATTTGTGAGTGTTTGCTGACCAAAGGAACATATTTTATGCAAAGATAGATATGTAATATATGGTTCTGTAAAAATAGATTTTTATACCGAATAACATGAGGATATTTTTGTATTAGAATAAAAGATCGAATATATGGAGATGAACAATAAATTTAGGGAAGGAGCAGTTAACAAGTCATTCTTTTTAGTTTTTAGTTAACTAAATGTCATTTTGTTTAATTCAAAAAAATAAATAAATTGTGGATTTGATCTATTATACATGGAAAATGATATAGATGTACAAAAAAATAAGATGAAGGTTTATTTGATCTTGGGGAATAAGTTTGTTGTCCTTTTTGACCTTTGCCCAAAATATAATGATTAAGTGAACCTGACACGTGGTATTTATTGAAATTGAAGAATATATAATATTAAAATTTAAACTTACTATAAAGGTATTAGTTTGTGGCAGAAATGATCAATGAATTAAAATTGGGTTTGTAGATACATGCAAAGTGAAAATTGGGTGCTATATGAAGTGTGCTAAGTGTAGTTTGTGCTTTCATGGATCTTTTCTTGAGAATATGACAGTTCTTGAGCATACAATTCCTTTTTTTCTAGCCAGTTGTGAGGCGGAATATGATTACCTCTCTTTAAACGCAATTGTTAATGTGTTTGGTTGGACTATTTTCATAGTTCACATGAGATTCATGTATTTAAGATTATCATTTATTTGTTGTGGATGCAGAAGTTCATGGACTGTGGGAGAATTGTCGTAGGCCTATGTTGACATGCAAGAGCAGGTACACTATCAAATAGGAGAACTCTATTGTAGTCTTCCATATCATATGGTTTAATTTGTGCTTGCTGATTCTGATTGGTAGGTGAAGGCTTTCTTGATGCATTTCTCTTAGAAGATTTAAAGTTTGGAGACTTTAGTGTATTCATGCAATGTCTCAAGATACGTGGATTGGAAATTATTTGTTGGGCTTCTCTTTCTTCCTCTTCATGATGAGGTTTTAGGTTATAAATTTAGGTTTTATTTATGTAAGATTGAAGTTTGGATTTAATTAGTTAGGATCGGTTTCTTTTACTTTTAGAATTAAGGGATAATTTTCTGTATTTGAAATTCATGTAAAAGTTCATAAGTTTTGAGTTATATAATATAATTGTGTTTAATCTTATTTTAATAATAATATAAAATTATGTATAAAATAAAATAAAAATAAAAATAGAAATATGAAAGACATCATTTAAAAAATTATGTTTATTGGTGTGAAACTGATGTCTATGTTAGAAAAGACATCGGTGGAAGAATGATGTGTTTTGGTACAAAATTGATGTCTTTTCTTAAAAAGACATCAGTGGAAATCCGATGTTTATTGTTCCTTACGATGTTTATAGGTGGATAGACATCGGTTAATAACCGATGTTAAATGTGTCTTCACCGATGTCTTTACCGAGAAAGACATCGGTTTACAACTAATGTCTTTTTTCTTATCCGATGTCTTTTCAAGTAAAGACATCGGTGAATAAACGATGTCTTATGTACGTCAACCGATGTCTTTCCATTGAAAGACATCGCTGGATAACTGATGTCAAAAGATACAACTGATGTCTAATCAAGGGAAAAGACATCGGTTAAAAATCGATGTCTATCAGCGCCTACTTTTAACATCACAGGCTTCAACATCATCTACTTGGTGAAATAGACATCAGTTTTTAACTGATTTCTATCAGCGTTTTTGGTGTAGTGTTACTTCATTACAATTAACATTTTCTTCGTTTCGATGCATATTTTCTTCATTTTGATGCACATTTACTTCATTACATCAACATTTCGTTCGTTTTGAAGCATATTTACTTCAATTTGATGCATATTTACTTCATTACGATCAACATTTCCTTCGTTTAGATGCATATTTACTTCATTTTGACACATATTTTGATGCATATTTTCCTTGTTTTGATGCATATTTCATTCGTTTGGATGATTATTTACTTAATTTGTGCATATTTACTTCATTACGGTCAACATTTCCTTCGTTTCGATGCGTATTTATTTTATTTCGATCAACATTTACTTTGTTTCAATGCATAATTACTTTATTTTGATGCATATTTACTTCATTTTGAAGTATATTTTGATGCATAATTACTTCGTTTTTCGATGCATATTTCCTTCGTTACAATACATATTTACTTCATTTTGATGCATATTTACTTCATTACAATCAACATTTCCTTCGTTTCGAGGCATATTTACATCATTTTTATGCATATTTACTTCATTACGATCAACATTTTCTTCGTTTTAATGCATATTTACTTCATTAGAATGCATATTTACTTCATTACAATTAACATTTCCTTCATTTCGATGCAAACTTACTTCATTTTGATGTATATTTTGAGGCATATTTACTACATTACAATCAATATTTCCTTCGTTTTGATGCATATTTCCTTCGTTTCGATGTATATATACTTCATTTTGATGCATATTTACTTCATTACGATTAAAATTTCCTTCATTTCGAAGTATATTTACTTCATTTTGATGTATATTTACTTCATTACGATCAACATTTCCTCCGTTTCGATGGATATTTACTTCATTTTTATGCATATTTACTTAATACTATCAACATTTTGGTCGTTTCGATGAATATTTACTTCGTTTTGATGCATATTTACTTCATTGGGATCAACATTTCATTCATTTCGATGCATATTTATTTCATTTTGATGCATATTTACTTTATTACAAACAACATTTTCTTCGTTTTGATGCATATTTTCTTCATTTTGATGCACATTTACTTCATTAAAATCAACATTTCGTTCGTTTTGTTGCATATTTACTTCATTTTGATGCATAGTTGTATTAGTGGTAAGTGGATGGTAGGCGTGTGACCCTTTTACTAAAAAGGAAAAATTGATACCTTTTTAGTGGACGATCAAAATGACAAAATAGATATCTTATCAGGGATAGAGGGAGTATGTTTTTTTTAAAAAAAACTCATACATATTAAATTAACTAAATAAACAATTTTGGAAAAAAAATAATACTCTATCCTTTCCACATTTACTTGCATTATTACTGTAGATACGGAATTAAAAAAAAGGACAGACTTTAATAGGCCTGTCTTTTTTTTTTAATTGGTACAACCGGATCCTTTTTAGCCCATTTCAATTTTTTCGACCAAGCCTATTTCAGATATTTTGAAAAATAAAAAACGTGAGGGGTTCTATTCTGCACATCTCCCTTCTCGGTTTGCCATTCTCCACCGCTTTCTTATCGAAGTTCACGACCTATCCGCCATGACAATTGAGACATCATCATTAGAGATTGAGGCGAGAAGTACTCCGATCTGTGTGCAGAGTCGCGGGGAGGAGTAGAAAGCAACTGGGGAAGGAGCCGACTGACGCTATAGTGGGACAAGATAAGTTGGAGAACGAGATTGGACTGAAGGAGTTGGAAGAATTTATGGTGGCGTTGCAGGACCTACTTATGAAAGTGAATGTAATTACTAATGAAAGTGGCACCCGCCGCCGAAGTGAAGGCGGCATTTTCCTCATCGGTGGTGCCTGCGCAGTTGGATGGTACATTGGTGTTTCTAGATTAGATGGGGAGGGGTGTTTCTGGGGTTGTAAATTTGAGAAATTGGAGTTTTACATTTGTTACATACTATTATTTTCTATTCTTCTTTATTGACCATTTCACTGAGCAATTAGTTATGTACAAGTTTTTCTTGAATCAACCTACTTAAATTTGTATATATAGATTTTCTTAGTATGGATATATTAGGATGTAATGGTCAAAATTTGGTTAACCATGGTTGATGAAGCACAGTGACTTGACTTGGGTTGTTTCTCACATGCTTCCTTACATGATTCTCTATTCCATTACTATATTTCATACTAATGTCAGATCACTTTCTTTCTGCCTTATGGTTGTTGGTGCTTGATCATTATGATCTATTATAATAGGTTAAGTTGTGGTTTGAGGGACTGTATTGTTTGAGAAACATTTAGGAAGCCTTGTGGCAATAGTTGGTTGTTGTAGATGGAACCATAGATACAAAAGCTGGATGGAATGGAAGTAGATATATAATCCACAGACAAATGACAGACAAATTTTCATATTACTTGATGAATTTAATTGCTGGAAAATGATGATGTTTCTTATGAGTATTTTCTGTGCTATTGGTTGTATGTTCCATAAATGACATTACTTTTGAAACTCACCCCTATAGATCAATTACCTTATATCTGATGTCAACTCTAAAGGTTTACAATAGTTCTTTATAAACTTCAATTCAGGATGTATATTATTTTGGGGAAGTATTATACACATGTTTTCTGTATTTCTGGTCCTTGTTGTTGCACTTATTTCTATGTTTCAATTTGTTAATGGTACAATGATTTTCTAAATTTATAGATTACTCTATAGAAATATTTAGATTACTCTATGAAACTAATTAGATTACTTTTTAAAATTAATAGAATTACCCTTTGGTTTGAAATTTTGGTTTTTGAAAATGAAGTAATTGAATGTGAAGAATTATGCTATTTGTAATCCGCAAGTCTATAGATCAATAGAAATAAATAATCATAAAAAGAATTTAAATTGTATGCAATCCGTAAAAATAATTAGGTTACTTTTTTATATTAATTAGTTTACTCTTTATAATAAATTGAGTTACTTTTTGATTTGAGACTATAATTTTCTGAAAATGAAGTCATATATAATGAAGAATTAAAATGAATGCAATCTGTAAATTGATAGATCACTCTGTAAAAATAATTAGGTTACTCTTTATAATGATTTGGGTTACTCTTTGATTTGAAACTATAATTTTCTGAAAATGAAGCCATATATTGTGAAGAATTAAATTGTATGAAATCTGTAAATTGATAGATACTCTGTTAAAATAGTTGGGTTACTTTTTTCTATTAATTAGATTACTCTTTATAATAAATTGGGTTACTCTTTAATTTGAGACTATAATTTTCTGAAAATTAAGTCATATATTGTGAAGATTTAAATTGTATGCAATCTGTAAATTGATAGATCACTGTTAAAATGATTAGGTTACTCTTTGTATTTAATTAGATAACTTGTTTGAGATTTTAATTTCTGAAAATAAAGCTAAGCACTGTGAATAAAAATAATTAAATTACTCTTTAAATTATTAAGGTCACTTTTTGAAATTAATTGAATAACTTTACCTATTAAAAATTAAAGCAAAAAAAAATTAATTACATAATTAATGATCATGATGACATTCAATATGCTGCTTTACCACAATGGATGAGTTTTGATAGTTGTCTTCCTTTGTAAAGGTAGTATGAATTTATACAATACAGTAGACCTTCTGGCACCTTTGTCAAAAATCTTGTGGAACACATTGTTTTCAATACTGCTCGCAGCTGCTGCAAACTACAAACATCAACCTATTCAAAACTTAAACCAAAACATAATTGAAACTTAACTTAAGAAAAGTGCAGCAGTTTACTATAAACAAACATAAAGTGAAATCTTCTCAGAATAACAAAGCAAAATATGAATTCTTAAAGCTCAATGGCATCCGTAAAACAATCATTATAACAAAACTCAAGATAAGCTTCATCATAAATATGGTTTTGATACACTTTAACACAACAATTATAAACAAGCAATCAGTAAACTTTGTATTGAAATAGGAGTAGAAAAACCAGCATGTTGTACCTATAAAAATGAACCAACATGGTTCATTGATACAAAAGCTTGGACCTTCAGGCTGAATAATTTGAAGTTAGCCCTCTCCTTGTTTCACCAGGTGTACAGTTTCCAAATGGATTAGCAGACGATAATGAAACAAGCTTGCTATCTTCAAGCTCAATTACTACTACATTTTGCATATCAACAAGCACATGAATTCCTTCAACAAGCTACACATAGGCATTTTCTAGTGGGCAGTCACTATGTCTAGCAAAATATAAGTGGTTTTGCAAGCCTATGGCTAGGAGCATCAGCCTTACTATGGTAACCAACACACTGCAGCTGCACCAACCTTATAGGCACATAATTGTGTTGCTCATGCTTTCTCAATTGAAAGATTAAATATCACAACTTCTAAATCAATATTTATGCTGCCATAAAAGAACAATCATAAACACATGCTACTGCTTTCAATGAAAGAAGTATAAAAAATTCTGAAAAAGTTTTCACACACAGATAAAACATCACGTCTACATGTATAAACAGTTATGTTCATGATTCACAAAGGACAGAGAAATATCAATACAACATTTAAAGAATCATACAGATTAGTATACGTCAATTAAAGATAATAAATCTCATATACCCTGTATACGCACACAAAGAAGAACTACTACAAAAACAAAACACTTGAACAGTGCAGGACAAAAAATTATCAAACATTGCAGAGAAAAATTCAACTTTTATTAAATGATTTCACATGTCAATTAGTAATTTCATCACACATAAAAAATGCATTCCAACAACATCAAATCATTCCACAGATGAATTCAATCAAAGAGAGAAGTTTAGCAACTTGCCAAAATAGTCAATCCGACTAGAATCTCCATGCATTCCAACCAACTAGAGTTACTTTAGCAAACAAATTTACCTCAGAGAGAAGGAAACACAAATTATGTAAATATCAGCGGCAAATAAAGATTGGAGGGAGTGAATCCGCATACAAAAATTTCATGGAATCACCGAAATGGCCCTTTTCTTACATTTCGAAATAAACACTTACATCAACAGAGAATGGGGGGTTGGGTACGCAGACCCATCATCGTTCAATCCCATCGAGAACAATGAAGGAGAGCATGATCTCTTCTCTCTCGCACATTTACGCGATTGGACTCAGAACATGTGATAAAATTGATGGAAACTGTTGTGATTCTGGAAATTAAACAGGCTTAAGAAATTGATTCAACTCACTGGCCGATGAGATTTCCAGCAACCCGCGAGATTTATTCTCTTAGATTCGAAAAAGAAGACGTGGATCCGCGAATTTAATTGCTAATGTTGTAGGATCCGGTTGTACCAATTAACTCATGGGACTGGTTGTATCCTAGTCATTCTAAAAAAAATATTTTGACCAACTTCAATATAGTGTTTTAGGTAATAAATAAATTATAGATAAAGACTCCTGTGAGGCCGTATCACAAAAGGGCTTATGTGAGACCGTCTCACGTAAGGTCTCATTTAATGGCTTACGTGAGACGAATATAAAATGATAATTTGTATAATAAAAAGTGATACTCAATTAATGTTTGACAAAAACTTGTGTGCCCCGAGGGCACATGTGCCCACCGTGCACCCAAATACCCTTTAGTATGTGCCCCCACCATGCGCCCAAATACCCTTTAGTATTAGGTATACTCTTTAGTATAAAAATGTATATCCTTTATTTTCTGAAAAAATTTAAAAAAAATCAATGAAAATGTACCCTTCATAACAAAATTGTGTACAATTATTAATTAAAGTATATACCTTTTACAACAAAATGTTGTAGCTTACATTTTCTAAACAAGATACTAACTCTTAATGTTTATAGTATCCCATTTGAATAAAATGGGTAATGAAAAGTGATACTCATTAATTTTCAAAAATACTTTTACATTATGATTCTTACTAATTACAGCTATCAAGAATTCAAGAATTTGAAACGAATTACAATCCACCTCGAAAAAAGATATTTCCGCGCCTTTTCGAGTTCCCATCAAATAAAAGATCACATAATGCTTGTGCAACCTGATTTCAATCGTGGCCTGTTCAACTTCAACAGCTCTGCTTTATTAATTCAGTCTTCTGTTCTTGGTAAATTCACCAATAAACCAGTAACTGTGTGTGTATTCTGGATTATGCAAGCGTAGTGTTTGCTTTCAAGGATTTATCAATGGCGGTTTATTGAATTATTTATTTTATTTATTTATTTTTATGTTGAGTAGTGCTTTTGTTTGCTAGCATTGATGGAGGGTGTTGTAATTGGTTCATGGGTGGGATTAGAAAAGGCCTCCATGCAGAATGTGGTGTTCGCATTGATGGAGACTTTGGTCGATTCGAAGCTGCCTCCGAGGCACTTGCTTAACAATCCTCCTTCCCAAGATATTCACAACTCTATTGCTAAACATGTCATTATTTCTATTTGCTTATTTTTATAAAATGCAAGATGATTTGAAGAAATTCAGTCTTTGGTGAATGTAATACTCGACTATAACCCTCGAATAATGGATGAATATTCTAATAAGAAGAAAATTGTTGGTTGGGGATCTGCTTCTTTTATTTTGTTTACTTATCAATCTTTGGATTCTAGTAGTGTTTACTTCTGTATTGTTCATGTAATAAGAGGTTTTCATGTTCTTACTAAGATTACAAGTTTATGATGTAGTAACATTCTATTTAACTGAAATCAAAATTGAAAATGAAGCAAAATTAACTCATGGGGTAAAAATATGCACACCTTATTACTTTCTTTTTTGAGATCACAACAATGTGCTTTTCAGTTCCTAAGATAAAAGGGAACCAACTTTAGCAAAATAGTGACAGTTTGGAGCTTTTGTCATTTAATTTTAGCCGAATAGTGCTCTGATTGCTTTGATTCTATTTTCATTTCATTAGATGCATGCAGGTGTTGTGCTTTACAACTACTACCACCGGAAGCAGAATCTGGAGCTAAGATTTGTGAATTTTATATCTTTTTGTAAGTTGGTTGTGATACTGAGACCGTCTATGAAACAATTCATGAAAATGTCTATGAACAAAGGAAGTGAATTGTTGGAGGAGAATGGTGATGAAGGTTAGCTTTCAGTGACCGAGAAAGCCATAAAGAATGCATGATGTATAGCTTTGTCATGCATCGAAAGAAGTTCCAATCACAGAAGGATTTCCAATATCCAAGGTTGCAGTGTTGCTGATTGACTTGAATAAAAATAACTGTTTTCTTCAGTTTGGTGTTGTCACTGAAGGCATGTGGTCACTTATTTAAAAAGAAATTAATGAGTCTAGCATCAGTTTAGAGAAGTTAGCCGAAGAAAAAGTTTGTAAGAAGAGGAAAATTGACTATCAATAGCCTAATTCAACTTATGCAAGTACGTATCTGCAGCTAGGGTATGAAACCGTGAAGGATGTCATAGATATGCTATTCATCTTCATCTCTTTTCTTTATACAAGGGATTTTCAAACCTTTTTACCATGACTTAATCCTTTTCCTTTGATACATCCTGTGAATTTGAAGTTCATTCTTAATGATTGATGACTCAAATATATGTTTAGAGAAGAAGTATATGGTCAGACATATAATTTGAAGTCATCATACGTGAGAGACACATGCGAAGTGATAAAAAATGTCATAATCTATTTACCAGACATGAAAATGTTATTAACTACTAAAAACAAATTGATTTTTGTAAGTATTCGATAGATATCTGTCTAATATGGGATGAACTGAGAAGTTCTTGATTGCTATGTTGTATGGAGCAGGTATTGACAGTTCTGATCCTGTGGTGTTGGAGTCTCATGTTGTGTATTCATTGAGTAGAGAAAAGTCATATGCTCAATTTTATATGATGCTGTGCTCTCAGTCCTTTGACGAACAACATAATGTACCTCTTAAATTTCTAGTTGAGAGGTCATTCTAATTCACTATTTTTCTCATTTGATACAAATTGTTGTTCTGGTTGTAATTATTGCCATGTTTTATGAGTACATATCAATATTGATAATTGCTTGGTAAGAATATTATTATTATTATAAATTATAAATATATATATGTAAAAGCTTGTGTGTGCCCGGGCACACGGGAGCTGCCTTTAGAATTTTGTGCTAAATTATATATCTTTTATACTAAAGATGTGTACATTTTATTTTACAAGGCAAAAACTTGCGTGTGCCAGGGCGCACGGAAGCACACTTCGTGTGCCTTTAGAATTTTGTGTTAAATTGTATATCCTTTAGTATAAAGATGTGTACCCTTTATTTTCTGAAGAAAAATTAAAAATATAAAGAAAAGTGTATACCCTTTATAACAAAATGGTGTACCCTTATTAATTAAAGTGTATACCTTCTAGAACAAAATAATGTATCATTTTTCATAATACTAAATTCTAAAGGCGCACCCTCACTTATATATATATATATATATATATATATATATATATATATATATATATATATATATATATATATATATATATCCTCATCCGTATTAGTGTTGTAACAACGTATTAAAATTAAAAAATTCAAGAAACATAAGCGAAGCATCTGAAGACTGCGAAGAAGGAATGCGTGTGTGGTGTGTCAGGACGACGTCGTTGAGGAGAATGAGAGGATCGGAATACTTAGATGTGGACATAAATATCACGCGTGTTGCATCAAAAAGTGGTTGAAGATAAAGAACACCTGCCCCTTTGTAATTTCACTGCATTATAAACAAAATCATTAATTTGCATCTTAGTTTCTATTTTGGTTTCTTAAATTTGTAACAAATTATTCTTAGTACTGTGTGTGTGTTTTTTTTTTTAATGTTAATCTAACAATTAGTTGATATATACATTTGCAGTGTGTTTTCAATCCAATAACTTGTCAATTTTGATTTCATACACTTGTTTGAGTAATAATGGTGACAAAATATTAGCTTTTAAGTATATTTTCATATACTTGACTATTATTAAGACATGTTTATTTTGTACTTAAATAGGAATAAAAAAAAAGAATTTAGATTTAGTTGGATTTAATAAAGCTTAAAAAATTTTACAACTTCTTTTTGGGTAGACAATATTATCTGCAAACAATATTCAAATTTTTGTTATTGCACATTTACACATTATTAACAAAGGTCAACCACTAATTTTGATGGTAATAGCCATAGGAATTCTATTATACAAAAAAAAAAAAAAATGGCTCTTAATGAAGGAGTAAAATTCTTCCATTTTTTTGTAAAATGTATAATGTTTTGATGCAACTGATGTATGAGCAGGTGATAGCAAGAGATGGATGCATCCTGGGTGTGCAGAACAAAAACTATATATTGAGACACATATTTTGGGACAATTATTATTATGTGTTCCTAATTAACTTATTGAGACACTTAACTATTAGAATTTATTAGTATATTCTATGAGACACATATTTACATCTCTAAAATAATTTCATTTCGGGACAATTATTATTATGTGTCCCTAATTAACTTATTGAGACACTTAACTATTATAATTTATTAGTATATTGTATGAGACACATATTTACATCTCTACAATAATTTTATTTTGGGACAATTATTATTATGTGTCCCTAATTAACTTATTGAAATTAATCCAAAAAAAAATTAACTTATTGAAACACTTTATTATTAGAATATATTAGTATTATTTTATGGGACACATATTTACATCTCTAAAATAATTTAATTTTGGAAAAATTATAATTATGTATCCCTAATTAATTAATTGAGACACTTAATTATCAAATTTATTAGTATATTTTATGAGACACATATTTACATCTCTAAAATAAGATGTAAAATAATTTTATTAGATAATAAAATTAAAAGTTTAACTTGTATGCACAGGTGCACCGGTGCACCATAACCTTTAGATTAAGTTTTGATTTAATCTTAATCATTAAATAAAATAAAATAATAAAACAAATAACCACCTACTAACCCCTAAATTTATACCTATAAACTCTAGGTGCATCGGTGCACCCGGTGTACTCTAGAATTACCTAGGGTTGTGCAGATCGGGAATCGGTACGGACTTATAAAAAATCCGTACCGAAATTCGGATCATTTTTTTAAAAATAATCCGATATTGAATCCGTAAAGAAAAAATCCGTACCGAAATTCGGTTCAGTTCAGAACGAATTTTTGGGAAAATGAATTTTGACAGAGAGCGAATCGAAGATAATATTATATTTTTTTGTAATAAAAGGTAATAATACTACTTCTGCAATACTGCTTCACAATTCACATTAAGAGTTTCATGAGACATATAAGAAGAGATAATATTTGAATAAAAAGTTACACTCGAATTGATGAAAAGTGAGAGTGGTGCATTGCATTATTTCATAAACAATTCATATTATAAATAAAGAATTATAAACTTTTAATGAAAAGTGATAATATATTTAATAAAATTTGATAATTACTTGAAAAATGTAAAATAGTCTTATATAACATGACTTTATGTGTTGCCTTAAAAAATAATAGTATTAAGATAAAGAAAATTAATAATTTTAGATTTTTTTTAAACCTTTAACTTTAAATTTAAGGTGTATTTCAATTAAAGTCTATCTAATACTAAAATAAATACTAATATTTTAGACATAAATATGAATTATCATTTAATTTTTGCATTTTATCTTAATTAAATAAATATAAAATATAATAATTATTTATTAAATTTACGATTGAATTTATAATTTGGAGATACCATTTACTTTATTTATTATATTCTCTGAAATAATAATTTGAACATATTTTTTTATTTATTTCTTATTTTTTTAGAAATTTATTTTACTTTATGAAATATATATTTTCTAATATACACTAATGAATAAATATTTAGAGTATTAGATATATTTTTAAATTATTATTTAGTAGTATATTATAAATAATTTTAATTTATTAATTATGATTAAATTATAATTAGTAGAGTAAAATTAATTAATTCATGACATATAAAGTATAAACTATAAATAATAAGATAAATATATTATATATAATTTTAATGCATAATTTAAATTCGGTTTTTCGTTACGGTTCGTCCGATTATATCCAATATTCGGTACGGGAAAGCGGCAAATATTCAAGTCCGTACAACACGAAAAATCGGTTCGATTTAGTTCGGAAAAAATCAAAAAGTAAATGATTTTTTTTGGTTCTGGATTAATTCGGTGCGGTTTCGGTTAAATTGAATATCCGTGCACACCCCTAGAATTACCCTAAAATTAAATAAATATTTTGGCATAAAAAGACTAAGAGTTACTCTCTTGTGAGACGAATTATTTGTGAGACGGGTCAACCCATTACTAAAGTATGCTTATTATATATGTAAAGTATGCTTATTTGTAGTTAAAATATTTTAATAATAAATCATATTATAATAGTATAAATTCATACTTTAATTCATCATTTATCATACTTTAGAAAACATACTTTTACAACCATTAAACATACTTTATGTATATAATTGGTATAATTTAACACGTCTTACAAACCGTCTCACATATATAATGTTTCATAATAGAGCTTCTCAAAGACTAAATCCATCTAACCGTTAATTTTTCATTTTTTCTTCACTTTTTTCGCTCTTGAAATACCAAACTAAACCTCCGACCTCCGTCACCTCCAGAATCAATGTCATCCCCTACATTGGTACTTCAATTTCGTGCTCCATCTCCGCCTCCGAATGTACTCCGTCTCCGCCGTCGAATGTACTCCGTCTCTACCGCCGTACTGCTGAAAAAACTCGTCAAAGTTTCAGGTTGTGTTCGTGTCATGGCATTGTCATTTCTCTAAACGCTCATATGCTTGCGGTAATTTTTTTAAAATTTATTTATTTTTAATTGGATCATTTTCGATACCTAAGAGTTCCTATTTTAGGGTTCTAGCCTTGTACACACTATACTGCGTTCTTGTTCTGCTACATTTATTTACGGCGATTCTCCATTCGTCGCATCTGTATCTACAGAAAATGTTGAAAGTAGTCTGCCTTTGATTCCTGAAGCCCTACGTTTCTCCAATCTGTGATCGCTCTGCACGTGGCTCTCAAGGTAATTAGCATTTTCTATTTCCGATCCTCAATTTTGATTTATATTTAGTCAATTCATCAAAAATATGGGAACATTAGCTTTTACAAGTCTGACAATTTCATCTATAATTTAATTTGGGATTACTGATTGGCATTTTTAATTGATTATTGTTATTAATTAAACCAAAACTTCCCTGCTAATTTTGATGCAACAAGTGATGGCAACTTTACTTCCAAATATTTACAAATCTGATGTTTGTAATTTTTATTTACGCAAATATGTGTTATCCACTACTTTTATGAATTATAAGCTTTATTTCTTGATATATAGAGCACAAGAGCTGCATTATATGCAACTGGCAAGAAGCAGAAATTCAAAACAGGATCATTTACACCAAAATCCAAACAGAGCAGATATTCTAACTTACACATTCAAGTATGCAGTAGCAAGAAGTATATGATCAGTCAAATACATGAGTTATGAACTTTATTTCTAATATATTGTCAAAATATATTGCTGATATATTAGGATGCGATAATCCTAGAGGAATTCCTAATAAGTAGTCATTGTTATGAATGTCGAGAAAATAATATCACTGTGAACACTTTAATGTTTGCAACCCCATTCATCTGATTCCTACTGTCATTAACCTAATTTTGAATCTGAACATTCACAATAATACCTAAAAGTAGTGTAGGATTAACCTGTTTTTATTATCTTTATTTATTTTGTTACTAGAAAAATGACCTATCTCTTGAGAAAACAAAACTGATATTGATTGGAGTTAGAAATGTATCCACCTAAGAGTGATTATCCAGTGTTGCTAATTCTTACTGTAAATACTCTGCAGGAACTATTGCAAAAGGAGTTGCTCTATTACATTAAGAAGGGACTAGGTTTATCCTTGCTGTACTCACGCTGTTGTCAGGTACTAGGTCCATTTGTTACGCAAAGCTTTATCAGTCACTTTTTGGTGTCATTCTAAAGCTAGAATCACTTGCATTCCGAGTTGGAACTAAAAGTAATTAGCCTCAAATGCTTCACATCAATTAAAAATCAAATCGAAAGATAATCTACTTTCTACATTGGTGCTTATTGCAATATTAGAAACTGCTCTTTTATCCAATTCTTTGCATTGATACATCATGCTTGTACAGGTTTTTGGTATTATTTATTTAACCTTTTCTGAATGATGGTTTATTTTGGGCAGTGATTGTCATCTTTTTTTTTTTTTTCATTTTATGATCTTGTCTAACTATTAGCTTTAAACCCTTATATTTTGTACTCTTAAAGGTTGATCATAACTTTTCAGTGGTAGCCCTCCTACAATTATAAGCTTTTAAACCCATATATTCTATGGATATAGCTTATCGTCTTTTTTAATTTACATTTCTTTAGTGAAATAACCATTTAATTTTTATGAGCACTCTGTATCTTATTTTTGTGCATTTTTTACTAGTTGTCTCTTCTTGTTAAGTTCATGACCCTTTATAATTCCTTTTTTTTTTCTAATCACCCAGTATTGGCTTTATACTGTTGTGTAACTCAAGTGCTTGGTAACAAATGATGTTGAAGAAGCTCCTTAATTTGTGTTTATTCATCAGCAGATTGAAGAGTAAGTCCAAATAATTGCAATGCTTTATCTATAGTTTGATTCAATTATTCCTAGTATGCGTGCATGTTATGTTTTCTATATGCACAAGCTGAAAAAGAAGGCACTTCACTCGGCTTCCAAATTATCTTACATGTTTGTGTATTCTGCTGTGATGATCTACTTCCATTTGTGATAGACCAGGGATTGAGACCGTTGCAGAGAGGGGAATAGGAATTGAATTTCCAAGAGATGAAGAAGACAGGTCGTACACGAGGAACTCGGTTGCTGACTTAGTAAACCAAGTGAAGGTAGAGATTGAAGGAAAGAAATACAGAGAGAAAGCCAAAGAAGCAGCAGTAATATTTAGTGACAGAGATTTACATGGTTCTTTCATGAGATTCTGGTTGATCATCCTTATATTACAGCTCTTTTAGGTAAGTAAATAATTCATTGCTCTCTGGAACCCGTATGAGCAGCTTGCTAATGTTTATGTTGTTGTTAAAGCCTCTGGTTTTTGGATGCAGGGCTTATGACATATTTCCGTGAAGACTCCTATCAAGATTGGGCTGAACTCTAAGATGCCTAGCAGGTGTTGATCATTTATGTGACCCTATTTTAATGTTCTTTGCTTGAGTTTTAGAATTATCTGAAACTTGTCTTGTTTCAGGTTTCCCCCTGCTATTTTCCACACACCAAAGGAAATTGGAGGGCTTGGAATGTTATCGATGGGTCACATATCAATTGATTCCAAATCTCTATAGATACATACAGCCAAGGGAGAGTGAGTTCATAAATTCTCAGCTTGTTTGAGCTGAAAATGCGTTGAAGAGGCAGGAAGCCCAGGCACAGAATAGGCATCTAACACTAGAGGATTTGGAAGTAAGTCTGGGATTCAATTTTGTTCAATTGTGTTTTTTCTTGATATCTTTAGGTTTGTTTGTTATGTTAAATTTATATTCCTCTTTTATCCTTCGAATTCATGGGTCATCAATTGTACCTCAATTCGTTCATTGTGTCCTCAATAACAAGGCGTGTTGAGGTAGGAACATAGCATTTTTATGCTACATAATCTTCCTTTTCTTCTATATAATATTTGAGTAAACTGGTTGCCGATTAAATAAGAGTGCTTTCTCTTGTATCCAGGAATTCAAATGGCATTGCCTCAGTTTGCATTTGATTCAAATGGTTACTGAAGTGTGCTTGTGAAGTGATTATGGAGTTTCTAACGCCTAATGTGCTTCATAGTTTAATAGTTTTGTATTAATTATCTATTGTACCTTGAATGCTTCTCAGTTATTAATATTACCTCACATGGTGGTCTTAGTTCTAATAGTTGATCATTGGTCTGTTAAGGCTTTTAACTGAAGCTTGAAGAAGACTGTCGGCTTCTACTTATTTTAGTACCGCAATTAAGCACTTATTCTTTGTTCATTTTAATAAATGGCAAATCATTCACTTTGCAGGAAGGAAGCTTATATTCAGAAACAAGAGGTACGCAGGACATAATACTATTGTAAGCATTCACTTTGAGGCTCACATATTTGCATTACACCCCTGATCTCCACCTGAAACCTCAGAATTACGAGCTATTCTAGAAAATAGCTTATTTTTCTTCTTACATTCAGTTTCACGAACAAGTTGATCTATTAAACGACTGGCTTACTCGATCTCGAGTTAATGCCTTGTTGAATGCACTTCTCATTTTTAATTCAAACAACTTCTCTTTTTGCAGGTTGCTCTTAAAGTTGCAGCAGAAACATATTGCACCCCATATATCCCTCTAATAGTAAGTGAAGACATACATTTCTAACTTAGCACTCTCTTGTCAAAATTAAATCTGACATGAGTGTTTGGGAAAATGCAGATTATTCTTCTAGTAGGGGTAAAGTTCCAAGTAATCATAACAAAAATGGGAAAAGTATTCTAGAGAGTGGAGCTGTGGTCTAGGGCACCCATTAGTTAAGCTAGGAGACTAACTCTTCTGGATTGGTCGCCCTCGTTTGCTCTGTTCTTCATTCATTCTGTTCTTTTCCAGGTAATTTTGTATTAAACAATGGAGTTTGGATAGCATAGAGTGGTTTAATTTGGATCTTTAAAGCTAATATTCTGTCTTTTCTTGCGACTTTGATGTGATTTATTTCTTATCCAGGCTTTGTTGTATGGACAATGCTCTCAGTTGTATTTGTTCTTTGATTTATGTTGTATAAGCAATGAGATGCTTCTCGGTTAACACCATTATTCACTTGGAATATATGTCTGCTTGCAGATTGAAAAGTATGTTTTTCACATATAAAAAAGTGCAGAACAATTGAACCGGCTTTCTAGAGAGGAACAAAAGTTTGCCAAGAGGTGACCCTTTAATGAATCCTTGATCTTGTTTGTAGAGATACATTGTTTTGAACTATAACATTTAAGTGCAGGTGTTGTACAGACTTAGAATTTCACCTCGAGCAATCTGTACTCTCTAAATTGTTAGATCAATAACATTCTCATTTACGGCAATATGCAGCAAGTGAAGACGATGACATGGTGAGTCTCATCTTAAGTGCTTTATTCCTTGTTGGTAGCTTCATATTATGACATACATTTCTTTTCATTGCACTTCATACGCATGTGCTTAGTTATAAACTTATACTTACACCTTCGTGCTAAATCCCATCTGCAAGAAGTATTTAGGAGCCTTCCAGCTTGATGACGAGTTATTTATATATCTACTCATCAAGATTAAATGTGTTTAGGTTAGTATTGTGAGTTTATATGTCTGTATATAGGCTTGCTACATGCTCACATCTTTAATTTTGTGAGTAATGATCCTTTCACCTTTTCCTTTGTCGACCATTATTATCTACAGGCTATGATAAGAACTAGATATATATTGAATTTGTAATGGATATGTAGGAGCTTAGGCAGTTACCCTGGCAAAATCTCATCTTAAGAAATTCTTTTAGGCTACAGTACTGCACTTGATTTGAGGAGCGGATTAGGAGGAAATATTTGTCAATTGTTATACCTCTTCTGAAATTTCCTTTAATCGCTAGTTTATGTATCGAGAACGTATTATATAGTCTAATATTTTGCAAGTGCAGCAGTGATTCATTAATTTGCCACTGAGCCCTTATTTTATTTTTTTATCGAACCACTGAAAAAGAATGAAATGTCTTGCTCGATTTCAGGGCTACCATGTTCTGTGATTTCTAGTAGTGCTTTTAGCCTGGGAACAACAGTTCTTCCATTTTATACTTCAATGGATGTAGCACCACGTGCTGAGTTCGTAAGCGTTCTCATCGCTTATATCATTTTTTAGCCTGCTAACATTGTTTTGTGTGTTGTTTGCTTTGCAGGTTGTATTCAATCGACCCGAAGATGTTGCTATATTTGGAGGTGAGCCGTACAACGATGTGCCTCTTGCTTTATTAATCTATTGGAGTAGATAGGTTTTTGCTTAGAAATATTTAGAGTTGTTATTTTCTCAATATGTTTTGTCGAATTGTATTGAAAACCTTTACCATTTAATGTTATAGTAAATTCTGTTTGTTTTTTAGATTATAGATTTCTATTCTTCTTGAGATAAACCTTTTACCATTTTGTTTGAGTAAACCTTTACCATCGGTGATTTCTATTGGTGTCTATTAGTGAAATTGCCATTAACCAGCTTTTTATTTTTTTTTTATATTTTTTAATTTTAGAGACACTTATTTGTGTTTTGTGAAATTTGTTAGCAACCACTTATAAATGTCTCAATAGATATTTGGAGATACTTTTAAGCATCCAAAAAGTGTATATTACATCATATATCAAGCACTTCTAAATGTCTCAATATATATTTGGAGGCACTTTTAAATGTCTAAAAAGAGTATTATCTTAACATATATAAGATCATATTGAGACACTTAATTGTATTGTATAAAATATTTAGAGATATATATAAGTATCATATATCATCACATTTAGAGGCATTTATAAGTGTTCACATGAAGTGTCCCTAAACTTAATGGGACACCATTACATGCAACACTTATATTAAGTGTCTCAAAAATGATAAGTGTCTCGATATGTATGCAATTGAGACACTTTTTGGTGTCTCTAAAACTGTTTTTTGTTGTAGTGAGGATCCCAACGGGGCGGTCGGGTAGAGGCGAGACGATTGGAGATAGGACGCTGGTTCTGCTCTGTTAGCACTCAAAATAATCAAACGATAAACGTTTGCCAAATTAGCCAAAGCGGCTACCAAAATCTAATAATGTTCAATGATAAATCCAATAGGTACATCGCGGTATAAATATAGAGTAAACAATGAAACCCTAAGGCCTGCTACACCAGACCCAACTAATTAACAGCAATAATAAGTAATAGTTATATAAGAAAATCTCTAATCATTATCAATCCGTTCGTTTCCTGCGGCGATAGACCATCAAGGGTTTCGGCCCTTGTGGCTCCTCCTCACCATGAGTCGTATCAATTTCCTCCCCCTCAAAAACGACCTTGTCCCCAAGGTCGAACCAAGGAAATTGACATCGGAACTCCTCCTGATTCATCCACCTTGCATCATCCTCCGGCAACACGTTCTATTTCACCAAGAGTTGTTCCACATCCTTCCCGCCTTTTTGCACAACTCGATGAGCTATCACTCTCTCCGACTCAAACACCGCCGTCGTAGGTAGCTCAATTGAAACCGGTAAGATGGCCTCAACTGGGTGGTCGCCTATGACTCGCTTGAGGAGTGAGACATGAAAGACTGGGTGGATGCGACTGCTGGAAGGAAGCTCGAGCCGATAAGCAGCCGGCCCCACTTTGGCAGTGATTTCGAACGGCCCGTAGAACTTGGCGGATAGCTTATGATGTCCTCCACTTGCCAAGGACAACTGCCTGTGAGCCCGAACCTTAAGAAAAACCTTATCCCCTACTTGAAAATTAACGTCACGACGGTGACGATTGGCCGAACTAACCATGCGATCACGTGCTATAACTAAATTTTCCTTCAACCTTGCTAGCATTACGGCCCTATTTTCAAGAACCTCCGCCACCGCTGGCACCTTGCACTCACCAGGGAGATATCGCCGGAGGGATGGCGGTGGTCGACCATACACCACCTCGAACGGAGTGGTTTGGGCGGCCGATTGGTAGGATGTGTTATACCAATATTCCGCACAAGGAAGCTAAATCACCCATTTCCGCGGTTGCTCTCCTGCAAAACAACGTAAATAGGTCTCCAAAACACGATTCAGTACCTCCGTTTGACCATCCGTCTTTGGATGGTAAGGGGTGCTGTACTTCAACTGAGTTCCAGACAGTTGAAATAGCTCCTTCCAGAACTGACTCACGAATGCAGGATCACGATCACTGACAATCGTTGTCGGGATTCCATGGAGGCGCACCACCTCGCGAATAAAAATGTCGGCCACCCCTCGAGCCGACAATTTCCATTTCAAGACGATAAAGTACCCGTACTTTGAGAGTCAATCCACAACCACCATAATGGTCGTGAAGCCATGAGAGCTGGGCAATGAGGTGATGAAATCCATGGACAGATCCTCCTAGACTTGAGCCGGAATGTCCCGCGGGAGACATAGCCTCATACTTGGCCCTCTGGCAAACTAAGCATTGGGCGATAAACTTCTAACAGTGGCGAACATTCCACGCCAATACACATTGGCAGCCAAGCGTCGGTAGGTACGCAAGGCGCCAGTATGGCCGCTAGTGGGCGTGCTGTGAAATTCACTGAGCAGCTTAGGTATCCACTCTGAATCAGCCGCCAACACGATCCGCCTTCTATAGTAAAGCTTCTCATCCACCATGGAAAACCCCATACGACTGGTAGAATCTCTCTGCAAATCTCTCACCACACCTTGGATGAACTAGTCCCGTGACTGTTCGGACATTACATCACCCAACTCACCTTAATACGGCGCACTGAGTGCTAACAAGTTGCCTCCCTTCTCTTGACGCGACAGCGCATCTGTAGCTGAATTAGTCACGCCGGACTTGTATTCGATCACAAAATCATAGCCGAGCTGTTTAGCAACCCAAAGTTGTTGTGAAGGGGTCGCGATTTTCTGAGACAACAAATGCTTCAAGCTACTGTGATCCGTGAGGGCAGTGAACTGTCACCCCACCAAATATGGCCTCCAATGCTGAACTGCCAGAACTAGCCCCATCAATTTCCTTTCATATGTTGATTTAGAAATCGTCCGGTCTGCCAACGACTTACTAAAATAAGCAATTGGTCGACCTTCCTGCATCAGCACTGCTCCCACACCCAACCCCGATGCATCACACTCCACCACAAACCTCTTTATGAAGTCAGGCATGGCGAGCAAGGGTGCCGTTGTTAATGCGGATTTTAGTTCCTCGAAGGCTCCCTCCGCTGCTTCTGACCAAGTGAAATCCGGAGGAGTGGATTTCTTGAGCAGAGCCGTTAGAGGTCGCGCAATCAATCCATATCCTGCAACAAATCGGCGGTAATAACCAGTTAAACCTAAAAGCCCTCTCACCTCTCGCACACTGCGAGGTCGAGGCCAATCCACCACTGCTTGGATCTTAACTGGATCCATCTCTACTCCAGCTGCCAAGATAATATGCCCGAGGTACTCCACTTTCAAACCGCCAAAGGAACACTTCTTGCGATTCGCCTTGTACTTGTTGTCCTTCAAAATTTGAAGAACCTCTCGTAGGTGTTCCTTGTGCTGCTGCCACAGCTGACGGTAGACCAGGATATCGTCGAAGAAAACCAGGACGAACTTCCTCAGAAAGGGTTGAAATAAGTCATTCATTGCTGACTGAAACGTTGTCGGTGCATTAGTTAATCCAAACAGCATCACCAAGAACTCGTAATGGCCACTGTGAGTGTGAAAAGCTATCTTCGGGATATCTTCCGGGGCTACTCGAATTTGATGGTAGCCCGACGAAGGTCAATCTTTAAAAATACCTCGGCTCCAGCCAACTCATCCAACATCTCCTAGATGACCGGAATGGGGTATTTGTTCAATACAGTGGCTTTATTCAGCTCCCGCTAATCGACACAAAACCTCCAGCTTCCGTCCTTTTTCTTAACAAGAAGTACAGGGCTAGAAAACGGACTCGACCTAGGCTGTATAATCTGTGCCAAAAACATATCAGCCACCAATCTTTCTATCTCGTCTTTTTGTGCATAACTGTAGCGATATGGCCTGATAGAAATCGGACCAGTGCCAGGAAACAGATCGATGAGGTGCTCTATCGACCGGGTTGGGGGTAGCTCTTCCGGATCGCCAAACACTTCTTCAAACTCTTGGAGCAGGTCCCCCAACTCACCTTCCCACGGCACACCCTGCGACTGATCCGACACCTTTGGAGGGCCAATTTCCAAAACCAATACACACAGCTCCCAATCCTGGATCTGCACTAGCTCACGAACACCAATGGGACTGCGACCCAACGCCGGGTCCCCTGACAACCTTACCCTACCTCCTTTCGACTGAAAGGACATAGTCATTTCTGCCCAATTAGTCGTCACCTCTTCTAATGTGGCTAATCAAGCAACGCCCAAGATAACATCTACGCTCCCCGACGGGAATACATGATAATCAGCCACTATAGGGAAGTTCCCGGCTAAGGCCTCCAAACCCGGCAAAGCCCCTCCGACTCTTGTCGTCGACCATCCCCCAATTGCACACCAAAGGGAGTGGACCTGTCAGGTAACAATTTAACTATGTTAATAATGGAGTTAGAGATGAAATTGTGGCTGGCTCCACTGTCCAGGAGTATGGATATTGGTTGACCCCGCAGTTTCCCACAAAAATGCATGGTGTGTGGACTTGAAATTCCAGCCATAGAGTAAATAGGTAAGACCACATCGTCTTCCTCTGCTCCATCAGTGGTCACGACCGGATCACCTTCTCTCTGCCCCCAATCTCTTCGTTAACCTCAAGGCACGTCATGTCGACTGCCTCGTTCTCCTCGGCTATAACCACGTTCAGCTACCGAAGCATGGGGCACTGATGCTCCGGAGCCCATGTCTTCTTGCAGTGATAGCAAAGGCCTGTAGCACGGAGGTCATTCATTTCCTGGGGGGTCATTATAGTGAATCGGGAAGGACCCGTCGGCTGGCCCGACGAGGCAGCCCTCACAGACGGGCCGCTGTTAGGCTTTTTTTGCGCACCCCAATTAAAATCCCCAAGTGTAGGGATGTCAATTGCAGAGGCAAATACCCCGGTTAAAATTATCGTTCCCACTGAGACAGTCTATTATTTACTTAACTTGTATCACTATTCAACTAGAATTATTGTAACCAATTTCCAAGTTTGAATATGATTATTAACTAAAGAATTTAAGTAACAATAAACAAAATATATAAAAGCAAGGAATATTCGAGATTGAATCAAGAGAGAAGTAACATCTCTAAGGTTTCAGGTGTAGTGCAATTGATTTATTTTTTAGACGTCCTATTGTTCATTCATGCTATTTCAATGAAAATACATCATAAGATGATGCACGAACAGTTTTGAACCTCCTTCCTAGATACTAATAAGGCGAATTTCATAAACCTCTGGATGGCCAATTCGACTAATATTTATTCTCTGAAAGTAATACTCAAACTTATTCACTTCCTACTTGATTTCCTAATTGCATTGTTCCACTAAAATAATCAAGCATCTTATTTACCAGCCCTTAGGATTATCGTGTTCATGGGCAAACTACTATAATCCCTAGCAAACAGACAATATTAAGTATGAATGTACACAAGCTAACACAACTTACCAAGCATCACGGGCAATATCAATAGCATGTTATGAAGACGTTACAAACATATAATATAATCTGAAATAAATCAAATAAATAACAATCTTAATAGCATGAAATCACAATACTTTGTCTAGGGTTCCAAATCAACTACCTTAACCCTCAATCCTTAGAACTGTAAAGAGTTTTTAGCCCATGAGGTCACAAACAACCCTTATGGCTATTAAATACATAACAAAATCACAAAAGAAGAAATTAAGAAAAGATACAAAACCCTAGTGTCACGTGGTTTATGTTTTCCCTCTGTCTCTCCAATTGGATTGCCTCTCTCAAATGCACTTGAATCATCTTCCGAACCGATGGGATGAATGGATGGATAGCGAGTGAAGGGTAGTGATGAAAGGCAGATGGTGCGTGAATTGAATTCACGGTGTATTTTTGTAGTGAATGATCGGTCTTCCCTCTTCAAGTGATCTGATCCTTTTTATACCTATTTTCCCGAAAACTGACTTGAATGGCTGTTTTTACACGTTGTCACGCACAGGGGATCAAAAATTCCAATTTTTTGCCCAAAATAACCCAACACGAGTTGGCTCTACATAACTCGAGTTACCTAACTCGACCAGTGTTGCACCAACACGACTCGAGTAAGCAACTCGAGTTGCTGCCTGTCAACTCGAGTTGCGATGCTCTGCATCCTGGAACGCTTCAGACCTCAACACGACTCATGTTGTAAGTCAAGTTGGACCTTGCAACTCGAGTTGGCTCTCTGGACGATTCTGGACACTTTTCGGGGCCTAACTCGACTTGTGTTGCAAGTCGTGTTGCAACTCGAGTTGCATGTTACAAATCGAATTGGGTATTTTCAGCCCCGTTTATTGCTCGTTTTCATTCCTGCTTCATTTCTACCCTGTTTTAATCTTCAAAACTCAATAAAACCCATTAGTAGCACCATAATCATGTAAAATACATAAGCTACGCAATCCAACACGAATGTATGGCCTTATTCTAATAAAAACAAGGTATTATGAGATCAAAAAACGTAATTTCCACTCTCATCAGCCGCAACCCGCCGGTCTCGGTGCCGATGAGGCTTAGGATAATGCCGGGGAACTGCTGAACCCGCCCGGCGAGCTGTTGTACCGAGGACCAGGTGTGAACGCCGAAGCTGCCAGAATTGAGGCTCGACTGGGTGGTGGCATGCGGCCCCACGAACCACCCGACGGTCTCATCGGACGTTCCAAACGAGGTCCCCCAAGGCTGATTTCTACGAGTCTTGCCAACTCCAATGCCTTGTCCAAAGTTAACTCGGTCGATTGATGGAGGCGCAAGGAATTGCGCACCTCCTCAGTCAGCCCCGCCATGAAGTATCCCAGGTACTGCTGATCGCTTAGACCAGGCGCTTGACTCGCCAACTGCATGAAAACCGACACAAACTCCTCCACCAACCTCGTTTGCCGAAGTGCTAACAGCCGTTCAAAGGGACTGCCAGTGAAACGGAAGTCATAGCGGTTCACTAATGCCTCTGAAAACTCCTCTCAAGACTTCCCCGGATTCCTGGATCGCCACCATGTAAACCAATAGAGGGTGGAATCCTCCATCGCAACCATGGCCGCCTCCAATTTGGTTTCAGACGGCGTGTGGTGGATCTTGAATTGTTGATTGGCCCTAGCCAACCAACCGATTGGGTTAGATCCATCAAAAGAAGGAAAACTGGTGGCGCAGTGGACCGGTCCATCCCTGGAGCAGCGGCCTCAACCGTTGCTGGAGGATCTGTGGCCTGCGTATCATAGGCAGCCTACTGTTCAGCCGCTTTCCTCGCTGTGCGCGTCGCGATCGGCGCCTGGTGGATCGCGGACGACGCATCGTCAGTCGGCTGCTGTCCAACTGTCCCCTTAGCCACATTCACAGCGCTGCTCTCAGCGTACATCGTACCGGCAGCGGCGCGGGCTTGGGTGATCGAGAGTCCCGCCACGGAAGGGGTGAGGCTGGCGATCGATTTAGTGATCTCCTGCAACTGGGCCATGATGTTGGCCTGATCGGCCTTCATCTGCGTAAATTCCTCAGCCATGGCAGCCTACTTGCCTTCGATCTCATCAACTCGTTGCTCGCGGGTCATCATCATCACGGGTGAGATTCCACGTTCACCGCACCAAATTGTTAGCACTCAAAATAATCAAACGATAAACGTTTGCCAAATTAGCCAAAGCGGCTACCAAAATCCAATAATGTTCAATGATAAATCCAATAGGTACATCGCGGTATAAATATAGAGTAAACAATAAAACCCTAAGGCCTGCTTAGGGATGACAATTTTACCCATCGGGTCGGCTTACTCAACGGGTACCCGCTTAGCGGGTATAGAAAAATCAGGTAAAATCGGGTAATGGAAAAACTGTGCGGGTAAGGGTAGGGTACGGGTTCCCTTATAATTTACCCGTACCCGACCCGAAAATTATCCGAATGTATATAAATATATTTAATAATAGTATTATATATTTAATTAAATGTCTAAATCTAATATTTCTTTTAGTATAATAATATTGTTGATGAAAAATTTATGATGTATTTATTATAATATGTTTAATATTTTTAATTAAAATTTATATTCTTATCCTGATATAAATATAAATAATTTTTAAGAATTATAATAAATCTTGTTCTATGTTAAAATATTATGTATTATTTATAATTATATTTAAGAATTATAATTATTTTTTTAATATTTTATCAAAAAAATGATATTCGAATTAAGATATCTTGGTGGCAAAAAGGAGATGCAAGACTTTGAAGTTTTCATACTTAAACCAAGGACTTTGAAGCAATTGTTGGAATATGATGTTTGTTTTATAATTTTATTTGATTAACTATGAATTTATGATATTTTTTTGTTAACGGACTTAAACGTTATTGTTGTTGACTTTGTTTTCTAATTTGCATATTTTATTATAGGTTATTCATTTATGTATTATAATTATTTTTTGGTGGATTATAGTTTAAAAAAAATTATGTCGGGTCGGGTAGGTTCGGGTGGATTCGGGTATTCGAGGATTATCCGCAAAATCTACTAAGATTGCAGGTATCCGTTTACCAGCGGATTACCTATATACCCGATGGGTATACCCGTACCCTACCCGAAGCTCTACTTTAGGGTAAAAGGGTAGGGTATGGGTAGGGAGGGTAGGGTATAGGGTAGTATGTGGATTTGTCATACCCGTACCCTACCCTACCATTATCATCTCTAGGCCTGCTACACCAAGCCCAACTAATTAACAGCAATAATAAGTAATAGTTATATAAGGAAATCTCTAATCATTATCAATCCGTTCGTTTCCTGCGGCGATAGACCATCAAGGGTTTCGGCCCTTTTGGCTCCTCCACACCACGAGTCGTATCATGCTCATACATGGAGTCTTGAGTGTTGCTACTCACAACACTTTTCTTAATTATAAACATCATTTGCAAAACAAACTGAAGTTAACTGATGGTTATTCTTGTAATAGGATGCAAAATTGGCCAACATTCTTTTCCTGCAATACCTGTATTCTTTGCCCTTTTAGCTGCAAATTTGAGTAAAAACCGATTTGATAAATTTCGCAAAATTTGTAGTAAGCAAAACTGTTGGTGTATCTCCTGGAAAAACAAATCCTTTAAATGTGTAAATACCTTCCACGTGTAACAGTTCAATCCCAGGAAATTGCATGTTTTAAAAAATATTGTTGCTGCATTGGATGTTTTTCCTTCTTTACATAAATCTATGTAGAAAGTAGTTTCAGACATTAAACTGGATTCTTTGCCTTTATGTAATAACTAAAATAAGTTATTGAATTAACAATATTTATCAGAGTTGTATGTAGGAGGTCCACAAAGTTGCATGTGGAAGTTTTCCATCATTGTATTTCATTTGAACTGTTGGAAGATGAGTTTATATATCAGTGTATTTCCTGACTACATGCTACTTGCATGTGTATATGGAGGACTCTAATGAGTGAGCCTTTTTTTTATGCTTTAAGATCACTCACTAGTGTTTCAGGTGCAATTGTATTGATAATTTGCTCAATGTTGTAGGAAAGATTCACGTGAGCCAATTTTAAACGGCTGCAATGCTCGAAGCATCAACCGTAGCTACAAAGAAGAGCTTCCTCAAGGAAAAATACATGCTATGCCTCCTTCAATGTATATTGGTGAAGACTTGGATCACATTAACGTTGATACCCCTGAGATGAACAGGGTAAATGCCGTTCAGAGTACAAAAAGAAATGGGAATGCTAGACAGGACTTCAAAGATCTTGGCGACTTCCTTAATTCTGCAAAAAAAGGAAAACAAATCACCCTTGAGGAAGTAGATAAGGACAGTGGAAAATATGAGAGAGGTTCATTCTCTGATCCCGACTGCATAAAGAGTTCGTTTAAAAACGAGGAAAGAAGGAGCTCAAGAATCAGAGCTAATCATCAGAAGAGAAAGAATGTTCAGCATGCTGTGAATGGTCCTGAAGAGGGTGCCAACTTGAGGGTGAGATTACTTATTTATTCTTTTTTTCTTTCTATAAGCTAGCCTGCCAAGTTGGCTTTTCTATTTATAAACATATCCCTCTCAGGAATTTTGTCTGTTATTTCATCTTAATTTCATTTGTTTTGCATATTGAATGAACTTTAATATGCCTCATTCTATTGATTCAACTACCTAATCATGAGATTTACAGAATTATTTGTGAAAAGATTGTATCATCTTCAAAAAGACAGAATATTTCTTTACCCATGTTACCTACCCTTATGATTGTATCTAATTTACAATGTGGTTAGAAAATTTCAGTTTACTACTATACAACAAGAATAATACATTGTTGAGAATTGTGTTTTGCCAAAACAAATTGGTTTTCGTTTCCTGCAAAAATGCTGCAATACGCGAACGAAAGTGGAGATGGTAGGTTCAATGATGCCTCATTTGCTTATTCCATTCATTGACTATTGATATGCATTTTTCTAGGTGGAGTCTGCAAACATTCTTAAATCAAATGATAGTCCATGAGGAGACAAGAAGATAACTGCTGAAAATGGTGGCACAACTAGTCCATGTGTGTATCAGAAGCTGAAAATGGTGACACAATTTATATAGCATTCTGATTACAGCCTTTTTATTATGTCCAAAAGAGGCGGCTTGACGATGATTTTCAATTTCTCCCTTATTTAAGCTCGGCCTTGGGTGCTGCTAGCTCGGAGATTGCTGCAGCTGTGTTAATATCTTTGAACAATATCGAGTAAAGGCTTATCGTCGCATTTGGCACTATAAGAAGTCTTCTCAGATATTGCAAGGTGAGTCTGATTCTCTCCGCAGACGGGTGATCAAAATGCAGATTGAAAATGCCAGACTCAGTCATGACTATAGCTGCATCTGCTGAAGCTCGCCTCAAGGATGCTGAGATTCGTGCTACGAAGGCTGAGACTAGAGCTGCATCTGCTGAAGTTCGCCTCAGGGATGCTGAGTTGCGGGCTAACAAGGCTGTGGAAAAGCTGGAAATGCTTCAAATCCTTCGGTAATATCACTTTGTTCCTCAATTGGGTCTTGATATTCTCAAGTTTATTTTGTGGCATGCAATGTTTCAGTGTTTGGATTCTGATCTTCTCTCTTTTTTCTCTTCCGACTTGCTATATTTGTGCGTAGCAAATTGGACGAGATGTATATTTTGTAGTTTTATGTGGGCCTACGATATTCCATCTTTTGGTTGAGGATATGCTATTCCATAGTTCGCCTTTTGTGTTTGCCAAAATTTTTCTCTCCATTTTATGGAAGAGCTTTGTATTGCATAAACTTAACAATTTCATTTAAAACATGTAAATGGCTCTGAGCCTTCATTTTGATTTGAAAGACAGAAAGTAATATATGCATACCTTCACAAAATATCTCCTAAAAGATAAGGCATGGACACACACAAAGGGGATTAATTCTCACTTTAACTTAATCTTCTTCCTCATAAACCCAAATGTATTTCTCTCTTGTGTAAACTTTATTCATATGCTTGGTTTAGCATTGATTAATGATAGCTTAGTGTCTTAACTTGCAGCATGATGAATTGCACGGATGAAAGCGGGTGCTGCACTGGTTTATACAACAGTTAGGATCAAGTTATGCATGTTAGTTTGCCACCTGGACTAGGTCAGCACACCACGACATCTGTGTCTTTTACCGTTGAAATTACACAATTAACTATTACAATATATTTTATACAATATCTGGCTGGTGGGAAATTTTATGTCACCAAATCCAGATATACATTCTGCAAATTATAATACTACCGGCCAAATATATTTATTACTAGAAATAATACTAAATGTTCTTCTCATGTTTGGAAATATTCAAAGGAAATGATTTTTTTGTTATCATGTAAATATTATCACTTCGCTCTTGCTTACCAATTTAGTTAATTTTCTTATTTTTTTTTTATGCTCGACAATATTATTCACTTGCTTGAAAAAACTCCTATAATTTATAAAACAATATTGCTTTTATTTGAATATTCTAACGTTCGCTTGTATTCATTCAATTTTATATATAAATAAACATCTTTTGTTCTGTGATCAAAGTATTGTCACATAGATATGTTGGAAAAAAAAGGAAGCATCTACAAGATTTTGTCATCGTAAGCCAAGAGTAATTTCTACTATCCTACATATCTACGCAATATCCCATATCTACGATTACATACACGTAAAACATTCATTTAACACTCTCTACTCTTGTTGTAGGTGGTGGCCGACGGTGCTTACTCTTTAGGATGACTTTTTAGACAACGAGGGCCTATAATTAGCTAAAAGTATCCAAAACATGCCAATCATACTTGGTATAAGACTTCTTACGCAATGTTCATTTGCGGGTTTCAAATCCAAGTTTAGGTTTTCAAAATCCACGTCCACATTTTAAAAACCACTCATTTACATATCTACTACATTCTCTCTCCACATTAATGCACTTTCTCTCTTTATCTCTCCTCTCTCATTTAACTTTTTAAATAAATTAATACATTGATTTGACATAAAGTTAAATCATACTCAACTCAAAACCCAAAAAAAGATTATACACAATTCATGGTTTTCAAATCTCACATAACCCTAAACCAAATATCACCTTAATGGATACATTTTCAAGTGATAATATTAACAAGTATACATTTGTTAGAGGCGGATCTAATGTGGGATAAGGGAGTACAGCTGTAAAAAGAAATTTTACATGCCAATCATACTTCTAGTGACCCTAAAAAGGATTGTTGAACAATGGAATTAATTTTTTTTAATAATTCCATAATAAATCAAACAATATAATTCAAATAAACTGATTTAAAATTCATAAAATTCAAAATCCATTATTTTAAAATTCATTGAATTTCTAATGACTGAATCGAACACAAACCGAGAGAATCCAATCCCTCAAAATTCTTCAACATTGGTACTAACATCATCTAAATGACAGATTTTTCCATAAAGAGAGAAATTTTTAACAGTAGTGAGAATTTATTAGCCAAAGGGAACGTTTGCTTGGGCTAATTAACCCTTATTATATTAATTATTGTTTGGTTATAAAAAATTTGGTCCAATATTTATCAAAAGTCCGGAGAATAAACATGCTGGCCCGATCGATCATAATCCATGGCAGCGGTGGGTTTCATAAGCCTGGTTTAAAAGTTTAGATGTTATTATTTTCTATTTGACCATTTTAGCTCTATCATACATACGCAAACCATTTTTCTCAAATTTCACCACTTTCATCAGTCAGGCAGTTTGATTAATTGATAATTTTTTTTATTATATACTTCCTCCATCTCATTTCAATTTTTACCCATTTTTAATTTGGGCGTCCCATCTCAATCTTTACATTTTCCTTTTTTGTAAATAGGACCCACACAAATTAACTTTTTCTCTTTCCATAACCCCACACTTCACACTAATAAACCTACCCACTTTACATTAAAATATTATTTTTTTCACCTCACTACACATTAAAATACTACATTCTTTAATCTACGTGCAAAAAACAAACGTAAAATTTGAAACGGGATGGAGGGAATATATTTTTAACCTTGATTTTTAAAAAAAAAATTAATTATAAAAATAACAACTGGTATTTTGTTTCAGTCATGTTCATAATTAAATAATGTTAAATTTGCATGAGACCGTTTCACAGCGAGATCATTTTACGTATTTTAAATTACTTATTACTCCCCTCCGTCCAATCCTAATAATTACGCTTCTTTTGTACGCTTCATTTGTAAATTACAACTTATTACTCCCTCCGTCCAATCTTAATAATTACGCTTCCTTTGTAAATTACAAAGGAAGCGTAACTATTAGGATCGGACGAAGGAAGTATTTTTATTAAAATATTATCACAACGAGATCATTTTAAGTGTTTTAAATGAGTTATTATTTTTTATTAAAATATTATTACTTCTTATCCGTTTCATGAAACTTATTTTGTAAAATGATCTCACACACAAGTATTTGTTATTATATTATATTTAATTTTAAACCATTCAGAAATTAAAATTCAAATATCAATTTGTGAAATAGAGGATGTAGGTGCAAATAATAATTGGAAGAATAATGAAATGTACACATATTATGCAGCGAAAATAATTAATCATAATTTATAAGGGTAACTATAATTTATAAGGATAGTTACGTAAATTTACTTTAATTTATAAGGATAGTTACGTAAATTTACATGTGTATCATTCATTAATCCATATAATAATTTATTTAAAGAGAAAATGAAAGCAAACGTAATATTAGCGGATTAATATTATATAATAACTATTAAAAGCCCACATGGATTCGTTAACCCATATAGGAGGTTAGCAAACCAAACATACCCCAAGAGATCACACTACCTGTCTACCTCTTTCATCTTAGCCATTTTTGATAGACAAGCTTAATCGGACACATGAATAGTTCACCCTACTGCATGCATTCCTTAATGAAAGGCAGCACTGCTGAGATTAACTCAGCTTGATGTGAAGTATAACCATGATTAGCTTCTTCGATGATTTTCAAACGATGGTTGGGAATGATCTTGGCGAATTCTTTTGCATCTTCAAGAGGGATCACTTCATCGGCTGATCCATGCACGGTCAGGACCCTAATTTTACATCTCAACAAATCAGGGGAATTTGTTCTGTATTTACTTTCAGGACAAACAGAGAAACAGATACAAACACAAATAAAAGCAAACCTGTCATGTGTAGTTCAAGCCGAACTGCTATGGGATATAAGAATGCATATCCTTTAGGGTTTATGGAAGCACTTCAAATAAAACTAAATGATATTTTGAATTTATGGAACCTACTCTCAAGAGGTCTTCCTGTGGAAGTCATGAGAAATGATTCCAATATTCAATTGCCTAGAATTTGAACTTAAGAAAGTACAGTGGAGTAGTTTCTCATTTGAGTAAATGAGATTCGGAAATTCTTACTGAGATAGCTATCAGTGACAGTAATAAACATTGAACTTGCTAAAATTGCATGTTCCCAAATTTGACAAACAGCAGCGCAAGAAACACTTCCAAACTCGGAAACTCCAGAAAGGGTCATGGTCATAAAAAACTTTCACAGAAACAAGTTTTTCAGAATCTCCATTTTTGCTAGATTTGAGATTTGTGTATTTCCAAGACAGAAAAAAGGCCATTCCTTGAACAGTCGGTTGCTATAGAAAGTCAACAAACAAAAAGAACAAAAAATGTAACATCATATTTACCTGCAGCTTTCATCAATTGAAAGGCATGCTTCATGCATGTTTGTATTAAGTCTCTCTGCCATGCTTTCTTCTGTGACTCGATATTCCACTGCTATTTGAAAAGAGAAGATTTTAGTAAATAATAAAGGACCTTATGCAAGTAATCTATCCATAACTTTGAAAGAAAACAAAAGACTTTTTCCTTACTGAAACTATACATACAAACTAATCAAGTTTATAGGTGAATTAGTTAAATGTTATACATAAATATTCTTTCTATATAAAGGAAAATAAGTTGGAAAAAATTCATGCTATTCTTGCCAGGAAAATGCTTTATAGGGCCCATAGATATAATAATATTCCAAAGTGAACATTTGGCATAGTTCAGAAACTCTCTATTAGATAGCAACTCTCAACTCCAAGTCAAAGTTAAAGATCCAGCATATGTGAAATTAGAATTAGGGATGAACAGAATAATGGTCAAGTCAATAATCCTTCCTACTAGAAAATGAGCTGCTTGGCTAGATCTGATTGGAGGTATGAAAACATTAGTTCAGTTTATTGCCAAGCTGCAACTCAACATAGATGATATATTAAAATCGAAAAGTATTATCCAGCTTCCAAAAATTAATTTATTATAGTAAGGAAGGATAGAACAAAATTCTAACTCATGATAAGAAAGTGCAAAGAGAAAAATGGAGTGAAGGTCATTCAAGAATTATTCAGAAAATCAGCTGAGGGCCACAGTTGTTAAAGGCGAGAGGCGCATATAGGCGCAATGACCCCTCGGGCGTGCCTCTTGTACATTGTGCCAAAATATGGTTTAACAATATACATACACAAATATATCCTACTTACAATCATATTACCTAACTAAATAGAGGTAAAAATCACATAACACCACATAATGATACATAATAAGTCATAATAGAATTATAACACATAAAACATACACACAAATAAATTCAAAAGCAAAACAATTCAAATAATATATATATATATTAGTTTATCAGTTTATGAAATATATATGTTGTTTTCTTATAATTATTTGACCTATATAGACCTAGAAGCACAGAAAACAACATATATATTTCATAAACTGATATACTTTAAAAAACAAAGTAAATAAGAAAAAATTATTTTTTATTTTTTTAAAAGAAACCTCAACTTTCCGGCAGCTGGGTGGCACGGCGGCAGGTGCTGAAGGTGAAGGTCCAAGGCTTATTTTGAAATTTCAAATCCAAACCCTAACCCTAATTGTCAATCTATTACATTTTTATAAGGCTCACTTCATTTTAAAGACAAAAACGTAATAGGATAGTAATATTAGAATAGCAACTTCAAATGAAAAAAAAAAAAGGATAAAAGTAAGCATGTTTAAGAGGCGCGCCTTAGGTACAGAACAGGCGGGCACTGTTGGTACAAACGCCTTGAATAGCAAAAAATCGGGAAATCTAGGCGCAGACCCATGTGCTTGAGCGCCTGAGGCGCGCCTTTAACAACTATGCTGAGGGCGGATCCAAGAAAAAAATTTTGGGGTGCAATATATAATTACTCCTTCCGTCCCTGAAAAATGCGAATAATTTTTATTTTTCGTTCATCCCAACACATTCTAAAAGTCTAAAAATGGTAAAAACGTTCTACATAATAACCCCACAATCCACTCTAATTTCAAAATGGTCATCTATAATTCACAAATAACATACAATATACTTTTTTTACTACGTAAAAAGACTAGACTATCTTAAAAACTTAATGAAATTGGTCAAAAAGTTCATTTTCTTAATCTACGTGAAAAAGGAATCATTCGCAAAGCACCAAGACAGAGGGAGTATTAAAATATTACTCCCTCCGTCTACCTCTAATGAATTAATCTACGAAATTATAATTGTAGAAATTGCAGTTAGTAGAATGCAAATTAACTAGAACACTTTGAATTGATGGTGCAATTTTTTTCTTTAATTATTATATGATGTATATATATATATATATATATATATATATATATATATATATGTTTTGGGGTTTGGGGGGGGGGGTGTACCCCTTGAACCATGCTGCATACGCTGATACATAGGCTTACTTAGTAATTCAAAATCCACAAGCATTACATAACATTACAAACATTCCTAGAATGTATTGCATATTAGCAGAAAAAATGAGTGCTGGAAGAACACAATCCCTAAGAAGCAATCCAGTCTCTATCATCTAAAGATATGGTGAGAATGTGAGAATAAATTTTCAGATACTTTTTCAGTAGGTGGTGCAACTTACAGAAGCACATCATTACCTGTTTTACTTTTAACATCTATGTATCCATCCTTCTTAAGTCTTTCCCAAATATTAGTACCAAATCGTTCTTCAATTCCTCTTTTCAGATCATAACGACCAGAAACATTTACCACAGCAGGAATATCATGATACTTGGATGCATACAGGAGGACAACATCTCCACCTGCAATGTGGAACAATAAATAGAGTTGAAGCCAAAGAAAGTTCGTGTTTAAAATGGGTAAAATCAATAAAGATTATAATGCAAGTTGAAGAAAATAGTTTACAAAGAGTGGGAGACGGACAACTAATTTCTTCTAAAACTTAGAACTAGTAAGGTTCATTTTTTGGGAATAAAGAAAGGGAATCTTAGTCTATGGGATTAAACAATCAACACTTAAATAAAAGTTTCATCTAGATAACATTAATAAAGAAAGCAAACAGAGTTATCCTAGCATTAACTGAAAAGACTACAAAATCCTAACCCTCTAGTTACTTAAGAGCTCAGTCATATTGTGGTCTGAGTTTACACCCTACAGGATACGCTATATAGAATGAGGATCAATCCAGCTAGTAAAAGCAAAATAATGTACAGAATAAATAGGAAAACTGAAAAAAGTGTGCTGCACTGCATATTCTCAAAAGTAAATTAGAAGGTTTAGATATAAAAGGTCACCCAAGACAGTTAACCCATTGTCAAAACAACCATCTTTTTACGTAAATCGAGTGATTAAGAAATTAATAATAATCACATATAATTTTTATAGATGTGTCTTAGCACCATCCACTTTTCTTTTGCATCCATTTTTATTTTAAAGGGAAAATCATGAGGGTTTATTATTAGAACAACAAAGAATATAAGATGACTGACATCTAAATTGAATACCAGACCAGATATCCTTGGGTAGGAGAAGGTGATAAATTCTATCTGTAGAGTTGAGAGCATCTTTTTATATTTCTGATGTTCATAAAAAACTATTAAGTTAATTTATCTAAATAGTACTCACTCCATCTCAATAATTACTTCACGTATTTTTGTGCACGCACATTACGAAAAGTTGTTTTTTAAGTGTATAACGTAAGATAAAGGAGGGCCCTTTGAGTAATTCAAATAGAAAAAAATGTATACAGTTGTTAGGTGTGAGTTAATAAAGTGAAAACGTAGATGACAATTTTGTAGCATTATGATATTGTATGAGTTGCTATTGTTTTGGGATGGACGAAAATGTGAAGTGTGACGTAAATAGCGTGACTGAAAGAATAATATATTATACCTTTACTATGGCCAAGAACTGCAACTGTCATGCGGTTAATTCCAGTGAAGTACTCCACGACAGATCTCAAGTCTTCAGCTTCACTATAGTAGTTACCAAACTGAAACGAACCTTCACTTTCTCTGTATATAATTAAAAAAATAAAGAATCATGAAATAGAATATAGATTTAAAAGAGAAATACAGAGCAATTAACATAATTTATATGTTTGACGAAGGATAAACTGTAGCATAATAAGAAGTATGAAATGTAAAGGAAACAGTACAAGTATAAGGCTTCAGGTTAAACCTAGAGCATACAATATGTGAAGAGAAATCGGCGTTCTGACTACTTAGGTATGTCACTCAGGTAGTCTATTATGTTTTTTTTAACAAAACCAATCTTATGTTAGGTGTAGCACACATTTGTAATATCTATCCTTTAATTTTTAGCACCAAACTCATTCCTTATTACATTAACTATTGATTCTAATAGGTTTTGAGCTACAACACTTTAAGGCATTAGTTTTGATGATAATATAATGAAAGGGAAACTCAGGGTTTAGTCACCAGAATAAAGAACACAAAGTGAGAAAGCCAAACACTAGAATTTCCTGTCCACCCGGGTGCAAATCCAGGTTTAGTCATCAGAACATTGAAACATTTTTCTTATATGCAAAATATCCCATCCACCCGGGTGCACGGACGCTAGTCCATATACTCACATTCAAAACATATACACTAATGAATAAAAAAACTTGTACAGTTTGTTTGCAAATTTTTAATGAATTTCCTGTTAGGTTTTATGAACAGCTTAATATAAAAAAGTAATTTATTCATTAAGAAACATATATACATTACTGAATAAAACTAATACAGATTGGGTGCACGAAAATTAACTCCATGCACCTGGGTGCACTTGATATCAACTTTTTTATATTTTTATTGACATCAATGGGCTCAACTCGCAGGATCACCAATTAAAGCTTTTTGTTTAAGGGAATAGGGGACATACATTGATAAAACAATGAGCTCTTCAATGAAAAGGTATTTGTAGATTATCACAAGTATAGAATATGGTAACAAAATATTGAAACTAGATGTGCCTCAACAAGTAATAAAAAGTATTCAACGACACAAATCTACAGATTTGCTTAGGGCAGTGCAAGCAACAGCACAACATGACAATTAAGGTGTCCAAATCTTTCGATCCACCATTATATTTGTCATCAACACAACTGAAATTTGAAAACTTTTCCAACATCAACGAACTGCTATCATTCAGTGAAGTTATATGATAGGTAAAGATATATATATTGTGGGCCGATAATGCAAATTTTTTATTTTTTTCAAGAACATATCTTTATTCATAAATAATACTCAGTTCAATATCCTATGCTCAAATTCCTTACCCATTCCCAGAGAAATCAAAGCGAAAAGCACTAATTCCTTCATTTTCTAAAGCAGCAGCAAGATTAACCATAGTATCATGCTCCTGCAGATTGAAAGAAGCAAGATATAAATTGCACAAATCACGGACAAGCTGAAAACTACATGCTACTCTGAGATTTTTTTAGGATTCAGAAAAAGTTATTTCCATGCTTCCTACAGGAAGGACTTAAATCACTGTGACAAACATCCAATACAGGATGAGGCTATCTTAAAAGCCTAAAATAAATGATCTGTGTGAAAATAATTCACCTACTTTTTGATAAATAACATAAAAGAACCCTAATCAAGAGAAGGAGAAGAATGATGAAATTGGTAAATGAGAGAGAACTGCACACTATTGTGAACACATGTATAGACCAGCCATGGGTTTACGCATACTCATCATGAAATGCAAGATCTAACACATGCATGCATATGTCTAGTCTCAACAAACAACAAATCCTGCGGCTTTTATGGACAATCACAGATACAGATATTAACTTCAGTCATATGATCTTATCTTATAAATATTCAAGTGTCAACATAAGCAGACATTACAAAGTGCGACATCACGATACTTTTAACAATTTGACACGATATTGATGCAAAATTATGATTACATCAGAAGCCCATCGTTTAGAATTAGAGAAGGAGAACCAGATGTCTCACCATTACCATTTTTTTTCAATGACGGAATACAAGTTATGGTACTTAGCAGGAAATTATAAAGTCTTGGAACTGAAGCACAAAGCTAAGGAGACAGTGTACCTTTGTAGATCGAAAACCATGACATAGAACTACGAGTTTTTCTGATCTTGTCTCATGCAACACTCCAACAAGCTTCTCACCACGTTTATTAGGAATTGTAACTCTCTGCTGCATAGCTGCTGAAACATTGCAACACACATGCCTTATTAACCACCATAGTACAATACCAAGGTTGAATTCCTTACATGAAGAAAGTGTATTGAGCCATTGTAGGACCATTTTAAAGCAAAGAAAAATTAAATCGTTAACAGAACAAAAAATTCTCTCTGTCAACAAGTTCCTTGAAATGAAAATTGTTGCATGGAAATGATACTCCTCATGAATAGTCGTACTTTCTGCATAAGCATGCAAGGCAACAAGAGATCCTTAGACTCAATCTTCATCAGTGCTTCTTATTTAGTGTCAAGACAATAATGCATAATCGTATCTCTTTTGAAATTCATGAAACACAAGCTTGTTAGTTATTAAGAGGCTAGATTAGCCATCAGAATCATAGTGGATGAAAAAGAAAAACTTTTTTTCCTGCTAATGGTAAACCAAGAATTCATATATAGTCCGAGTAAATTATACCTACCCAAACATTCAACGAAGGAACGTGAAAGAAGCATCTCAAATTAACCATTTAACAGTGACACAGAAGCACACAGTCAACAAAATAAACCGTCGAGCAATTTCAACCTTAAATTAGACATTGGTTAACTTAGGGACAGTCGTCACGAACTTCACCTGTGTGTCAATCCAAAACCAATATTCCCATATTAAAGCATCATCTTTTAAGCCGAAGATAGTTCTATTCTAATCAAATTCAATTCAGTTCAACAAGCTGTATACACACTTTCGCAATCGCAAAACCTAACAACTTGTATTTAACGGTAGGTAGTGATAATTATCCGTCGGACATTCGATTATGATTCTCTGAATCAGGTTCGGTATCTGAATTTCTACTCAAGTTTTTGAGAGAGACGAGGAAAGTGGCAACTACAGTCTACAGAAAAAAAAAATGACGCTAAAAGGTTAGAATTCAGATCATTAGTCCTCATGAGTTAACCTAAACAATTCGTGCAATTTCAATTTTTTTCCATATTAATCACACAAACGATTATCGATCAGGAGTTTGAATACTGTTTGTTACCTGGATTTTGAGCTAAAACAAGGTTTCTTCTTAATTTAGTGCGATGGATACTGGGTAAGGAGTGGTGGCTAAACTGTTGAAGAGACGAGTAAGGTTCAATTGCGCTAGGTGCGTTTGGTGGAGGGATATTCCAACAAAACACCATGTCTTCAAAGAATTCAATAATCAACCAAGTTTTGCTTTTAAGAAAATAAAATAAAATAAAATACTCCTCGGCCTTTAGATACCCTGAATTAAAGAGTATTATTATTTGACTAATTATACTGTGCACCTGGGTGCACCTTAAGATATGATGCACCCACTTTCAAAAAGATATACAAATATAAATAAAACATAGTATACAATTATGAACAAAAATTTATACAATTTAATTGTTAGGTTTTTAATGAAAAATTGAGTGTAAAAAAATACTCCCTCCATCCCGGAAACTTTTCACGTTTACTGTTCCACGTTGTTTAAGAAAAGTTGCACTTTTTGACCAACTTTATTGACTTTGGAGGGTATTGTAGTATTTTTAGGTAATTAAAAAGCATAAAGTAATGATATGCCTGTGAAAAAAGAGTGACAAATTTGAAATTAAAGTAACTTTTGAGGTTGTTGGATAGAGTGAGGTTTCCTTTTTTGGAGGTGAAATGTTTTGTGGGACAAACAAATGAGGAAAGTGGGAAAAATATTATGGGACGGAGGGAGTATACAATTACTCCCTCCGTCCCGCACCAAGGGTGCATTTTGCTTTTTTGCACGTAGATTAAGGAGTATTATTATTTAATGTGTAGTGGATAATTGTATTAGTGGGAGTGTGGACCCCATGTTTTAATTGTATTAGTGGGTGAGTGTGGGACCCATGTGTATAAAAAAGTAAAGGGAACCCTTTGGGTGAGACAACCAAAATGAAAAAAAGAGACCCTTGGTGCAGGACGGAAGGAGTATTAAAAAACATGTATACACTATTGAATAAAAAGTTATATATATATGAATGCTAGTTTTTTTAATAAAAAATTTAGTGTGAAAAAAGTATACAATTATTAAGAAAAACGTATACAAAATAGAATAATATGTATACAAAATAGAATAAAAAGTTATACACATATGAGTGCACCCTTACACCCGAGTGCACGTAATATCAACTCTTATTATTTTATATTTAGTGGGTAGTTGTATTAGTATTGAATAATGAGTTATATGTGAGTCATTTTACTAAAAGTGGAACAAATATCTTTTAATGGAACACCCAATATAATAAAATAAAAAATTTTCGGTGGGACGAAAGGAGTAAAATAAAACAATATATGTAGATTAAAATTATGGGAAAAATAAAATAAAGGATAATTTTAGATGCACAATACTCCCTCCGTCCCAGACATAAGATTGTTTTTTGTTTTTTACTCGTGAATTAAAAAGTATTATTATTTACTCCCTCCATCCCACCCAAAGAGATGCATTTGCTTTTTGCACGTAGATTAAGGAGTATTATTATTTTATGTAAAGTGGGTAGGTGTATTAGAGAGATGTGATGGGTAGTAGTGGGCCATTGGTGGACCCTTTTTACTAAAAGAGGAAAATGTTGCAATTTGGATGGGACGCCCAATATAGTAAAATAATGTTATTTGGGTGGGACGGAGGGAGTAATGTGTAGTGGGTAGTTGAATTAGAGAGAGTGTGTGCCCCATATTTTAATTGTATTAGTGGGTGTGTGTAGATCTTATGTGTGTAAAAAAGAAAATGAGATTTTTAGGTGAGACGCCCAAAATGGTAAAAAATTGACTCTTTGGGTGGGACGAAGGGAGTAGGATTTATGGATTTAAATTAGGGTATAATGGATAGTTTCTTTAAGATTTTAATTATTGTTAAGGTGTACTGGTGCATCATAGTTTAACTCTAAAATAAAGCGTTGAGACACACGTGTGAATTTTCTTGGAGTAAGAGATATAACTATACCTCCCTTTCTAGGTACTATCAGTATCAATTATTTATCGTGCACTAAGTACTCTAACCCGATATGATCTCCCTTTATAGGTACCATATAATTATCCTCTTTATCCTACCTACTAACCCGAATTCAATTCAATTAACAAGTATTTATATAAGATAGTTCTAATGAAGTTTCGGAGTCCCCTCACTTAGAATACATATTTTAAAATTGGAAAAACTTATGTGAGACCGTCTCACGTAAGGGCTTACGTGAGACGGACAGAAAGTGATAATAAATTAATGAAAAGGATCCTTTGGAGACATGCTTGATGAAGTCTCTTACATTTCTTACCACGGAGCTAGATGAGCTCTCTAATGAGGTATGTATTGAATTTCTTGAAAATTTACTTGTCTTGAGTAATGACAGATATGAATTTAAAAAGAACCAAACTTGAAGAAGTCAAATGGACTAGGCAATACCTCCCATTGGATAGAGAAAGCACATCGAAGGAAGAGAAGAAGGAGGAGTTGAAACCACTACCGGAGCACTTGAAGTATGCCTATCGAGGCGATAATAAAACTTACCCGGTAATTGTATCTTCTTCTCTTACTGATGACCAACTCGAAGAGTTGTTAGATGTGCTTAAGAAGTATAAGTCTGTTATAGGTTGGACTCTTGACGATATGAAGGGTATTAGTCCATCGTATTGCATGCATAAAATTAGGTTGCTAGATGAAGCTAAAAGTAGTATTCAGAATCAGCGGAGAGTTAATCCCGCGATTCAAGAAGTGATTAAGAAGCAAATCCTAACGTGGTTAGATGCAAGAATTATTTATCCAATTAGTGATAGTCCCCATGTGAGTCCATTGCATGTTGTAGCTAAAAAGGGGGGCATGACTATAGTGAAAGCCGAGGATGGCGAAACCCTAGCCACTAGGATTCCAACAGGATGGCGTGTGTGTACGGATTACAGGAAACTGAACGAAAATACATGCAAAGACCATTTCTCTCTTCCTTTCATGGATCATATGCTTGACCGTTTAGCAGGGTATGAGTTTTATTGTTTCTTGGACGGGTACTCGGGTTATAATCAAATCATGATTGCGTCCGAGGGTAAAGAAAAGACGACTTTTACTTGCCCATATGGAACCTTTGCTTTTAGGAAAATGTATTTTGGATTGTGCAATGCACCTGCTATATTTCAGCATTGCATGATGACCATATTTGATGGGTTGATAGAAAAAATCATGGAAGTGTTTATGGATGACTTTTCTGTGTTTGGTTCCTGATGAGCATTTTCTCAACACACAAAATTAATCCTCAAGTAAAAGGATATCAATTGCAGTTGCGATAGGTGACAAAATGTTTATCGTACCCAAGAGACGGAATAATATCAATTCGATTATATTCTAATTAACTAAGATTATGTTAGTAAATTTGAGTTGGTTTGATTATGAAACTAAATAACATAAATTGAAATAGCAAAGTAATTAAGCAAGCAATAGAGATATTTCGGTGGTGATCAAGTAAATAATAGAGTAGTTTTTCAGGTAATCCAGTTTTATTTATTAATTTTCATTCCATGTGTTGATGTCCGACCCTGCCTTGTGGTTTATGGACGCATCACTAAACCATGCAAGCGCACTCTATAGACACAAGTAAGCAAGCGTATGACACGTGTGAATATCCTCGGAGCAAGACGTATACTTCACCCCCTTTCTAAGTACTATCATAATCAATTATTTCCCGTGCACTTAGTACTTTAACCCGATTTGATCTCCCTTTTTAGGTACTATAAAGTTATACTCTTTATCTTACTTATTAACCCGAATACGATTCAATTAACAAGTATCTATATAAGACAATTCTAATAAGACTTCGGAATCCCTTCACTTAGAATTATAACATACAATCCTGCTCAGCGGTGAACGCACTCAATCAATAATCAGTAGATGTATTCAGACTCTACATAACAGTTAAAGATGCACAAAACGACTGTGAGTATGAATTAGAAAAGCACAATCTTATATAGAATAAACCACAAGTAGTGTTTTACGGAGTTTACACATGGAAATTCAATTAACTCATAAAACTTTCATAACCCTAGAACTACCGGAGCAGTTCTAGCCCATGATTGATCTAGGAACAATCATGGCTAGTTGGTATGATCTTACTTGACTCGCCAGACAAACCTCTCCTCACGACTCTTTCGGATGATGGTAGCGTTTGGTGAAGGATGGATGATGATTGCCCTCCTCCTTCTTCTCCTGCGGAAGCTCTTCTTTTATACTTGTAAACTCTCCTTACATGCCTTGGATGGGCTTTTTGAGCGAACACACGCACTGAAGGTGTAAAATACAAATTTGGTAAGTTTTCGGATGTCAATTCGACCAAGCAAGTTGGTCGAACTCTTCCATGCTGGTCGAATCCCTGGTCGAATCCGTCTGTAACTTGGCTTCTGACTCCGAATTCGAACAGAGCGTTGGTCGAACTGGATACTTCCTGGTCGAACTGGAACTGCTTCTGTTTAGGCTTTGAGTTCGACCACAGTTTGACCAAGTGGTTTGGTCGAACTGCATTTTTCCCAGCTCAGTTCTACCAAAGGTGCTGGTCGAACTCCATTCCTCTTGGTCGAATCCGACCCCAACGTGGTCGAATCCACCCTGTTTCTTTCTCTTTCTGGATCCGATCACTTTCAACTCGTTTTCCATCGAAAATCCACTCAAATAGCCTTGTAAACTCCCGATTCGTGACTTTTCACCAAGTATATCGATTCACATCGAATTATAACCATTTATTACACCATAAGTACTCGAATCCAGGCTCAAAACTAGTGAATTTATACACTCATCAAACCCCCAAACTTATATGTTGCTCGTCCCGAGGCAACGAAATCAAAACCAAGGAGTAGTGTAAAATTCACCAACCACCAATACAATTCATACTCACACATGCAATTCATCAATCGAACACAAGTATTACAAGCATCATATGCATCATTCATGCAAAACATCACTCAATTATAATACCTTTAGGAGTACAAAATCATCTATAGCTCACAAGATAAATATTTACTCTCACTGTCAAGTGTAAGTGATGTACACTCTAACAAATTAGTATTTACGCTCATATTGAATCCATACTTCCGTATAACCATAAGCTTGGCAAGGGTCTCAAAACTCAACTTATAATCAATTCCTTACTAGGATCACAAAGGACGTGCTTTTGGGTTGTAATGTTGGCTCTTTGGTAAAGGTAGGAGAATTTGGGTAAAGTGACTAATTCACTAGTAGAGAATTACCTTAGAGTTTTACTTTTCGTCATATATCTTCGTTTGTTTCTCCATCTTCTTCTCATAAACTTCATAATTTGATTCTCCTTCTTTCTCCAAGCATCAACATCATCTTTCTTCAATGAGCAAGGGTACCAATTTCAGGCACTACCCCTTCTAAGCAATCGGGGTACCAGTTTCAGGCACTACCCCTAAATAAGATTTAACCATACTTCTTTCTTTTTCATAATTCTCAACCAAGTTTTCACCTTTCCATTCTTTCAAGCACTTACGCACCTCAACTCTCTACTAATGAATAGGATATTCAATAAAGCTCAAGTAAGGTTTAATAAGGCTTTTTATCACAGCTTGCCAAAGAAAAAGCTCTTTAAGGCTCAAAAGGGCTCGGTGTCAAGGTCAATCCTGCTACGGTTCAACCTCCTAAGGCTACGGTCTATGCCGACCACTTCAGTCCCTTTGACTAATCAGTTCTCTACTCTGCAAGATAAACAAGATCAGGTTGATGAACCTGTTGTTGATGATTATGTCATGGATGAGGGTCCAAAGGAGATGCACAGCTTGTACGAGACTCGTCAATTAAGAAGGAACTTACTACATCATTTCGGGATAGTGTTTCGTAATAAGATGACCTTGACTTCAACATAGTAACAGCCAAATCAGTGCTGTAGGAAGAGCGATAGGTCTCTTTTGGTTTATGAACACAGCTCGAATACAAGAGAAGCAACTATACCGGCATGAACAATGGGATATCTTGCACCTGAGTATGTTTATTCGGGTATTGTTGTTCACTTCTTTCCTTAATAGAAATAGAAATAGAATAGGTAGTGTAAGGATCTATCTTTTAGTAAGAGAGGCACTCTCAGGTGGGGGTGCCGAACGCCTTCTTTTATGTTGCAGTTCCTACTCTTCAAGTAGTAGCTTTCTCTTTCCTATGGTAGAGCGTAAGCTAGTCTTTGTGGAATCTCCGCTGCAGTTGTTCATGAATCCCTTTCAGGAGTGAAGGAAGAATCTGGTGCTATTAAACTGCCTGAAAGCTTTCCTTGGCACGAACGAGAGAAGAATCAAAGCATGAAAAATATAGAAGAAGGGGGTCTGTGCCCCAATATCTGCCATAAAAGGACCAAGCCATAATAAATGGGAAGTGATACGACTAAACTCCAACATAATAGCTCCTCTTTTTCTTTGCTCTTCTAGAACCGGTACAGAAATGGGTGCTTTTTCTACGTTGTTTACCTTAGTTACTGGGGGTTTCGGGGAAGACCTATGTGGGGCACCTTATGGGTGTGGGATGCTAGTTTAACCTCTGTATACATCTCGTTCCTTATTTACCTGGGTGGTAAGGTAAAATTTTGGCTAAGTAACTTGATTACACAATAATAGCCTAAGATCATGTCCTAGAAATTCCTCAATCATAAGTCTCACACAAGACGTCAGGCCAAGTTCTAGAATACGGTCATACGAACGATTCTCTTAAGAATAAATTATCATAAACTAGCATGATTTAAATGGCTCAAATCCTCACATGGGTAAATAGATTCCTAAGTACTCCTCAAGTAAATAACCAAGATCAATTTCACAATAAATTCACATACTTATCAAGCATACATGCTTCTAATCAATAAAAATCAACACATGTAACATACGAATGCATCATACTAAACCAAGAACCCTCGTAGCAATACAATCCATACAAGTATAATCACCTCTCAATATAACATCCAACAACAATATACGTACATGCCACTCATACCACAAATACCAACCCTGTAAAGAGAAAAAGAGAAGATAGATGAGACGAAATAGATGAAGACAAAAACCTGGAGCATCCTACTCCTCCGGAGCATCATCATCATTGCTCGCACCCTCTTCGTCATCTCCATCACCCATCTCCGCACACAATCGATCCAAATCTCTATGAAGAATGTTTAGCTTTCTATCCAACTCATGCTCATGAGCATACATCCTCTCCAATCTCCTATCCATCTCCATATAGTTATTCTGCAGCGTGTTGTACTTCCCATCCAGTGCTGCATAGTTTGCATTCGCTAATTCCGCTGCCTATTTGTGTCCTGCTACTTCGCATTCAGTGTATCGAACTGCTAATGAATCAATCTAAACTGCTCTTGCAAATAAGCATCTGGACCAGCCCACTGCTGCTGTGGCACTGCTAGAATGGGTCATGGTGGCCTCTTATGTGGCTGTGGATCTCCCATCTCTGGATCCGCCTGATCCTCTCCAAGCTCCCGCTGCTGCTGCTGTAGTGGCTAAAAACGCCCCTAGTCTACAATCCTCTGTAGCTTATCCATCATCCCCTCAGCATATATCTGAGCTATAGTCCTCAATCACCCTTTTTCAAACAAGTGATGGAGATAGCAGTGTGTCCGAGGGTGTTCATCATCATGTTCCCCTCATTCCTAATAGTAGTCAGTACACCCAAATCATAAGGGAACATGAAAGTAAAGGGCTTCGATCCCCTTTTGAAGAACCAATCTCTATCCCTCAGATGGGCGAATCCTACCTTCACACAAGTGCTCATCTCTAAGTCGGGATCCTCCAGGATAGGTAAAATGCCGCTGAAATCCATATGATAATACTCTTCTATCGAGGTGAGCAACCCTCCTATGTTCACTATCTGAAACGGAGAAATCCTAAACCTGTTAAGCTGATATATGAGATATGATCCCATATTGAACCTAACTCTATTGAGAATACACCAGAGGACATATAATTCTCCCCTCGACACACATCTTCCCTCCGAGCGAGCAAACAATGTGTTGCTCAACACACAATCTATGTATCGGAGCACCGGATTCTGATGCGAGGTGGTGTTGCAATTTCCGGGCTGGGGCCAACGACAAGGAACGACATTTGTCATTTTCCAGGGAATGGGTTATTCTTTGAAACAGGAAATAAATCTTAGAGAGAGAATGTGATTCTTTCAAAATTGATGACTTGGTAGTCAGTAATAATTAATGTCCTTTTAACATTTTTCCCAGACACTAATATAAATTAAAATGTGCTTTCTCGTTAATTATTTTAGGCCTCAGTATTGTTGATAAACAGAGCAATATTCAATTTGTCATTTTCTAATTTTGTTTTTAAAATAATATAATAAAAAATATATGATTTTTATTTTTTCGGTTGAACTGCCGGTTCGACCAGTTGAACCTCGAAGTGTTAAGGCCACCGGTTCAATCTCTAATCCGATTATGACATCACTGCCCTAAATAGAGGAGCTTGCATCTTGATATCAAAATTAGTTGTAGCCCACATTATTTTTCCAGAAATTGGTTTCTCTAAAAAAGAACACCTTAATTAAATGCCTTATAACTTCACACAAGCAACGAAAAATATAGTAATCCATAAGAAACTAGATTAACTTTTCATAAAGGAGAAATCCATTACATTACACAAATGCATCAACTGATACATATATAGGTTAACAGACTTAAAATAACTTAACAGAGTATAATAGTTAGCAGTTCCAACATGTGTAGAGATTGCTTCAGCTAAAACTAAAAGTTATTATAAAAATGATATCCTTTAACAAAATAATACAGACTCTCAAATTCAGCAGAAGTATTCTAAAAACATCTACAGACAATTCATTATTTTGAACTCATACACGTATATTAAAGCAAAAGAACGAAAGAGAGATCGAACTTGGTTTACAGAACTATATGATTTAAGGGACGATTAATTTTTCTTTTCTCATAGATGTAGTGCAAAGTTTTGTTGAGATTGTAGCTGTGCAAACGCAGAAGTAAGCCTTTTTTAAAATCCACCCGACATTCTTTTGTTTGTTAAACTTAAGTTATCTTAAAAACGAAATTTATCTTCTCATTGATTTTTAGTTTGTAAAGCATTCATTTGGTTGGAAAATGAGAAGCTACTATAATACCATTTTTCCCATCAAACCTATTTTCATTATTCCGATTTGAACATTAACTATTAGGACTCAAAGATTCAATTTTTTTAAATCTAAATTAAAATATGATATGTCAGAACTAAACACAGAACGAATAGTAGATCTCACAGCCCATTGTTTCCTTCCTCATCTACTTTCTCTCTCTCTTTCTAATTATATATACATATTTTCGTAAGCGTACGAGTATATATACACTGTGCAATCTACTTCTTTGATGTGCATGCATTGAATTTTTATAATTTGGGACTTGATCCTTTTATCTTTATTATGGTGTTGATTCTTATCTTTTTTATTTTATAATTAAATTAATTATCTATTTCATTATCTGGGTTTCATTAATTACATGCAATATAGTAACTTTAATTCTTAAAAGCCCACTATTGTTCAAATGCGTATAATCATAATCTGGGATTATTGCATGTTGACCGTAAATGAGCCGAAAACATAAGGCTGGCCCTTTCACTTTGTATGTTCATAATGTTGTAAAATTAAAGCAAAACCATGAATTTAATAAGGATTATTAATTTCTCATAATTTGAGCCCCTTTTGCTATGATAAGATAACCTGTAAATTCTCTGTGATGGAAAAACGTCAATTATTTGAATGATGCCATGTATTTTTTGACTAAGTTACATGGCTTATCTTGTTAAATTATTTTGGCAACCATGGCTCTTTCTAAGAGCAACATACTATGTGAAAGTTTTGTTTTGCACATGTTAATGAAGCCTCTTCTCAAAGAGGTGCAAACCGTAGATATAATGTGTAAAAGAATGATTGTGCCTAAGCCAACTACGTATACATTCCACTAGTTTACAATATGCAGATTAATGAACCTTGATTTCCGTATATTATCTGCAACCCATACTTAGATTTTCTAAAATTTGTACGCCACTTTAGTTAGGCTCATATGCCATACTACTTCTTTTATGCAAAGATGTCTGATAACGTACCGTAATCTTCATTTGCAAAGTTTATGCATACACTTCAAACTGCAGAAAAACTACAGTGTATCATGACTTAACGCACCTTTCATCGCAGCTCAAATCTTTCTGGATACAAGGTATTGTACACATTAGCAACACAAGGTAACTGATGTACATCTTAATGTGTCCAGAATGCGTTCGACCGGCAGTGCGCTACCTAGAATCCCATTTACATACAATTATTGCAAAGTTGAATTTACAAGCCTAAAACCATTGTAAGTTTCCCTCTAGCTTGCAACACATTTCACATACATACCATGCATGTGAAATAACATACACAACATAAGTTGCAACATAATTTACACTACGCAGTCTCTGTTTCGAAGCTAAACTGCACGGGCACATTAGATGCAACTATAGATCATGATGACTCTGTATCATTGTAGAAAAATGTGTTGAAGAACTTGTTGCATTTGATACAATGGCACACCTATTTACTAGCTACTATTATTATTACTCATACGTTCATATTCAATCTTTTACCATTTTATTTGACACAATAAAGACGCTTCAATTTATCCACCAAACAAAAAAAAACTGAGAGCCATGTAATTCTTACTCCATCTGAAAAGATCCATCTCCGAGTTTTGAGGACCACCATCGATACAAACACCCTTTTGACTTGCATTTTACATACGGAGACATCGACCTTTACAGAGAATTTGCAAGAGATCTCTTTGCTGCATAAACAGCTACTCAGGCATAGAGTTAACCATCTTCTGCTACAATGGGAACCACAGAGCCACCCCTGACTATCTAGCCTCAACACAAAAAAGGCAGCATTGCAACATCGATTGAACTGTCTATTTTGGGACTATTAAGAAAATATATAGCCACCTATGTAAACAACACCTTCTGCATTTAGTTTGCCCGCCGTACAGGACTAACGGGCAATTTTACCCTTGACTCCCTTTTTTATTAACTTGATCACCCTATCAACTACCTAAGACCTCAGAATTATGCTTTAAGTAAACATGAAGCTGTCTTTTTCATGCAAGCTCCTACTACATATGTAGGATATATTCTGTGTATATGTATGTTTTGAAACACTCCCCATACAGCCACCCGATAGTTGCCTGATTATGTAACTTATACCATGCATGTTGCTGCAACTTTATATATGCATCACCCATTCGAGAATAGTTATTAATCCCTACCCCTCAACGTGCTATTTTCCTTAATTAAGTTAGTTACAGTATGGCTATTTATAAATAAACTTCTACTACCACTTTAGAAATAGCATTGCATCTACGTTTCCACAATAATATATATTTTCATCTCTTTGCTTGCTTAAATATTTAAATCTATGTGCTTGTGATACTTAGCACACTGTATAGGGATTAAGAACACGAACATCTATAATAATTGAGATCTAGTTTTTCTGTATAGTTAGTATAAATCGAATGATCTCAAGTGATCCTGCTCAATGTTGAAAGTGAAAATAAGTGTGTTTTAGTGTCCAATCTAACATGTTTTTTATGGGAATTGCTGTCATATATTCTCACAAGTATCTTATATTCAATATATGTGAGAAAAAGGTAACTTGAGGTGTTTTATTGTGTTTTAGGTGGAAAAAGGATCAAAAGTGCAAAGTTGGAGAAAAGGTGCATCTTGTGTATGAATGCTGAAAAACGCACGTCCAACTGTGTAACTTTTTTGTGTTCATGTGGAGCTCAAAAAATGAATGTTGATACATGGTTGGAAAGTCACAGAAGAGAGAGTCATTTTTGCATAAGGAACACTTCAATCGGAATCCAAATGAGAAAGTTATGATCAAAATGGTGATGTCGCGCAAGATGTGTTGAACAGAACTACTGTACCACTTTGCATGACTTGTTACACATTTAATTGTTAAATTTTCTATGATTTCTTTATATTTATAGAAAGCTAAGGAAGAGAGGATTGCATGAGCGCAAGAATCACTCAAATTGGAGCTCAGATTTGGAAGCTATATGCTAAATGGTGAGACTGCGCAAGATGGTTCGACCAAGAAGCTTGGGTTCGACCACTAGTTCGGTCTCACCAGGAACCTGAAATCGTGTTACAGAGTGGTTCGACCTCCCTGATCTGGTTCGACCAAGCCCATGGTCAAACCAAATACCTGAACAGCTCCAGATCCATATTTTTACACTCTAGTGCATGTATTTTCATGTTTCCCAAGAAAAAGCTCATCCAAGGCCCATAAGGAGAGCTTACAAGTATAAAGGAGATGTAGATCACACCAAGAAAGGAAACAACACATCTATCCTACACCACCCCACAAGGGGGATCACCCACCAACCATCATCCACATCCTTTCCTCCATCCATCCATCATTGTGAAGATTCGTCTCTGGAATCAAGAAGTAGAACCAAGAGGATTTGAAGAGACGGAAGAGAAAGGAAGGGGACTTCTACACCAAGGGTTTTCCTAATTCTTTTCTTCTACTTTCTAATTTTTCGGACATATGGATAAGATCTATCCAACCCCATGATTGTTCTTTCAAACATCATGGGCTAGAACTATTTTGGTAGATATAGGGTTTTGAAGGTTTTTATGAATTTATTGAACTTTCGTGTGTATACTCCGTACAACACTACTTGTGGTTTAGTTCATATATGACTATGTGTTTTTAATTCATACTCAAAGTTAGTTTGTGCATCATTAACTGTTATGTAGAGTCTGAATACATATCTTGGTTAATGATTGAGTACGTTCACTGCTGAGCAGAATTCTATGTTATGATTCTAAGTGAGGGGACTCCGAAGCTTCATTAGAACTATTATATACGAATGTTTATTAATTGAATTGAATTTGGATTAGTAAGCAGGAAAAAGAGGTTAATTTTATAGTACCTATAAAGGGAGATCATATCGGGTTAGAGTACCAATTGACCAGGGAAATAATTGACACTGATAGTACCAGAAAGAGGGGTAAAGTTATATCTCTTGCTCTGAGGTTATTCACACATGTTACACACATATTTACTTGTCTCTATAGAGTAGATTTGCATGGTTTAGTGATGCGTCCATATTCCACAAGACAGAGTCAGACATTGATACACGAAAGAGAGATTAATGAGTAAAATTGGATCATCCTAGAGCAACTTATTCTCCTACTTGATCCACTTTTGATTTCTTCTAGTGATACTTTATTTTATTTGTTATTTTAATTAATTGTTTAGTAGTTAATAATTCCATACATCAACCTTATTGCCACAATTCGTCTTAATTAATTTATTAAATAATTAAATTGATAATACGCCGTCCTTTGAGTTCGATATTTAACTTGGTCGCTTGCTTAAACTGCAACTGATATCTTCAATACTTGGGTTTAATTTTGCGTGCAAAGAAAACGTCAATCACTCAATACACACAAAGTGCACTAATGTGATTTTATAGTCAAGACAAACTAATACCAAATCACACTACACAACCCAATAGATTGTACCCGTCTATCTCGATTGTGAGCATCTGTTTATTATTTTATAAGGAGCCGACAATATGATCTTCCGTGCGACGCCGCACACTATATTATCTACAGTATAAAGTAAATGGACTTTTGTAATGACATATATGCAAAACATTAGATCATATGATTTTTCAAATATTGTTAAAACATTATTCATACAAAAAGCTAGACTTTTAGAATATTATCCAACAATAACTACTTCGAGTAGGAGGTCGAAGTACTTGTAAAAAAAATCCTGCGAAATCCAGAGTGGGCAATCATCTTTCAACGTCTACTTTGAACAGAACCAATACTACCTCTTATGTTTGAATTTGCTACAGAAGTTAAAAGAAACCTCAATACTTTTCCACCAACTTAAATAAATTTTAAGTTCCCATTTGTAAATATGTTTTTCAATTCCGTTGTATTTGTTCGTAAATAAACACGTGCACTTTGCTATTAATATTTTTATATCATCGAATTTTTTGTTATAACAAAAGCACCACAACTGTAAATTATACAACAAATTTCTAGCTCGAGTAGATACATTATGAGTAATATATATATATATATATATATATATATATATATATATATATATATATATATATATATATATATATATATATATATATATATATATATACCCCACCCAACCTCTAGCACACCCCAATTACCCCCTGTTTAGTGTCAAAATTTGCATAAATTTAGAGTTGTTTTTGTGTGATTTTTGTGTGTTTTTCGTGTGTTTTGAATCTTTTATTTTTGTGTTTTATTGGATCTATGTTGGTTGGAAAATGTTGTGATATGTGTGAATTTGTGCAAGGAATAAAGAAAAAAGATCAAATGTTATGAGTGCATATGGAATAATAGAAAGGTGGAATTTTGAAAAGATGAAAATTCGACCGGAATTTGCAAAATTCTAGTCGAATTTTAGCTAGTTTGAAATTGGGTTGAAAAACAGAAAGCGCGATAACAACTTCACAGAAATTCTAGTCGAATTTTGTGAAATTCTAGTCGAATTTCTGAAAGTCACAACACTTACAGAGAACTGGAAATTTTTTGGACATTTGATCACTGCTTAAACATTCGAATTGAATTTTTAATATGTCAGCGAAATATCGTAGGCGTGGTTTGAACCTGGGCGAAGAATTAGAAATTCTAGTCGAATTTCTTCTAATTCTAGTCGAATTTTTAGCTCTGCTATAAGCACATCCAGCATTTTGGAGAAGCGTGCCACGACTACAGAAATTCTAGTCGAATTTTGATCCTGTTTTGATAGCTTCGAAGTTTGTCCTAATTATCCATTAGCAGGCACTCTACATCATATATATAGCTGAGATATAAACTTGAGGGAAACCAGAATTAAAGACATCCATTCATTAGGTGATTTTGAGCATTTTTCACACTTTCACTTCATATTTTCCATCCATTTTCCATACCTTTCATCTTTGGTGTTGAAGACCTCAATAAATTCAAGAACTAGAGGTGCAGATCAAGGAGTGTGGAAGATTCTTTATAAGCTAGGGATGATTTACATTTCTTTTGTTTTCATTTGGATTTAAGACTATGAATATATGTAATGAATCATCTTTGTGTTTTGTTACCATTATCATGTTAGGCTAATCCCTCTAGTGGGATTAGGGATATGAAGAAAACATTAGGTTTATATTATCATGCGAATTAAATTAGTTTTTGACTTAATTGATGTTGGTTTCTATTCATGGGTTTTAATTGTTTTGATGTTGTGATGACATTGTTTGTTATTCATGAATGATTATTGGTTTAATGGATTGTTGATCAATGGATTATTTATGGTAATTAAATGCTATCATGATGTTCATGTGTATATTGTTTGGAGTGAGACGGAAATGACCCTCTTAAGTATTAGAAAGACATTAATAGACATCGAGTTTAGGTTTGACCGAAAGGATATTTGAACTAAATGAGGAGAACCAATCCATTCGTTAGCTCTAGAACACAAAAAGGGGGAGTTAATTCTAATTAGTACATTCTAAGGGAGAATTGAGAATTAATTAGTACCTAGATGGAAGAGGTTAATGTTGGGCTTTGATCTAAAGTGCTTTTGGAAGTCTCTAGTGGATCAACAACCTTTGTAACCCGAGAGGGAGCTTAGGATATAATCGTGATTACCCTTAATCTACATCAATTGAATTGAATTCCCTTTGTATGATAATATTAATCGTGTGCGCTTGGATGTTTCTAATCCCATGTTTTTCCATATTTGAACTTTAACACCCATCATCTTTTATTTTTACTCATCTTTACTTGTCATTTCTTTTATTTGCTATTTTATTTATTAGTTAATTTGCTTTAGTTGTTAATTTCAAAATCAAACGGTTGGTTACATTGCACTTTCTCTCTCTACCTATTCTCCCATGGTTTGCCACCACTCACGTTTAAAATCTGGTGGATCCATTTTACCTCAAATCATGTGCTTGCTGAAGGAGTTCAACCTGGTAGTATTGACACCAGTTCCGTCATTCCCTACCGACGGTGGCCTCCGGCGCTGATTGGCTGTGGAACAGAATTGGAGCTCTACTCACATGCTAAAAGGATGCACATCCTCCCGTTTCACCTCTGTATCTCTACGACTTGGTGGCACCGGTGTGCACCAATTCCTTGTCCTCCAAGCGAGCCGTCACGATGCTTTCTGGCTGATGGTTTCAAAACTCTCTGGCTTGGTCTTTCTTCGACGACACTACACTGCTTCATACCTGTTTACAGCAGTCGACTTAAGCAAGAAGGCGCCGCCGGTGGCTTGCTTAACGTGATGGACAGCTTAAAACTTCTCCTTGTACGAAAAGCCGCCCACGCCCCTCCTACCCGCTTCTCCCATCTGGTCTCTTTCCAGCTCTTCCTGCCGCTGGCTGCTGCTTCACGCCAACGCCAGCCAAGGCAACGTCGCGCTGCACCAATGATGACTTGCTGATCTCTTTCCGTTCTGTTGATGTCGGTTCCCAGCTGTGCAGTTGTCTTCGAACTCTGCTGTTGTTTGCTGCCTGCAGTACATCTATTTCCTGACTGCACGTTCGCCGCTTCAGCAAGCTAGGCTGTTTCAGCCTTGGAGCAGTCTGCCACTATGTTCAGGTCCTTTTTGGCTTGTTTGCCATACATAGTATGAGAGACATTAAATGCCTATTTGTCTTGCTTAAACTTTTTCTTGTTTGGTGATCCACTTTCGGCTGCTTGTGACATGCTTTAGCTAGCCTTTTCAGCCGCTCACCATGCTTTGCTTTTTTCTTTATTGGGCTTGTGGAGACCCACCATCACAATTCCTGCTTCTTGAGTTTGAGGTGTGGCCCATCCCAATTCACCTACTTTGATGGGATCCTCTTTCCATTTGTTATTTTCATTTTGATCAAGACTCAGCGTTGGGCTGATTATCTACAACTCAGCTCAGGCCCGCTGGGCCCCGCCTTTTCCAAACAACCTCGTGATTGGCTGCTCCTCGTCGTCAAGCTTTCTCACTCGATTTTGATAGTCACTTGTATGAATTTGGCCACGGCAGCCTAGGTACTAATGCATATAGCACTTTTAGGGGGAGAAGGGCTTTTTACTCCTACGCTGCAATCCACTTTCAATAGCTCCCATGCCATCATGAGCCCGTTTGCTGATCACGAAACCTTTGCTCGATTATAGCAAGGATCTTCAACCTAGATCAGTCCCTTCCAAGCATCTGGCTCCGGTCCTCGTTTGTTATGGTTCATTCTCATTGCTTTGATTATTTTGTATCTCTTGGCTATTGTATTTCTTTACTTAAAATTTTTCTAGGCCAAGAATCTTAGTTGTTTCCCCGAGCCACTGTTTAAGCTCGATTTAGCAACCTGCCTGTTTGGCTTCCTCTTTATCTTCCCCTTTCTTATTTTCTTTTCACTTTTATAAAATATTGCCTAGTTTGATGTTAATTTCAAAATCAAACTCAAAACTCCGATCATCCTTACAAAAGTGACATAAACATAAGCTCATATATTTCATTAGTCCCAACTTAAACTCGTTTTGGGTTTGATAATTTTATTCCTTGGGAAATATTTTACAACGATCGAGTATTCTTGCTCGTGAATAAAAATTATGATATAAAATATTTTACAACGATCGAGTATTGCGCACCTGACACTACTCCCTCTTCCTTGATTTTTTTTTTTCAGTTTTAATATAAAATATGATATTTATTATTATTATTATTTGTTATTCAATAAAATAATATTATTAGTAATTATTCTTTCGATAATTCAACTATTCAATTATCATCACTTTATTTTAATTGGATATAACTTTATATTAAATATGTTATTACTTTTTATTCAATCTATAAATTGATCATAAAATAATTTAATTAAACGGTTATCACTTTTTGTTCATCATATATCACTTTTTCTTAAAAATACTATCACTTTTTATTTGTCCATTGCATTGTTCGTGAAATAATTCAACTATACGGATATCACTTTTCTTTAATTAGGAATCACTTTTTATTAAAAATATTATCATGTTTTATCCATTCTATAAATTATTTGTAAAATACATTTTGATAATTGGTTATCACTTCTTATTAAAGATGTTATCACTCTTCATTTAAAAATGTTCTCTCTCTTTTTATTTATTTTATAAATTGTTCATGTAATAGTTCACAACATTGTTATCACTTTTCATCAATTGAGTATCACATTTTATAATTTTATAATATTTAAATAAAAAATAAATTAAATGAATAACAAATTTAAATTATTAAAAATTTTAAAAATAAAAATATAATTTAAAAAATAACATTATATATATAACACCTAATGTATTTACTTTTAAATAGGGCTTTTAAAATTATAATTAATGGGTTAGGTGATCCGTCTCATATAAGAGGATCCGTGAGACGGTCTCACTCAAGTCTTTGCCTTTTTTTAAATAATTTTTATTATAATAATTTATATATAATTAAAATAAATCAACACGGTATAAATTATTCTACAATTCATTTTTGATATATATATAATCTTTTTTACTATTTATTTTATTACATGTAATTAATTTTTATTTTTATAGAATTATTAATTAATTATTATTAAAATAATGAGTTAAATTTATTAAACAAATTTGTATGTTCTTTTCTAATTATTACGAAAGAGTGTGACTACGGTCCTAGGGTAGGACCGATCCTACCAAATTCTGGTGGAACCGGATCCTCTTCTTTCAATTGGATTTTCAATTGGGTTTAGGATTTAAGCTTTGCTGCTTTGCTGATTCATGTCTTGCTAGATTTTCTACGGTCTGCAGCACCGATCAAATCTACCGGAAAGGACGAACTCCAGCGCAACTACCACTTCGGGGTCTATGCATACACCTCTAGCATCGCTTAGATTTTGAAACCTGGGTCGACAGTCTCTGCCCGTCATGATGCCGCCCACCATTAGATCTGTTCCAGCTGCATTACTCTTATTACCGCTGGAGTCTGGTTCTATTTTGCCGGAAATCGCCGTCCTTCGCCGTTGTTGAAGCCGAGTCGTCGCATCTCCATGAAGTCACAATCCCCATTATAAGCTGATTTCTCAGTCGTTCGCAAAGCTAACTCCCACCGAAAAATATGTTGTTGCCGTCGATTGCTACACATCGCCTGAAGAGTTTGTCGCAGTGTGACGCCCCGCACGTTTGTTGTATCCTTGCGCTTTAGTACTACTCTCCGATTTCGATAATAGATGGTGCTAATTGTTGGAGCAGAGGGATTCTAACCAGTGGATGATGGCAGCGGAGTAGGTGGAAGGTTTCCTTCACTTGTTGGAGGCAATGGTGAGTTTAAACTGGATAATGACTTGAACTAACACCAGAATATATTCTACCAATTATTAAAGATCTAAAGAGGATGAAACGAAAGATGTTGAAATCATTAAGCTTGATGCAGAGGAACATGAGGAAAGGGAAGAGGAACAGGGCTTCCCTTTCTCAATTTTATGTGGCTGATAAAGTGGCAATTCATTGTATTAAAAGGCTGATGTTTGTGCCATGTGGGATTTAATGTGCAAATTTTGAGTTGTTATAAGAAAATGGCACCCGAAAGCAACTGGCCATCCTTTTCTCTCTCCTCAATGGAAATGCTTAACCTCTTCCCTTCGTCTTCACAGCCTGCTGATCCCTACCATTACTACTCCTTTGTTGATGGCTTCTAAACTAATACCACCACTGGTAAGAAACTATATCATCACCTTTTTGGATGTTTTATGGAATCTTTGAATGTGGTTCAAACGCCTCGATTTTTCTGTTTGTTTTGTAAGGATATACCAAGGACAAGAAAATGCTCACTGTATTTGCTCCTATTTTGCTTCAAAATTAGCACTTATTTGGTTATTTTTGGCATTTCTGCATTCAATTTAAATACCACCAATGTGCATATATTTATTTAAAGAATTTAAATTGGGTCTGCTTTTTTTCACCTTCTTGCCTATTGATTGCCTTTACAACTCGGATCATAAAACTCATCATCCTCTGCTACTGAGTTGATGATGAATGTGTAAATTCACGTGTTTTTGAGCTCTGATTCATGTGATAATGATGTATGATTTGGTCTTAAGTTAAGATAAATAGAGTGGTATAGAGAAAAGTCATGAATCAGGTATGTTTAAGTCCGTTTGAGTGGATTTTTTGGAGGAAAATGGGATAGAAGTTTTCGAAACAGGAGAAAGAACGTTGAAGACATCCGGTTCGACCATGGTTTGACTAATAGGGGGTTGGTTCGACCAATACTGTAGTCGAACCAGGCGCAGGAAAGCTACAAAAGTATGGTTCGACCACGACACTGTGGTTCGACCAAGCATGGTGGTCGAACAGAAGCCTAAAGAGAAGCAGTTGCAGTTTGGCCACGACGCTTCTGATTTGACCCGTCGTTCGAGTCGAACCCGCTACCTGCCAGTGATTTACAGGCCGATTCGACCAGCGTTTCAACCAGGGATATGTGGTTCGACCAAGACCTTGGTCGAACCAAAGTACTGGACACTTTCGGATCCATATTTTTACACCTTCAGTGCGTGTTTTGATCGGTGTGAAATTCACCTAGATTTTAATTGGATTTTTGTTGCTTTAATTCAATAATTGAGCATGATTTTAATGAAAATACTATTAATTACTTGATAGTTTGGAGAAAGGTATTTTTGTTTATTTTTTCAGAAAAATGGGTGATTTTGACAAAAATGGATTCTACAAGTGAAGAGGAAAATGTGGGAGAAAACGGAGTTCGATTTGAAGTTGAAACGAGTAAGAATGGGTCAAAGAAAAATTTGTTATAAATCCCATTTTTGGTCCCATGAGCTAAATTATTTCACATTGATTACTTACCACAAATTCCTCTCACTCTACCACTACATGAACCCACTTGTCCCACATTGGAAACTCACTCAAATTTCTCTCATCCTTACTATTATAAATACCCTTTTCCATGAAAGTCACCATTGATAAATTCTTTACCCATTTTAAATTCCATTAAATTGAATAATTTCCAATATTCAACAGTTGAGAGGGCTTTTAAGTAAGACCTCCATAGTTGAGATCCCTCCCCCTTTCGGGGTGAGGGATCCGTAGTTTTAAATATTTTTCTAGATTAGAATTTAATGCTTTCCATGAAGGTGGGGACACCAAGGAGATGATGAGCTTGGTGGATGTAAAAACTTCATTCGGTGAAATCTAATCCTACTTATTATCTTTTTTTATTTTCTTTGTTTTGGATGTTTAAGTAATGCTTGAATTATGTATTAATTTGTGATATTGTTTAATTGTGTTCCCGAATTTGATTAGTTTAATTTATGGATGCTTAATTGCTTAATATATATATTTGATTTGTGTGGTTAATTATCTAGTGCATGTGGTTATAACGAGAGTTCAATTATGTGTCTTAGGAATTAATTGAATCATTTCATCATGTGGGTTATGTGGATTAATGTGGGAAGAGTTGGAGACGACCTCTCATGTTTAGAACAACAAAAGTGGACACTAGAGAGGTTAGATCGAGAGGTCAATTAATCTAGTGAGGGGAACCCAACCTTAGTGAATTCATAGTACCTAGAAAGAGAATATTACCTATGATTTAGTACCTTTTAGGGAACTCGTACGTGTAATTAGTACCTATTGGGAGGTGTTCGCTATGGTATCGACCCTATGTGCTATTTTGGGGTCTTTGTAAGGGCCTACATCTTCTTAATCTCGAGAAATAGTTTATGTGGAATTTGTGATCGCTCTTACTATGATAGCTTAAATTGGGAGGCAATTAGATGTGTTGCATGATTTATCCATTTAAAGTGCATCATGAAAAACTTCCTTTGCATTGAAAATTTCAAAAACATTGTAATTAGTTTCTTTTCATGCTTTTTATCTCACCCTTTTCGGTCATCCCTAACTAATACGAGACTATAATTTGAAGGCCACGAATCCTAAATTCTCTTGGGTTCGATAAATTTTTTAATTGGTCATCCCGACTATAAACGACCAATAGCCATAACTTGTAGTCGAGTTGACTAAATCAAGAATTTATTGAACCACAGGGAGGTCGGCGCTAGAGCTTAAGTGAGATCACGTTTATCGCAATTTTATAGAGACGAATCATCAATGTGTAGTTTGATCAAACAAGAAATTAAATCTATCAAAGCAAGCAAGCAAGGAATGATTAGCAAACAAAATAGATGGATGAAATAAGTGCTTTTCCAAGTTGAGTAAAAGTGAGATTAACAACAATTAAGAAGTGGAAATCCTAGGATAAATGCATCAAATTCATATGATCATGGGTTTAGACTAAGGGCCAACACTAAGTTCACCTAAACTCCATCTCAAGATGAATAGGATATGGAATCAAGCTCAATGGATTGGTTCTCACTCAAACAATTCCAACTATGTACTAAGCTTGAGGTGAGAGTCCCTTCATACGATTAATCAACCTCTCGATCAAACCAATCACATGTTCTATCAAAGGGTTCTAAACTCTAAAGGATTTCTCAATCTCTTTACAATTTATAATGCACATGAAATATTTGATGAAATGATTCACTTAATTATACTAAACATATAATTGATTTCTCAATCTAATCACATATCTAGAACAACTAAACACACAAATCAACAAAACAAATCAAGCAATTAATAATCAATGATAGAAAATCAATTAACCCAATCAACATATGAATTTAAATATACAAATCCCAAAATTATCCAACAACTCTCATGTTTCTAATCTCACAAGGGAGATTAGCCTACAATATTCATAAAGAAATTAAAATAGACAATTAATTCCTTACAAATCATGATAAACTATGAGGTTTAATACAAAGATTGAATGGAAACTCCCTTGATCTATCTTCAATGGTGATCTCCTTCCCTTCTTTGCACTTTCCTCTCTTCCTTGATCCTTTTCCTTCACTTGGATGTAGAAATTTATGGTGGGATGATGGTAGATCCAAAGGATGAAGAATGATGAAGATGATGGTGTGGAATTGAAGAAATGGTGTGTGATGTGTGTGTGCAGGCCCAAAAACCGAATCTCCTTCAAATGTTGAATAAATGGGTATTTATACCCCTTGGAAAGCTTCTAGAAGTTTCTGAAAATTTTCTGATCCCAACAACTACATGGCTCGTGTGCAGAACACGACCATAGGGATGGCCGTGTTGTGTCTTCTGATGCTCGCACACGGCTCTTTTGGACAGGGCCGTGTTTGGTACACGGCCCGTGTTACTGCACACGAGGGAAAGAGGTGTTCATCACCACCTTCATTCTACACAACATCCGAAAACCCTACCATCATCCACGAAGATGTGGAGAGAGATTCGTCTGTCGAATTAAGTGAGAATCAAGTAAAGATTCAAGATGTAGAGAGACACGACGACGCCCGCATCTAGGATTTATTTAGCATCTTAATTTATCTTGTAATTTTCAAGACTATAGGTATGCTCTCTCCAACCACCATGATTGTTCTTCGATCAATCATGGGCTAGAATCGCTTCGTTAGTTCTAGGGTTTATGAAGGTTTTATGAGTTAATTAAACTTCCGTGTGTATACTCCGTACAACACTACTTGTGGTTTATTTTATATAAGACTGTGCCTTTTTAATTCATACTCAGAGTTGTTTTATGCATCATTAATTGTTATGTAGAGTCTGAATACATATATTGATTAGTGATTGAGTGTGTTCACTACTGAGCAGGATTTCATGTTATGATTCTAAGTGAGGGGACTTCGAAGTCTCATTAGAACTATCTTATATAAATACTTGCTAATTGAATTTTATTCGGGTTAATGAGTAGGATAAAGAGTATAACTTCATAGTACCTATAAGTTTGGGAGATCATATCAGGTTAGAGTACTTAGTGCACGTGAAATAATTGATACTGATAGTACCTAGAAAGGGGGGTGAATTATATCTCTTGCTCCAAGGATATTCACACGTGTTACAATATAATTAAATTGATAATAATACGTCCTTTGAGTTCGATAATCACTTGGTCGCTTATCAAAGCAACAATAGCATCCTTCACACTTGGGGATTAATATTGTGTGTTGAGAAAACGCTCATCAAGTTCTTAGCACCGTTGTCGGAGATGACATTAATTATTAGTTTATTAGTTCTAGTTTAATTGAGACTACTTTATTCTTGTCTTGATTTTCTAACGCTTATTTTTTTTAGGTGTATGCTCACTAGATCAAAGGTAGGAGATTTAGAACCTTATAATCTGGAGATTGGAGCATCGTCGAGGAAGAAAAAAAGAAGAAGAACAAGAACGTAGAACCAACTGAGGCTCTTAAATTAGAAGTTAACGAGCTGAACTCACAAGCAACTGAAGCTGCAACTGACGTTAACTTGGAAGCAGAAGCAGTCAACATGGTGGCGAATTCGGATAATCTTGCCATCCGTGAAGTCTTTAAGAACAACGGAGGAGGCAATGTGGGTCTGTTAGGAGCAAGAGGGGCCGGAGCTTATTTTGATTTTCACCCTGCTCTGATTAGCATGATTGAAATGAGTCCCTTCTCTGAGAGAACCTTTGAAGATCCTCAACAACATTTGAATAAGTTCCTTGGATATGCAAGTACACAAAAAGATGCAGGAACTCACGAAGATACAAGGAGGATCATCTTATTTAAGTCTCGCTGAATGAAAAGGTGAGAGATTGGTATGATAATCTAGATGTGACTGAGTGCACTACCTGGGAGCAATTGAAATTGAAGTTCTTGGAGCGATACATGCTACCTTCAAAGGTGTTTAAAATGAAACAATAAATAAATAAATTTGCTATCCATGGTAATGAGAACTTTCATGAGGCTTGGGATAGATTTAAGGACATGCTTAGGAAGTGTCCACAACATGGGCTATCTAAAGCTCAATACATCAGTATTTTCTATAATGGATTGGACTGTGATTCTCGAGTGTTACTAGATGCTTCATCGAATGGATCATTGCTTACAAAGTCATCATTGAGGCCGAAAAACTCTTTGAGGATATTTCAATGAATTCAAGAGATTGACCAACTGATCGAGTGAGAGACATTTATGTTCTTGGAAAAGTAGCACATGTTGAGCACATGATGGTAAAGTCAAGTAGAGAAGATGAGATCGTCTCTACTTTGGCTAGTATCAACAAGTTACTTGAGTCTCAGTAAAAGCAGATTACTGATATAGTACAGCAAGTACTAATGATGCAGCAGGATGTTTCTAATGAAGAAACTAACCAAGAGGAATTGGAAAAAGCAAACTATGCCATGGGGTCAAAGTATTCAAGGAACGAGGTTTCAAAATCAAGAAAACAAGAATTATCAAGGGAACTACAATAATCGTGGTCCTCCGGGTACTTATCAACAACCAAGGAGGCTAGAGTTTTCATGGAGAGATCCTAATATAGCAGTACAACCTCCTAGTGGTATTAATAAGGGTGCTAAAGTCGAGGAAGGAAAACCTGGTTTTGAGGATACGGTGAACAAGTACATGGTAAGGAATGATGCAAGAGTGGATCGCCTAGAAGCCAAGCTAAAGGCGAAAATTGATACAAATCATAAGGATATATCTAAGCAAATGAAGGACTTGAGATTGTTGATGGGGCAAATGGCCGAGAGTGTTAATCAATTGACGCAAACTGTAGAGAAGGGCAAGTTTCCATCTCAAAGTATAGCAAACCCGAAGCAGTGCAAAGCCATCACGTTGAGGTTTGGAATGCAGTATGAGGGATCGATGATGCCTGAAATGAGTTCTGAAGCTTCAGGAGCTCGATTTGACCAACAAAGTTGGTCGAAACGCCCTGAGGAGGTCAAACTAGACACTTGGGCAACCTTCGGAGATCCCAGCTGAGTGGTTCGACCACGACCGATACTATTCGACCAACCCTGTTGGTCGAACCACCCTGTCCAGAGCACTCTGTTTTGTCTGAAGCATGATTCGACCATGATCAACATGGTTCGACCAATACTGTTGGTCGAACCATGGTCGAATCGGCCTGTCTGGGAGAGAATGTGCTTTCTGATGCACGGTTCGACCATTACTAGCCTGGTTTGACCAGTACCCCTGGTCGAACCATGTTCGAACCACTTCGTTTGACATCGTTTTTCATGCCGATTGCTTACATGATGTTGATGCTATTCCCGTACCATCCAAAGAGCAGAATACTGAGCTTATAACAGAAAAGAAATGGGAAAGAACAATAAGATTAAGAGCCGAGAAGGATAAGACGGAGAAGGTTGAACATGATGAATGAGGGATTACCAAAACAAAGATACCTCATCCGTTTCCTTTTAAGCTAGTCAAGAAGGGTTTGTAAGAGAAGTTTAAGAAGTTTTTAGATATCATAAAAAAGATGAGCTTGAGCATTCCTTTCTCTGAAGCACTCTTAGAGATGCCATATTATGCCCGCTTCCTAAAGGATATACTTTTTAAGAAGAGAAGCTTAAACGGAATTGAAACGGTTAATTTGTCTGCGAGCTGCAGCTCGATCATACAGAGGAAGCTGCCAGCTAAGTTAAAGGATCCGGGAAGCTTTACTATTATATGTGATATTGGGAAGGGATGGGCACGACAAGCCTTGTGCGATCTTGGAGCAAGCATCAATTTGATGACATTGTCAATATTTCAAAGTCTTGGTTTGGGGAGTTAACTCCCACAATGGTTGCTCTAAGCGGATATGTCTATGACTTTTCCGAAGGGTGTTATTGAAGATGTTCTAGTAAAAGTGGAGAAACTAGTCTTTCCTGTGGACTTTCTTGTGCTCGAGATGGAGGATGACAAGGATAATGTTCCCCTTATCTTAGGGAGACCATTCCTTGCTACTGCTGGAGCTATGATTGATGTTCAAAAGAGTGAGGTAAGGCTGCGCATGGATAAAGAAGAGATTCTATTCAACCTAGATAAAGCAATGAAGATGTCAATAAGACGCAGTGTCATAGCATCGATGTGGTGGAGGAGATCATGAAAGAAGATATGTCCTTGATCCTTTCTAAGGATCCCTTGGAGACATGCTTGATGAAGTCTCTTACTTTTCCCACCACCAAGTTAGATGAGCTCTCTAATGAGGTATGTATTGAATTTCTTGAAAATCTACTTGCTTTGGGTGATGACAGGTATGAATAAAAGAAAACCAAATTCGAAGTAAAGTGGACTAGAAAATACTTGCCATTAGATCGCGAGAGCACAACAAAAGAAGAGAAGAAAGAGGAGTTGAAACCACTATCGGAGCACTTGAAGTGTGCTTATATGGGTGGCAATAAAACATATCCGATAATTTTATCTTCTTCTCTAACTAATGATCTACTCGATGAGTTATTGTATGTGCTTAGGAAGTATAAGTCTACAATTGGTTGGTCTCTTGATGATTTGAAAGGTACTAGTCCATCATATTGCATGCATAAGATAAGATTGTTAGATGAAGCCAAGAGTAGCATCAGAATCAGCGGAGGGTAAATCCCACTATTCAAGAAGTGATTAGGAAGTAAATCCTAATATGGCTAGATGAAGGAATTATTTATCCAATTAGTGATAGTCCCCATGTGAGTCCATTGCATGTTGTAGCTAAAAAGGGGGCATGCCTATTTTGAAAGCCGATGATGGAGAGACTCTAGCCACTGGGATTCCTACAGGATGGCATGTGTGTACTGATTACAGGAAACTAAATGAAAATACATGCAAAGACCACTTCCCTCTTCCTTTCATGATCAAATGCTTGATCGTCTTGCAGGTTATGATTTTTACTGTTTTTTGGATGGGTACTCGGGTTATAATCAAATCATGATTGCACCTGAGGACCAGGAAAAGACTACTTTCACTTGCCCTTATGGAACTTTTGCCTCTAAAAAAATAGGAGATTTATCAAAGACTTCTCAAGATACTCTTAACAGCTTTTCAGGTTTTGAAGGAGGCACTTATCACTACACCTATTTTGATTACACTGGATTTGACTCAATCATTTGTACTTATTTGTGATGCAAGTGATCAAGAACTTGGAGTGGTGCTTGGGCAGTGGAGAGAGAAGAATTTTTGCGCCATTTATTATGCAAGTAAGACTTTTGATACTGCACAAAAGAACTACACTATCACTGAAAAGGAGTTTCTAGCTGTTGTGTACACATTCAATAAATTTCGGCAGTACTTGGTTGGCATGAAGACCATTGTGTACACGGATCATTCTGCGATCCGATACTTGATAGAGAAGAAGGAAGCGAAGCCAAGGATCATTAGATGGATCCTTCTTCTGCAAAAATTTGATATGTAGATCCGAGATAAGAAGGGAATGGAGAATGTGTTGGCAGATCACTTATCAAAGTTGGAGACAAGGGAGCATTGTGATGATTCATTCGAATACATAGAGGAGATGTTCCCCAATGAGAAGATCATGACGGTGTTTGCTGAAGGAGCGGAAAGAGCTTGTGTATTGCTACTCAAGGAGTCGATCCATGGTATGCGGATTATGTCAATTACATTACTGTAGAGAAATTCTAAGAGATCTCAACAGGTATCAACTCGCGAAGTTTAAGAGGAAAGTTGAGACTTTCATATGGTATGATCCGTTCGTCTATATGATTTTTACAGATTCTATCATCTGTAGATGTGTGCCCGAGATAGAGATGGAAAGTGTTCTTGACTTCTGCAATGCACAACCTAACGGGAGGCACTTCAGAGCCCAAAAGACTGCAGCTAAGGTACTTCAATCTGCTCTTTATTGGCCTACTTTCTTTAAAGACTTTGAGTCAAATGTGGCGACATGCGATAGATGTCAAAGGATAGGAAACATAAGTAGAAGAGATAAGACGCCACTTCAGCCGATCATTTTTGTTAAGATCTTTGATGTATGGGGAATCGATTTTATGGGGCCTTTTCCCCCATCTATTGGATTTCTCTACATCCTTCTAGCTGTGGATTATGTTTCTAAGTGGGTGGAGGTCATTCCTACCCACATGAATAATTCAAAGACTGTGTTGTCTTTCTTAAAGAAACATATCTTTGCCCGCTATGGAGTTTCTAGAGCACTTGTAAGTGATGGAGGTTCCCACTTTGTCAATAAGCTTCTTGAGAGAGTGCTCAAAATTATGGTGTGAAGCATAGGGTTACTACACCTTATCATCCTCAAGAGAATGGGCAAGCCGAGGTCTCTAACCGACAAGTTAAATAAATTTTGGAGAGAGTAGTAAGAACTAATAGGAAGGATTGGGCTATAAAGCTCGATGTGCTTTGTGGGAATTCCGAACTGCGTACAAGACGGTGCTTGACATGTCACCATATCAAATCTTCTATGGGAAGCCATGCCACTTACCCGTAGAGATTTAGTGTAAAGCTTTTTGGGCACTGAGATGTTTGAACTTGTGTCTTAAGGATCGAAAAGAATTGAGGTTGACTCAAATAAATCAACTAGACGAGTTAATGAATCAAGCTTATAAGAATTCGGTGATCTATAAGAAAATAATAAAGAAATGGCATGATTCAAAGATCACTTATAAGGAATTCAAGCAAAGTGATGAGGTGTTACTTTTTAACTCTCGTTTGAAGCTCTTTGTAGGAAAATTGAAATCAAAGTGGACGTGACCATTCATTATCCATAGAGCATGTGGAGGGGAATTTTTTAAATCTTAGACAAAGACGAAGGCATCATAGCGGCAAATAGGCATCGCTTGAAGCATTATAAGTCGCCGGATGATGCTTGTGTCATCTTTGAGAATGCCTTGCATTGATATGGTACCGTCGTGACTCTCCGACGTTAAACAAGAGCGCTTGTTGGGGGCTTTTCCCTCTTATTTTATTATTTTATTTCATTAGTGTGGGTAAGAAATTTTTATATTTGACGTGGTTACTTATTAGAAATTACATCTTCTTGCAAACTTAGTTTCAACTATAGTTTTTACTAAGTTTGGGGGGGTGTGATGTACTTACCTCATCGTAGCATGGAGAGTATAATCTTTTCTTTGTAATGTTTGTTAGGGGAGTTGATTTTTTGCGATACATTTAAACTTTAACCGATTTGAATGTGTCGATTTTTTGCAATTTGCCTAATGTTTAGTGGTGTTTTATTTATTTAGTCGTATGCGGAGTATATGCACATGATTTATGAGTCTTAATTGTGATTCTCTAGAATAGTTTTGCTCCATGTTGGGACCTAATGATCATTTTTAAGCTTAAAGTTTGCAGGAGACGAAGAAGGAAGGATTTAGAAGGAACAGGTGCTCAGTTCGACCAAGGAGGTTGGTCGAACCAAGCAGTTCGACTAAAGAGATTGGTCGAATCATTGATCAACGAAGGTGGTACAGGTCGATTCGACCAAAAAGGGTATGATTCGACTAAACGTCGAGTCGAACTAGAGCCAAATCAAAGATCAGAAACTTTGTTACAGGTCGATTCGACTAAGAGTGCAGTGATTCAACCTGGAGTTCGAGTCGAACCAGCTGTCTGAATGTTTGTTACAGGCTGGTTCGACCACGATGACCCAATTTGATCATCAGTTCGAGTCGAGCCGCTGTGTCAAATTTTAATTTTACTTAATTTCGTTCCGATTAAACCACTTTCCACACTTCCTACACTCTATTTGTCACGAATTTGAGCATTCTAGTTACAAAACTAGGGTTTCTCGTCAAATTTGGGGATTCTTCATACTTGTTCATACTAAGCCATGGCCGGATCGAAAGGTATGCTCTCTTGACTCATTACCCTAGGATTGAAGTTCTAGTGCTTGATTTTAAGTGGGTAAGTTGATTGAACTCGTTTTTATGTGAATCCATGGTGCAAAATTGAATTTTTGTTTGAAGTCTCATATGAACAAGTGATGGGTCTGATTCTAATTATTGATTTGTTACTAGACCTTGATGTTTACGTGAAATTGAAGAGTAATTTGAGTGGTGAAGTGAAGCATGTTGAATGTTAAGTTGAATTGCTTAAACTGTTGGATGCATGCTTAAGGAAGTTATGTGGTTGTCGAAATTGTTGATAGTTCCTATTAAAGAGTTGATGTTGGAGTGAATTGAATTAGCATTTGATATTGAATTCATGATGAAGTTGGAAGCATGTTTGTTTGGAATTGATTATACTTGTTTAACTTGAAGTCTTGAGTAGAGTTTCTTGTATAGTTAGTTTGAACAAGTCTAGTTTGCTTTTCTTTTATCTGTTGGGTATTGAAATATTGTTTTATAGGAAAAAGGAAAGGAGACTGAAGCTCGTTCTAAGAAAAGACAAGATAGGTCATCTCGTGAGGACGAGTTACAAAGAAGCTAAGGCTTAAGGAGTGGCTGCTTAGGGACTTCAAGATTCGAATGGAAAATTGGGAGGAGATAAATGATCGATGGGGCGATATGTCTGATAAGATTGCTGGAACGAGGTACCAAGATGATGGGGCTATGTTAACAATGCATATCTGTGAGGATATTATGTGGATGTTTGATCAAGTAGGCATATGTCATTTCATGGAGTTGAAAAGGCCGACGTACTTTCATGTGACTGCGGAGGTTTTGTGTTCAATCACCATCAAGAAGGGCTCGAGTCAACTTCCTTATGAGTGTTCATTTCAGCTGGGAGGCGAGATGAGAACATGGTCAGTGGAGGATTTCAACTTACTTTTTGAGACTCTGAGGGGAGGATATCTAGGAACGAGAATAGGTATTTCAATGCAAATAATTTTTGGAGAGCTATTTTTGGAGAGGACATGGATTTTAAGACCTAGGATGCTCGTACTTCATTGATTCGCAACCCCGTGATTTGATATATGGATAGAGTTTTGTGTAACATATTGTTTACCCGGTCTGAGGGAGTTGCGTGTCTAGGGGAGAGTTGTATGCTCTCTGGTGTATGTTGAATGGAGTAAGGTTCAATGTGGGGTCGTATTTGATTTAGCAACTCTATAGATTCAGGAGTTTCACGTTTCAAAGAGCTAATATTGGAGGGTTGCTTACTCCCGTGGCTGAGTCGTACCACATGGATTTCACCGGCATTACACCCATCTTAGAGGATCAGGACCTAATCATAAGTGCGTGTGTTAAAGCTGGATTCGCTTATCATTGGGATGAAAATTGGCTGTGTGATGAGTGATATTTTTACCTAGATTTTAATATCTTTTTATGTGTGCTTTCGTATTATTTTATCCTTTTTTGTGTACTATTTGGTTGTATTTTGTGTTTTTATGGAGATATGTGTGAATGAGCTTAAACGTATGATTTTCAGGCAAAAATAGATCCTAGACGCGAAAAGGAAGACGTAAGAAAAAATGGATCTCAATTCGGAGTTGAAACGAGGAAGAACAAGCCGAAACAAAATTGTAAAAACAGGGGTTGCACCAACACGGCCGGCAATGTTGCAGCACAAGAGCCGTGTTACGCAACACGGCCTTGTAAACCTTGGCCATTTTCTGACATCAAAAACGCCTACACGGCCACCCTGTGGCCATGTTACAGCACACGAGTCATGTTGTTGCAGGATCAGAAACATATCAGAACCCTTCTAGAAGCTTCCCAAGAGGTATAAATACCCAATACTTCAATATTTGATCAGAATTTTCAAAGGGTTTCACTCCTACACCTAGATCACACACCATTTCCTTCATTTTACACCATCATCTTCATCCATTTTTCATCCATCCATCCACACTTGATCCCCTCCATCAAATCCACCATCCAAGTGATCAAGGAAGCAAGGGAGAGTGAGATCACAAGAAAAAGAAGGAGATATCCATTGAAGCACTTCAAAGGGGGAATCTAATTCTAATTTTTGTGCATTTCTTTATAGATTGATCATGGTTTGTAAGGATTTTAATGTTTATGTTGAATTCCTTGTGACCATGAGAGGCTAATCTCCTTTGTGAGATTAGCTCCATGATTGGTGTTGGATAATTTAGTTTTTATGCAATTTGATTTTAATCTTGAATGGGCTTTTGTATTTCTATCATTGAATGTTGATTGCTTGATATATATGTGTGATATGTGTGATTAATTGTCATGGGCATGTGATTAGATTGAGAAATCAATTATGTGTTTAGGATAGTTCATTGAATCATTTCATCATACACTTCATGTGCATTAATTTAGAATGAGATAGAGATATCCTTCTAGATTTAGAACCCTTTGATAGAACATTTGATTAGCTTGATCGAGAAATTGGTTGATTAGATGAGGGGACCCAAACCATTAGTGAATTCATAGTACCTTAAAAGGAAATATTGCCTATGATTTTGTACCTAATTAGGGAACTCGTAGAGTAATTAGTACCTATTGGGAGGTGTTCATTTTACTCTCGATCCTATGTGATTTTGGGAGCCTTGTTGAGGGTTTACATCATATTCATCTCGAGAGAGAGTTTAGGTTGAATTAGTGATCGCTCGTATGCTATGTCCATGATAGATTATAATTAATTGCATGATTATTTTATTATCTATGCCATGATTGTTGCTAATCTCATCCTTGCATCATTTGGAACCCATCATTTATACGATAAATTCTTTAATTGGTCATCCCAACTATATACGACCAATCAAATGGCGCCGTTGCCAGGGAGGTAACGGTCGCTAGTGGTTTGACGAAGGATTATTTAGAGTGGTCTTAATAAGGACATTTATTTTTTATTTTTGCTTCTTATATTTGCTTTATAAAATTTTGTTCAAATTTTTCTTTCTCTTGTAGGTGCATACCTTGAGAAGGAAGAAGAAGGTGAACAAGCCCAAAAATATGAGCTACATGGATATTCTTCAAAATATGGTGAATAGAAGTGCTCTTTCCACTATGAACACACAAGGAAATTTTCAAGGATTTCAAATGCCAAATTTTGAGCCAAATTTGAAACCGGATTATGGAGTACAAGATATGCAATTCCAACAACAAGGTTATGAGAATTTTGGAGTTCCTCATCAAATACATTAACAAGTTTACCCTCAAGGTGTGGAAGATGTTTTTCAAGGAAAATTTTCTAGAAATCAAGAAGGAAATCAACCACAACTATGTGTCACGTAGCGATGCTTGGAAATCAATGCTAAGTTGAATTCGTTGGAACACCAAGTAAGTCAAATCGTGTCCACTGTGGAGAGACTTCAAAAAGAGAACAACAAGCCTTCTACCTCCGGAATAAAGAGCAAATGCATGGTCATTAAGGATAAGAAAGATGATAGTTTGGGGGTTGATGATGTTATGAAGGAAAGAAGAGAAAGGGTGCCTAAGTGTGTGAAAACCAAAGAGTTGAAAGAAGAGTTGAAGGGAGAATTCTATAGATTTGTCGAGTCTCTTAAAGAGATGGTAGAGAAAGTCAAGATTCGAAACAAAGAAGAGATTCATGCCCTTATGGAAGAAAAGAAACCTCCGGAAAATAAGATCACAAACTCTACTCCCCACAAGCCTAAACCTTCTCATTCTATTGAAATTTCAAATTCTCTTAAGAACTTCCATGATTTTATTGATAAAAATTTGTTTGGTGATTGTAGGAAAAAGATTGCAAGAGGGCATCAACACTTGTCAATGCCTGAATTCTTACTGGGGGATGTGGTTGAAGTTCAAAATGCATATAAAGCCCCATGGAAAAAGTGGAACAAGTGGAAAGGGCCATTCCTTGTGAAGAATGCCTTAGGAAAACAATTGCTTGAGTTATTTAACAAGAAGGGAAAAGTTTTTGTGGTTGAGCATGAGGGCACAATGCACTACTTCAAGAAGAAACCTATGATAGTGCCTAAGGACTATTCAAGACCACCATGAGCTAAAGACTATCGTCTAGCTTGAAGACGTTAAACTTAGCGCTAGATGGGAGGCAACCCATCATTATCTTTATTGTTTTATTTCGTGCTTTCAATAAGAATTGTGGATTTGATATTGTTTTGCAATTTTTGGCATGTAGGTTGATTGTGCTCGTGAAGAGAATGCGTGTTGAAGATACGAAGGGTGTTTGATTTGAAGTGTATAGGTATGTCACACCACTTTTTGCAAACTTAACTCGAAACTCTTGTTTTAATTTAAGTTTGGGGGGATATGGCGTGGTGTGACATATTTTGTCTTGAAGGCATATACTTCTTGTACTTTTGGGGCAATTTTAAAATTTTTCTCATGAGTATTGGTTGGATTTTGGTATGATTGGTTGTGTTGAAGTATATGATAGTCCATATTTTTAATGATATTGTGGAGCTAATGTTTTTGATGAGTTTTGAGCATGAATGAAATGTAGTGGAAGCACGAATTGAGCCCGGAGATCAAGTCGAGATTCATTGTGCATTCAATCCGAAAGCTAGTGCCAACCATTTCCACTACCAAATGCCTATTGAGGGAGTACACTTTATACTCTACCGCTTCTAGTTGCTTGACAAGAATGTTGATTTGGATTTTTGTTTGATTAGCATGCTACTTCATGTGTTATGTTTTTGGGAGGTTTACCTTTCAATCAAAGATGAGGATGATTGTGAGCTTAATTAATTATGGATGCTATGAATATGTGTTTCCTTTTCTTATGATGGTGATCTATATTTCTTGCATGTTATGTGTTTTTGATTGTTTCTTGTTTGGTGAGTCTTTTCTTTTATGTTTTGTGTGTATTTTTATTCTTGTTAGGGATTATTTTGGTGGTTTGTTTTTGGAATGTCGTGAGTCATTTTTGAATATGAGTGATGACATGTTGTGGTAGTAAGTGATGGCAAGTTATGATTAAGAATCTCTACGCTTTCGAATTGTGACATGTTTTACTTAACTTGTTCAATTTTGAGATCAATGTTGTGTAATAAGTTTCTTTAAGTCCAAGTACAAGCTTGTGAGCGTTTGAGCCTCGACCGTGCATACAGGGAATTTCTTCATGAGTGGATCAGTTGTGTTTGATAAGCTAGAACTTGCTCAAGGACTATATGAATGAGCCCGATTATTGGAGATTAGTGATATGATCTAAGGTCATCCTTGTTATTTATAGTCATTGCCATATATTTCCCTACCATGAACATCATCCCTAGTCAACCACTTTGAGCCTATAAGCCTATTTCTTGTGAATTTGCACATTAAAAGAATTGATTACCCACATGGGCCTTATATAATTTCCCTTTTGTGTGAGTGATTGACAAGATGTGGTTCAGAAAGGTTTGATGAGAATTGTGCAAGAAAGGAAAGAAAATAGTAACAAGCAAGAAAAAGGATGAAAAGAGCACGAACAAGAATGAACATGCAACCTCAAAACAAGAAAAGAGCAAAGTAACAAGATGCTCAAGAAAATAAAAGTTTAAAGAAGGAAGCATGCATCATAAGAAGCTCAATCCAAAGGATAATGTTGATGAATAGTGCTTGTGATCATTAAAGATAAGAAAGGAAGAAAGAAAAGTGGAGAAGTTGGAGAAATTTGTCATCTCTTCGATTACTTACACTTGATTAGTCACTCTTACCTAAATTCTCCCTACCATACCAAAGAGCCTATCATTACATCCTTAATGAAAGACCTTTTTGATCATTGATTGAAACTTTGGTGGTTTGTGAATATAGTCCACGAGCAAGCTTATAGCAAGTCAAGCCAATCGGTTAATGAGTGTTGATTTACCCTACTTTAAAGAGTGTTGAGTGAAATTGATATCCCATTGAGAGGCTTGGACCAAAAAGGGACTATATTACACTTTATTTTCTTTTAATTGAACTTGTTAATATTTTTTACTTGTCATGAATCTAATGTTGTAGGATGACTTAGCATGATTTGTAGTTCTTATTACTATTGATGTGATATTACTTATGTTCGTTTAGTCTTTTCCTAGGTGAAAATCTCTCTATCCTTGTTTTATCATTTTCGTTGTTCGAGGACGCTCAACACTTTAAGTTTGGGGGTGTGATGAGTGATATTTTCACATAGATTTTAGTGTCTTTTTATGTGTGTTTTCTTAATATTTTATCCATTTGTGCACTATTTGGTTGTGTTTTGTGTTTTTATGGAGATGTGTGTGAATGAACTTAAACGTATGATTTTCAGGCAAAAATAGATCCTAGACGCGAAAAGGAAGACATAAGAAAAAACAGATTTCAATTCGGAGTTGAAACGAGGGAGAACGAGCCGAAACAAAATTGTAAAAACAGGGGTTGCACCAACACGGCTGACCGTGTTGCAGTACACGAGCCGTGTTGCAGCATACGAGCCATGTTACGCAACACGACCTTGTAAGCCTTGTCCATTTTCTAACATAAAAAATGCCTACACGGCCACCCTGTGGCCGTGTTACAGCACACGAGTCGTGTTGTTGCGGGATCAGAAACATATCAGAACCATTCTAGAAGCTTCCTAAGGGGTATAAATACCCAATACTTCAATATTTGATCAGATTTTTCAAAGGGTTTCACTCCTACACCTAGATCACACACTATTTCCTCCATTTTACACCATCATCTTCATCCATTCTTCATCCATCCATCCACACTTGATCCCCTCCATCCAATCTACCATCCAAGTGATCAAGGAAGCAAGGGAGAGTGAGATCACAAGAAGAAGAAGGAGATCTCCATTGAAGCACTTCAAATGAGGAATCTAATTATAATTTTTGTGCATTTCTTTTTAAATTTGATCATGGTTTGTAAGGATTTTAATATCTATGTTGAATTCCTTATGACTATGAGAGGCTAATCTCCTTTGTGAGATTAGCTCCATGATTGGTGTTGGATAATTTAGTTTTTATACAATTTGATTTTAATCTTGAATGACTTTGTGTATTTCTATCATTGAATGTTGATTGCTTGATGTATATGTATGATATGTGTGATTAATTGTCATGGGCATGTGATTAGATTGAGAAATCAATTATGTGTTTAGGATAGTTCATTGAATCATTTCATCATACACTTCATGTGCATTAATTTAGAATGAGATAGAGATATCCTTCTAGATTTAGAACCCTTTGATAGAACATTTGATTAGCTTGATCGAGAGATTGGTTGATTAGATGAGGGGACCCAAACCATTAGTGAATTCATAGTACCTTAAAAGGAAATATTGCCTATGATTTTGTACCTAATTAGGGAACTCGTAGAGTAATTAGTACCTATTGGGAGGTGTTCATTTTAGTCTCGATCCTATGTGATTTTGGGAGCCTTGTTGAGGGTTTACATCATATTCATCTCGAGAGAGAGTTTAGGTTGAATTAGTGATCGCTCGTATGCTATGTCCATGATAGATTATAATTAATTGCATGATTATTTTATTATCTATGCCATGATTGTTGCTAATCTCATCCTTGCATCATTTGGAACCCATCATTTATACGATAAATTCTTTAATTGGTCATCCCAACTATATACGACCAATCAAATGGCGCCGTTGCCAGGGAGGTAACGGTCGCTAGTGGTTTGACGAAGGATTATTTAGAGTGGTCTTAATAAGGACATTTTCCAATCTAGACAAATGGTCCGCGATCACATTCTCCACTCCTTTCTTATCCTTGATCACCACATCAAATTCCTACGAAAGCAACACCCAACGAATTAAACTAGGTTTAGCATCTTTCTTATTCATAAGGTATTTTATAGCCGCGTGATCCGTGTAAACAATCGTTTGTGTTCCAACCAAGTATGTTCGAAACTTCTCAAAAGCATACACTACGGCTAAAAATTTCTTCTCCGTGGTGGTATAATTTACTTGGCATGCATTCAAGGTCTTTGAGGCATAATGGATTGCTCTAAACTTCTTCTACCTTGTTTAGCCTAACAGCACTCCGATGGATTGATCACTAGCATCACAATGCAATTCAAATTGCAAGCTCCAATCCGGGGTGACGAGTATTGGCGATGAAGTGAGAGCATCTTTTAGCACCTCAAATGATACACGACATTCATCATCAAAGTTAAATGGGCAATCTTTTTCTAGCAGTTTACAAAGAGGTTTAGCAATTTTGGAAAAATACTTAATGAAGCGTCTATAAAAGCCCGCATGGCCTAAGAACGATCTCACCCCCTTCTCACAAATAGGAGGGAGAAGACGTTCTATGGCTATCACTTTAGCTCTATCAACTTTTAAACCATGCTTGGAGATATGATGCCCTAAGACAATTCCATCTGTCACCATAAAATGACATTTTACCCAATTTAGCACAAGATTCGATTCTTCACACCTCTGCAACATCACAGTGAGATTAGTCAAGCATATATCATAAGAAGCACCATACACAGAAAATTCATCCTTGAATACCTCCATAATATTTTTAGTCAAACCATCGAAGATAGCCATCATACAACGCTGAAAAGTGGCGGGGCATTACATAGACCAAACGACATCATTCTAAATGCAAATGTTCCATAGGGACATGTGAAAGTTGTCTTCTCTTGGTCTTCCGGTGCAATCAATATTTGATTGTACCCGAAGTAACCATCAAGAAAACAATAGTACTCATGCCCCGCAAGACGATCCAACATTTGGTCTATGAATGGCAATGGAAAATGATCTTTACGAGTGTTTTCATTCAATTTATGATAATCAACACACACTCTCCAACCCGTAAAAGTGCTATTGGCAATGATCTCATTTGTATCAGTTCTAACAATTGTCATACCACCCTTTTTGCCACTACATGTAAAGGACTTACATATTGACTATCACTTATTGAAAAGATTATTCCCGCATCAAGCTATTTTAATACCTCTTTGCTTATCACTTATTGCATTATAGGATTCAATCTACGTTGGTTTTGAACACAAGACTTATCATCATCAATCAAATGAATCTTATGCATGCATATAGATGGACTAATACCTTTCAAATCTTTAATGCTCCAACCAATAGAGGATTTATGCTCTCTTAAGACTCTTAGCAATTTTTCTAATTCTAGATCATTAAGGGAATATGATACGATTACCATATATGTTTCATCTTTTTTCAAGTAAGCATACTTTAAATGCTCCAGCAATGGTTTTAATTCCACCTTCTTCTTCTCTTGTACTTCCTCATTTGGTCCTTCATCAAGTTTATCAATCTTTGCTTCCTCATTCATGAGTGCCCTACAAGCATTTAAACCATGTAAATCATTAATCATTTCATCATTTTCCAAACAAAAAGAGTATTTAGATTTTATAGATTCAATTGAGTAAGAATGGCTTATGATAATTTCCAACGGATCCTTGGAGTGAAGATGATACATATGCTCTTCAATAATGTTATCCACAACCTCCAATCTTCTACATTCCTCCTTGTTCTTGGGATACCTCATAGCCTCTCTCAATGAAAATATCACCTCTTCTTCATTTACCCTCAAAGTAAGCTCTCCCTTCTCCACATCAATCAATGCTTTCCCCGTGGCAAGGAATGGACAGCCAAGTATTAATGGAACATTTGAATCTTCATCCATATCTAATACCACAAAATCAATGGGAAATACAAACTTGCCAACTTTGACCAACACATCTTCCACAATTCTTTTCGGATATGTCAACGATCGATCGGCTAATTGAAGCGTAACCGACGTTGGCTTGACCTCACTAATACCCAACTTCTTGAAGATTGACAATGGCATCAATTTAATGCTAGCTCCCAAATCACATAAGGCTTTGTAGTTCTTATGCTCTCACATCTCATATGGAATAGTGAAACTCCCCGGATCTTTCAATTTAGGGGGAAGTTTCTTTTGCAATATTGCACTACATTCCTCCGTAAGGTTCACCGTTTCAAATTCTCCCAAGCTTCTTTTCTTTGACAATATATCCTTCAAGAACTTTGAGTAGTTGGGCATTTGTAATAAAGCCTCCACAAAAGGAATATTCACATGTATCTTCTTCAACATTTCAACAAACTTAGCAAATTTCTCTTCTAATCCCTTTTTCAAGCACCTTTGTGGAAACGGAATTGCAACGAGCAACTTTGGAATTCTCCATTCATCCCTTTCAAACTTCTCATCTCTCTCTTTTCGTTTTGCTTCTCTACATCTTTCCCACTTCTTTGGAGACTTCACTTTTTCTTCTTCAAGTATAGGGGTACTGTCATCTTTTTCACAAATTTCAACTCCTTTTTCTTTCCCTTCTTCATCCAAGCTTTCCATAGGCTCAACTTCACACTCTACCCCCTCTACTTCCGTTGGCATAGAAGGCCCTTCGTATCTTGTTCCACTACGAAGTTCAATAGCCTTGCATTGCTTCTTCGGATTAGTAATGGTTGTAGATGGAAATTTCCCTTGCCGATGAACATCCCCCCTTTCACTTGCCATTTGACTCATTTGTGTCTCCAAAGCTTTGAATCGATTATCATTCAACTCCTTCTCTTGTTTCATGAAATCAAATCTTTTATCATTCACTTCTTTTTCTTGTTTCATAAACTCAAACATTTTAGCAACTTGATCCTCCACCGTAGGCTTTCCTTCACCATTTTGAGCTTTCTCCCCCAGATTAATGCCCGGTAGAAGAGTGAGGGCATTCCCTTGATTTCCATACGACAAATTTTCATACCTACGGGGTTGGTTAAAATTCCCTTGAAAATTACCTTGCCTCCATCCTCCTTGTCTTTGTGGATATCCTCCTCCATGATTTCCAAAATTACCACCATAATTTCCTTGGAAGTTCCTTCCTTGCATGAAGGCAACTTCCTCAAGAGTCATCTCCGGTGGACACCATGTATCTTAGCTTCCAAAATTAGAGGACATACCTTGTTGAGGCATAGAGGTAGGCATTTGACAACTTTGAGAAGATTGACCCATATTAGGCATAGTCATGCCTTGTTGAGGATTAGGAAAGACTTGTTGATTCATCAAGGGCAATGACATACCTTGTTGAGGGCTACCAAACACTTGTTGATTGAGACCCAGTGTAAAATTCGGAGATATTTGCATATTAGCATTCATCCTCTTTAGTATCTCCGTGATTGCTTTGTCGGTCATATCTTCCTTAGGCATCTCTACCTTTTTCACTTGTTGCAAGCACACTTCTTCCATCTTAGAAATTCTTTCCCTTTCATACATTCCTGGTGCACGATCCATAGGCCATTGACCCGTATTCAAAGCTACTTCTTCACATATAGCAATTGTTCTTTTCAGAGTTTGGCCCAAAATCGAACCTCCCGCCGAAGCATCAATGAGCATCCTATCACTTCATGTAAACCGACATAGAAGAATCCTATTTGTTGCTCTTCGGGGAATCTGTGTTGGGGACACTTCCTTAGCATCTCTTTGAATCGGTCCCATGCTTCACTAAATGTCTCAAGTGGCAATTGCTTGAATTGAAAGATTTGCCCTTTAAGATGCAATATTTTTTATGGTGGAAAATACTTGCTCAAGAATCTTTGTGTCAACTCTCTCCATGTGGTGTAGGATCCTAGTGGTAGAGTATGATACCAAGTCTTAGCTCTATCTTGTAATGAAAATGAGAAAAGCTTCATTTTAACAACATCCTCACTTACCCCATTTATCTTTATCGTGTTTGCCAACTCTGTAAATTGGGCTAAGTGAGCATTTGGGTCCTCCATAGTACCACCACCAAATTGATTCGCTTGCACCATGATGATCAACCCTGTCTTTATCTCAAAATTATTCACATTCAATGGCGGACCCATTCCGTAATTCACATATTGCAGTTGAAAATGATCACTGACATTCATTCCCACTCCATTGTTTCTATTTCCACGGGGTTGATTTTGCACCACCGAGGGATTATTCCTTGCTTCTTGTTGTGCCAACAAGTTTTAAATAATAGCTTGCATTTGTTGGTTTTGCAAGTGCATTTGTTGAGCATAAACTTGTGGCACATATTCTTGATTACCATAACCTCCTCTAGCATTATCACCACCTTGAAAATTTCTCAAATTACCTTCTTCATCAACCATGTTTGCATTATCCTTTACTTCTTCTATATTTTCTTCCATAGGTTCCAACACTCCTCTTCTTTATCTTCTCAAAGTAGCTTCCAATTCCAAGTTCAAAGGTTCAATAGATTGAGACCTAGAACGAGTTTGCATGTACCTACAAAAATTTTCAAATTAGCTCTCAAACAACCAAGACAAGTAAACAAGTAACAAAGTAAAAGAAATATCCTTATCAAAACTAATCAACTTCAAATTCGTTACAAACAAATGTTTAATATTTCCTCGGCAAGCGGCGCCATGTTCTTAATCGCATTTTCAATGTGTAAGAGTAAGAGACTCTATCGTCGAGTAAACGCGCGACCAAGTACAAAATTTATAGTAATATCGTCCCAAGATAAATGAAACCTAAGTTTGTATCCGAGTTATTCATCGATTTGTGCTTTGTAAAGATGATATGTTTGAAGGTTTTGTATTTAAAACTATTGCTTACGATTCTACTCGATTAACCAGAGATTAAACTAGCAAAGTAAATGATCAAATAACAAGCAAATGACTAATGGAATGGATGTAGAGTACACTTGAGAAGAAAGCAAGGCTAATCATAGTTATGGTTAAGACTTGAGCTAGATATGTAAAACCATTTATAGTAATTCTCATAAACTTGTGGATTAAAAGCAATCACAAATTTACCCCTAGTCCCTATGGCCAAGACAACTAGGTTCTCGACTCTTTTACAAGCCTAAGTCTCCCAAGATTGGTCTTAATCTCAATTCCCTTAAGTTAATATGATCATAAGTTGGTTCTTTTCACTCAATTACTTAAGTGTCCCTCTATGAATGTTATAAGCCTAAGGAGGGTATGACTTACCTCCCCTTATACTAACATGCATGCACAATTCAATGTATGATTCAATTAAACATCCACTCACAACATTGAAATGACCATCCTAATACTATGAATAGAAGATTTAATCACACAAGCATTAAAATGAAACATGATTGATATATTATAAAAGGAAATCCACAAATCAATTCAAATCACTACTCAACTTTTACATATCTAACTCTTCACCTCAACCACTCATATGACTAGCCCTACTACAAAAACTAGCCACTAAACATGGTGATTAATTCAATACAGATCAAGCTTTGCTCCATTTGAGCCATTTTGAGAAGAAAATTAACAATAGAAAAGTAAAATTGCTTCCCTTGCATGTGAAAAGGCTTTCCTCCTTTTCAATTGATCAATTCCTTCAACAATTCTTCAACAATTGATGCTTCAACCTTCTCAAATGGTGGAAGGATGGATGAAATGATGGATTTATGGAGTTGAAATGGAGATCAAATGGTGTTTTGATGGATCTAGATGGTAGAAAAAGATTGTGGATCTAGTGTGTGAGGAAATGTGGTGTGGAGTGTGTGTAACTGCTCTCAATCTGATCTCTCCCTCTAAATTCGCACAAGTCATGGTTTTATATCACTTTTGGACCTTCTAGAAGCTTCTGGAACATTCTGAAAATTACACAGGATTTGGCCCCTACACGGTCCGTGTAGGGCACACCTACTTCGGCGTGTTGTGTGTGCTTCCGGACACGGCTCGAGCTACAGTACACGGCCTTGGTCGTGATCGTGCAGCATTTTCTGATGTAATTACACGGCTTTTTCTTACAGGGTCGTGCTCCGCACACGGGGAGTCCAGCAATGCACGGTCCGTGCGCCAGCGCACGGCCATCCTCCTGGGCAAGTAGCGAGTTCTGATGACATTACATGACCATTGGTTATAGGGACGTGTTCCGCACACGATCCGTGTACAAGCAGGATGTGTCCTTCCGACTCCGTTTTTGTCCAATTCTTGACACATATTTAAGCTCATTTACACAATTCTATTAATTCATACCACATTCATCAAAATAACAATAACTCCACCAAAAGTAACACAAATACGGATAAAAACATCCGAAAATACACAAATAAAGACACTAAAATCTAGGTAAAAATGACTACGATCAGTGCGTTCACTGCTGAGCAGGATTCCATGTTATGATTCTAAGTGAGTGAACTCCGAAGTCTCATTAGAACTATCTTATATAAATACTTGTTAATTGAATTTTATTTGGGTTAATGAGTAGGATAAAGAGTATAACTTCATATTACCTATAAAGGGAGATCATATCGGGTTAGAGTACTTAGTGCACGGGAAATAATTGATACTGATAATACCTAGAAAGGAGGTGAGTTATGTCTCTTGCTCCAAGGATATTCACACGTGTTACACGCATATTTACTTGTGCCTATAGAGTAGATTTGCAAGGCTTAGTGATACGTCCATACTCCACAAGGCAGAGTCACATTGATACACAGAAGGAAATTTAATAAGTAAAACTGGATGGCCAGAAGGACTGCCTATCTTCTCACTTATTCAATTTCATTTAATCTCTACTGCTTATTTATTTTAATTGCTATTTAATTATTTGTTCATTAGTTACTTAATCACCACAACTATTTTGCCATATTTGTCTTAATAAGTTAGAATATAATTAAATTGATAATAATACGTCCTTTGAGTTCGATAATCACTTGGTCACTTATCAAAGCTACAATAACATCCTTCACACTTGGGGATTAATATTGTGTGTTGAGAAAATGCTCATCAGTTGCAGAGTGGGTTAACCAGAAATCTCACGCCATGTACACTTGAGAATCATCAACACACCTCCCCCATTTACTACACACAGTAGCCGTCCAAGATGAAGGATTTTTTCGCCGGCAATAGCTCGACCTAATTAATTTCAAAAAGTGATCTAATTAATTCCAAAGAGTAATATATTTAAATCCAAAAAGTAACCTATGTATATTAAGAGTCTCAAATCATTTAGTGGTCCAATAAATTTAAGTGTGACATACTAAATTTCAAAGAGTAACTTAATTAATTTTAAAGAGTAACCTATTTAATTGCAAAGAGTAACCTATGTTTTTAAGAGTCTCAAATCAAAGAGTGGTCCAATAAATTGAAGAGTAATCTAATTAATTTCAAAAAGTGACCTAATTAATTTTAAAGAGTAATCTATTTAATTCCAAAGAGTAACTTATGTATACTAAGAGACTCAAATCAAAGAGTTGTCCAAAAATTTTAAGAGTGACCTAATTAATTCTAAAGAGTGACCTAATTAATTCCAAAGAGTAACCTATTTATAATCAAGAGTCTCAAATCAAAAAGTGGTCCAATAAATTTCAAAGAGTAACCTAATTCATTCCAAAGAGTAACCTAATTGTTTTTATAGAGTGATATAATAACGTACAGTTGCATAAAATTTGATTATTCACGGTACATTACTTATTTTAGAATCAGAGTTTCAAATAAAAAGTAATCCTACTAATTCTAAAGAGTAACCTGATTATTTTCATAGTAAATACTCAACACATGAATGAAACTTGATACATTATTGAATGTTTCTACCAGATTCATTAAAACATAGGAACCACATTACACTATACTTTTACAAGCATCACATATTTTCCAAAATTTGACCTATTTTATACATACATCTATAGAGATCACAACAATACACACACAAGAAAAAAAATTACATCAACTGTGGGTTATCAAAAACATTATTCATTGATAGACAGTCTAAAATTGCCAAGCCAAACAGGGCTTAACCAAATCCCCAGCGATGAGATTCATATCCCTAAACATCCTGGTACTGCCTATAAGCCTCCCGAAGAGGAACCCACAGAGAACCAGACCGAGACAAATGGCGTGCCCACAACAAACACAATGGAGTACCAGACGAGGTTAAGCATGAGCTGGCCCAAGTAGAGGGCTAAGGCTACTAGCTGGCGGTGGTAGCCGCCTTTAGTCCATACGAGCATGAACCAATTCAATTTAGATATAAGCATGAAAATGAATTTAAAAGGCAGTTTACTATTAAGTCATAACAAAAGGAAGATGTTTATAGAATTAAACGATTGCAAAAATAGAGAAGGATAAATATCTATTGGAATGAAATTACTAGATATTAACTCTATAAGGTAAAGATAATTAAGAATATTGAGAAGAAGAACATATATTTTAAAAAAATTCACAAAACAGGTTGTGTTTTCAAATGGGATAATCAATTGTTTCACTTATAACATTATGATCAACTATGTTAAGAAAACAAGGAAATTAACCCTGTATCTATTATGAAGAAGAGATCCATCACCATCCTATGTAGAGTTACTGACACCTTAACTTTCTTTATTGACAACTCAAGCTCACAAAGAACCTCAGTCAAAGAATTAAGAGAGAGATTCACACAAATGAGCAAGATTGGGGATTCGCAAAGTAAGCTTTCTTTTAATTTCAATAATGAAAAGCTATCACAGAAGAACCAAAACCAATCATAACTATATGATCAAAACAATAAGTGATCCTAAACTACGCAATGTTAAAATATTAGAAAAGAAAATGAAAGGCACCCAGTCATCATATTTCACTTTGATCATGCACCACAATGGAATTTTAGAAATACTTTAATCATCCAACAACATAAATTCTATAACAAGTTCAACATGGTAGATCAGAATAACAAATACCTTATCAAGTTTTTTGAAAGTATCAGCTATCTGGGGAATCCATCCCTTGATAGCTTCCCCAACAACCATAACAAGCTAAAAGGGCCAACCAGCTGCCACCTGTTCGCCTTCCATGACCTCAGGGAGGCTTCTCATGCTCGGAAAATTGCTCACCTCTTCAGAATTCTCCCTCTTTTTTCATAATATTCATCCCTCACCCTTCTAGATCCATTAGCCTTCTTATCAATCAACCAATTCTAACATCACCTTTCTCCTTCAATGAAAAACTCTCGTTCCTCTTTGCAGAAATTGCTCAAGCCACACGCAATTCAGATGTCTTCTTAATCAATTCTCTCTGTTTTGGGCTCTCTTCACTATCTTTAATAGCTTAAGGGGGTTTTCCACACACACAACCCATAATTCCCCCAAGATCACAATTATACAAGGAAGGAACATTTATAAATATTACAAGAAAACTACAATTGATTTCATTGCATTCTTGTAGAATCTCTGGAAGCTGAAAATGTGGTTATGATTTTTATTCTTAAACCACAGGAATATTGCAATTTGGGATCTTGCACCATGAATGTAAAAAAGGACACCTACCTGAATGTCATTCAGATATGAAATCAAAATCAAGCCCAGCAATTATCGAACGCAGCGGAAGTAATCTCCTGCGAGAATTCCTGAAAATTGATCTTTTCATCGCCATAAGTGTCTGAATTTCTAATCTTCCCCGTTAATTCCTCCACCGTTGAGAACTTTTTAAATGAAATATCACTTTCTCTCTTCCCAACCCACCGAAAGGGAATAAGACCGAGCTCAATCACTGTTCTTATCGCCACGAGCACTTAGCCTGACCCGAATTTTTAAAAAATTTAACCCATATTCATTAAAAAGTCCGGTCCTACGAATTTTAGAAAAAAAGGCTGCTTCATATTAGTAATTGTCATTACGAAATACTCATATTAAATATATACTATAACATATAAATAAATATAAATAAAATTATTTGGACTATAATTAATTTATTAATAAGGTTATAATAATACACTAACTAAATAATGTATTACTCTAGATATTATGATAGTGCAGTTATAGGTTTATAATAAGTTAATGTATTAATAGAATATTTATATGGGCATTTTTAAAAGTGCAGTAAAATTAGTGTATTGATAGATATTAAATAGTGTAGATATAGGACTTTAATAAGCTAATGTATTTGTAGAGTATTATGAATACATTTTTAAAAAAGTATATCAAAATTAGTGTATTAATAGCTATTTTTTTAGTAGTGATCACAGAAAATATAAGGGCCAAGTGTTTGACAAAATTAAAACGTAAGATTTATGATTAATCTGTGGTGCACCTATTTCACAGGTGCACCTGAGAATATATATATATATATATATATATATATATATATATATATATATATATATATACTATTAATTTACAAGTGCTTGCCAAAAATATTTTTTTTAAATTGTGAGGTGGCGGCGCCACGTTGCTCCTTGAAATATTTTGTGTATGTGACGCTCCCACGTTGATCCCGCAATTAATGTATATTTAATTTAATTTAATTTAATTTAAAATAATTAATATTTTGTAATCCTACCATTATTACATCTTAATTTAAATATTTAATAATCCTACCATTAATACATAATAATATTATTTTTAAGTTTATATAAGTAATTTAATTTAATACTTTAAATATTTTTTTATTTAATCCATAAATTTTGTGTGAATTTTAAATTATTTATTTTCATTGGATTTTAAATTATTTATTTTCATATTTAGCATATACATTTTAATTAAGGCCAAAAATATTTTTTTTAATTGTTAGGTGGCGACTCCACGTTGCTCCTTGAAAAATTTTGTGTATGTGGAGCTCCCACGTTGATCCCGAAAAAATTTGTGTATTTGGCGCTCCAACGTTGATCCCGCAATTAATGTATATTTAATTTAATTTAATTTAATTTAAAATAATTAATATTTTATAATCCTACCATTAATACATCTTAATTTAAATATTTAATCCTACTATTAATTCATAATAATATTATTTTAAGTTTATATAAGTAATTTAATTTAATACTTTAAATATTTTTTATTTAATTCATAAATTTTGTGTGAATTTTAAATTATTTATTTTCATATTTAACATATACATTTTAATTAAGGCCAAAAATATATTTTTTTAAATTGTGAAGTGGCGGCTCCACGTTACTCCTTGAAAAATTTTGTGTATGTGGCGCTCCCACGTTGATCCCGCAATTAATGTATATTTAATTTAATTTAATTTAAAATAATTAATATTTTGTAATCCTACCATTAATACATCTTAATTTAAATATTTAATAATCCTACCAGTAATACATAATAATATTATTTTAAGTTTATATAAGTAATTTAATTTAATACTTTATATATTTTTTATTTAATCCATAAATTTTGTGTGAATTTTAAATTATTTATTTTCATTGGATTTTAAATTATTTATTTTCATATTTAGCATATACATTTTAATTAAGGTATGTACAATCAATTAGTTATAAAGTTTTGGTAAAGTATTTATTTTCATTGGGTTTTAAATTATTTATTGTCATATTTAGCATATACATTTTAATTAAGGTATGGTACAATCGTTATAATTTTTCGGTAAATTTATAGTATTATGTAATAATATTATTTTAAGTAATTTTCTTAATCTTATTTTAAGTAATTTTTTTATAAAAATTTAGGTAAGTAGTTAAACTTAATACTTTAAATATTTTTGATTTAATCTGTAAATTTGGTATGTATTTTAAATTATTTATTTCCATATTTAGCATATAAATTTTAATTAAGACATAGTACAATCGGATCAATTAGTTATAAAGTTTTGGTAAATTTATAGTATTACGTAATAATATTATTTTAAGTAATTTTCTTATAAAAGTTTATGTAAGTAATAAAATTTAATACTTTAAATATTTTTTATTTAATCTGTAAATTTTGTGTGTATTTTAAATTATTTATTTTAATTGGATTTTAAATTATTTATTTTCACATTTAGCATATAAATTTTAATTAAGACATGGTACAATCGATTAGTTATAAATTTTTGGCAAATTTATGAAGAAACAAAAAACTTTTGTTGTTGTTTGATTATTTAAATTAAGTTTTTAATAATTTTAGGAAAGATGGAGTATATTATTAAAATTTAAAAATTTTAAAGTAATTTTGGTGTTGATTTTAAATTATTTATTATCATATAAATTCATTGTATATAAGTATATGACATAATACAATCTATCAATATTCATCTATAGTGATTTTTTTTACCTCCATTGCAATCTTTATACGGTTTCTTTTTTCCTTTATTAAATTATGTCATCAATTTATGATCTTGTGTCTGAAATTACTAAACTTAGAGAATTAAAGTTAAATGCTTATGGCTTTGGATATCATACCTTAATAATACAGACAAAAAAACATACATGTATATGATTATGATGGATGAAAAGGTAAATTTTAGTTGATTATAATGATTAAATATTTTTTAAGTATACGATATATTTTATATTTCCACAACTTTTAGATTATTAACATGATAAGGTTTTTTATTTAATTATTTTTATATTATATGTGTAGGGTTCGAAGATTCGAGCAACAATTCGCCATACTCACATATCAAAATATGAGAAATTTTTAAGTGAGGGGGCAACATATATTATATCAAATTTCTGTGTTGCTGAAAATATTGGGTCGGTCCTTATTACAAATTATGAATTCAAGTTGAACATCCATAATTACACGTTGATGCGATTGACTTCGCCATTGGAAACTAACAAAACTGGCTTGAATTTTATTTATTTTGATACAATCAATTCCCAAGACAACACTAGAGATGCAGTACTCATATGTATGTTTTAAAAGATTATTATTATTTTTTTAATAGAAACTAATTATACTTTAAAAAAAATTAGTTCTATTTTTTCTTACAATGACAATATCCACAGACATAATTGCTTTGGTGGTAAAAATAGGAGATATAATTTGTGTTAGTGCAAGGGGCAAGCCTACAGATAAAATTGATATTGAGCTTGAAGATGAACGATAACTTTCTTTTAAAATATTTATTCATATTTTTTTAACTCAATTTTTATGTTTAATGTTTTTTAATTAAAATTTTAACATCAATTTAAGACACACAATCATGAATTGTAAATTGTAGGGAGAATATACAAGACAATTGATGCAATACAAGAGGAACAATCCAAACCAAACACTTATTATTGTTCTTGAGTATGCCAAAATCAACAATAAATATAGAGGTACATTTTTTTTAACTCATTTTATTTATGTATAATTCTGTATATATTTAGATGTCATTAGATGTTTATTCTAATATATTTAGCCATTAATCATATATTATTTGTCCTCTAATTTCTTAGATATGTTTTAACTATAATAATAATAATTATTATATAAAAATTTAAATCATACTTTCTTTGAAATATGCTATAGGAAAAAAACATATCAAATTCTTGGAATGCAACAAGGATAACAATTAATGAAGATATAAAAGAAGTTCATGATTTTCGAAAGAGGTACGCGCTCAATCTATACATTACATTTAGTGATTTTTTATTTTAAAAAAAAATATATATATAAATTTTACTCCCTCCGTCCCGAAAAACTTTTCACGTTGTTTAAGAAAAGTTGCACTTTTTGACAAACTTTATTGACTTTGGAGAGTATTGTAGTATTTTTAGGTAATAAAAAGTATAAAGTAATGATATGTGTGTGAAAAATGAGTGGCAAATTTGAAATTAAAGTAACTTTTGAGATTGTTGGATAAAGTGATGTTTCCTTTTTTGGGGTGTGAAAGGTTTTGTGGGACAAACAAATGAGGAAAGTGTGAAAAGTATTATGGGACGGAGGGAGTAATATTTATACATTTGAAAATGTAGCATGAGTTTAATAGGTCATGATAGATTGCCTAGACAGTCTCATATAAATTATATTGGTAGAATCTTCGTCTTTGAAGAATTTACACCAGATGTAGAAGTGATCTATCTTGCAGAAATTCAAGACATCAAGGATGTAAATATTTCATTATAATTTTTCTATTTTAAAATATTTTTGTTACAAAGATTAAAATGCATTACAATTATTGTATAACTTATGTTAATGTATATTTTCATCATGGATTTTTAGGAAAGTTATTGCATTGTTGTTGCAAATGCTCAAATGATCCAAACTCAATATGGATGGTACTATAATGGATGTAACAAATACACCAAGAAAGTTATTGATAAATCTGGAGTCCCTTACTGTGAGAAGTGTAAGCAGGACATACCAGTGTCTGTGCCACAATAAGTTTTATTTTTTTCTTTGAAAGTTTAACATATTTTTTTAAATTTACTATTTTCTTTTGAAAATGACAAATAAAATTTTTTTAAGTTATTTTGCATTTCAACAGATATAAAATTCATCTCAATGTTGCCGATGAAACTAAGAGTACTTCCTTTATGGTATTTGTTAGAGAAATTAGGCCAATCATTGGAAAAACAGCAGCCGAACTCATTGAAAATCTTGAGAAGGTATTTTATAATTTTCATATACTGACATATATAAAGAATAGAATTGCATTAATCAAATTTCACATATTACAAATTTCACATGACTGAAAGATATGACATAAATTAGAATTTAGTTTGCAAAATACAACATACTTGTTATACCTATCATATGTTGTATTATAATTCTTTTTTATTTTTTTTATTAGCTGAACTTGGTTGGATCATTTCCTAAAGAGCTTGACACTCTTATTGGTTCGAAGTTCATCTTTAGATTCCATATATTTGAAAGAAATATAAGTAGTCAATGAAATGTATACACTGTGATGAAAGAATCTTCAGATCCTACTATGATCAAGGCTATAATGAATAGATCAAAAGCGAAAAAGGTATTGAAGTTCAAAATTAAAAATGAATTTATGGTGATTTGCTCCATCTTTTCTAACTGTTATATTATACTGTTATTTTTATATTTACATACAGCCTTTAAGATCCTCCATGAATGATTTTTTTTCAAATAAAATGAGTACTCCAAAAGGGAAGCGTAAATTGTTGACTTTGAGACTATTGATGATGATGAAGATAATGCTCTGGATCAAACTCAAATGTCGGCCACGAATAAACAAGAGTCAGGGACAATCATTATCGAGTGTTGCAGTTTTCCTAACGAAACATGTTTTTACACATAGTCAATTATGTGTAGCGCTCTCCAGGGTTAAGAGTAGGGCAGACCAAAAAATACTTTGTCTGGATTAAGAAGGGAAAGCAAGCAAGATCACAGTTAATGTTGTGTTTGGTGAGGTTTTTAGAAATTTACAGTAATTAATGTTACAGATAATATATATATGATTATATTTCACTTTTTATTTATTTAATTCAGTTACATAATATACCATTTAAAGGTAAACATCATAATTACAATAAATAAATATAAATATATACAAAATGAAAAACATAACAAAAATAACATTACATCAAAACATATCGAAATTAACATAATAAAGTAAAGATCATTTAAAAAAGTTACATTATAAAAAATATAACCCGTGTAATACACGGGGAAACATACTGGTATAGTATATAACTCTTTGGATTAAATTAAATTACAATTTTCTCTATTTTCTTTATCGTAACATGTTGAAATAAAAAAGGTGAGGGATGTATACATCATGGACGAATTATAAGTTGAAGATCATCATTCCCATAATCCTCCTGCTCCTGTTTTATTCTTCTTGCAGACTCTGTGGCAGATTGGGTACAATAACTCAGCTGGATAGATTTGAGTGTTGGTATATCTCCTATACTGGAAGGAATCTCCTCCAACTTTCTTAAATCTACAAGGAAAAGATGCTCAAGACAAGGAAAAGGAGTTCCCTCTGTGGCCCAGTATTTCAGATCAAACCAACTGTCAATGAGGAGGTGTTTTAGGCTGCAGAATTGGAATTCACCAGTATCCCACCTAGATTCTATGAAGGAAAGATAACCAATTTTTAGAACTTGAAGATATGGCAGTGTGCCAATCTTGGTGATCAACTCCTCAGAGTCGAGCATTGTGCCGAATAAGGTCAACTTGTTTAGGGAATGTGACGTTCAGCACTAAATTGGACCCTGCTTTAAAAATGTCGAGGATTTCCAGTTTGCGTAGATTGTGAAGGCAGAAATCAACATCAGTGATCCACTCGTGTCCCTCGACTATATTGTAGACCAACTTCAGAGTGTTGACTTTGGGTATTCTCTTAGTCGTGCCCTCATCACACTTGAAGTTGAAGACACTTGAGAGAGTGTGCAAGTTCTTTAACACAAAGAGGGCCTCATTTGGAGGATCTGACAGTTGAATTCCTTTGAGAATGGCATGCCTAAGCAGAGGCATTTTCCAAATTTCAAATGGTGCTATTACAGGCTTGGAGGACAATGGATGGGGATCAATTGTAATTGTCTGTAGATTCTAAAGGAGAGAGCATGGCGCAAACTGTGTCAATTTGTTGAATTTAGAATTTAGTAAAAGGTAGCGCGAGTTTATGGGCTGGACTTGAGCTGAATTGAACTTCAAGAAATGGGGATAAAACAAGTATCTCACCCTCACCAGCCTACTACTGAGTGATTCATGAATGTCATGCATCAGCAACTAAGAACGGGCACTCAAGGCCGATTTAATCAAGGCAATGAGGATATGTGGGTGAATGTATTTTTCGATACAAATGCGTCTTTCCATGTTTATGCCCTTTGGGATATCATTCTTCTTGCTTACTACACAGTAAAATCTCTGTTTTTGAGCTTCTCTTATGCATAAATCCCTCAAAAGATCATGCATTCTGCATTATTTTACTTTTCCATTCCATTTTACTTTATCCACTATGATCACATTTCTGTCCACCAGTTCCTTCACATACTCCTCTGCAGCTTCTTCTAAGCGTTTCCCTTTCATTGGTTTCACAATTCCTTCTGCAACCCACAGTTTGATGAGATCCGAGACACTGATTTCATCGTCTTCTGGGAACATTCCCATGTATAGAAAACACGGTATGATATGTATCGGCAACTGTTTATAACTCATTCGCAGTAGTTGCAAGCAATATTCATCTCCCTCCAAATTTATGAGTGAATTCATATTATCTAAAGTGTATTTCCAGTATCCTGGCATCATGCAGGATTTTTTCAAAATTCCTCCGATCACAACTACTGACAGAGGAAGCCCTCTACAATTTTTTGCAATTTGGTTTCCAATGTTGACCAATTCAATGGGGCAACTTGATTCTTTGCCAAACACAATTTTGCAAAGGAGATCCCAACTCTTGTGCTCGTCTAAGAAGTTCATATGAAAGTGATCTTGAGGACCACTCAACTCAAAAGCCAAATTTGATTGTCTAGTGGTGATCAAAATTCTACTTCCATTCTTATCATTTGGAAAGAAATGCTTAACTTTATCCCAAGGCTCATTGCTCCATATGTCTTCCATTACAATCAAGTACCTCCTCCCATATAAATGTTTGTGTAATATTTCTCCTAATTTATCATCCGATGTCTATCTAAGACTGTTTGCGTAATTTTTCTCCTATTTTATCATCTGATGTCTTTCTAAGACTATACCTACTCTTTTTAGTAACGTGATAAAGAACTTGTAGAAGAATTTCTCTCCAACTACAATCGAGAGAAATTGTTGTTGGCTTTTGGATCATTTGGTTAGCGTGATTCGTTAGGGATCCATGTAAACTATAACAGCGGAAGCAATGATTAAAGTTTACAATACCTTTCACCAGGGAATTATGTTGAAGATCTACTGTAGAGAACTATCTCTTGATCTTCTGTTGTATGACCCAAGTCCAATCATGATGTTGTGTGGGCAACAATCTTCAGGATCTTCTCAATCTTCTTCTCTCCCTTCTTAACGTCAAAAGAGGCGCAGGAACTAGGGTATCAAGAAGCTGAGATGACTTTTATATTGGGCTACAACAGAGACCAGGAGTAGAAATTGGATTTGGGCCTCAATTGGATTTATGTAACCAAGTTTAGCCCAAAACTTATACTTAAATCCAATAATAATAATATAGTCCATTAAAATATTATTACTGCACTGCCCATCCAATCCCAAAATTACGTTTTGGGCTCCTTTTTATTATGAGCCCGAAAATCTCCCCATTTTTAAGATATACAATGCCCATAATTAATTAAGTTACTGACAACTCAAATTAATTAATATCTCTTCCGAGAGTATATCATGCCGGAATTAATCCACTTGCATGATTTACATGATAATCCTTATGAGCTCCTCAAGGGGACATCATCAACCTATGTCGGACACGGATTCCTTCTATAATCAACAACACACCATAGAGACAACATTACTTCCCAACTCACCGAGTTTGTTGATTTAATACATGTAAATCTCACCCATTGATGAATCAAATAAATACATATTGCCCAACGTGTCGAGGTTATTGTATAGGGATTAAGAACACGAACATCCATAATAACTGAGATCAAGTTCTCCTTTATAGACAGTACAAGTCGAACGATCTCAAGCGGTCTTGCTCAATACACACAAGGTGCACTAATGTGATTTTATAGTCAAGACAAACTAACACCAAACCACACTACAACCATACCGATAGAGAGTCCCTGTCTATCTCGATTGTGAGCATCTATTTATACTTTATAAGGAAACCAATAATATGATCTACCACGTATTGTCGCACAACATATTATCTACAGTATGAAGTAAATGGACTTTTGTACAAACATATAAATAAACAATTTATAATATGCAAAACGTTTGATCATATGATTCTCATTTCAAATAAAATTGTTAAATCATTGTTCAATACAAAAGTTAGGCTTTTAGTATACAATCTAACAATCTCCCACTTATACTAAAAGACTACGCTGTCAAATCAGCTGACACGCATCTAGTTCCCATTCCTTCTACATGCCCATCGAACGCTTTCGCTAGAAGGCTCTTAGTAAAAGGATCAGCCAGGTTATCCTTCGATGCAATCTTAGCAATAACGACCTCCCCTCTTTTAACGATGTCTCGTATCAGGTGGTACTTGCGCTCAATGTGTTTACTCGCCTTATGGGCTCGTCGTTCATTCGAGTTTGCTACTGCATCACTGTTATCACAATAAATTGTGATCGTTTTGGGCAAACTAGGAATCACATCCAAGTCCATTAAGAAGTTCCTAAGCCATACTGCTTCTTTAGCTGCCTCAGAGGCTGCTACATATTCAGCTTCCATGGTGGAGTCAGCAACGCATTTCTGCTTTACACTCCTCCATATTATGACTCCTCCTCCAAGAGTATACACATAACCCAAGGTGGATTTACTAGCATCCCTATCTGACTGGAAATCCAAATCAGTATAACCCAAAGGTAACAAAGTTTCTGCCCAGTAAACCAGCATATAATCCCTAGTCCTTCGCAGGTACTTCAAAATATGCTTTACCACAGTCCAATGTCTTTGTCCCGGATTACTTTGATACCTACTGAACATGCCCACGACATAACAGATATCCGATCTCGTACATAGCATACATGAGGCTTCCTACTGCCGAAGCATAAGGGACAAGCTTCATTGCCTCTATTTCTTGTTGTGTCTAAGGACACATACCCTTAGATAGAGGTATTCCATGTTTGAAAGGTAGAAAACCTTTCTTGGAATCTTGCATGCTAAAACGAGCCAGGATTGTATCAATGTATGAATCTTAGGATAAACACAACATTATTTTCTTGCGATCCCATATTAATTTAATTCCAAGAATGTGTCCGGCTTCTCCTAAGTCCTTCATCTCAAACTGCTTGGATATTCATATCCTCACACCTGACAATACCTTTACATTGTTTCCAATGAGTAAAATATCATCCACGTAGAGTACAAGAAATACCACTACGTTTCCGTCACACTTCTTGTACACACATGGTTCATCCGGACATTGAATAAATCCATATGACTGGATTACTTCATCAAAATGGATATTCCATGATCTTGAAGCTTGTTTCAATCCATAAATGGACCTTTTAAGCTTAAACAGAAGATGTTCTTCGCCCTTCACAATGAATCCTTCTGGTTGCTTCATGTAGATGTTTTCTTCAAGACTTCCATACAGGAAAGCTGTCTTGACATCCATTTGCCATACCTCATAGTCCATATGAGTAGCAATAGACAAAAGAATCCGGATTGACTTAAGCATGGCCACAGGAGAGAAGGTTTCTAGATAATCGATTCTATCTTTCTGAGTATATCCTTTAGCAACAAGCCTTGCTTTAAAGGTTTTCACCTTTCTGTCAGATCCACTTTTTCTTTTATAGACCCACTTGCATCCAATAGCTTTTACACCATTGGGTGGCTCTACAAGCTCCCAGACTTGATTAGAATACATGGAATCTATTTCTAATTTCATTGGATTTTGCCATAATTGAGCATCTTTATCTTTCAATGCCTCGTTTTAATTCCATGGGTCAATTTCATGTTCACCAGGGACCAAGTCAGAAGACTCTCCCAATCTCATAAATCTATCCGGTTGTCTCACAACCTCTCACTACGACGAGGCTCCGCATGCAATTGTGTATCAGGTGTGACACGTGGTGCAGTGTCATGTGGTATATCTTCTTGTACAATTGGTATTATGTTTGGTGTTTCCTCTCTTACTTCATCTAGAACAATTTTACTCTTGGGTTTGTGGTTCATTACATAATCCTCTTCCAAAAATCTGTGTTCGTGCTTACGATCACCTTTTGGCCTTTTGGGTTATAAAACAAACCACCCTTCATTCCTTTAGGATATCCTACAAACAGATAAACTTCCGTACACGACTCTAACTTATCAGTATCAGTCTTCAACACATGTGCCGGAGCACCCCAAATCTGAAAGTGTTTCAGACTAGGCTTTCGCTTAGTCCACAATTCAATGGGTGTGGACGCTACATATTTAGAAGGTACTAGGTTAAGAATGTAAGTCGTTGTTTCTAAGGCATATCCCCAAAACGAATTAGGTAATCTGAATAACTCATCATTGATCTTACCATTTCCATAAGAATCATATTCCTTCGTTCCGCTACACCATTCTGCTGAGGTGTGCCCGGTGCAGACAATTGGGATTCAATCCATTCCTCCGATAAATAATTCCTAAACTCTCCCAAGGGGTATTCGCCACCATGATCAGATCGTAGTGTCTTGATATATTTTCCAAGTTATTTTCCACATCAGCCTTGTACTCTTTGAATTTATCAAAGCACTCAAACTTGCGGCGCATCAAATAAATATATCCGTATCTAAAATAATCGTCAATGAAAGTGACGAAAGATTCATAACCCCCTCTTGTCTGGACAAACATAGGACCACATAAATCAGAATGAACCAATTCCAACAAATCCTTGGCTCTATACCCCTTTGCCTTAAAAGGCCTTTTGGTCATTTTTCCTTCCAAGAAGGATTCGCAAGTTGGATAATTTTCCACTACTAATGAACTCAGAGGTCCATCAGCTATCAACCTTTGAATCCTACTCAAGTTAATGTGACCAAGTCTTAGATGCCAAAGATATGTTTGGTTCATTTTCGAAGGTTCTTTTCTCTTATTAGTAGATGTATCATTCCATTCAATTTGTTGCACTGTGGGAGTAATTGGATTAAGAGTATACAAATTATCTATTAATGCACCATCACAGATAATAATTCTATCTTTCCTTATACAACCTTGTCATTAAAAGAAACAGAATATCCATCCATAAACAATTTAGAAACCGAAATTAAATTATTTCTAAAATGAGGTACATAAAGACAATTCCTCAAAACAAGAGTTTTATTCTTATTAAAGATAAATAGACGTCTCCTACTGCAACAACTACTAATCTTGTAACATTCCCCATGAGTATGGTAATCTCCCCATCACTAAGCTGTCGAGTTTGATGGAACCCCTGCAAAGAATTGCAGACATGGTCAGTGGCTCCCGTATCTACCCACCATGTGTCAGTAGATACAACCGTTAAACACGATTCAACAACTAGTATAAAAGACTTACCATTCCTGTTCCCCTTTAGAAGAGGGCAGTCAGCCTTGTAGTGTCCCGGCTGCTTGCATTGGAAGCATTTGCCTTTAGGCTTCTTGACCGACCAGTCTTTGCTTTCATTTGGTTCACCGGTGATGAATTTCCTTTCTTCTTTTTATTCCTACCGCCTTTCGGCCTAGGATGAGGAGCATTTTCAGCAACATGAACCTGAGGAGGTCTACGAAACAGTTCTTCCGCCGCCACAAGTTCTGTCAGAAGTTCTGCCAACGTGTACAAATGTTTGTTCATACCGTAGTTCAAGCGAAACTGCTCAAAACTCCTAGGCAAGCTTTGGAGTATGATATCGACCTGGGAGTTCCCAAACCACATCAAACAAATACCTCTCATTACGAATGAATACATAAGAAATTCGATGGAATTATTTAATGAAAGCATAATATGAAGAGTATGCAAAAATGTTCGTGTTCTGAGGTGATGATTGACTGTTACATTATGAATTGCAAATATACATAATCAATTGATGATTGAGTAGATATAATCAATTGCACGGGTAAAATTTCAAATATCGGTATTCATCTGAACTGCTTCACATGTGTATGCTTGATCACACAGCAAAGCCAAACAAAAGAAAGTGAGGAATTTGAAGTTTCCAGGAGTTCGGGTGGGAGGTGAGTGTGGGAGTTGATGGACCAATAAAAATAAAATTATAAAGAATTCGTTATAACCCTTCATGAGTAGAAGTTAATTAAATTTATGATAGAGTGTAGAGATGAATTATTCATGAATAAAATTTCAGAATCGTATTAAGAAGTTTATTTACCTTTTTGCAATATGAAAATCATAACTGCAAAAGTGCTAATATGTAAACAGTTAATATACCCTTGCTACCATCTTGAGCCAATAAAATCACAAAGACCATTAAACACATTCCTATCCAGGTGTAAGAAGTTCTCATATTATTGGTTAATGAGAAAGAGTGGAGGAAAAAAAGGTTAGATGTAATCAAGGGAAGATATTTTTTTTATGTATAAAACTATCACGCCCCAATTTTTATCGGATAAAATTCGAAGTAGCATTAGAAATAAAATATTAAATGGGGCATGATTAATTTTTTTTTTATTATTTTAACATGTAGGAGATAATTTGCAAACAAGGAGGAAATAGAAATGGTCCCATAAATTTCAGCAAACAACAAAAATTATCTAGCAAAGAAAGAGTTTGCAAATGAGTTGTTTGTCCTACAAGTATTCTACAAGCTTTAGCAAAATAATTTGTAAGCAAAGGGTCTAGATGAGGGATTAATCCTTTAAGTTCTGCAAATTTCTATTTTTGAATATCAATTAAAGCATTTTAGAAAAGTTTTAAAAGAAAAAGGCTGAAAGTTCCTTCAAAAACCATGTCCTGCAAACATACAAGACCTTTTTAAAAAGACCAAGGCTTGCGCAGTAACATTTGCAACATTCTGCAACAAAACTTGCAAGAAGGCCTATAAGTTTCATTCCTACTTTCTGCAAAATCTAAGGTAGGACAGTAAGTATTAATTCAATTCTGCAAAAATTTCAATGAGGACAATAAGTATGAAATCTAACTTGCAACTCCTAATTCTGCAAAATTTCAAGAGGACAGTAAGTTTAGGATCTTCTGCAAACCCTTTAAAATAGGACAGTAAGTTCAATTCTGCAAAATTCTGTAAATTTTCTAAGGAAGGACAGTAAGTTTGATTCCTACACTTTCTGCAAAATCATAGGTAAAGACTGTAAGTTTTATTTCACAAAATCCTGCAAAATTCTAGGGAAGGACTGTAAGTATTAGTTCTACACTTCAACTCTGCAAATTTTCAGGTAACCCCACCATATCCTATAACTCCTGTTTGTACAGCAGATGGCATGTAACACTTGAATTAAACATATTAATACCCTTTAATTAATCCTACCCATAAACAAGTAATTAAGGTAAGAGTTAAAGTCTCACTTGGCATCCTCTAACAACCCACTGCTCTCTATGCCTCATGACACCAAAGACTGAACAGATGACAAGTTAGCCTGCAATCTCAATTGACGACTCCTAACCATATCACACGTCTACTGTTTCCACACACACTACATTAACTCAAAAGCTTTGCATACATGCTTGGAAGTTAACAAAAGTGATTTCTCAATATGAAATATCTACTGGTCCGTCTACTAAAATCATGTATTCTCACAAGCAACCCGTCAGACAAGTATTACAGCTTCGGAAATACACAGACTCATGGCATTGACACGACAGCCGACCTTGGGCCTACTCCGAGAGCAATGTGCAAAATCGACAGACCAAACTGGGTAAATTATTCAATACCAAAAGCTACAAGGTACACAGTCATTTCCAAATAAACTCGACAGCAATTATCCCAACTATCAACATGAAACATTCCACTGAATATCACTTCTAAACTGAATAGAAAATGAATGTACGCAATATATATCAGCTGATGTTTTTTTTAAAACATTTTATTTAGTCTCCTCGCCTACGATCCCCGCTCGTACGCCTTGCCACGCTCAACCTGCGATAAGAATATTTATTGGGGTGAGCAACCACACGCTCAGTGACGATCTAAACATGCTTACATACATCAAATAATTCATATGCGAGAATTCAATTCACTTACAATGCAATCTTATCATGTCATAATAAGGCACCTTTCGGCCCTTATCCGTGTAACTTTACGATATCTCGATTCGTTGGTAAGGCACTCCTTCACAGCCCTTACCCATGCTATAGTATGGCACCATTACAGCCCATACCCGTGCTATAGTATGGCACTTATACAGCCCATACCCATGCCATATAATATTTCATAACATTCAAGAATGATCATCAACTCATAAGTGACAACAAAGTTCAAGTTTAATCCGATTACCACATATGAATCATCTAAACATATATAAGAATGAAAGAATCCCCACCTTTAACCGAGTGATGTCCAACGTTCAAGTACTAACGACAATATCAGAGTCTCCTTCGTCACCTACATCATCATGTTCGACCATCACTACATGACTTCGATAAACTATTGTACAACTAATCTACATACTTATTCACGTAAGGCTTGCAAATTGAGAATATTAGGGTTGGCGGTTTTAAGTTTGCAGAAACAAATAAAGAAGGAAAACAAGTGTTTGATCGAAGGAAGAAGAAAGAAAAGAAGAAGAAAAAGAAGAGAAAAGAAGAAGTAAATTTGTGCGTTACCTCTCACTGCTCGCAGCCGTATGAAAGTGTATCGTGTGTGTGGAGAATAAGGAAGACTTTGGATTATATTCTCACGGCTGGTTGTGGAGTAATCTTCGTAGGATTTTAACTACTTTCCTAAGATATAGGTTGATAAGGGGAAACGATATCTCCTCTATGAAGATCACGATTTTTCTTGGAGAGTAAGAAAACTTGTTTATTTTAATTAAACTCACGGCTGATAATAATGAATGGGCTGGCATGGATGTGGGCTTCAAAGATTTTGGGCCATGGCAGCAAAAAAAAAAAAATCGCGGGTGAAACTTACGGGGTATTACATCTTACCCTCCTTAAGAATTTCGTCCTCGAAATTTCATAATTATATAAATATCTTACCCGTAATGAAACAGGGGTATCTTGTTTGAATTTCATCTCTCTTTTCCCATGTAGCCTCATCTTCCGTGTGTCGACTCCATTGAACTTTGACGAGTGGCACGTCATGATTTCGAATCCTTTGGACCTTTTGATCCAGAATGGACACAGGTTCTTCTTCATATGTCAGGTCCTTTCCAATCCCCAATGTCGAGAAATCCACAACATGATTAGGATCATGGACGTATTTTCTCAACATCGAAATGTGAAAAACATTGTGCACGGAGGATAACTCGGGTGGCAACGCCAAACGATAGGCTAGATCTCCAACTCTATCAAGAATTTGAAATGGACCAACGAAACGAGGTCTAAGCTTTTCTCTCCTTCCAAATCGTATGACACCCTTCGTGGGAGCCACCTTCAGAAAGACATGATCTCCGGCTTCAAAATGTAAATCTTTTCTTCGTTGATCAGCATAGGACTTTTGTCTATCTTGAGCAGTCTTGATTCTTTCTCGAATTATTTTGACCTTGTCCACTGCTTCTTCTATTAGCTTGGGGCCTAGAATAACTTTCTCACCAACATCATCCCAATATAATGGTGATCTACACTTCCTTCCATAGAGCGCCTCGTAAGGAGCCATCTTGATAGTTGCTTGATAGCTGTTATTGTAGGCAAATTCGACAAGAGGTAGGAACTTCTCCCATGTTTCTCCCATGTCAACAGTGCAGGCTCTTAACATGTCTTCCAAAATTTGGATTGTTCTTTCGGATTGCCCATCCGTTTGTGGGTGATAAGCTGTGCTGAAATTTAGTTTAGTTCCCATCGCCTTGTGCAGACTTACCCAAAACCTTGAAGTGAAACGCGTATCTCTGTCAGACACTATTGACATTGGTACGCCGTGCAGCCTCACTATCTCTTGAATATACAACTGTGCATACTGCTCCATCTTGAATGTCATCTTTATGGGCAAGAAATGAGCTGACTTGGTCAATCGATCGATGATGACCCATATGGCATGATTTCCCTTCGAAGACCTTGGTAAACCTACGACAAAATCCATGGCAATTTGCTCCCATTTCCACTCGGGGATCTCAAGTGGTTTAAGCTTTCCGGCTGGTCGCTGGTGTTCAATTTTAACTTGTTGGCAAGTTAAACATCTTTCAACAAAGTATCCAATATCTCGTTTCATACTTCGCCACCAAAATCTTTCCTTCAAGTCATGGTACATCTTCGTTCCTCCAGGATGAGCGGTGTATGGCGCTCCATGCGCTTCACTTAAAATCTTTTCTCTCAACTTCTCAACCATTGGAACACACAATCTTCCATTTAGAGTCAAAACTCCCTCTTCGTCCACTTTGAAGCCATTGTATTCGCCTCCAGCTAGTGCCTTCTTCATCATTCCTTGCAAGAAATGATCTTGTTCCTGAGCTTCTTTTATCTCCATTTTCAGACTAGGCTGAATTTCTAATGCCGCAATGATAGCCTTCGTGCCGGAGGGTGATGCCACCAATTCAATTTGCATCTTGGCGAACTCTTCGACCAGCTCTTCTTACTTAGTATACAGACTATTCAGCTCCATTTTGGTTTTTCGACTCAAAGCGTCTGCCACTACGTTAGCCTTGCCTGGATGGTACTCAATGGTGCAGTCATAATCGTTCACCAACTCTAACCATCTCCGTTGTCTCATGTTGAGCTCCTTCTGCGTGAACAGATACTTCAAACTCTTGTGGTCCGTGAAGATCGTACATTTCCCACCATAAAGGTAGTGTCGCCAAATCTTCAAAGCATGAACTACTGCCGCTAACTCCAAGTCATGAGTAGGGTAGTTCACTTCGTGCGGTCTCAACTGTCTAGAAGCATATGCAATAACCTTTCCATGTTGCATCAATACGCATCCGAGTCCTTGCTTCGATGCATCACTGTAGATCGTGAACTCTTCATTCGGATTTGGGATTGTCAACACGGGTGCTGAAGTCAAATCGTGCTTTAACCTTTGAAAGCTCTCTTCACACTTGTCAGACCAAATGAACTTCTCTCCTTTACGAATTAATCGTGTCATTGGACCGGCTATCTTGGAGAATCCTTCTATGAACCTTCGATAATAGCCAGCTAATCCCAATAAACTACGAACTTCTTGAACATTTGTAGGTGCCCTCCACTGATTTACTGCTTCTATTTTAGATGGATCTACTTCAATCCCTTGTGATGTCACCACATGTCCAAGGAATGTGACTTGCTTCAACCAAAACTCACACTTCTTGAACTTCGCGTATAACCTCTCCTTGCGAAGTGTCTCGAATACTAATCTCAAGTGCTCCTCATGTTGTGCTTCATCTTTGGAGTACACCAAAATGTCGTCGATGAAGACTATAACGAACTGATCGAGATATGGGTGAAAAACTCGATTCATCAGGTCCATGAACACTGCAGGCGCATTACTCAACCCAAATGGCATGACGACGAATTCATAGTGCCCATAACGCGTTCTAAAAGCAGTCTTAGAAATGTCTGACTCCTTCACTCTCAATTGATGGTACCCAGATCTTAAATCAATTTTGGAAAATACACTTGCTCCTTCTAATTGGTCAAACAAGTCTTCAATTCGAGGTAAGGGATACTTGTTCTTTATCGTCAACTTGTTAAGCTCTCGGTAGTCAATACACATCCTCATGGATCCATCTTTCTTCTTAACAAACAGGATTGGCGCTCCTCATGGAGATACGCTTGGGCGGATGAACCCCAAGTGCAAGAGCTCTTGTAGCTGAACTTTCAACTCTTGTAGTTCCACGGGCGCCATTCGATACGGAGCTTTGGATACTGGTGCTGATCCTGGTATCAAGTCTATTGAAAATTCTACTTGACGATGTGGAGGCACGCCTGGTAAATCTTCCGGAAAGACATCCAGATACTCTCGGACAATAGGTATGTCACTAGGTGGTACTTCTGTGGTCCTGGTGTCTACAACGTTGACTAGGAATCCCTGGCAGGACTTCTTTCTAAGCATCTTGGCAGCTTTTGCAGCAGACAATATTCTCGGTGCTACACCACTCTTGAGCTTGTGTACCACTTCTTTCTCAAATTTTGGTTCCCTTAAGATCATTACTCGTTCCTTGCACTTTATATTGGCTTGATGATAGGTAAGCCAATCCATTCCTAGAATCAAATCAAATCCATACATATCCATAACATACGGCTTGACGCTAAAGTCCACTCCTTCAATGTGTACACTCACATTTTCTACTAAGGTATTCACAACAACTCTCTCTCCCGAAGATAGACTAATCTCAAGAGGTACACCACTCTTGACTCGTTTACAGTTAATCCTATTACAATACTTTGCGGAAACAAATGAATGTGATGCACCAGTGTCAAACAAAGTGAAAGCTCGGGATTTACCCACTGCTAACGTACCTATCATAACATTAGGTTCATTGTCCCCTTCAGTTTGGTTCATAGCGAAAACTCTCCCTCTTCCTCCAGTGCCTTGTCTTGTATTTCCCCCCGGAGGTGGTCCCTTACAATCAGGTTTAACGTTGGACGGCTTCGGGCAGTTCTGTGCTTGATGGCCAACTTCATAGCACCTAAAGCATTTGTTTTGTCCCATGAGACACTCTCCATGATGATTCTTCCCGCACTGTGTGCAGAGAGGCTTTGGTCTTTGTGAGTTGGCCGGCGGGTTGTAGTTCGTTCTAGCTTGCTTTTGGTTGTTGTTTCTGCCTTGGCTAGAATTTTCCCATTTCCGTTTATTTGGGTTCTCCATCAGCTTTCTGTTCGCTCGCCCCTTCAGTAAGCAAGCTTCAACTTTCTGGGCCCTCATGAACGTGTCGGCGTAGCTCATATCGGGCAGTGAAGACATCCTCTCTTGTATATCCTGGTGCAATCCATCCAAGAACTTCTTGGCTCGTTTCTCTTCGGTATTGACCAGCTATGGAGCTGATCGGCGTAACTTATTGAACCGCCGTTCATACTCAATTACAGTCATGTTCCCTTGTTGGAGATTGTAAAATTCATGCTCCATATTATTGCGGTAAACTTGAGGATAGTAATTGGCCATTACTATATCCTTGAACTCTGCCCAGGTAATAGCTTCCCGGTTCTCATTGGGTCTCATCTCACAGTATCCGTCCCACCAATGGTCGGCATCTTCAGTAAATTGGTAGGATGCGCAGATCACACGCTGCTCATCATTGCACCTTAAGAGACAAAAAATTCTCTCAAGTGCTCGTAGCCACTCTTCCACGTACTCGAGCCCTTCACTTCCCTTGAAGAAAGGTGGATGGTTTTGGCGGAACTCATGTACTATCCTTGTATGAGCGTTTGCATCATCGTTTGGAGCATTCGGTGCGTTTGGAGGGTTTTAAACATCCCTTCTTGGAGGCATCCTTCAATTCCACCATGAAAATAATTTTAGCATTTATTCAAGTTAGTGAATGAAATTCTAATACAAATCATATCATTGTACATAGTAGCCAATGTACGATAGAGGCATAGAAATCATAAAAATAAAATTTTTGATCATTGAACGAAAAATTATCTTAAACTTGCAATTTAAATTGAATCAAATGTTAAATAATTGAAATAACGAATGCTAAATAATGAAATAAATTCAAGTCCCTAACATAAGGGATATGGTTTTTAGTTTTTAAAAAAAAAAATTTAAAACTTAAGAAATTTTAGTCTCCATATAATCCCGAGTCCTCGGACGGGTCTGACTCGAAATTCTCATCCATTTCTCCTTCATTCATGGCTCCATTTGGCTCGTTATCGGGTTCCGGTGCCGGTGCCGGCTCTGCAAGGTAACCTACCAATCGCTCTTCTTGCTCATTATGAATATCCCAGATATGATGTCCAGGAGGGGGGTTTGGCGGATACCATCTTGCGACTCTCATGAATAAAACGGCTGTGAACTGCACGTGGTCCACTTGCGGAACTTGGTGTTGAACCGAGTGATGCATAAGGTCAGCATGTATGGAATCGGCCATGTCTTTCCAAGCCCACGGTAACGTGCTGATGAGCTTTAATCCAGCCCAATAATCAGTAATACCTTCACCTACATCCTTAACTTGTCTCCATAATTGTAGCATGTGAGCAATGTTGGTGGGCAAGTCATGTCTGACGTCCCGGTGATAATTTATGTAGGCTTGTCGTCTTGCCAAGTCACCCATCTAATGCGATAATATCTTTACAAATCATATAAGTTCGCAATAAAATTCTAAAACATTCATCATTTATCATAAAGAAAATCCCACATTATTCGTATAACATAAACTTTCATTTATATCTCGCATGTCATCAATTTACGCAATTTATACTTTCATACCTTGGTTGAAGCGGGCGTCGTACTCGGTGGATGCGTAGCAAGAGACTTTATTTAAACTTTTATACATTTGCAAAATCATATCATTTAAGCCACGAAATTCACTTATGTGCGGAAATAAAAATTTAAAATTTTAAGCAAGTATACAGAATCGCAACCTCGCTCTGATACCAATCTGTCACGCCCCAATTTTTATCGGATAAAATTCGAAGTAGCATAAGAAATAAAATATTAAATGGGGCATGATTAATTTTTTTTTTATTATTTTAACATGTAGGAGATAATTTGCAAACAAGGAGGAAATAGAAATGGTCCCATAAATTTCAGCAAACAACAAAAATTATCTAGCAAAGAAAGAGTTAGCAAATGAGTTGTTTGTCCTACAAGTATTCTACAAGCTTTAGCAAAATAATTTGTAAGCAAAGGGTATAGATGAGGGATTAATCCTTTAAGTTCTGCAAATTTCTATTTTTGAATATCAATTAAAACATTTTGCAAAAGTTTTAAAAGAAAAAGGCTGAAAGTTCCTTCAAAAACCATGTCCTGCAAACATACAGGACCTTTTTAAAAAGACCAAGGCTTGCGCAGTAACATTTGCAACATTCTGCAACAAAACTTGCAAGAAGGCCTATAAGTTTCATTCCTACTTTCTGCAAAATCTAAGGTAGGACAGTAAGTATTAATTCAATTCTGCAAAAATTTCAATGAGGACAATAAGTATGAAATCTAACTTGCAACTCCTAATTCTGCAAAATTTCAAGAGGACAGTAAGTTTAGGATCTTCTGCAAACCCTTTAAAATAGGACAGTAAGTTCAATTCTGCAAAATTCTGTAAATTTTCTAAGGAAGGACAGTAAGTTTGATTCCTACACTTTCTGCAAAATCATAGGTAAGGACTGTAAGTTTTATTTCACAAAATCCTGCAAAATTCTAGGGAAGGACTGTAATTATTAGTTCTACACTTCAACTCTGCAAATTTTCAGGTAACTCCACCATATCCTATAACTCCTGTTTGTACAGCAGATGGCATGTAACACTTGAATTAAACATATTAATATCCTTTAATTAATCCTCCCCATAAACAAGTAATTAAGGTAAGAGTTAAAGTCTCACTTGGCATCCTCTAACAACCCACTACTCTCTATGCCTCATGACACCAAAGACTGAACAGATGACAAGTTAGCCTGCAATCTCAATTGACGACTCCTAACCATATCACACGTCTACTGTTTCCACACACACTACTTTAACTCAAAAGCTTTGCATACATGCTTGGAAGTTAACAAAAGTGATTTCTCAATATGAAATATCTACTGGTCCGTCTACTAAAATCATGTATTCTCACAAGCAACCCGTCAGATAAGTATTACAGCTTCGAAAATACACAGACTCATGGCATTGACACAACAGCCGACCTTGGGCCTACTCCGAGAGCAATGTGCAAAATCGACAGACCAAACTTGTAAATTATTCAATACCAAAAGCTACAAGGTACACAGTCATTTCCAAATAAACTCGACAGCAATTATCCCAACTATCAACATAAAACATTCCACTGAATATCACTTCTAAACTGAATAGAAAATGAATGTACGCAATATATATCAGCTGATGTTTTTTTTTTTAAACATTTTATTTAGTCTCCTCGCCTACGATCCCCGCTCGTACGCCTTGCCACGCTCAACCTGCGATAAGAATATTTATCGGGGTGAGCAACCACACGCTCAGTGACGATCTAAACATGCTTACATACATCAAATAATTCATATGCGAGAATTCAATTCACTTACAATGCAATCTTATCTTGTCATAATAAGGCACCTTTCGGCCCTTATCCGTGTAACTTTACGATATCGCGATTCGTTGGTAAGGCACTCCTTCACAGCCCTTACCCATGCTATAGTATGGCACCATTACAGCCCATACCCGTGCTATAGTATGGCACTTATGCAGCCCATACCCATGCCATATAATATTTCATAACATTCAAGAATGATCATCAACTCATAAGTGACAACAAAGTTCAAGTTTAATCCGATTACCACATACGAATCATCTAAACATATATAAGAATGAAAGAATCCCCACCTTTAACCGAGTGATGTCCAACGTTCAAGTACTAACGACAATATCAGAGTCTCCTTCGTCATCTACATCATCATGTTCGACCATCACTACATGACTTCGATAAACTATTGTACAACTAATCTACATACTTATTCACGTAAGGCTTGCAAATTGAGAATATTAGTGTTGGCGGTTTTAAGTTTGCAGAAACAAATAAAGAAGGAAAACAAGTGTTTGATCGAAGGAAGAAGAAAGAAAAGGAGAAGAAAAAGAAGAGAAAAGAAGAAGTAAATTTGTGCGTTACCTCTCACTGCTCGCAGCCGTATGAAAGTGTATCGTGTGTGTGGAGAATAAGGAAGACTTTGGATTATATTCTCACGGCTGGTTGTGGAGTAATCTTCGTAGGATTTTAACTACTTTTCTAAGATATAGGTTGATAAGGGGAAACGATATCTCCTCTATGAAGATCACGATTTTTCTTGGAGAGTAAGAAAACTTGTTTGTTTTAATTAAACTCACGGCTGATAATAATGAATGGGCTAGCATGGATGTGGGCTTCAAAGATTTTGGGCCATGGCAGCAAAAAAAAAATCGCGGGTGAAACTTACGGGGTATTACAAAAACTGACTACATCTCAATTAATAAAAGTTGATGCATATTCTGATATATCTTATAGAATTTGAATTAAAAATAATTATGTTAAGAATAAACAGGAAATGTCTAGAACATTACATAGCATCCAGAAAGTAAAATGATGCATGTCTCTTAAAATGTTCAGGTCTATTGTAGAACACTCAAGACCACCGTAATAATTTAGAGAAAGGGAACAATTTAACTATAGTTGATTGAACAAAATCACCATATAAGTTTAAATTTTTCATTGAAGTTTTTTTACAAACACTTGGCATGCTTAGGTTTTTTAAGATCAAATTTAGTTCAAAACGTACCTAAAAAAAGATAAACAACATTAACTTGAATCTCCGACTCCAGAGGAATCCCCAGCTCTTGTGGCGACGCATAATCAACCTTAACCTCATCACCAGTTTGTGTACCAACCTAAACAACCCAAAATGTATTCGTCTTGCTAAATTGGCAGACCCTTTCGGAGTTGACAAAATCCCCAACTTGAAATTGGTTCGTCGGGTTTCAACATTTGTTTCCTCTTTACGGTTGTCATCTTCATTGTCTCCAATGTCCCCTACTTTATTTTCCACAATGATTTTGAATTCACCATCACCGAGACAGTGGCGGCGGCGCTGAGATTTTCCCCTTATTTCTTGCAAACAACGTCTCATTATTCAATTTGGACTTAATTCACCTAAGATGATCTTCAATTTCTTTACCTCCTCCATCGGAGAAGTATCAAGAAAGTAAACCTACAAACTGGTTCGGCAATCGCAATAAGAAAATCATATGCGATCATCTTCCAAATCCTCAGTGTAACTATGGTCATTGTATTCAGTAGTTGAAGCCCTGTGTTCATCCTGTACTTAAAAAATAAATTAAAACAATAACTTCAGAGTTTTCGATGAAAAAGAAAAGGAAAAATTCAAAGAATTTCGAATAGAGATTGCAAACAAATGGGAAAATCTATGAGAAATGAGAAATAGTAAATACATCGGAAGGAAACATAATCATAGATTCAGAAAGAGTGAGATGTCATTTTCTCCAGTGGGTGGAAATGAGAAATACAGGGGAGAGAATTAGTTTTTGAGATTAGGCTTTCAATATAAAGAATTAAGTTTTAAATAGTTTTAATCAAACAATGGGAACACGATTGTACTGAAATTCTTACATTCCATTCCACGGATGCTATACCTGCGATGAAGAGGGGGATTTCGCTTGTGAATGCCACACAAATAAATTCAATTTTAGGGAATTCGGATGAACAACAACAAATCCCATTGTTTGAAGGAGCGTTGCAGAAAGCGGGACAAAAATCGATTAAGGTTTCGAAAAATAGATTTGAAAAGGTGATGGCCATGGAGGCGGAGGGAGTCCGGTGAAAACAGGGGAGAAAAGAGTCACTTTGAGTTTAGGGTTTTCAACAATTTTGTTCAAGAAACTTTTCATAACTGCAAATAAATTCTTTAAATTTGTATAAATGGTGCAAAAGGCACCGAAATTTTAATTTAAGAAAATGAAAAGGAAATTATCAAATAAATCAAATGTGGAGATCAATTCTTAAACAATGAATGATCAAGATCAAAATTAGAAAAAATCAAAATTGGTCTAAATTGAGTAAATCCATTTTGCTTTTATATTAGTATAGATATATTATAGTATTATGCTTCGTACATTACATGTGAAAGATGTCAGTTGTTACTTAAGTTAATATAAAAATTTTAATTTAGATAAATAAAAGAAAAATATAGTATAAAATAAAATATAAATATACTCAAATTAATTAATAAAATATACTCCCTCCGTCCCAAAAATACATTCGCACTTTCTATTTTGGTCCATCCCAAGAATACATTCTCCTCCTAAAAATGGAAACAATACACAATATCAATAATCTTACTATAATACAATATTACAAAAATGTCATCTTCTTTTTACACACAATATAGTCAAAGTCAACTATATCATACACTTTATTCTACTCAATTATCCAAAATATCCCTTCTCTTTCTTACATCACACCACTAAAAAGTTACTTTTCTTAAACTACGTGTCAGAAAATACGCAAATGTATTCATGGGACGGAGGGAGTAATAATTATAACTTTGACCAACGTATATACAAATATATTAAAAGAAACTAATAGTCAAATCATTTTAAAAAAAATATTTTGTGAATTCATCGCACGTTACGAATTTTTTAAACGAATAACTATTTCTCATTCAATTAATAAACTAATACTTTTTTACCTAATAAATTACTATTTGTCTTTTAATTTTAATTTTTATAATTTTATTATGATAAATTAAAATTTATCATTTAAAAGAATAATAAGTAATCACTCTAAAAATTAATAATACTTATTTTTAAAATATTATAAAAATATACATACACAAAACTATGTTTGTTTTTAATTTAATAATCCTTATTTATATTTCTAAAATTAATACCTAAATTTAAAATCATCTACACATTTATAATTATTTTTTATGATTTTTAATATTTTATTATGTGAAATGATAATATGACTAAACAGGAACCTATAAAAAAAATATAGTGAATTGTTGTGTAATTATATATTATAAAAATTGAATTAATTAATTATAGTTAATCCAAAAAATATATATATATAATATAATATTTATAAAATTCATAATTATAATAATTGCACAATTCACGCAATAAATAATTAATATACATAAATTTTTAATAATTAATTGTAACATAAATGTAATATGTCATCTAATTAAAATTTGGCAAAAACTCCTGTGCACCCGGGCGCACGGAACACATTCCGTGCGCCTTTAGAATTTTTTGTTAAATTGTATACCCTTTAGTATACAGATGTGTATTCTTTATTTTCTAAAGAAAATTATTGTATGTATCTGGACGCATGAACAATACTCCGTGCGCATTTAAAATTTTGTGTTAAATTGTATACCCTTTAGTATAAAAATGTGTACCCTTTATTTTCTAAAGAAAAAAATATTAATGAAAAGTGCATAGCCTTTAGAACAAAATGATGTACCTTTTATTAATTAAAGTGTATACCCTTTAGACCAAAGCAATGTATCCTTACCCATAATACTAAATTTCTAAAGGCGCACGGAATGTGTTCCCGTGCGCCCTGGCACACGCAAGCCTCACTCTTAAAATTTCTTATTATTTTGGCATGTGGACAAATACTCCATGTTTAGAGAAGCCACATAGGAATTCAAACTCTATATACACTTGATACATAGGGTAAATTATTGTAGAGACGACACGTGACGTAGAATAACTCACAATTAAAATATTTAAGATATTTATTTAGTTCTTTCCCATCTTAGATTCTAAAATTTAAAATTTAATTACTACTGCATTTAAAAAAAAATCCAATTCAACTTCTTTGAATCACAACTGATAAGTTCATTTACTTTTCTACTACTCAAAGAGGATGGGACCCTCATCAATTGTGGAGGACAGTACTTTTTTTTTATTTTATACTAATACAAAATTCCGCGTAATACCGGGGTTAAAATTCTTTAGAAAAATAATTTTATTGAATAACTAAATTGGTTTGTAATTGTATTATAAAGAGTTTAAAAATAAAATATATATATATATATATATATATATATATATATATATATATATATATATATAATTATTAGATGCAATAGTTATGAAATATATATCTTATTTATATTATTAAACTTGAATAGAATCATATTTAAAATTTGAAAAAAATTACAATGAAATTAATATACATTTTATTTAATAAAAATAAAAAAAACTTAATATACATTAATCAATAAAAATGATTATAATATATAAAGAAATTAATTAATAAAAATATAAATAAATAAATAAAATAATCATTAATCAATAGTAATTTTAATAATAAAAATAATATAATGAAATATAAATAAAAATTTAAAAGTTGAAAAAAATTTATAACTAAAATACACACACACACCTATATATATATATATATATATATATATATATATATATATATATATATATATATTAAAATAAAAAAAATTAATATACGTATTAGTAGAAATTTTTAAAAGAAAAAAATATTTATATTTGTAAAAAGAATAAAAAAGAAGTGTATTTGGCAAAAAAAAATTATTAAAAATTTAAAAGAAACAGAATTAAAAAATTTAATATTTGTGTTAATAAAAGAAATTATAATAAATTTTATTATATAAGCTAATAAAATTAAATATAAGTAAATAAATATAAAATATGTATTAATTAATAGAGATTATAGACTAAAAAAATTATAGTTAAATAAATAAGATTATAGAAGAAAAAAAACGTGATTTTGAACAAAAATTAATAAAAAATTTAAAGGAACAAAATTAATAAATTTAAAAATTTTATTAATAAAAATTATAAATTCTCCATGTATTTGATAAATTAATAAAACTTTGAAGAAATAAAATTAATAAATTTAAAAATTTTATTAATAAAAATTTTTAAAATAGAAAAAAATATTAAAAATTATAAATACTCCATGAAATTGTGAAATAAAGAAAAAATATTAAAATAATCAAGATAATTTAATTTATTATTTATTATATGTATGAACAAAAAATATACATAATAAAATCAATTAAAACAAATTAAATTAAAAAAATACGTAAAATCATACTGAACTAATTAAAATATATAGAAATTATTAAATATTAAAAAATATACCACATGAATTTGAATTTAATAAAAAATGTAAAAAATTTATGAACCAAAAATAATAATAAAAAATCAATTAAAAAATTAAAATTTAAAAAATAAAAATCATATGAAACTTCATAGAATGTAAATTTGACATTTAAAATAATTTTACTAAAATTAATACACGAATTAGTTAAAAGAAATATAATTTAGAATGTAAATTATAAATAAATAAATCACATACCGTCAATTCTTTTAATTTGGAGAAACTTTCATAGAATAATTTATGTGTGGAGGAGAGCCTTATTTATATACGCGGGAGAAAAATAAATATATGTATTTATCTATATAAAATTTTATTAATAAAATTTTCATAAGATAAATATCAAATATTTTAAATATTTATTTTTTAGTTGTAAATTTTAAAATATTATATTTAAAAATTGTTAAATTAAATTAAATAAATAATAATTTATTAAATAAATTAAAATAAATCACAATTTGATACGTCACCGCGGAGGCTCGTGGAAGCGACACCCAGGAAAAAAAATTCTCAATTGGTATATTAAAGATTTTTAAAATTCCATATCAGTTGTAACGTGACCCTCAAATACTGTCTCGCATGTGTTTTTGTTTTTGACTGTATAATATAATTTGGTCCAATTAACATTGATAAATAGTATATTATAAGGCAACATGTTGTAAATTATTGATTGACTAATTATATTGTGTACCCACTTTCAAAAATATATACAAATATAAATAAAACATATACAATTATGAATAAAAATGTATACAATTTAATTGTTAGTTTTTTTAATGAAAAATTGAGTGTAAAAAAATATACAATTATTAAAAAATATGTATACACTATTGAATATAAAGTTATATACATATTGATGCTAGTTTTTTTAATGAAAAATTTAGTGTGAAAAAAATATACAATTATTAAGAAACACGTATACAAAATAGAATAACATGTATACAAAATAAAATAAAAAGTTATACACATGTGGGTGCACCCTTACACCCGGGTGCACCTAATATCAACTCTTATTGATTTATTATAGTTTTATTATTAGAGAAAACATGTAGATATTTATGTATATTATTCTTAGGAGATTTGTAGTATCCATTCCTTAATTTTCTCCTAAATTATTGTAACTCTTGATTGTAATTTATTTTATAAATATCAATACACACAACCACATGATCAGTGAGGTGATTTCATCAGCCTTTCATGGTCCTCTGTGGACTTGGTCCTCAATTTTTGGGTTTTTTTTAACACGAGGATGTCTATGACCCCGGTTCCTGCCTTTATGGATCTTTTGAACCAGGCCAAGCAGTATGATCTTCTTCACCGCTCAATGGAGAGCTCGGGCAATACTCAACAGCCTACATTTTTTGCTTACAATCGGCGTTCTTCCAATACGCAGCAGTTTGCCCGTCCCTCCGGCGATCGTGGCTCTTCCTGTGGATGCGGTTCATCATCTGGCACAGGTGGACGTTCTTATGTTCCTCGTTGCCAAATCTGCTGTGGTGAACACTATGCGAACAAATTCCCTCAGTTTCTTTAGGGCCGCACTTCTGATTTGTTTGCCAATCTTGCTCAGGCGTTCAACGCAAATTGCGATGTATCTGATCCTACACCGAATTGGTATGTGGATTCTAGCACATCCTCTCATATGACGTCTCACTCGTCTGTGTTGGATTCCTCTACTCCATACACGGGTAATAATTTTGTTATTGTTGGAAATAGTTCTTATTTACCTATTACGCGTATTGGTAATCATTTGTTGACTCTTGCTATTCGTCTACTGATGTTTTGGTTGTTCCGCACTTGACTAAGAAGTTACTATCAATAAGAAATTTAACAAATGATTATCCTGTTGATGTGGTATTCTCTGCGAATTGTTTCACTATTCAAAATTGGGCAACAAAGATGGTTCTAGCTCAGGGCCGATGTGATCGAGGTTTATACATTCTTGAATGGGGGAATTCTGCTTTGGTTGCTGCTTTGACAAATAAGACTGTGAAAGCAAGTTTTAGTTTATGGCATAATCGTTTGGGGCACGTCCCAATTTCTGTGATTAGTTTGTTGACTAAACTTGGACATTTAACTGTCACATCTTTATTACCCAACCCTGGCGTTTGTTCTTCATGTCAGTTAGCCAAAAGTAAATGTCTTTCTTTTCAATTAAATGATAAACGAGATGATCATGTGCTTGACTTAGTTCACTGTGATTTGTGGGGCCCTATGCCAGTTTTGACTTCAGATGGCTATTGTTATTATGTTGCTTTTATTAATGACTATTCGCGCTTTACTTGGCTATATACACTTCGTGCAAACTCAGAATTTTTTGAGGTATTTGTGTGTTTTCATAAGTTTGTGTGCAACCAGTTTTCTACCACATTAAAAGTCTTTCAAAGTGATGGTGGCATTAAATTTGTTAATTCTCATGTACCTGAATTTATTGCTTTGAATGGTATTATGCATCGATTTTCCTGCCCATATACACCTCAACAGAATGGTCGTGCCGAACGTAAGCATTGTCATATCTGTAAGTCGAGTTTATCCATGCTATTTCATACTCATGCTCCGGCTTCATTTTGGTTTGACGCCTTTGTAACAGCCGTCTACACTATAAACTGGTTGCCTACATTTATTTTACATGATAAATCGCCGTTTGAAGTATTGTTTGGTACTGTTCCTAATTACTCTATCTTTTGCCCCTTGGTTGTTGGGTGTTTCCTTATTTGAGAGATTATGCTGTTGATAAGTTGATTCCTCAAAGTCAATCGTGTATCTTTTTGGGCTATAGCAATATGCACAAAGGGTTTTGGTGTTATGATCCATCCTCTACACGCATCTTTGTAACAAGACATGCACAGTTTGATGAGTTTGATTTTCCATTTGTTGTCAGTTCCACTGATGATATTTCATCATCCAACTTAGACTTCACTTCATATTGGGAGTTGTTTCCTGGGTTGCATCCAACTAAGACTCCCGCTTCTAATGGGCCACCCAGCCACTTGTCATACACTCAAATCCACCATTCCACTTGGGCTCAAGTTCCCACATTGAGCCTGCTTGTCCAACACACAATTCGTCTACAGCTAAGCCACCAGCCCCCATCTTGTTTGAACCCGGTATGCTACCGCCGGTACAAGCAGCTGATCCACCACCACCTAATCAAGCACCAGCCAACCCGGAGCTACCTTCTCCGGACCCTCCAGCTCTAGCTCCCAACCCTGTTCCATTCCATCCAATGGTTACTCGGTCCAAGTCAGGTATTTTCAAACCAAAATATCATGTTAACTGGTTTGACATCCTCAACTGAACCCCATGATTTTAAGACTAATTTAAAATATCCGCATTGGGTTACTGCTATGCAAGAGGAAATTGATGCTCTTCATTCTAACTGCACATGGAAACTTGTTCATACTCCACCTAATACGAATATTGTTGGATCAAAGTGGGTTTTCCGAAATAAATATCGTGTTGACGGTTCATTAGAGCGATACATAGCTCGTCTCGTTGCTCAATGCTTTAGTTAAATTATTGGATCTGACTTCTCTACTGTTCGTGTTATCTTGGCTTTATCTGTCCAGTTTTAGTGGCCACTTCATCAGCTTGACGTAAAGAATGCCTTTCTCAATGGAATTCTCACTGAGCCTGTCTACATGGCCCAGCCTCCTGGTTTCATTGATGCCCGCTTTCCAAACCATGTATGTCATTTAAAGAAGGCATTATATGGTCTTCGCCAAGCTCCTCTTGCTTGGTTTCAGCGCTTCAGTTCCTATCTCCTCAGCCTTGGATTTCGCGCTAGTCAATCGGATTCTTCATTGTTCTTCTTTCATCGAGGGGAATCTATCATATTTCTATTACTCTATGTTGATGACATAATTGTCACAAGTTATGACTCAGCTTTGCTATGATGGTTCATTAACCGTACACACAAAGAATTTTCCATCAAAGATCTAGGTGCACTTACATAATTTTTGGGATTGGAAAAATCACATACTTCAACCGGTCTTTTTGTTGGGCAAGCCAAGAATGCCAAAGATATTGTTGATCGTGCTGATCTTCTTGATTCCAAGCCAGTCTCAACTCATCTTGCTTCAGGATAATCTTTGTCCAACTCTGGTACACCTGTGTTCGATCCCATGCTTTATCGTTCCTTGGTTGGTACTCTTCAATACCTCACCATCACTCGTCTGGATCTTTCCTATTCTATTAATGTGGTCAGTCAGTATATGCAGGCTCCTACAACTGATCATTTTACGGCAGTCAAGCGAATACTAAGATATCTCAAAGGTACTTTACATTCTGGGTTATCTTTCACTCGACCTTCTGATCCCACCATTACTGCTTACTCGGATGCAGATTGGGCTCATTTTATTGAAACTCACCGCTCCACATATGGATATGCAGTCTTTCTTAGCGGCAATCTTATTTCTTTGAGTGCTAAGAAACAACCAACCGTGTCTCGCTCCAGTTGTGAATCTGAGTATCGTGCCTTAGCCAATGTCGTGTCTGAAGTCATATGGCTTGTAAATCTTCTTCGAGAATTGCATTGTCCTCCATCTACTCGGCCTCTTCTCTTGTGTGATAATAAGAATGCCATTTTCCCCAACCAGAACCCGGTTGCATACAAACGAGCTAAACACATAGATATTGACTGTCATTTTGTTCGCGAACTTGTCTCCTCCGGCAAGCTAGCAGCTTGATTAGCCATAACTTGTAATCGGGTTGACCAATTTAAGAATTTATCAAACCACAGAGAGGTAGGCACTAGTGCTTAAGCGATCTCATGTTCTTGCAATTTTATAGAGACGAATCATTAGCTTTGTTTGTCAAACAAGTAATTAAAATCAATCAATGCAAGCAAACAAGCAATGATCAAGTAAACGAAATTAAAATGAATGAGATTGGTTTTCCAAGTTAAACAAAAGTGAGATTAATAATACTTAAGAAGTGGTAACTCTAGGAATTATGTAACAAATTCATATGCATCACGGATAAATGATTAAGGGCCAACACTAACTTCTTCTAAACTTTCTCTCGAAATGAATAGAATGTGAATCCAAACAAGAATCCCAAAATAGCTCAATGGATCAGTTCTCACTCAAACAATTCCAACTAGGTACTAAGCTTAAATGAGAATCCCTCACACAATCAATCAACCTCTCGATCAAATTAATCGGATGTCCTATCAATGGGTTCTAAATCCTAAAGGATATATGTATCTCTTTAAAACTTATAATGCACATGAGGTGTATGATGAATTGATTTAATGAACTATCCTAAACATATAATTGATTTCTCAATCTAACCACATGCCTATGACAATAAATCACACAATTCAACAATACAAATCAAGCAATTAACAATCAATGATAGAAAATCATAAATCCAATCAACACATTAATTAAAATACATAGATCCCCAAAATTAACCAACAATCTCACAAGGGAGATTAGCCTACCATAATCATAAGATAATTAACATAGACATTAAAAACCTTACAAGTCATGATAAACAATTAGGTTTACTACAAAAATTGGATGAAAAATCCCTTGGATTGGTTCCAATGGTTATCTCCTTCCTTTCCTTGCAATTTTCCTCTTTTCCTTGCTTCATCTCTTCACTTGGATGAAGAATTTATAGTGAGATGATAAAGGAGTGAATAGATGGACAAAAGTGATGAAGGATGTGGTGTAAAATGAAGGAATTGGTGTGTGGGGTGTGTGAGTAGTTGAATTTCGGGTCCATGATTATCAAATGTTGAATGAATTAGTATTTATACCCCTTAGAGACCTTTTAGAAGATGTAGGAAAATATTCTGTTCTGGCACCGACACGACTCGTGTGCTGCAACACGAGTAGAGTTGTGTCAGGGTTTCTTGGTCAAACTTTACTCAAAACGGTACACGAGTCGTGTGATGATGCATGGCCAAAGGGTGGCCGTGTTGGATGTTTTTATGCTGCTACACGGCTACTCCTTACAGGCTCGTGTTTGGTACACAGACCGTGTGCTGCAACACGGCTCGTGTACCCTACATGGCCGACCGTGTTGATGCTGCCCTATTTCTTCTTCCTTGTTTTATCTCCCGTCTCCATTTTTGTTCCGTTTTTACCTGTTTTACATATGATTAAGTTCATTCACACACATTTCTATAAAAACACGTAACACCACCAAGTAACACATAAATAAGATAAAATAACATGAAAACGGACCTAAAAAGACATTAAAATCTAGGTGAAATATCACTCATCACACCCCAAACTTAAAATGTTGTGTGTCCCCGAACAACGAAAATGATAAAAGAAGGGGAGAGAGATTTTCACCTGGGAAAAGACTAAACGAACATACGAAATAACACATCGATAGAAACAAGAACTACAAACTATGCTAAGTCATCCTACAACATTAAAATCATGATATGAAGAATTAACAAGTTCAATCAAAAGAGAATAAGTTGTAATATAGTCCCTTTTTTGGTCCAAGTGTTACATAGGTTATTAATTTCACTCAACACTCTTTTAAGTAAGGTAAATCAACACTCATCAATCGATTGGCTAGACTCACTATAGACTTGCTCGTTACTACATTCACAAACTACCAAAGTTTCAATCAATGATTAAAAAGGTCTTTCATTAAGGATGTAATGATAGGCTCTTTGGTAGGGTAAGAAAAATTTAGATAAAAATGACTAAACAAGTGTAAGTAATAGAAGAGGTAACTAATTTCTTCCATTCCTCCACTTTCTTTCTTTCCTTCTTATTCTTTGCAACATTCAAGCACTAATCATCCCTTCACTTTTCATTTTCAACTATTTTTGATTGTATGCTCCCTTCTTTTGATTTTTCGTTTCTTTAGTGTCTTTGTTGCTTCACTCTTCTTTTTATTTTTAAGGTTGCATATGCATCTTTTGTTCATGCTCTTTTCATCCTTTTTCTTACTTGTTACCATTTCCTTTTCTGATTTTTTTCATTCCTTCCTAGCTACCATCTCCTCAATCACTCACACAAAAGGGTATATATATAAGGCTCATGTGGGTAATTGATGAGTGTGTAAATTCACTAGTTTCGAGCCCGGATTCATGTACTTATGGTGTGTTAGACGGTTGTAATTCGACTTGAATCGATATACATGGTGGAAAGTCAAGAATCAGGTGTCTTCAAGGCTATTTGAGTTGATTTTCGAAGGAAAACGAGTTGGAAGTGATCGGAACTGGAAAAGGGGAGATTTAGAGATAGATTCGGCCAAGCAGTCGTGCAGTTCAACCAAGAGGGAAGTCGTTCGACCAGCATCTGTGGTCAAACCGATGGAGAAAAGATGCCAGAAGTGTCGTTCGACCACGACATTACCGTTCGACCAAGCCAGTAGGTCGAACCAGAAGCCTAAAGAGACGCACCTACAGTTCTACCAGAAAGTTTGTGATTCGACCAGGATTCTGGTCGAATCCAAGACCCGCAACCGTTGTACAGGTCGATTTGACCTGGAGTTCGACCAGCGAAAATCACTTTGACCTGGGCTGTTTGTCAAACTGACGTGCGGAAACTTACCACATTTGTATTTTTACACCTTTAATGTATGTGTTTGCTCAAGAAGTCCATCCAAGACTTGTAAGGAGAGTTTACAAGTATAAAAGAAGAGCTTTCGCATGAGAAGAGAGGAGATATACCATCCATCCACCACCGAAACCCTACCATCGTCCGAAGGAGTCGTGAAGAGAGGTTCGCCTAGCGAGTCAAGTAAGATCATACCAATTAACCATGATTGTTCCTAGATCAATCATGGGCTAGAGCCGCTCTGGTAGTTCTCTGGTTATGAAAGTTTTATGAGTTAATTGAATTTCCATGTGTAAACTCCGTAAAACACTACTTGTGGTTTATTTTATATAAGATTGTGCCTTTTTAATTCATACTCTCAGTCGTTTTGTGCATCATTAACTGTTATGTAGAGTTTGAATACATATCTTGGTTATTAATTGAGTGCGTTCACTGCTGAGAGGATTACATACTATAATTCTAAGTGAAGGGATTCCGAAGTCTTATTAAAACTATCTTATATAGATACTTGTTAATTTAATCTTATTTGGATTAATAAGTAGGATAAAGAGTATATCGTCATAGTACCTATAAAGGGAGATCATATCGGGTTAGAGTACTAAGTGAATGGAAAATAATTGATACTGATAGTACCTAGAAAGGAGGGTGAATTATATCTCTTGCTTCGAGGATATTCACACGTGTCATACACATGTTTACTTGTGTCTATAGGGTGAACTTGCATGGTTTAGTGATGCTTCCATAAACCACAAGGCAGAGTCGGACAATAACACATGGAAAGGAAATTAATAAGTAAAACTAGATGCCCGAAGTACTACCTAATTTCTTACTTTATTACAACTGTATTTTCTCTATTGCTTGTCTATTTAATTTTCTATTTAAATTACATGTTATTTAGTTTAGTAAATATTCCAAACCGATTTATCAACATAGTCTTAGTTCACTAAAAAATAATCGAATTGATAATAATCCGTCTTTTGGGTTCGATAATCACTTGGTTGCCCGTAGAAACTACAATTGATATCCTTGCACTTGGGGATTAATTTTGTGTGTTGAGAAAATGACCATCAAGTTCTTGGCACCGTTGCGCAGGGACAACATTAATTATTAGTTTATTATTTCTAGTTTAATTGAGATTATATTATTCTTGTCTTTAATTTCTAACACTTATTTTTCTTAGGTGTATGCTCACTAGATCAAAGACAGGTGAATTAGCATCTTATAATCCAGAGATTGGAGCATCGTCGAGGAAGAAAAAGAAGAAGAACAACAAGAACAAGAACGTAGACCCAACTAAGGCTCTTAACTTAGGAGTTGAAGTTGACGTGCTGAATTCGCAAATGATTGAAGCTGCAACCTAAGTTAATTTGGAAATAGAAGCAATCAACATGGCAGCGGATCCTGATACACTTGCCATCCGGGAGGTCTTTAAGAACAACGGAACTGGCAATGCTGGGTTGTTAGGAGCAAGAGGAACTGGAGCCAATTTTGATTTACACACTGCTCTTATCAGCATGATTAAAAGGAGTCCCATCTATGGGGGAACCTTTGAAGATCCTCAGCAACATCTAAATAAGTTCCTTGGGTATGCAAGTACACAAAAAGATGCAGGAGCTCATGAGGATGCGAGGAAGATAATTTTGTTTAAGTTCTCACTAAATGAAAAAGCGAGAGATTAGTATGATAATCTTGATGCTGCTGAATGTAATACATGGGAGAAGTTGAAAGTGAAATTCTTGGAGCGATATATGCCACCTTCAAAGGTGTTCAAGATGAAGCAAGAAATCAATCAATTTTCTATCCATGGCAATGATAAGTTTCATGAACCCTGGGACAAATTCAAGGACATGCTTCGGAGGTGTCCACAGCATGGACTATCTAAAGCTCAATATATCAGTATTTTCTACAATAGGTTGGATTGCGATTCTCGTGTTTTACTTGATGCTTCTTCTAATGGAGCATTGCTTACGAAGTCACCCAATAAGGCCAAGAAGCTTTTTGAAGATATTTCGATGAATTCAAGAGATTAATCGACTGATAGAGTGAGAGGCACTTATGTCCTTGGTAAAGTAGTACAGGTTGAGCACACTATGGTGAAGTCGGTAAGAGATGATAAGATCGTCTCTAGTTTGACTAATATTAGCAAGCTACTAGAGTCTCAACAAAAGCAGATCACGGATTTATCTCATAGAGTACCAATGATGCAGCAGGATGGTGGCTATGAAGGAGCTAGCCAAGAGGAGATCGAAGAGGCAAATTACGCCATGGGTCAAAGTATTCAAAGAACTAGGTACCCAAATCAAGGAAATCAGAATTATCAGGGGAATTACAACAATCGTGGTCCCCTGGGTAATTAAAAACAACCAAGGAGGTCGGAGTTTTCATGGAGCAATCTGAATAATGCAGTGCAACCTCCTATTGGTGTTGATCCGGGAGCTAAGGTGGAAGAAGGGAAATCGGGATTCGAGGATACAGTGAACAGGTACAAGGCGAGGAATGATGCAAGAGTAGACCGTCTTGATGCCAAACTAGAAAAGAAGATTGATGCTAACCATGAGGATTTGTCTAAGAAAGTTAAGGACCTTACATTGTTGATGGGGGAGATGGCAGGAAACGTGAACAAGTTGACTCAAACTATTGAGAAGAGAAAGTTTTCGTTGCAAAGTATTGAGAATCCAAAGGCTTGTCACGCTATTACATTGAGGTCTGGAACACAGTACGAGGGACCAATGAGGCCGGAATCAAGAGATGAAGCACCAGGAGCCCGATTCGACCCCAATTCGACCAACGTTGATGGTCGAACTACACAGAGGAAGTCGAACGGGGTACCTGGCGACATCCGGAAGTTGCTAATGAACAGTTCGACCAAAAATAGGTCAGTTTGACCAACACTACTGGTCGAACACAGGTCAAACTGCACTGTCCAGAATGTTCTGTTTTGTCTGAAGCACGATTTGACCACGAACACAATGGTTCAACCAATTATATTGGTCGAACCATAGTCGAACCAGCTTGTAAGGGGGAGAATGAACTTTTAGGTTCTCAGTTCGACCATTACTCACCCAGTTCGACCAGCCACCCAGGTTGAACTCAGGTCGAACCCTACCTTTCTATACCGTTTTCTACATTGAATGCTCCACATGATGTTGATGCTACTCCAGTACCTTCCAAAGAGCATAATACAAAGATTATTGTAGAAAAGAAGTGGGAAAGAGCCAAGAGATTGAGAGCCGAAAAGGATAAGGCGAATAAGATTGAACGTGATGAATGAGGGATTCCCAAAACTAAGATACATCCGTCGTTTCCTGACAAGCTATTCAAGAAGGGATTGTAAGAGAAGTTCAAGAAATTTTCAGAGATCATAAACAAAATAAGCATGAACATTCCTTTCTGAGGCGATATTGGAGATGTCTTATTATGCCCGTTTTCTGAAGGATATATTTTTGAAGAAGAGAAGTTTGAACGGAATTGAAACAGTAAATTGTCTGAGAATTATAGCTCGATCACTCAGAGAAAGCTGCCAGCTAAGTTGAAGGATCCAGGAAGCTTCACTATCTTGTGTGAGATTGGAAAGGGGCCGGCACATAGAGCCTTGTGTGATCTTGGGGCAAGCATCAATTTGATGCCTTTGTCTATTTTTCAAAGGCTTGGTTTTGGAGAGTTAACTCCCACGATACTTGCTCTACAACTAGCGGATAGGTCTATGACTTTTTTGAAGGGTGTTATTGAAGACGTTCTTGTTAAAGTAGAGGAGCTAGTCTTTCCTGTGGATTTTCTTGTGCTTGAGATGGAAGATGACAAGGATAATGTCCCTCTTATCTTAGGGAGACCATTCCTTGCTACTGCGAGAGCTATGATAGATGTGCAGAAAGGTGAGTTACGGTTGCGGATGGATAAAGAAGAGGTCATATTCAACCTTGACAAAGCAATGAAGATGCCAATGGAAATGCAGTGTCACATGTCGTTGATCTTGTCGAAGGATCCTCTTGAGACATGCTTGGCGGAGTCTCTTACTTTTTCCACTACTGAGCTCGATGAACTCTCCAATGAGGTATGTATTGAATTTCTTAAAAACTTTCTTGCTTTGGGTGATGACAGGTACGAATCAGAAAGGACAAAGATTGAAGAGGTCAAGTGGACTAGGAAGTACCTACCATTGGATAGAGAGAGCGCACCTCAAGAAGAGAAGAAAGAGGAGTTGAAACCGCTACCGGAGCACTTGAAGTATGCCTACCTAGGTGACAATGAAAAATATCCGATAATTGTATCATCTTCTCTTAATAATGATCAACTTGTTAGATGTGCTTAGAAAGTATAAGTCTACGATTAGTTGGTCTCTTGATGATTTAAAAGGTATTAGTCCTTCATATTGTATGCATAGAATAAGATTGTTAGATGATGCCAAGAGTAGCATTCAGAATCAGTGGAGGGTGAATCCCGCTATTCAAGAAGTGATTAGGAAGCAAATCCTAACGTGGCTGGATGCAGGAATTATTTTTCCCATTAGTGATAGTCTCCATGTGAGTCCATTGCATGTTGTAGCTAAGAAGGGGGCATGACTATTGTGAAAGCCGAGGATGGAGAGACATTAGCCACTAGGATTCCTACGTGATGGCGTGTGTGTACGGATTACAGGAAAACGAATGAAAATACATGCAAAAACCATTTTTCCCTTCCTTTCATGGATCAAATGCTTGATCGTCTTGAAGGGTATGAGTATTATTGTTTCTTGGATGGGTACTCGGGTTATAATCAAATCATGATTGCACTCGAGGATCAAGAAAAGACTACTTTTACTTACCCTTATGGTACTTTTTCCTTTAAAAAGATGCCTTTTGGATTATGTAATGCGTCTGCTACATTTCAGCGTTGCATGATGGCCATATTTGATGGGTTGATACAGAAGATCACGGAGGTGTTTATGGATGATTTTTCTATGTTTGGTTCCTCCTTTGATGTTTATTTATCTAACCTTGCTACTGTTTTGAAAAGATGCCAAGAAACTAATCTTGTCTTGAATTGGGAGAAGTGTCACTTCATGGTAAGAGATGGGCTTGTTCTTGGACATCATATTTCGGCCAAGGGATTGCAGGTGGATAGAGAAAAGGTGGTGACAATTGAGAAGCTTCCTCCACCTACTAATGAAAGGGGAGTACGGTCCTTCCTTGGACATGACGGTTTTAATAGAAGATTCATAAAAGACTTCTCGAAATACTCCAAGTCCTTATCTAATTTACTTGAAAAGGATGTTCCTTTTATTTTTGATGAAGAATGTCTAACAGCTTTTCAGGTTTTGAAAGAGGCGCTTATTACTGCACCTATCTTGATCACATCGAATTGGACTCAGTTGTTTGTACTTCTATGTGGTTCGAGTGATTTAGCACTTGGAGTGGTGCCTGGGCAGTTGAGGGAAAAGAAGTTCTGCGCCATTTACTATGCGAGTAAGACTTTTGATGCTGCACAAAAGAACTACACGATGACTAAAAAAGAGTTTCTAGCTGTGGTGTATGCATTCAACAAGTTTCGACAGTATTTGGTTAGCATGAGGACGATAGTGTATACATATGATTCTGCGATCCGATACTTGATGGAGAAGAAGGAAACGGAGTCAAGGATCATTAGATGGATCCATCTTCTGCAGGAATTTGATATGGAGATCAGAGATAAGAAGGGTACGGAGACAGTTTTGGCGGATCACCTATTAAGGTTGGAGACAAGGGAGCACTGTGATGATTCTTTCGATTACATAGAAGAGATGTTCCCTGATGAGAAGATAATGGTAATGTTTGTTGAAGGAGCGGAAAGAGCATGTGTAGTGGCTACCCAAGGGATGGATCCATGGTATGCGGATTATGTGAATTACATTGTTGTAGGTGAAATTCTGAGTGATCTCAACCGATATCAACTTGCGAAATTCAAGAGGGATGTTGAGACATTTATATGGTATGATCCGTTTGTCTGCAAGATATGTACAGATTTCATAGTCCGTAGGTGTGTGCCCGAGATGGAGATAGAGAGCGTTCTTGATTTTTGTCATGCACAACCTAACGGGGGGCATTTTGGAGCTCAAAAGACGGCAGCAAAGGTACTTCAATCTGCTCTTTATTGGCCTACTTTGTTTAAAGATTGTGAAACCTATGTGGCGACATGCGCTAGATGTCAAAGGATGGGGAACATAAGTCGAAGAGATGAGATGCCACTTCAGCCAATCATTGTTGTTGAGATCTTCGATGCATGTGGGATCGATTTTATAGGGCCTTTACCTCCATCTAATGGATTTCTCTACATTCTATTACCAGTGGATTATGTTTCTAGGTGGGTGAACGTCATTCCCACTCGCGTGAATGATTCAAGGACTATGTTATCTTTCTTGAAGAAACATATCTTTGCTCGCTATGGAGTTCTTAGAGCACTAGTGAGTGATGGAGGGTCTCACTTCGTCAACAAACTTCTTGAAAAGGTGCTTAAGGATTATGGAGTTAAGCATAGGGTTACTACATTCTATCACCCTCAAGCGAATGGGCAAGCTGAAGTCTCCAACCGAAAAGTGAAATAAATTTTAGAGAAGGTAGTTGTAACCAATAGGAAGGATTGGGCTATGAAGCTCGATGATGTTTTGTGGGAGTTCCGGACTGTTTAAAAGACAGTTTGGATATGTCACCGCACCAAATCATCTATGGGAAGCCGTTCCACTTACCCGTAGAGATTCAGCACAAAGATTTTTGGGGATTGAGGAGTTTGAAATTGTCTTTAAAGGATCAAAAGGAGTTGAAGATGACTCATGTTAATCAATTGAATGAGTTCAGGAATCGAGCTTACAAGAATTCGGAGATCTACAAAGAGAGAATAAAGAAATGGCATGATTCAAAGATCTCATACAAGGAGTTCAAGCAAGGAGATGAGGTATTACTTTTTAACTCTCGTTTGAAGCTCTTCATAGGAAAATTGAAATCAAAGTGGATGGGACCGTTCATTATCCATAGAGCCTGCGGAGAGGGGAGTTTTGAACTTATGGACAAAGACAGAGACATCCTTGCGGCGAATGGGCATCAATTAAAGCATTACAAGTCGTCGGATGACGCTTGCGTCGTCTTTTAGGATACCTTAACCTAGATTGGTACCATCGTGACTCTCCGAGGTTAAACAAGAGCACCTGTTGGGGGCTTTCCCTCCCGTTTTATTTCTTTATTTCTTTCGTGTGAGTAAGAAATTTTTATATTTGAAGTGCTTACTTATCGGCAATGACATCTCTTTGCAAACTTAGTTTTCAATATAGTTTCTACTAAGTTTGGGAGGTGTGATGTACTTACCTCATTGAAGCACCGAAGCATAACCTTTTCTTTGTATCGTTTGTTAGGGGAGTTGAGTTTTTGCGGCATATTGAAACTTTAACCGATTTTAATGCTTCGATTTTTTACAATTTGCCTAATGTTCAGTGGTGTTTGGTGTTATTTTTTAGTGTCGTATGTGGAGTTACACATATATATTGAGTTTTAGGATTGATTCTCGAGCTAAGTTTACTTCGTTTTAGTACCTAATGTTCATTTTTGAGCTTGAAGTGTGCAGGGATGAAGAAAATTCAACTTTGGAGCATCAGGTGTGCGATTTGACCAGAGGTGAAAGTCAAACTGAGGAGCTCAAGTTGAACTGATGATCAGAGAATTCATTACAGGTAGATTCGACCACGCAGGGGTTGGTTCGACCAAGCTGGAGATTAGAGAAGTTTGTACTGGCCAATTTGACCAAGAAGGGTTTGGTTCGACCAAAGGGGTAAGTCGAACCAAGGTCGAATCGCGGACCTGAAAGTTTTGAACAGAGGAGTTCGACCACGACAGAGTGGTTCGACCAAGGCATTTGGTCGAATCCAGATTGAACTGAGGCGCAGAAAGCCTCCAGAAATGTGGTTCGACCATGTCAATCCAGTTTGACCACGATAGCTGGTCGAATCGTACCAGGTAAGTCAGTTTTTAACCCATTTTTCACCCTCATTCGATCACTTTGCACACCACCTTCGCTCGAACTCACTCTGAATCGAAAGCCCTTGCTCTTAAACATCGATTTTGCCCTATTTTGCTCTGATTAAACTACACTCCACACTCTTTACAATCAATTCGTCGCGTTTTCGGAACAATCTAGTTGCAAAACTAGGGTTTCATCGCGATTTTGAAGGATTGTCACACTTGTCATTCTTTAGCCATGGCTGGTTCAAAAGGTACGTTTTCTCGTCTCTATTACCCTATGATTGAAGTTCTAATTGTCGATTGCAAGTGGGTAGGTTGATTGAACTAGTTTCTATAGGAATTCATGGAGGAATTTGAATTTTTATGTACAATTGCATATGAACAATTGATGGGTTCATTTTGATTGTTTATTTGTTGTCAAACCTTGAAGTTTATGTGAATTTTGGAGTAATTTTGAAGTGTGAAATGAAGCATGTTGGATCATGGGTACATTGCTTGAATTGTTAATGCATACTTATGGTTGATAGCATCATTTGTTGATCTTATTGCATACTTGATGTTGGAATGAAGTTGAGTAGGCATGTGAATTGAATTGTTGAATCATGAGGATGGAACATGCTTGTTTGGTGTGACTATGCATTGAAAAACTTGAAGTCTTGAGTAGAGTTGAATGCTAGTTGAATATGAATTATCTTGGTTTTCCTTTCTTGTTGTTGGTTTTGAAGTGTTGTTTTCAGGAAAATGAAAGGAAGCCGAGGTTCGATCCAAAAAGAGGCAAGATAGACCTTCTCATGAAGATGATGTGACAAAGAAGTTAAGGCTTCAGGACAAGTTGCCTATGAATTTCGGATCAATGAATGGGATGATATCAATGATAAGTGGGGTGATATATCGGACAAGATTGCTAGAACGAGGTATCAGGATGATGGAGTGATGGTTACAATGCGCATCCAAGATGATATCCTGTGGATGTTTGATCAAGTAGGGATTCGTCGCTTCATGGAGTTGAAGAAGCCTACATATTTCCGTGTGACTGCTGAGGTGCTTTGTTCGATTACTGTTAAGAAGGGTTCGAGCCATCTCCCATATGAGTGTACATTCTAGCTTGGAGGTGAGATGAGGATGTGGTCGGCTGAGGAGTTGAATGCACTGTTTCAGACCCCGAGAGGGATCTCTAGGAATGAGAATGGATTCTTCAATGCTAATAACTTCTGGAGAGAGATTTCTGGGGAGGTAATACTCATGCTTTGTTTGTTCAGAACCCGGTGCTCCGATACATAGATCAAATGTTGAGCAACAATGTTTGCTCGGTCTGAGGGGAGCTGTGTATCGAGGGGAGAGTTGTATGCCCTCTGGTGTATGCTCAATGGAGTGAGATTTAATGTGGGATCATATATTATTCATCAGCTATACAGGTTAAGTAGCTCTGCGTTTCAGAGAGTTAACATAGGAGGTTTGCTTACTACTGTGTTTGAGTATTATCACATGGACTTCACCGGTATTACACCCATTCTTGTGTGAGATAACTTCTATCCGAAATGAAGGTAATAATTTGATGAACATGTTGGAGTATGATGCTCATTCCATCACTTGCCTGACGAAAGGTGATTGGAGGACTGTAGCTTAGATGTACGCTGAGGGGATGATGGAGGAGCTTCAGAGGATCGTAGATGAAGGGCAATTTTAGCCTCAGCTACAGACACAGCAGCAGCAAGAGCATGGAGCGGATCAGTGGATCCAGAGATGGGAGATCCGCAGCCGCATGAGATGCCACCACATCCCATTCCAGCATGGCCACAACAGCAGTGGGCTGGTCCTGATGCTTATTTTCAGGAGCAGTTTCGATTGATTCATGAGCAGTTCGCCACACTGGATGCGAACCAGCAGGAGACGAATAGGCAGCTGGAATTGGAGAATGCAAACTACGCAGCACTGGATGGAAAGTACAACACACTACAGAATAACTATGTGAAGATTGATAGGAGATTGGAGAGGATGTATGCTCATGAGCGCGAGTTGGATAGGAAGCTAAACAGTCTTCAAAGAGATTTGGATCGATTGCGCTCGGAGATGAGGGATGGTGATGACGAAGAGGGTGCGAGCGATGATAATGCTCCAGATGAGTAGGATGCACCAGGTTTTTGTTCTTTGTCTGTTTCATCTCATCTCCCTTCTCTTTTTCTCTTTACATGATGGGTATTTGTGGTGTGAGTGGCATTTACATATATTGATTGGATGTTAGATTGAGATATGATGATTGATACTTGAGGGTGGAATTGGTTGGATATACTTGTATGAATTGTCATGATATGAGGATTCTTGGTCTTTAGTATGTTGCATTCATATTTTACATGTGTTAATTTTTGTTGATGAGAAGCATGTACAACTTGATAAATATGTGGAGTTCATTGTGAAATTGATCTTGATTATATGCTATGAGGAGTACTTAGGATTCTATTTATCCATATGGGATTTTGAGCCATTTGAATCATGTTAGTTAATGATAGTTTATTCTTGAGGAATCGTTCATATGACCGTATTCTAGATCTTTGCTTGGAGTCTTGTGTGAAACTTATGATTGATGAATTGCTAGGACATGATCTTATGTCGTTATTGGTTATTTGAGTCACTTAGCCAAAAATTTTACCTCACCTGTTAATATATGTATCATTGTAAGCCCTTTTGAGCCTTAAAGCTTTTTCTTTGACGAGCCTTGATAAAAAGCCTTATTAACACCCTTTACTTGAGCCTTGTTGAATATCCTATTCATTAGTAGAGAGTTGAGGTGAATAAGTGCTTGTAAGAATGAAAAAGGTAGAAGCTTGGTTGAGAAGTATAAAAAAGGAAGAAATTTGGTTAAATCTTGTTTAGGGGCTGACTGCTTAGAAGAGTAGTGCCCGAAATTGGTACCCTTAATCAATAAAGAAAGATGATGTTGATGCCAAGGAAAAGAAGGAGAATAAAAACCATGAATATTATGAGAAGAAGATGGAGAAAAAGATGAAGCTGTATGACGAAAACCAAAACTCCAAGGTAATTCTCTACTAGGGAATTAGTCACTTTACCTAAATTTTTCTACCTTTACCAAAGAGCCAATATTACAACCCAAAAGCAAGTCCTTTGTGATCCTAGTAAGGAATTGATTGTAAATTGATTTTTGAGACCCTTGTTAAGATTATTGTTACGCGGAAGTATGAATTGATATGAGCGTATATTAACCTATTGAAGTGTATCTATTACACTAGAGAGCGAGAGTATATACTTATCCTTTGAGCTAGATGACTTAGTACTCCGAATTGCGTAATAATTGAGTGATGTTTTACATGAATGATATATATGATGTTAGTAATACTTATTTTCGATTGATGAAATTGCATGTGTGAATATGAATTGTGTTGAATGTGGTGGTTGATTGAATTTTACACTACTCCATGGTTTTGATTGAGTTTCCTTGGGACGAGCAACATGTAAGTTTGGGGGTTTGATGAGTGTGTAAATTCACTAGTTTTGAGCCTGGATTCGTGTACTTATGGTGTGTTAGATGGTTGTAATTCGATGTGAATCGATATACATGGTGGAAAGTCACGAATAAGGTGTCTTCAAGGCTATTTCAGTTGATTTTTGAAGGAAAACGAGTTGGAAGTGATCGGATCTGGAAAAAGGGAGATTTAGAGGTATATTCGACCAAGCAGGCGTGCAGTTAACCAAGAAGGAAACCGTTCGACCAGCATCTGTGGTCGAACCGATGAAGAAAAGATGCCAGAAGTGTCGTTCGACCACAACATTGCCGTTCGACCAAGCCAGTAGGTCGAACCGTGGTTAAACCAGAAGCCTAAAGAGACGCACCTGCAGTTCAACCAAAAATTTTGTGATTCGATATTGATTCTGAAGGCCAGTAAGGAGAGTTTACAAGTATAAAAAAAGAGCTTTTGCAGGAGAAGAGAGGAGATATACCATTCATCCACCACCGAAATCCTACCATCGTCCGAAGGAGTCGTGAAGAGAGGTTCATCTGGCGAGTCAAGTAAGATCATACTAATTTACCATGATTGTTCCTTGATCAATCATGGGCTAGAGCCGCTCCGGTAGTTCTAGGGTTATGAAAGTTTTATTAGTCAATTGAATTTCCATGTGTAAACTCCATACAACACTACTTGTGGTTTATTTTATATAAGATTGTGCCTTTTTAATTCATACTCACAGTTGTTTTGTGCATCATTAATTTTTATGTAGAGTCTGAATACATATCTTGGTTATTGATTGAGTGCGTTCACTGCTGAGCAGGATTACATGTTATAATTCTAAGTGAAGGGATTCTGAAGTCTTATTAGAACTATCGTATATAGATACTTTTTAATTGAATCTTATTCAGGTTAATAAGTAGGATAAAGTGTATAACGTCATAGTACTTATAAAGGGAGATCATATCGGGTTAGAGTACTAAGTGCACGGGAAATAATTAATACTGATAGTACCTAGAAAGGGGGTAAATTATATCTCTTACTCCGACGATATTCACACGTGTCTTACGCATGTTTACTTGTATCTATAGGGTTAACTTGCATGGTTTAGTGATACGTCCATAAACCACAAGGCAGAGTCGGACAATAACATATGTAAAGGAAATTAATAAGTAAAATTAGATGCCTGAAGAACTACCTAATTTCTTTCTTGATTACAACCGTATTTTCTCTATTGTTTTTCTATTTAATTTGCTATTTAAATTACATGTTTTTTAGTTTCATAATTATTCCGAACCAATTTATCAACATAGTCTTAGTTAACTAAAAATAATCAAATTGATAATAATCCTTCTTTCGGGTTCTATAATCACTTGGTTGCCTGTCTAAACTACAATTGGTATCCTTGCACTTGGGGATTAATTTTGTGTGTTGAGAAAATGACCATCAATATTCAAGGCTTGTAATATGCTTAATTCACAAGAAATAGTCGTATAGGCTCAAAGTGGTTGATTAGGGATGATGTTCATGGTATGGAAATTTTTGGCAATGACTTTTCATGACAAGGATGGCCTTAAATCATATCATCAATCTCTACTATTCGGATTCGTTCCTATAGTCCTTGAGCAAGTATTTTATTTATCAAAACACAAAGGATCCACTCATGAAAAGATATAACATGTATGCACGGTTGAGGCTCAAATTCTCACAAGTTTATGCTCGGACCCACGAAACTTATTACTCCACATTCATCTCAAAATTGAACAAGTTAAATAAAACATGTCACAATTCAAAAGTGTAGAGATTCTTAATCATAACTTGTTATCACTTATCACAACAACGTATCATCACTCACATTCAAAATGACTCACAACCTTCCAAAAACAAACCACCAAAATGACTCCTAAACAAGAATAAGAAAACACACAAAATATAAAATAAAAGATACAACAAACAAGAAACGCAACAAAAAAAATAACATGCAAGAACAAAAATCACCACATAAAGAAATAAAGCATAAAGTTCAACTCATCCATGATCAATGCAAGTCACATCTCATCTCATCCTTAATTGAAAAGAAATCCTAAATTACGAAATTAAAACATCCCAAAACAAAACAAAACAAATGAAGTATCAAATACATCACAATCCAAATTAACTAGAAATGAGCTAAAGAAGTGTTGAGCACAAAAAGTACTCCCTTCAATTCTCCGGGGGAAGAGGTATTGTCCTCTGGTAAGCTACCCAAGGGTTGTAGGCACGAGGTGAAGCATGAAACTGGAAGTTAAACATCATAATGAGCATCTCCTCCATGTTGTTTGGGTAGGGACGAGCTTGCTCATCATTATATTCCCTCCTACGCTGCCCCTCATGGATCTCCCTCATCATCACAACCTATCTCTACAGCTCCTCTCGGAACTCTCTCATCTGATCTCCTTGTGACTGCTGAGTCTGCCTAATTTCCCTAACTTCATCTTCTAAAAAGTTCCACCTTGCATTCCCCACTCCTGGTCTCATAAACTATTGTTGTTGCTGAAATTCATCCTCTTGGACTTCTTCTTCTTACTCAAATACTGGAGGCTCTGGTGCTTGCTCTTTAAATTCCACATGATGAGGTTGTTCTTCTTCATCTCCTACCTCCATGTCCATTGGCTTAGCTCTCAGAATTCTTAGCTCCGAATTCTCTTCTACTTTCATCTGTCGGAGCACTGCCTCCACTCCTTCTCCATTCTGTCTGTAGAAGGCTCTCATAACTACAGAGTGGTTGGGACATGCCATTGCTAGATTTTGCTGCTTTCGTTGTCCGCGCATTGTGGTGAGCTCAGAAGCAGGTATAGGAAATGAAGCTCTCTTGTCTTGGCTCAAGCAATACATGTTTCCTATAAACGATAGGAACTCCATCCTTATGAGCTGTGTGTAAGTGAGTACCTCACTAACCATCATGTGTGGCATACCTCTAAAGTCGATGCCTAATCCTTGAGCAATCATGGTCACCATTCCTCCAATCATAATCCCTCGAGTATTTTCTCTTTTTGCCACCCTCTCAACATGCTAAATGAAGTGGGCTGCAATGTTCACTCTAAACTCCTGATATAAACTGTACATGATGTACAACTGTTTCTCACTAATAGCTCCATTCTCAAATCTCCCCAGAATGGTATTTGATACAATCTTTTCAAGGTACCTCATGACCAGATTTCTACTCACCAGGTTCTGTCCCATCGTCAACCAACTTTCTCCACCAATTTTGTTGATTGAAACCCCATCCTTGTAGAATGTTCTGATGACCTCTCATATTCGGACACCCAAAGAACCTATTTATCTCATTCATAGGAATCTTCTCCCTCAACTCATTGTTCAGCTGAAATGTGATCGAGATAGGAAACTTGTTCCTATCCTTCTGAACCTCTAGGGTGCTCATAAACTTGGCAGTAAGATGGAGGTAAGTGGGAGGTCTCTTATCAAAGAACTCTTCCATATCCACCCACCGTAATAAGGTCTTCAGATCACCCTCTATCCCAAGACTAACCATAGTGGCTTGATCCTGGAATCGAGTTGGCCTAATTTTGGGTATTATGTACTCCCATCTTAATGCATACTTCTCCCATTCTGTGAACACAACTCCGAAATTCACAGGGTGCATTTCCTTTATCATCAATTGTGCATCGAGGTTGGATAGTTTTATATCTGTCTCAACAATAATGAAGTCCTCATTGCGTTTCCTCACTCTTGTTTCAGCCATCTGCAATATTCAACATATTTCAAATTACATTCAACTTCAACTCAAGGAAAAATATCTCATATTGCTTAGAATCATCACGAATAACTAAGTGATAATTCTAGCACATATTCAAGCATAACAAATAATATTTTCCAAGGATTTTCACATTTTAATCCAAGCAACTTTAGCATCAATTTATTCATAAAAATTTTTATTGATTCAATCAAGTTCAACATCTCAATCTTTCCATTCTTTCATGAATTCATCACCTTTCTTTTCTATGGGATGCAAAAGCTTTCTATTCAAAACTTCACTTAGGCATTTCATCAAGCACTTGGCATTCACATTTTTCACAATCAATTCAACAAGAATTTTCAATTCCATAATGCTCAAATCCTTAATGTTTAAGCTAGTGTACATAATACAATTATCACAAAAGCATTATCAATCAATATGCAACAACATAGGCTTTTAATTTCATTCCTTCAAAAATCCCCAAATTAAAAATGTTCATGAACCCTAATTCTTGAACAATTTCAATCAATCCTACAATTAAACTTGCACATTCATGTTTCAACATCATAGATATGCTTCAAACATGCTATAATCAAAAACCCATATTGAAAACTAGGGTGGTTCGAATTGTCATACCTTGCTATTTCTTGGAATAAAATGGAAAAGATGATGTTAAACCTTAAGGATCACACTTGAATCACTCAATCTTACCACTCTTTTGATGTTGGCTTATGTATCTTGGAGTTTGGAAGTGATAATACCCGAATGAAGGTCTTTGTGCACAAAGGGAGTGACAGGCCGTGTTCCAACAATCGACTTTTAAAACTATCTCCAGACACGACACGAGTCGTGTTACGTAACACGGCTAAAGGGTGGCGGTGTTGCGTGTTTTGCTGTCGCCACACGGCTACTTCTTATAGGCCCATGTTGGTGACACGGCTCGAGTCTCGACACAGGACACGACTCGTATGACGCTACACGGCCGTAAGGTGGCCGTGTTGTGTGTTTTGATGTCGCCACACGGCCTCATGTTACAGGTCCGTGTTGGTGACACGGCTCGTGTACCTACATCTCTGTTTTCTCTAATTTTCAACTTCAAGTCTTGTCTTCCCCTATTTTTATGCTTCCAATACTCCCTATTCATGCTCACAACTCATAAACATCATTAGCTCAACATTAGTTATCAAAACACGGATTATCATCTACTTCAACATAACCAATCGGGCCAAAATCACACCGAGCACATGAGAAAATTTTCAAATTTGCCTCAAAGATACGAGCAAGATATGCTTACTAATAAAACTTGTATGTTACACCACACAACATCCCCCCAAACTTAAATCGAGATAAGAATAGAGAATTAAGTTTGTAAAAAAAATGGTGAGACATACTTACACACTTCAAATTAAGCATTTTTCGTATCTTCAATACGCAGTCTTCTCATGGGCACAATCTACCTACAAGGCCAAAAATGCAAAATAATAAAATAAAATTATTTACAAACCTAAACTACTAAAAAGGATACGATCTTTCAAGAGGTGAAGGTATCCACATATACCAATTCCCTTTGAGAGGGAGAATGGTAATGTTTCACCCTTTGACCATTAACCACAAAAGCACTTCCATCTAATCCTTCAAGCTTCAAGGAACCATCATCTCTAGCTTCAATCACCAAATATGGACCGGTCCATTTAGAACGAAGTTTTTTGGGGAACAACTTAAGTCTTGAACTGAACAATAGAACTTTATCTCCCGGAATAAACTCCCTTGTTTTGATCCATTCATCATGCCATCTCTTGAGCTTTTCCTTCAAAATCCTAGAGCTTGAATAAGCTTCTTCTATAAACTCTTTCAATTCAACCAATTGAAGAAACCTTTTCTTTCTGGATTCTTTCTCATCAAAGTTCAACTTCTGAAGGGCCCATAATGCCTTATGTTCCAACTCCACGGGTAAATAGCATGTCTTCCCATAAACAAGTTTGTATGGAGAAAAACCTAGGGCGGTCTTGTAAGCCATTCGATAGGCCCAGAAAGCATCGTCAAGCTTAGAAGACCAATCCTTTCGATTTCCATTGAGCTTCTTCTCAAATACAAGCTTCACTTGCCTATTTGACACCTCCGCCAAGCCATTCGTTTGAGGATGGTAAGGTGTAGAAACCTTATGCTTCACTCCATAGCCATTCAAGAGCCTCTCAATAAGCTTGTTGATTAAATGAGATCCCTCATCACTAATCATGGCCTTTGACACCCCAAATCTAGCAAAAATGTTCTTCTTTAAGAAAGTCTTGACCACAGAGCATCATTTGTCCTCGTTGGGATTGCTTCCACCCATTTAGACACATAATCTACCGCAAGTAATATGTAGAGGTAACCATCTGAAGGCAGAAATGGGCCCATGAAGTCCATCCCCCATACATCAAACACCTCAACCTCAAAAATATTCCTCATGGGCATTTCATCACGTTGCCATATAATTCCAACCCTTTGGCACTGATCACATCCCTTGATGTACTCCTTGCAATCCTTAAACAAAGTTGGCCATAACAAACCCGATTGTAGGATCTTTGCTCCCGTCTTTTGAAATCCAAAGTGTCCTCCACATGGTGAACTATGGCACATCTCCATGACACTTATTTTTTTCTCTTTCAGAATACACCTCTGTATGATCTCATCCGGACAATTATTGAATAAAAGAGGATCATCCTACAAGTACTCCTTGACATCATGATAGAATATCTTCCTCCTAGATTCGGTGAGATGATCTGGTTTAAGACCACAAGCTAAATAATTCACAAAATACGCATACCATGGCCTCCTGGTCTCACATAAAGTGTACAACCTTTGAAAATCAATTTGAAGTAACTTTTCATCTAGAAACACATCCTTAAATGAACTCCATGGTTCCTTTTTCATCAATATTTTCCAAACGTGATAAGTGGTCGGCTATAACATTTTCAACTCCCTTCTTGTCACGTTTCTCCACATCGAACTCCTACAATAAAAGAACCCAACGAATTAGTCTAGGTTTAGCATCTTTCTTACTCACAAATATCTAACGGCAGCATGATCCGTATAAATAATGGTTTTCGTGCCAACTAGGTATGGACGAAAATTTTCAAATGCATAAACTACGGATAAGAATTCTTTTTCCGTTGTGGTGTAATTCTTTTGATTTTCATTGAACATCTTGGATGAATAGTAGATTGCTCGAAACTTCTTCTTCCTCACTTGACCAAGCACCACTCCTAATACATTGTCACTTGCATCACAATGAAGCTCAAAAGGCTTACTCCAATCGGGAGAGATGAGAATTGGTGAAGAAATTAGAGCTTCTTTGAGTACCTTAAAAGCATCAAGACATTCATCATTAAATTCAAACGGAGCATCTTTTTCAAGCAACTTACACAAAGGTTTGGCTATATTAGAAAAATCCTTTATAAAACGTCGATAGAACCCGGCGTGGCCAAGGAACGATCTAACCCCTTTTTCATTCTTTGGTGGGGGAAGATGTTCAATGGTGACAACCTTCGCCTTATCAACTCTCAATCCTTTCTCTGAAATGTGATGTCCAAGTACGATACCCTCTTGAACCATAAAATGGCATTTTTCCCAATTCAAGACTAGGTCTGTATCTTGACATTGCTGCAAAACCATAGAAAGATTAGTCAAGCATATATCAAATGAAGATCCAAAGACAGAAAAATCATCCATAAAAACCTCCATTATATTTTTAATCAATCCCCCAAAGATGGTCATCATGCAATGTTGAAAGGTGGTGGGGGCATTGCACAACCCAACGGGCAATTTATAAAAAGCAAACGTTCCATATGGACAAGTAAAAATTATTTTCTCTTGATCCTTAAGGGCTATCATGATTTGGTTGTACCCCGAGTAACCATCTAGAAAATAATAATACTTGTATCCCGCCAACCTATCAAGCATTTGATCAATAAAAGGCAAAGGAAAATGATCTTTATGAGTGTTTTCATAAAGTTTCCTATAATCACAACACACTCTCCAACCTATTTTCACCCTTGTAGCAAGCTCTTCATCAAATTCCGTCTTAACAATGGTTAGACCCCCTTTCTTAGCCACAACCAATGATGGAGGGAGACTAGGACCATGGGGCGCTGGTCCCACCTGGAAATCTTGTAATATTTAATATATATATATATATATATATATATATATACAAATTATACTCAATACCTAGGATGGTCTAGTGGTTTTGCAACCCTGTTTAAGGTAAGCGGTCATGTGTTCGAGTCTACCCCTTCTCTTTCCATGCCTCCTTTAATTTTCTTATTAATTTATTTAATTCTACACTTGTTTTATATTTTCTTACTCTTTTATTAAATTTTTTTTCTGTTAACTTTTAATTTCTTACTCTTTTATTTAATTTTTTTTCTAACTTTTAATCTAAATATAATAATAATAAATTTATTTTATTTATGATATACAATATAATACTCTTTCTCTTGTAAAATCATTCACCCTTTACTCATACTTAAAAAAAACAAAAAAAATCTAGAAAGTACTTGTATTTTAATTTTAAAAATTTCAAAATTTTTAATGCAAAATATAATTTATGTGTTATGTAAAAATATAATTTTTCTAAAAAAAATCAATAAAATTTTGAAAAAACAATTATTTTTTCGTAAACTACATGAACGAACGATTTCATAAAGATGAAATTTTTTTAGTACTATTTTGGACCCCCTAACCTCAATTCCTGGCTCCGTCACTGGCCACAACATGCAAAGGACTTACATGAGGACTATCACTTAAGGCATAAACAATATTAGCATCTAACCATTTCAAAACTTCTTTCCTTACCATTTCTTGCATAATTGGGTTCAAACGCCTTTGAGGTTGTATGCATGACTTATTTTCATCTATCAAACTTATGTGATGCATGCATATTGTGGGACTAATCCCTTTTAAATCACCCAAACTCCATCCTATAGCACTCTTATGATTTCGAAGAACCCTTAACAATTTTTCAAGTTCTCAGGATAAAAGAGAAGATGATACAATTACTGGAAAGGTCTTGTTGTCCCCCAAGTACGCATACATAAGGTGATCGGGTAATGGCTTCAATTCTTCTTTTCCTTTTTCAACCTTGGACTCATCACTCTCCACCTCCAATGGAAGATATTCCCTCTTTCCATAGTACATCAATTTAACTTCATCTTCTTGCATTTCTCTACAAGCATTCAAATCATGTAAGCAATCATTTATATTATCATCTTCTAAACAATATAAAAAGAAGTAGAATTTAAGGATAAAGTAAGAGAATGGCTTATGCTTGTCTCAAGAGGATCATTTGATAGGAAAAATGGCAAATTCTTTTGAACAATCTCATCAATCAATTCAATCCTTCTACATTCCTCTTTCTCATCCGAATGCCTCATAGCATTTCTCAAAGAAAGCACAACTTCTTCTTCATTCACCCTCAAAGTCAATTCCCCTTTATGCACATCAATTAAAGCTCTTCCCGTGGCCAAGAATGGACGCCCCAAAATTATGAAATATTTGCATCCTCGTCCATGTCAAGCACTAAAAAATCCAACCGGGATTATGAACTTTCAACTTCTCCCTTAGGATAAGTCAAAGACCTATCCGCAAGTTGCAATGTAACAGATGTGGGTTTTACTTCCCCTATACCAAGTTTCTTAAAGATAGACATAGGCATCAAATTAATACTAGCCCCAAGATTACAAAGAGCTTTATGAACTTCACTCTTACCCATCTCAAATGGTATGACAAAACTCCCCGGATCCTTGAGCTTTGGGGGCAACTTCTTTTGAATTATGGCACTACACTCCTCCGTCAAATTGACGGTCTCATTCTTCACTAAGCTACTTTTTCTTGCCATGATGTCTTTCAAAAACTTGGCATAATGAGGCATTTGTATCAAAGCATCCGCAAAGGGTATATTGATGTGGATTTTCTTGAGATCTCCAAAAACTTTGCAAATTTTTCATCAAGGCCCTTCTTCAAGAATCTATGTGGAAAAGGAATAGGCACTTGAGTTTTAGGTATGCCCCAACTATCCCTTTCCAACTCCACTTCATCCTCTTTCTTTTTCATTGCCTTGGTTCTTTGCCATTTCCTATCAACAACTTCTGACTCAACCACATCCGTTTCATCATTCGCCTTTACTTCAACTTCACTTTCTTCCACAAACTCTTCTTCAATCAAGTTTTCCTCAACCTCCTTCTCTTCTACCTTTTTATTTTTCATAGGTATAGAAGGTCCCTCATAGTTTGTTCCACTCCTCAAAGTGATTGTCTTGCATTGCTCTTTTGGATTTACAACAGTGGTAGAAGGAAATTTTTCTTTTTCATTCGCGCTCAACGAACTAGTAATTTGACCAACCGAGTGCTCCAAGGCTTTGAATCTTATATCATTAGCTTTATCAATCTTTCTTCTTGTCTCATCTTGAGCTTTGTTAGATGCAATCAACTTTTCAATGAGTTCTTTGGTGGTTGCTTTCCCTTCATTATTTGGCGCTTTAGCTCCTAGATGATACCCCGTGGGATAAGTAACTGCATTGCTCGGGTTTGAATAAGAGAAGTTATCATGCCACCTTTGTTGTTGTGGGTATGAGCTTCCACTACCTTGACTATTGAAGCCTCCTTGCCTTGATGGATAGTTTTCTTGGTTGTGGTTGAAATTACCTTGGTAATTGTTTTACTAGTTACCTTGATAATTCCTTACTTGCATGTATTGTACATCTTCCACACATGGCATTGTCATAGCCCATTGTTCCCCACTAAAACTATTCGGAGGAAGAGCCCCTTACTCTACTTGCCCTTCAACCATGTTAACTCCTTGATTATTCATACCTTGATTCAAGCTCATTTGCCTCAAGATTTCCGATGCTATCATTTCAACACTTGGCATACTTGGTTCCACACTAGCATTCTTCACACTAAATTGTTGCCCTTGATCGAAGCTCTCAACCATAACACCCACTTACTATCTCTGATGGCCATTGGTAGACATTTGTGGCAATCTCATCAAAAATCCTTATAGCACTTTCCGGAGTCACTCCTAGTACTGATCCACCAGCCGAATCATCAACAAGAACTCTTGACCATTCAACAAACCTTGGAAGAAAAAACCAACTTGTTGATTTTCCGGGAAGCCATGTTATGGACACTTACGAAGCATATCCTTAAACCTTTCCCACGCTTCATAGAAACTTTCTTGAGGCATTTGCTTGAATTGAGTGATTAAGCTCTTCATTTGAAGCATCTTGGAAGGCGGAAAATATTTAATTCAAGAACATTTGTGCAAGCTCATCACATGTGTTGCACGTACCCGGAGTAATGGTAGATAGCCATGTTCGTGTACGATCCCTCAACGAAAATGGAAACAACCTCATCTTGATACAATCGTTGCTCACCCCATTCATCTTCATGGTGTTGGTAATCTCAATAAATTGAGCTAGATGAGCATTAGAATCTTCATTCGGGGTTCCACTAAATTGTTGCTCTCTTACCATAGAAATCAAACCCGCTTTAAATTCAAAGTTGTTGGCATTGATCGGTGGTCCCATCATTTGTGGCATTGCCATTGGCATAAAGAAGTCTCGGATCACCCTTGGATCTACTTGAGGCCCTCGATTCACCGGAGGTGGCGGTGGTAGCGTATAAAGTTGTTGCAAACCTTGTTGAAGATGTTGGATTGTATACTAAAAGTCTAGCTTTAGTATGAATAATTTTATAACAATTTATTTGAAATGAGAATCATATAATCAAATGATTGCGTCTATAATTTATTTATATGTTCGAAGCAATAGTCCACTTACTTTATACTGTATATAATATGTTGTGCGACAACATACGGAAGATCATATTATCAGTTTCCTTATAAAGTATAAACAGATGCTCACAATCGAGATAGATGGGGACTCTCTATCGGGATGGTTGTAGTGTGATTTGGTATTAGTTTGTCTTAACTATAGAATCACATTAGTGCACTTTGTGTGTATTGAGTGGGACCGCTTGAGATCGTTCAACATATACTGACTTATAGGAGAACTTGATCTCAGTTATTATGGATGTTTGTGCTCTTAATCCCTAAAATACAATAACCTCGACACGTAAGGCAGTATGTATTTCTTTGATTCATCAATGGGTGAGATTTACATGTAATTAAATCAACAAACTCGGTGAGTTGGGAAATAGTGATGTCTCTATGGTGTGCTGTTGATTGTAGAAGGAATCCGTGTCCGTCATAGGTTGATGATGTCCTCTTGAGGAGCTCATAAGGATTATCATGTAAACCCTGCAGGTGGATATATTCCGGCATGATAATTAGGTTGAGTGGTACTACTCTTGGATGAGATATTAATTAATAGAGTTGTCAGTAACTTAATTAATTAATGGGCATTGTATATCTTAAACATGGAGAGACTAACGGGCTCATAATAAGAAGGAGTTCATAACGTAATTATGAAATTAGAACGGTAGTGCAGTAATAATATTTTAGTAGTATATGTTATTATTATTGGACTTATGTATAAGCTTTGGGCTAAGATTAGATAGTTAAGCCCAATGGAGGCTCAACTCTAATTTCTCCTCCTGATCCCTTCTGTAGCTCATATATAAGTCATCTCAGCTGCCCAAAAACCCTAATCAATTGATAATTCACGCCTAACACTATGAGGAGGGTGAGGGAACAGCAGATTGAGAAAATCTCGAAGATCGTTGCCCACACGACATCGAGATTGGACTTGGAAATACAGTAGAAGATCAATAGATCGTTTGCTGCTATTGTCCGCCAACTTGTACGATTTTATAAAGTCGTACAGAAGTCAGAATTAAACGTGTGATATACTGATGGAAATTCATGGAAGAGAGGATCATTTTGGCTCGTAGATCACTCAAATCGAAGATCAGACGAGAGAGTTACGCCCAAAACGGTAAGGTTGTGTAGGCTGCCGGCGAGAATCTTTCTTCTTCAACGTACCCTGGTGAAAGGTAATACGTTTCTTTGTTTTCTTGCTTCCGCTGAATTAGAAATGTATGGAACCCTAACAGTTCACGTTAACCAAACAATCGAACGCCAACAGAAGAAGCGCTTGGTGTATCATTTGTTGGAGTAGGTCTTGTTGTTATTGATTTGCATTGACTTGGGCATTTTGCACTTCATTTCCATCATTCTTATTATCAACACGTTCATTATCTTGATTGTTTTCCATTGGATTACTATTTTTGGTTTTGTTCTCCTTTCTTCTTCTCTGACAAGTGTGTTCAATCTCTAGATCAATAGGTTCAACTTGTTTCCCATTTGACCTTATTTGCATACACCTTCTAAAGTAAAAGAAGTTAGAACAAATTTTTCAAAAGCAATTACAAATAACAAAAATAAAAAATGTCTCTATTAAGATCACTTAAAATGATCCTTCTTCAAGCTACTAGCAACCGTTGCCTCCCCGGCAACGGCACTATTTGATTAGCCGTAACTTGTAGTCGGGTTGACCAATTCAAGAATTTATCGAACCACAGGGAGGTAGGCACTAGTTCTTAAGCGATCTCACATTTCTTGCAATTTTATAGAGACGAATCATCAAAGCTTTGTTTGTCAAACAAGTAATTAAAATCAATCAATGAATGTAAACAAGCAATGATCAAGTAAACGAAATTAAAATGAATGAGATTGGTTTTCCAAGTTAAACAAAAGTGAGATTAACAACACTTAAGAAGTGGTAACTCTAGGAATTATGTAACAAATTCATATGCATCATGGATAAATGATTAAGGCCAACACTAACTTCTTCTAAACTTTCTCTCGAAATGAATAGAATGTGAATCCAAACAAGAATCCCAAAATAGCTCAACGGATTGGTTCTCACTCAAACAATTCCAACTAGGTACTAAGCTTAAATGAGAATCCCCTCACACAATCAATCAACCTCTAGATCAAATCAATCGGATGTCCTATCAAAGGGTTCTAATCCTAAAGGATGTCTCTATCTCTTTAAGACTTATAATGCACATGAGGTGTGTGATGAATTGATTCAGTGAACTATCCTAAATATATAATTGATTTCTCAATCTAACCACATGCCTATGACAATAAATCACACAATTCAACAATACAAATCAAGCAATTAACAATCAATGATAGAAAACCATAAATCTAATCAACACATGAATTAAAATACATAGATCCCCAAAATTAACCAACAACTATCATGTTGCTAATCTCACAAGGGAGATTCGCCTACCATAATCATAAGATAATTAACATAGACATTAAAAATCTTACAAGTCATGATAAACAATTAGGTTTACTACAAAAATTGGATGAAAACTCCTTTGGATTGGTTCCAACGGTTATCTCCTTCCTTTCCTTGCAATTTTCCTCTCTTCCTTGCTTCTTCTCTTCACTTGGATGAAGGATTTATGGTGAGATGATGATGGAGTGAATAGATGGATGAAAGTGATGAAGGATGTGGTGTAAAATGAAGGAATAGGTGTGTGGGGTGTGTGAGCAGCTGAATTTCGGATCCAAGATTATCAAAATGTTGAATGAATTGGTATTTATACCCCTTGGAGACCTTCTAGAAGATTGAACTTAGACTCAATTTTTGTTAAAATTGATTAAGATAAGCGAATATTATCGTTTGTAGTGAGTGACCAAGTTTAAATATCGAATAAAGGGAGATTTAAATCAAGAGTGTATCCGTGTATGTTTTCAACCGTGCTTTAGAAGAGTGATCGGATTTTGAGTTTTGAAAATTGAAAAGAGCAATTAAACTACAAATTATCTAAGCAAGAACCAAATAAAAGCAATTAACAATTAAGATGATCAACTAAAGTATCAAGTAACCAAATTAAATGAGATGGATGAGAAACAATTTAAAGAAGAGCAAGGCCAACCACATTCAAGATCAAGGATACAACATGGCTTGTTAAACTCAAATGACTAATATCAATGATCATTGAAATAGAAGCAATCACAAATAATCCCCTAATCCCTAGGCCAAGGAAATTAGGATCTAAACACATTACAAGTTTTAAGCACATAAGATTGAATTCCACTTTCAATTCCCTTAAGGTACTATGATAGCAAAATTAGTCTTCTCACTCAATTAATAGACCAAATATGATAAATCAATTAAGTGTTCTCACATGAATGTTCTAACCATACAAAGATGCAATCACATACTTCATACACTAACACACAAAATTCACATTATAACATAATTCAATCAAACCCCTAATCATAATATTGGATTGGCCCTCCTAATACCATAAATAGGGAATTCAACCACACACATTATAATACAAATAAAGTATATCAAAAATCATGTAAGAAATTTCAAAATCACATCAATTAAACCATTAAACATTCAACAAATCCATAGATCCCTAATCCATCATGTGGCTAGCCTCACAAGAGGTCTAGCCAACAACAAAAATCATCAAAACATCATTACAATGCTTAACAACTCCATATTTGCAATTAAAACTAAGAAAATACAAAGTAAAGGTGAGATCTCCCCTATGTTGAAACTTTTGTTTGAAACTCCCCTTCAAGATACAATTCTTCCTTCTTGTGCCTCAATTTCCTTTAGATATGTGATGAATGAGTGAAAAACATGAAGATTGATGGGTGAAAGTGTGAAAATAGTGGAAAATTGGTGGAAAATGAAGTGAAGAATGGATGTAGATGGTAGTGTGAGTGGAAAATGGTGTGGAGTGTGTGTTTCACGTAAATGGAGGCTAGGGTTGATTGTCCAATCCAATCTTGGGAAAAAGCAGTCAAAATGGGAATAAAAACTGATTTTCTAGATAGGTGGCCATTTTCACAAAAATTCGACCGAATTTTTGTGAGAGACGTCGAATTTTTCTGCTGGGGTCGAATTTTCCTGTCAGTGTGCTCAGCCTCCGCTCTCCTGTTTTCCCCTTTATTCTGCACAAAAATTCGACCGAATTTTTGTGATTCTGGTCGATTTTTTATGTCAGTTTGCTATTCTTCACTCTTCTTGCACCATTTTCTCCATTTATGCTTGTTTTCTCCTCCGTTACACCTGTACGTGCATATTTTAACTTTAGACTCATATTTTCCACCTTCTCAACCATATAAAAAGCGAAAAACATCACGAAAAGACTCAAAACAAACACAAAAACAACCTAAAAACTAGGTGAATTCAACGACGATCAAACCCCCAAACTAAGAGCGTTGTTCGTCCCCGAACAACAAAACGAAACACAAAAACAACCTAAAAATTAGGTGAATTTAACGACGATAAAACCCCCCAAACTAAGAGCGTTATTCATCCCCGAACAACAAAACAAAAGAAAAGAACTAGGAGGCGAATTCACCTAGGAAGAAGGAATCATGAGAACACAAGTAACAATATACTACAATCAATCCTCTTTAACTTAACTTAATCAAATAGCATCAACATGAACAATGTCAATCACATACAACGTTAACAAGTTCAAAAGTCAAAGGAAGCGAAGTAATGTTACCCTTCGATCTCAAACCTTACGGGAGTATGAAGAATACTCAACACTCTTTGGAGTATGTAGGGATAATGAACTCATCGACCAATCATACTCGACTCACCATAAGCTTGCAAACGGACTACCCTTCTCAAGCCACCAAAACTAAACACAAAGATCAAGAAGGACTTTCCCTTTCTTTTCACTTCAAAACTTGAGTGATCAAATTAGCTCCTCAATTTCATTTAATAACATAGAGCTTTTTTATTTTTTTTGGTAGATCCACTCGTTTCTTATTGCCTTGGAAATGACTCTTTAGCTTTTGTAGAATATTAGCATGTATTAGCTTCACTTCCTTCCATCCTTTTTCAACTCACTAACTTTGTTCTTGTTCTCTTTTCCTCTATACCCCTTTTCTTATGATTTTCTTCACATCTTTCCACTAAAAACCAACTCTTTAATTACCCACACAAAAGGTTTTTATAAGGCCAAAAGTGGGGTTCATTAGGCTTGTAATGAGCTTTTTAATCAAAGAAGAGGTTTAAGACTCAAAGTGGTTTTCAAGGGAGTCTTGTAGGGTAGGATATGATTTGGCTAGTAGCTTGATCAAAAATGGCCTAAAATCATTTCTAAATGTTTACGTTCATCGGGCTCGTTCCGGAAGTCCGCAAGCAATTCTAGTTTGTCTAACGCATGATTGACCCACTCCAAATGAAATTACATACCGTATGTGTGTACACTGTTGAGGCTCAAACCTTGCTTGCCTTTGCTCGAGATCTAAGGGTACATTACCCTTTTCCGTTTTCCTTTTGAACGAGTTACTCCTTGCATGTTTCAACATCATAGAGTTCAACCATTTAATCAAATCAGTTATCAAGCATTTAAAGGCATTATATCATCACCCATATTTCCAATTCAAAGAAAAAGAAAAATCTACCCCACAACACAAAGACAAACAAAACAACCAAGCAACACACAAATCAAGATTTAAATAAAGAAAAGAAAAGAACATCACAAAGAATGAACAAAATAAAAAAAACATCCATACATCCCAAGATCTAGAAATCCAATTAAAATCCCAAATGAATCCAAAATCTACCACAATCCCAAAAACCAAAATAAATACAAAATATCCACAGCTAGAGTTTAAAAATACAATCCAAGCATAGTAAAATCAAATCAAATCACGGTTTAAGAACAGACAAAGAGATAGAGAGATAGAGAGAGAAAAAGGGATGGAGAGTAGAAAAATCCAGCATGCTACGTCAGTGGCTCCTAGGACTCTTCGATGTCATAGCCACTCCCTCCTCACCAATCTCCTCGGTGCCCTCATTCTCATCAACCACCTCAGTGTCCTCATCCTCTCCTACTTCTTCAGGTACATCTTCATATTCATGAGGTGGAACATATATAGGCCAAGGCTGAAATACACGGGAAGCCTGAGGATTGCTCTGATTATACATCCAAGTCATCATTTTCTCCATGTTTTGCATATTCCTCTCCATGTTGTCCATCCTGAAGTCTGTCATGTGTTGGTGCCTCTATATCTGTCTGATCTCAGCACTCCACTCACTCCACTCATCTCCTTGCTGAGCTGCTGCCCGTGAACTCTCACCATGCTCGAAGGTAGAGCGAGGTGCTCTCTCATTCTCTGGGATCAACTCAGCATCCTCGGTCATCTCTTTGTCTGAAACATGTCTCTCTAATAGATATTGGGCATTATCTGTGCAGAACTTCTGGAGAGCCTTCTCATGATCAGGACCAATAAGTGCAAGATTTCCTTCTGGACATGCAGGGTAGATGGTCGTCAAACTGATAGGCCTAAGTGGAAAGAACTTAGCCATAGGAAATACAATCACTCAGTCTCTCCCTATCTGCTCTATCACACGAGCCTGCTTCATACTTGCTACATCTAGATTTGCCCCATGAATAAGCCCTTGATTTGTTGTGTCCAAACCGAGTCCTTCAGCTATGATGTCACCAACCCTCCTATCACAATCTTTTGAGGGCTCTTGCGTTTGGCCACTCTCTTAGCAGTAGCCATCCAGTATGCTCCAGCACTGAAGGTCGTACCATCTACAATGCAACTCAAGACGTTCAACTCTCTTTTCCCAACACACGAACCCTCTGATCTCCCAAATAAGGTATGTGCTAAAAAATTTTCTATGTATCTCACGGAGGGATTCCTTATGTGTGCCGCTCGAGAGCTGCATGGGTTATATTTCAATGGCCTTTCAAGCAAGGCTCGGTGAGTGAGAGAGTGCCAAAAGTTCTGCTCCACAAAGTCTGATCGAGTCTCCCAATCCTTCAGTGTCTCTTTTCTCAGGCTGTGAAAGAATTGATTCATATCCTTTGAGTCTTAAGTGTACTCTGTATTCCGGAGCTTCAACTTCATTATCCTAGGGAATGAAAACCTTGAATAATTCTTCACCTCTAGAGTCACCCAAAACTCTAAAGTAAGCCCTCTATAGGTCTCCCGAAATCTTGTGGTGAACCACTCTAATCCAACACATTCCATCATCCCTAACACTTCATTCTAGATTCTCATCACTCCCATGCATCTCATATCTAACCATCTTGTTCTTTCTATTTTGGGGGCTAACATCCTCCATTTTTTACATTTTGCTTCCCATTCCTCTTGAGTGAACTCGACTCCATAATCGGAAGGATGCCATCATTTTCTTAAGAGAAAAGCGTTGATTCTGTCAAATTTCTCTTGAGTTAACTCTCCTTGCCAGTCTTGTTGTCTCACCTACAAATATACAAGTAGATTAGTTCATTTCCAAATAAGACAACCAAGAGGCATTCAAGCTTCATAAGCAATCAACACACTCAATTTCAAAGCCAAACAAGAGCATTATTTTCATGATTCTTGATAAGCATGGAGTAATGGGCATTACACACAATTCAAGTGCACCACTTTATATCAATAATCAAGACACGTAGTAAAATGCATGCTTCAAATTCCTCAACATTCCTCACAATTTAACAAGTTCAAAACATGCATCTTATACTCTCCACACAAACTTGATATGTGTTCATGCTTCACTTTTCAACAATTTAGCATAATCTCACACATGAATTTCACCTCAAATTTCATGAAAATAATCACACACTTCTCACTCAATACCTTCCCAATTTTATTAAACATATTCCTCAAGTGTTAAGTTCAATATGCACAAAAAATTTCATTGGGGCAAATCATCGAACACCTAGTGGGCATAAATTCCAAGTATCAACTCCAATACACATGAATGTATCCAAATGCAACCAATTTCTCCATAAAGCTCAAAGACAACTCATCAACATCATGCATTCGATTCAACTTCAACACCAAAATTACAAATTGAACAATACCAATATGAAATTCACATTTTGCTCTAATTCCACACAATGCTATCACATATTCTTCAAAATTCAACACCAAGATGCTCACAATTCCACAATTTCTTACCACTTCAACATTTAAACAATTTAATCCTCATATCTCAACAAGATAATTATCAACCCATCCCCTTTTAACATGCTTCTTCAAAAATCAACATAAAATTCCCAAATTGCAAGAGAGGAGTTGAAAACTTACCATTTTTCTTCAACACGGTGTGGAATTTGATGGGAATAGAGGGCAAATTGAGCCCCAACTTTGAATTCCAGTGGTGTGAGGCTTGTAGCCTGTGTGTGCAGTGTGGGAGATGGGAGAAAATCAAAAGTGAAGTAGGGGAGAAGAGAAAGGGAGTCGGGTTTAAAAACAGCCCACTGACATAAAAATTCGACCGAATTTTCATGCAGGGGGTCGAATTTTTGTGACAGTCCCAACTTTCTACTTACCTGGCCTTCCCTCACAAAAATTCGACCGAATTTTTATGCTAGGGTCGAATTTTTATGAGTTTTTGACTTTTTCCACGGCTGGTCAACCTGCATAAAAATTCGAGCACCCTCACAAAAATTCGATCGAATTTTTGTGAATTTATACCCAAATTTGCAAAACCCACTGTATAGAAATTTCGACCCAATGAGGTTGAAATTTCCTGCCAGAATCACCAAAATTTTTTCTACACCTATTTTCTCAACATTTATCCAACATATCATCATGTATGATTAAATGTACTCAAAAACTCAAGCTATAGATCAAAACATACACCAAAAATACTCCAAAAATACAATCATGCTTGTCAAGAAAATTTTAAAATTAACCACAAATCACGAAAAAGCTATTAAATCCATAATAAGCATCCACAAACTACGAAATGCACTCAAGTGGTGACTCACACCACGCACTCTCCCCCCAAACTTAAATCAAACACAAGTGAAGACTTTAAGTTTGCAAAAAGTGGTGGGACTTACCCTCGAAGCATCCAACATAGCGCTTCTCGTAATCAAATTTTTTAATCTCCCTCAACAAGCATGATCAACCTACACCACCAAAAACACAAACAACACATGAAAAATAAAAGAAAAACCTACTCTACTAGATATCATGATGAGTTTTAAGAAGAAAGAGTGTCAACATACACTATCTCCTTTTGAGAAGGAGATATGTAATGCTTAACCCGATGACCATTAACAACGAACTCATCACTTGGCCCTTTGAGTTTCAACGTATGTCCTCCGATGACCTCCAACACTTCAAAGGGACCCATCCACTTAGACTTGAGCTTTCCCGGAAACAACTTTAATCTTGAATTGAGTACTAAGACTTTGTCTCCGGGAGCAAATGTCTTCTCTCTCAACTTGGAATCGTGCCACTTTTTCACTTTCTCTTTGTAAATGGTGGACTTATCATATGCTTTTTCACGAAATTCCTCCAACTCCACCATCTTTAACAACCTTGCTTGTCCGGCTTCCCCCTCATCCATGTTAAGCTTTTTAATTGCCATAAAGCACGATGTTCCAACTCAACGGGAAGGTGGCAAGCTTTTTCATATACCAATTGGTAAGGAGAAACACTTAGAATAGTCTTGAATGCCGTTCGATACGCCCATAAGGCATCATCGAGATTCTCCGCCCAATCTTTTCTTCCCCCATTGATTGTCTTCTCCAACACTAACTTGATTTGGCGATTTGAGACCTCCGCCAAACCATTTGCTTGGGGATGATATGGAGTGGCTATCAGATGTTTTACTTCGTATTTCTTCAAGAGTCCCTCCATCAATTTGTTCACAAAGTGTGAACCTCCATCGCTCACCAAGGCTCGTGGGACTCCAAATCAACTAAAGATGTTCCTCTTCAAGAATCTTTGCACCACAAATGCATCATTAGTCTTGGTGGGGATCACCTACACCCACTTGGACACGTAGTCCACCTCCAACAAGATATATATGTACCCTTGAGATGAAGGAAACGGTCTCATAAAGTCAATGCCCCATACATCAAAGATTTCTACTTCAATATTCAAGGTCATAGGCATTTCATCCCTCTTTCCGATTCCCCCCACTCGTTGGCATCTATCACAACTATTCAAAAACTTCTTGGCATCTCCAAATAAGGTAGGCCACACGAATCCCGATTGAAGAACTTTGGCTCCTGTCTTGTGGTGACCAAAATACCCACCACAAAGAGACGAATGGCACAACTCTAGAATCCCTTTAATCTCTTCATTGGCTACACATCTCCGGATAACTCCATCCGCACAAGTTTTAAACAAGAATGGCTCGTCCCACAAAGACTTCTTCACTTCTATGTAGAATTTCTTCAACTTGTACTCATTAAGAAGTGTGGATCGAATGCCACAAGCAAGATAGTTCACATAATCGGCATACCAAGGAGAAGAACTAACCATGAGAGCAAACACTTGGTCAACCTCCACCTTAAGGATCTCCTCATCCGGAAATTTATCACCAATTGGAGTCAAATCTTCATCCCCCTCTTCTCTTTCAAGTCTTGATAAGTGATCCGCTATCACATTTTCAACCCCTCTCTTGTCTTTAATCTCCACATCGAACTCTTGTAGAAGTAATACCCACCGAATCAATCTTGGCTTTGTATCCTTTTTGTTCATGAGATACGTGATGGCCGCATGATCCGTGATACTACCGTTCGAGTTCCAACTAAGTAAAGGCAAAAATTCTCAAAGGCGTAGACCACCGCTAGAAATTCCTTCTCCGTGGTGGTGTAATTCACTTGACAAGAATTCAAAGTCTTAGAGGCATAGTAAATGGCTCTAAACTTCTTCTCTTTGGTTTGCCCAAGCACCACTCCTATAGCTTGATCATTTGCATCACAATACAACTCAAAATGTACACTCCAATCCGGAGCTACAAGTATGGGGCATAAAATCAAAGCCTCCTTGAGTACCTGAAACGAAGCAAGACACACTTCATCAAATTTAAATTTAGCATCCTTTTCAAGAAGCTTACAAAGTGGCTTAACAATTTTTGAAAAATCCTTAATAAAGCAGCGACAGAAGCCCGCGTGGCCTAAGAATGATCTAACTCCCTTCTCACTAGTGAGAGGAGGAAGACGTTCTATGGCTACGACTTTTGCTCTATCTACTCTCAACCCATGCTCCGAAATGTGGTGTCCCAATACAATTCCATTAGTAACCATAAAATGCCATTTATCCCAATTTAGCACAAGGTTTGTCTTCTCACACCTCTGCAAAACAATAGATAGATTAGTCAAGCACAAATCATATGAAGAACCATAAACGGAGAAATCATCCATGAAAACCTCCATGATGTTCTCTATCAACCCACCGAAAATGGCCATCATACATCTTTGGAACGTGGCTGGAGCATTGCACAAACCAAATGGCATCATCCTAAATGCAAAGGTGTCATAGGGACAAGTAAATGTTGTTTTCTCTTGGTCCTACGGGGCTATCAAAATTTGATTGTACCCCGAATACCAATTGAGAAAATAATAATACTTGTGTCCCGCTAGTCTATCAAGCATCTGATCAATGAAAGGGAGTGGGAAGTAGTCTTTACGAGTATTGTCATTCAGTTTTCTATAGTCAACACACACTCTCCAACCAGTGGTAGTCCTCGTGGCAATTACCACATTAGTATCGGATCGCACTATGGTCATACCACCCTTCTTTACTACCACGTACAAAGGGCTCACGTAAGGACTATCACTGATTGGAAAGATGATACTCGCATCAAGCCACTTCAACACTTCCTTTCTTACAACCTCTTGCATTATAGGATTAAGACGTCATTGGTTTTGCACACAAGACTTATCTTCTTCCATTTAATGAATCTTATGCATGCATAGGGAGGGGCTTATACCTTTCAAGTCTTTAATGGACCAACCAATGGAAGATTTGTGCTCTCTCAACACCCTCAACAATTTCTCCAATTCTAAGTCATTCAAGGATGAAGATACAATTACCGAATATGTGTCATTTTCCCCCAAGTATGCATACTTCAAGTGCTCCAGTAAAGGCTTTAACTCTTCATTTTACTCTTTTTATTCCTCTTCTTTGGGCTCATCATCAAGCTTCTTTTCAAGCACCTCTCTCGCTTCCTCCAATGTAAGTTCATCATCATTAAAACAACAAGAAGAGTTAGAAAAATCAAGAGAGAGAGAGAGTGGCTCATTATTGATTCCAAAGGGTCCTTTGAATGAAAACAATGTAGATGCTCTTCAACAATATCCTCAATCACTTCTATTCATCTACACTCATTGCTCCCCTTCGGATATCTCATAGCTTCTTTCAATGAAAATACCACTTCTTCTTCATTAACTCTAATGGTCAACTCCTCATTCTCTATATTAATCAAAGCCTTCCCCGTGGCTAGAAATGGACGTCCAAGAATTAATGGAACATTTGCATCTTCGTCCATGTCTAACACCACAAAATCAACGGGGAATACAAACATGCCAACCTTTACCAAGACATCCTCCACAATTTCCTTTGGATACATCATAGACCTATCGGCTAATTGAAGAGTGACTGATGTAGGCTTGACTTCTCCAATGCCCAATTTCTTAAAAATCGACAAAGGCATCAAGTTGATGCTAGCACTCAAGTCACATAGAGCCTTGTAGCTCTCATGTTCTCCCATCTCACACGGAATAGTAACACTACCCGGATCTTTCAACTTAGGTGGGAGCTTCTTTTGTAATATGACACTACACTCCTCTGTGAGATTCACCGTTTCATGCTCACCTAAGCTCCTTTTCTTTGACATAATATCCTTCAAAAATTTTGCATAGTTGGGCATTTGTAGAAGAGTATCTACAAAAGGGAGATTGATATGAATCTTCTTTAGCATTTCCGCAAACTTTGCAAATTTTTCGTCTAAGCCCTTCTTCAAGCATCTTTGTGGAAATGGGATTGGTACGGGCAATTTAGGAATCCCCCATTCATCCCTTCGAAGTCTTCCTCTCTCTCTTTCCTTTTTGTTTCTTTACACATTTCCCACTTCTTCGGGGATTTCTCTTCCTTTCCATCAAGTGCAGTGATCACTTCATCATTCTTATCTAACTCAACTTCTTTCTCTTTCCCTTCTTCATCCTCAACTACCACGGGCTCTTGTTCACATACTACTTCTTCCACTTCCTTAGGCATCGGAGGTCCATCATATCTTGTTCCACTTCGAAGTTCGATGGCCTTGCATTGTTCCTTTGGATTAGGGATAGTAGTAGATGGAAACTTTCCTTGTTGATGAACATCCCCCTTTTCACTTGCCATTTGGCTCATTTGCATCTCCAATGCCTTAAATCTTCGATCATTCACTTCCTTCTCTTGCCTTCTTTCTTCTTTTTCCAATTTCTCTCATCTCGTTCATACTTCATAAGCTCAAACATCTTACTCATTGATCCTCCACCGTAGGCTTTCCTTCACTATTTTGAGATTTAGCCCCCGGATTGATCCCTGGTAGAAGTGTGAGGGCATTACATTGATTTCCATATGACAAGTTTTAAAACCTCCTACGTTGTTGAAAGTTGCCACCGAAATTCCCTTGACAAAATCCACCTTGCCTAGGTGGGTATCCTCCTCCTTGGTGTCCAAAATTTCCTCCATAATTCCATTGGAAGTTCCTTCCTTGCATAAAGGCAAATTCCTCGAGTGACATCTCGGGTTGTCCCCAAGATTCTTGAAATCCCATTGTGGAGGTCATACCTTGGTGAGGAATTTGAGATGTAGGCAACTGAACATTTGAACTTGGAAACAGTTGACTCATGATGGGCATAGGCATAGAACTCTGAGAAAATTGAAAATTAGCATTCATCCTCTTGAGTATCTCCGAGATAGCCTTTTTAGTGACATCTTCTTTCGGTGCTTCCACTTGTTTCATGCACACTTCTTCCATCTTTGCTTTCCTTTTCATCTCATACATCCCTGAAGAACGATCCAAAGGCCACTGTCCTGCATTCAAAGCAATTTTCTCACAAATAGCTATGCCCTCTCCGGTGTTTGCCCCAATATAGATCCTCCTGACGATGCATCAACAAGTATCCTAGAACCTTCATTCAATCCTGCATAGAAGAATCCTACTTGTTAATCAAGGGGGAACCCATGCTGTGGACACATCTGAAGCATTTCCTTAAAGCGATTTCATGCCTCACTAAAGGTTTCAAGAGGCAACTGCTTGAACTGTATGATTAAACCCTTCAGATGCAACATTTTTTATTGTGGAAAGAACTTGTTCAAGAACCTCTGAGCTAACTCTCTCCATGTAGTGCAAGATCCCGGAGGTATAGTATTGTACCAAGCCTTAGCTCGATCCCTTAGTGAGAAGGAAAAAAGCTTCATCTTGATAACATCTTCACTCACTCCGTTGATCTTAATGGAACTAGCCAACTCTGTGAACTGAGATAGGTGAGCATTAGGGTCTTCCATAGCACCACCCCCAAACTGATTTGCTTGCACCATGTTAATCAACCCCGTTTTGATCTCGAAGTTGTTGATATTCAATGGCGGCCCCACAGAATAATTTCCCACTTGTGGTAGGAAATAATCTCTAACATTCACGCCAACTCCATTATGCCTTTGAACTTAAGGTTGTTGCACTACGGAGGAGCTTGTGGAATATTTATAGCTTCTTGTTGTGCTAGCAATTGTTGAATAATGGCTTGCAACTGTTGATTATGCAAGTGCGTTTGGTGAAAATTTGCTTGTTGCATAAGTTCCGGATTCACTTGAATACATTGAGCATTTTCCACACCATGCTGGAAATTTTGTTCATTCCCTTCTTCATCAACACCATTGCCATTAACTTCTTCCAATCCGTGATCCATTTCTTCCTCTGTTGGATATAACAACCCTCTTCTTCTTCTTAGTAAGTTAGCCTCTAACTCCAAATCCAAAGGCTCGATAGATTGAGACCTTGAACGAGTGTGCATACACCTACAAGATTTACCAAGTTAGCTCACAAAGAACTAAAATAAAAGCAAATAAAAAGAAAGCAAGTAAAAGTACTCCTAGTAAAGCTAATTAAACGCAAACTCGTTACTCCTAAGATTTAATCTCTCCAGTCGCAACGGCGCCATGAACTTAGACTAAATTTTTGTTAAAATTGATTAAGATAAGCGAATATTATCGTTTGTAGTGAGTGACCAAGTTTAAATATCGAATAAAGGGAGATTTAAATCAAGAGTGTATCCGTGTATGTTTTCAACCGTGCTTTAGAGGAGTGATCGGATTTTGAGTTTTGAAAATTGAAAAGAGCAATTAAACTACAAATTATCTAAGCAAGAACCAAATAAAAGCAATTAACAATTAAGATGATCAACTAAAGTATCAAGTAACCAAATTAAATGAGATGGATGAGAAACAATTTAAAGAAGAGCAAGGCCAACCACATTCAAGATCAAGGATACAACATGGCTTGTTAAACTCAAATGACTAATATCAATGATCATTGAAATAGAAGCAATCACAAATAATCCCCTAATCCCTAGGCCAAGGAAATTAGGATCTAAACTCATTACAAGTTTTAAGCACATAAGATTGAATTCCACTTTCAATTCCCTTAAAGTACTATGATAGAAAAATTAGTCTTCTCACTCAATTAATAAACCAAATATGATAAACCAATTAAGTGTTCTCACATGAATGTTCTAAGCATACAAAGATGCAACCACATACTTTATACACTAACACACAAAATTCACATTATAGCATAATTCAATCAAACCCCTAATCATAATATTGGATTGGCCCTCCTAATACCATAAATAGGGAATTCAACCACACACATTATAATACAAATAAAGTAAATCAAAAATCATGTAAGAAATTTCAAAATCACATCAATTAAACCATTAAACATTCAACAAATCCATAGATCCCTAATCCATCATGTGGCTAGCCTCACAAGAGGTCTAGCCAACAACAAACATCATCAAAACATCATTACAATGCTTAACAATATCCATATTTGCAATTAAAAGTAAGAAAATACAAAGTAAAGGTGAGATCTCCCCTATATTGAAACTTTGGTTTGAAACTCTCCTTCAAGATACAATCCTTCCTTCTTGTGCCTCAATCTCCTTTACATATGTGATGAATGAGTGAAAAACATGAAGACTGATGGGTGAAAGTGTGAAAACGGTGGAAAAATGGTGGAAAATGAAGTGAAGAATGGATGGAGATGGTAGTATGAGTGGAAAATGGTGTGGAGTGTGTGTTTCACGAAATGGAGGCTACGGTCCAATCCAAACTTGGGAAAAAGCAGCCAAAATGGGAATAAAAACTAATTTTCTAGATAGGTGGCCATTTTCTCAAAAATTCGACCGAATTTTTGTGAGAGACGTCGAATTTTTCTGCTGGGGTCGAATTTTCCTGTCAGTGTGCTCAGCCTCCGCTGTCCTGTTTTCCCCTTCATTCTGCACAAAAATTCGATCGAATTTTTGTGATTCTAGTCGAATTTTTATGTCAGTTGCTATTCTTCACTCTTCTTGCACCATTTTCTCCATTTTTGCTCGTTTTCTCCTCCGTTACACCTGTACGTGCATATTTTAACATTAGACTCATATTTTCCATCTTCTCAACCATATAAAAAGCGAAAAACAATACGAAAACACACAAAACAAACACAAAAATAACCTAAAAACTAGGTGAATTCAACGACGATCAAAGATGTAGGAAAATATTATGTTCTGGCACCGACATGACTCTTGTGCTGCAACACGAGTCGAGTCGAGTCGTGTCAGGGTTTCTCAGTCAAACTTTACTCAAAACGGCACACGAGTAGTGTGCTGACGCACAGACAAAGGGTGGCCGTGTTGGATGTTTTGATGCTACTCCTTACAGGCTCGTGTTCGGTACACGGACCGTGTGCTGCAACACAGCGTGTACCCTACACAGCATGCCGTGTTGATGTTGCCTTGTTTCTTCTTCCTTGTTCTATTTCTCGTCTCCTTTTTTGCTCTGTTTTCACCTGTTTTACATATGATTAAGTTCATTCGCACACATTTTCATAAAAACACATAACACCACCAAGTAACACAGAAATACGGATAAAATAACACGAAAATGGACCTAAAAAGACACTAAAATTTAGGTGAAAATATCATTCCTCGCAGCTCAGTTCGTGCTTTCTTATCTTCAGCTTGTCGATGTCTTCACGAAGGCCCTTTCTCGACCAGTCGCGTGTGTCCTCGACCCACGTCTGACTTGACGAGGGGTATTAGAGAAAACGTGTAGATATTTATGTATATTATTCTTAGGAGATTTGTAGTATTAATTCCTTAATTTTCTCCTAAATTATTGTAACTCTTGATTGTAATTTACGTTATAAATATCAATACACACAACCACATAATCAGTGTGGTTATTTCATCAGCCTTTCATTTATAAAATTTGTGAGGCCATGGAAATTATTTGCTCATAACTTGGTAAAACATTTGTGAAAGAGAGATGATAGGGGAGGCTTTCTTTTTTCTTTTTCTTTTTTTCATTCTACATTAATTTTCCTACCCAAATCTCCCCTCATCGGGAACATATAAATAAAAATAATTACAAATACGTAAATTAACAGTCCAATTAAAGAAAACACATGCAGTAACTAAAAAGAATTGGTTTAATATGTGAAAAAGAAACATAGATCCGAAAATATGGCTTTACGTTCAAAATAAAACACATACTCCCTCCATTCCATAGTTATCTGCACCGGTATTGTAGACACGAAGTTTAAGAAAATTTATTTTTTGACCAGTTTTATTAACTTTTTAGGGTAGTGTGGTATTTTTATGTAATAAATAAGTTATAAAATATGTTATGTGTGTTGGGTGGGAGTGTCATTTTTGAAATTATGATAACTTTTAAGGTTGTTGATTAATGTGAAGTTTCCTTTTTTGGTGGTGAAGGTAAGTGTGGTACGGGCGAAAACGAAAAGTGTGAAGATAAGTGTGGGATGGAGGAAGTATAAAATTACTTAATTAGAGTGCAGATATAAATTCTAATTTGAGGAATTTATTTCCTTTATACTATTATTTTCATGGCAAATTTTTTTTTCGATATATTCATGTTCATAACGTATTCACTGGAAAATAAAAACTTACAGTATATACTAATTAATAGCATAAGAATTTTATTCACTTTGTTAGAATTTTTTAATTATTTTTAATAAAAAGTTGATTATAAAAAGAATTATATATTTATTAAAAAATAAATATATATTATTCAATATATATATATATATATATATATATATATATATATATTTATTGAATAATATATATTTATTCAATATATATATATATATATATATTTATTGTATAATATATATTTTTTTATTGATTTTTAATAAAAAGAATTATATATTTATTAAAAAATAAATATATATTATTCAATATATATATATATTTATTGAATAATATATATTTATTTTTTAATAAATATATAATTCTTTTTATAATCAACTTTTTATTAAAAATCAATAAAAAATTCTCTGAAAATCAGCTAACAAAGTGAATAAATAAATATATATATATATATAAATATATATATATATATATATATATATATATATATATATATATATATATATATATATATATATATATATATATGTGCGCGCGCACACGCTGCTCATAATATCAACTATTTATTGATTTATTTTCAATCTCATATTCTCAAGATCAACTATTCGTGCTGTAATAAACATAATGTGTCTATATACTTTCAATTTTTAAATTTCGTTACTATAAAAATAAAAATATATATAATAAAAACTAAATTCCAATTCAACTTGTTTGAATCACAACTCAGCTAATTTACTTTTCTACAACTCAAAAAAGATGAGACCTCTCGTCAATTGTGGAGGACATTATTTTATTTTATTTTACTTTACTTTATTAAAATACCATATCAGTTTTAACAGGACCGTCATTTACTGTTGCATGTGTAATTTGACTATATATAATATATAATTCGGGTCCAGTTAGCATTGATAGTATATTATAATGCAACATGTTGTAAATTATTGATTTATTATAGTTTTATAAAATTTGTGAGGCCATGAAAATTATTTGCTCATAGTGATGATGAGGATAAATTATCAAATAATAAATAAAGTAATTAAATAATGATATAAAAGATTAAGAGGATATAAAATTAATTTAATTATTTCATCATTCTTCAATCCTCAACTATCTTTCTTTAATCCTCATCAATGTTTAATAATCTTTTGTACATGACCTGCAAAAGTACACAGCGGATGGAATCTCCGGCGTAAACCCTCCGGCGCTCAAATCAGTTTCTCATCATTATCTCAAATATATTAAAGATAAACTGTAATGATCAGAATACTTCCCTTTCTCTCGAAAATAAACGGTAATAATATAGCATACCTCGTAGCTGGGATTACGACCCACGCTCAACCCACGTTCTCCACTCTAGTAATAACCGTAAATCCATATTGTAATATTATCAATAAATTAACAATATATTTATCCACATCAACTACCCCCTACTTGATAATTCAATCGAATTTTTCAGAGTAGACAATTATCACTATATTATGAAGAGAAGTAAGAAAGTAAAACTATAAAAGAAAACATAACATGGAAGGGGCGACTTATCATCGTAATCGGGAAGAAGTCGCTGCTCGAGTTTTGCTACTCGGATATGTAAATTTGGAGGTTTCAAACATAAAACTATCTCGAATATTTTATCAAAAACATCTAGTGAGAGCCATGCATTCATAATATTTGGCATATGTATTGCATAAAGGACCCATAAATATTTTAAAGAAAAGCAAGCTTAATAATATTATTGCAGTATGCTTCATTTCTGCATCAACAATAAAGGTTGCTCGGTTGGCAAATCTAAATTCTCTCCATTTTGCTTCCACAAGATACAGAAAAGGAGAATATGAAAGGAGTGCAACTCTAATAGTGGTTTCAGTCACATGCATGGAAAATGATTTTCAATAGCTTATCACTCTTAGCTTCTCATTCTATGAGTCAATCACAAAAAGCAATTTATACAACAGTAGATAAGACTAGGGATTTTTACGCTCACAAGGGGAAAGAATGAGCATTATCCCATTATCTCTAGGGTACTCTTATTTTAACAAGTTATACCTCAAGCAATTATCCCCTGAAAAACCACTCAATCATTAACTCTATGATCAAGAAAATCACACACACACATATAACTTCTGCATTAATCCATATGTATTAGAAATTGTAAGCACGTTACACATGATACATTCTAATGCCAAAACATTGTTTACTCACCGCAAATCCACAATGAAAAGGGACAGAAAACTGAACACGCCAATGCACATAAAACGCTTAGATCACATTTGTTAGCTGACATAAGTAATTTAAATCATGCTTTCAGGCTGCCAACTCTAATATTTCTCAGCTTTAACCACTGACCATCAATGTGTATTTTGAATATGAAAATAGACATGGAATCAGTCATTGAAAGAATACCAGAAATCATATTTTTATTCAACGTATCCTGTATGGTGAATACTACAAACATCATTATTATTAATTTATTCAGCTTATAGGCACAGTTCGTTATACTTGACATTAACTCAGTATGTGTATTCACTAACTCTATTCTCAATTTGCTCGGCTCAGGTGCTAATATCTATCAAAAGAAATGCCGCAAAGACTCAAAATTTCATTTACGTATTACATCAAACACTACATCCGCGAAATTCATTAATCTTGCAGTGTGTAGATGTTATCTTCTCATTACCTCCAAATGCACAAAGCTTATGAAGTTCCTCTATGATGTTCCTTGGGCAGTTGGTAAGTAAAAAAGAATACCCATTCATTAGTTATCTCATCATCAGGAAATGTTAAAGCTTCGTAGCCAAGCATCGGACCTCGAGGTCTTAGCTTCAATTATCTCGCCATCAAGAGATGATAGGCTTCGCAGCCAAGCATCGGATCTCGTGGTCCTAGCTTCAATGCGGCTTTGCAGCCAGGCATCGGACCTCGTGGTCCTAGCCTCAATGGGGCTTCGCAGCCAGGCATCGGACCTCGTGGTCCTAGCCTCAATGCGGCTTTGCATCCAGGCATCGGACCTCGTGGTCCTAGCCTCAATGCGGCTATGTAGCCAGGCATCGGACCTCGTGGTCCTAGCCTCAATGCGGCTTTGCAGCCAGGCATCGGACCTCGTGGTCCTAGCCTCAATGCGGCTTTGCAGCCAGGCATCGTACCTCGTGGTCCTAGCCTCAAATATGTCATCATCAGGAGATGTTAGGCTTGTAAGCCTTGATCACATTCAAGGACTGGGTTCACACTTCAGTCTCCTCATTCTCCTGGCTCAGGCCCATCTTATATGCATGCTTTATAGTTCCACTGTACAAACAATAGAAGTATTAGAACATCTCAATTAATTAGTTTCATTATCTCAAACGCATGTGTGATTTCCTCTCAATCCGATAAGTGAAAACTACATGCTAATTTCAACGTAAATTCAACTATGTAAAACTCAAATTTCAGAATGAGAATTTAGAGTTCTCTCTATTGTTCAAATGATGAATGATTAATATGACAAAGTTAAAAGTTTAAAGCATAATGCCTCACATGCAGGAGCAATGATTTTAATATTATCAGGAGCAATATAATCCACGTAAAATGCTTATCGCATCATTAAAACTCTAAGGTAAAACCTCAAGTATATTCCACCAAGATCACAAACTAGCTAGGTGATTAAATTGATATGCATACTTCAAAATAAATTCAAAATTACTGTTATGGTAGATTGGGAAATTGGATACAAGGCCTTCAAAACTCTTAAACACTTGTGTATGAAAAGTTGCTTCAAATTAGAAAAGATTCATGGGAAATTTGATAATGGGCTAATTCATACGATTGATATATTTGATTGCAAACCTGCTAGTGTGGAGGAACTGAAACAGGCTATTGAAGAAAGAACAAAGTATTGTGCTCTTCATGTCCAGTCTTCATGGCTCGATTAGGAGCAAAAGACATAACAGCAACAGCTTGCGGCTCGGCTCGTTTAAAAGGTTGGTCAATCGACTTAATTCATGTGTTAATTTGTTGGATTCGTACCAAACCTTTTGCATCTATGTATCAAAATTATTTTCTTTTTATTTGCTTTTCTTTTTATGTACTACCTCCATCCCACTAAACTCTTCATTGTAGGTACAGAATTTAAATTTTTTTTTTAGGATAAATTTGTATTTTTAAGTAATAAATAAATTGATAAAGTAATTGTTGACCATCTTTTAAAATTTGTGAGGCCATGGAATGTGGAGTTTAGCTAACACTTCCCTAAACTTCAACAATTGGTTTTAAAGGGGTGCTCTGTTTTGGAAATGATTCCTTGTGAAATCGGTGAAATCACAACACTCGAGCTGATTGAGGTGAAGGGTTAATGTCGTGATTCGTTTAGAGAGACAGCTGAGAGGTAAAACAAGATCAATTGAGAGATGGGAAACGAAGAGTTCAAGGTTATCATCAGTACTTCTGCTGAATTCTGGGAAGATAGATCTATGATAGTGACTATTTTAGTTAGTCGGAAATGTTGAGGCTAGCTCAATATTCTTATTTTGCCCCAAACAAACAGGAATCATCAATAAGTTTTAATCTTGGACCATTTTTCATAACTTTATTCCACTCATATATGACATGATGCCAAAGGAAGTATATTTTGTAACATTAAGAATTATAATAAGCCAAGATGATTTCAGATTGTTAAATGACCACCTCATACTTTATTTGTCACTCTAACACGTCCCTTCATATATCATGTTAAATGACTACCTCATTTAAAAGTTTAAGCTGATAGAGAGGAGGATCGTTTAATACTTAATCAAGTCATTTTAACACATATATTGAATGATCACTCAAGAAGAATCAAGTCGCTTTAACACATATATTGAATGATCACTCAAGAAGAGTTCCTGCTGCATTGTCGTGTTTCTGGAATAGCATCTCCTTTTTGCACAACAAAGATGATAGGAGCGTCCAACTCAATAAATATAGATTTTGATTAAGAACTGTATTTTCTTTGTTGGAGGAGAACTGTTGGATTAAACAATACTCAAGTTTAAAATGCAGAATATATAGATCTGTCTGCAGTCTTTATTATTCTGTTCCACAATTCAGGACTTCATTCTTGTTACACAGTTTAATGAAATTAAAAATCAAGTCCAAACTCAAGTTGAAAATCTCAAGCTCAAGCTATTCATATAAATAAAGAAAGAACATCCGTATTTTTGGATTCATCGGCGTATCGATTGAGGTTTAAGAAAAGAAAGAGAAAAGAAAAATGTTTCTCCATTTTATTTATTATTAAAAGTAATATTTATTATATATTTTATAAAATAATATTATCACTTTTTTACGATCATATATCACTGAATATAAATATTATCACTTTTTATTCATTTTATAATTTCTTTAAAATTAAATTAGTTTTTTTTTGAAGAATTAAAATTAAATTAGTTAAATGGACAATTGTCACTTTTTATTGTTCTAATATTACTTTTATTAAATTTTTTATCACTTTTTACTTATCTCATTAATTGTTTTAAAATAGTTCAATTAAACGTTATCAATATTTATTGGTCAGATATCACTTTTTATTAAAAATGTTATTATTTTTTAATTATTCCCATTAATTATTCATGAAATATATTCTCGAAATAGTTGAATTGATCGATTATCGATTTTCATTGATCAAGTATCATTTTTTATTAATGTTATCTATTTTTATCCATTTGAAACCGTTCAATTTGATAGTTATCACTTTTTTTTTTAATTATCAAATATCACTTTTAATCCATCATACGAATTATTCATAATTAAATTCACTCGAACGATTATCACTTTTTCTTTATCAGATATCACTTTTTATTAAAAGCGTTATCACTTTTTATTGTCAAACAAATTATAAGTAAAATAATTATATTAGACAAGTATTATTTTTATATTAAGATATTATCAAATTTTATCCATTGTATAATTTATTATGAAATAATTCAATTGAATGAATATCACTTTTTCTTGTTTAAATTTTATTATTATTTTTTTTATCTATTACAAATTATTTAAAAAATAATTTAAAAGGATAATTATCACCTTTTTTTGATTGGGTATCATTTTATGAAAAAAAATAATATAACATTTTCATAAATTTATAATATTTGAACTGAAAAATTAAATTAAATAAATAATAAAATTTAGATTATCACATTTTTAAAAAATTAAATAATAAAAAAAGAATAAACGTTAAAAGTAAAAACGGAAAGGATGGGGATTGATTATTTGGCTAATTAAAATCACGGCTGACCCGCGTTTTTTTAAATAGATTTTTTAGGATCATCTCACGAATCAAGATTGCAAGTCTTTGCCATCCATCATTCATTGAGATTTTCAAATTCAATGTTGTAAACCTGTATACACATTTAAAGTAATCCATTTTTAAAATTTCAAACCTATACGGATTTTACTATTACGTTTTAAACTAATATTTAAATTTTCATCATTTTTGGACCTGTATTTTATTTTATAAGAATTTTTTACTTTAGCATGAGAAGTTGAAATTTTATGCTTATCATTAGAAATTTTAAATTTTATACTCCCTACGTCCGCTTATAAGGTATCTATTTTACTATTTTTACGTCCGCTTCAAATGTATCCATTTTTCTTATTTAGAAAAAAAGTACACAATATGGTCCACCACTTCCCTCTAATACAACTACCCACTTCACATATAATAATAATACTCCTGGGAGGATTACTACTAGGTACAAAAAAACTCTTAATCACTATGAGATACAAACATACAAAATATTACTACTAACTACAAAAATATATAGTGATATTTCAATATTACCCCTACAATGTGTTGCACAAAAATGTTGTGTGCAGCAAAGTGTGTGCAGTAAAAAAAGTGTGTGCAGTAAAAAAAAATGTGTGCAGTAAAAAAGTGGGGTGATCCGGTGGTAGTCCGGCGGAGCTCCGGCGGCGGCAGCAGGTTTCCTGCGGTCCGGCAGAAGGAGCTCCGGCGGCGGTCCGGCAGAATTTCGGCCACCGGTCGGCGGTGGTCCGGTGGTTGGTAGGGGTTTGGGTTTGTGGTTTAAAAGTGTATGGGTTTAGAGTCATATTTGGTATTTTACTCTAATATTTTGTATGTGATAGTAATTATTTTAAATCAATGTATCTAATAGTAATTAGGGGTACAAAGTATGTACCTAGTAGTAATTTTTCCAATACTCCTTAATGCACGTGCAAAAAACAAATGGATACCTTAGAACCGGACGGAGGGAGTAGTACTCTCTTCATCCCATTGAAAAGATGAAGTTTCTTTTTTGCACGTAAAATAAGAAATATAATATTTAATATGTAGATGAGAAGAGAAAAATAATATTTTAATATATAGTGGGTAGGTGTATTAGTGTGGAGTGTGGGTCTTATGGAAATATACTAATTGTTTTGTGTGGGTCTCATTTACTAAAAAGAGAAATACACCTCCTGTATTGAGACGGACAAAAATAGAAAAATACACTCCTTTCATTAAGACGGAGGGAATAATACTTTTCCAAATTCTTTGAATTATGAATATGCTATGAATCATTCATGTGTACTCTTACTAAAAGTTTCATGCCCCAAAACGACATCGTACTTTACAAGTGGAGGATGACATGGCAGAGCAAGCGACACGTCTGCGACCGGGCGCCTCCTTCTGATAGTTCGAGTTGTAACTTGGCGTTAAAATGTACTTCTTTATAAATTTCAATATAAACTAGGCCTATGCAATCGAAATTGAAAATTTTTCGGCAAATTAACTCTTTTAAAATAAAATATAAAAAATAATTATGAAGAAGGAAAGACTGTTAGATTACCAATTAATCATAATTGCAGCTTGTTGTCAATTAATTACTCTAATTAATTAGAGGATTACTACTAGATACACTAAAAAACCCTTAATTATTATGAGATACAAACATACAAAAATATTATTACTAACTATATAAATATATAGTGATATTTCAATATTACCCCTATAATGTGCTGCACATAAATATTTGTATGCAGCAAAAGTTCGTATGCAGCAAAAGTATGTGCAGTAAAAAAAAGTGTGTTCAGCAAAAAAGTGTGGTGGTCCTGCGGTGGTCCGACAAAACTCCGGCAACGGACGTCCGGCGACTTTCCGGCGGCCGGTCGGAGATCCGGCAGTGGTCTGGCGACGGCAGTGGCGGTCCAGCAACTTTTCCGGCTAGAGGCTGGCCATCGGCGGTGGTGGTCTGACGGTGGGTGAGTGTTTAGGGTTCGTGATTTGAAAGTGTATGAGTTTAGGGTTATATTTGGTATTTTACTTTAATATTTTAAATCAATGTACCTCATAGTAATTATGGATACAAAATGTGTATATATGAGTAATTTTTAATTTAATAATATTTATTTTACAATATTTTAAAATAAATTATTTATTATTATTAAAAATTATAAGTATTTCTATTTTCTATAAATAAAATAAAATTGTCATCGATAATACTTTTTATTTGCTTTAAAATAATAATAATATTTTTTTAAAATGAAAAACATGCAATTTTTTTTTATCCATCAATGTTGAAATTTGCGCTCAAATTTTGTCTTTCTAAAAATGGGGAACAGACAATTTTTTTTTTTAATCCATCAAGTTTTTATTTAATATATATCATCAATGGTATATATATTAGATAGTTCAACGATTATGTAATCATTTTGCTTTGATCGATATCATTTTATATTGAAAATATTATCGTTTTTTATTAAACTTGGTTATCATTAATTTTTATGTACTTATCATTTTTTTCTTAAGAATATTATCATTTTTGCTGATACACCATTTTCTAATTTATTAGTAATCAAATAAGGCTATTTTAAAATAACTTAATTAAATTACTAATAATCTTCTTTTTAATTAACATCCGTTAAGACCGCGTTATCAAAGTCTTTGCCATAATTTAAATTTAAGTTCAGGAATGAATGAAGTAATATTTATTTATACGTGATCATCTCTAAAGTAGATCAAAACAAGCATCGAATCATCTACTTTATCGAGAATCCACGGAAGCAATCCGGACATCACTTACAGATTAATCGTGTTTCGAAGCGTTTTTCGCAATTCGAATCCCCTTTTCTACAATCATATTTCATCCATGTTTCATAATTTATTCTCCATAAAAATAATATATCCTAATTAATGATTATTAAACCCTTGGGGCATGTGGTTTTATTTTAGGCCTTGATTAATACACTTGACAAATATCTAATAGATGGAATAGGAGATGAATCACGTGAGTGGAATAGGTGATCCCAATTGGTTTTTCGTAAGGTGATATATATATAATTTGCTTAAACCTTGCGTGTCCTATGGACATCGTGCCCCTAATTTCAATGTTTTTTTTTTGAAAATTTGTATTTTTAAGTATTAAATATTAGTATAACTTTAATATAAAAAATTATATCCTTAATTTCTGAGGAAAAAATAATAATTTCTTTAATCCAACATTTACTCCTAACTATACTATACATATTTCAGTCGACATTTTTAATAAAAATTTATATTTTTATTAATTAAAATCTATATTATTTAGAAAAAAATATTATATCCTTACACCTCATATAAATCTTGGACACAGGATACCAACTTATAAAATTTTATGGATCATTAAAAACTATTGTATACTATCTTTTGTGGTAAATTAAAAAATATTATATCACATGCATAGCATTTATTCAAGAAATAAAACAGTGAACGAAACACGGTAGTGGAAAATATGAACCGGAGTGCAATATTGAAAGAGTGTGAGGGCTTATATTTCTTACACTACCCATCCAAAAGGTGGACCAGCTTTGACTATGGATCAAGACTTTTCTCCCACCTTAAGGGCATTCACATATCCTTTTCTACAAATGTATTATAATTAAGGTTATACTTTTCATATCTCTTTTTAGGTTGAATAATATTCTCTTCTTTCTTTCTTCCTTCACTACTTTTCAATGGGCATCCATCCCCACTTAGTAGGATAATTGCATCTTCTCTCTTGTTTTTTATAGCATAACCTACTTAGAATAATCTAATCCTTGTACACCTACTACATATATACTTTGATGCTAGTTGGATACATATATTTAAATCAACATGAAATATGTGGTTGCAGAAAAGGGAGCAAGATCTACAGTCTGATCATTATGGAATCTAAATCAAGATTTTGTGATGTGATGATGGGGTAGCAATCTAACCCTAGCTAGCTTGAATTCAGACAACACAAAGCTTGATTCAATGGACTCCATCTTCCACCTTAGTGAGATGGATCGTGAGGCGATTATCCGACACATGATGCACTCTCTTGGATCTACGTATGTTTGCCTCTGGTCTTATTCACCCCTACCATCAAAGTAAGATAGATATACTAATTTGAATATGTTTATATTAATATGTATACTTCCACACACACACATTCTATATTTGTCTACATGTATATTGCTTTTTTAGGCTGCTTAGTGAAACCCTAATTTGCAACCTAAATTATATATATATAATTTTGATCTTGAATTTCATGTGTAGCTGTTTGTTGTTTTTGGATGGAATATTTCAAGAAAAAAGCAACCTGGAACAACCTAGCTCGTCGTCTGGAAGCTTTACCACTAGGCTTTTCAATGCTTATTGCGGATCAGTGAACTTCATTGATCACGGGTGCGACGATCTATCCATCTATATATATATATATATATATATAATATGAAACGCGTTGAGTTTCTTATAGAGCCCGACAATAAGGTTTTTTTGGGATTAATCTCATCCGTTCAGTTGTTAAATCTGGCTTCATAAGAAACCCAAAGGAGAGTTTAATTTTGATGAGGTGTCATCATCAGAATTAATCTCAATTATTTTAATTTTTAATTAAAATTTAATATGGATAAATACATATATTATTTTAAAATTTGAATATGATATTATCAAATCAATATTAATTACTACTCATTTAAAAAATAATATAGATAAATATATGTATTTACTTTAAAATTTTGAATATATATCCACCATTCACCTATAAATAAGACTCTTTATTCATTCGTTTTACACACATAATTTATTCATGATGAACAAAAGCTTTCTTCAAATTCTAAAGAGATGTATCTATTTTTTTTAATTATCATTATTTATTTTTTTTGTTCGTTTATATCATTTAAATTTTTATTTATTTATTTATGGTTTTAGTTTTGTTTGTTTTTAATTGTTAGTATGCAATTTATAATCTTTTGATTTTTCTACAGAATTAACTTTTTTAATGACTAATTTTACAATATTTTTAAATGAATTTTTTTAATGATTTCACTTTTGATTATATTTTATTTATTTTTTTATATATATATTTATTTATTTCTTTAAGTTCAGTTTTTTTACTGTTTTATTTTTTATTTTTTGGTTTTAATTTTTTTTTAATTATTTGTATGTATGTATTTTTTTCCATTATTAGTATTTTTTCTTGGTTTTACAAATTTATTTAATGAATTTTTCCATTTCTTTTATATTTTTTAAATTCTCTTTTGATTATCTTTTGTTCTATTTAAACTTTTTTTTATTTTTATTTTTTAAATTTTGGATTTTTTCATATGATTTTTTGTGTAAAAAATTAATAATCTACTCTCCACATATAAATAAAACTCTTCATTCATTCATTACACACCCATAAAAAATAAAAGTTTTTTCAAGTTCTCCTCAAATTCTGAAGAGATATCCATTATTTATTATTATGAGTAAATATCAATTTTGGTCAATTTAGTCAACTTTTGGTCATTTTTTCTAATTTTAGTCGTTTTTAGTCTACTTTTGGTCCAAAATATATTCATTTAGAACCAATTTTTAATATTTTTAACATAAAAGAACTAAATTTGGACAACAAATATGATTAAATTTGAGAGAATAACTAAATTTGGACTAAAAAACTAAAATTAGACAAAAAAAATGACCAAAATTGAGAATTGTAAATGATAAAGGACTAAAATTGGAATTGATCATACTTATAGGACCAATTGTGATATTTAATTTTATTATTATTTTTATTATTATTATTATTTCTTTTAATTTCTATTGATTATTTCAATTCTTTACTATTTTTCAAGTTTTCTTTTAATTATTTTTTTTTAATTATTTTTTTCTTTTAAAATTTTTTATTATATTTTAATCGTTTGATTTCTTTAGATTATTAATTTTTTATGGTTAATATTATAATTTTTTAAATTATTTTTTTTATTTTTTTTTAATTTCATCGAATTGAAAATTATCTTTTGAGTGTATATTAAACTTGAATTATATTTTTTAAAATTGTAATTTTACAACCCGTGTAATACACGGGATCCATACTAGTATAGTATATATAAAAGCTAGCCATTGTCATTTAATCTATTTATTAATTAAAGTTAAATTAGTTTTGATTTTCAGGTGTGTAACAGGTTATGTTTTCAAGAACAACCCCCCTTACATACAGTTGAACATGGATCATAATTACCTTCAACCAATAGAGTTCAGTGAAGTACAGTTGCAATTCTACCACAAAGCTGGGATTAAGGTCAATTAGTGGATTAATTAACTTTTCTTTATCTATAATTAAAATGCACCTAACATATTTTCTTGCTTGATTCAATAATTTATATAGAGCCTCGTGTTTATGGGGTGCAATGCCGGAGTTATAGAGCTTGGATTTTCGAGTGAGCTTCAGGTATATGCATATGTATATATACCTCTGAAGAATACTACATCGATCCATACCACAAATTATCTTCAGTTCACTTTTCGTTTATCTTCCAATAACTTATATTCTCTCTATCCTAAAAAGGTTTTCACATTTTCCATTTTTCATTTTCGTTCTTCTCATAAAAGTTTTCACATTTTTAAAATGATAAAGAAAGTCAAAATAACATTTTAACAACGGAATTATTACATAAATTACTAACGGGATTGAATTTTTCATGGCTAAAATTAACCAACCGCTGAACTTGGTTTCAATTTTGGTTAAATTGATTTGAGCAAGTGTACTCTATCGTGTGTAGTACGTAAGCGACTAAGTGCAAAATTTATAATATATCGAACCCAATGACGAAAGTGGGTAGCCGTGTTTGAGAAATGTTTCACTCTAGAAGGACTAATCAAATAAAGGATGGGGGTTGTTTAACTAAAACTAACAACTAGGAAAGCAATTAAAGATAGAACATGTACAAATGTGATGGAAAATGGATGAAGGTGAACAATCTAAGAAGTATGTAAGACAAGCAACATTCATGGATAAGGTATATATCGACTCACAAACACACACATGCATTGATGGTTTTCATGTTATGATATTAAGGGCAATCACGTTTGTACCCCTAATCCCTATGACCAAGGCAATTAGGTTCTCAACTCTTTTACAAGTTTAAATCTCCTAAAATTGTCTCTTACTCTCAATTCCCTTAAGGTACTATGATCATAAGTTTGGTTCCCTCATTAGTTCATCACTAATGTCCTATCATGAGGTTCTAAGCACTTGAAGGGTATGACTTACCTCTCCTCATACTAACTAAGTCATCTCATGCAATCAATGATTCAATTAAATCACTAAGCATAATATTAAAATGGTCACCCTAACACTATGAATAGAGAATTTAATCACACAAATCATACATAAAATGAGAATAAGCATTCATGATATAAAATATTCATAACAATCATTTCATCAAACATGTGGTGTACAAAATCTACATAATATCTAACCAACCATATTGCTAGCCTCACATGAGGACTAGCCACTACATATCATTACAAATTCAACATAATCCATGACATGCTCCAATTGAGCTAAATAATGAAGAAAATAACAAAATAAAGGTAAGTTGGCTCCCCTTTGATGATGAACTCCCTCCTCATTGATCATGCTAAAATCTTCAACTAATGATGAATTTCTCTTCTTAGATTGGTGGTTGGATAGATTTATGGATAGACTTGAGGAGATCAAGTGGAAAGGATGGATGACGTGAAGGATGGAAGAGATAGAGATGAATGTGTGTGATTTATATGTCTAGTGTGTGTGGAAACTGATCCAAAATAATTCCTCCAGTAATTTGTGATCAAAACATGTATTTATACCCCATGGAACCTTTTAGAAGCTTCCTAAAATCTTCTGATTTTTAAGGCCAGCTCGACTCGAGTTGTAAGTCGAGTTGGGGCTTGCAACTCGAGCTGGCTCTCTGGACGTCTTCTCTGCTCCGCACGGCTTGCAACACGAGTTGGACAATACCCAACACGACTCGAGTTGGCAACTCGAGCTCTCGCCTGTCAAGTCGTGTTGTGTCAATCAGAAACTGGAATATTTGCGGCACTCAACTCGACTCGAGTTGCAAGTCGAGGTGGACCTTACAACTCGAGTTGAGCTACTGGACAATTTCTGACTTCACTCGAGCATCAACTTGACTCGAGTTGCAAGTCAAGTAAGACCTTGCAAATCGAGTTGGGTGTTTTTCAGCTCATTTCAGCTCCCGACTCCGTTTTGCTCCGTTTTTTACTTGTTTTATATACCTTTAAGCTCATTTTCACAAATTTATCAATTCAAAGCACACATCTTCATATCTTCATATAACACCACCAAACTATATACCGAATGAATAAAAACACATAAAAATACATAATAAAAGACACTAAAATTTAGGTGAAAATGACACCGATCAACCGCCACTTTATCAATGGAAAATTACCAACGGATTTCGTTGTTAATCCATTGGTAAACAAATTTATAAATGAAATTAAAACTTTTACCAACGAATCGAATATTCTGTTTGTAAAAAACAGTTTTTTTACTGAATTAATCTCTCTCGTACACTTTATTTACAAAAATGTCATTCTTATGATCCTACCCAACATATCTAACATACTTTATCTTTTAATTATTTATTACCAAAATATACTAATACCCTAATCATTTTCTTAATCTGTGTAAAAATAATGTGAAAATATGTTTGGGAGGGAAGGAGTATTATCTAAAAAAGGAAATAACACCCCAATCCCCGTGTAAATGGAGTATACTTTATTTTTAAAAAAATAAAGACTTGTGTGAAACCGTCTCATGTGGGAGGGATAAAATGTGATAACTTTCCTAATAAAAAGTGAACTCAATTAATGAAAAATTAATATGGGAAAGCTGGTGGCTGCGTGTGAATTATTTTATTTCATGAATAATTTATAATTAAATGAAAAGTAATACTACCTCCGTCCATCAATAAGGTAATTGTTTGTTTTTTGCACATAAATTAAGGAGTATTATTATTTTATATAAAGTGTGTAGTTGTATTAGTGGTGAATGATGAGTCATGTGTGGGACCTTTTGCTAAAAAACTGAGAATATGGATACCTTTAATATAGACGACCAAAATGACAAATTGAATACATTATCAACGGATGAAGGAAATAATATTTTATGGCAAAAGTGATAACTAATTATAAAATGTGAAATCATACTTGCCTTTTAAAAAATGTGGCTTACAACTAACATACAATATACTTACTTTTTTTTATAAAAACTTCTGATCTAGTGCAAATTAACAATTCAAGGAACGAGGCAGCATATATATATATTATAATTTTAATGTTTAATTAAATTAGGAATAATTACTTTAAGATACATATTAGATAGGATTATTACTCTAAGATACGTTCAGTGTAAAATATTACGATGAGATACAAAAATATATAACAATATACCTAATATACTCCATAATAATTTAAATTAACAACTTATTCTTACCTAATAAATCTAACTGATTTTGCTATTCTAAATTATCAAATATTCACGTTCAAACTATTCTCCATATTATAATCGTAGTTGAGATAACGAATGTTGAAATTTAGCAGCACCATCTTCACATCATCGTATGCCGCTTGCAAAACCATAATAGGATGTAAATAATTAATTATAGAATGATATAGTTTTATATTGCGAAAAAATTATTAACTAATTGTGCAAAATTATACGTGTTGTACTGAATTATTAATTAGTTTTGCAGGATTATTCACTAATTGTGCAAAATTATACGTGTTGTGCTTAATTATTCTCTCAAGCCTCCTTATAACTCCCCTCCTATTCGTTCCCAATGGGAATCGAACCCGGGTCACTCACTTGTGTGAGGAGCCCGGTGGCCAAGTGGGCTAGCCCACTTGGTTTGTTGTGCTGAATTATTAATTAGTTGTGCAGGATTATTCACTAATTGTGCATAATTATTTACTAATTGATCAAAATTATTTATGTTGCGCTGAATATTATACATTAGTCGTGCAGAATTATTCACTATTTGTGCATAATTATTCATTAATTACGTAGAATTATTCATGTTGTAGTTATTCATTAATTACGTAGAATTATTCATGTTGTGCATAATTATTTATTAGTTGTGCAAAATTATTCATTAGTCATGCAGAATAATTATTAGCCGTGTAGAATTATTCATGTCACTGTTCGCCAGAAAAATATGTATAGAAATTATGTAGTACAAAATTATTCATTAGTCGTACAGAATTATTCACTAATTGTGTAGAATTGTCGGAGATGAGGTGTTTAATTAGGTTGTGCAGAAATATAACTAATTATAAAAAAAATTAAATAGGTTGTGTAGAATAAATCATATACTTTAATGCGCTAACCAAATTTTTAAAAAAAAATCTGCATATAAATTATGGGGCCAGCTATTTGCACTCCTGAAATTACTTAACGTACCCCAAAAATATTTAACAAGACATAATTGCCCTTATAAAACTTATATCTGTTCGATTGCAACAACCGAACAGTTATCTATCTTATTTGTTCGGTTGCAACAACCGAACAAAACAAAGAATTCATCTATGTTATTTGTTCGGTTGTTGCAATAGAACATAATAAAGAATTCATATATGTTATATGAGTTCGGTTGCAACAATCGAGCAGAACAAAGAATTCGTATATGTTATCTGTTCGGTTGCAACAACAACAAGATTTGTAATTTTTTTAATTCATATCAACATTACTTTGTAATTTTTTTTTAATTCATATCAACATTATCGGATAGATAAAAAAACTGATAAGTTTCATGAACATCAATCTTTAAACAAAGATGGTGATTATTCTTCCAGTGAAAGTAAACAAGTTCATGTTGATTCTATCAATGGAAGTGGCAGTAGTATTGGTGAATTTCACTACCACTGTCATTGATAGAATCAACAAAAACTTGCTTACTTTCACTGAAAGATGAATCACAATCTTTGTTTAAAGATTGATGATGTCATGAAACTTATTTATTTTATCTATTCGGTAATGTTGATATGAATGAATTCAAAAAAACAGATATAAATTTTATAAGGATAATTATGTCTTATTAAATATTTTTGGGGTATTTTAGTAATTTCGGGGTGCGACTAGCCGTCCTCATGAATTATATGTTGTGCATCATTAAACACTTTTAACGATTATGTCGGGCATATTTATAATAAATGAATTCATTATGAGTTTGTAGATGGTTTTAAATTCGTTCCTAAATCTTAGCTTAAATATTGTACAAATCCCACTAATTAAAAGATTGATCACATAATAAAAAAAGAAATAAATTTGTGAAGATTAACGTTTGTAATGGGGGTAGCAGGGGAGTTCCATATAGTAATTTTGTACCTCAAAGTGATTTAAATTTAGCTTTGTATCTAATAATAGATATGCAATATATTTTGTATCTAATAGTAAGTATCCCAAATTAATAAAAGCAAATTTTATTTAATTTCTTTATTTTTTTAAAGCATTTTTTATTTTTTTATTTCAGGTAAATCTAGAAATGCAGATTAATAATTGGTTCACACTACTGGATTTATCAAGACAAGCACATGCAGATCAAGATCACCCTCATCTCGTAACCCCAACATCATCTTCCCCATTAGGGTTTTCATCACCCAATTCTATCATCATGGCAGAATCACCACTCCTTCAACAAACAGTAACATCAAGATTATGCTGCAATGAGAGCGAAGATGCTGCAATGGAAACAACCATTCTTGCCACACTATCCTCTTCCTCAACTTCTTATCAAAACCTGCCTCTGATTAGCCCTGCAAGCCATGATCATCAAACTGCATTTACAAGCTATAATCGAGTTGGTTTCGCCCCGTTGAGAGCAAGAACACAGAACATAAACATGTTTAGAAGGGTTGTTATGTTCTTCAGAAACTTGGATTTGCAGATTCAGGGGAACAAGCCTTCGACTCGGACAAATCTCCAACGCATGATACAAGAAAGAAGACGACGAGAAAAGATCAGCAAAAACTTCCAAGTTTTAAGAACACTACTCCCTAAACTGTCAAAGGTACAATTCCATTATGAACAAATAAAATCTTCGTTAAATATGTTGAAACGTATTAAAGGTATTACTCTCTCCGTCTCTTAAAAATGTTCACCTTACTGTACCACATATATAAGGAAAAATTATTTTTTGACTAACTTTATTAACTTTTAGGGGTAATATGGTATTTTTAGATAATAAATAAAGTACTTCCTCCGTCCCACGACGCTTCACGTATCTGTTCCACATGTTTAAAAAAAATTGTTCTTTTTTACTAACTTTGTTGACTTTAGAGGGTATTTAATATTTTTAGGTAATAAAAAAGTATAAAGTAATGACATGTCTGTGAAAAATGAGTGACAAAAATGAAATTAAAGTAACTTTTGAGGTTGTTGGATAAAGTAATTCTTATGAATTCAATACAACACTATGAAGAACAACAAGCTTATAACAACAAGCTTGATCATTCAACTCTAACTAATGTTGTGTATGGATATGAATAATCAGAAAACTTAAAAACTTGAAGTATAAAGACAAGAATTATAGTGGTTCGATCATGTTGATCTGCATCCACTTACTAAAGGAGAGTAATCACTATCTTGATGAAACATGGTTACAATAGGATGAAGATGATGAACTAGAACACTTAAGAAACCCTAACTTGATTCACTAATTTGTATGATGATGATGATCGACTTCACTCACCTACCTTGCTGTGTATGATCATGTATTTATACTACATTGATGCACCAAGCCTGCATAAGCAGTTATAACTTCTTCTCATGATCAACTGAGTTGGTTACAACCAACTCTTAAGCTACCAGACTGCATAGCACCTTTCTTGATCCTATGGTTTTCATCACCATGTTGATCACCTAGTGTTACATCTTTCACCATACAATCCTTCACCTTGCTTTCATCTGATGAACCTCATCAAGTTAACTGCTATGTACAGCTGATCAATTTCACAACTGATGCATCACTTGAGCTGCTAGGACCTCTCCAACTGTCAACAACAGATCAGTTGGTTTCCACTGATCATTTTAACTTCCTTTCAATCTGTTGCTAACCGTTTGTAACTAACTTCCTATCATTCAATCTTCACTTGATCAAATAATCCTCCATCTCAATCTGCAGCAGTCCATCAGCTTCACTTCTGATCTTATGGCTTTCACATTATTCATCTTAGGCAGCTTGTTGAGCTTAACTTCTCAACTAACTTTGCTGCTAACCATTCATCACCTTCCATGTGTATATTTACTGATATAATCCACACACATACCTACATGTATGCATGGTCTATATAACAAATCTCCACCTTAGACCATGTATCATCACAAGCGACAAAATACTCTCCAACTTGCTGCACTTACAGGCTGCAGCTTACCTTTCTTTCTTCCTTTAATGAATTCCAATAAGACTCGTACACAATACAAACTTTTGAATAGGTAGAGCCTTAGTAAACATATCAGCAGGATTTTCAGTTGTCTTAACCTTTTTGACAGCAACTAACTTCTCTTCTATCATATCTCTTATGAAATAAAGTCTCACATCAATGTGTTTAGTCCTTTCATGATATCCTTGATGTTTTGAGAGATGTACAACACTTTGATTATCACAATACACCTCAATGCTATTCTGCTGAACTCTAAATTCTCTCAAAAATATCAATCAACCAAACACCTTCCTTTATTGCTTCTGTAAGAGCAACAAATTCAGCTTCAGTGGTGGATAAAGCCACTATGTGTTGATGTGTAGCCTTCCAACTTATTGTTGTTCCAAATAATTTGAACACATAACCTGTCATTGATTTCCCTGTATCAAGGTTGGCTGCATAATCTGCATCAACATAACCAACAACAGCATCATCCCAAGCATCCTGTTTCTGAAACTTCAATCCAACTGATATAGTTCCTCTAACATACCTCAGTGCCCACTTTATTGTATCCCAATGAACAAGACCAGGATCACTCATAAACCTACTGATCACACTCATCACATAAGCTAAGTCTGGTCTACAGCATAGCATAACATACATTAGACTGCCCACTGCACTTGCATAAGGTATTTTACCCATTTCAAACCTTTCTTTATCTGTTTGAGGCCCTTGAAGTGATGACAGACTCACCCCTAGCTTAACTGGTACTGATGCATCTTACAAAGATTCATATTATACCTTTTTAGCACTTTATCCAAGTATGACTTTTGAAACAATCTTAATACTCCAGCTGATCTATTCCTCTCTATCTGCATTCCAAGTATCATCATTGCTTCTCCAAGGTCTTTCATGTCAAATTCCTTTCTCAAAGTATCCTTTACTGAATTGACTCCTATCATATCTTTGCAAGCTATTAATATATCATCTACATAGAGTAGTAGATAAGTATAACCTCCTTTATCACATCTTATATACACACAGCTATCATACATGCTTCTGATAAAACCATTTGAAGCGATGTACTCATCAAATCTAAGATACCACTGCCTTGGATTTTGCTTCAGACCATATAGTGATTTAAGTAATAGACAAGTCTTTGAGTATGCTCCTTGTAGATTAACTCCCCCAGGAATTTTCATATAAATCTTCTCATCTAAATTTTCATGCAAAAAAGCTGTTGTTACATCCATTTGATATAATTCCAAGTCCAACTGAGTAACTAATGACAGCAAGATCCTTATTGAGCAGTGTTTAACCACTGGTGAGAATATTTCATTATAATCTACACCTTCTTGCTGTGAAAATCCTCTTGCTACAAGCCTTGCTTTATATCTAATTCCTCCTTCCTTGCTAGTAACTGGTTTCTTCTTATATATCCACTTACAGCCTACAAGCTTCTGGTTAGCAGGCCTGTCAACAATCATCCAAGTATTATTCCTCTTTAAAGATTGTAGCACTTCTTCCATAGCACCCAACCAATGCATACTCTCCTTACTTGAAACTGCTTCTGAGTATATCTTAGGTTCATAGACATCAACATCTGATGCTACATATAATGCATATGACACAGTGTCTGCCTCTATATACCTTATAGGTGTTTTGATTTGCCTTCTCAATCTATCCCTTACCAACTGATAGCTACTTAGAGTTCTTCTTTCATTTGAACCAGATGATTCAGACCTTTCTTCAGCAGCAATTTCTTCATGTACACTATCCTCTCTTTGATCTTGATCATGCTGTACAACTGTTTTGTCATCATGCTCCACCTCAAACTCACACTTATCAGTAGTTATAAACTTATCAGATCCTCTTTCCAACAAAGGCATTCTTCCTTCATTGAATGTCAAATCTCTACTAACTATGAACTTGTTATTCTCATAACACCATAGTATGTACCCTTTTACCTCTTTAGGATAACCAACTAGCACACACTTAACTGCTCTAGGATCTAACTTATCTTGTTTCTGATGTGAATACACCAAACATCATATAATCCTCAGATGACTATAGTCCGGTACCCTTCCAGACCATACTTCTTCAGGTGGTTTAAACTTGAGTGTTGTGCATGGTGACAGATTAATCAAATAGGCTGCAATAGATACTAACTCACCCCAGAAACCCTTTGAGAAACCTCCACTGCTCATCATACACCTAATTCTTGCAAGAAGTGTCTGATTCATTCTCTCAGCCACTCCATTTTGCTGTGGAGTACCTGGTACTGTCTTGTGCCTCTTAATACCTTTCTCTTGATAAAACTTATTGAATTCATGTGACACAAATTCAAGACCATTGTCTGTTCTTAAGCACTTGACCTTGTTTCCAGTTTGTAGCTCTACTTCTGTCAACCACACCTTAAAAACTGATAGTGTTTCACCCTTTGTTTTCAGAATTTTAATCCACACCTTTCTTGAATAATCATCAATGAATGAAATGAAGTATTTCCCACCTCCTATTGTTAAAGTCTTGGAAGGCCCCCAAAGATCTGAGTGAACATATTCCAACCTAGCTTTGGTATTATGCTCAGCTGCACCAAACTTCAACCTCTTAGTTTTTCCTAGTATACAAGCCTCACATTGATCTAACTTACAGGTTGAACTGATCTCAAGTAACTTCTGTCTTGCAAGTTCTTGTAAACCTCTTTCACTTATATGACCAAGCCTTACATGCCAAACATTAACACTACTCTCATCCTTAGTTGTATTACTTTGTCCAGTCACAACTGAACCATCCAAGAAGTACAGATCAGACCTCTTGAATCCTTTAACAACTACTGACTTTCCTTTTATGACAGCAAGTGTATCTCCTTTCAAATGACACTCATAACCTTGAGAAACTAACATTCCAAGAGATATTAGATTTCTCCTTAAGCTTGGTACATATCTAACATTGTTTAACATTCTGACTTTTCCATCAAACATTTTAAGTTTGACAGAACCAATTCCAACAATCTTACAAGTATGATCATCACCTAGCATTACTGATCCTTCATCTTGTGACCTCAATTCAGTAAATCAGTCCTTTCTTGAAGTCATATGAAAAGTACATCCAGAATCCATAACCCACTCTTCTGAAACTGAACTAGAACTCACAGACATTGCTTCAATGAAATCAGAGTCTGTAGCACCTTGATTAGTTATTACCTGATTTACATGAGGCCTCTTATTTCCTCTCTTTTCAGCTATCTTCTTTACTACCATTGCTTTCCATTTGTAACATTGCTTCTTGTAATGTCTTGGTTTATTGCAGTGGAAGCAATTCTTATTTTCTTCTTCATCTGCTGGTGCACTATAGTCCTTTTCCGGCTTCCTCTTATCAACATCACTCTTACTATTCTTGTTGTTCTTATTCCACTGGTTTTGTTTCCTCACTGTCAATCCTTCTGCATTTGCTTGCTGTTCTGGATTCTTGTGAAGTACCTTTGCCTTGACTGCCAACAACACTTGCTCAAGGGAGATTGATTCAGCATTAGCAAACAATAGAGTATCTCTCAAACCTTCAAAAGACTTTAGAAGTGCTGACATGAGAATGACAGCCTTGTCTTCAGTTGATAGGGCTACATCTATGTTTTCTAAGTCATAAATGATCTTATTAAAATCATCTAACTGACCAATTATTGACTTCTCATCTGATACCTTGAAGGAGTATAACTTCTGCTTCATGTACAAACGGTTTGCCAAACTTTTAACCATGTACAACTCCTCCAATTTCTTCCAAACTCCTCTTGCAGTAAGTTCTTTAGAGATCTCCCTTAGAGCCTTATCTCCAAGACACAGGATGAGAGCACTTCTGGCCTTAGTTTGTTGTTCTTGATCTGCTGCAAGAATATCAGCACCAGCTCCTGCAATCTGACCTTCAGGCAATGGCTTAATGGCATCTGACAGACCTTGTTGAACCAAAATGGCTTCCATCTTCATCCTCCACAGACTGAAGTCTGCCTTTTCTGTGAACTTTTCAATATCAAACTTTGTGGTAACCATCTGATCTTCTTCTTCTCCACTGAGTCTTCTTCTTCTTCTTCTGGTGTTGGCTTCCTATAGACGGCGCCAATTCTTATGAATTCAATACAACACTATGAAGAACAACAAGCTTATAACAACAAGCTTGATCATTCAACTCTAACTAATGTTGTGTATGGATATGAATAATCAGAAAACTTAAAAACTTGAAGTATGAAGACAAGAATTATAGTGGTTCGATCATGTTGATCTACATCCACTTACTAAAGGAGAGTAATCACTATCTTGATGAAACATGGTTACAATAGGATGAAGATGATGAACTAGAACACTTAAGAAACCCTAACTTGATTCACTAATTTGTATGATGATGATGATCGACTTCACTCACCTACCTTGCTGTGTATGATCATGTATTTATACTACATTGATGCACCAAGCCTGCATAAGCAGTTATAACTTCTTCTCATGATCAACTGAGTTGGTTACAACCAACTCTTAAGCTACCAGACTGCATAGCACCTTTCTTGATCCTATGGTTTTCATCACCATGTTGATCACCTAGTGTTACATCTTTCACCATACAATCCTTCACCTTGCTTTCATCTGATGAACCTCATCAAGTTAACTGCTATGTACAGCTGATCAATTTCACAACTGATGCATCACTTGAGCTGCTAGGACCTCTCCAACTGTCAACATCAGATCATTTGGTTTCCACTGATCATTTTAACTTCCTTTCAATCTGTTGCTACCCGTTTGTAACTAACTTCCTATCATTCAATCTTCACTTGATCAAATAATCCTCCATCTCAATCTGCAGCAGTCCATCAGCTTCACTTCTGATCTTATGGCATTCACATTATTCATCTTAGGCAGCTTGTTGAGCTTAACTTCTCAACTAACTTTGCTGCTAACCATTCATCTCCTTCCATGTGTATATTTACTGATATAATCCACACACATACCTACATGTATGCATGGTCTATATAACAGTAATGTTTTCCTTTTAAAGTGTGTGAAGAGTTTTGTAGAACAAACAAATGAGGAATGTGTGAAGGGTTTAATGGGATGAAGGGAGTATAAAGTATGTTATGTGTGGAAAGAAAGGATAACATTTTTAAAATTAATGTGTAATTTTGAGGTGTTAGATTAAAATGATAAACCTTTTTGGAGGGTGAATAATTATGTGAGACGAACCAATGAGTAAAGAGTGAACAATATTAAGGGACGGCTGGAGTAGTAATTAAAGAATCTTGTTTGTACAGAAGGATAAGGCATCTGTGCTAATAAAGACAAGTGAGTACTTAAGCTTACTGAAATCACAAGTGGAAGAACTCAGAAAAAGAAATCATAAGCTGGAAACTCAGCTTTCAACAAATGATCAAGAAGAATTAGCAACTGATCAAAGGGTTGAGGTAAAAATCGAACGTGTTTCACCTTCGATGCAGTCGGAAGTAAGAATTTTGGATTTGAGAATAATGCTAAGATCAAGGGAATGCAGATTGACGGATTTGGTTATTAGGGTTTTGAAGTTGATCAAAGGAGAAAGAAGTGTGAGCTCATTGACTTTAATTCAGTCCAATACCAGGATGGTGGAATCTACTCCAGTTCATGGCTTAATCTTGAGATTACAAGTGGAGGTATGTCATGTTTAATTACATCCCATATATATTCTTGATCTTTTAAAAAAATATATATATACACACATAATTCTCCTATAATAATGTTTTAAAATAAAAGAGAAAAAAAAAAGTTCATGGATCTTAATATCCAAGAATAATTAATAGGAGAAAACATCACAATTCGTCGTAGAATATCGATTCTAACTTTAATCATTATATATGGCAAAAGACTTGTGTGTATGAAAAGTGATAAGGTTATTTCATGAACAATTTATAGTATAAATAAAAAGTGATAATATTTCATAGCGAAAGTGATAATAATTTATAGCGAAAATGATAAATATTTTAGAAAGTGAAAATTTGTCTCACGCAAGACCTACCCTTATTTATTTTCAATTTTCAATTTTTTTTTATTTTGACCAAATTTGGTCTCTTTTTTTTTAATTTAGTTTTTTTTCCAAATTTAATACTTTATTACAATCTTGGTCCAAAATTCGAATTGAAAGTGTAAAAATAAAATAAAATGATTGAATTTTGAAAAAAAAAAACCGACTAAGTTTAAACAAAAATTACTAAGATCGGACAAAATATAAACAAAATTGAGAATTGTAAATAATTAAAAAAAAAATTAAAGTTAGAATGTACCACACTTAAAGAATTAATGATATTTTTCTTAATTAACAACACTAAGGTGCATTGTTTGTATGCGTTGAGGCTCATCATGACAAATTCTTTCGTGAATTATCTGGTAGTAAAAATGTGAATTTATATGAGTATAATATTTGGAGTTTTGATCAATGTAACAAGGTACGTCAAAGGCAAAGTAATTATTTACTTTTGATAATTTTAATAGAAAATTTGAAAAAAAGTTTGGATTTGAGTTAATGAATTACAAAAACTACATGTCATTTTTGTAATATAATAATGTTGAGGTTGTTAATATTGTATAGAACTTAAAAAAAAAACTAGACGTAAGAATCACTAGTAGGTTGAATCCATAATTCCATATATGTCACATATGGAATATTGATGTAGAATCACTAGTTGGTTGATTTCATGTGGAGCCTAGAACTACACTATAGCATAAACCAAGTTTAATCACCAGGTTTGGGAGACAAATTTTATTATTACACTAATGATATTATATTCACTGATTTGTTATATATAATTCATTTAGTAGCTAGATAAGTCAAATATATATGGCTGTATTAATGCAGGATACATACATGGATCTAGACATCTTGAGTGTTGCATGTGTATACTTACTTTGTATTTAGATTAAAGGATTTGAACTTAAATTTGAGATAAAGACTTAAAATGATCTAGACATCTTGAGTGTTGCATGTGTCTACTTACTTTGTATTTAGATTAAAGGATTTGAACTTAAATTTGAGATAAAGACTTAAAATGGGTTGGATATAAATCCACCAAAATGTGAATGATGATTAATTTCAAGTTCAAATGAATGCTACTAGCGTACTACGTACTCAAGATGGTTAAATATTCATGTGAGATTGTTTTACTAAAATATTATAAAATGAATAAGAAACGATCATTTTTAATAAAAAAGTGATAGGATTATTAAAAAGTTAAATAACAAAGTCTTTTGTGAGACGGATTATTTGTGAGACGGGTCGACCCATCACTTGGTATGCTTATTGTATAGATCAAGTATATTTAATGCAGTTGTTAAAGTATGTTTTCTAAAGTATGTTTGATTATGCATTAAAATATGATTTTAGTGTGTTATAATATGATTTATTATTAACATACTTTAACTATAAGTAATCATACTTTATATATACAATAAGCATACTATAGTTATGGGTTGACCCGTCTCACATCCGTCTCACAATAGAGTGTCTCACTCTCATACGAAATATAAATAAAAGGTGATGGTTAAAATTGAGTATCCTCAGTGTACCCAAATCTCACATTTTTCAAAAGTTGTATTATTTATTATTAAATGTTATATTCCCTCCATCCCATTCAGAAGTCTCCATTAATTTGATGAACGTGAATTAAGAAATATTATTATTTTATGTGTAGCGGGTAGTTGTAATAGTAGTAAGTAGTGGTGGGTCATAAGTGGGGCCCAATTACTAGAAAGGAAAATTAGACTTTTGAATGTATGGGACACTCAATATAGTAAAATGTGGACCTTTCGGTTGGATGGAGGGACTCTTTAGTATAAGGACTTATACCCTCCATTTCTTAAGAAACAAAACTTAACTTTTTTAATTAAACATTTGTAGAGTTAAATTCATTTTTAGTCCCACAGGAATTGACTTAGTCGATTTCAATTCCAGGATATATTTTTTTTTTTCAATTTAGTCCACTAACTATGTTATTTGATTATTTAATTGATTTATGCACAATTTCTGCCGAAATCCCAATTCTGCCGGAAAAAGCCACTTCACATCACATTGTTTGGGCTGTCTTTGTTCTGATGGACTTGGAAGCCACGTCACCACCACCCGGCGCCTGATTCGTCTCTCCACAGCCGCCACAAATCCCACCCACCACCCACCTGATTCGTCTCTCCACAGCCGCCACAAATCCCTCCCACTCTCTCCACAGCCGCCCAAATCCCACCACGACCACCCTGACTACCCCACGAACAACACCTCCAATCCCATATCACAATCATCCGGCACCACTCTCGCCGGCGGGCCACGTGTGTTCTACCAGCACCACCCAGACTGACACAACTCCTCTCCACCGGGCCCAGCACCAGACCCCTGACATCTCGAATGGCACTGCCGGAGAACCAGCGAAACAACTCTTACGGGAAGAAGGCCCTACCCCCACTAGCAAGATTCCCTTTCTTCGAGGTCCACCTTCTTGGATCCAAGTCCATCTGCATTCCCTTAATATTATTGATTGTTGTCACGTCACATTAGGTGGCCGGATTTCCCAAATCGTACTGTCATGTGCGCTACATGTGGGCTTTTTCCAGCAGGAATTGGAATTTAGGCGGAAATTGTCCATAAATCGATCAAATAACATAGTTACGGGACTAAATTGAAAAAAATATCTATCTTGGGACTGAAATCGACCAAGTCAATTATAATGAGACTAAAAATGAATTTAACTCACATTTGTACTATTCATATTTCAGTTGACCTTTTCAATGAAAAAATTATACCCTTATTAATCAAAGTGTATAGTACCTTTTAAAACAAAATATTAGTATATCATTTTACACCGGTGCACCCCGGAACACAAGAGACTAACTCAAAAGTAATAGGACAACACTTGCGTGAGACTATCTCACGTGAAATTGATTTTACGTTTTTTTAAATAGTTATCATTTTTTATCAATGACAATATCACGTTTCATAAAAAAATGTTATCACTCCTTATTTTTATTCCAAATTATTTATTAAATAATTTACTGCACTATTATAATTTTTAATTAATTTGAATATAATTTTTTTGTTAAAATATTACTATATTTTTTATCCGTGTTATATAACTCACTCTCTGAGACACAAATATTATTTGTATAAATGACATCACACCATTTTTTCACACTAGTGTTAGCTGTTACTCGATATGTGTGTCACAGTACTATACATGCATACGATAACAATATTGTTTGTATGTTTTGTGTAGGGAATTGATTTTGACGAGTGTGGTTTCCAAGAAGCTGTGAGAAAGGTTGTTGGCTTGCCTTTACCTATTTAACTTTCTTTAATTACAGATCCTTGAAAATTAATTTAAATAGGGGTAAATTGAAAAAAAAAATTATTGTAAATTAATCATCACGTTTGAAAATTGTAAAAAAAAATTATCATCTTTAAATGTTGTGGCAAAAAGTACCGAATTTATGACTAAAAGTATGATTTTTTTTTTTTTTGCATTTTGCAACAATACTTGAAGGTGGTGATTTTATTTAGGGTAAAAGGTGAATATGACCCTTCAACTTAGTTGATGGGATCAAAGAAGCCCCTCAACTATTTTTTTTATCAATCAAGCCCTTTTTCTATTTTAATTGAAGCAAAGAAGCCCTTCACTTATTTCTTTTTTTCATCCAAGTAGATCAGTACACCCTGCTTCTTTTAAAATTGAGAATGGACTTATGATAAAAAGACATTTAAATTATCTTTTGTTTTTAATACTTATCTTTTTTATAATAAAAATTATTTTAGTTTATGAATATTTAAATGTGTAATTATGAAATCTTGTCGCTTACAAAATTGTGGCGCGCCTGCCATTATCTAGATGTAATTAAGATAATAAAATCCTACCCAATATTATCAAAATTTATTAAAATATTTAACGTATATATATTATTAAATCATACGATATTATTACAATTTATTCAAATATTTAGAATCCTAATGGATCTTCCGAAGTTAAGTTCTAAATATCGATAAGGTGATTATTGGTTGGTTAGTGGAGAGTGCAATTACCTGTAATAATTCAGGATAACTATCGTACTTTTAGAAATAAAATAATAATTCAAGGTATTATCGTTCTTTTAATAAAAAAAATATAGTAATTAATGGGAAATAAAAGAAAAAGTAATTATTTTGTCAAATCCACTAAAAAAATCAATGTATACTTGTGCTACATTTTTATAGTTGAGTTACTATAAATAACTTCTATTTTAAGAAAAGGGTCAGTTGGATAAAAAAAAATTAAAAAAAGGTTAAGATCAAATAAAAAAATAAAAAACGAGGGGCTTCTTTGCTTAAATAAAATAAGTTGGTGGGTTTAATTGAGCTTTAACAATAATGTGTTGAAGGAAAGGGGCCAATTGGATCCAATTAAACTAGAAAAAGGGCATGGTTGAGAAAATAAATAAATAAGGGGCTTCTTTGCTCCAATGACACAAGTTAAAGGTGATGTTTGGTTTGGGATTATGTGGGATTTGAAAATCATGAATATGTGTTCTATGTTTATTTTGGGTTTTGAGTGGAGTATGTTTTAACTTTATGTCAAATCAATATATTAATTTATTTAAAAAGTTAAATGAGAGAGGAGAGATAAAGAGATAATGTGTATTAATTGAAGAGAGATAATATAGTAGACATATATAGGGGAGATTTTTAAAATTTGGATGTGGGTTTTGGAAAATCAAAATTTGGATTTAAAATCCGAAAACGAACATAACCTTTCTTGACCATTTGCCTTTTTTTTATAATTTCTCAAAAGTAAAAATTAATTTAAAACGGGAATAAAATTGGAGTATTTTTTTTTCAACTAACTCATTTAAATGTTTGTGTGCATGTTTGCACAGATTTTAGATTTGTACCATTAACTCGATCCTTTCTAATTTCGATCCGATTTATACACTTTCAAAGTATTATTACTTGATAGAAGAAAAATTATTACACTCTCCCTTCTTTGTACCCAATTCATTTACACTTTAATTTTTATGGATGTTAAGTGATCAGTTTTTCCCATCCTGAAAATATTAGACCTATGATTTAAATTAAAATATTCAATTAATAGGATTAAAATATCCTTTTTAAGGGGTCGGTATATTTTAAGGGGTCGGTAAATATTGTATTTTAAGGATGCACCTATTCATAACCTTTTAGTTATTAATGCACTCCATAAATTTTAAAAGTGGTCTTACGTGAGATCGTCGCACGTGAAATAATTTACACTTTTTAAAATAATTATCACTTTCGCTTTAAAATATTATCACTTTTCATTTATACTATAATTTGTTCATTAAATGTCATCGTTATTTGTCATTAATTCATTATCACTTTTTGTGATAAAAGTTATTATTTTTCCCTCGTTTCACTTAAAAGTTCTTACGTGAGATCGTCTTACACAAGTCCTTCCATATTTTAAATTATAGTACTTTAACATGATGAGGCTAAAATTCCCCTAAATTAATTAATTAATATATTTATTCAACATAAATATAATCAAACTAGGTTCTTGCCTAAATAATTTTGTCTTCTCAATTACCGAATTGTTGTTCGTGAAGGGATTCAGTAATGGAATCTAGTGAAAACATATTCTACTATTTTTATTTTCTTGATAAATTGAATAAATATGCTAATATTCCTATAAATCACGAAAATTTTGAATTTTTTTTCACATAAATTGTGTAAAAACTATTACTGAACAATTTTTCTCTTCACATAATTATGCAAGTTATGAAAGACTCTCTTGCTGCAATATGTAACATAATGAAAATCATCTATGAAATTTGATAAACCCAATAGAATTGTTTTTGTCATCTTCAGTCTCCTTACCTTTCAATTTGTGGAGCCAAATTTATTAGTAGAAATGTGAATATTTCACGAAACTCCATAGCAAATTGAATAAGAATTATAAGAACCAAAATTCCCAACTTAAACGGTGTGTTTTGGGTACATAAAGTAAAAGGTAACGGCTATTTGCACCCCCAAATTGCTAGACACACTCTCAAAAGAATTTAAAATTTAAATATTTTAATTCACATGACTTAAATACCCTTATAAAAATATATATTCCTAAATGTATTACTAAACATACCCCACCTCTTAAATACATTGCTAAACATACCCCACCACTACCACAGCCTTTTTATCGAAAATGTGAGTTGTACCCATGCGGTGTTCATCAGTTCTCATCAAATTATCGAACAATTACTCAAAAACTGAATTGTCGGACACCAACACAAAAATTCAGATTGTTCAAGAGATTTCCATTTTATCATCTTCTCATCAAGCTTTAAATATTGTCGGATCTCTTTTGATATCATCTCAAAGGCTAATTGCATAATATCGAAAAGCAAACAACTTTGCCTCTGATTTATTGAGATCTCATGTTTCAACACCATCAAAGCCTTCAAACTACCAACCACCTCTCCAACCTGCCTGAATTATTCTATTCCCTGATTATTAGTTCAATACTAATATCTTATCACTATCGTTATTTTTTCAATTAAATCACCTAATTTGCAAATTCAGTTTTCAGATAAATTGATCGATAAAATAAATTTAAAAAAATTCACGATATATATAAGAAGAGAGAAAAATTACACGTTTAATATAATTCCTACGAATCACCAGAAAAACATGACGGCAGAAAGGGAGAGTTCGTGCGAACCCTAACTAAATTCAGCAGAATCCCTATTTGATAGATTGAACAAAATTAGTGGTACATTACAACACTGGAGAAGAAAAGCAATGAGGAACAAAAATGCAGAAAAAGAATTCCGAGGAGGAGGACGGAGCTAGAAACCAGGAAACAAAAATCTTGATGAACCATTCAAATAGATGGAGAAATCAAAATTTTTGATGAACATGAAGTGATTGTGTTAACTATAAAAAATCCACGGTGCCTACACAAATTTTTGTGTTGGTGTTGACGGGAATTGACTAACATCGTCATAGGTACAACTCACATTTACAATTAAAAGGCTACGATAGTGGTGGAGCAATGTATTTAGGAATATATACATTTTTATAAGGGTATTTAAGTCATGTAAATTAAAATATTTAATTTTAATATTTTTTTTGTATGTCTAGCAATTTTGGGGGTGCGAATAGCCGCCCCAAAGTTAAAATCTATTTATTTTCCTATTCTATTGGGGTTTATTTAATTAATGTTGTATATTAAAAAAAATTGTGCACGAGTAGCTATGCCCTTAATTAAAAGAGTAAAATAGTCTAAAATATAGTATATTAAATAGTTTATGTATATCGTTTGAGAAAATATCACAATTGGCTTGTAAGTATTGCTGATTTCAATTTTAGTCATATTTTAATTTTGCTTCTTTCTTGTCTAATTTTAGACTTTTTTGTCAAATTAGTATTGCTGATTTCAATATAGTCATATTTTAATTTTGGTTCTTTCTTGTCTAATTTTAGACTTTTTTGTCAAATTTAGTCATTTTTTTGTCCAAATTTAGCCCTTAAAGTTCAAAATGTCCAAAATTGAAAGTGAAAAAAAAGGACTAAATTTTGAAAAATTGATCAATATTGAACAAAAGAGATACTCTCTTGTGAGACGGATTGTGAAATGGGTCGACCCAGTATTAAAGTATAATTGTTATATAAATAAAGTATGTTTATTGATACTTAAAGTATGTTTGTAATAAATCGTACTATAATACTTTAGAAATATAATTTAATTCATTATTCATTTTACTTTAAAAATAATATATACTTTAACTACGACGTAACATACTTTAACTTTATAACGAACATACTTTATATATACACTATTTAAGCTGGAGATTGTTGAATGGTTGAAGTTGGAGATAGTTAGTACTCTTATCATTTATAATATATGTTTTTGTTAATATTTAGATTTGAATTTAGTGTATTACACTATTATTTAAATTGGTCATTCATGTATCGTATACTTTTCTTATTATGAGTAGGATATGTTTTATAGCTATCTTTCACTTTTTTATACAGTTTTTAATTAGGTCTACCGAATTTTAAGTGTATAACGGTAAATCAAACTATCTACATAGGACGTAAATAGAACGATATATACCGATTTTTAGGTATGAAACGGTATACCGAAATATCGGTAAGCAAAAAGTATACTATTTTCCTATACCGAAATATCGATTTATCGAACTCTGGTATACCGAAAGTTTAGGTAAGGTAACAGTATGATTTTTTATATATCAAAAATTTTGGTACGGTATTTGGTATGACCAAAAACCTTCGGTATGACATACCGCCCACCCCTAACTAAGAGTGATGCTGCTACAGTTGCACTACAAATTAATTAAAAGGAACCGTCTTGAATGAGACGTCTCACAATGAGACTATTTTACAATTTTTTTAATTAGATTTCACTTTTTATTAGATATCTTATCACCTTTCTTAAAAAAAAAAACATTGTCACTTTTTGTATATATGACTTTAATATTCATGAAATAGTTCACTGCAATGTTATTATTTTTCACCAATTGATTATCGTTTTTCTATTTAAATATTATCACTTCTTATCCGTCTCATTAAGTTGCTTATGTGAGACGATCTCACAGACTCACACAAGTCTTCGTACAATAATACCCTAATAATTAATATTAAGTCTTGAGTAGATCTACTGTGCAACAAGTGTATCTTAAAACATGATCCATATTTCAAAATGGATCAGATATATAACCATGTTAGGCTTTTTCTGCACACTCCAATTAAATCCTCAAGTGTAGGGATGTCAATTGCAGAGGTATGTACCCCAGTTAAATATCGTTCCCACTGAGACAGCTAACTATTTATTTATTTTCTGTTACTCTTTAATTAGAATTATTATGTAACCAATTTCCAAGTGTATGAAGATGATTAATAACTAGAGAATTAAAATAACAAATAACGAAATAAATAAAAGCAAGGAATATTCGAGATTGAATCAAGAGAGAAGTAACAGCTCTAAGGTTTCAGGTGTAGTACAATTGATTTGGTTTTCTAGACGTCCTATTGTTCATTCATGTTATTTCAATTAAAATACATCATAAGATGATGCGCGAGCAGTTTTGAACCTCCTTCCTAGATACTAATAAGGTGAATTTCATAAACCTCCGGATGGCTAATTCGACTAACATATATTCTCTGAAAGTAATACTCAAACTTATTCACTTCCTACTTGATTTTCTAATTGCATTGTTCCACTAAGATAATCGAGCATCTTATTTACCAGCCCTTAGGATTATCGTGTTCACGGGCAAACTACTATAATCCCTAAGAAATAGACAATATTAAGTATGAATGCACACAAGCTAACACAACATATCAAGCATCACGGGCAATATCAATAGCATGCTATGAAGACGTTACAAACATATAACATAATCTGAATTAAATCAAATAAATAAGAATATATTAATTGTTGGTGTTTGGATCATTTGGTTAACATGACCCGTTAGGGTTCCATGCGTTTCTATCATAGCGGAAGCAATAAATCATAGAAATGATTACCGTTCACAGGATATGTAGAAGATGAAGGATTCTCGTTGGCAGACTATGCAGTCCCAAGAGAATGGCTATAACTTCCTCGTCTAATATCAGAATTGAATGATCTTTATGCTCAGACGATCCTCTCTTCAACGGCTTTCCTCAGTATATTGATCATCGAATTCTGAGTACTGTACGATTTTATATAAATTTCGTAAAGTGGCGGACATCAGCAGCAAACTACCTTCTGATCTTCTGCCGTATGTCCCAAGTCCGATTTCGTCGTCGTGTGGGCGACGATCTACGAGACCTCCTCAATCTGCTCTCAACCCTCATCACACATGAATAATAAAATAAATTAGGGTTCCAGATAAGTTGAGGTGACTTATATACATGGGCTACAGCAGGGACCAGGAGGAGAAATTGGGTTGGGCCTCCATTGGGCTTAAGTATCCAAGCTTAGCCCAAAGCTTATACTTAAGTCCAATAATAATAATATATTCCACTATTATTACTGCACTGCCTTTCCAATCCCAAAATTACGTTTTGAGCTCCTTCTTATTATGAGCTCGTTAGTCTCCTCATGTTTAAGATATACAATGTCCATTAATTAATTTAAGTTACTGACAACTCAATTAATTAACATCTCATCCAAGAGTAGTACCACTCAACCTCATTATCATGCCGGAATAAATTCCACCTGCAGGGTTTACGTGATAATTCTTATGAGCTCCTCAAGGGGACATCATCAACCTATGACGGACACGGATTCCTTCTACAATCAACAGCACACCATAGAGACATCACTACTTTCCAAATCATCGAGTTTGTTGATTTAATTACATGTAAATCTCACCCATTGATGAATCAAAAAAATACATACTGTCCTACGTGTCGAGGTTATTGTATAAGGATTAAGAGCACGAACTTCCATAATAACTGGGATCAAGTTCTCCTATAAGTCAGTATAAGTCGAACGATCTCAAGCGGTCCTGCTCAAAACACACAAGTGCACTAATGTGATTCTATAGCCAAGACAAGCTAATACCAAACCACACTACAACCATCCCGATAGAGAGTCCCCGTCTATCTCGGTTGTGAGCATATGTTTATACTTTATAAGGAAACTGATAATATGATCTTTCGCGTGTTGTCGCACAACATATTATCTACAGTATAAAGTAAGTGGACTATTGCATCGAACATATAAATAAATTATAAGATGCAATCATTTAATCATATGATTCTCATTTCAAATAAATTGTTATAAGATTGTTCATACAAAAAAGCTAGACTTTTAGTATACAATCCAATATTAATAGCATGAAATCACAATACTTTGTCTATGGTTCCAAATCAACTACCCTAACCTTCAATCCTTAGAACTGTAAAGAGTTTTTAGCCCATGAGGTCACAAACAACCCTCATGGCTATCAAATACATAACAAAATCACAAAAGAAGAAATTAAGAAAAGATACAAAATCCTAGTGTCACATGATTTATGTTCTCCCTCCGTCTCTCCAATTGGATTGTCTCTCTCAAACGCACTTGAATCTTCCTCCGAACCGATGGGATGAATGGATGGATGGCGGTTGAAGGGTAGTGGTGAAAGGCGGATGGTGCGTGAATTGAATTCACGGTGTGTTTTGTGGTGAATGATCGTCTCCTCTCAAAGTGTTTGATCCTCCTTTTTATACCATGGGCCACGAAACTGACTTTGCTGGGCTATTCTTCACTTTTGTCACGCAAAGGGGATTAAAAATCTCGATTTTCGGCCCAAACTAACGCAACACGAGTTGGAGTGACCAACTTGAGTTGGAAGCACGACTTGAGTTGCCTTATGTTGCAACTCGAGTAACCCAACTCGAGTCGTATTGCCAAGTCGTGCGTCCGCCTGTCAAGTCGAGCTGCCATGCTCTGAAACTGATTTTCCTCCGTACACCAACACGAGTCGAGCTGGCAAGTCGAGCTACTACCTGTCAACTCGTGTTGGCTCTCTGGACACCATTCGCCGCTGCTCTGCCTCACACAACATGCCACTCGACTTGCCTTCAACGCAGCTCGACTCGAGCTGCAAGTCGAGTTGCACAAGGCAAGTCGAGTTGGCTCACTGACCAATTCTGACCCCTACTGCACCTTACTCGACTCGAGTTGCTAGGTCGAGCTGACCCTTGCAACTCGAGTAAGGCCTATTTGAGATCGTTTCTTGCCCGTCTTCGGTTCTGCTCCATTTTAATCTATTTTTATCCTTCAAAACTCTACAAAACACGTTAGTAGCACCATAAGTATGCAAAATACGTAAACTACGCAATTCCGCATAATTACATAGCATTATTCTAGCAAAAACAGTGCATTGAAACCGAAATATGTAAATTTCCACTATCATCAACCCCCCAAACTACCATGTTGTTCGTCCCCGAATAACGAATTTATTACAAGATAGATGAGAGTTGAAATTATATAACAAATAAAGGATCATTTTCTCCAAACCAAGATAATATACTCAAATGCCAAAATTACTATTCAATTGAAACATGCACGTCAAATTAGTCACTTTCCATTTCAGAATGCTCATCATCCACTCTCACGGGTAGTATTTACACTCATCGCTCAAGTGTGAGATGTAAACTTTCATGGTTAATATATATTCACTCAAATCAATTCACATGCACGCGTAACCATAAACTTGACAATTATCTATACTCTCCACTAACTTAAAAGACTCAACGATAGGATCACAAAGGACTTGCTAAGGATTGTAACGTTGGTCTTTGGACAAGGGTAGGTAAATATGGGATAAGTAACTCGATCACTAGTAGAGAATCAACAGCAGAGATACATTTCACACATATGCTTTTCAAATCAATCTCTTTTTTATCTTTCGATTTCTTTTCATCATTTCAATCCTCCCTTTACTTTCAAGCTCAACATCCTCTCTTCATTTTTTTTCCCTTTTTTTTCTCAAATAGGATACTAGTTTCAGACACTACCCTATAACTGGGGTACCAGTTTCAGGCACTAACCCACCTTTTTGCAAGTTTTTAACCATCCTTCATCTTATAACACTTCCACCAAAAATTATCTTTCCAATTTCCTTCACATAACACCAACCTTACTCCTTTAATTCTCTACTAGGATAGGTATTTAAAAGGCTTTTAAAAGGATTAAATTAGCTATCTTTATAGGCTTCCAACGAATAAGGCTTAAAAGCTCAAACGGGGAATTATGGATCAAATTTCAAGGTAGGATAAATATTTGGCTAGTGACTCAATAAAGAACAAGATGGCCTAAGATAATTTCCCATCATCTAATCAATCATCTCGCTTCAAGCAGATTAAGAGTCAAGTTCTAGAATACACGCATGTGAACGATGCTCTCAAGAATAAAAATACTCATGTGTAATTTCATGATCTATTAAAGCTCAAATCTCACATCGGTATAACGGAATAACAAGCACTCCTTTATAGGTCTATGAGCCAATTTTAATACATGCAACAATCTCAAGCATTCCAACATCCAAGTACACATCTCTAACTAGATTATTACTTTTATCTCCCAACACCACATCATCAGTTAATCACAAGTTCAATTCAATCAAGTGCTTAGAAAAATCAAACAATCATCCTCAAGAAGCCAAAAATAACCACACTGAACTAGGAAAAACACACAACAAAAACAAACAAACGACACACACCTGGACAATCACAAAAAATCGACCTCTCAATATAATCAAATTAATCAAAAATACCGAAAAATTACAAAAAATTAATCATCCAAGCACACAATACAATGAAGCTATTTTACTTTGGTGCAGCAGAACGCAGGTATACACGTACGTATCCCCCCCAAACTTAGATCAAACGAAGTGAGAGCATAAGGTTGTAAAGAAGTGTATACCATAGTCGAGCAACACCTAATAAAATTTCTACATTGACACAGACTCAATAAAGCAAATAAAACGGGAGGGTTGGCTCCCAACAGGCGCTCATCTTTAACATCGGAGAGTCACGACGGATACCTCTTATTGACTACTTACTCGGAGCACAGTCCTCTCGCATTCGTACCTTCAAGTACGTCTTTCTTCTCGCATTTTCAAGTCCAACCACCTCACCTTTCTTCATCACTGATACGGGATCCTGCGTGGCACAACATGGACTGCACAAGTTACCATGCTCAAACCCCATATAATCCAGAAGTAAGTCTGGAGGCTTCAAATATGGATCATCCATATCTCTTACGACCAAAAAGATTTTCAAACATAACATCAGAGTTAGTAATAGGAAAAGTAAGAGATCTGCTTGTTTTGTCGATCTCTTCTACTACTTCAACTCTCATCTCCTCAGACTGAACCTCCTCGGCCGTATGTTCCATTGCTTCTTCAACAATAACCCTCCTATTATGATTCACCATGTCAGCAGTGGTTCTCCTACTCCGTGCGTCCCTGGCATCACCTAATGCAAGTAACTTCTCAAGATAGTCAATACTTGCATCGTTAAATAAATTTTCAAACTCTGCATCAGATATGGTAAAGTTCTCATCACACTCCATGTCCACTACATCCACCGACTTGTATTGTTGCTGAGTCGTAGGCCACTGCATCTCCTTATTCAACAAGAAAACTACTTCCTTATCATTGCCGCTAAGCTTCAACTTCCCATTGAATACATCTATCTAAGCTCTTCCAGTAGTAAGAAATGGACGCCCTAATATAAGAGGCGCACCATCCTTTTCATCCTCCATGTCTAGTACTAGGAAATTCACAGGAAAAACCAAATCTGATACCTTTACCAGCACATCTTCAATCACTCCCTCGGGGTATGTCAACGATCTATCTGCTAACTGTAAAGCAACAGATGAGGATTTCAACTCCCCCAAACCAAGCTTCTTGTACACTGTTAAAGACATCAAGTTTATGTTGGCTCCTAGATCACACAATGCTCTTCTTGACGGTCCTTTTCCTATCTCACATGGAATGATGAAGCTACCTGGATCCTTCAGCTTCTTAGGTAACTTTCTTTGGATAATAGAACTACAATTCTCTGTCAAACTCACTGTCTCCACACTGTTCAGCTTTCTTTTCCTGGAGATGAGCACCTTGATAAACCTTGTGTAATGTGGCATCTGATCCAATGCCTCTGAAAAGGGAATAGTGACTTGGACATCCCTCATAACCTCAGCAAACTTCCTGAATTTCTCATCCAAACTTTTGGACAACTGTCTTTGAGGAAACGGGAGTGGTACCTTCATTTTTGGAAGCCCCAAACTATCTCTCTCGAGTGCCTCATCTGCTTCTCTCAGTTTCTTAGCTCGTTGCCACTTTTTATCAGTTATGGCTTGATCAGATTGGTTCACAACAGAATTTGGAAGCGCAGGGAACCCAGGACGTGAGCTTGTATCAAGTTGGGGTTGAACTTCACTTTAACACTCTCATCAAACCCTCAAATACCAAATGGTTCATTTTTTCTCCTCACAATGGCATACGCCATACTCGTCCTCTCATCTCTCTCTACCGCATGTCCTTTTCTCTCTACCCCTTTCTTCTCTTCTCTCTCTACTGTGTGCCCTTCTCTTTCTACTGCCTGCTCCGCCGCGCCGCGCCGCCTCTCCTCTACTATACCTCCATCTGCACTATCATGCGCTGTGTTTCTCCCCTCGGATCTCAATCTCTGTATGCTTTACCTCCCTGCACTACCTCTCTCCCCTTAGATCTCAAGTTTCTCACCTCTCTCACTCTCCCTCCGTCTCCTCCTTCACCCTGTGTATCTACCCCTCGAAATTATAATTTGGAAATTGGGGATTGGGTTTAGTGATTGGGGAGGTGGAGGAATCAACAATTTACTTGGGTGGAAGAATTGCTGGTATCGATGGTCGTTATTTAGTTTGGAGATGGAATGGGTAGAGGAGTTGCTGGTATCGATTGTTGTTGTTTGGGCATGGAGGTGGAATTGAAAGGCAAAATACAATAACGTATATTGTATAAGTTTTATTTAAATAATGTATATACTTGTCTTCATAAATATATTATTTGTTTTATACTAAAGATATCTCCAAATTTATGAAAACTGAGGTGGAATGGGTGGAGGAATTGCTGGTATCAATGGTTGTTGTTTGGGCATGGAGGTAGAATATAATAATTTATACTGTATAAGTTTTATTTAAATAATGTATATACTTGTCTTCTTAAATGTATTCTTTGTTGTATACTAAAGATATCTCCAAATTTGTGAAAATTGAGATGCATTCAGATTCAGATTCGTGTCTTCTATTTATTCTGGCCTGTATGATTATCAAGTTCATCAACTTCCAATTTTATTTGTTAACCAAATCTTTTATGCTTCCGGTATATATGGTGTATTACTTGTCCATGCTTATATTTAATTCTTTTGAGCTTTGTAAATGCTCTACAAAAGAATTTGAAATTTTGTGTATGGAATTGTTTCAAAATTTATGTATGAGCATTTGGAAATTGAGTTTGAAGTGTATATATAAAAAAATTAATATAATTTTTTTATATAAAGTTTATAATACAATTAAGAATTAAAAGTTATACACGTATTTGATATAATACATACACGAATTAATAAGAACACAATACATTTACACATTAAAATTATATAAAGTACACTTTACAAATATAATGTATACATTTTTTTATAAAATCATATACACTGTGATTCAATAAATTATATGCAATATTCTAGAAACCCTACAATGATTACTTAAACAAAACTCAATAAAATTTATACATTTTTACAATAAAATTCATAAACTATATTTATAAAGCATACACTGATTCCTCGTCAATAATACTTTCATCCACCACCTCAAATTGCAAAACTTCAGGCTAATAAAAAACTGGTTAATATTTCATTTATACTTCAACAACACATCCAGATTGCCCAGATAATCATTCTAGTAATATTTTACACAATTAAATCTATAAATTTGAAAAAAATAAACGTAAAAAAATGATGTAGCAAATCTGGAAATTTGAAAATAAGAATTAGATACAGATTTCTAAAATTCTTTAAATATCTCTCTAAAGATCTCTCTCTAATTGCATGTTTCGTGTTGAGAGGCAGATCCCGACGGCATCACCGTGATGAGTGATATTTTCACCTAGATTTTAGTGTCTTTTTATGTCCATTTTTATAGTATTTTATCCGTATTTCTTGTGCTATTTGGTTGTGTTATGTGTTCTCATGGAAATATGTGCGAATGAGCTTAAACGTATGTAACAGATGAAAATAGAGCAAAAATGAAGACGGGAGCTGAAACGAGCAAGAAACGGGCTGCCGGGACCCAACTCGAGTTGCAAAGTGCGACTCGAGTTGCCAACTCGAGTCTAGTGGGGTCCAAAAATTGTCCAATGAGCTTACTTGAGGAGTTGAGAGAAGGTCAAGTTAGGGTCCAAAAATCGTCCAGAGAGCTTACTCGAGTTGCAAGGTCCAACTCGACTTGCAACTCGAGTCGAGCTAGGAGCAGGGCAGCGACCAAAAATCATACAGTGAGCTAACTCGACTTACAAGCTGCAACTCGAGTTGCTAGCTCGAGTCGAGCTGCCTTCCATGGAATTTTCAGTTTCAGAGCCTCGCAACACGACCGAACAGGCGGGTGCATGAGTAGCCAACACGAGTCGAGCTACTTTAACTCGAGTTACAGACATCCAACTCGACTTGTGTTGCAACTCGAGTTGGGTAAGGCCAACTCGAGTTGCATGTTTTTTGGGCCAAAATCTGGATTTTCATCTACCAATATGTGTAAGTGTATGTAAAAGTCCATTTGATGTTAAATTCGTGTCCCAACTTGGAGAGGGTATAAATAGCCTCAAGTTCAACATTTGAAAGGGGATTGGAGATTCCACCAAGGGTTTGCACCAAAAATACATAGATCACACATCATTCTCTCCATTTCACACCATCATCTTCATCCATTCACCATCCTTTAGATCTACCATCATCCTACCATCAAAACCTTCATCCAATTGAGGAAAAGAAGCAAGGAAGATAGGAGAATTGCAAGGGAAGGAAGGAGATCACCATTGAAGCACTTCAAGGGAGTTTTCATCATTACTTTGTAGTTAAACCTCATAGTTTCATCATGATTTGTAAGGATCCTAATATCTATGTTAATTTCCTTTTGAATATGGTTGGCTAATCTCCCTTGTGAGATTAGCAACATGAGAGTTGGTTAATTTTGGGGATTTGTGTATTTGAAGTCATTTGTTGATTGGATCTAAGATTTTCTATCATTGATTGTTTATTGCTTGATTTGTATTGTTGATTTGTGTGGTTAATTGTCATGAACATGTGATTAGATTGAGAAATCAATTAAATATTTAGGATATTTAATTGAATCAATTCTTCATACACTTCATGTTAATTATAAGTTGTAAAGAGATTGAGAAATCCTTTAGAATTTAGAACCCTTTGATAGAACATGTGATTGGTTTGATCGAGATGTTGATTAATCGTGTGAAGGAACTCTCATTACAAGATTAGTACCTAGTTGGAATTGTTTGTGTGAGAACCAATCCATTGAGCTATTTAATATTCATATCATATCCATCTCGATAGAGAGTTTAGGTGAACCTAGTGTTGGTCATTAATCCTATATCCATGATATATATGAATTTGATACATAATTCCTAAAATTACCATGTCTTGAGTGGTGTTAATCTCACTTTTAATCAATTTGGAAAATCACTTTTAATCAATCTATCTTGTTGGTTTGATCATTGTTTGTTTACTTGCATTAATTAATATTTTCTTGTTTGTTTGATAAACAACCCCTTTGATGATTCGTCTCTATAAAATTAAAAGAAACGTGAGATCGCTTAAGCATTAGTATCTATCTCCCTGTGGTTCGATAAATTGTTGAATTGATCATCCAAACTACAAAATGGCTAATCACACCGCCATCTTCTTCCCTGTTCTTCGCCTCTTCGTCTTCTTCTGCACCATCTTCCTCTTTGCCAATAATATTCCCTAAATCGCCACCATCATTCTCCATCGCAACGATCCCTAAATCGTTGGAGAATAAATTAAGTAGGAAAGAAAAAATTAGAGAGTGTGTGAAAGTTAGGCAGGGAGTACACTATGCGATGAGAAGAATTAGAGAGAGAAGTCGATGCAGAGAATAAATAAAGAGAGAGATAGTTAGGAGAGAGAAAAAATTAGAGAGAGAAAGTAGGGAAGGGGAGGACAAGTTAAAAATGATTCAATGGGGTAAAATAAGTATTAATATATATTCCGGGTCATAGGTAAAAGTTGATCATGTTACACCTTAAAAACTATTGCACAGTAATATTTTTCTTAAGCCTTTAAAGATAAATAATAAACTCTAAAAAGGTAAAATATGACATTAACTACACGACTCATATTTCACGACTCACTTAGTGTTTCATAACATGTTTTTTTATTAAAGTACTATATCTTAACAAATGACTATTAAACTTTTGTACATTTGATGTTAATTGAAGCAACAATTGTGATTCATGATATATATTTAATATATGTAATAGTATGAAATATGAAAAAGGAATAGATAATTTTATTTATTTATAAATTACACAGATAAAATACATCGTAAATTATAAAATTAATACATATTATAAATCGTACTGATGAAATTAAAATGATACTGTAAGTATAACAACTAAATTCTAAAAATAAAAGTTATACTCGTAGAAATAATCAATTATATACAACCGATTACAATAAAATTTTCGCAATCAAATACTTCCTCCAACCCATCATAATATAAATTTCTATCCCATCATAGTATAAACTTCATATTCAGTATTTCAATTAAAGATTTATATTTCCTAAGTGTGGACTCTGACATCTTAAACTTAATATTCTTCAAAGTATTATAATATTATACTAATTTATCATCCATTCAAATTCAAATTAAAAGTATAAAAATAAAAGTATCCTCAAAATTCACTCACTACATATTAAAATATTATACTTCTTCTGTCACGCTACAAGGATGACATTTCTTTTTTGCACGTAGATTAAGGGATATAATATTTAATATGTAGATTAGGAGAGATTAGAAATAATACTTTAATGTATAGTGGATATGTGTGTATGGTGTGTGGGTCTAATAGATATATATTAATTGTTTTGTGTGGTCTCATTTATTAAAAAGGAAAATGCACATCTTTAATTTGTTGGAACTGACGAAAATTGCAAAATGCACTCCTTGTGATGGGACGAATGGAGTATTTCTTAATATACACATAAACCAATTAAAATATTATACTCCACCGTTTCATTTCAATTTTTATATATTTTGAATTTGGACATCTCATTTCAATCTTTACGTTTTCTCTTTTGGCATATGGGACTCATCCAAAATAATTAATATATTATTATGGGACCCACCTCCAACATTAATACACCAATACAATTTACATTAAATATTATCTTCTTCAACTCACTATCAATATATTAAAATATTATATTCCTTAATTAACATGAAAAAAAAACAAATGTAAACATTAAACATGGACGGAGTGGGTATTTCTTAATATACACAAAAACCAATGTAAACCTTTGAGAGTAACCTGATGTGTACATTTAAATGTCTCGTAGCGGCACCCCTGAGTGGAAAAATATAGTTACTCGAATTTTCTTCAATTTTGAGATCCATTTAAGAATTTGTGGGTAGCTAGCAAACCTGAGTTGACAACATACTTCTACTTTGAACACGTTTATATTTTATATAGGACATATCCATATGCATAATGCATTCAATTAATATTGTTCCTCGATGGAGTTCTCATGAATTAATGGGATTGACTCGTGTGCAACTAACTTTTTACTTGTGTACAACCAAAAAAATACTCCTCGATCCCCTTTAAATTTGTTTTCGGACATGGATTATGGTGTATTATTATGTAATGTGTAGTAATATTAATTGGTGTATGGATCTTATATTTTAATTGTATTAGTGAATATGTCTGGGTCTCATGTGTATAAAAAATGAAAAAAAATCCTTTGAACGGAACGACAAAAATAGAGGAAAAAAAAGATCCTTTAAAGAGGTAGGAGAGAGTATACTCTTTTCATCCCAACAAATATTTACATTTTTTTAGGTACATTAAAGGATATAATATTTTGATGTATAGTGGGTTATTTAATATAATATTTTAATGTGTACTGTGTAGTTGTATTAATGTTGTGTATGCGGATGTTAAGATATACTTCCTCCGTCCCCTTAATACGTATTCATTTTGGCATTTCGGTCTGTTCCATTACAAAGTATGACCCACAAAAAAATATTATTATACTCAACACACTACACAGATCCCACATTCAACACTAATACAACTATCAATTACATATTAAAATATTATTTTTCTCATTTTACTGCATATTAAATTATTGTACTTCTTAATTCACGTGCTAAAAGTAACGAATATATTTTTTAAGGACGAATGGAGTATTAATTTTTTTTGAACGAGAGTCATTTGACAAAAAAATAAAATATAAACTTTACTCTAAGCAAAATTTTCGTTTTTTTTACCTAATTATAGATATATTCTTAAAAGACGAAATTGGGTGCCCAATCATATATATTAAATTACTTTTCTAACCCAATTTTAAGTGTATATTTTTTATACTTAAATTGACAAAATTGCCCTTTATTTGAATACGTTCGAGTAATGTATTCGAGTAAAACAATGATAAAGTAAAAAAAAATTAAAGTAATAAAAAAACTTCGAGTAATGTAAGCGTGTAATGTAATTTTCGAGGTAATATGAGTGAGTAATGTAATTTTCGAGTAATGTGAATAATGTGAGTGAGTATTGTAATTTCGAGTAACATGATGATAAGTCATAGTTCAGCACAATTATTTGGTTGAAATTCATGTTTATTAGATTAACTTATGTGCTAATTGGGTGCTAAATTGACTTATCTTGTTTTTTGAAAATTAAAGCTTTAATTATTTATATTAGTGTGGAGATAGGCTATTTTGGTGGAAGAAATTTGTTGCTTTCAGAATTAGACTGACACTGAACTATTCAGTGTCAGTGGGGCAACAAAAATTCAGAAAAGCTGTTTTGTGGAAGAAATTGGTTGCTGCCAGAAAATTCAGACTGACACTGAACCCTTCAGTGTCAGAAGGGGCCTACGAAAATTCAGATTAAATAAGGAAAGATGCAGCTGAAAATGAACACACACATCTTCTCACATTCCACAATCATCCCACATCAGGCCTAAATCTTTTGGAGATCAAGAGGAGAGGGAGCATTGAAGCATTGGTCTCTTTATCAAAGGCAGGATTGGCGTGAAGTTCATCATCATCAAGAACCACCGGTTTTTATATATTAATTTTGTTTTTGCTATGAACATGCGGGGCAAATCCCCTTCTCTAGTTTAGAATTTCGTGAACCTCCCATTGAAATTTAGATGAATTATTAAGGGTTTTACATTGAATCTTTTGTGCAAGTTATTCTATTACATGTTTTGATGTTCTTAATGGCTGTTTGATAATTAATTTAGCCTGATCAACTATTTAATTATTTTACCACTGAATATTATTCTATGAACTACAATCCATAATTGTTGTAGGAATTGGATTAAGTAACAAATAGAGACTATTCCCTCTAGGTGTAATAGGATCTAGGTTGTATGATTCCTAGCCGATTTTCATAGCCTAGTAATTCTATGTTTAGAGTTTTAATGCGTTTACGAGTTCGAATCCATAGGGTCACTCGTAGATAGTTCAATTTAGTGGTCATACCCTAGTTGATGAACATAAGAACATTCGGGTTGATTGGTCGTACCGTCAACCTAGGGATTTGAATTTGCACATTAGGCTAGATGTTTAATTCATGTAATTAATTAATTTAGTAAATGGGAGGGGATCGACATCCTAAACTAGGCTTTTATCACTTGTTAATTTAAATATTAATTTTCGCATACTTTGTTATTTAAAAATTTATTTGATTTATTACTTGAGTTTTTATCGATTTTTCACAAACAAACCCCCCCTTATTTATTTTATTGTTTTCAACACTTTAATTTAATTAAAATTCATTGTACTCTCTTGGGTTCGACCCGTACTTGCCATTTACTAAGTATTGTAGTAAGTCAGAAATAAATTATATTTTGATAGGCCGGCGATAGCTTATCACATGAATGATCAAGTAATGTACTTTTTGAGTTAAATAATGAATTCGAGTAATGTAATCGAAAATTTGAGAAAAATATTTCATCGAGTAATGTATTCGAGTAAAAGTGTTATATTCGAGTAATGTATTTCAAGTAATTTTTTTTATGATTTTTCTTTTTTTATTGCTTTACTTGAATACTTTATTCGAATATTCGAGTAAGGGGCATTTTTATTAATTTGGGCATAAAAGATATACACTTAAAATTGGGTTAGAAAAATAATTTGATATACTGAATGCACACTGTATATTTTCACCCTTCTTAAAATTAACGCTTCAGAATGAAACTCCAAAAACAAAATACTAATAATAACAAAACAAAAAAAGTTCCCTAAATGGAATGATTAAATAGAATAATTTGCAAAGAAATTTAAAAAAAAATAGTTACTCCTATATTAAAAATTCCTTTACTACTATGAGATATAAACATACAAAAATATTACTACTAACTACATAAATATATAGTGATATTCTAATATTACCCTTGCACATGTGTTGCACAAACATAAAAGTTCATGTGCAACAAAGGTTATATGCAGCAAAAAAAGTGTGTGCAGCAAAAGTTATGTGCAGTAAAAAAGTGTGTGCAGCAAAAAAATGTGAATCGTGTCATGTGGCGAAAAAATTATATACTCCTCCTACTCTTCGGCGGCGGTCCAGCGATGGTCCGGCGGCCGTCCAACAGTGATCCAACAGCAATCCGGAGGCGGTCCGGGCCGGCGGCAGTAGGTGGGTGAGAGATTTAGAATTTGTGGTTTAAAAGTGTATGAGATATAATGAATTAAAGTTATATTTAGTATTTTACTTTAATATATTGTACTAAGAGTAATATTTTGAATTCATTGTATCTCCTAATAATTTAAGTACAAAATGTGTACGTAGGAGTAATTTTAAAAAAAAAAAAAAAAAGCCCAAGAGAATAAGTCACAAAAGGAGTCACGCACGCATAACACTCGTGTATCACCATTGGCATTGAGGATCTTTTTCTTAATGATTAATTTAATATTAACGAATATACAAAACTAAAATCTTCTCAAATACAAAATACAGCTGAGCACTAATATCAGCGCCAACTAATTTTTTCCCCAAAAACAAAAAAGAAAAGAAAGAAATAAGGAAATTCAGAGAAAACCCAGCTCTTTGCAATCTCAAAATTTTCATGATCTACAAGACCTGAAATGGGCAAGTAAAATGGGTTTAACCTGCAATGTCACAATTCAGAGAAGCTACCTTTCACGAATGAGATCACGAAGCATATACATTGAAAAGACTGCTAGAGAACCCCCCAACCCATCGATCGTTTATAACAATACCGATGTACAACATTACCAGAACATTATGCCTCAACAGCTGTAGCAGCTTCTTCATCAGTCGTATCAGATGCAGCAGCCCCCTCGACAGCCCCTCCTCCGTCTAGTTTCTCTGTCACAGATTCTTTTTCATTGTCTGGTTCAACATCTAAAAGCTTCTCTCTTAGCTTTGCTTCAAGTTCATCCCTTACGTCCTTGTTCATAGACAGGAATTTCTTGACACCATCCCTTCCTTGAAGAGTCTGATCGTTTACGTAATAGAATGCGCCAGCCTGTCTAATCAACTTGTATTTGATTCCTAACTCTACAATTTCAGACTCCCTAGAAATCCCTTTACCAAACTCAAGCTCAAATTGTGCGGTTTTAAAGGGAGGAGCATGTTTGTTCTTCACAATCTTCACAGCAACTTGGCTTCCTAGAGTCTGCATAACAGATGCCAAATTATCATATAGCATATTATAGACTGGATTTCACAAAATTTAAATCCAAATAAAGAAAGGGTATCCATGTTTTTATCAAAAGTACCAACAAGCATAGAGAACTTTTTTGAGTCTGCAGAGTAAATAAACGTGATGCGTACTAAGTATAAATTAGCGGTAAATGGAAGACAGTATAGCTAATCTTCTGAATCGTAATTTGATTTGCAACATTCAGGCTATTCAGCATCTAATTTATGACTCTGTAGCCACCATACTACTATTAAAGATGTTGAACCAATTTATTCAAAATCTACACAACTATTAATAGAACTCAGGAAACGTGTTGAATTATTTTCATCAAGCGATAATCGTAGTTAGTATCCAGAAAAACTAGCAATACAAATACTGGTACATTTTCTAGCAAAGAAACACCAAGAAAGAAATTATAACTAAGATATATTCAGATGCATACATCAAAATATTTGAAGAAAGAGACCTACCTGTTCTCCCTTCTTGACCATAGCTATTCTCCTAATATTAAGGCGTACAGAAGCATAAAATTTCAGAGCATTCCCACCACAGGTAACTTCAGTGGGACCGCCAAATCCAAAAGTGCTTAACTTTGCTCGCACCTGAAATTAAATGGAACTATTAGGGAATCAAGATAATGACATGATCTTACTTCTATATAGCGGAGCATAGCATATGACCTTGATTGATTAGCATTTAAACAGAGACATGATAACCATATGGGAAAATGTAAGAGTGGAAACCAAGTAAAATACATCCATTAACTACGTAGGAGATTAATTGACAAGAGGGATAGGCACTGAAAAGAACATTTCTACTAGAAATTATTGCATACCTCATGAGACAAAAAACAAAGTTACTCTTCTGCCCATATACAGAAGCCAGCCAAAGTAATACTTCATTATTTGTAGTAGAAAATTAATTAGTAGGAGATTAATTCTTTCCTTTCATATATGGTAAGGGAAAGGTAGAAAAAGCTTTAAAACTGACACACAGAACATAGAGGGATGCCAAAATTGTCTCAGATCTTGAAGAATGTCCATAAAATATAGAGAAAAATATAACAGTAAGAAAATTGAAAGAAAAGAATGCGATAGAAATAAAATTAAGGCGAAAATAGTACTTATAGGGAAAAAAAAATTTAAAAATTAAAATGAGCATTTTAATGTGGTCACCAAGATATTACACATGCAACAAGATACATCACCGAAAATATAATACAAATCATTGTACAGTTTTCCATAAATTTGATATGGAACTGGGTCAATCAGCACATATGAAACCATATATAGCAAGCAATGAAAATTATTAAAAAATAATTTAAAACATCAGAACAATACCTGGTTCGTAAAAATTAAGATTGTCTGAGAAAGAGACAATGAATGGCACAATTTCCGAAGTGCCTGACTCATAAGTCTTGCTTGCATTGCCATGTGTGCATCACCCATTTCACCATCAAGTTCACCTTTAGGGACCAGAGCAGCTACCTGCAGGGGAAGTTGGATTATAAAAAGCATTGTTTAAGAATGTCAATCAATCTGCTCCAGGACATAAGATGCAAGATCTATATGTCTTACACTATCAACAACGACAACATCAACTGAACCACTGCGGATCAGGGTATCCACAAGACTGAGAGCTTGCTCGCCACAGTCTGGTTGGGAGAACAGCAAATTTTGAGTATTAACTCCAATAGACTCAGCTAAATTCGGATCAAGAGCATGCTCAGCATCCACGAAGACACAATAGCCTATACAGGACAAAAGCAAGTAAGAGCATCGGTACAGACCAGAGGCCATTTGCACAATACGCTAAGTTTAACAATTACCCAACAAAAAATTCTAATTATATTAGGTGCGTACACATATACTTGATTACCAAACCACAAATTTCATGTGTTGATAGTGATAAGTGTTCTCTAGCCAAACATTGATCATTATCCTGCCTTAACTGTCTCTTACATTCTTTGCAAGTTGACTTAGTTGTTTTGTTTATGCACATAACTCTGTTACCTCAATTGTTTTCACTACTAAATTTTCTCCATAATCCAATTCTTGGCACTTTTGGAGAAGCCCAGAATTGTGATACAGTATTTGCGAAATAAGTTCATGAGAAAATGAATTCATTATACTTCTTAGAAACCATAAAGGAAATCATGGCATAACAAAATGCATCCTTATCTTCTCTACTCTGCAAAGCATAAATTTGTAATTTGGCATGGGTCTTTGTTTTCCTAGTAACTAACAATATCAGATAATATTAAAAATAAATAAAAAATAAAAAGAAGCATTAGATAAAAAAGAAAGCTTTGTTCAACACTATTTCTCTCATGATTGATGATATCTAAAATTTAACATCAAACCAATGTATAAAAAGTTGAATTATAACTCTTTCATCACATAATTATGAGGAAAGTATGTATAATACATAGAACAAAATTATGTGGTCTAAACAGTCAATATAAAACGATGTAGATAATACAGCTGTAAACAACAATATTGTAGACAAGCCAGCTTTTATGCAAGAAGAAATGAAATTAAAGGGTGTAGATATAGCGAGATATTAAGTATCAGATTGACAAAAAGAATCCAATAACTTTGAAGTCTATACAAAATACAAATAAAATGAAGGAAAAATATTTTGTATGGCCTAGAATACCCAGCTTTCAAGATCCTGAAGATGGAACTCCAACTTAAAAGAGTTCAATCAAAAGTTAAAAATACATTATATTTATGTGAAACATGATGTAACAGACATCACTACAAGATAAGGAAAACCTGAAACAAAAAGCAGCTTAAATCACTTAGTTACTACAGAACTTACATAAATCTCCAAAAATTTTACAAAAGATTATAGAGAGAATCAACACAAAAATATACTCTGTATTTTCACTGATAAGATACTTGAGCCGAAGAATTGGACTACGAACAATATTGGTCAAGAAAACATAACACCGGATAAAAAGACCAACCTCCCTGTTTTTGTGCCTCAGCAATCACATGCAAAGCAAGTGTTGTTTTCCCTGAAGCTTCTGGGCCATATATCTCTACAACTCGTCCCTGATTAAGGACCAAAATGTTGAGCTCCAAAATACATAGATAAAAAAGCCTATCTAACAACATTATCAAACTAATATACAGATACACAAAAATTACTAGTATATTCAATTATAAAGAAAAGATAGCACTATATCAACCCATAACTTCAAAATCAATTTAGTCATAGAAATAACAGTATCATTATAAGATTAATATAAAAGAAGCATAAAGTAGATGGAAGATTGCATATCGATGACAAGTCCACAATGCAAACATCCTTATATAAGAGTACAAATGAACATTCTATAAGTTTTGAACATTTAAATCACTGATTATACTATGGTCATTTTCCAAACACCAATTGCTTGCATATTCATAATATCACCTCTTGAAAACATAAATTATGCTGTGTGTTTCATCGTGATTAGGAAATTCTATAATTGCATGAAAAACAGTTTCACATCCACTCAAAGAGTCTAAGATACCTTTGGAAGTCCACCTATCCCCAGTGCAACATCTAAGGAAAATGATCCAGTAGATACCACTGGAATGTGTCTAGCAGGGGCTGACCTACCAAGCCACATAATGGATCCTTTTCCAAAAGATGCAGTAATCTGATCCATAGCTAGCTTTAGAGCTAAATCTTTCTTGGATAAATTCTCTTCTCCAGATTCACTTGCATCTGACTTTGATTTCCTTTTACCTACAGAAGGACGGAATCCCATGGAATCAGATAAAACAAATAAAACACCAAGAAGATCAAAATGGAAACAGAAAGAAAATGCTCCAAGCAGAGAACAATGAAAAATCTAGGGAAAAGCTCACTAGTGATACAAAAATATCACTGTAACCAAGCAACCATGAATTTTACTCATCAACACAAGCACCAAAGAAACACTCGATAAATGTAGAACTAACCATATCATACAATAAGATAGAGAAGTGATAACTAACAATTCCTACTTTGTAACTCAAATACCCAAAGGCTACAACCACCACATCTATCATAATATACATAACTTCAATAGAGTTATAAAAATTAATAAATAAATTAACTGAAGATGACAATATCAAAACATGAAAGAAATTACATAATTTATCTGTAATTAGTGAAGGCATAAATCCAATGTACATGTAAATGCATAATACCCAATAAAAGTTTGAAGCCGTTCAATAGCTTCAACCACTCTATTCTTTTCAAAATAGACTGCAAATACAAAGTATATGGCAATGGATATGAAGAAGAAAATAGTAAAATATATATTCAACCATAGAGTTTTTTCATATAGATTGAAAAACTTCAAACAAATTGAGATAATAATGGTGGAGAGGAATTGAACCCTTGACCCCTCTCCAAAGCTAATAGCCAAATTAAATTATTACGCAATCAAATGCGATGTGGACAAGCAGTCAAGATGCCATGCAACTTTCAGTACCTTTTGTGGCAAAGTTGCACAGCTGAGTAGATGTTCCCAATAATCCTCTCCTATTCTCCTACAAACACACACAGTGTGAACCCACACCCTTTATTTCGTTCCTCCAAACAAATATTAAAAGGGAAAAAAAATACAAGAAAAGCATTGCACAATGTATACACACTCAAGAAAATTGCTGTTCTTATTTTTCTCAAGAAAGAGGGAAAACGATAAATGAAGTAACCTGTATCTAAATCCAAGTTCAGCTTTCTAACTGAACAATAGCTACCAAGAGATGAAAAGAGGTGATGACAAGCACACACGAAAAAAGGATCACATCTTCATTGAATAAGAAAAACACTTTTAACAATCTTACCGTACGGTTTTCTTTCATCAAACTTCAAACCCAAAATCAAAAACAAAAACTGTAAGGCAACAACAACGGCGAAGAACTACATAGCGAAAAAGAGTAAGAGAAAACCTGCAACTGAGGAAACAAAGAGCGTCTCAGGGAAGTAGCATTTCGAAGAATCCGCGCCATTTTCGACTCCAATAAAGGAAAAAGATTAGGGTTTTAAGAAAGGGATAGAGGTCCCTTCTTGTTAGCAGTTCACTAGTTCAGTGTTCACTTTCTGTAGCAACAAAACACTCTTCTAATTAGATTTTTCCATGCCAGTATTTCTGAGAGTGCTTAATATCTTTCTTCGATGCCAGTATTTCTGAGAGTTCTTAATAGTTTATTAATTTTTCACTTAGGATTGAGAATATTTCAATAAAGTGTTAATATCAACTTTTAAATAACATGATATAAACAAATTTTGTACGAAGATATCCTCTCACGAAAATTATTTCATAATACGAATAAAAAGGTGACTATATTTTTTAAAATGATATATATATCCAATAATCTTAAAAGTTACTTTAATTTCAAATTTATCACTCTTTGTTCACACATGTACCATTACTTTATAATTTTTTATTAACTAAAAATATACTACAATACCCTCTAAAGTCAATAAAGTTTATCAAAAAGAAAAAATTTTCTTAAACAACGTATAAAAATAAACGTGAAGCGTTTTGTTAGACGAAGAGAATAATATTTTGTGAGTGACTAGGGTACAACTAGGGGTACCAATTCAATTGGTATCCCCTTTGGTCAACACCCTTCTTAATTAATTTCTCCTCCTTCATTAATATTTTTTTATTTTATTTTAAAATTTATTATATTTAAATGACTATTATACCCTAAACCTAGGGATAAATTATACTCTAAACCACAAGGGTAAAATTACAATTACACCCTAAACCCTAGGGATAAATTATTCCCTAAATCATAAGGGTAAAATTATAATTAAGTGTGTTAGGTATTCACTTTATTAGCAAAATATTTTGTAAACCTATTATATAATTCATTCGTCCTACAATAATAGTTATATATTTTCAATTTATGTGTCACTTTAATAATTATATTTATTTTTTAATTAAATGGAACTCACACAAAACAAGTAATATTATATGTTATGGGTCCATATATAGGACGATTATACATTAACCTAATACAAATTAAAATATTATATTTCTTAATTTTCGTAAAAAAACAAATGTGACTATTGGGACAAGATGGGGGAGTGTATATTAATGAAATAAAATTTATTAGTGAATCTCTTATAAAAAAAAATACTATTAGTTTTTAATAAAAAAATTAATTGTACAGTTTAAAAATGTAACATGCTTATTAAAAAAAAACACATACTACAACACTATTGAATTAAAATTAATACAATTTGCTATAAAAATAATACTAATAAATTTGGTGCATAAAGTTAAATCTGTGCCCTGGGATTATTAACTTTCTCCAATTTTAAAATTGATCAATTGATTTCACACATTTTAAAATTGATCCATTAAATTTATAAAATTCGACAAAATAATCCTCTTACCAATTGTAGCGAGTTTTTCACGTGCTAATGATCACATGAATTATTTTTTTTAAAGATAATCAGCCATTTGTGTGGTAAGGAATAGGTTTAAGGCTTCTAAAAGAATTAGTGAATGTGATAAGCTTCCCATTCCAAGCCCCCCTTGGCTCAACTCCGAGTTTCCGACACCAAAACTCCCAGCGCCGCCGCCGCTGCTTCCACACCTTTGTACTCTGGATATTCCTCCATGGGAAACACCTTTTTGGCTATGGTTCAGCCCCATTCTTTGTCCTTGCGCTTGAGCTCGATGTCAGCGACAAGGGAATCGAAAGAGGTGGGATGGCCGTGGGGCGATGAGGATTGACCGGAAGGGTAAAGGTGAAGGTTGAGCAGATTTGAGGCGACGAGACCGTTGTTCAGCTCCAAAATCATTGAAGAAGTTTTGTGGGCATCATTGAGATCGAGTTTTTTGAACCAAAAAAAATACATACATACAGAATATTTTCTTGAAAATTATTTGGGGTTTTAATTTCTTGCCATGGATGGTACTTCAGTTAGTCTTGATAAATGGAAGGATTATATCAGTGGTTTGAATTCTGGTATCTTTGATATAATTAAACTAGGGATATCAATTGGGGCGGGCCGGGTAGTTGAGTAGCCGGACTCGAACCCATTCTTTTATCGCGGGTCCGGGGCATCCCATGACCCGTATGGGGCGGGGCGGGTCTGCCCATTTTTAAGCATATTTTTATTTTTATTTTAAATATTTATATTTATTATAAATAATATGTAATATATATTATTTTATTTAATTAGTAATTATATAAATAGAAATATCATGTATTTTCTATTTAATTAATCAATTAAGCAAATATATCTTATAAATAATGAATATAATAAAAAATATAAATAAAATATACATGTTATACACATAATATGTTATATGATATAAATATTAAATGGGTCCAACTGGGCCAAAACAGGCATCACTACTACACAGACCCGCCCCATTCTTGATACGGGTCAGGTCGGGTCCGTCCCAAATTCACGGGCCAGGGCGGGTTAGGGGGGTCCGTCCATTTTTGACATCCCTAAATTGAACATACAATCATGCATGGTTGCTGCTTCCGATTGACCCTATGATTTCAAGTTGTAGAGGGATCAAAATGTAGATATTTTATTCACTTGTAAACTAGCTAAGGTTATGTTCGTTTTCGAATTTTAAATTTAGGTTTTGGTTTTCCAAAACCCACATCCAAATTTTAAAAATCTCCCCTATATATACCTACTACATTTTCTCTCTTTATCTCTCCTCTCTCATTTAACTTTTTAAATAAATTAATACATTGATTTGACATAAAGTTAAAACATACCCTACTCAAAACTCAAAACAAATATAGAACACATTATTCATAGTTTTCAAATCTCACATAATCACAAATCAAACATCACCTAAGTGTTTTGGTTGTGATAGAATTGAATTAATTATTCCAAATGGTGGTTGCTTGGATAAAATTGATGATGATGACGATGAAAAGTGTAAAAGTGGGGTGGAAGCTAGAGGGAGTAAGGATATATATAAAACAGAGCAACAACAGTAGAGATGTGGATGATAATCTTAGAGAGGCTATGCAGATGAATATGAATCAGGTAATCTATGATTGTGTTAAAGCTTTGACTGGTGTGACGATAGGTTATGGCAGATCGGTCGATGAGGTAGTGCTACGAGACTAGGTTCGCTTCTCTGGTGAGATTGTGGTGGCGTGTGGCTGGGCGCTTCTCTGAAAGGAAGGCTGGTGGGAAATTTGTCGAGAGGAAAGAAGAAGAAACTTCAATTTTGGTCTACTCTCTCACCCTAATCACGTCTCAGGCCATGTAAGTGGCTAATTTTTTTTAGAAAAATAAATCCACGTTAGCATTACGAATTGAGCAACCCGCTACAGCCAATAAGAATTGTTAAAAATAATGAATTTTAAAAAGTGTGAAATCAATGGACCAATTTCAAAATTTGAGAATTTGATATCTGAACTTCTCACTACTAATGTGTCAATATAATTTAATTTGTATTACGTGCATTTTTATGGTTATGTGATAATTATGTAGTAATTGTTTCTATATTTTATTCGTCTTTGCCATTTTACTTAATATATTTATGATAATAATAGTGATAATATGTGACTATATGTGCTACAAATTTTCATTAATTTGGATTTATAAATAAATTATTTTATGTGTATAAATATGTTATTTCTTAATTATTAAGTATCACACTGGACGGAGGGAGTATTATTTTGTAAATTATTTGTGATTAACTTGTAATACAAGTTGTGGATTTATGTGATTTGAGAATAGATCGTTGTCCTAAATATGTATATCTGTGTGATCTGAGAAGATATTGTTGTTTATAAGGATTTATGTGATTCGAGGTGAAGTTATTCTAGAAGTGAATATGTGTGATCATAAAATTAAATTATTATTTTATTTTAATTAAATGTTGATATTGTCTTAAATGGGTTGTGATGCATATTTAATTGCCCTTGTTGCATACCATGCATAATCATGAAAAGTGTTTTCCCCAAAATTAATAAGATACTAATGGTGTGTACGGTCACTATATATGCACTCTTTCAGGGACTGCAGAAAATTGGTCCGAGTCATGTGTTAACTCAACGACGAGTCGCCTGTTAGCTCACTTTTATTTAGGGATCCCAGGACGATTCGAGTCATGTGTTGATTCAACAAGTCGTGTGCCGCCTCATCTTTATTCAACACCGCTTGTAGGTGGGACACTGTGTGTGTCCACTATATTCAGTACCGCTTGTCGGTAGGACATTGTGTGTGTCCACTTTATTCAGTACCGTATATTGATGGGGCACTGTGTGTATCCAATGAGCTCATCCGAGCACATATCATAATTGTGTCGTGAGAATCCCGCAACGTGAACGGTTTTCAAAATAAAAGACACCAATTAGAAATATTAGGAAATAGCGATAGACAAAATAAATGAATTTTCATGCACTGTCATGCATGATTTCTACTTACTGAGTTTTATCTTACTAGTTTATGCATTGTAGGTGAACCTGCTGATTAATGAGTTTTGTGATGTGGCTGTGCAAGCTATTGAGCTCCTTCAGGGTTTTGAGCGGATGTACATAGATGACGACCTGTTGGGTTAAGCCGTTTGCTTATTTTGTTATCGCTGATTTTTTATGTATTATAATAAGTATGATCACCAGTGTAACAATAAATTTTATATTTATAATAAAATAAATACAAATTGCGTACAAAGATAATTCACATGGATTTAATTTAAAAGATAATGTAAAGGGACTACATATCTCCAATTAATCTTCTGATTCTTCTCTCGAACCAATTTATCCTTGACTTTGACTGGAGTGTGTGTTAACTGCGCTGACTGTGTTGACAGCATGTGTGTTGAGCCGGATCTTCGGATGAAGCTTGTCCGAGCTCGGATGTGTAGTATTGACATTGATTCGAAGGTATCGAGCCTTTGTTCTGATTGAACATTGACTGGAGAGCTTTCTTTGGAGAAAGTAGTTGACTGAAAGAACACCGGATTGGAGGGGCTTGGCCTCGTGATCTCTGATTGGAGGTGGTTGGCTGGAAGAACACCGGATCGGAGGGGCTTGACACTTTTATCTCTGATTAGAGGCGGTTGACTGGAAGAACACTGGATCAGAGGGGCTTGACACCTTTATCTCTGATCGGAGGCTGTTCTTGACTTGAAGATGCTTGAAGATCTCAAGGGAGCACTGCTCGTATTCTTGATCTCTTCAGAAGCGTCTGCGTCTTCAGATTTTTTAGTGTCTGGAATGAATGGAGGATGGCTCATTATATAGGTAAAGGGTGATGAAGCCCCATAAATAACTCGCAATTTGATTGGTCCAGAGCTGATTTGACTTGATTCTTCGAGCTTGGACCTTTCCATGTATAACGCAGTTTGATTGATTGATCCTTCATTTGACCTAATTCTACGGGCTTGGGCTTATTTGACTGGATCTGTCCTAATTATCAATTATTCACTAATTTATTTTAAGAATTTATTTATTTAAATCCCTTAATAAATAAATAATTAATTGATAATTATTGCATTAATTTGCCACATAATTTTCTTTAATAGGCAATAAAATTCAAGTGCCTACAACTAGTTCGTGTGAATTGATGTTTTGTCAGAGACTGGTTACATATGTTGAACTACGTGATGGCATCTACTGCTTCAGAATTGATTTGGATTACCCACTTGCTCCATGATCTTGGTGTTGAGTTGTCTTCACCTCCTACACTTTTCTTTGATAACAACAATGCTCTTTTCTTGAGCTAAAATTCAGTGGCGCACAAGCGAGCAAAGCCTGTAGATTTGGATTATCATTTTGTAAGAAAACTAGTCACATTTGGACGACTACACACAAGATTTGTTCCTTCTTTCATGCAGATTGCAGACATCTTCACCAAGAGTCTCCTCATTCTCAGCTCATTCTTCTTAAGTCCAAGCTTATTATATGTTCTCACCTGCATCGCGTTTGAAGAGGGATAATAGAGAGAAGATTACGATAATCAAATCATCTTAAATTGATTTGATTTATTGAACAATCTGTTGTAGTATTATTTGATTAATTTCTTTCCTTTTGTAAAGATACACTTTGTAACTATTTATATTTGCTTCTTTAATAATACATTAAACCAATGATTTCAAAACCAGACCGAACCGGCCGATTTAACCGGTTAGATCGGAAACGGTCCCGGTACCGGTCCGAAAACACATAAAACCCAAAATTAGAGTTGACGAATCGAAAACCTCCGGTTTATATATATATATATATATATATATATATATATATATATATATATATATATATATATATATATATTATGCTGCTCCTTCCGATTTCCAAGACCAAGCGGCGGGCTAGAGAGAAATTTCAAATCAACTTTAAAACTTCTATCCTATCTTTCTCAATTTTCTCTCTCCAACATTTATTATACATCTGACTTAATACGCTTTTTTACTTTTTATCCCTCCCCACCCCAATGTATTTCTAACTCTTTTTCTCTAATTCATTACTTTATTAGATTAAATGATTAACATACTTTATAAAACCTTTTCAAGGTACAAATTCTTCTTTTCATGTATTTATTAAAAAATTTATAATGTTATTTTATAGGTAAATTAAGTATATTAATATAAAATTATATATAAAATAATAAAATATTATTAAAATATGTAATTTTCATTTTTCCGGTTGAACCGGTCCGACTGGTCCGACCGTGAACCGTTAGACCCTTCGGTTTGATCTCCATTTCGGTTATAAAAACACTGCACTAAACCATTATTTCACAAATCTTCACACTCCCAAATTTAACAATTATTCTTTATACATGAAGAATTTTTATTTAAAGAAATGAATTATTGTTCTCTTGAATAAAAGTATTACTTCTCAAATTATTAATGAAAAATATTATTCTTTAAATTCAAATATGTAAATTATTTTGAATGAAAATTACATTTTCCAATGGAATTTGAAATAATCTAAAGTAATTTTAAGATTTATGAAATTAATTTTTTTATAGTATAATTTTTAAGATCATGTCAAATAATAAAGTAAAAAGTGAGATATTTTAAATTTTATTTTTTACTCTCAGAAATTAAAGTTGATCATCAGTTTAAATTTTCTTAGTAAGTTGTGTTTTATGTAAGTTGCAGAGTAGTGAACATTACATTGAACCTTCCAGTCTACGATGGAATTATTTTTATAAAGAATAAGAAAGAAAAGAGAATCCCTAATGAGATCACTTATTATATTCACGCGGTTCATTTCCTATTATACTCTTTAGATACATGCCACATGTTACAATTAATGTCTAAACTAACTCCACATGTAAAGGATTTAATGGTCATTAGTTAGGGTATAATATTATAATAAAAATTAAATTATGAAATAGGGGTGGAATAACATTTTAAAATAGGGAGAGAATCCTAGGTTGCGTCCTGTTTGTGGGATGAACATACATAGTTGCTCAATTCCAGTATCAAGTTATTCAAAGTATTGTACGATGATCCTCCTTCTTCAACAACCTTCCACGCCATCTCCTTGTAAAACTTAGCTCTACGTCTCATTTCCGCCGCCCCTTCTCCCCCCATTATCCGCTTCACCGCCTCCCACCCCACCCCTTCACTCATCATCCTCTGCCACTTATTACCAATGGAAACTCCAATTTCTAAAACCTCCGTCACCAGCTTTTCATTGTAAAACTGTTCTGCAAAAACAGGCCACGTTACCGTAGGCACTCCGGAACATATCCCTTCTAGAGTCGAATTCCAGCTGCAGTGCATCACAAAAGCTCTGATGGCCGGATGATCAAGAATCATTGTCTGGGGTGCCCATTCCCTTATGATCACCCCTCTGCCTTGGACCCTCTCCTCGAATCCTTGAGGCAACCAATTGCAACCTTTCTTGTCATCCCTCACCACCCATATGAAATCTTGGCCCAATTCTTCCAGCCCGACTGCAGTCTCATGCAACTGGGCTGGAGTGAGGTGACCATGGTTCCAAAGCACACGTACACCACCGAGTTAGGGCTCTTGGAGTCGAGCCAAGCCGAGCATTCGTGCTCGGATACAGCCGATTCCTTTCCTCTCCGTGATGATCTAATGCAGAGGAAGAGAGGGCCAATGATGCAGGGGTTCCTCCCAAGAACATTCCTGTAATTATAAGCTGCCATTTGAAGAAACGCAATATGTAGCTCTCCCATTTCTTCAGATTACAAAATTAATTGATTATGCTTAGCTTATAATTTATTTCTTGATTGAGAATGTATTATGAGTCTATCACATATAAATAATTATCTCTGCCAATCCAAACATGTCACGCCATGGTAAGTTACTTTCGTTGTGAAGATTAAAGTTAATAATTATTGGAGTGAAAATGTATCATTTTGCAAGATCTCAATTATAAAATACTCCCCACCCCCATCTCACCAAGTTGAATTCCCTATTCCACATCCCGTGTTTCATTGGTATTTCACAATATAAAAAAATTATACCCTGTAAATGAGTATGACCTTTAAACCTTTGGGCCGTATTAATTATGACACGTGACAAACATTTAATTTGTGGAATAGCAGATAAAACACCGCTGTGGAATAGGTGATCTCATTTGCCGTCCCACGCCACCCTTCACACTTTCTTTATTCATCTGTATCACAATATCCTTCACAAAAAAAAATGAAACATTACTTTATCTAACAACTTCAAAAGTTACTTTAATTTCAATTTTGTCACTCCTTCCCATGAAAAGAGTTACATTTACTGTTTGCAACGGAGATTAAGAAATATAGTATTTTAATATGTAGTGTTGAGAGATATAATAATTTAATGTATAGTGGGTAGTTGTATTAGTGTTGTGTGTGGACTTCTTTAAAAAAAAGTGATTGATTTATGTGAGTCTCATTTACTAAAAAGGGAAACGTAACTCTTGTAGTGGGACGCTCTAATTAGTAAAATATTTTTTAAATAATGTGGTACAGTAAACGAGAAAAATGGTCCAGACTCCAGACAGAGAGACTTTTCTTTTTGCCCACCTACTTTAAAAATTTTTTTATTCTATTTCACTTTTAATATTTATATAACCTTAATACTCTTCTCTTGTCCCCATAAGAGAAATTATGTATTTTCATTCTGAATCCTTTTAACCATTTGAGCTATGCCATTTTAATTGGAAGATATTTCAACTCTCCCTTTTAACCACTTGAGCAATGCCATGAAAACATAGCCACCAGCATATTTCATGACCTAAAAACATGTACATTACGAAAACGATTGTGTAACACTTGGATTAATGTTTTAGTGTCGGATTTGTTTGCATAAATAAATGCATAGAAATGTCAACATTTTTTTAAAAATATTTAATCAGTAATGAAAAAAATATTAATAAATTGAAGTGCAGAAATCTTAACAATTAGAGGAAGTAGTTGAAAATTAATCCTATTATGTAAAATCACAACACAACTATAGATTAGTAGTATAGTATCCGATTGTTGCGCAAAAATCTCAACAAAGAGAAGTGAGTAGTTGAAATTCAACTCAAAAACTGCGTAAAATTGATTACGATGGAAACCAGATTAATTTTTAGTAAGATGGAGAGTTACTTTTTAACATAATAAAAGTCACTCTTTAATAACAAATAGAGAGTGACTATTTGCGCCCCAATGAAATTTTTAAATACACCCCAAGGTAATCTATCGTTTCTAGACTCCTTCAAGTTCTGCAGTAAACCATGCCGATCTTCTTCTTGAAGGAGGATTGGAGGAACACGAAGCTGCGACTCACCAACATCGACGCAGTTTCCTTTCTCCCTCACCAATTCATTCGTATTTCTTTTTATGGTTATATGTCTTCTTCCTTCGTTGAAATGGATGAGAGAATAATTATTTCATATCCTGAATTCAATTATTAGTTTGTACTCTGTGGGATTATTACTTTTTTTCTCAATTGTTTCCTGCACCCCCTTTCCAAAAATGACGACTTCTTCTGCTGCAGGAAATAGCTTGGAAGGAATTGGCGATGTCCAAGATTTCGGATTTCCCATGGGTACGAATATACCACTGTCTGTTTGTGTGTGAGGGAGTTGAATTGTACTTGTGTATATGCATATAAATAATTGGATTGTGCTGCGTGATTTTGCAGAATGGTGAAAGATCATCAATGTCGTGGGAGAGATGTAGCCGTCTCTATGATCTCTATGATTTTGTAAATGGGGAACAAGGCATTTCGTGAAAACCGGATGGAGAGTTAACGTTTTTTCTTTTTTAATTTTGTGATTAATTAATTAATTTTTTTAATTTAGGAATATTAATTAAATGGGTAAAGTTGTCTTGTATGAGATGTATCTAGCAATTAATATATGTAACTTTTAATTTTAGTGGGCTACATTTAGTTATCGATGTTCGTTTAGTAAATTTGGGGTGCAAATAGTTGTCCCCTAACAAATATATATACTAATATAAAATATATGATTCTTGAGTAAAGTATTTTTTCAGAATAGTACATAATGCAACCATTTTACCTAACACTATTCTAAAATTAATGAGTTGATATTGTATGCTGAATAGCGTGTATAACTTTTTATTTAATTGATAAAATATACTTTCTTCCACCGTGTTAACATTGATGTTTGTTTTTTTCACGAATATTAAAAAATATAATATTTTAATGTGTAGTGAGGTGAGAGAAATAATATTTACTGTAAAGTGGGTAGTTGTACTAGTATCGTGTGTGAGTCCTACATGAAATAATTAATTGTCTTGTGTGGACCCAACTTGACAAAAAAGAAAATGTAAATCTTAATTTGGGACAACCCAAAATGGAAAACGTAAATATTAACGCGGGATGGAGGGAGTATATGTTTATCAATAATTGTATAATTTTTTTATATTTAATTCTTCTTTAAAAAAATTAATGGAAAATTCGCTAGCAAAGTGTAAATTAATTAGTATATACTCTCTTCGTCCCCTTTAAAGAGTCATTTTTTTCAATTCTGGGCGTTCCACCCCGTAGAGTCCCATTTTCTTTTTTACACACATAGAACTCACATATATCCATTAATACAACTACCCACTACACATTAAATAATACTATTTCGTAATTCACATGCAAAAAACAAAAGACTTTTATTTATAACAGTATACTCCCTCCGTTCTGCATTAGCTTTTATGTTTATTTTTGCACGTAGATTAAGGTGTGTAATGAGGTGAGAGAATAATATTTAGAGTTAATTGTAAAAAAAAAACCACGAACTTTACTTTTATTGCAAATTAATCATCACTTTTGAGATATTGCAAAAAAAATCACCACCTTTAAGTATTGTTACAAAAAAATCCAAAAAAAAAACATACTTTTAATTAGAAATTGGGTGCGTTTTGCAACAATACTTAAAGGTTGTGATTTTTTTGCAATTTATAAAAAGTGAGGATTTATTTGCAATATGAGTAAAGTTCGTGGTTTATTTTGCAATTAACACTAATATTTAATGTAAAGTGGGTACTTGTATTAGTATCGTGTGAGAGCCTTATATGAAATAATTAATTGTTTTGTGTGTGTCCAACTTAACAAAAAAGTAAATGTAAACTTTAAATTGGGACAAATTAAAATAAAAAACGTAAATCTAAAAATTGAACGAATAAGTACAGCCCACGGATTCAGTGTGCTGGGGCTTCGGAATCTTCAACCCGTGCACGGTCCACAAGATAATTTGCGAAATTTAATTAACTATATTATTTCTATCTAGCATATATCTCATTACTCTAATGAAATCCGAGAGCACTACATTTTATGTGAATTCATTGTAAAGAATAATAGATCAATTTGATCCGAATCAAATGCATTTACTCTCTCTTAAATTACTATTTTAAGCCTGATTGACAATTCATTTTAGTTAATTATTTCAAGATTTAATTGACTATAAAAATTCTCTTTCCCATATTCCAAGATTTAACATTTATTATGTATTAATACTTCTATTGAAAATTCAAAATTTATCTTTGCTTCATGTATATAGTTATGCGTATTCATAATATACATAATATATATATATATATATATATATATATATATTATAGGAATATGATTCCATTTATTATTGTTATTAATATTAGTTAATTAAAACCGATATATATGGAGTATAAAATAGAAATTGAGATAGCAATCTCACATTAGAGATGTTTAATTTTTATTAAAGGGAAAGACTTCTTTGAGACCGTCTCACGTATGAGACAGATAAAAAGTGATAATATTATTAATAAAAAGTGATACCCAATCGATAAAAAATGATAATGACACAATTAACTATTTCATGAACAATTTATAGTATAATAAATAAAAAGTGGTAGAAAGTTATAATATTTTATAGCAAAAATGATAAAAATTTTAGTAGTATCATTTTTTATACTATCTCACGTAAAAACTTATATGAGATGGTCTCACACAAGACCTACTTTTTATTAAAATATGATTATTAAATAGATAAAATAAAATAATAACATAATTAAAATAAGATTCATTAAAGACAAAGTTTCTTGGAAGACGTCACTTATGTGAGACGGGTTAAAGTATTGCAATTATATAGATAAAGTATGTTTTGTGTTTAAAGTATGTTTTTAAAAATATAATGGACAATGAATAAAGTGATTTAGAATGTTATAATATGATTTATTATTGACATATTTTAACTACAAATAAGCATATTTTATCTATATAATAAGCATATTTAAGTAATAAGTCGATCTGTCTCAGTATAAATAATTTATTAAAGTAAGTTTACTAAAACATGAAAATATTTTTTAAAAAAATGTATTTTTTACTAACAAAATATTCTTTTAATAAAAATTGGTGATTTTCCGTTGGTAAGTGATGGTTGATAAATTTTTACCAACAAAAATTCTAGTATTTTGTTCGGTAAATAATTTAGTTGGTAATCGATACTAATAATTTTGTTTGTAATTTATATAATGATTATATTGGTAAAATAGTAATAAATTTTATTTCGTTGTTAAAATTATAATAAATTCGTTGACATTCCATTAAAAAAAATACTATATTTTTTGTTAGTAATTCCTTGGTAATTACCAACAAATTGATTTCTTTTAATAAAATTCATTGCTAAAAAAAAAAATTTAAGTGAAGTTAAAGTATAACTCAGTAAAGTAATACTTGGTCGACTGAAATCATATTCTAATGAATTATACTTTATAAACTCTAAAATCATATTTTAATGAATCACATGTCATACCTTAATAAATTAATCATAATATTTATATAAATAAGTTATTATGCTATAATTTTCATTCTCTATGACAAATCACTTTTAATAAATAAAAAAAATATAATAATAATAATAATAAAAATAAATTATTATTATTATTAATTGTTCATTAGATAGTTAAATTGTACTATTATCATTTTATCTTAATCGAATATAATTTTATTTCTTCTTCAAAAAACCCAGAAAAAACTGGCTCAACCAGCCATGAACAGCCAAACTACCTTTTGGCCGGAATCTCACAAGACCCATACGAAGGTTTGCGGGATCTGGACGAAGTTAGTATGAATGACGTCATGGATGACGTCACAAAGATACAAAAATGACGTAATGGATGACGTCATAACTGAGGTAAGCACTTACCTCAGCAAGCAATAGTCTGATGGATTTAAAATCCAACTCAAAATTGTAATAGATAGTATTTGAGTTCCGACGCCTATAAAAGGGCACATGTATAGCCATTCGGAATATAACAAGTTTTACACACCACACCACTCCACATAGAATAATTCTCTCTCTATACTTCTTTCTCTTCCGCATTACAAGAAGGCCATCTTGGCCAAAAATAATGTAAGCCCTTAAAGCTTCTAAGCTTTAAGTTTTTATTTTATAAAGTTTTTTAATTTTATGTTAAGCATCCCTGAGTTAAACTCAGAGGATATGTTTATGTAAATTCTGAATTAAATTCAGAAAATAAAAAAAAAAAAAAAAAAAGTGGTATCAGACCAAAAAATCCTTAAAGGATTTTTCTGATAACAAGATCTTAAAAGATCAAGAACAAATTAAATTTGTTCAAATTCAAAGGTGGTTTGAAACCCAAGTCGCGTATCGCTGGAGCAGTAAGACCCGTGAGCCAAGAGTGCGGAGGGCGTGTTGCGAATAAATCGTTGACAGTGATAACCACTGTAGAAGATGAACCGATTTATGAGTTCAAGATCTAAAAGATCTGAAACATCAGAAAATCCCTTAAAGGGTGGTGATGATTTGTCACTAAACAAAGAGATTATTATCTCAAAAAATTTTGAAGGGAATCTCCAGAAATGGAAATTACCCAAATATAAACCTAACCAGGTTTACGAAAAAGGTTCTTTCATCTACAAGTCAGATTATATAATCAAGACTGTAGAAGAAAGGAAATCCCTTAAGCAGGGAGACGAAATGATCCATATGCTCTCAAAGGAGTTAATCCAAGAGCATAGGAAAAAATATAGTTACCTACACATTGGATTAATCCAAGTAGGTATACAGCCGTTAACCAGACGGGGCTTAAACATAGCCGCACTTATTATTGTCAGAGACAAAAGACATAATAAGTTTAACGACTCCTTATTAGGAGTAGTGGAAACATCATTAAGTGAAGGCCCAGCCTACTTTAAATGTTTTCCAGATTTCTCTGTAGCAATACATGATAGAAATGTCATGGATGCTTTGATGTTAAACATCAAAACTCATGGTTATGATATGCCAGAAGAAACAAGTCATGTTTCTTTAGTATATCAAGTTCATTACAAAGTAATGAATACAATCATTCCGAGACTAAGGATAAATCCTGAAGTTCTCAGTGCCCAAAAGGGAGAAACAACTCTGTTTATAACAGATATGAAAAGTAACTTGGTCGTTCCAAAAATAATTTTTTGGGATCAAGTTCAGCTTCCAGATGTTTGGAAGTTAGAAAGTATAGTTGATCCAGTCTCTGAAGAAAATAGAGAACTAGATCAAATTATACAACATCCAGATGGTGATGTAGAGATAAAATTCTCTAACAACCGAAGATTCAAGTTAAACTTGAAAAGAACACCATCAATGTCAGCAAGGTCCTCAACTTCTGAGGTACCACTCTCTGAAAGAGAGCAGATTAATGCTGAAATTCTTAGAGTCAAAAGAACTCAAGAACAAGTAAGTCAACCTATATATAGAGTTGACACTGCTGAAAGCAGTAGAGGGAATACCTCTCCAACAGCCTCAGATATGGGTTATGAAGTCAATACTATTACTATTGACGATAATAACCTAGATATCCCAGAGGTTATAAAAAAATCTTGGGAAAAAGAAAGTAACAAAACCATGAGAAAATGGTTTTTAAGTTACTATTCACTTTCTCAACAACGTTGGTATATAAGCCAATACATGGAAGATACTAAGACTAAACTCACCTTCTTTAGATGGATAAAATCCAGATGGGAAAGTAGAGGAAAAGTATTTCCAGACTTTAAAAGTCAACAATTTGTAAACTTCATAGAAGAAGCTTACCAAGAGTATAAGTGTGGAAACGGAAAGAAATTTAAATCTATCCATCCACCAAATACTTGGGTAAAAATTTCTCATAATGAGAAGACAACAAATGCCATTCCTTTTAAAGGAAAGCTAGAGGAATTAAATTCCAACCATCTAGCAGAACAAAACAATTATACAAATTTGTTCTTACAATCTATTGGAGAACAAACTTCGAGAATCGAAGAAAAATTAACAAATTTGGCATATACGCCAACTAAAACCAAAGGTGAAGCATCGACTTCAAGGTTAAAAGAGGATTCAGTCCCTTTTAAACCTCCTCCGGAGATGAAAGATTTCCGATTCCAAGCTAAACCAGAAAGTGAATTTGTAGAAGCACTTATGATAAGGCTTGAAAATCTGAAAATCAAGGAGGGAAAAAACAAAGAAACTGTATCAGCCCTTAAAGGGAGTAATAGCAGTAATGAAGAAGATTCTAAAGAAGTCAATAAAATGACTTTTAGAAAGAATACTTCTATGGTTAAACCATTCTATCCAAGACCCACTCCAATTGACATGCAAATTGAGGAAAGAATTGAATTCGCCCAATTTGATGGAAAGTCATTGGTTGAGTGGAATATTGATGGACTATCTGAATATAATATTAAGATAGTTCTAAAATATATGCTGATGTTTGCTAAAGCAACTCAGGCAAATGGTAATAACCAAAGGCAAATTGCCGAAGCGATAATCGCTGGATTCAGTGGACAACTGTCAGGATGGTGGGATTTTAATATGTCTGAGATTGCAAAAAATCAGATATATAATGCCACTACAACCGATCAAAATTCGGGTGAAACCCAAGAAACTATTGTAGATACATTAATCTACACAATAGCTTCACATTTCATTGGGAGGAATGAACTCCAAAAGGACAGGTCTCAAGAACAACTCTTGAACCTAAAATGTCCAACACTAGGCCACTTTATGTGGTACAAAGATGTGTTTTTTACCAGAGTCATGCAAAGACATGATAGTCATATGGACTTCTGGAAAGAAAAATTCTTAGCCGGTTTACCTGCACTATTTGCAGAAAGGTTAAGAATAAAGCTTAAAGCTAAATACTCGGGAATAATTCCCTATTCAAGTTTGACTTATGGAGATCTAGCATCCGAAATAATTTCGGAAGGAATAGAACTCTGCAATGATGTCAAATTAAAACAACAATTAGAAGAACAAAAGCTTCACCACAGGGAAACCTTGGGGAACTTTTGTGATCAAATTGGTTATGCACCAATCATTTATCCCACAAGGGATAAAAAGAAAAAATTCTCTAAAAGAGAAAAAGAATTCTTTCGAAAGAAAAGAAGAAAAGGATTCTTTAAAGAAGAGTCAAACATCCCTAACCAAGGGAAGAAATTCCACAAAAGGAAAACCTTTAAAAAGGATCCTACTTGTTGGAAATGTGGCAAGAAAGGCAACTATGCAAACAAATGTCTAGTCAAAAAGAAGATACAATCTCTTGACATAGACGAAGACCATAAAAGGTCAATTTGCCAGGCTCTATTAAATGAGACTGAAGAAGACTATAAAAGAAGTCTTGAATATTCTTCAAAAGAAGAAACATCAAGCTCGTCGCAAAATACGAGTGATGAAGAATCAGATCTTTGCAACTGCACAGATGGCGAGTGCGACCTATGCATGATCAGAGATCTAGGGTTAAATGTTAATATGTTAACCCAAGAAGAAAGTTTCATTTTGGATATCATCGATCAAATCGAAAGTCCAGAAAAAAGAAGGAAAGCTCTTGAGAGCTATTTGGTTAAACCAAAGGAACAGGAAAAGAAACTCTCAACTCAAAAGAACAGCTACGGTTCTTTAGATCAATTGATCCAAAGAATGCAGAAGGCTGAACAGAGAGAGCCTACTGTTCAAGAATTGAAGAAGGAGATAAATCAAATTAAATTTGAAATATCTCAGATAAAGAAGCAAATTGAGGGAATTGAGGCCTGTAAGCCATCAACCTCAAAAGCAACGCCCGAATCAACGGACGACGAGGATAATTCCTCAAAAACACCTCTATTAAGAGATGTCAATTATATTGACAAAACAGAACCACAAAAATGGTTCATAAAAGTGACATTAATTGTCAACAAAGAATTCTACATGGAAACTGAAGCCATGGTAGACTCAGGAGCAGACATTAACTGTATTACAGAAGGAATAATTCCTTCTAAGTATTACAGTAAAACTACCCAAAGGGTAACTGCTGCCAATAAACAACCATTAAATATCAGGTATAAACTTGATAATACAGTGGTATGTAACAATGGAATATGTATTCCAATACCATTTATAATGGTTAAAGGTCTATCGACCGCGGTTATATTGGGAAATCAATTTTTGCAAAAATTATTTCCAATTACCTCTATAACCGAAAAAGGAATTACTTCTTTACAAGATGGCAAAGAAGTAAAATTTCCTTTTACAACTGTGCCAAAGCAGCACAAAGTTCAACAGTTGAACTCCTTAAAGGAGAGGAAAACTAAACTGTTAAATTCCTTAAAGGAAGAAATTGGATTTAAACAAATCCAGGAAAAGATGAAAGATCTGGACCTTCAAAAGAGGATCCAAGATTTGGAAGAAAATATCAAAAGGCAAGTTTGTGCAGATGAGCCAAACGCCTTTTGGGAAAGAAAGAAACATATTGTTTCCTTACCCTATGAGGAAGGATTCAATGAAAAACATATCTCTACAAAAGCTAGACCTATAGCTATGGGTGCCAAGCATTTAGAGTTATGTAAAAAAGAGATAAAAGTTCTCTTAAAAAAGGGCCTTATTAGGCAAAGTTACAGTCCATGGAGTTGCCCAGCATTCTATGTTGAGAATGCAGCAGAGATCGAAAGAGGGGCTCCAAGACTTGTAATAAATTACAAGCCGCTTAAAAAAGCGTTGAAATGGATAAGATATCCAATTCCAAACAAGAGGGATCTCCTCAATAGGCTATATAAAGCCAAAATATTCTCTAAATTTGATATGAAGTCAGGATACTGGCAGATTCAAATTGAAGAGAAAGATCGGTTTAAAACCGCATTTACAGTACCATTCGGACATTATGAATGGAATGTGATGCCCTTTGGGCTTAAAAATGCTCCATCAGAGTATCAACACATCATGAATGAATTATTCAATCCTCATACGGATTTTATAATTGTATACATTGATGATGTACTGGTTTATTCACAAACCATTGATCAGCACTTCAAACACTTAAAGGTGTTTCTAGAAGTTGCTAAAAGAGCAGGACTTGTAGTCTCTGCAAAAAGATAAGCTTATTTCAGCTTAAAATAAAATTCTTGGGTCATTATATTGAAAATGCTAAAATACAACCCATTGAACGAGCGATTATATTCGCAGAAAAATTCCCGGATGAAATCCATGACAAGAATCAACTTCAAAGATTCTTGGGAAGTCTCAATTATATTGCAGACTTTTATAAAGAACTAGCCATAGAATGTAAACCACTCTTCGGCAGGTTAAGGAAAAATCCTAAACCTTGGAGTAGTGAACATACTAAGGCAGTTAAATCTCTTAAAGAGAAACTCACGGAACTACCTTGCATGGCTATAGCCAATCCCGACTACTATAAAATAGTAGAAACAGATGCGTCTGAAAAGGGATATGGTGGAATCCTGAAACAAAAGGATCCACAAACTAACCAAGAAAAATTGGTTAGATATACTTCGGGTCTATGGAACCCAGCACAGCAAAATTACTCGACTATAAAGAAAGAAGTTCTTTCTATAGTTTTGTGTGTCACCAAATTCGAAAGTGACTTGCTAAACAAAAAATTTCTTATTAGAACAGATGCAAAATCTGCTAAAGGCATTCTTGAAAAGGATGTGCAGAATTTAGCATCAAAACAAATCTTTGCAAGATGGCAAGCAATATTATCATGTTTCGATTTTGATATTGAACATGTTAATGGAGTTAATAACTCTTTAGCTGACTTTTTAACTCGCGAATATTTGCAGGGATAAAAGGTCGAAAACCTCTGAAAGAGGAAAAGCAAAGCGGGATAATCCCAAAAGAACATTTGCCGAAACGGCAAAGGAAGGCAACAAGGAGCCAGAACCATATAAGGCTCGAGAATTCGCCAGTGATCCAGAAGCATATTCTGAAGAAGCATATGCAATGGCGATACCACCAGAAGACCTTAAAGGTCGAAAATATCCATACATTCCATATAGCTGGATAAAAATTCAGCCAGTGGATGTAACCCTTAAAGGGATGCATGCAGATCAGGTTGGAGACATCTTCCTCAACAAGCATCTGCCATCAACCATTGAAGGAAAGTCAGTATATTACTATCAAGCTATCCTTCAAGAAACTCACTCAGTTCGGATAGAACAAGTGGGAAAAACCAGTCATATTGACTCAAATACTGCTTATAGCAAATTTATCATTAAAAAGGTGTTATCATTAGCTGATTGGGGAATCAGACCTCAAGAGGTTAGGTACTTAAAGTACCAGTATCACCCAAAAAACCCAAAATCCTATAATTACTTCGATTATATCGAAGCATGGGAAAAGGCATTACTCTATGAGAATGCTCAAAGAAAACATAGTTGGTTCCTAATGATTCAACTGGATGGACAGCTTTCAAACATTCCAGCTTGGTTCAAAACATGGTTCTACAACTGGGGATTAAATCCCATTATTTTACCAAAGGTAATAAAATCAGTCTACAAAGACTTTGAAGAGGCAAACTCTGGAATAGAACCATTGGAGCTGTTAATGCGTTTTGCAATGCTCTATATGGTCCCATGGATTGTCAGATGGGGATATCATATTGCAAGCCCCAACACAGAGGAAAAACTAAAAATCTCATTAAATGAGTATTTTCTCTGGAGAAAAGTGGTCATCAGATGGTGGGCAAAATTCAATTTCTTTGAAGAAGACAGCGTCTATTCAAAGAACAAGGTTATTTACCTTGATCAAACATCAAAAGTGCCTAAGAAGAATCCGATGGATAATTTCAAGGAAGCGTTCAAAAAATTGTCAAGAGACGAAGCCTTAAAGGCATTTGAAGAAATTTTTGGGGGGGGGAGAAACGAGGCAAGTTCTTCTTCAAAAAACCCAGAAAAAACTGGCTCAACCAGCCATGAACAGCCAAACTACCTTTTGGCCGGAATCTCACAAGACCCATACGAAGGTTTGCGGGATCTGGACGAAGTTAGTATGAATGACGTCATGGATGACGTCACAAAGATACAAAAATGACGTAATGGATGACGTCATAACTGAGGTAAGCACTTACCTCAGCAAGCAATAGTCTGATGGATTTAAAATCCAACTCAAAATTGTAATAGATAGTATTTGAGTTCCGACGCCTATAAAAGGGCACATGTATAGCCATTCGGAATATAACAAGTTTTACACACCACACCACTCCACATAGAATAATTCTCTCTCTATACTTCTTTCTCTTCCGCATTACAAGAAGGCCATCTTGGCCAAAAATAATGTAAGCCCTTAAAGCTTCTAAGCTTTAAGTTTTTATTTTATAAAGTTTTTTAATTTTATGTTAAGCATCCCTGAGTTAAACTCAGAGGATATGTTTATGTAAATTCTGAATTAAATTCAGAAGATAAAAAAAAAAAAAAAAAAGTGGTATCAGACCAAAAAATCCTTAAAGGATTTTTCTGATAACAAGATCTTAAAAGATCAAGAACAAATTAAATTTGTTCAAATTCAAAGGTGGTTTGAATCCCAAGTCGCGTATCGCTGGAGCAGTAAGACCCGTGAGCCAAGAGTGCGGAGGGCGTGTTGCGAATAAATCGTTGACAGTGATAACCACTGTAGATGATGAACCGATTTATGAGTTCAAGATCTAAAAGATCTGAAACATCAGAAAATCCCTTAAAGGGTGGTGATGATTTGTCACTAAACAAAGAGATTATTATCTCAAAAAATTTTGAAGGGAATCTCCAGAAATGGAAATTACCCAAATATAAACCTAACCAGGTTTACGAAAAAGGTTCTTTCATCTACAAGTCAGATTATATAATCAAGACTGTAGAAGAAAGGAAATCCCTTAAGCAGGGAGACGAAATGATCCATATGCTCTCAAAGGAGTTAATCCAAGAGCATAGGAAAAAATATAGTTACCTACACATTGGATTAATCCAAGTAGGTATACAGCCGTTAACCAGACGGGGCTTAAACACAGCCGCACTTATTATTGTCAGAGACAAAAGACATAATAAGTTTAACGACTCCTTATTAGGAGTAGTGGAAACATCATTAAGTGAAGGCCCAGCCTACTTTAAATGTTTTCCAGATTTCTCTGTAGCAATACATGATAGAAATGTCATGGATGCTTTGGTGTTAAACATCAAAACTCATGGTTATGATATGCCAGAAGAAACAAGTCATGTTTCTTTAGTATATCAAGTTCATTACAAAGTAATGAATACAATCATTCCGAGACTAAGGATAAATCCTGAAGTTCTCAGTGCCCAAAAGGGAGAAACAACTCTGTTTATAACAGATATGAAAAGTAACTTGGTCGTTCCAAAAACAATTTTTTGGGATCAAGTTCAGCTTCCAGATGTTTGGAAGTTAGAAAGTATAGTTGATCCAGTCTCTGAAGAAAATAGAGAACTAGATCAAATTATACAACATCCAGATGGTGATGCAGAGATAAAATTCTCTAACAACCGAAGATTCAAGTTAAACTTGAAAAGAACACCATCAATGTCAGCAAGGTCCTCAACTTCTGAGGTACCACTCTCTGAAAGAGAGCAGATTAATGCTGAAATTCTTAGAGTCAAAAGAACTCAAGAACAAGTAAGTCAACCTATATATAGAGTTGACACTGCTGAAAGCAGTAGAGGGAATACCTCTCCAACAGCCTCAGATATGGGTTATGAAGTCAATACTATTACTATTGACGATAATAACCTAGATATCCCAGAGGTTATAAAAAAATCTTGGGAAAAAGAAAGTAACAAAACCATGAGAAAATGGTTTTTAAGTTACTATTCACTTTCTCAACAACGTTGGTATATAAGCCAATACATGGAAGATACTAAGACTAAACTCACCTTCTTTAGATGGATAAAATCCAGATGGGAAAGTAGAGGAAAAGTATTTCCAGACTTTAAAAGTCAACAATTTGTAAACTTCATAGAAGAAGCTTACCAAGAGTATAAGTGTGGAAACGGAAAGAAATTTAAATCTATCCATCCACCAAATACTTGGGTAAAAATTTCTCATAATGAGAAGACAACAAATGCCATTCCTTTTAAAGGAAAGCTAGAGGAATTAAATTCCAACCATCTAGTAGAACAAAACAATTATACAAATTTGTTCTTACAATCTATTGGAGAACAAACTTCGAGAATCGAAGAAAAATTAACAAATTTGGCATATACGCCAACTAAAACCAAAGGTGAAGCATCGACTTCAAGGTTAAAAGAGGATTCAGTCCCTTTTAAACCTCCTCCGGAGATGAAAGATTTCCGATTCCAAGCTAAACCAGAAAGTGAATTTGTAGAAGCACTTATGATAAGGCTTGAAAATCTGAAAATCAAGGAGGGAAAAAACAAAGAAACTGTATCAGCCCTTAAAGGGAGTGATAGCAGTAATGAAGAAGATTCTAAAGAAGTCAATAAAATGACTTTTAGAAAGAATACTTCTATGGTTAAACCATTCTATCCAAGACCCACTCCAATTGACATGCAAATTGAGGAAAGAATTGAATTCGCCCAATTTGATGGAAAGTCATTGGTTGAGTGGAATATTGATGGACTATCTGAATATAATATTAAGATAGTTCTAAAATATATGCTGATGTTTGCTAAAGCAACTCAGGCAAATGGTAATAACCAAAGGCAAATTGCCGAAGCGATAATCGCTGGATTCAGTGGACAACTGTCAGGATGGTGGGATTTTAATATGTCTGAGATTGCAAAAAATCAGATATATAATGCCACTACAACCGATCAAAATTCGGGTGAAACCCAAGAAACTATTGTAGATACATTAATCTACACAATAGCTTCACATTTCATTGGGAGGAATGAACTCCAAAAGGACAGGTCTCAAGAACAACTCTTGAACCTAAAATGTCCAACACTAGGCCACTTTATGTGGTACAAAGATGTGTTTTTTACCAGAGTCATGCAAAGACATGATAGTCATATGGACTTCTGGAAAGAAAAATTCTTAGCCGGTTTACCTGCACTATTTGCAGAAAGGTTAAGAATAAAGCTTAAAGCTAAATACTCGGGAATAATTCCCTATTCAAGTTTGACTTATGGAGATCTAGCATCCGAAATAATTTCGGAAGGAATAGAACTCTGCAATGATGTCAAATTAAAACAACAATTAGAAGAACAAAAGCTTCACCACAGGGAAACCTTGGGGAACTTTTGTGATCAAATTGGTTATGCACCAATCATTTATCCCACAAGGGATAAAAAGAAAAAATTCTCTAAAAGAGAAAAAGAATTCTTTCGAAAGAAAAGAAGAAAAGGATTCTTTAAAGAAGAGTCAAACATCCCTAACCAAGGGAAGAAATTCCACAAAAGGAAAACCTTTAAAAAGGATCCTACTTGTTGGAAATGTGGCAAGAAAGGCCACTATGCAAACAAATGTCTAGTCAAAAAGAAGATACAATCTCTTGACATAGACGAAGACCATAAAAGGTCAATTTGCCAGGCTCTATTAAATGAGACTGAAGAAGACTATAAAAGAAGTCTTGAATATTCTTCAAAAGAAGAAACATCAAGCTCGTCGCAAAATACGAGTGATGAAGAATCAGATCTTTGCAACTGCACAGATGGCGAGTGCGACCTATGCATGATCAGAGATCTAGGGTTAAATGTTAATATGTTAACCCAAGAAGAAAGTTTCATTTTGGATATCATCGATCAAATCGAAAGTCCAGAAAAAAGAAGGAAAGCTCTTGAGAGCTATTTGGTTAAACCAAAGGAACAGGAAAAGAAACTCTCAACTCAAAAGAACAGCTACGGTTCTTTAGATCAATTGATCCAAAGAATGCAGAAGGCTGAACAGAGAGAGCCTACTGTTCAAGAATTGAAGAAGGAGATAAATCAAATTAAATTTGAAATATCTCAGATAAAGAAGCAAATTGAGGGAATTGAGGCCTGTAAGCCATCAACCTCAAAAGCAACGCCCGAATCAACGGACGACGAGGATAATTCATCAAAAACACCTCTATTAAGAGATGTCAATTATATTGACAAAACAGAACCACAAAAATGGTTCATAAAAGTGACATTAATTGTCAACAAAGAATTCTACATGGAAACTGAAGCCATGGTAGACTCAGGAGCAGACATTAACTGTATTACAGAAGGAATAATTCCTTCTAAGTATTACAGTAAAACTACCCAAAGGGTAACTGCTGCCAATAAACAACCATTAAATATCAGGTATAAACTTGATAATACAGTGGTATGTAACAATGGAATATGTATTCCAATACCATTTATAATGGTTAAAGGTCTATCGACCGCGGTTATATTGGGAAATCAATTTTTGCAAAAATTATTTCCAATTACCTCTATAACCGAAAAAGGAATTACTTCTTTACAAGATGGCAAAGAAGTAAAATTTCCTTTTACAACTGTGCCAAAGCAGCACAAAGTTCAACAGTTGAACTCCTTAAAGGAGAGGAAAACTAAACTGTTAAATTCCTTAAAGGAAGAAATTGGATTTAAACAAATCCAGGAAAAGATGAAAGATCTGGACCTTCAAAAGAGGATCCAAGATTTGGAAGAAAATATCAAAAGGCAAGTTTGTGCAGATGAGCCAAACGCCTTTTGGGAAAGAAAGAAACATATTGTTTCCTTACCCTATGAGGAAGGATTCAATGAAAAACATATCTCTACAAAAGCTAGACCTATAGCTATGGGTGCCAAGCATTTAGAGTTATGTAAAAAAGAGATAAAAGTTCTCTTAAAAAAGGGCCTTATTAGGCAAAGTTACAGTCCATGGAGTTGCCCAGCATTCTATGTTGAGAATGCAGCAGAGATCGAAAGAGGGGCTCCAAGACTTGTAATAAATTACAAGCCGCTTAACAAAGCGTTGAAATGGATAAGATATCCAATTCCAAACAAGAGGGATCTCCTCAATAGGCTATATAAAGCCAAAATATTCTCTAAATTTGATATGAAGTCAGGATACTGGCAGATTCAAATTGATGAGAAAGATCGGTTTAAAACCGCATTTACAGTACCATTCGGACATTATGAATGGAATGTGATGCCCTTTGGGCTTAAAAATGCTCCATCAGAGTATCAACACATCATGAATGAATTATTCAATCCTCATACGGATTTTATAATTGTATACATTGATGATGTACTGGTTTATTCACAAACCATTGATCAGCACTTCAAACACTTAAAGGTGTTTCTAGAAGTTGCTAAAAGAGCAGGACTTGTAGTCTCTGCAAAAAGATAAGCTTATTTCAGCTTAAAATAAAATTCTTGGGTCATTATATTGAAAATGCTAAAATACAACCCATTGAACGAGCGATTATATTCGCAGAAAAATTCCCGGATGAAATCCATGACAAGAATCAACTTCAAAGATTCTTGGGAAGTCTCAATTATATTGCAGACTTTTATAAAGAACTAGCCATAGAATGTAAACCACTCTTCGGCAGGTTAAGGAAAAATCCTAAACCTTGGAGTAGTGAACATACTAAGGCAGTTAAATCTCTTAAAGAGAAACTCAAGGAACTACCTTGCATGGCTATAGCCAATCCCGACTACTATAAAATAGTAGAAACAGATGCGTCTGAAAAGGGATATGGTGGAATCCTGAAACAAAAGGATCCACAAACTAACCAAGAAAAATTGGTTAGATATACTTCGGGTCTATGGAACCCAGCACAGCAAAATTACTCGACTATAAAGAAAGAAGTTCTTTCTATAGTTTTGTGTGTCACCAAATTCGAAAGTGACTTGCTAAACAAAAAATTTCTTATTAGAACAGATGCAAAATCTGCTAAAGGCATTCTTGAAAAGGATGTGCAGAATTTAGCATCAAAACAAATCTTTGCAAGATGGCAAGCAATATTATCATGTTTCGATTTTGATATTGAACATGTTAATGGAGTTAATAACTCTTTAGCTGACTTTTTAACTCGCGAATATTTGCAGGGATAAAAGGTCGAAAACCTCTGAAAGAGGAAAAGCAAAGCGGGATAATCCCAAAAGAACATTTGCCGAAACGGCAAAGGAAGGCAACAAGGAGCCAGAACCATATAAGGCTCGAGAATTCGCCAGTGATCCAGAAGCATATTCTGAAGAAGCATATGCAATGGCGATACCACCAGAAGACCTTAAAGGTCGAAAATATCCATACATTCCATATAGCTGGATAAAAATTCAGCCAGTGGATGTAACCCTTAAAGGGATGCATGCAGATCAGGTTGGAGACATCTTCCTCAACAAGCATCTGCCATCAACCATTGAAGGAAAGTCAGTATATTACTATCAAGCTATCCTTCAAGAAACTCACTCAGTTCGGATAGAACAAGTGGGAAAAACCAGTCATATTGACTCAAATACTGCTTATAGCAAATTTATCATTAAAAAGGTGTTATCATTAGCTGATTGGGGAATCAGACCTCAAGAGGTTAGGTACTTAAAGTACCAGTATCACCCAAAAAACCCAAAATCCTATAATTACTTCGATTATATCGAAGCATGGGAAAAGGCATTACTCTATGAGAATGCTCAAAGAAAACATAGTTGGTTCCTAATGATTCAACTGGATGGACAGCTTTCAAACATTCCAGCTTGGTTCAAAACATGGTTCTACAACTGGGGATTAAATCCCATTATTTTACCAAAGGTAATAAAATCAGTCTACAAAGACTTTGAAGAGGCAAACTCTGGAATAGAACCATTGGAGCTGTTAATGCGTTTTGCAATGCTCTATATGGTCCCATGGATTGTCAGATGGGGATATCATATTGCACGCCCCAACACAGAGGAAAAACTAAAAATCTCATTAAATGAGTATTTTCTCTAGAGAAAAGTGTTCATCAGATGGTGGGCAAAATTCAATTTCTTTGAAGAAGACAGCGTCTATTCAAAGAACAAGGTTATTTACCTTGATCAAACATCAAAAGCGCCTAAGAAGAATCTGATGGATAATTTCAAGGAAGCGTTCAAAAAATTGTCAAGAGACGAAGCCTTAAAGGCATTTGAAGAAATTTTTGGGGGGGGGAGAAACGAGGCAAGTTCTTCTTCAAAAAACCCAGAAAAAACTGGCTCAACCAGCCATGAACAGCCAAACTACCTTTTGGCCGGAATCTCACAAGACCCATACGAAGGTTTGCGGGATCTGGACGAAGTTAGTATGAATGACGTCATGGATGACGTCACAAAGATACAAAAATGACGTAATGGATGATGTCATAACTGAGGTAAGCACTTACCTCAGCAAGCAATAGTCTGATGGATTTAAAATCCAACTCAAAATTGTAATAGATAGTATTTGAGTTCCGACGCCTATAAAAGGGCACATGTATAGCCATTCGGAACATAACAAGTTTTACACACCACACCACTCCACATAGAATAATTCTCTCTCTATACTTCTTTCTCTTCCGCATTACAAGAAGGCCATCTTGGCCAAAAATAATGTAAGCCCTTAAAGCTTCTAAGCTTTAAGTTTTTATTTTATAAAGTTTTTTAATTTTATGTTAAGCATCCCTGAGTTAAACTCAGAGGATATATTTATGTAAATTCTGAATTAAATTCAGGGATGTTTAACATTCAGAATTTACATAAACATATCCTCTGAGTTTAACTCAGGGATGCTTAACATAAAATTAAAAAACTTTATAAAATAAAAACTTAAAGCTTAGAAGCTTTAAGGGCTTACATTATTTTTGGCCAAGATGGCCTTCTTGTAATGCGGAAGAGAAAGAAGTATAGAGAGAGAATTATTCTATGTGGAGTGGTGTGGTGTGTAAAACTTGTTATATTCCGAATGGCTATACATGTGCCCTTTTATAGGCGTCGGAACTCAAATACTATCTATTACAATTTTGAGTTGGATTTTAAATCCATCAGACTATTGCTTGCTGAGGTAAGTGCTTACCTCAGTTATGACGTCATCCATTACGTCATTTTTGTATCTTTGTGACGTCATCCATGACGTCATTCATACTAACTTCGTCCAGATCCCGCAAACCTTCGTATGGGTCTTGTGAGATTCCGGCCAAAAGGTAGTTTGGCTGTTCATGGCTGGTTGAGCCAGTTTTTTCTGGGTTTTTTGAAGAAGAACTTGCCTCGTTTCTCCCCCCCCCCAAAAATTTCTTCAAATGCCTTTAAGGCTTCGTCTCTTGACAATTTTTTGAACGCTTCCTTGAAATTATCCATCGGATTCTTCTTAGGCGCTTTTGATGTTTGATCAAGGTAAATAACCTTGTTCTTTGAATAGACGCTGTCTTCTTCAAAGAAATTGAATTTTGCCCACCATCTGATGAACACTTTTCTCCAGAGAAAATACTCATTTAATGAGATTTTTAGTTTTTCCTCTGTGTTGGGGCGTGCAATATGATATCCCCATCTGACAATCCATGGGACCATATAGAGCATTGCAAAATGCATTAACAGCTCCAATGGTTCTATTCCAGAGTTTGCCTCTTCAAAGTCTTTGTAGACTGATTTTATTACCTTTGGTAAAATAATGGGATTTAATCCCCAGTTGTAGAACCATGTTTTGAACCAAGCTGGAATGTTTGAAAGCTGTCCATCCAGTTGAATCATTAGGAACCAACTATGTTTTCTTTGAGCATTCTCATAGAGTAATGCCTTTTCCCATGCTTCGATATAATCGAAGTAATTATAGGATTTTGGGTTTTTTGGGTGATACTGGTACTTTAAGTACCTAACCTCTTGAGGTCTGATTCCCCAATCAACTAATGATAACACCTTTTTAATGATAAATTTGCTATAAGCAGTATTTGAGTCAATATGACTGGTTTTTCCCACTTGTTCTATCCGAACTGAGTGAGTTTCTTGAAGGATAGCTTGATAGTAATATACTGACTTTCCTTCAATGGTTGATGGCAGATGCTTGTTGAGGAAGATGTCTCCAACCTGATCTGCATGCATCCCTTTAAGGGTTACATCCACTGGCTGAATTTTTATCCAGCTATATGGAATGTATGGATATTTTCGACCTTTAAGGTCTTCTGGTGGTATCGCCATTGCATATGCTTCTTCAGAATATGCTTCTGGATCACTGGCGAATTCTCGAGCCTTATATGGTTCTGGCTCCTTGTTGCCTTCCTTTGCCGTTTCGGCAAATGTTCTTTTGGGATTATCCCGCTTTGCTTTTCCTCTTTCAGAGGTTTTCGACCTTTTATCCCTGCAAATATTCGCGAGTTAAAAAGTCAGCTAAAGAGTTATTAACTCCATTAACATGTTCAATATCAAAATCGAAACATGATAATATTGCTTGCCATCTTGCAAAGATTTGTTTTGATGCTAAATTCTGCACATCCTTTTCAAGAATGCCTTTAGCAGATTTTGCATCTGTTCTAATAAGAAATTTTTTGTTTAGCAAGTCACTTTCGAATTTGGTGACACACAAAACTATAGAAAGAACTTCTTTCTTTATAGTCGAGTAATTTTGCTGTGCTGGGTTCCATAGACCCGAAGTATATCTAACCAATTTTTCTTGGTTAGTTTGTGGATCCTTTTGTTTCAGGATTCCACCATATCCCTTTTCAGACGCATCTGTTTCTACTATTTTATAGTAGTCGGGATTGGCTATAGCCATGCAAGGTAGTTCCTTGAGTTTCTCTTTAAGAGATTTAACTGCCTTAGTATGTTCACTACTCCAAGGTTTAGGATTTTTCCTTAACCTGCCGAAGAGTGGTTTACATTCTATGGCTAGTTCTTTATAAAAGTCTGCAATATAATTGAGACTTCCCAAGAATCTTTGAAGTTGATTCTTGTCATGGATTTCATCCGGGAATTTTTCTGCGAATATAATCGCTCGTTCAATGGGTTGTATTTTACCATTTTCAATATAATGACCCAAGAATTTTATTTTAAGCTGAAATAAGCTTATCTTTTTTGCAGAGACTACAAGTCCTGCTCTTTTAGCAACTTCTAGAAACACCTTTAAGTGTTTGAAGTGCTGATCAATGGTTTGTGAATAAACCAGTACATCATCAATGTATACAATTATAAAATCCGTATGAGGATTGAATAATTCATTCATGATGTGTTGATACTCTGATGGAGCATTTTTAAGCCCAAAGGGCATCACATTCCATTCATAATGTCCGAATGGTACTGTAAATGCGGTTTTAAACCGATCTTTCTCTTCAATTTGAATCTGCCAGTATCCTGACTTCATATCAAATTTAGAGAATATTTTGACTTTATATAGCCTATTGAGGAGATCCCTCTTGTTTGGAATTGGATATCTTATCCATTTCAACGCTTTGTTAAGCGGCTTGTAATTTATTACAAGTCTTGGAGCCCCTCTTTCGATCTCTGCTGCATTCTCAACATAGAATGCTGGGCAACTCCATGGACTGTAACTTTGCCTAATAAGGCCCTTTTTTAAGAGATCTTTTATCTCTTTTTTACATAACTCTAAATGCTTGGCACCCATAGCTATAGGTCTAGCTTTTGTAGAGATATGTTTTTCATTGAATCCTTCCTCATAGGGTAAGGAAACAATATGTTTCTTTCTTTCCCAAAAGGCGTTTGGCTCATCTGCACAAACTTGCCTATTGATATTTTCTTCCAAATCTTGGATCCTCTTTTGAAGGTCCAGATCTTTCATCTTTTCCTGGATTTGTTTAAATCCAATTTCTTCCTTTAAGGAATTTAACAGTTTAGTTTTCCTCTCCTTTAAGGAGTTCAACTGTTGAACTTTGTGCTGCTTTGGCACAGTTGTAAAAGGAAATTTTACTTCTTTGCCATCTTGTAAAGAAGTAATTCCTTTTTCGGTTATAGAGGTAATTGGAAATAATTTTTGCAAAAATTGATTTCCCAATATAACCGCGGTCGATAGACCTTTAACCATTATAAATGGTATTGGAATACATATTCCATTGTTACATACCACTGTATTATCAAGTTTATACCTGATATTTAATGGTTGTTTATTGGCAGCAGTTACCCTTTGGGTAGTTTTACTGTAATACTTAGAAGGAATTATTCCTTCTGTAATACAGTTAATGTCTGCTCCTGAGTCTACCATGGCTTCAGTTTCCATGTAGAATTCTTTGTTGACAATTAATGTCACTTTTATGAACCATTTTTGTGGTTCTGTTTTGTCAATATAATTGACATCTCTTAATAGAGGTGTTTTTGAGGAATTATCCTCGTCGTCCGTTGATTCGGGCGTTGCTTTTGAGGTTGATGGCTTACAGGCCTCAATTCCCTCAATTTGCTTCTTTATCTGAGATATTTCAAATTTAATTTGATTTATCTCCTTCTTCAATTCTTGAACAGTAGGCTCTCTTTGTTCAGCCTTCTGCATTCTTTGGATCAATTGATCTAAAGAACCGTAGCTGTTCTTTTGAGTTGAGAGTTTCTTTTCCTGTTCCTTTGGTTTAACCAAATAGCTCTCAAGAGCTTTCCTTCTTTTTTCTGGACTTTCGATTTGATCGATGATATCCAAAATGAAACTTTCTTCTTGGGTTAACATATTAACATTTAACCCTAGATCTCTGATCATGCATAGGTCGCACTCGCCATCTGTGCAGTTGCAAAGATCTGATTCTTCATCACTCGTATTTTGCGACGAGCTTGATGTTTCTTCTTTTGAAGAATATTCAAGACTTCTTTTATAGTCTTCTTCAGTCTCATTTAATAGAGCCTGGCAAATTGACCTTTTATGGTCTTCGTCTATGTCAAGAGATTGTATCTTCTTTTTGACTAGACATTTGTTTGCATAGTGGCCTTTCTTGCCACATTTCCAACAAGTAGGATCCTTTTTAAAGGTTTTCCTTTTGTGGAATTTCTTCCCTTGGTTAGGGATGTTTGACTCTTCTTTAAAGAATCCTTTTCTTCTTTTCTTTCGAAAGAATTGTTTTTCTCTTTTAGAGAATTTTTTCTTTTTATCCCTTGTGGGATAAATGATTGGTGCATAACCAATTTGATCACAAAAGTTCCCCAAGGTTTCCCTGTGGTGAAGCTTTTGTTCTTCTAATTGTTGTTTTAATTTGACATCATTGCAGAGTTCTATTCCTTCCGAAATTATTTCGGATGCTAGATCTCCATAAGTCAAACTTGAATAGGGAATTATTCCCGAGTATTTAGCTTTAAGCTTTATTCTTAACCTTTCTGCAAATAGTGCAGGTAAACCGGCTAAGAATTTTTCTTTCCAGAAGTCCATATGACTATCATGTCTTTGCATAACTCTGGTAAAAAACACATCTTTGTACCACATAAAGTGGCCTAGTGTTGGACATTTTAGGTTCAAGAGTTGTTCTTGAGACCTGTCCTTTTGGAGTTCATTCCTCCCAATGAAATGTGAAGCTATTGTGTAGATTAATGTATCTACAATAGTTTCTTGGGTTTCACCCGAATTTTGATCGGTTGTAGTGGCATTATATATCTGATTTTTTGCAATCTCAGACATATTAAAATCCCACCATCCTGACAGTTGTCCACTGAATCCAGCGATTATCGCTTCGGCAATTTGCCTTTGGTTATTACCATTTGCCTGAGTTGCTTTAGCAAACATCAGCATATATTTTAGAACTATCTTAATATTATATTCAGATAGTCCATCAATATTCCACTCAACCAATGACTTTCCATCAAATTGGGCGAATTCAATTCTTTCCTCAATTTGCATGTCAATTGGAGTGGTCTTGGATAGAATGGTTTAACCATAGAAGTATTCTTTCTAAAAGTCATTTTATTGACTTCTTTAGAATCTTCTTCATTACTGCTATCACTCCCTTTAAGGGCTGATACAGTTTCTTTGTTTTTTCCCTCCTTGATTTTCAGATTTTCAAGCCTTATCATAAGTGCTTCTACAAATTCACTTTCTGGTTTAGCTTGGAATCGGAAATCTTTCATCTCCGGAGGAGGTTTAAAAGGGACTGAATCCTCTTTTAACCTTGAAGTCGATGCTTCACCTTTGGTTTTAGTTGGCGTATATGCCAAATTTGTTAATTTTTCTTCGATTCTCGAAGTTTGTTCTCCAATAGATTGTAAGAACAAATTTGTATAATTGTTTTGTTCTACTAGATGGTTGGAATTTAATTCCTCTAGCTTTCCTTTAAAAGGAATGGCATTTGTTGTCTTCTCATTATGAGAAATTTTTACCCAAGTATTTGGTGGATGGATAGATTTAAATTTCTTTCCGTTTCCACACTTATACTCTTGGTAAGCTTCTTCTATGAAGTTTACAAATTGTTGACTTTTAAAGTCTGGAAATACTTTTCCTCTACTTTCCCATCTGGATTTTATCCATCTAAAGAAGGTGAGTTTAGTCTTAGTATCTTCCATGTATTGGCTTATATACCAACGTTGTTGAGAAAGTGAATAGTAACTTAAAAACCATTTTCTCATGGTTTTGTTACTTTCTTTTTCCCAAGATTTTTTTATAACCTCTGGGATATCTAGGTTATTATCGTCAATAGTAATAGTATTGACTTCATAACCCATATCTGAGGCTGTTGGAGAGGTATTCCCTCTACTGCTTTCAGCAGTGTCAACTCTATATATAGGTTGACTTACTTGTTCTTGAGTTCTTTTGACTCTAAGAATTTCAGCATTAATCTGCTCTCTTTCAGAGAGTGGTACCTCAGAAGTTGAGGACCTTGCTGACATTGATGGTGTTCTTTTCAAGTTTAACTTGAATCTTCGGTTGTTAGAGAATTTTATCTCTACATCACCATCTGGATGTTGTATAATTTGATCTAGTTCTCTATTTTCTTCAGAGACTGGATCAACTATACTTTCTAACTTCCAAACATCTGGAAGCTGAACTTGATCCCAAAAAATTGTTTTTGGAACGACCAAGTTACTTTTCATATCTGTTATAAACAGAGTTGTTTCTCCCTTTTGGGCACTGAGAACTTCAGGATTTATCCTTAGTCTCGGAATGATTGTATTCATTACTTTGTAATGAACTTGATATACTAAAGAAACATGACTTGTTTCTTCTGGCATATCATAACCATGAGTTTTGATGTTTAACACCAAAGCATCCATGACATTTCTATCATGTATTGCTACAGAGAAATCTGGAAAACATTTAAAGTAGGCTGGGCCTTCACTTAATGATGTTTCCACTACTCCTAATAAGGAGTCGTTAAACTTATTATGTCTTTTGTCTCTGACAATAATAAGTGCGGCTGTGTTTAAGCCCCGTCTGGTTAACGGCTGTATACCTACTTGGATTAATCCAATGTGTAGGTAACTATATTTTTTCCTATGCTCTTGGATTAACTCCTTTGAGAGCATATGGATCATTTCGTCTCCCTGCTTAAGGGATTTCCTTTCTTCTACAGTCTTGATTATATAATCTGACTTGTAGATGAAAGAACCTTTTTCGTAAACCTGGTTAGGTTTATATTTGGGTAATTTCCATTTCTGGAGATTCCCTTCAAAATTTTTTGAGATAATAATCTCTTTGTTTAGTGACAAATCATCACCACCCTTTAAGGGATTTTCTGATGTTTCAGATCTTTTAGATCTTGAACTCATAAATCGGTTCATCTTCTACAGTGGTTATCACTGTCAACGATTTATTCGCAACACGCCCTCCGCACTCTTGGCTCACGGGTCTTACTGCTCCAGCGATACGCGACTTGGGTTTCAAACCACCTTTGAATTTGAACAAATTTAATTTGTTCTTGATCTTTTAAGATCTTGTTATCAGAAAAATCCTTTAAGGATTTTTTGGTCTGATACCACTTTTTTTTTTTTTTTTTTTTTTTTTTATCTTCTGAATTTAATTCAGAATTTACATAAACATATCCTCTGAGTTTAACTCAGGGATGCTTAACATAAAATTAAAAAACTTTATAAAATAAAAACTTAAAGCTTAGAAGCTTTAAGGGCTTACATTATTTTTGGCCAAGATGGCCTTCTTGTAATGCGGAAGAGAAAGAAGTATAGAGAGAGAATTATTCTATGTGGAGTGGTGTGGTGTGTAAAACTTGTTATGTTCCGAATGGCTATACATGTGCCCTTTTATAGGCGTCGGAACTCAAATACTATCTATTACAATTTTGAGTTGGATTTTAAATCCATCAGACTATTGCTTGCTGAGGTAAGTGCTTACCTCAGTTATGACGTCATCCATTACGTCATTTTTGTATCTTTGTGACGTCATCCATGACGTCATTCATACTAACTTCGTCCAGATCCCGCAAACCTTCGTATGGGTCTTGTGAGATTCCGGCCAAAAGGTAGTTTGGCTGTTCATGGCTGGTTGAGCCAGTTTTTTCTGGGTTTTTTGAAGAAGAACTTGCCTCGTTTCTCCCCCCCCAAAAATTTCTTCAAATGCCTTTAAGGCTTCGTCTCTTGACAATTTTTTGAACGCTTCCTTGAAATTATCCATCGGATTCTTCTTAGGCGCTTTTGATGTTTGATCAAGGTAAATAACCTTGTTCTTTGAATAGACGCTGTCTTCTTCAAAGAAATTGAATTTTGCCCACCATCTGATGAACACTTTTCTCCAGAGAAAATACTCATTTAATGAGATTTTTAGTTTTTCCTCTGTGTTGGGGCGTGCAATATGATATCCCCATCTGACAATCCATGGGACCATATAGAGCATTGCAAAACGCATTAACAGCTCCAATGGTTCTATTCCAGAGTTTGCCTCTTCAAAGTCTTTGTAGACTGATTTTATTACCTTTGGTAAAATAATGGGATTTAATCCCCAGTTGTAGAACCATGTTTTGAACCAAGCTGGAATGTTTGAAAGCTGTCCATCCAGTTGAATCATTAGGAACCAACTATGTTTTCTTTGAGCATTCTCATAGAGTAATGCCTTTTCCCATGCTTCGATATAATCGAAGTAATTATAGGATTTTGGGTTTTTTGGGTGATACTGGTACTTTAAGTACCTAACCTCTTGAGGTCTGATTCCCCAATCAGCTAATGATAACACCTTTTTAATGATAAATTTGCTATAAGCAATATTTGAGTCAATATGACTGGTTTTTCCCACTTGTTCTATCCGAACTGAGTGAGTTTCTTGAAGGATAGCTTGATAGTAATATACTGACTTTCCTTCAATGGTTGATGGCAGATGCTTGTTGAGGAAGATGTCTCCAACCTGATCTGCATGCATCCCTTTAAGGGTTACATCCACTGGCTGAATTTTTATCCAGCTATATGGAATGTATGGATATTTTCGACCTTTAAGGTCTTCTGGTGGTATCGCCATTGCATATGCTTCTTCAGAATATGCTTCTGGATCACTGGCGAATTCTCGAGCCTTATATGGTTCTGGCTCCTTGTTGCCTTCCTTTGCCGTTTCGGCAAATGTTCTTTTGGGATTATCCCGCTTTGCTTTTCCTCTTTCAGAGGTTTTCGACCTTTTATCCCTGCAAATATTCGCGAGTTAAAAAGTCAGCTAAAGAGTTATTAACTCCATTAACATGTTCAATATCAAAATCGAAACATGATAATATTGCTTGCCATCTTGCAAAGATTTGTTTTGATGCTAAATTCTGCACATCCTTTTCAAGAATGCCTTTAGCAGATTTTGCATCTGTTCTAATAAGAAATTTTTTGTTTAGCAAGTCACTTTCGAATTTGGTGACACACAAAACTATAGAAAGAACTTATTTCTTTATAGTCGAGTAATTTTGCTGTGCTGGGTTCCATAGACCCGAAGTATATCTAACCAATTTTTCTTGGTTAGTTTGTGGATCCTTTTGTTTCAGGATTCCACCATATCCCTTTTCAGACGCATCTGTTTCTACTATTTTATAGTAGTCGGGATTGGCTATAGCCATGCAAGGTAGTTCCTTGAGTTTCTCTTTAAGTGATTTAACTGCCTTAGTATGTTCACTACTCCAAGGTTTAGGATTTTTCCTTAACCTGCCGAAGAGTGGTTTACATTCTATGGCTAGTTCTTTATAAAAGTCTGCAATATAATTGAGACTTCCCAAGAATCTTTGAAGTTGATTCTTGTCATGGATTTCATCCGGGAATTTTTCTGCGAATATAATCGCTCGTTCAATGGGTTGTATTTTACCATTTTCAATATAATGACCCAAGAATTTTATTTTAAGCTGAAATAAGCTTATCTTTTTTGCAGAGACTACAAGTCCTGCTCTTTTAGCAACTTCTAGAAACACCTTTAAGTGTTTGAAGTGCTGATCAATGGTTTGTGAATAAACCAGTACATCATCAATGTATACAATTATAAAATCCGTATGAGGATTGAATAATTCATTCATGATGTGTTGATACTCTGATGGAGCATTTTTAAGCCCAAAGGGCATCACATTCCATTCATAATGTCCGAATGGTACTGTAAATGCGGTTTTAAACCGATCTTTCTCTTCAATTTGAATCTGCCAGTATCCTGACTTCATATCAAATTTAGAGAATATTTTGGCTTTATATAGCCTATTGAGGAGATCCCTCTTGTTTGGAATTGGATATCTTATCCATTTCAACGCTTTGTTAAGCGGCTTGTAATTTATTACAAGTCTTGGAGCCCCTCTTTCGATCTCTGCTGCATTCTCAACATAGAATGCTGGGCAACTCCATGGACTGTAACTTTGCCTAATAAGGCCCTTTTTTAAGAGATCTTTTATCTCTTTTTTACATAACTCTAAATGCTTGGCACCCATAGCTATAGGTCTAGCTTTTGTAGAGATATGTTTTTCATTGAATCCTTCCTCATAGGGTAAGGAAACAATATGTTTCTTTCTTTCCCAAAAGGCGTTTGGCTCATCTGCACAAACTTGCCTTTTGATATTTTCTTCCAAATCTTGGATCCTCTTTTGAAGGTCCAGATCTTTCATCTTTTCCTGGATTTGTTTAAATCCAATTTCTTCCTTTAAGGAATTTAACAGTTTAGTTTTCCTCTCCTTTAAGGAGTTCAACTGTTGAACTTTGTGCTGCTTTGGCACAGTTGTAAAAGGAAATTTTACTTCTTTGCCATCTTGTAAAGAAGTAATTCCTTTTTCGGTTATAGAGGTAATTGGAAATAATTTTTGCAAAAATTGATTTCCCAATATAACCGCGGTCGATAGACCTTTAACCATTATAAATGGTATTGGAATACATATTCCATTGTTACATACCACTGTATTATCAAGTTTATACCTGATATTTAATGGTTGTTTATTGGCAGCAGTTACCCTTTGGGTAGTTTTACTGTAATACTTAGAAGGAATTATTCCTTCTGTAATACAGTTAATGTCTGCTCCTGAGTCTACCATGGCTTCAGTTTCCATGTAGAATTCTTTGTTGACAATTAATGTCACTTTTATGAACCATTTTTGTGGTTCTGTTTTGTCAATATAATTGACATCTCTTAATAGAGGTGTTTTTGAGGAATTATCCTCGTCGTCCGTTGATTCGGGCGTTGCTTTTGAGGTTGATGGCTTACAGGCCTCAATTCCCTCAATTTGCTTCTTTATCTGAGATATTTCAAATTTAATTTGATTTATCTCCTTCTTCAATTCTTGAACAGTAGGCTCTCTCTGTTCAGCCTTCTGCATTCTTTGGATCAATTGATCTAAAGAACCGTAGCTGTTCTTTTGAGTTGAGAGTTTCTTTTCCTGTTCCTTTGGTTTAACCAAATAGCTCTCAAGAGCTTTCCTTCTTTTTTCTGGACTTTCGATTTGATCGATGATATCCAAAATGAAACTTTCTTCTTGGGTTAACATATTAACATTTAACCCTAGATCTTTGATCATGCATAGGTCGCACTCGCCATCTGTGCAGTTGCAAAGATCTGATTCTTCATCACTCGTATTTTGCGACGAGCTTGATGTTTCTTCTTTTGAAGAATATTCAAGACTTCTTTTATAGTCTTCTTCAGTCTCATTTAATAGAGCCTGGCAAATTGACCTTTTATGGTCTTCGTCTATGTCAAGAGATTGTATCTTCTTTTTGACTAGACATTTGTTTGCATAGTGGCCTTTCTTGCCACATTTCCAACAAGTAGGATCCTTTTTAAAGGTTTTCCTTTTGTGGAATTTCTTCCCTTGGTTAGGGATGTTTGACTCTTCTTTAAAGAATCCTTTTCTTCTTTTCTTTCGAAAGAATTGTTTTTCTCTTTTAGAGAATTTTTTCTTTTTATCCCTTGTGGGATAAATGATTGGTGCATAACCAATTTGATCACAAAAGTTCCCCAAGGTTTCCCTGTGGTGAAGCTTTTGTTCTTCTAATTGTTGTTTTAATTTGACATCATTGCAGAGTTCTATTCCTTCCGAAATTATTTCGGATGCTAGATCTCCATAAGTCAAACTTGAATAGGGAATTATTCCCGAGTATTTAGCTTTAAGCTTTATTCTTAACCTTTCTGCAAATAGTGCAGGTAAACCGGCTAAGAATTTTTCTTTCCAGAAGTCCATATGACTATCATGTCTTTGCATGACTCTGGTAAAAAACACATCTTTGTACCACATAAAGTGGCCTAGTGTTGGACATTTTAGGTTCAAGAGTTGTTCTTGAGACCTGTCCTTTTGGAGTTCATTCCTCCCAATGAAATGTGAAGCTATTGTGTAGATTAATGTATCTACAATAGTTTCTTGGGTTTCACCCGAATTTTGATCGGTTGTAGTGGCATTATATATCTGATTTTTTGCAATCTCAGACATATTAAAATCCCACCATCCTGACAGTTGTCCACTGAATCCAGCGATTATCGCTTCGGCAATTTGCCTTTGGTTATTACCATTTGCCTGAGTTGCTTTAGCAAACATCAGCATATATTTTAGAACTATCTTAATATTATATTCAGATAGTCCATCAATATTCCACTCAACCAATGACTTTCCATCAAATTGGGAGAATTCAATTCTTTCCTCAATTTGCATGTCAATTGGAGTGGGTCTTGGATAGAATGGTTTAACCATAGAAGTATTCTTTCTAAAAGTCATTTTATTGACTTCTTTAGAATCTTCTTCATTACTGCTATCACTCCCTTTAAGGGCTGATACAGTTTCTTTGTTTTTTCCCTCCTTGATTTTCAGATTTTCAAGCCTTATCATAAGTGCTTCTACAAATTCACTTTCTGGTTTAGCTTGGAATCGGAAATCTTTCATCTCCGGAGGAGGTTTAAAAGGGACTGAATCCTCTTTTAACCTTGAAGTCGATGCTTCACCTTTGGTTTTAGTTGGCGTATATGCCAAATTTGTTAATTTTTCTTCGATTCTCGAAGTTTGTTCTCCAATAGATTGTAAGAACAAATTTGTATAATTGTTTTGTTCTGCTAGATGGTTGGAATTTAATTCCTCTAGCTTTCCTTTAAAAGGAATGGCATTTGTTGTCTTCTCATTATGAGAAATTTTTACCCAAGTATTTGGTGGATGGATAGATTTAAATTTCTTTCCGTTTCCACACTTATACTCTTGGTAAGCTTCTTCTATGAAGTTTACAAATTGTTGACTTTTAAAGTCTGGAAATACTTTTCCTCTACTTTCCCATCTGGATTTTATCCATCTAAAGAAGGTGAGTTTAGTCTTAGTATCTTCCATGTATTGGCTTATATACCAACGTTGTTGAGAAAGTGAATAGTAACTTAAAAACCATTTTCTCATGGTTTTGTTACTTTCTTTTTCCCAAGATTTTTTTATAACCTCTGGGATATCTAGGTTATTATCGTCAATAGTAATAGTATTGACTTCATAACCCATATCTGAGGCTGTTGGAGAGGTATTCCCTCTACTGCTTTCAGCAATGTCAACTCTATATATAGGTTGACTTACTTGTTCTTGAGTTCTTTTGACTCTAAGATTTTCAGCATTAATCTGCTCTCTTTCAGAGAGTGGTACCTCAGAAGTTGAGGACCTTGCTGACATTGATGGTGTTCTTTTCAAGTTTAACTTGAATCTTCGGTTGTTAGAGAATTTTATCTCTACATCACCATCTGGATGTTGTATAATTTGATCTAGTTCTCTATTTTCTTCAGAGACTGGATCAACTATACTTTCTAACTTCCAAACATCTGGAAGCTGAACTTGATCCCAAAAAATTGTTTTTGGAACGACCAAGTTACTTTTCATATCTGTTATAAACAGAGTTGTTTCTCCCTTTTGGGCACTGAGAACTTCAGGATTTATCCTTAGTCTCGGAATGATTGTATTCATTACTTTGTAATGAACTTGATATACTAAAGAAACATGACTTGTTTCTTCTGGCATATCATAACCATGAGTTTTGATGTTTAACACCAAAGCATCCATGACATTTCTATCATGTATTGCTACAGAGAAATCTGGAAAACATTTAAAGTAGGCTGGGCCTTCACTTAATGATGTTTCCACTACTCCTAATAAGGAGTCGTTAAACTTATTATGTCTTTTGTCTCTGACAATAATAAGTGCGGCTGTGTTTAAGCCCCGTCTGGTTAACGGCTGTATACCTACTTGGATTAATCCAATGTGTAGGTAACTATATTTTTTCCTATGCTCTTGGATTAACTCCTTTGAGAGCATATGGATCATTTCGTCTCCCTGCTTAAGGGATTTCCTTTCTTCTACAGTCTTGATTATATAATCTGACTTGTAGATGAAAGAACCTTTTTCGTAAACCTGGTTAGGTTTATATTTGGGTAATTTCCATTTCTGGAGATTCCCTTCAAAATTTTTTGAGATAATAATCTCTTTGTTTAGTGACAAATCATCACCACCCTTTAAGGGATTTTCTGATGTTTCAGATCTTTTAGATCTTGAACTCATAAATCGGTTCATCTTCTACAGTGGTTATCACTGTCAACGATTTATTCGCAACACGCCCTCCGCACTCTTGGCTCACGGGTCTTACTGCTCCAGCGATACGCGACTTGGGTTTCAAACCACCTTTGAATTTGAACAAATTTAATTTGTTCTTGATCTTTTAAGATCTTGTTATCAGAAAAATCCTTTAAGGATTTTTTGGTCTGATACCACTTTTTTTTTTTTTTTTTTTTATCTTCTGAATTTAATTCAGAATTTACATAAACATATCCTCTGAGTTTAACTCAGGGATGCTTAACATAAAATTAAAAAACTTTATAAAATAAAAACTTAAAGCTTAGAAGCTTTAAGGGCTTACATTATTTTTGGCCAAGATGGCCTTCTTGTAATGCGGAAGAGAAAGAAGTATAGAGAGAGAATTATTCTATGTGGAGTGGTGTGGTGTGTAAAACTTGTTATGTTCCGAATGGCTATACATGTGCCCTTTTATAGGCGTCGGAACTCAAATACTATCTATTACAATTTTGAGTTGGATTTTAAATCCATCAGACTATTGCTTGCTGAGGTAAGTGCTTACCTCAGTTATGACGTCATCCATTACGTCATTTTTGTATCTTTGTGACGTCATCCATGACGTCATTCATACTAACTTCGTCCAGATTCCGCAAACCTTCGTATGGGTCTTGTGAGATTCCGGCCAAAAGGTAGTTTGGCTGTTCATGGCTGGTTGAGCCAGTTTTTTCTGGGTTTCCACTTTTTTTTTTTTTTTTTTTTTTATCTTCTGAATTTAATTCAGAATTTACATAAACATATCCTCTGAGTTTAACTCAGGGATGCTTAACATAAAATTAAAAAACTTTATAAAATAAAAACTTAAAGCTTAGAAGCTTTAAGGGCTTACATTATTTTTGGCCAAGATGGCCTTCTTGTAATGCGGAAGAGAAGTATAGAGAGAGAATTATTCTATGTGGAGTGGTGTGGTGTGTAAAACTTGTTATATTCCGAATGGCTATACATGTGCCCTTTTATAGGCGTCGGAACTCAAATACTATCTATTACAATTTTGAGTTGGATTTTAAATCCATCAGACTATTGCTTGCTGAGGTAAGTGCTTACCTCAGTTATGACGTCATCCATTACGTCATTTTTGTATCTTTGTGACGTCATCCATGACGTCATTCATACTAACTTCGTCCAGATCCCGCAAACCTTCGTATGGGTCTTGTGAGATTCCGGCCAAAAGGTAGTTTGGCTGTTCATGGCTGGTTGAGCCAGTTTTTTCTGGGTTTTTTGAAGAAGAACTTGCCTCGTTTCTCCCCCCCTCCAAAAATTTCTTCAAATGCCTTTAAGGCTTCGTCTCTTGACAATTTTTTGAACGCTTCCTTGAAATTATCCATCGGATTCTTCTTAGGCGCTTTTGATGTTTGATCAAGGTAAATAACCTTGTTCTTTGAATAGACGCTGTCTTCTTCAAAGAAATTGAATTTTGCCCACCATCTGATGAACACTTTTCTCCAGAGAAAATACTCATTTAATGAGATTTTTAGTTTTTCCTCTGTGTTGGGGCGTGCAATATGATATCCCCATCTGACAATCCATGGGACCATATAGAGCATTGCAAAACGCATTAACAGCTCCAATGGTTCTATTCCAGAGTTTGCCTCTTCAAAGTCTTTGTAGACTGATTTTATTACCTTTGGTAAAATAATGGGATTTAATCCCCAGTTGTAGAACCATGTTTTGAACCAAGCTGGAATGTTTGAAAGCTGTCCATCCAGTTGAATCATTAGGAACCAACTATGTTTTCTTTGAGCATTCTCATAGAGTAATGCCTTTTCCCATGCTTCGATATAATCGAAGTAATTATAGGATTTTGGGTTTTTTGGGTGATACTGGTACTTTAAGTACCTAACCTCTTGAGGTCTGATTCCCCAATCAGCTAATGATAACACCTTTTTAATGATAAATTTGCTATAAGCAGTATTTGAGTCAATATGACTGGTTTTTCCCACTTGTTCTATCCGAACTGAGTGAGTTTCTTGAAGGATAGCTTGATAGTAATATACTGACTTTCCTTCAATGGTTGATGGCAGATGCTTGTTGAGGAAGATGTCTCCAACCTGATCTGCATGCATCCCTTTAAGGGTTACATCCACTGGCTGAATTTTTATCCAGCTATATGGAATGTATGGATATTTTCGACCTTTAAGGTCTTCTGGTGGTATCGCCATTGCATATGCTTCTTCAGAATATGCTTCTGGATCACTGGCGAATTCTCGAGCCTTATATGGTTCTGGCTCCTTGTTGCCTTCCTTTGCCGTTTCAGCAAATGTTCTTTTGGGATTATCCCGCTTTGCTTTTCCTCTTTCAGAGGTTTTCGACCTTTTATCCCTGCAAATATTCGCGAGTTAAAATGTCAGCTAAAGAGTTATTAACTCCATTAACATGTTCAATATCAAAATCGAAACATGATAATATTGCTTGCCATCTTGCAAAGATTTGTTTTGATGCTAAATTCTGCACATCCTTTTCAAGAATGCCTTTAGCAGATTTTGCATCTGTTCTAATAAGAAATTTTTTGTTTAGCAAGTCACTTTCGAATTTGGTGACACACAAAACTATAGAAAGAACTTCTTTCTTTATAGTCGAGTAATTTTGCTGTGCTGGGTTCCATAGACCCGAAGTATATCTAACCAATTTTTCTTGGTTAGTTTGTGGATCCTTTTGTTTCAGGATTCCACCATATCCCTTTTCAGACGCATCTGTTTCTACTATTTTATAGTAGTTGGGATTGGCTATAGCCATGCAAGGTAGTTCCTTGAGTTTCTCTTTAAGAGATTTAACTGCCTTAGTATGTTCACTACTCCAAGGTTTAGGATTTTTCCTTAACCTGCCGAAGAGTGGTTTACATTCTATGGCTAGTTCTTTATAAAAGTCTGCAATATAATTGAGACTTCCCAAGAATCTTTGAAGTTGATTCTTGTCATGGATTTCATCCGGGAATTTTTCTGCGAATATAATCGCTCGTTCAATGGGTTGTATTTTACCATTTTCAATATAATGACCCAAGAATTTTATTTTAAGCTGAAATAAGCTTATCTTTTTTGCAGAGACTACAAGTCCTGCTCTTTTAGCAACTTCTAGAAACACCTTTAAGTGTTTGAAGTGCTGATCAATGGTTTGTGAATAAACCAGTACATCATCAATGTATACAATTATAAAATCCGTATGAGGATTGAATAATTCATTCATGATGTGTTGATACTCTGATGGAGCATTTTAAGCCCAAAGGGCATCACATTCCATTCATAATGTCCGAATGGTACTGTAAATGCGGTTTTAAACCGATCTTTCTCTTCAATTTGAATCTGCCAGTATCCTGACTTCATATCAAATTTAGAGAATATTTTGGCTTTATATAGCCTATTGAGGAGATCCCTCTTGTTTGGAATTGGATATCTTATCCATTTCAACGCTTTGTTAAGCGGCTTGTAATTTATTACAAGTCTTGGAGCCCCTCTTTCGATCTCTGCTGCATTCTCAACATAGAATGCTGGGCAACTCCATGGACTGTAACTTTGCCTAATAAGGCCCTTTTTTAAGAGATCTTTTATCTCTTTTTTACATAACTCTAAATGCTTGGCACCCATAGCTATAGGTCTAGCTTTTGTAGAGATATGTTTTTCATTGAATCCTTCCTCATAGGGTAAGGAAACAATATGTTTCTTTCTTTCCCAAAAGGCGTTTGGCTCATCTGCACAAACTTGCCTTTTGATATTTTCTTCCAAATCTTGGATCCTCTTTTGAAGGTCCAGATCTTTCATTTTTTCCTGGATTTGTTTAAATCCAATTTCTTCCTTTAAGGAATTTAACAGTTTAGTTTTCCTCTCCTTTAAGGAGTTCAACTGTTGAACTTTGTGTTGCTTTGGCACAGTTGTAAAAGGAAATTTTACTTCTTTGCCATCTTGTAAAGAAGTAATTCCTTTTTCGGTTATAGAGGTAATTGGAAATAATTTTTGCAAAAATTAATTTCCCAATATAACCGCGGTCGATAGACCTTTAACCATTATAAATGGTATTGGAATACATATTCCATTGTTACATACCACTGTATTATCAAGTTTATACCTGATATTTAATGGTTGTTTATTGGCAGCAGTTACCCTTTGGGTAGTTTTACTGTAATACTTAGAAGGAATTATTCCTTCTGTAATACAGTTAATGTCTGCTCCTGAGTCTACCATGGCTTCAGTTTCCATGTAGAATTCTTTGTTGACAATTAATGTCACTTTTATGAACCATTTTTGTGGTTCTGTTTTGTCAATATAATTGACATCTCTTAATAGAGGTGTTTTTGAGGAATTATCCTCGTCGTCCGTTGATTCGGGCGTTGCTTTTGAGGTTGATGGCTTACAGGCCTCAATTCCCTCAATTTGCTTCTTTATCTGAGATATTTCAAATTTAATTTGATTTATCTCCTTCTTCAATTCTTGAACAGTAGGCTCTCTCTGTTCAGCCTTCTGCATTCTTTGGATCAATTGATCTAAAGAACCGTAGCTGTTCTTTTGAGTTGAGAGTTTCTTTTCCTGTTCCTTTGGTTTAACCAAATAGCTCTCAAGAGCTTTCCTTCTTTTTTCTGGACTTTCGATTTGATCGATGATATCCAAAATGAAACTTTCTTCTTGGGTTAACATATTAACATTTAACCCTAGATCTCTGATCATGCATAGGTCGCACTCGCCATCTGTGCAGTTGCAAAGATCTGATTCTTCATCACTCGTATTTTGCGACGAGCTTGATGTTTCTTCTTTTGAAGAATATTCAAGACTTCTTTTATAGTCTTCTTCAGTCTCATTTAATAGAGCCTGGCAAATTGACCTTTTATGGTCTTCGTCTATGTCAAGAGATTGTATCTTCTTTTTGACTAGACATTTGTTTGCATAGTGGCCTTTCTTGCCACATTTCCAACAAGTAGGATCCTTTTTAAAGGTTTTCCTTTTGTGGAATTTCTTCCCTTGGTTAGGGATGTTTGACTCTTCTTTAAAGAATCCTTTTCTTCTTTTCTTTCGAAAGAATTGTTTTTCTCTTTTAGAGAATTTTTTCTTTTTATCCCTTGTGGGATAAATGATTGGTGCATAACCAATTTGATCACAAAAGTTCCCCAAGGTTTCCCTGTGGTGAAGCTTTTGTTCTTCTAATTGTTGTTTTAATTTGACATCATTGCAGAGTTCTATTCCTTCCGAAATTATTTCGGATGCTAGATCTCCATAAGTCAAACTTGAATAGGGAATTATTCCCGAGTATTTAGCTTTAAGCTTTATTCTTAACCTTTCTGCAAATAGTGCAGGTAAACCGGCTAAGAATTTTTCTTTCCAGAAGTCCATATGACTATCATGTCTTTGCATGACTCTGGTAAAAAACACATCTTTGTACCACATAAAGTGGCCTAGTGTTGGACATTTTAGGTTCAAGAGTTGTTCTTGAGACCTGTCCTTTTGGAGTTCATTCCTCCCAATGAAATGTGAAGCTATTGTGTAGATTAATGTATCTACAATAGTTTCTTGGGTTTCACCCGAATTTTGATCGGTTGTAGTGGCATTATATATCTGATTTTTTGCAATCTCAGACATATTAAAATCCCACCATCCTGACAGTTGTCCACTGAATCCAGCGATTATCGCTTCGGCAATTTGCCTTTGGTTATTACCATTTGCCTGAGTTGCTTTAGCAAACATCAGCATATATTTTAGAACTATCTTAATATTATATTCAGATAGTCCATCAATATTCCACTCAACCAATGACTTTCCATCAAATTGGGCGAATTCAATTCTTTCCTCAATTTGCATGTCAATTGGAGTGGGTCTTGGATAGAATGGTTTAACCATAGAAGTATTCTTTCTAAAAGTCATTTTATTGACTTCTTTAGAATCTTCTTCATTACTGCTATCACTCCCTTTAAGGGCTGATACAGTTTCTTTGTTTTTTTCCCTCCTTGATTTTCAGATTTTCAAGCCTTATCATAAGTGCTTCTACAAATTCACTTTCTGGTTTAGCTTGGAATCGGAAATCTTTCATCTCCGGAAGAGGTTTAAAAGGGACTGAATCCTCTTTTAACCTTGAAGTCGATGCTTCACCTTTGGTTTTAGTTGGCGTATATGCCAAATTTGTTAATTTTTCTTCGATTCTCGAAGTTTGTTCTCCAATAGATTGTAAGAACAAATTTGTATAATTGTTTTGTTCTGCTAGATGGTTGGAATTTAATTCCTCTAGCTTTCCTTTAAAAGGAATGGCATTTGTTGTCTTCTCATTATGAGAAATTTTTACCCAAGTATTTGGTGGATGGATAGATTTAAATTTCTTTCCGTTTCCACACTTATACTCTTGGTAAGCTTATTCTATGAAGTTTACAAATTGTTGACTTTTAAAGTCTGGAAATACTTTTCCTCTACTTTCCCATCTGGATTTTATCCATCTAAAGAAGGTGAGTTTAGTCTTAGTATCTTCCATGTATTGGCTTATATACCAACGTTGTTGAGAAAGTGAATAGTAACTTAAAAACCATTTTCTCATGGTTTTGTTACTTTCTTTTTCCCAAGATTTTTTTATAACCTCTGGGATATCTAGGTTATTATCGTCAATAGTAATAGTATTGACTTCATAACCCATATCTGAGGCTGTTGGAGAGGTATTCCCTCTACTGCTTTCAGCAATGTCAACTCTATATATAGGTTGACTTACTTGTTCTTGAGTTCTTTTGACTCTAAGAATTTCAGCATTAATCTGCTCTCTTTCAGAGAGTGGTACCTCAGAAGTTGAGGACCTTGCTGACATTGATGGTGTTCTTTTCAAGTTTAACTTGAATCTTCGGTTGTTAGAGAATTTTATCTCTACATCACCATCTGGATGTTGTATAATTTGATCTAGTTCTCTATTTTCTTCAGAGACTGGATCAACTATACTTTCTAACTTCCAAACATCTGGAAGCTGAACTTGATCCCAAAAAATTGTTTTTGGAACGACCAAGTTACTTTTCATATCTGTTATAAACAGAGTTGTTTCTCCCTTTTGGGCACTGAGAACTTCAGGATTTATCCTTAGTCTCGGAATGATTGTATTCATTACTTTGTAATGAACTTGATATACTAAAGAAACATGACTTGTTTCTTCTGGCATATCATAACCATGAGTTTTGATGTTTAACACCAAAGCATCCATGACATTTCTATCATGTATTGCTACAGAGAAATCTGGAAAACATTTAAAGTAGGCTGGGCCTTCACTTAATGATGTTTCCACTACTCCTAATAAGGAGTCGTTAAACTTATTATGTCTTTTGTCTCTGACAATAATAAGTGCGGCTGTGTTTAAGCCCCGTCTGGTTAACGGCTGTATACCTACTTGGATTAATCCAATGTGTAGGTAACTATATTTTTTCCTATGCTCTTGGATTAACTCCTTTGAGAGCATATGGATCATTTCGTCTCCCTGCTTAAGGGATTTCCTTTCTTCTACAGTCTTGATTATATAATCTGACTTGTAGATGAAAGAACCTTTTTCGTAAACCTGGTTAGGTTTATATTTGGGTAATTTCCATTTCTGGAGATTCCCTTCAAAATTTTTTGAGATAAGAAACGAGGCAAGTTCTTCTTCAAAAAACCCAGAAAAAACTGGCTCAACCAGCCATGAACAGCCAAACTACCTTTTGGCCGGAATCTCACAAGACCCATACGAAGGTTTGCGGGATCTGGACGAAGTTAGTATGAATGACGTCATGGATGACGTCACAAAGATACAAAAATGACGTAATGGATGACGTCATAACTGAGGTAAGCACTTACCTCAGCAAGCAATAGTCTGATGGATTTAAAATCCAACTCAAAATTGTAATAGATAGTATTTGAGTTCCGACGCCTATAAAAGGGCACATGTATAGCCATTCGGAATATAACAAGTTTTACACACCACACCACTCCACATAGAATAATTCTCTCTCTATACTTCTTTCTCTTCCGCATTACAAGAAGGCCATCTTGGCCAAAAATAATGTAAGCCCTTAAAGCTTCTAAGCTTTAAGTTTTTATTTTATAAAGTTTTTTAATTTTATGTTAAGCATCCCTGAGTTAAACTCAGAGGATATGTTTATGTAAATTCTGAATTAAATTCAGAAGATAAAAAAAAAAAAAAAAAAAAAAAAGTGGTATCAGACCAAAAAATCCTTAAAGGATTTTTCTGATAACAAGATCTTAAAAGATCAAGAACAAATTAAATTTGTTCAAATTCAAAGGTGGTTTGAAACCCAAGTCGCGTATCGCTGGAGCAGTAAGACCCGTGAGCCAAGAGTGCGGAGGGCGTGTTGCGAATAAATCGTTGACAGTGATAACCACTGTAGAAGATGAACCGATTTATGAGTTCAAGATCTAAAAGATCTGAAACATCAGAAAATCCCTTAAAGGGTGGTGATGATTTGTCACTAAACAAAGAGATTATTATCTCAAAAAATTTTGAAGGGAATCTCCAGAAATGGAAATTACCCAAATATAAACCTAACCAGGTTTACGAAAAAGGTTCTTTCATCTACAAGTCAGATTATATAATCAAGACTGTAGAAGAAAGGAAATCCCTTAAGCAGGGAGACGAAATGATCCATATGCTCTCAAAGGAGTTAATCCAAGAGCATAGGAAAAAATATAGTTACCTACACATTGGATTAATCCAAGTAGGTATACAGCCGTTAACCAGACGGGGCTTAAACACAGCCGCACTTATTATTGTCAGAGACAAAAGACATAATAAGTTTAACGACTCCTTATTAGGAGTAGTGGAAACATCATTAGGTGAAGGCCCAGCCTACTTTAAATGTTTTCCAGATTTCTCTATAGCAATACATGATAGAAATGTCATGGATGCTTTGGTGTTAAACATCAAAACTCATGGTTATGATATGCCAGAAGAAACAAGTCATGTTTCTTTAGTATATCAAGTTCATTACAAAGTAATGAATACAATCATTCCGAGACTAAGGATAAATCCTGAAGTTCTCAGTGCCCAAAAGGGAGAAACAACTCTGTTTATAACAGATATGAAAAGTAACTTGGTCGTTCCAAAAACAATTTTTTGGGATCAAGTTCAGCTTCCAGATGTTTGGAAGTTAGAAAGTATAGTTGATCCAGTCTCTGAAGAAAATAGAGAACTAGATCAAATTATACAACATCCAGATGGTGATGTAGAGATAAAATTCTCTAACAACCGAAGATTCAAGTTAAACTTGAAAAGAACACCATCAATGTCAGCAAGGTCCTCAACTTCTGAGGTACCACTCTCTGAAAGAGAGCAGATTAATGCTGAAATTCTTAGAGTCAAAAGAACTCAAGAACAAGTAAGTCAACCTATATATAGAGTTGACACTGCTGAAAGCAGTAGAGGGAATACCTCTCCAACAGCCTCAGATATGGGTTATGAAGTCAATACTATTACTATTGACGATAATAACCTAGATATCCTAGAGGTTATAAAAAAATCTTGGGAAAAAGAAAGTAACAAAACCATGAGAAAATGGTTTTTAAGTTACCATTCACTTTCTCAACAACGTTGGTATATAAGCCAATACATGGAAGATACTAAGACTAAACTCACCTTCTTTAGATGGATAAAATCCAGATGGGAAAGTAGAGGAAAAGTATTTCCAGACTTTAAAAGTCAACAATTTGTAAACTTCATAGAAGAAGCTTACCAAGAGTATAAGTGTGGAAACGGAAAGAAATTTAAATCTATCCATCCACCAAATACTTGGGTAAAAATTTCTCATAATGAGAAGACAACAAATGCCATTCCTTTTAAAGGAAAGCTAGAGGAATTAAATTCCAACCATCTAGCAGAACAAAACAATTATACAAATTTGTTCTTACAATCTATTGGAGAACAAACTTCGAGAATCGAAGAAAAATTAACAAATTTGGCATATACACCAACTAAAACCAAAGGTGAAGCATCGACTTCAAGGTTAAAAGAGGATTCAGTCCCTTTTAAACCTCCTCCGGAGATGAAAGATTTCCGATTCCAAGCTAAACCAGAAAGTGAATTTGTAGAAGCACTTATGATAAGGCTTGAAAATCTGAAAATCAAGGAGGGAAAAAACAAAGAAACTGTATCAGCCCTTAAAGGGAGTGATAGCAGTAATGAAGAAGATTCTAAAGAAGTCAATAAAATGACTTTTAGAAAGAATACTTCTATGGTTAAACCATTCTATCCAAGACCCACTCCAATTGACATGCAAATTGAGGAAAGAATTGAATTCGCCCAATTTGATGGAAAGTCATTGGTTGAGTGGAATATTGATGGACTATCTGAATATAATATTAAGATAGTTCTAAAATATATGTTGATGTTTGCTAAAGCAACTCAGGCAAATGGTAATAACCAAAGGCAAATTGCCGAAGCGATAATCGCTGGATTCAGTGGACAACTGTCAGGATGGTGGGATTTTAATATGTCTGAGATTGCAAAAAATCAGATATATAATGCCACTACAACCGATCAAAATTCGGGTGAAACCCAAGAAACTATTGTAGATACATTAATCTACACAATAGCTTCACATTTCATTGGGAGGAATGAACTCCAAAAGGACAGGTCTCAAGAACAACTCTTGAACCTAAAATGTCCAACACTAGGCCACTTTATGTGGTACAAAGATGTGTTTTTTACCAGAGTCATGCAAAGACATGATAGTCATATGGACTTCTGGAAAGAAAAATTCTTAGCCGGTTTACCTGCACTATTTGCAGAAAGGTTAAGAATAAAGCTTAAAGCTAAATACTCGGGAATAATTCCCTATTCAAGTTTGACTTATGGAGATCTAGCATCCGAAATAATTTCGGAAGGAATAGAACTCTGCAATGATGTCAAATTAAAACAACAATTAGAAGAACAAAAGCTTCACCACAGGGAAACCTTGGGGAACTTTTGTGATCAAATTGGTTATGCACCAATCATTTATCCCACAAGGGATAAAAAGAAAAAATTCTCTAAAAGAGAAAAACAATTCTTTCGAAAGAAAAGAAGAAAAGGATTCTTTAAAGAAGAGTCAAACATCCCTAACCAAGGGAAGAAATTCCACAAAAGGAAAACCTTTAAAAAGGATCCTACTTGTTGGAAATGTGGCAAGAAAGGCCACTATGCAAACAAATGTCTAGTCAAAAAGAAGATACAATCTCTTGACATAGACGAAGACCATAAAAGGTCAATTTGCCAGGCTCTATTAAATGAGACTGAAGAAGACTATAAAAGAAGTCTTGAATATTCTTCAAAAGAAGAAACATCAAGCTCGTCGCAAAATACGAGTGATGAAGAATCAGATCTTTGCAACTGCACAGATGGCGAGTGCGACCTATGCATGATCAGAGATCTAGGGTTAAATGTTAATATGTTAACCCAAGAAGAAAGTTTCATTTTGGATATCATCGATCAAATCGAAAGTCCAGAAAAAAGAAGGAAAGCTCTTGAGAGCTATTTGGTTAAACCAAAGGAATAGGAAAAGAAACTCTCAACTCAAAAGAACAGCTACGGTTCTTTAGATCAATTGATCCAAAGAATGCAGAAGGCTGAACAGAGAGAGCCTACTGTTCAAGAATTGAAGAAGGAGATAAATCAAATTAAATTTGAAATATCTCAGATAAAGAAGCAAATTGAGGGAATTGAGGCCTGTAAGCCATCAACCTCAAAAGCAACGCCCGAATCAACGGACGACGAGGATAATTCCTCAAAAACACCTCTATTAAGAGATGTCAATTATATTGACAAAACAGAACCACAAAAATGGTTCATAAAAGTGACATTAATTGTCAACAAAGAATTCTACATGGAAACTGAAGCCATGGTAGACTCAGGAGCAGACATTAACTGTATTACAGAAGGAATAATTCCTTCTAAGTATTACAGTAAAACTACCCAAAGGGTAACTGCTGCCAATAAACAACCATTAAATATCAGGTATAAACTTGATAATACAGTGGTATGTAACAATGGAATATGTATTCCAATACCATTTATAATGGTTAAAGGTCTATCGACCGCGGTTATATTGGGAAATCAATTTTTGCAAAAATTATTTCCAATTACCTCTATAACCGAAAAAGGAATTACTTCTTTACAAGATGGCAAAGAAGTAAAATTTCCTTTTACAACTGTGCCAAAGCAACACAAAGTTCAACAGTTGAACTCCTTAAAGGAGAGGAAAACTAAACTGTTAAATTCCTTAAAGGAAGAAATTGGATTTAAACAAATCCAGGAAAAGATGAAAGATCTGGACCTTCAAAAGAGGATCCAAGATTTGGAAGAAAATATCAAAAGGCAAGTTTGTGCAGATGAGCCAAACGCCTTTTGGGAAAGAAAGAAACATATTGTTTCCTTACCCTATGAGGAAGGATTCAATGAAAAACATATCTCTACAAAAGCTAGACCTATAGCTATGGGTGCCAAGCATTTAGAGTTATGTAAAAAAGAGATAAAAGATCTCTTAAAAAAGGGCCTTATTAGGCAAAGTTACAGTCCATGGAGTTGCCCAGCATTCTATGTTGAGAATGCAGCAGAGATCGAAAGAGGGGCTCCAAGACTTGTAATAAATTACAAGCCGCTTAACAAAGAGTTGAAATGGATAAGATATCCAATTCCAAACAAGAGGGATCTCCTCAATAGGCTATATAAAGCCAAAATATTCTCTAAATTTGATATGAAGTCAGGATACTGGCAGATTCAAATTGAAGAGAAAGATCGGTTTAAAACCGCATTTACAGTACCATTCGGACATTATGAATGGAATGTGATGCCCTTTGGGCTTAAAAATGCTCCATCAGAGTATCAACACATCATGAATGAATTATTCAATCCTCATACGGATTTTATAATTGTATACATTGATGATGTACTGGTTTATTCACAAACCATTGATCAGCACTTCAAACACTTAAAGGTGTTTCTAGAAGTTGCTAAAAGAGCAGGACTTGTAGTCTCTGCAAAAAAGATAAGCTTATTTCAGCTTAAAATAAAATTCTTGGGTCATTATATTGAAAATGGTAAAATACAACCCATTGAACGAGCGATTATATTCGCAGAAAAATTCCCGGATGAAATCCATGACAAGAATCAACTTCAAAGATTCTTGGGAAGTCTCAATTATATTGCAGACTTTTATAAAGAACTAGCCATAGAATGTAAACCACTCTTCGGCAGGTTAAGGAAAAATCCTAAACCTTGGAGTAGTGAACATACTAAGGCAGTTAAATCTCTTAAAGAGAAACTCAAGGAACTACCTTGCATGGCTATAGCCAATCCCGACTACTATAAAATAGTAGAAACAGATGCGTCTGAAAAGGGATATGGTGGAATCCTGAAACAAAAGGATCCACAAACTAACCAAGAAAAATTGGTTAGATATACTTCGGGTCTATGGAACCCAGCACAGCAAAATTACTCGACTATAAAGAAAGAAGTTCTTTCTATAGTTTTGTGTGTCACCAAATTCGAAAGTGACTTGCTAAACAAAAAATTTCTTATTAGAACAGATGCAAAATCTGCTAAAGGCATTCTTGAAAAGGATGTGCAGAATTTAGCATCAAAACAAATCTTTGCAAGATGGCAAGCAATATTATCATGTTTCGATTTTGATATTGAACATGTTAATGGAGTTAATAACTCTTTAGCTGACTTTTTAACTCGCGAATATTTGCAGGGATAAAAGGTCGAAAACCTCTGAAAGAGGAAAAGCAAAGCGGGATAATCCCAAAAGAACATTTGCCGAAACGGCAAAGGAAGGCAACAAGGAGCCAGAACCATATAAGGCTCGAGAATTCGCCAGTGATCCAGAAGCATATTCTGAAGAAGCATATGCAATGGCGATACCACCAGAAGACCTTAAAGGTCGAAAATATCCATACATTCCATATAGCTGGATAAAAATTCAGCCAGTGGATGTAACCCTTAAAGGGATGCATGCAGATCAGGTTGGAGACATCTTCCTCAACAAGCATCTGCCATCAACCATTGAAGGAAAGTCAGTATATTACTATCAAGCTATCCTTCAAGAAACTCACTCAGTTCGGATAGAACAAGTGGGAAAAACCAGTCATATTGACTCAAATACTGCTTATAGCAAATTTATCATTAAAAAGGTGTTATCATTAGCTGATTGGGGAATCAGACCTCAAGAGGTTAGGTACTTAAAGTACCAGTATCACCCAAAAAACCCAAAATCCTATAATTACTTCGATTATATCAAAGCATGGGAAAAGGCATTACTCTATGAGAATGCTCAAAGAAAACATAGTTGGTTCCTAATGATTCAACTGGATGGACAGCTTTCAAACATTCCAGCTTGGTTCAAAACATGGTTCTACAACTGGGGATTAAATCCCATTATTTTACCAAAGGTAATAAAATCAGTCTACAAAGACTTTGAAGAGGCAAACTCTGGAATAGAACCATTGGAGCTGTTAATGCGTTTTGCAATGCTCTATATGGTCCCATGGATTGTCAGATGGGGATATCATATTGCACGCCCCAACAAAGAGGAAAAACTAAAAATCTCATTAAATGAGTATTTTCTCTGGAGAAAAGTGTTCATCAGATGGTGGGCAAAATTCAATTTCTTTGAAGAAGACAGCGTCTATTCAAAGAACAAGGTTATTTACCTTGATCAAACATCAAAAGCGCCTAAGAAGAATCCGATGGATAATTTCAAGGAAGCGTTCAAAAAATTGTCAAGAGACGAAGCCTTAAAGGCATTTGAAGAAATTTTTGGGGGGGGGAGAAACGAGGCAAGTTCTTCTTCAAAAAACCCAGAAAAAACTGGCTCAACCAGCCTATGAACAGCCAAACTACCTTTTGGCCGGAATCTCACAAGACCCATACGAAGGTTTGCGGGATCTGGACGAAGTTAGTATGAATGACGTCATGGATGACGTCACAAAGATACAAAAATGACGTAATGGATGACGTCATAACTGAGGTAAGCACTTACCTCAGCAAGCAATAGTCTGATGGATTTAAAATCCAACTCAAAATTGTAATAGATAGTATTTGAGTTCCGACGCCTATAAAAGGGCACATGTATAGCCATTCGGAATATAACAAGTTTTACACACCACACCACTCCACATAGAATAATTCTCTCTCTATACTTCTTTCTCTTCCGCATTACAAGAAGGCCATCTTGGCCAAAAATAATGTAAGCCCTTAAAGCTTCTAAGCTTTAAGTTTTTATTTTATAAAGTTTTTTAATTTTATGTTAAGCATCCCTGAGTTAAACTCAGAGGATATGTTTATGTAAATTCTGAATTAAATTCAGAAGATAAAAAAAAAAAAAAAAAAAAAAAAAAAAAAAGTGGAAACGAGGCAAGTTCTTCTTCAAAAAACCCAGAAAAAACTGGCTCAACCAGCCATGAACAGCCAAACTACCTTTTGGCCGGAATCTCACAAGACCCATACGAAGGTTTGCGGGATCTGGACGAAGTTAGTATGAATGACGTCATGGATGACGTCACAAAGATACAAAAATGATGTAATGGATGACGTCATAACTGAGGTAAGCACTTACCTCAGCAAGCAATAGTCTGATGGATTTAAAATCCAACTCAAAATTGTAATAGATAGTATTTGAGTTCCGACGCCTATAAAAGGGCACATGTATAGCCATTCGGAACATAACAAGTTTTACACACCACACCACTCCACATAGAATAATTCTCTCTCTATACTTCTTTCTCTTCCGCATTACAAGAAGGCCATCTTGGCCAAAAATAATGTAAGCCCTTAAAGCTTCTAAGCTTTAAGTTTTTATTTTATAAAGTTTTTTAATTTTATGTTAAGCATCCCTGAGTTAAACTCAGAGGATATGTTTATGTAAATTCTGAATTAAATTCAGAAGATAAAAAAAAAAAAAAAAAAAAAAAAAGTGGTATCAGACCAAAAAATCCTTAAAGGATTTTTCTGATAACAAGATCTTAAAAGATCAAGAACAAATTAAATTTGTTCAAATTCAAAGGTGGTTTGAAACCCAAGTCGCGTATCGCTGGAGCAGTAAGACCCGTGAGCCAAGAGTGCGGAGGGCGTGTTGCGAATAAATCGTTGACAGTGATAACCACTGCAGAAGATGAACCGATTTATGAGTTCAAGATCTAAAAGATCTGAAACATCAGAAAATCCCTTAAAGGGTGGTGATGATTTGTCACTAAACAAAGAGATTATTATCTCAAAAAATTTTGAAGGGAATCTCCAGAAATGGAAATTACCCAAATATAAACCTAACCAGGTTTACGAAAAAGGTTCTTTCATCTACAAGTCAGATTATATAATCAAGACTGTAGAAGAAAGGAAATCCCTTAAGCAGGGAGACGAAATGATCCATATGCTCTCAAAGGAGTTAATCCAAGAGCATAGGAAAAAATATAGTTACCTACACATTGGATTAATCCAAGTAGGTATACAGCCGTTAACCAGACGGGGCTTAAACACAGCCGCACTTATTATTGTCAGAGACAAAAGACATAATAAGTTTAACGACTCCTTATTAGGAGTAGTGGAAACATCATTAAGTGAAGGCCCAGCCTACTTTAAATGTTTTCCAGATTTCTCTGTAGCAATACATGAAAGAAATGTCATGGATGCTTTGGTGTTAAACATCAAAACTCATGGTTATGATATGCCAGAAGAAACAAGTCATGTTTCTTTAGTATATCAAGTTCATTACAAAGTAATGAATACAATCATTCCGAGACTAAGGATAAATCCTGAAGTTCTCAGTGCCCAAAAGGGAGAAACAACTCTGTTTATAACAGATATGAAAAGTAACTTGGTCGTTCCAAAAACAATTTTTTGGGATCAAGTTCAGCTTCCAGATGTTTGGAAGTTAGAAAGTATAGTTGATCCAGTCTCTGAAGAAAATAGAGAACTAGATCAAATTATACAACATCCAGATGGTGATGTAGAGATAAAATTCTCTAACAACCGAAGATTCAAGTTAAACTTGAAAAGAACACCATCAATGTCAGCAAGGTCCTCAACTTCTGAGGTACCACTCTCTGAAAGAGAGCAGATTAATGCTGAAATTCTTAGAGTCAAAAGAACTCAAGAACAAGTAAGTCAACCTATATATAGAGTTGACACTGCTGAAAGCAGTAGAGGGAATACCTCTCCAACAGCCTCAGATATGGGTTATGAAGTCAATACTATTACTATTGACGATAATAACCTAGATATCCCAGAGGTTATAAAAAAATCTTGGGAAAAAGAAAGTAACAAAACCATGAGAAAATGGTTTTTAAGTTACTATTCACTTTCTCAACAACGTTGGTATATAAGCCAATACATGGAAGATACTAAGACTAAACTCACCTTCTTTAGATGGATAAAATCTAGATGGGAAAGTAGAGGAAAAGTATTTCCAGACTTTAAAAGTCAACAATTTGTAAACTTCATAGAAGAAGCTTACCAAGAGTATAAGTGTGGAAACGGAAAGAAATTTAAATCTATCCATCCACCAAATACTTGGGTAAAAATTTCTCATAATGAGAAGACAACAAATGCCATTCCTTTTAAAGGAAAGCTAGAGGAATTAAATTCCAACCATCTAGCAGAACAAAACAATTATACAAATTTGTTCTTACAATCTATTGGAGAACAAACTTCGAGAATCGAAGAAAAATTAACAAATTTGGCATATACGCCAACTAAAACCAAAGGTGAAGCATCGACTTCAAGGTTAAAAGAGGATTCAGTCCCTTTTAAACCTCCTCCGGAGATGAAAGATTTCCGATTCCAAGCTAAACCAGAAAGTGAATTTGTAGAAGCACTTATGATAAGGCTTGAAAATCTGAAAATCAAGGAGGGAAAAAACAAAGAAACTGTATCAGCCCTTAAAGGGAGTGATAGCAGTAATGAAGAAGATTCTAAAGAAGTCAATAAAATGACTTTTAGAAAGAATACTTCTATGGTTAAACCATTCTATCCAAGACCCACTCCAATTGACATGCAAATTGAGGAAAGAATTGAATTCGCCCAATTTGATGGAAAGTCATTGGTTGAGTGGAATATTGATGGACTATCTGAATATAATATTAAGATAGTTCTAAAATATATGCTGATGTTTGCTAAAGCAACTCAGGCAAATGGTAATAACCAAAGGCAAATTGCCGAAGCGATAATCGCTGGATTCAGTGGACAACTGTCAGGATGGTGGGATTTTAATATGTCTGAGATTGCAAAAAATCAGATATATAATGCCACTACAACCGATCAAAATTCGGGTGAAACCCAAGAAACTATTGTAGATACATTAATCTACACAATAGCTTCACATTTCATTGGGAGGAATGAACTCCAAAAGGACAGGTCTCAAGAACAACTCTTGAACCTAAAATGTCCAACACTAGGCCACTTTATGTGGTACAAAGATGTGTTTTTTACCAGAGTCATGCAAAGACATGATAGTCATATGGACTTCTGGAAAGAAAAATTCTTAGCCGGTTTACCTGCACTATTTGCAGAAAGGTTAAGAATAAAGCTTAAAGCTAAATACTCGGGAATAATTCCCTATTCAAGTTTGACTTATGGAGATCTAGCATCCGAAATAATTTCGGAAGGAATAGAACTCTGCAATGATGTCAAATTAAAACAACAATTAGAAGAACAAAAGCTTCACCACAGGGAAACCTTGGGGAACTTTTGTGATCAAATTGGTTATGCACCAATCATTTATCCCACAAGGGATAAAAAGAAAAAATTCTCTAAAAGAGAAAAACAATTCTTTCGAAAGAAAAGAAGAAAAGGATTCTTTAAAGAAGAGTCAAACATCCCTAACCAAGGGAAGAAATTCCACAAAAGGAAAACCTTTAAAAAGGATCCTACTTGTTGGAAATGTGGCAAGAAAGGCCACTATGCAAACAAATGTCTAGTCAAAAAGAAGATACAATCTCTTGACATAGACGAAGACCATAAAAGGTCAATTTGCCAGGCTCTATTAAATGAGACTGAAGAAGACTATAAAAGAAGTCTTGAATATTCTTCAAAAGAAGAAACATCAAGCTCGTCGCAAAATACGAGTGATGAAGAATCAGATCTTTGCAACTGCACAGATGGCGAGTGCGACCTATGCATGATCAAAGATCTAGGGTTAAATGTTAATATGTTAACCCAAGAAGAAAGTTTCATTTTGGATATCATCGATCAAATCGAAAGTCCAGAAAAAAGAAGGAAAGCTCTTGAGAGCTATTTGGTTAAACCAAAGGAACAGGAAAAGAAACTCTCAACTCAAAAGAACAGCTACGGTTCTTTAGATCAATTGATCCAAAGAATGCAGAAGGCTGAACAGAGAGAGCCTACTGTTCAAGAATTGAAGAAGGAGATAAATCAAATTAAATTTGAAATATCTCAGATAAAGAAGCAAATTGAGGGAATTGAGGCCTGTAAGCCATCAACCTCAAAAGCAACGCCCGAATCAACGGACGACGAGGATAATTCCTCAAAAACACCTCTATTAAGAGATGTCAATTATATTGACAAAACAGAACCACAAAAATGGTTCATAAAAGTGACATTAATTGTCAACAAAGAATTCTACATGGAAACTGAAGCCATGGTAGACTCAGGAGCAGACATTAACTGTATTACAGAAGGAATAATTCCTTCTAAGTATTACAGTAAAACTACCCAAAGGGTAACTGCTGCCAATAAACAACCATTAAATATCAGGTATAAACTTGATAATACAGTGGTATGTAACAATGGAATATGTATTCCAATACCATTTATAATGGTTAAAGGTCTATCGACCGCGGTTATATTGGGAAATCAATTTTTGCAAAAATTATTTCCAATTACCTCTATAACCGAAAAAGGAATTACTTCTTTACAAGATGGCAAAGAAGTAAAATTTCCTTTTACAACTGTGCCAAAGCAGCACAAAGTTCAACAGTTGAACTCCTTAAAGGAGAGGAAAACTAAACTGTTAAATTCCTTAAAGGAAGAAATTGGATTTAAACAAATCCAGGAAAAGATGAAAGATCTGGACCTTCAAAAGAGGATCCAAGATTTGGAAGAAAATATCAAAAGGCAAGTTTGTGCAGATGAGCCAAACGCCTTTTGGGAAAGAAAGAAACATATTATTTCCTTACCCTATGAGGAAGGATTCAATGAAAAACATATCTCTACAAAAGCTAGACCTATAGCTATGGGTGCCAAGCATTTAGAGTTATGTAAAAAAGAGATAAAAGATCTCTTAAAAAAGGGCCTTATTAGGCAAAGTTACAGTCCATGGAGTTGCCCAGCATTCTATGTTGAGAATGCAGCAGAGATCGAAAGAGGGGCTCCAAGACTTGTAATAAATTACAAGCCGCTTAACAAAGCGTTGAAATGGATAAGATATCCAATTCCAAACAAGAGGGATCTCCTCAATAGGCTATATAAAGCCAAAATATTCTCTAAATTTGATATGAAGTCAGGATACTGGCAGATTCAAATTGAAGAGAAAGATCGGTTTAAAACCGCATTTACAGTACCATTCGGACATTATGAATGGAATGTGATGCCCTTTGGGCTTAAAAATGCTCCATCAGAGTATCAACACATCATGAATGAATTATTCAATCCTCATACGGATTTTATAATTGTATACATTGATGATGTACTGGTTTATTCACAAACCATTGATCAGCACTTCAAACACTTAAAGGTGTTTCTAGAAGTTGCTAAAAGAGCAGGACTTGTAGTCTCTGCAAAAAAGATAAGCTTATTTCAGCTTAAAATAAAATTCTTGGGTCATTATATTGAAAATGGTAAAATACAACCCATTGAACGAGCGATTATATTCGCAGAAAAATTCCCGGATGAAATCCATGACAAGAATCAACTTCAAAGATTCTTGGGAAGTCTCAATTATATTGCAGACTTTTATAAAGAACTAGCCATAGAATGTAAACCACTCTTCGGCAGGTTAAGGAAAAATCCTAAACCTTGGAGTAGTGAACATACTAAGGCAGTTAAATCTCTTAAAGAGAAACTCAAGGAACTACCTTGCATGGCTATAGCCAATCCCGACTACTATAAAATAGTAGAAACAGATGCGTCTGAAAAGGGATATGGTGGAATCCTGAAACAAAAGGATCCACAAACTAACCAAGAAAAATTGGTTAGATATACTTCGGGTCTATGGAACCCAGCACAGCAAAATTACTCGACTATAAAGAAAGAAGTTCTTTCTATAGTTTTGTGTGTCACCAAATTCGAAAGTGACTTGCTAAACAAAAAATTTCTTATTAGAACAGATGCAAAATCTGCTAAAGGCATTCTTGAAAAGGATGTGCAGAATTTAGCATCAAAACAAATCTTTGCAAGATGGCAAGCAATATTATCATGTTTCGATTTTGATATTGAACATGTTAATGGAGTTAATAACTCTTTAGCTGACTTTTTAACTCGCGAATATTTGCAGGGATAAAAGGTCGAAAACCTCTGAAAGAGGAAAAGCAAAGCGGGATAATCCCAAAAGAACATTTGCCGAAACGGCAAAGGAAGGCAACAAGGAGCCAGAACCATATAAGGCTCGAGAATTCGCCAGTGATCCAGAAGCATATTCTGAAGAAGCATATGCAATGGCGATACCACCAGAAGACCTTAAAGGTCGAAAATATCCATACATTCCATATAGCTGGATAAAAATTCAGCCAGTGGATGTAACCCTTAAAGGGATGCATGCAGATCAGGTTGGAGACATCTTCCTCAACAAGCATCTGCCATCAACCATTGAAGGAAAGTCAGTATATTACTATCAAGCTATCCTTCAAGAAACTCACTCAGTTCGGATAGAACAAGTGGGAAAAACCAGTCATATTGACTCAAATACTGCTTATAGCAAATTTATCATTAAAAAGGTGTTATCATTAGCTGATTGGGGAATCAGACCTCAAGAGGTTAGGTACTTAAAGTACCAGTATCACCCAAAAAACCCAAAATCCTATAATTACTTCGATTATATCGAAGCATGGGAAAAGGCATTACTCTATGAGAATGCTCAAAGAAAACATAGTTGGTTCCTAATGATTCAACTGGATGGACAGCTTTCAAACATTCCAGCTTGGTTCAAAACATGGTTCTACAACTGGGGATTAAATCCCATTATTTTACCAAAGGTAATAAAATCAGTCTACAAAGACTTTGAAGAGGCAAACTCTGGAATAGAACCATTGGAGCTGTTAATGCGTTTTGCAATGCTCTATATGGTCCCATGGATTGTCAGATGGGGATATCATATTGCACGCCCCAACAAAGAGGAAAAACTAAAAATCTCATTAAATGAGTATTTTCTCTGGAGAAAAGTGTTCATCAGATGGTGGGCAAAATTCAATTTCTTTGAAGAAGACAGCGTCTATTCAAAGAACAAGGTTATTTACCTTGATCAAACATCAAAAGCGCCTAAGAAGAATCCGATGGATAATTTCAAGGAAGCGTTCAAAAAATTGTCAAGAGACGAAGCCTTAAAGGCATTTGAAGAAATTTTTGGGGGGGGGAGAAACGAGGCAAGTTCTTCTTCAAAAAACCCAGAAAAAACTGGCTCAACCAGCCATGAACAGCCAAACTACCTTTTGGCCGGAATCTCACAAGACCCATACGAAGGTTTGCGGGATCTGGACGAAGTTAGTATGAATGACGTCATGGATGACGTCACAAAGATACAAAAATGACGTAATGGATGATGTCATAACTGAGGTAAGCACTTACCTCAGCAAGCAATAGTCTGATGGATTTAAAATCCAACTCAAAATTGTAATAGATAGTATTTGAGTTCCGACGCCTATAAAAGGGCACATGTATAGCCATTCGGAATATAACAAGTTTTACACACCACACCACTCCACATAGAATAATTCTCTCTCTATACTTCTTTCTCTTCCGTATTACAAGAAGGCCATCTTGGCCAAAAATAATGTAAGCCCTTAAAGCTTCTAAGCTTTAAGTTTTTATTTTATAAAGTTTTTTAATTTTATGTTAAGCATCCCTGAGTTAAACTCAGAGGATATGTTTATGTAAATTCTGAATTAAATTCAGAAGATAAAAAAAAAACTTAATCGAATATAATTTTATATTAATAATGTTATTACTTTTTTTATTTATTTTACGAATTGTTAATAAATTTTTCGTTAAATGGTTATCACTTTTTTTTTATCAAATTATTACTTTTTAAAATAATAAAAATATATAAATTAAATAATAAAAAATTATATATCCTAATTTCCTTCTATGATAAAATTTTCAATTTTTCAGGAACAACAGGATCCTTTAAAAAAATTAATTAAATCAATAAATAATTCGTCTCACGACTTAGGCTCTGTAAAATGGTCTTACCCAATCCTATTATCATTAATAATACGAGAATTATTTAGCAAAACATAATAATTATTTTCTAGTTGTTATAAGTTGAGGGAATTTTAAGGGCGGCGCTATTGCCACCCGAAACATTGCTAAGGGCACCCGATTCTTAAAAAAATTAATTATGAAATTTCTATTATGCCCTCATCCTAGACTACACCCACATTAGTTATATCTAATTAATTTTGCTAAGCCCATCCAAAATTATTATTTCATTCTCTAAAATTATCAATTTTATTTGACGAATTCATAATCTTATTATTGTTGTTGTTGGAGATTGTATGACCCCAATTATATGCTCTGATTTGAGAACTCCAACTTCATCATGAATTCGCGTTGTATTCAGCTTCGTTCTAATAGCATGCAAAAAAAACCCAACACACCAATTAATATAGAGATTGTCAACACATAATTAAAAACCTAGTTCGTTCTACACCAATTTTGGGTTTCAGAATTAAATAGCTGTATTTTAATCTCTCTAGGATATTTATTTGATCAATACATGAATTGGCCACTAATTGATTGTTCGCCGTTGTCTCCAATTCGAAATTTAACTCAAAGAATATGCGAATGAATATAGATAGCACTTTACCCAAAGCTTATTCACCCCCCACCCATTAAGATTATCCATATATTTATTTTTAATGATTCCATCTCTATACTTGTTTAAGATGTAAGATATACTTACAAGAATGGCGTTGCAATTGCGTTTTTGTGAATGTGGGGGTGTGAGAGAGGGAGGGAGGGAGGGAGGGAGGGAGGGAGGGAGGCCGGAGGGGGGCTTTGGTTCTTTGATCCCTGTAAAAGAAGCAGATCCTAACCTGGTGTAAGGAGTAATAATTTGGATGGGCTTAGAAAGATTAGTTGGTTAGGGTATGATAGGAATTTCACTACTAATTTTTTTAAGAATTGGATGCCTTTAGCAATGTTTCGGGTGATAATAGTGCCGCCCGAATTTTAATTGAATTTGTCTATTGTGTTTCCATAAGCACAAAGTGTTTAAGTATATAATATTTTGTTTTAAAAATATCGACTGACATATGAATAATATAAATGTATGATAAAAAATGGTATATGTATCCGATTAAAAAGGTGGGCTATTTTTAATTAGAATATTATCACTTTATATTCGTCTTACAAAACTCATACAGTGGACGATCTCATATAAGTATTTATTTTTTAATAAAAAAGTAATATATACTGGATTTAATTATTTCATGAATAATTAATAAAAAGAATAAAATATTGAAACATTTTAATTTATTTTAATAATTTAAATTAATCAACAAAATTAGTAATTTTAAAACGTTTTATGAAACATTTTAATTGATTTTAATAATTTAAATTAATCAACATTTTAGTAATTTTAAAACGTTTTATTGAAAAGAGAAAAGTAATTTTTAAACGTTTCATTGGAAAGAGAATATAAATTATTATTATTTTTAATTTTAGACGTGATATCTAAATTGAATAATCTGGTATATAATATATGAGATTCACTTAATATAATTTAAAATACTTCATAAATTATACATCATATATGATGTAGAGATTTAACGTATCTTTTATATATAATAAAACACACTTTAAAAGTTAAAATTAAATCAAATTATTCCCTCCCATTTTAACTTACCTAATTTAGCTTGGTAATATTAAGTCTTATCATTTCATTAGTTATTGTAACATCTCATCCTTTGATTGTGATTACCAATCTTAAACAACATCTCATCTATTTATTTTTTTTTATCTAATTTAACTTGATAATATTAATTTTGGCCCTTTATTAGTTATTGTAAAATCTCATCCGATTACCAATCTTTAACAACATCTCAATCGTGTATATATATATATATATATATATATATATATATATATATATATATATATATATATATATATATATATATATATATATATATATATATATATAAGTAATTTTATTTTTTACATGAATTCATAATGTCATTTGGATAATCTTTATCGAGTGAGGCTTGCATGAGCCCGGGCGCACGCCGTGCACCTTTAGAATGTAGTATTATGAATAAGGGTACATTATTTTGTTCTAATAGGTATACACTTTAATTAATAAGAGTACACCATTTTGTTCTAAATGGTATACACTTTTCATTATATTTTTTATTTTTATTTAGAAAATAAAGGGTATACATCTTTATACTAAAGGGTATACAATTTAACACAAAATTCTAAAGACACACGGAGTGTGCTTCCATGCGCCCGGGCTCACACAAGTTTTTGCCATCTTTATCTATATTGTTGTAATATTTTATTTATTATATATATATTTTTTATTTTATTATTTTTTTATATATCTAAATTATTTTTTAATTTCTTTTTAAAGGTAAATTATTTTCTTCATCTTTATTATTGTAATATTTTATTTATTTTGTATATTATTAATTTCATTGTCCAAAATATTTTCTTATATTAAAAACTTATTTTAATTATAAACTTTATCTAAAATATAATTAATTCAATATCAAAAGAGAATTTATATTATATTTAATTAATAATAAAATATTTTTAATAAAATATTAATTTAAACAATAAATAAATATTAATAAAGATAAAATAAATTAGGAATAATTACTAATAGGTACACATTTTGTATCCCTAATTATTATTAGATACATTGATTTAAAATAATTACTCTCACATACAAAATATTAAATTAAAATACCAAATATAACCCTAAACTCATACACTTAAACCACAAACCCTAAAACCTCACCCATCGCCGGACCACCACCGGACCACCGTCGGCCTGTCACAGGAATTCTGCCGCAGTCGGAGCTTCACCGGACCACCGCCAGACCACCCCACTTTTTTGCTGCACACACTTTTTTTTTTACTGCACATACTTTTTTTATTGCATACACTTTGGCTGCACACAACATTTATGTGCAACACATTGTAGGGGTAATATTGTAATATCACTGTATTGTATCTCATAGTAATTAAGGATTTTTTTTGTATCTAGTAGTAATCCTCCCAATAAATTAATATAATGGATATGGGTAACCCGTGAGTTTTGATAAATTGGTATGAGACGGGTACGGATATGATAATAAATTTTTTTAACGATATGGGTACATATACGAGTATTTAATAAACAGATATGAGTATAGGTATCCAAAAAAATGCGGGTACCCTGCCCGTTGCTATCTCTATTCCTACATGCTATAACTTCACAATTTTTATTTTTGTTTATTTCAAAATTTATGTACATAATAATACTATATAGTACGATATTAACACTCTTAAGGTACCACAAAATTAAATAATAGATTTTATATTATATTTAATTAATAATAGTATACTAATTTTTAATAAAATATTAATTTAAGATGTGACGGGTACGAATACGGGTAATTAGTATTTAAACGGATATGAGTATGAGTTCCCAAATAAGCAGGTACCTTACCCGTTGCCATCTCTATTCCTCATGCTATAACTTCACACTTTTTTTTTTGTTTATTTCAAAATTTATGCACATAATAATATAATACTTTTACGGTACCATAAAATTACTGCTTGCTTTTTTTATAAAATTTATGCAATGTATTATAAATAATTACTATATTTTTAGGAGTGTATAAATTATTATCGAACCGAAGGTAGTATATATATTTATATATATATATATATATATATATATAATACATTTAAAATAATATTTTAATCAATTTTTTTTCAAACTATTTAAATAATTTAAATAAATTACAGACCCTTTAAATAATTTAATCAATTTTCAAACCTCTGATCTCAAAAAATTAAAATGTGATAATCCTTCCGCATATTTTAAGGTGATGTTTGGTTTGAGATTATGTGGGATTTGAAAACCATAAATAGTGTGTTCTATATTTGTTTTGGGTTTTGAATATGGTAGATTTTAACTTTATGTCAAATCAATGTATTAATTTATCTAAAAAGTTAAATGAGAGAGGAGAGATAAATAGAGAAAGTGTATTAATCGAAGAGAGAGAATGTAGTAGGTATATATAGGGGAGGTATATATAGGGGAGGTTTTTAGAAATTGGATGAGGGTTTTGGAAAACAAAAACCTGGATTTAAAATCCGAAAATGAACATAACCTAAAGGTGATCATAATTTTTTTCACGTGAATTAATGAGTATTATTAATTTTTTATGTGTAGTGGGTAATTGTACATGTAGTGAGTAGTGAGTTATATGTGGGATTATTTTACTAAAAGAAGAAAATTGATACATTTAGAGTGAACACCCAAAATTGTAAAATAAAGATCTTTAGGATGGACGAAGGGGTATATGCCAAAAAAAAATTAAAAAAAATAAATTAAATATGTTGCACGGGTTATGATTGCTAGTAGAATAATAAATGCAAGGAGATAATCATATTAAAATTGAATAAAAAATTAATTATAAACATAAGGGTATTTTTGACACACCATATTATTAATGGTGTGAAATAGACTATTATAGTCCTATTGAGCTGGATCAATTTGATCCCATTAGATTAACCCTTTTAATAATACTCCCTCCTTCCCGTTTCAATGTTTACGTTTGCTTTTTGCACCTTGATTAAGGAGTATACTATTTTTAATAGATAGTATGTGAAAAAAATATAATATTTTATGTAAAGTGGGTAGGTGTATTAGTGTTGAATGATATATTAATTATTTTAGGTGGATCCCAAATTCCAAAAAAGGAAAACGTAAATATTTAAATGAGACGCGCAAAATAAAAATATAAACATTGAAACGAGACGGATGGAGTATAATAATATAATAATACTCCATATAATAATACTCCACATTACAATTAAATTTCAACCACTTTTGTTGAGATTTTTATACAGAAAAAATCCGATACTACCATAGCATCTCTAGATAGTTATTTCTAGTATTTAATATATGACAAAAACAATTAAGTTGAGTTTGGATTAAATTATTTTAAATTCAAAATGAGTGAATTTTAATTTTCTTAAATTTTAAATCAATTCATTTTATAAGAAAATATATATTTTTATTATTTAAATATTAAAATTTAAATTTTTATAATATTTTTTTTTTGGGTGGTTGGGGGAGGGGTGGATAGGTTGGGTGGTGAGGATTATAATTTAAAAAAATTATTTTTAAATTAATTTATTACTCCTATTTTATATACTATTTTTGTACTCACTTCATCCACTATTAGTGTATCCATTTGTTTTTTGCACTTTTATTAAGGAATATTATTATTTTATATAACTAGCAATTATAACTCGTGCGTTGTACGGACATGATTGATGTTTAATTAATTTATTTATTTATTATTTTACATATATCCCCTTCGTCCATCCTAAAGATTTTTATTTTACCATTTTAGGTGTTCACTCCAAATGTATCAATTTTATTCTTCTAGTAAAATAGTCTCACATATGATTCACTACTCACTACATATACAATTACCCATTACACATAAAAAAAATAATACTTAAGAAGTGACAAATTAGATAAAGTGTTTTTCTTTTGTGTTAATTTAAAAAAAATATTTTTATCAATATTAAAATCAAATACAAATCAAATAAAAACTATTGGGCTTGTTTGGTAATTGGTAGTTTAGACAAACCTTGATAGGAATATTGATAATTTACTCTTACTTTTTTATTAAATATGTTATTATTAATCATTATTATTTTGGACAAAGTCTCTTGTGAGACGGGTTGTTAAAGTATGTTTTATTAAAGTATGATTTTAATGTGTTATAAATGATTTATTATTAACTACTTTATCTATAAAATAAGCATACTTTAATGTTGAGTCGACCCGTCTCACACCCGTCTGACAAGAGAGTGCCTTATTATTTTTTATCGATTGAATATCACATTTTATTAAAAATATTATTACTTTTTATCAATCTTATATAAGCTCGATTTCATGTAAGTCTTTGCTTTATAAAACAATCTCAAACGAATTTATTTTTCCTTCTAATTTAATGAAAACGTATAATTTTGATAGATTAATTTTCTTGTGCGATAATTTAACTCTTTATCTTGAAAATAAGTGTAAGATAGTACTTACAAATTTTATTATTAAAAATAAAAATAAAAATAGGGCGTATGTATGTTGCATAAAAAATTTACTTTTTCTTTCCCTCCTCTTATAGTAAGCCCAATTAAAGAGATAAAACAATATTATCCTTCAATATTTCATCTATAAAATTGAAACAAAATCTCATCATAGTTATGGCGTCGTCAATTGCGAAAGTTTGTGTATTACTTTCTCTCTCTCTCAACCGTATTATAATTTAACTATACAATTTCTTTGAGGTGGGCTTATATTTGATGGGTTTATAAAGTAGGCCAAATTGCCCAATTTTACGTACAGCAATATATAGAATAAAATGCTTCCACAAATATACAATTATACATTTGAGAAATAATTGAACTCATGAAACCTATACCTCAACAAAAAAAAAAAATAAGGGGACTGCAGCTAGAATCTTGTTGACATACTTGCTTGTGCAATTATTAGTACACATAACTTTGTATTGATAGATGCAAATTTTAATTGGATTTGATTATTGTTTTGACAAAATCTTTTGTGAAAAGTTATATATGCAAGATAGTTTGTGAGACATGTTAGAATATACGTATTATATTGATAAAATATGCTTAATGAAAGTGTGACATATGATAAATTAAAGTATGATTTTATGGTGTTATAATATAATTCATTATTCACTTATTTTAACTACAAATAAACATACTTTACATATATAATAACTACTTATACTTTAGTTATGGGTCGACCCGTCTTACAACCGTCTCACAAAAAACACGTCTCATAAGAGAGTGTCTTCTTTGTGTTGCTTTATAGTAATTTTTATGATTATAAAATTGATTTAAAAAAAATTATATACAAAATTTTATTTGCACACATGACAGAGACTAGAGACATATTATTAGAAAGATGATAATAATCCTAGTAGTCTTTATATTGTGTAGATCAATCCACAACTCGTTTGATTAAGTACATAAATTATAAACTTTAAGAGTTTAATTATTTAAATTGATGAAGTAAAATTACATAAATTTAAATCTGCATCTTCGCAAAGTACGTTGATAATTAACGTACAATGAAAAAACAAAGCACCTTTCCTTTTTTTTTTTTCTTTTTTATATCAAGAAATCTTCATCAAATGAGGAAATCAAACATTAGACAAAAGTTGAAATCAAATTGAAGCTAATGAGAATTTTCAAATGCTGCCAAGGCTTCTCATAAACTAAACATAAATAATGATTTGAAGCTCCACTTGCAGAATCCATGGCAGATAGAACAAGCCTGTAATAAGTGCCACCGAGTTTCTGTACTAGAGTTTCATTGACTACGTCCTGAAATTTCAAACTCGTTTGGCAAACTCATTGTGTTGACTCACCGCGTATTCTGCAATTTCGATCACTTTTATTGTTATTTAGGTCAGTAATTCGCTGCGATTTTGGGTTGACTCAAATTCTCGCCGTTGAAGGTGGTTATAGCCACTATTATTAGGAGGATTAGGAAAGTTAGAAAGTGTATTTGGAGAGACATTTTAATTTTGAATTATGAGATCAGTTGGTTTTTTACCTTTTTATATTAACTAGTACAGTGACCGCGTGCGACACGGATTATCATATTTGTTATTTTTTATTTTTTAATAACCTATATTTTTAAAAAGAAAATAATCATATCGATTTAGAATCATTGAAAGAATAATTTGTTGTTCGAAAAAAAAAATATTTAAGGTATATAAATTCAATCAAGTGATAAACATACATTCTTTATTTATTTCACATAAATTGGAAAATATTGTTATCGCTTAGGTTGAAGTGATTCTCCTCCTCCTTAGCATCATCCGATAATATCAAAATAGTTATACTAATTGATGTGTCAAATATCCTGGAGACCATAACAAATATTTGGTAAAATTCAAATTTGAAAATTTAAAAATCACTTAATCTCCTTAAAAAATTTCAAGTTCTTCAACCACGTACTTTCATTCTAGAGTAAAACCCGTAGTAACTGTAGTATACTATAAGTGAAAGAACATTCATATTTAACCAATTTTAACCAACCGTAAGGAGTTATTTTCAAATCGATAAATGTAATCCTTAATCTTATAAAATATAAAATATATAAAAAAACAATTACATTGTCCATATATTTTAAGGATATCATATATATTTTATTTAAATTATGATATCAAAACGAAAATTTAGTGCGTAGAGTACACTATCTAATTGATCAAGATAATTATCATCATCTATAATTAAAGTAAACTCATTTTCGAAGCAACCATGCCATAATCTAAAATTCAAAATAAAATAAAATAAACACACTTTCAAAAATACTGAAGTGAAAAATATAAATATAAAATTCTATTTCAAGAAACTTATTTTACTTAATTATTAAAAATAATAAAAATGAGTTATAAAATGATAAATTTCACAAATCAATAAGTCATCTCATATTTTTTAAAATGTTATAAAAATCTCAACTTTTTTTTAAAATTTAAATTGGAAAACTCATTTTGTTTTAATATATAAGAACCTAATTAATAACTATATATAAAATTTTTACATATATATATAATTAATATTTTAAATGATATTACAAATATAAAATTCGTTTTGTTTTGTGTAAACAAATATAAAAAATATCCAACGTTGTTATAATTAATAATTTTATTAATATATGAAGCATGTATTTATCAAATATTATTACTTAAAATTATTGTTTTAATATAAAAAAATTAAATAAATTAAAATTGCTTTAAATAAAATTATAATAATATATTGTTTTATTTTAGTGGTTCAAATTATGATATTACTTAATTTATATTTTAATTTATTAATTTCTAGTACAATAAAAAAGAATTAAGTAATCATAAATATCAAATATACCTAAACTTGATACCTCACATATTTTAATTCTATTTCAAAAAAATATTTTACTTACTAAATATAATCAGGAGGAGAGTTACAAAATAATAAATCTCCTAACCAATGAGAAGTAGGCATCTCACATTTTTTAAAATGAATACTTATTTTAATTGTATTTCAAAAAAATATTTTACTTATTAAATATAATAAGGAGGAGAATTATAAAATAATAAATCTCCTAACCAATGAGAAGTAGACATCTCACATTTTTTAAAATGACATAAATATTCAATAAACCTAAGCATGCCACTTCACTATGTGTAAAAACTAAATTGAAAAACTTATTTTGTTTTAATATATAAGAAGATTAATGAAATCAAACACGATAGGGTAAAACTCATTAATTAGCCATCATTTTGTTTGATGCATCATAGCATCATATTGAAACTTTTATGTGTGAAGAAAAATGAGTGTGGCTATTGTGCCTTGGGGACACGGTGTCCCTTTGCAATTTAAACTCCTAATAATATATAGGTTTAAATAGAATATGGAGGGGGTAGGGTTGTGTTCCCATGGAGACACGGTGTATCCCTGGGGCGTAGGAGCTTTTGACAAAAAAAATTATTCATTAACACAAATTATTTATTTCACTTATTATTATTTTTTTGTCACGTTATAATCAGAGAAAATATCAAATTCGTCTTTTTTAGTATGATCTATTATAATTTTAGTCTTTTTTTATTTGTAATTTTTTATTTTGGTCATTTTTTGTTTGATTTTGGACATTTTTATTCAAATTCAATCTTTTTTTTTAATATCAAATTTAGTCCCATTTTTTTTTTCAAATTTAGCTATTTATGTCAGAATTTGAATAATTTTGTTTTAATTTTTTTTCTAAAAAAAAATATAAATTTGGAAAAAAAAATCGGACAAAAAGTCCAAAATTGAGAATTACAAATAAAAAAGATTAAAATTGGAATCAATCATATTTATAGACTAAAACTTGCAAGCCCCAGGGGACACCGTGCCCTCAAATCCCAATTTTTGGAATGGTACACCCTTTAGTATTAAATTGTATACAACGTGTACCCCCAGGGCATAACTCAAGTGGTAGAGGGGAGGGTGAAAATGTCTTCCAACTGAGCTTAGTTGCTGCATTTGTCATGGATTTGGCCCCTTGCAAGCACAAGTTAAACAGTGAACCCTCTCTGTAAGCCACTTGAGACACATCCCCTCCACCAACGTCCAGGGCAGTGGGGGTCCCTAATGGTGATGTACACCATTTGTATACAACGTCCAGGGCAGTGGGGGCCCCTAATGGTGGGGGTACAATATTTGTATACAACGTGTACCCTTATTTTTTTATTTTTTTAAAAAGTGTACCCTTATTACTAAAAAGTGTATACATTTAGTATAAGAACGTGTACCGTTATTAATGAAAGTATATAACCTTTAAAACAAAATGTTATATATTTTCATACTTTGTGATTCCGATATACAAGAAATCAACTCATATTTATATGACGAATTTTAATATATTTTCTTAGAATTAATGTTCAAATTATTGCCACCTGTGTAAGGGTTTAATGATCGTTAATTAAAATATAATATTTTAATATAAACTAATTATGTAACACGAAATAAAATACATTATGAAACAGGAGATTGAGATTAGGATAGGTTAAAAATATGCAGAGGCAAAAATATAGCTCTTCAACAATGTTTTTGTTTAGATGTAATAATTACATATACGATGGCAAAAACCAAATGTCTTTTTTTTGTTATAATATGCATTTTAACACCGTATAAACATACACCTCCATATTATGCACACCGGATCATGAGCCATTAATGTGCATCTGTGTCATATGTTAAGTGGTCAGATTCATTGTTCCACTTTGGTATTCAGTATTTTCTATTGCATAACTTATTTTTTATTAAAATATTATACCCTAATTAATGACCATTAAATCCTTGTACTAGGGAAGCATCGAGACCAATGAATCAATGATGATAGAGTTGGGACATTAAAATTTTTATATAATTTGAAATGTGTTAACAAAAGCAAAATTTAGGAGCAAAGGAAAAAATCTAGGGAAGCATCGAGACCAATGAATCAATGATGATAGAGTTGGGACATTAAATTTTTTATATAATTTGAAATGTGTTAACAAAAGCAAAATTTAGGAGCAAAGGAAAAAATCTAGGAAAAAAATTTAATGATCTTACATCTCTCAAAGGACAACTGAAAAATCGTCTTCTTACTTTGTCTTTGGTGTATGATGCGAAGAGATTAACCCTCGTATTGTGCCCATTGTATAAGATTATTATGCCCTAGTGCCATTAATAATTAAATATATAAGATATTTATTATGATCAAATATCTTAAATAAAGATATGGTTTAAATAAATAATAATACATATATAAGATAAATAAGGTCATATATATTTATGAATAACAATCACATTGATAGAATGTGATTTGATAAAGATTTAATATCCCGATATGGTCATCTCTCCACCTATTAAAAATGACACAATTTTATGAATTCTCTATCACATAAAGTTTCACGTATGTACTGTGTCATAAAGAAAATGGTGAGGAGATGAATTCTCTGTCACATAAAGTTTCACGTACGTACTGTGTCATAAAGAAAAGGGTGAGGAGAGAGAAACCAGTTCCAGGCGTAATTAGTAGGAACATATCAAGTTCTTCTCATCATCGTATAAGATATGAAAATCATGAAGATCTAAGATCCATGTTAGTTAATAAATAATTATTTACGAATTTATGCTTACATGTAGTATCAGAGCATGGTTTTAGATCTCATGATTTTTCATCAATTAATATTTTATGAATCTTGTATATGATTGAATGAATCCACCCATCATATGCCTAATTGAATGACTGCAATATCTATGAGAAAATTATGATCAATTGATCTCAATTAATTTATTGATTTTTTTGAGACTGACTTAAATTATAATTACTCAAGACATGCAGTTGCCACTAATTTGATTGGCACAATACATATCTTGTGTCATTAATGATTAAGTTTTACGGAATTAACTTAAATTAAATTTCATGATTATGTGTTTATTCAAATTATGATAATGTGTTGTGAATTAATTTAAGTAATATGTATTAATATAAAAATCATGAGATTAAATATTATGCGTAATTGAGGATATTGTCTCATTATTAATCGTTTATGGACTTTGATGGAATTGCAATTTAAAATATGTTGTCATTAGTGAAGATTTATGATTAGAGATTAATTATCATTTAAGTAAGGCAATATTCAATTCCGAGCATTAAGTGCATGCCTAATATAATAATATTATGTCTTTGAATGTTTATTGTGATAAAATTTAATGATGATTATTATAATTGTAATTTTAATGTCCATAGAATTAATATAATTATGTGCATTCTATGGAATATAATTATAATTATGCACATCTAATAATAAAGATATTTTGTGATGAAGTAATTCATGTCTTGAAATATTATTCATGAATAATTAATAGAATATTTATGAAGTAACTACATCATTGATTATTATTCATCTTACTTTTGAATATAATCTATTACGAGAATCTTTCATAAGATTATAATGGATGATTTTACGATTTAAATTTATTTAATATTGGTCTGTTAATTATCAAAGTAATCTGACCTGAAAGAATAATAAAATAAATCGTATAATTAAATTTTAATTTTTCATATTTATGTGATGCTTGAATAAAGAGAATTATTATATGTGTTATTAAAAATTTCATAATTATAAGACTTTAAATTCATCCAAAGGTGATTGCTAGTGTTTATAATTCATGAATATGAATGTGATAAATTGATAATTAATATATTATGACAAACTATTTTGTATGTCTGACAAAATAGTTTTAATGAAAATATTTAATTATCAAATTATGTTAAATTTACAAGCATCATTATGATTATAATTGTATATTTGTTGTATCACCCAAAGGAGAACTTCGATATACATTTATTGTCTTCGATCTTGAATCTGTTTTTAACTTGCTCAAGGTATTTATGGAATAAATTATATTATTCTTATTCTTAAAATACCTATATTCTAATATTAGTCTATACTTAAATAGTGAGAATAAATCTAATTTCACCAAAATGTTTTGGATTTATTTGTCACTTCAAGATAAATTGCTTATTTGCTTGTACTATCAATAAAACCTAAACTATCTGACTATAATGCTTGTGTTAGATCAAACAGACTGAGTCTAATGTTTATGCGAATACATGTGACTAAGAAATTAAGTCTATCATACCTAAAGTTAAAAGTGTCAAGGAATTTATGAAATTAGTGAGAAATCATTCATAAATTACTAATAAACCTCTTGACGAGATATTAATGGCTACCTTAACCAATATGAAGTTTGATGGTTCTTGTGGCATACATAAACTTATCCTTAAAGATAAATATTGCAGCAAGATTTTAACCTTTCATAATGAATGTGATTGATAAATTATTAGTGCAGTTTACAAACTTACTACCTTATAAGTACGACATGTTCCAAATGAACCATAAGAAAGACGAATGGAATGTGAATTAAATTCACATAATGTTGAAATTAATGTTGGTTCAAAAGGAAAGGTTTAAGAAAGAATTTAAACATTATATTCATTTAAAAGAAATAATAATGAAGTTGATACCAAACGTGACATTAATGTTTGGGGTACTCTCTAAAAGAATTATTCCAAAAATTAATTAAGAATAAAGTCTTTCATGATCTAGGCTTAACTGATCTTGATATTTGTGTGAATTGCATTAAAGGAAAGTAAACTAAATACACAAATAATAAAGCCACTGCACAACTTCTTATAATAGTATACACCGTTAATTGTTAGTCTTATGATAATACCTTTCTTAAAGGAATAATGATATTTCATCATTTTTAATTTTTTAATTTAAATTTTCACATATGGTTATATCTATCTTTGCAAGAAAATTCTCATTCTATAAATGCTAGATAAGCATGTATTAATGAAGTTGAGAAAATTAGATAGAAAAGTGAAAATTATAAAGTTGAGAAGAAATGATGAATTTCATGGAAAGTATGATGAATTATCATTTTCAATCACTAAATTACAAGAAAAGCTAGCATTTATGCTTAATGCAAAATGTTTTGCACACCACAATACCTTGGTGTTGCAGAATGATGTAATCGTATTTTATTGAATATGGTTAGAAGCATATTGAGTGATTAATCTATACCTATATTTTGTGGATATATGCACTTAAAACTGTCACTTACTTGATGGTTGAGTTTCTAGTAAAGCAGTTTTCAAAACACCTTATGAATTGTGAATGAGTAGAAAACTTGATCTTAGGTAGTTGCATATTTTAAATTGTCCGACATGGATAATAATTTACATCCACACGAAAAGAAATTGGATATAAGAAACATAAGTGATTTCTTTATAATTTATCCATAAAGTCTAAAGGGTATGGATTTTATGATCTTAACCATAGTACGAGAATTTTAAAACTGGAATGTCAAATTCATTAAGAATTGTAAAATCAGTGGGAGTATAAAACCATGAAATGTGGTTATTGAAAAATTTGGTGGAGAAGTTAAAAATGCTTTTAACTAAAGCTTCTTCTAAAGTTGTTATATAGTTGTTGAATAGCCAAACAACTTTCAAGGACAACATATAAGTTATTCTACTCTCTTAATGAATCTAATTTTACTAAATCAATTATCAATAAGCTTTCATTAGATATATCACATAAAATAGCATTAAGAATGTCTTAAGGGCAATATATCCGCTATTTCTAACGATTGCATATGTGGTATAATAAAATGAGATAAAATTTGACATTATAATAAATGATAAAATTCCAGTTTTGAAATAAGTCATGAAAAATACTAATTCTATTAAATGAGTAAATGCTATAAAAGACGAGTTAAAATCAATGACTCATAATGAAGTTTATATCTTGTAAAAATTGCCAGAAAGTTATAAAAGAATTGGATGCGTATGTATCTTTAAGATAAAAAATGAACAGATGGCAATATCAAAAGATATAAAACTAGAGTTATTTTAAAAATTTTACTAAAAAAGATGGAATAATTGTAAAGAGATATAATGAGTTATTTCTATACAGAACTCTATTAGAATTATCATGACTTTGTAACTCATTATGACTTAGAGTTGCACCAAATGAATGTTATGACTGCTTTTCTGAATGATTTGGTATAAGAATTCAAATGGATCAACTCAAAAGTTTTTCCATTGTAGAAAAATATCACATGACGTGTAAACTTAAAGAATTAATATACGAACTTAAGCATGCTTTCGTTTATGATATCTTTTGGATTTAAGAAAAATATCAAAAATTAGTGTATATATCTAAAAGTCAGTGGGAGCATATTGATTCTATATGTTAATGATAAACTTGCTTGCAACTGATGATCTTGATTTTATTATATAAAACCAATAAATTATTTCCCTCAAAGAACTTTGGAATGAAACATATGAAGAGACAACTTATGTGATTGAGATAGAATTATTTCAATACATATCATAATAACGTTAAGATATCTCCGTAAGTATGTTATTAAAGTTCTATAGAGATTATGGATGGAAAAGTATTTGTAAAACATCGTTCCAATCCGGAAGGGACATAAGTTCAACCTTATGTAATGTCCAAGAATGAATTGGAACGTATTAGGATATTCCTTATGCATATGTTATTGGTAGCTTAAGATATACAAAATTGTATAAAGACCAAATATCAGCCTTACTGTAAGAATGCTTAGTTATTATTGAAGTGATTCATAAATGGATCACTAAAATGTTGCATAAGGAAATATTATGGTATTTTTGTATGAAATGAAGCATTTGTTCTTACTTATCAAAATTCTAATTACTTAGATGTAATTAAATATAGATTCAGATTAAGATGATTATATGTTGCAAGAACGTTCACATCGACTTTTATGTTTCTTAGTTGGAGATATTGTGTCATGTAAAAGTGTGAAGAAGTTTTTAAACTACATTCACTATTAAGGTTATCTTGTGGCATGGTTTGAGGCAACAATTTAAGGTAATTGAATCTGGAACTTAATTTCAGGACTTGAAATAAGTTGACAATAATGTTAAGTCGCTGAAAACTTATTATGATTATTCCACTGTATTATTCTTCTCTAAAATGATAGATATTTCAAAGTTTCTAAAACATAATATGGAATAAAAGTATTTGTCGTTAAGAAGAATTTTAGAAACAAGATGCCAATTGAACATAATTACACCAAACTTATGATTTCGGATCCATTACACAAATGATTTTCTCTAAAGATATTCATTGAATGTTACATGAATATGAGATCATTGAAAGGCTGTAACAAACTTATGATGAACAATTGACATTAAGAGCTCATTATGATTTGTTTCTAATTGATATATCTTATTTTGTCATTTTCCTATACATGAATGTTGACATTAATTAAACAAGATTTTATCTCAAATTTGAGATACTTATATGCACCATTATTGATCTTTATGTTTATGAGTCACGTTAAGTTGAAAACTAATATAGTAATACATGGAAGGAACTATGTCGAGTAAATGATATAGAACCGCCATGACTTGTGTTAGTCTATACTTAATATTAACATTATGAGTAGATCAATTAATTTATCTTATATCACACACATTATGTAAATGATTTAAATCCTCATGTTTGATGTTTGATTTTGTCACTCGGCTAAGTGGGAGAATGTAAGATTATTATGAACTAGTGTCATTAATAATTAAACATATAAGATATTTATTATGATCAAATATCTAAAATAAAGATATGGTTTAAATAAATAATAATATATATAAGATAAATAATGTCATATATATTTATGGATAACAATCACATTGATAGAATGTGATTTGATAAAGATTTTATATCCCGATCTGGTCTCTCTCCACCTATAAAAAATACACAGTTTTATGAATTCTCTATCACATAAAGTTTCACGTACGTACTGTGTCCTAAAGAAAAGGGTGAGGAGAGAGAAATCAGTTCCCGACGTATTTAGCAGGAACATATCAAGTGGTGTCTCTCAAGGTCGTATCAAGACCAGTCTTCTCATCATCGTATAAGATGTGAAAATCATAAAGATCTAAGATTCATGTTAATTAATAAATTAATTATTTACGAATTTATGCTTACACATTGCACCTCTTTCTTCTCACAAAACTTTCAATCTACTTGTAGAGTTCTTCGACTTTATTACTTGACAATGTTTTATGATAGAATAAAGAAACAAATATTTCATAATTTTTAAGATTGGAAATTTTAAATTACCATCGTTAAAATTATGGTCGACCACCATAGAAGCTGTTGTTTTGTGTTCATTTTGTTTGATAATTTCTTTCTTAGATTTTGTAAGATATTGGTAAATTTTTTTAAACAAATGTGAATGAACAAAATAAATTGATGAATTAATGATTAAAAATAAATAAATTATCCTGCTTGGTGTCCTACATAGCTTATTACTTAGCTACGGCGGCCACATCATCACATCCTCACCGGAAATAAAAGGGGTATATCAATTTGAACAAATTAGAAAGTTGTTTATTTAATTGATAAAATAAAAAGTTGGTCATTAAATTGAAAAAACACTTAAATGAGTGTATTTTTACACTAAAGTTTACTATATATAGATTTTGTAGGTGAAAGAATCAAGGAAAAAAGATGTGCTATAATAAATAACCAAGAGAAAAACTAGGTAGGCTTAATTAACTAAGAAATAATCAAATCTTCGGTGAGATCATGTCACTTTTCTTTGATTAATTATCACTTTTTATTACAAATGTTATAACTTATAATCAATTTTCTAAATTGTTCATGAATTATTTTAATTATACAATTATTACTTTTCATTGATGAGGCATTACTTCTTATTTAAAATATTATTTTTTCTTATCCATCTCACAATTGACAATACTCATTTCGTGTGACAATTTGGCACAATTTTTTTTACCAAAAATTTTATGTTGTGTCTAAGGACTAAGATATAATCTTTCACGTTTCCGTCCAACAATATCATCAGAAAGTATCTGCCACTGTATAAGCTCAACGTTTAATATCACCCTCTCTTCTCTCCACCCAAAAGTAAAATTACTTGAGAATAATTTAGGATTTCTATTTATTGCTCTTCTATAATGCTATTAAAGGATATAAATTCTTAAGCTTCATTTCTTTTTCTAGCTACAACCTATGTAACTACTAGCATGATTGATGAACTCATAATCTCCCACTTCTAATGCATTACTTACTATTGATCCTTATTGCAATTTTCCCTAGACCAATTTGAGATACTATTCCTAGAAAGACAAACTACCATCTATTGCTCAAGTTCACACAACTGAGATACTATTGCTAGAAAAACAAACTAGTATTGCTCAAGTTCACAACTACTTGGAAATAAATTTATTTGTGGGATGAATTCACAAAATTGATTCTACCATCAAATTTCTCAACATGAAACTTCATTGAACCTATTTTGTTTACCCACCCTAACTTAATGAATAAACGTCTCATAAATTATTTTCTAATGAGGAAGGTCAGATTATACTGCAATCACAGAACATACTAAGAACTTCAAAAGCTCGAACTAGGCTCTAATCTAATACTTCTTGTTGGGATAAGCAGATCCATATTCATTTATAAGGACAAACAAAATATAACTAAGAAAAATGAACAGAAAAAGAACAATATAGGAGTTACGTGGAAACTCCAAAACCAGAGAAAAACCACGGACCGAGAAAATACCCACTATGTGAAACTCTTACAATCACACATAAATTTCTCACTCCTGACCCTGATCACCACACTATTACAAATCTTTGACTAATTCACATTTTTTCTCCCAATTCTCAAAATAAAGAACAATAAAGGAATTTAAAAGAATCAAATACAAAGATTATAGTGTCTTTGATATGTGCACTTGACATCAAAATCAAGGCCTTCTTAAATAGCATTAAGGAATCCTTCCTTTTTGATCTCTCATCCGATATGGAATAGAAACAACTTCTTTTATATTGATAAAAAAAAAACCAACACTTATTTACCTCTAATTTTGCACATTCCCTCCAACTTAGTATGGGTTCTTCTCCATCACCATTAGCAATGCTCTCTTGACTCTCACCTCTAACCCTTCTCCGCCGTGACCAAACAACTACTATTGAAATGGACCACAAGACTGTGAAGAAGTCCTCCGCCAAGTGAGACTTTAGATGACAATGGATTTTCACACGGACAAGAAAATCTTCGAAGAGGTGGCTATCATTCCATCGAGGTGTCTCTACAACAAAATGACACTCATGTGATGAACACCATTTTCGGATATGATATGTAATTTTCCATTATAGTGTGGCCTATAATTATAATAATAATAATAATAATAATAATAATAATAATAAATACTACTTTTAACTTAATTACATCTAGAAAGTTCTAATCTTTGATTATCTACATGTACTAGACATTTAGCACAAGCTTCTTCTCACTTTTCTCTCTCTCGTCTATATAACACACTCAACTCCGCTTAATCCAAACACTTACTTCTTTCTTCACCCAAAAGTATGTCCTAGCCGTCGCTCCCCAAGAGTCCTGATAAGCAAAATGTATGTTCTTCGTTTCATTTGCATCAAATACTAGTTTTCTTGGAATTTTGCCAATTATATGAGTCAGGAAGTTGCATTTTATCCAGGTTTATCGAATTAATCGATTTTCAATCGAATTGGCTTATAATGTGGAAATTAGCTGACGTTTTTTTTCTCGAATTAGTAGTTTTGTAGTCAATTAATATATAGTATAGCTATTTATGAATATTTGGGTGCGATGATGATGATCTTGTTATGTGATTTTGAGTGAAGTGATGCCTTCATTCAATTTCATGTGTGCTCTCTTTCTTTCTTTTTTGAGGACTTAATAATATATATTTTTTTAATTAAATTGTGAGAATTAAGGACAATGAAGAATGTGGGATTGAATTTTGAAGAATTATGTGTTAAAGTATAATAACTTTGCGGGTGATTTACTTGATCTAATTGAAAGGTTGGAGGTTTGAATGAACAAAAAGATTGATAGGGGGCATATTTAACATTTTCCAAAATTTTCAAAAAAATTAAGAAGTGAAAATGAGGATGACTTCTTTGCAACTTGCATCAACAAAGCGAGTGGGGCCACCCACCGACCTAGTGGGTGGCGTGGTTTTCACGCTGGAATAAGAGAGGGAGGTCATCTTTAAATTAAAATACCACAAATTACTCACAAAACTTCGATTTCATCGTCTCACTCAGGGTTTTGGAGAATCCTTCTTCTGTGATCGTGTCGACCCCTGTCGATCGACGTCTTTACCCTTTTGAATTCAGGTATTTCTTTCTAATTCAATGAATCCTAATTTCAATATTCTTTGTGTCAATTTCCATGCGCTTTTCTTTCAGAAAAACCATGTAATCTTGGGCTTTCTAATCGGAGTAAGATTAGTAGGTGTTTGAGAAAACGTAGTAAAGACCTATGGTTTTATGGCGGCAGGGATTATAAAAATTAACTTTTATTGTAGCTTGTTTAGTAATCTCTTAAAGTAATTATTAATATTACCCCTTATGAACGCATGAAATATTAATAATTCTACAAACTTCAAGAAAATTCCTTCTCTTAAAACCCGGAAATTTCCTTTTGTTTTTTCTTAGGTTTTAGTCTTTACCAATGGACATGAGAATAGTAAAGATCATATGAATAGACTATATTTTGTATAAAATATAAATAAAAAGCAGGTTGTAACTACTGCGAGGGCAGGTAGGGTTGGGATTGTAATACTAAAATGAATAATGAAGGAATCCGAAGTCAAGGTGCTACCTACATTTGATGACAATGTTAGCATGATTTTCTCGAGTAATGAAACAAACTTAATCATTATAAATATATATTTGTAATTCTTAATCATAGTTAGCATTGACTTGAGCATCCTGTGTTACTATTGGATATATGAAGGGTTAGCACCTAATACGTTTTTGTCTAGTTATTAATCATGTATCCTTGGATATATGGCCTCAATTTTTTTGTTGTGCCACCCTTTCAAAAGCCAAAGCCAATGGTTTCATAGTCATTCTAAGGGTTGTTCTTGTTTGTTTTACAGAGAATAGTCAGTTTGTAGTAAATGTCGGGTGGAATTGCACGTGGACGGCTCACTGAGGAACGCAAATCCTGGCGCAAGAATCATCCCCATGTTCGATACTGTTTTTTTCAGCAATTTTATATTTTTGTAGTTCATTTGTTTTCTTTTTTTATTGTTTATGTTTTTCTTGCTGTTTTGGTTGATGACTATTGAGAATTTGGGCTTTTTCAGGGTTTTGTGGCTAAACCAGAGACCATACCTGATGGTACTGTGAATTTGATGTTGTGGCACTGCACTATCCCTGGTAAGCCGAGGTAAATATTTCTAAAAATCTTAGTTTTGTAACTTTTTTTGTTAGTAATAATTGAATGAATTTTAAATTGTGCATATTTTTAGAGTTAAGGCTTGCTGAGAGTTAATTTTTTGTTAATAAAATATATTTATCCTGGGGTTGCTTAATAAGCATTATGTGCCATCTTTAGCAGGCACATGTAGTTGCTATTATTGGATATGATTTTCTAGAAAGTCACTTTTAAAAACAACTTATCGCTGTCTTACTTGGTTTAAGATGACTGTGTTTGTGGGGATCTCCTTGAATGATGTGGTAATCTGTGTATCTTGTAATTTGATAATAATTCACATAATATTGTTAATTACTCCATCCGCTCTATTTAACTGACTTTCTTATCGAAACCTTTATTCCAAAATAATTGTCATTTTAGAAGTATCAAGAAAATTAAATTTAATTACTCGACTTCTGCCCTTATTAAATGCATTTAGATGAGATAACATGCATAAATATAACAAATTTTAATTATTCTTTAATGAACGTATATGGGGTTTTTGGCCATTTTATGATTATATTTAATAATTTCTTAAATTTTTGTAAAACTTGAAAAAGTGTTAAATATATTGAAACAGCTCATTTTACTTTGTTGGTGAACTGTTTTGATTTTAGTTTTGCATTAATTCATACATTCTTTGAACCTAAATGGTCCCATACCAGTGATTGTGTGTGCTGCATATGAATGTTGCTGATTTTGGCTCATCATACTCAAGTTTTCTTAGTTGTTGAACTTGAACTAAATTGGAGTGCTGTTGATCGCTAGCTTGATTGTGTCATATATAGCTTATCTATTTTTAAAATTGATCTTGTTATAAGTTTTGAATGCTTTTAAGTAGTCTTTGGCATTTATTTATGAGTGAGTCAAAATTTGCTTTACCTACTAGTGATGCTAGATGGCATCAGTGAAAAGATACTGGACCTTTACAAAGTTTATTTATAGTCAGGCTATGCTCTTTATTTTAGTAAGCAAACTCTGTTTGCCACTTCATATTAGTCTCTGCTGATGGAAATTGGAAAGTTGAATAAGAGAGTGAATTTTGAACCAAAACTAAACAACCACCAAAATTCAAGAATTAAGTGCCAAAAATTGAAGAGAGAGTGTGTTTGGAGGTTGAGATATGACACATTTGAATTTGAGAGCTATTGATAACTTTTCGAATTCAATTCATTAGCATTTTATATGTGCAGCTTCCAAATAAACTTATCACCTTTCTACTAGATAGATAATTTGTAAATTGAAGTATTAAAATGCTCTTTTATCTCAACGTTGACAGCTAACATGTTAGGCACATAAGCTAGGGAGCACTAACTTCACCCAAAACCATGGCTGAAGGTGAAGGGTTGACCCCCACTTATATGCCTTTCCACACTTGAGTGCGGAACCGATGTGGGACATCATAACAATCCATCCCCCTTCGAACTGGACGTCCACGGATGGCACACTCCGGGTGGCAACCCGCACACCTAGGCCCACAACTCCGGGTGGCAACCCCCCTTGGGCCCACATCCGGGGTGGCAACCCTGAGCCCACACATCGGGTAGCCCCATCCCGTGGCCCGTCCGGATCCGGCAGGTCGGACCAAATTATTAGGCACATAAGCTAGGGAGCCCTAACTTTACCCAAAACCATGGCTGAAGGTGAAGTGTTGACCCCCACTTATATGTCTTTCCACACTTGAGTGCGAAATCGATGTGGAACATCATAACATAACACTCTGCTTTAGAAGAACTGATAGGTAATGTATTATGATTCTACAAATTAAGAAAGGTTTTGATATTTATTAGAATAAAGACATGTCAACATTTATCAAAGATGACTTCTCTTCAGTATAAACACAAATGATTGAATGGGGCAAACTATTTACCCATTAACAAAAATTTAAGATAACAAAGAGATTGAAATCTATTTACAATAACCCATCAACAGTCATGAACGATAAAAAAATTCCAACCGTAATCACCAGGGGTGTGAGGCTAGCATGCTTCTACAGCAACTTACCGAAAAATTTTAGTAAAGTATGTTCAACTAATTCTTTAAATAAAAAGTAAAATATTGAAAGAATGAATGCTGGTGAATTAAGATGATTATGACCCTCTACTTGTTGAGCCTTCCTCTCTGAATCCTCCAGATTCTCCTTTTTCTTTTTTCCAAGATTGAGTGTTAGCTCTTGGTAATATCTATTCTGTTTTCTCTAAAGCTTAAGGAAAGTAAAATTAAAGATGATAATTTCTGCTGCTGTCCAAGCTATTAGAGAAGGTTGAGAAATTTCTTTTATTCTCCAACTCGAAAAACAACTGACAATTCACTACTATTGTCACTGGAAAATGGAAGCGAGAAAATAAAAAATTGCTTCTCCTATTGAACCAGTAATATCATGTTATCTTTTCCTTCTAAATCTCCCTTCTTGCTTTTCCCATTGCTTTGTACTTCATGCTAATCAATGTCAACCGCGCAATAGTATTTCGTTTTGTTTTGAATTGGTTTTTAAATGGATTCACATAGTATACAATATGATGGTTAAAAGCTATCCCAGTTTGTCACCCTCTTTTTTTTTTATTGTTCTTATATTTAATGGCTAGCATGTCTGAACATGGCCGATGATCTTGCAGACTGATTGGGATGGTGGATGTTATCCGCTCACAATGCACTTTAGTGAAGACTATCCAAGCAAACCCCCGAAGTGTAAATTCCCACAAAGTTTTTTTCATCCCAATGTGTACCCCTCTGGGACTGTTTGTCTTTCAATCCTCAAGTAGTGTAAGAACACATTCATCAGTCATTATATTACAACCCATATTAAGAATTCATATTTTTGATATGGTTCTGTTTACTTATGCCTAGGGGTGGCGTCCAGCAATTACAGTGAAGCAAATTTTGGTGGGCATCCAGGATTTGTTGGATCAACCAAATCCAAATGATCCAGCCCAAACTGAGGGCTACCATCTCTTTATACAGGTAATAGAGCTTTCTCTAAGATGTAACAAAAATTTGAATTTTTAGAAATTAATTGCACCAGTCATTCTTCTGTGGCTTGTTATGTTAGTTTATAAATGCACCTAGTTCCTTCATGTGCACACCCTAATGCTGCAGTTTACCATTAGATAAGAGCTTTTGTTTCTGCATTTTTTTTCTCTCTTTTTTCAATTTTCTTTATGTTTTGGTAATTGGTCTTCACGTCAGTCGACCACCATTGCTCCTGTTCCTTATCCCTAAGTGTTCGCCTTCTAGCACACATTGTAAAATTTTTTAATATGTTCTGTACTTCTAATTTAAATGTCATTTTAATATCTACCTTTTTGGTTGGTTGAAGAAATGGTAAACCTAATGGAAAATGCTAAATATGGTTTACGGTAAAAGGAAAAGTACTTGTACAAGATTTGATATGAAATATATTTGTTGGGTTTTGAAAATATTCCTTGAGAACAGAACATAAGTTCTTTGAGGTGTCATGATAAATGATTCATTTAATAACTAACTACAATTGAGTGGTGAATGAAAATGCAGGATGCGGTAGAATACAAGAAGAGGGTTCGCAGCCAGGCTAAGCAGTATCCGTCTCTTGTCTGAGTACAACGTTTCAGATTGGATAATTTCTATTAGTTTTTACCAAAGTAATGTTTGGTTTATGTCGATTGATCTGGTTTGCTCTAGTACATAGTGATGAGATTGGAATCTATCCAATTGCCCAAGTCTGTCATTACAACCCCTGGCAACTCTTTAAAACATGACTCCGATTCAAAATTATCCAAATAACGGCGGTGCAATAATTTTCAGAATTATTCTGTCCTAAACAGGGGCACAAACAACAAGTTTTCAGAGTTTTGGGGACATCAAAGTTGGTCAGTGCTTACATAGGAACAATTAAATAATACAATGAAATGGGGAAAAGAAGCCACCACGATGGCATACTAAGCCAGCCACTTCTGCTATACTCTTCCAATATTGGGCATTGAATACATTAATACACTTTGTATTATAACATCCAATTCCTTCCTACATACATCCCTACCAATCACCAAAGTCTATCTTGCGGAACTAGGTGGTCACGTCCTGAATAAATTCTCTCTATAAAATTTATATAAGGATTACCTCTATAAAATTTGGGGTGTGACAGATTGGTATCAGAGCAAGTATTCGATTCTGTATACTTGCTTAAAATTTTAAGTTTTTATTTCCGCACATAAGTGAATTTCGTGGCTTGAATGATATGATTTTGTAATTGTATTAAAGTTTAATAAAGTCTCTTGCTACGCATCTACCGAGTACGACGCCCGTTTCAACCAAGGTATGAAAGTATGAATTGCATAAATTGATGACATGCGAGATATAAAATGAAAGTTTATGTTATATGAGTAATGTGGGTTTTTTTTATGATAAATGATGAATATTTAGAATTTTGTTGCGAACCTATATGATTAGTAAAGATATTACCGCATTAGATGAGTGACTTGGCAAGACAACAAGCCTACATGAATTATCACCAGGACGTCAAACATGACTTGCCCACCCACATTGCTCACATGCTGCAATTATGGAGACAAGTTAAGGATGTGGGTGAAGGTATTACTGACTATTGGGCTGGATTAAAGCTCATCAGTACGTTACACTGGGCTTGGAAAGATGTGGCCGATTTGATACATGCTGAACTTATGCATCACTCGGTTCAACACCAAGTTCCGCAAGTGGACCATGTGCAGTTCATAGTCGTTTTGTTCGTGAGAGTCGCAAGATGGTATCCGCCAAACCCCCTCCTGGACATCATATCTGGGATATTCATAATGAGCAAGAAGAGCGGTTGGTAGGTTACCTTGCAGAACCGGAACCGGCACCGGTACCGAAACCCAATAACGAGCCAAATGGAGCCATGAGTGAAGGAGAAATGGATGAGAGTTCCGAGTCAGACCCGTCCGAGGACACGGGAGTATATGGAAACTAAAAACAATATCCCTTATGTTAGGGACTTGAATTTTATTTCATTATTTAGCATTCGTTATTTCATTATTTAGCATTTGATTCTAATTTAATTTGCAAGTTTAAGACAATTTTTCATTCAATGATCAAAATTTTATTATTATGATGTCTGTGCCTCTATCGTACATTTACTACTTTGTACAATGATATGATTTGCATTATGATTTCATTCATTAACTTGAATAAATGCTAAAATTATTTTCACGATGGAATTGAAGGATGCCTCCAAGAAGGGATGCTCAAAACCCTAAAAACATTCCGAATGCTCAGAATGTCCCTAACGCTCCAAACGCACCGAATGTTCCAAACGCTGATGCGGATGCTCATACAAAGATAGTACATGAGTTTCGCCAAAACTATCCACCCTTCTTCAAGGGGAGTGAAGGGCCCGAGTACGTGGAGGAGTTGCTATGAGCACTTGAGAAAATTTTTCGTCTCTTAAGGTGCAATGATGAGCAGCGTGTGATCTGCGCGTCCTACCAATTTACTGAAGATGCCGACCATTGGTTGGACGGATACTGGGAGATGAGACCTAATGAGAACCGGGAAGCTATTACCTGGGCAGAGTTCAAGGATATAGTAATGGCCAATTACTATCCTCAAGTTTACCGCAATAATATGGAACATGAGTTTTACAATCTCCAACAAGGGAACATGACCGTAATTGAGTATGAACGGCGGTTCAATCAGCTGCGCCGATCAGCTCCACAGCTGGTCAATACCGAAGAGAAGCGAGCCAAGAAGTTCCTGGATGGATTGCACCAGGATATACAAGAGAGAATGTCTTCACTGCCCGATATGAGCTACGCCGACACGTTTATGAGGGCCCAGAAAGTTGAAGCTTGCTTACTGAAAGGGCGAGCGAACAGAAAGCCGATGGAGAACCCAAACAAACGGAAATAGGAAAATTTTAGCCAAGGCAGAAACAACAATCAAAGGCAAGCTAGAACGAACAATAACCCGCTGGCCAACGCACAACGACCAAAGCCTCTCTGCACACAGTGCGGGAAGAATCATCATGGAGAGGTCTCATGGGTGCAGAGAAGAATCATCATGGAGAGTGTCTCATGGGACAAAACAAATGCTTTAGGTGCTATGAAGTTGGCCATCAAGCACAGAACTGCCCAAAGCCATCCAACTTTAGACATATTGTAGGGGACCACCTCCGGGGGGAAACACAAGACAAGGCACTGGAGGAAGAGGGAGAGTTTTCGCCATGAACCAAGCTGAAGGGGACAATGAACCTAATGTTATGACAGGTACGTTGGCAGTGGGTAAATCCCGAGCTTTCACTTTGTTTGACACTGGTGCATCACATTCATTTATTTCCGCAAAGTATTGTAATAAGATTAACTGTAAACGAGTCAAGAGTGATGAACCTCTTGAGATTAGTCTACCTTCGGGGGAGAGAGTTGTTGTGAATACCTTAGTAGAAAGTGTGAGCGTACACATTGAAGGAGTAGACTTCAGCGTCAAGCCGTATGTTATGGATATGCATGGATTTAATTTGATTCTGGGAATGGATTGGCTTACCTATCATCAAACCAATATAAAGTGCAAGGAACGAGTAATGATCTTAAGGGAACCAAAATCCGAAAAAGAAGTGGTACACAAGCTCAAGAGTGGTGTAGTACCGAGAATATTATCTGCTGCAAAAGCTGCCAAGATGCTTAGAAAGAAGTCCTGCCAGGGATTCTTAGTCAACATTGTAGACACCAGGACCACAGAAGTACCACCTAGTGACATACCTATTGTCCGAGAGTATCTTGATGTTTTTCCGGAGGATTTACCAGGCGTGCCTCCAAATCATCGAGTAGAGTTTTCAATAGACTTGATACCAGGATCAGCACCAGTATCCAAAGCTCTGTATCGAATGGCGCCCGTGGAACTACTAGAGTTGAAAGTTCAGCTACAAGAGCTCTTGCACTTGGGGTTCATCCGCCCAAGCGCATCTCCATAGGGAGCGCCAATCCTGTTTGTTAAGAAGAAAGATGGATCCGTGAGGATGTGTATTGACTACCGAGAGCTTAACAAGTTGACGATAAAGAACAAGTATCCCCTACCTCGAATTGAAGACTTGTTTGACCAATTAGAAGGAGCAAGTGTATTTTCCAAAATTGATTTAAGATCCGGGTACCATCAATTGAGAGTGAAGGAGTCAGACATTTCTATGACTGCTTTTAGAACACGTTATGGGCACTATGAATTCGTCGTCATGCCATTTGGGTTGAGTAATGCGCCTGCAGTGTTCATGGATCTGATGAATCGAGTTTTTCACCCGTATCTCGATTAGTTCGTTATAGTCTTCATCGACAACATTTTGGTATACTCCGAAGATGAAGCACAACATGAGGAGCACTTGAGATTGGTATTCGAGACACTTCGCAAGGAGAGGTTATACGCGAAGTTTAAGAAGTGTGAGTTTTGGTTGAAGCAAGTCACATTCCTTGGACATGTGGTAACGTCACAAGGGATTGAAGTAGATCCATCTAAGGTAGAAGCAGTAAATCAGTGGAAGACACCTACAAATGTTCAAGAAGTTCGTAGTTTCTTGGGATTAGCTGGCTATTATCGAAGGTTCATAGAAGGATTCTCCAAGACAGCCGGTCCAATGACACGATTGATTCGTAAAGGAGAGTTCATTTGGTCTGACAAGTGCGAATAGAGCTTTCAAAGGTTAAAGCACGATTTGATTTCAGAACCCGTGTTGACAATCCCAAATCCGAATGAAGAGTTCACGATCTACAGCGATGCATCAAAGCAAGGACTCGGATGTGTATTGATGCAACATGGAAAAGTTATTGCATATGCTTCTAGACAGTTGAGATCGCACGAAGTGAACTACCCTACTCATGACTTGGAGTTAGCGGCCGTAGTTCATGCTTTGAAGATTTGGCGACACTACCTTTATGGTGGAAGATGTACGATCTTCACGGACCACAAGAGTTTGAAGTATCTGTTCACGCAGAAGGAGCTCAACATGAGACAACGGAGATGGTTAGAGTTGGTGAAAGATTATGACTGCACCATTGAGTACCATCCAGGCAAGGCTAACGTAGTGGCCGACGCTTTGAGTCGGAAAACCAAATTGGAGCTAAATAGTCTGTATACCAAGCAAGAAGAGCTGGTCGAAGAGTTCGTCAAGATGCAAATTGAATTGGTGGCATCACCCTCCGGCACGAAGGCGATCATTGCGGCATTAGAAATTCAGCCGAGTCTGAAAATGGAGATAAAAGAAGCTCAAGAACAAGATCATTTCTTGCAAGGAATGATGAAGAAGGCACTAGCTGGAGGCGAATACAATGGCTTCAAAGTGGACGAAGAGGGAGTTTTGATTTTAAATGGAAGATTGTGTGTTCCAATGGTTGAGAAGTTGAGAGAAAAGATTTTAAGTGAAGCGCATGGAACGCCATACACCGCTCATCCGGGAGGAACAAAGATGTACCATGAATTGAAGGAAAGATTTTGGTGGAGAAGTATGAAACGAGATATTGGATACTTTGTTGAAAGATGTTTAACTTGCCAACAAGTTAAAATTGAACACCAGCGACCAGCCGGAAAGCTTAAACCACTCGAGATCCTCGAGTGGAAATAGGAGCAAATTGCCATGGATTTTGTCGTAGGTTTACCAAGGTCTTCGAAGGGAAATCATGCCATATGGGTCATCGTCGATCGATTGACCAAGTCAGCTCATTTCTTGCTCGTAAAGATGACATTCAAGATGGAGCAGTATGCGCAGTTGTATATTCAAGAAATAGTGAGGCTACACGGCGTACCAATGTCAATAGTGTCTGATAGAGATACGCATTTCACTTCAAGGTTTTGGGTAAGTCTGCACAAGGCGATGGGAACCAAACTAAATTTCAGCACAACATATCACCCACAAACGGATGGGCAATCCGAAAGAACAATCCAGATTTTGGAAGACATGTTAAGAGCCTGCACTGTTGACATGGGAGAAGCATGGGAGAAGTTCCTACCTCTTGTCGAATTTGCCTACAATAACAGCTATCAAGCAACTATCAAGATGGCTCCTTACGAGGCGCTCTATGGAAGGATGTGTAGATCACCATTATATTGGGATGATGTTGGTGAGAAAGTTGTTCTAGGACCCAAGCTAATAGAAGAAGCAGTGGACAAGGTCAGAATAATTCGAGAAAGAATCAAGACTGCTCAAGATAGACAAAAGTCCTATGCTGATCAACGAAGAAAAAATTTACATTTCGAAGTCGGAGATCATGTCTTTCTGAAGGTGGCTCCCACGAAGGGTGTCATACGATTTGGAAGAAGAGAAAAGCTTAGACCTCGTTTCGTTGGTCCATTTCAAGTTCTTGATAGAGTTGGAGATCTAGCCTATCGTTTGGCGTTGCCACCCGAGTTATCCTCCGTGCACAATGTTTTCCACATTTCGATGTTGAGGAAATATGTTCATGATCCTAGTCATGTTGTGAACTTCTCGACATTGGGGATTGGCAAGGACCTGACATATGAAGAAGAACCTGTGTCCATTTTGGATCAAAAGGTCCAAAGGATTCGAAATCACAATGTGCCACTCGTCAAAGTTCAATGGAGTCGACATACGGAAGATGAGGCTACATGGGAAAAGAAAGACGAAATTCAAGCAAGATACTCTTTTTTTCATTTCGGGTAAGAGATTTATATCATTAGAGAATTTCCACCCCGTAAGTTCACACTGCAATTTTTTTGTCATGGCCCAATCATCAAAGCCCACTATTTTCAACTCTTTGAAGCCCACATCCAAACTCAGCCCATTCATTATTATTCTTTTATCAGCCGTGAGTTTAAATTGAAACAGATAAGTTATCTTACTCCCCAAGAAATAAAAATATGTGATCTCCTTATCCATCTTCCACTTATCAACTCCATCATCTTCGGAAATTTGTTAAATCCTACGAAGAGATACACGTAATTATTTTCAACCAGCCGTGAGAATATAGTCCAAAACCTTCCTTATTCTGTAGACACTTTGACTTCGCTTCACGGATTCTGCAAACGGAGAGAGGTAAAGTTTTCTCTTTTCTTTCTCTTTCATTTTCTTCTCCTTTCTGTCTTTTTCCTTCGATCATCATGGAAAACCAGAAAACTTGTTTCCTTCTTTCTTTTTCTGCTTCAAACTATAAACCCTAGCCCTAAAGTTCTTAGTCTACAACACTTACAAAATTCTGCAGATTTGTTTCTTTTCGATAAGTTGTATGGTTATGTGTGAGTAATGATCGGTCCTGACTTAATAGGTTTTGAAGGAAGCACCGATCGAGGCGTTGATATTTGAGACTTAGACTCACACGTAAAAAGGTGGGGATTTTCTCATCTTATGTATGTTGAATTATATTCATATGTGAAAGTTGAAGTTGATTGGAAATTGTTATCACACTGTGCTTGTACTTGCACTTATGAAATTATATATGGCATGGGTATGGGCTGTAATGGTGCCATACTAAGCATGGGTATGGGCTGTAATGGTGCCATACTATAGCATGGATAAGAGCTGTACTAACGAATCGCGATATCGTAAAGTTACATGGATAAGGGTCGAAAGGTGCCTTATTTTGACATGATAAGAATGTATTGTAAGTGAATTAAATTCTCGCACATGATATACTTGACATATGTAAGCATGATAAAGTCTTCACTGAGCTTGTGGTTGCTCACCCCGATAATTATTTTATCTCAGGTTAAGCGTGGCGAAAGCGTACGAGCGGGGGCGCGTAGGCGGAGAGACTAAAATAAACACTTTGACGGACTGCAGTTCATAGGCTGCATACTTGTTTTAAATTCGAAAACTTTATTGATCTTGAAGTCTGAAAACTTGCTATTTGTGCCCCTGTTTAGGATAGAATATTCTGAAAATTATTGCACCGCCGTTATTTGGATAATTTTGAATCGGAGTCATATTTTAAAGAGTTGCAGGGGTTATTCGTATGAATTTTGATATTGTGGGTTAGTGTGAGTATTTAGTTTATTGCATGTTGTTGTTTGTCGTGGGCAGAAGCAGTGAGCTAATAAGTTAGTGTGTGTAATTGGGCGGCCGTACATGGAAGAACCCAAATATAACTTTGTTGCTCAGTTTTACCTCCTTAGGTGTGGTGACATGCATGCTTGCATTAGTGAGATAAGTTGGTGAATGACTTGTACCTTGAAGTACAAGCATACATGTCAACAATTAATTTAGTTCATGGTGTGAAAATGGGTTGGCAGTTTGTGCAGTGTAGTGGGGCGAAGTCATGCACATAAGTGTTCAAGCTTGCTTTGCTTTCCTTGATTTGCCGTTTGATAATTAAATTAGATAGACTTTGGTGATTGGTAGGGATGCATGTAGGAAGGAATTGGATGTTATAATACAAAGTGTATTAATGTATTCAATGCCCAATATTGGAAGAGTATAGCAGAAGTGGCTGGCTTAGTATGCCATCGTGGTGGCTTCTTTTCCCCATTTTATTATATTATTTAATTGTTCCTATATGAGTAGTTAGTGTCCTGCATGTTTCACCCTTATGTATACATAATTTTTTTTTTATTTTATAAGTTGAACAAGTCCTGTATGTTTTGGTTTTGCAAAGTTTTGGGGACATCAAAGTTGGTCAGTGGGTGCTAGTTCGTTCGAACTACTTTCAGGGTTTGATTGATAGAAATTTGTAGGACTTGCTCCCTATTCATCTTTACCCCTTCTTAAAATATTATTTATTTATCTATTTAAAATGTCTTGGTCACGTCCTGAATAAATTATTTATTGAAAATTTATATGAGGATTCCCTCTATAAAATTTGGGGTGTGACATTACATGTAGAGGTGGAAGCTTACAAACCTTGTATTTTAATTTTTAATTTATGACTGACTCATTGGCTCAGGTTTTATCTGCTCTCCGAAATAGATTTGAGAGGTATTAACATTTCATGGTGATAGTGTTTTGAGGTTTGAACATGCAGGAGTTTAATATTGGATTTCTTAGAGTTAATATATTTAAAACTTGAGTGAAGATAATTCCACGAAATGGTCCCAGCAGTTATATTTTTTGTGTTAAGGCCTCGTTTTGTAGGCATTATTATGGGCTTTTCTCAAGTATAATAGTACTTCTTACAATGTTTGGTAACACATTTAGTAATTTCGAGGGGCTTGGTAAAACAGACAAAGCCCGACAAAATTCAGTGTTATCTTCACATTATTTATAAGGCAAGAATCGTAGTATTAGTATTATGCTTTCAACAGTAAACTAAGATAAGATAGGGAAATTACCAAAAAAACCCTTCATCTCCCTCGATCGCGCCTGACAAATCCCTAATTATAGTTTCTCATAGAATCGAAGCTTTCATTCCATATCTGCAAAATCCATACTATTCTCTTCCTGGCCTATCCATTTCTTAATTTCCTTATCAAAAGAATCAAAGCCGCTCCTTCCGAATCTACAGAATTCGTCTAGCGGTGGAAGTCTGCCCATGTCGGTCACTCGTCGCCGTTACCCGTCGTTCCGTCAGCATCGTCCCAATACCACATGCCAAAGCCTTCGTTGTTAGCCGCTCGGTGACTCCTCCCCATAGCACAGACGTTCGCTGCTTAAAAGGAAAGATGTATTCGACCACACAACATTTGAGATTAATTTAATATTCTTTAATTTACTTTAATTGAAAACAATTTTCACCCATTGATAAATTAGGGTGCATCTACCATTAAGCCTATGAATAAATTTGCCCGATTGTTTCCTAATTTGCTGCAATTCATTTTGTTTCTTAAATATGAATCTCTTGTTTAATTTTTTATTTTTATTTGCTATGTTGATTTGGAATATGTATTATGATCTTATGTTAATTTGTTTTTCCTGTAAATTTGTTGCGATAATTTGGAATGATATGCAATTGATTTTCTTTCCTAAGATATGAATCTCTTTTTTATTATTTTTATTTTCTAATTTGCTGTGTTAATTTGGAACTATGTTTTATGGTCTTTCGTTAATTTTTTTATAAATTTGTTGGGTTGATTTGTTATACGTTTTGATAAATTTTCAATGAAAGTTGGATTGAATATTTTTATTTTATCATCTGGTGGAAAATTTTCAGTATTCTCCATCTGGAGACTTTAGAACAATCACCGTGGCATTGATAATTGTTTTGGAATTTTTTCCACGTAGTTGTAGTAGCAATTAAAATACAGGTGAAGGATATAAAAGTAATTTGATTATCTATCTTAATTTTTTTATCTCGTACCAAACATTTCAAAAATATCATATATCAATTTTAATACATTCTATAAAACAATTTTCATTTTTCATATTATGCATACTTATCTTCACTCTAATCTCAATTTATTTTTATATATACTTCCTTATTCCATCTCGCCTATTAAACGAGCCGTAAGTGTATTATTATTAAGCCTGGTTACCACATCCACTATTTTACCAAATATACCCATCACGTTATATTTGCAAAATTAATTAAAGATTAAAATAACGGGTAATTCTGCGGTGTATCAGCACAATTAATTTTAACTTAAATGATAAGTGACAAGTTTTTTATTTAAAATATTTTATTATAAATTTATTCAAATAACGGTTTTTGTCGTGTAGAAAAATATGGATATATCTTATAACCACAATTATTTAATTAAAAGTTATAAAATTATGCAAATACTTTTTAAAATAGAGTATCAATAAAAATAAAAATAAAAATTATATTTTAATATAAAAAAATAATTTTAAATAACACAAATTTTAAAATTAGAATTATAAATATAAATTACTTTTATATATTAAAATTTATATCAGTAATAATACCGTAGAGAGAATTAAAACTAAGATTAAAAAATATAAACACAGATAACTCATCAAATACATTTATAAAAATAGAATTAAAAAAATTATAGAAAAATATGAATAAGATTGAAACTGCTAATTATTTTATAAATTTGATTATTGAAGTAATGAAAAAAAGAAAAAGGTTGAGAGTTTATAGGAAATGTTTGTTAAGCTTGATTATATATTTATTTATTATCTGTTAGAAATGTAAAAAAAAAAAATCTAAATATATTACAAATTTAGCTTCGCGTTTTTTTGGTTCGTTGAGAATATTAGGGGATTTATCGGTAGGAGCGGTAGTCAGTTTAATTCTTAAAAATGAAAAATAGAAATAAGAAAATCAACGATTTAAAATAAATAAGTTATGAGTTATGATTTAATGGTTATAATTAATCAGGTGCATCCGTGTCACAAGATGCACCCAAGTAAGACTCTAAAATAAACTCACACAAAAATACAAGATCTACTGTCAACTGACGGTGGTTGAAAAAAGGTTTATTTTCAATTGATTGTGGCTGAAAATTTGGGTTATGTTAGGCTGATGCATGTGGAATAGAAATGAAATAAATATGCATCTAAACGAAGGAAATGTTGATCGTACTGAAGTAAATAAGCATCAAAATGAAGTAAATATGCATCGAAACGAAGAAAATGTTGATCGTAATGAAGTAAATATGCATAAAAAAGAAGTAAATATGCATCGAAACGAAGGGAATGTTGATCGTAATGAATAAATATGCATCAAAATGAAGTAAATATACATCGAAACGAAAAAAATATGCATCGAAACGAAGTAAATATGCATCAAAATGAAGTAAATATGCATCGAAACGAAGGAAATGTTGATCGTAATGAAGTAAATATGCATCGAAACGAAGGAAATGTTGATTGTAATAAAGTAAATATGCATCAAAATAAAGTAAATATGCATCGAAATGAAGGAAATATTGATCGCAATGATGTAAATATGCATCAAAATGAATTACATATGCATCGAAACGAAGGAAATATGCATTAAAACGAAGTGAATATGCATCAAAATGAAGTAAATATGCATCGAAACGAAGGAAATATGCATTGAAACGAAGTGAATATGCATCAAAATGAAATGAAGTAAATATACATCGAAACAAAGGAAATATGCATTGAAACAAAGTGAATATGCATCAAAATGAAGTAAATATGCATCGAAACGAAGGAAATATGCATTGAAACGAAGGAAATGAAGTAAATGTGCATCGAAACAAAGGAAATATGCATCGAAACGAAGTAAATATGCATCGACACAAAGGAAATATATATCGTAAAGAATTAAATATGCATCAAAACGAAGGAAATGTTGATCGTAATGAAGTAAATATGCATCAAAATAAAGTAAATATGCATCGCAACGAAGGAAATATGCATCGAAACAAAGTGAATATGCATCAAACTATGCAATATTATTAAAAAGAAAAAATAAAATAAAGAGAGTACAAGGATGTAAAAATGGTCCAGACCATAAAAGAAGCCTAACAGATGGCCTTAAAAATGGCAAAAACCATAAAATAGGTCAAACAGACTGACCCAAAAACCCCACACAATGGGTTCAAATTAAAATATTTCATATAGAAAATTTAAGGTTGTCTTGATGTCGAACGTGTGACCAGCTTAGAAGTCGCTATCGAATTCTCTTTTTTTCTCAATTTTTTCAGAGTTTGCACACTATTTTGCAAAGTGGGAAAAGGATCGCCCACATGATCAGCAAAATCATTAGACGAAGTAGTCAACTTAGTTGTATCTTGATTTGTAGCGACTTCACTCACAATAGAGTCATCTTGACCATTCATGTTCGGTTGATTAAGCGCATTCCGGAGTTAACAGTTTGGGTGATGCCAACACCCATGTTCGATACCAAGTTTTCATTGTCATCAGCCAATTGATCATTCTCAAGTATGCTGAATTTATTCGAAAGGAGTAGATGCTTATCAGTACGCCCAGCAGAATAAGAAGAACCAGCAATTTCCGGTTGGGTAACCCCTGCCTTAGAGCTGGAAGCGAGGGCAGCCGTAGCCCATACTTTAGCTGCAGGAAACGATGGGCCATCTCTTGGGGTGCTAACGGGCGGAACAGCAGGATGCTTGGGTTGGAGAACCCTTACCTTAGAGCTAGAAGTAGGGGTAGCCGTAACCCCTACCTTAGATGAAGGAAACGACGAGCCATCTTTTGAGATGCTAAAGGTTGATGCAGCAGAGTGTGTGGGTCTCCGTTGTCTAGGTGGTTTCTTGTGCCTTTTTTTTTCTTACAAATAGATTCCGTATGCCCCAAGATGTGGCAAAACGAACAGAGTGAAGGTAGGCTTTCATAACCAATTGATACATCAAAAGAGTGAGCTGCAGCTGCTAAGGATATCGAAGAGGGCAGATTACAGTCCAGCAAATCTATGTCAACAAGAACTCGAGCAAACCGACCAAGAGAACCATTAAGTGCTCTTTCATCAATACGGATAGGTGTTCCAACTGCAGAAGCAATAGAGAGTAAGACCCTTTCCGTCCAAAGTTTGAATGGAAGTTTAAAAATACGAATCCAAATAAGGGCACAGGTAGACTGGGCTTTCTATGGGTTGAAGGCAGGAGTCCATCGTTGTACCCTGAGCTTACCTTTTTCCATCTCAAAGAGATGATTTTTGAGAACACGACAACGAAGGTCTTTATCGAGGATAAGAATGTTGAAGAAACCCCTTCCTAGTGGCACCAAAGACAAATCAGATGCCTTCCAAAGAGTTTTCAGCGACGAGACCAGATCAGAGTCAGATAATGGTTTTTGACCCTGATTTAACAACAATTTGACAGTGAGAAAGGAGCCACAAGCCTTAACTCTCTCAGAATAGTACGATTCATCTATTGTAACAGAATAAGAATCGCCACAGTGGTTCAGTAGAAACGCATCAGATGCATCGGTCTTGTCACGAAGGAGTTCAGAAATTGGGGATTTTCCAAAGCAAGAATCAGAGGTAGTTGCTTTCTTGTTTCCTAGCAGGATAGGGACACCGGGTGGCACCGATTTGTGGGCAGGAGGACAATCGCAAACTGCGACCTCTTATGTCAAAATAGTGGAGTGAACTGGATCGGTGAGAAGCTGCGAGTTCGGAAGTGGCAAGATCCCAGCAGGAAACCTGGGAGAGCGTGCCGGGCTATGGTTGTGTACGGTCACCAGCGACATCGAAATAGGGAAGAGAGGGCCTGTAGGTAGCAGATCTAAAGGATCCTGGACCAGATCCAAGGCAGGGAAGGGAGTGGAATGCTGCGGCCTCTCACAAACAAACAGAGAGGGAGAATCTTCTGGAGTCACCGACAACTCGGCCGCCACAGATGGCAGAGGAGACGCGGTCGGCAAGGGAAGAAGGAACTCAGACGTAGAGTTGGACAAATCCTGCTCGGACGGTTGGAGCGTCTCTCGCATCTCAACGAGAAGATCTTCAGGGGATTCATGTAATCGTTTGTTCAAATAGTCATGTAGCCATGGGTATTGCAAGCACAAGGCAGTATAAACCTCAAGGGATTGAGGATCCATGGAGAAGTTTAGAGAGAAGCAAGAGAGAAATTTTTTAGAGAGAGATGTTGAATTGTATACTAAAAGTCTAGTTTTAGTATTAACAATGTTATAACAATATATTTGAAATGAGAATCATATGATCAAATGATTGCGTCTTATAATTTATTTATATGCACGATGCAATAGTCCACTTACTTTATACTGTAGATAATATGTTGTGCGACAATACGCGGAAGATCATATTATCAGTTTCCTAATAAAGTATAAACAGATGCTCACAATCGAGATAGACGGGAACTCTCTATCGGGATGGTTGTAGTGTGGTTTGGTATTAGCTTGTCTTGGCTATAGAATCTCATTAGTGCACTTTGTGTATATTGAGCAGGATCGCTTGAGATCGTTCGACTTATACTGACTTATAGGAGAACTTGATCTCAGTTATTATGGATGTTCGTGCTCTTAATCCCTATACAACAACCTCGACATGTAGGGCAGTATGTATTTCTTTGATTCATCAATGAGTGAGATTTACATGTAATTAAATCAACGAACTCGGTGAGTTGGGAAGTAGTGCTGTTTCTATGGTGTGCTGTTGATTGTAGAATAAATCCGTGTCCGTCATAGGTTGATGATGTCCCATTAAATATGCATCGTAACGAAGGAAATATTGATCGTAATGAAATAAATATGCATCAAAATGAAGTAAATATTTATCGAAACAAAGAAAATATGCATGGAAACGAAGTGAATATACTTCAAAATATGCATCAAAATGAAGTAAATATGCATCGAAATGAAGGAAATGTTGATCGTAGTGAATTAAATATGCATCAAAATAAAGTTAATATGCATCGAAACGAAGAAAATATTGATCGTAATGAAGTAAATATGAATCAAAATGAATTAAATATACATCAAAACAAAGTAAATATGCATCAAAACGAAGGAAATTTTGATCGTAATAAAGTAAATATGCTTCAAAATGAAGTAAATATGCATCGAAATGAAGGAAATATAGAACAAAATGAAGTAAATATGCATCAAAATGAATTAAATATGTATCGAAACGAAGGATATGTTCATCGAAATGAAGTAAATATGCATCAAATTATGCATGAAAATAAAGTAAATATGCATCAACACGAAGAAAATATTGATCGTAATGAAGTAAATATGCATCCAAATAAAGTAAATATGCATCAAAACGAAGGAAATGTTGATCGTAATGAAGTAAATATGTATCAAAATGAGGTAAATATGCATTGTAACGAAGGAAATATGCATCGAAACGAAGTGAATATGCATCAAAATATGCATCAAAATGAAGTAATTATGCATCGACACGAAGAAAATATTGATCGTCACGAAGTAAATATGCATCAGAATGAAGTAAATATGCATCAAAACGATGATAATTTTGATCGTAATGAAGTAAATATGCATCCAAATGAAGTAAATATGCATCAAAACGAAGGAAATATTGATCGTAATGAAGTAAATATGCATCGAAACGAAGGAAATATTGATCGTAAAGAAGTAAAGATGCATTAAAATAAAATAAATTTGCATCGAAATGAAGGAAATGTTGATCGTAATGAAGTAAAATGCATCAAAATTAAGTAAATATGCGTCGAAACGAAGGAAATATGCATTGTAATGAAGTGAATATGCATCAAAATATACATCAAAATGAAGTAAATATGCATCGAAACGAAGGATGTGTTGAACGTAATGAAGTAAATATGCATCGAAATGAAGGAAATATGCATCGAAACGAAATGAATATGCATCAAAATATGCATCAAAATGTAGTAAATATGCATCGAAATGAAGAAATATTGATCGTAATGAAGTAAATATGCATCAAAATGAAGTAAATATGCATCCAAACGAAGGAAATGTTGATCGTAATGAAGTAAATATGCATCAAAATGAAGTAAATATACATCAAAACAAAGGAAATGTTGATCGTAATGAAGTAAATATACATCAAAATGAAGTAAATATGCATCGAAACGAAGGAAATATGCATCGAAACGAAGTAAATATGCATCAAAATATACATTAAAATGAAGTAAATATGCATCGAAACGAAGGAAATGTTGATCGTAATGAAGTAAATATGCATCCAAGCGAAGGAAATGTTGATTGTAATGAAGTAAATATGCATCAAAATGAAGTAAATATGCATTGAAACAAAGGAAATATGCATTGAAACGAAGTGAATATGCATCAAAATGAAGTAAATATGTGATGCGCGTTTTCTTTGCAAGCAAAATTAATCCCCAAGTATTAAGGATATCAATTGTAGCTTAAGCAAGTGACCAAGTGAATATCGAACCCAAAGGACGACGTATTATCAATTTAATTATTTACTAATTAATTAAGACATGTGTGTCAATATAGTTTTTGGAATTTAATTATAATCTACTAAAAAATTAATTAAAATAACAAATAAAATAAAATATCACTAGAAGAATTCGAAAGTGGATCACGTAGGAGAATAGGTAGCTCTTGGATTATCCAGTTTCACTCATTTGTCTCCCTTTTATGTGTTGATGTCCGACTTTGCCTTGTGGAATATGGACGCGTCACTAAACATGCATATCTACTCTATAGGCACAAGTAAACATGCGTGTAACACGTGTGAATAACTTCAGAGCAAGAGATATAATTCCACCCCTTTCCAGGTACTATCAGTATCAATTATTTCCCTGACCAATTGATACTCTAACCCGATATGACCTCCCTTTATAGGTACTATAAAATTGTCTTCTTTATCCTACTTAATAACCCGAATTCAATTCAATTAATAAGTATTCATATTTAATAGTTCTAATGAAGTTTCGTAGTCCCCTCACTTAGATTCATAACATGGAATTCCGTTCAGTGGTGAACGCACTCAATCTATAACTAAGATATATATTCAGACTCTATATACCAATTGAAGATGCACAAAACAGCCGTGAATATGGATTAAGAAAGCACAATCGTATATAAAATAAATCCACAAGTAGTGTTGTACGGAGTTTACACACGAAAGTTCAATTAATTCGTAAAAACTTTCACAACCCTAGTTCTACCAAAAAGGCTATAGCCCATGATTTTACGAAGAACAATCATGGGTGTTGGATAGATCTTACCCGGATGTTTGAAAATTTACAAGATAAATTAGGAAACGAAATAAACCCTATATGCGGGAGTCGTCGCGTCCTTCTCCATCTTGAATCCTCCTCTTGGTTCTCCTCTTGATTCCACAGACGAATCTTCAAAATGATGGATGGATGGAGGAAAGGATGTGGATGATGGTTGGGGGATGATCCCCCCTTGTGGGTTTAGTATTGTTTGTGACTCTCTCCAATCCAATAATCTATTCCAATCTCATATGATGTGATCTACATTCCCTTTTATACTTGTAAGCTCTCCTTATGGACCTAGGATGGGTTTTTTCTTGGAAAATACGCAAAAATACATACTAGGAGGTGTAAAAATCGGATTCAAACGCGTCCCAGGCATGTGGTTCGACCTAGGGTTCGATCTAGGGCTTGGTCGAACCCTGGTCGAATCGAAATCAGCGATTTTTTGCACTTACAGGCTTCTGGTTTGACCAAAATGGCTGTGGTTCGACCAAGATGTCTGGTCGAATCAAACTGTCGTGGTCGAATCACACTTTCGCCGTCTCACTGTTTCGAGTATAACTTCCACATCCAGACTCCGATTTGAGTGATTCTTATGCTTACGCGATTCTCTCTTCCTTGGCTTTCTATCCATGCAAAAAACTCCCAAAAACTCCAAGAATTAAAGGTCTGACAAGCCATGGAAAGTGACAAAGCCATTCTGTGCGGCACAGCTCGTGCGACGTCACCATCTTGATCATAACTTTCTCATTTGGATTCCGATTGAGGTGTTCTTTACGCTAAAATGACCCTCTCTTCAGTGGGTTTCCAATCATGTATCACAACACCAGTTTTGATCTCCACACAAACACAGAAAAATTTCACAAGTTGGACGTGCATTTTTCAGCATTCATTGCACAAATTGTACCTTTTCTCCAAATTTGCACTTTTGATCACTTTTTTCACCTAAAACACAATAAAACACCTCAAGTGCACCTTTTCTCACATATATTGAATATAAGACATTTGTGCTAATATACAACATCAATTCCCATCATAAAGGTGTTAGATTGGACACTAAAACACATTTATTTTTACTCTCAACATTATGCGTCGAAACGAAGGAAATATGCATTGAAACGAAGTGAATATGCATCAAAATGAAGTAAATATCCATCGAAACGAAGGATGTGTTGAACGTAATGAAGTAAATTTGCATCAAAATAAAGGAAATATGCATCAAAACGAAGTGAATATGCATCAAAATGAAGTAAATATACATCGAAACGAAGGAAATGTTGATCGTAATAAAGTAAATATGCATCAATATGAAATAAATATGAATCGAAACGAATGAAATGTTGATCATAATGAAGTAAATATGCATCAACATGAAGTAAATATGCATCCAAACGAAGGAAATGTTGATCGTAATGAAGTAAATATGCATCGAAATGAAGTAAATATGTATCGAAACGAAAGAAATGTTGATCGTAATGAAGTAATATGCATCAAAATGAAGTAAGTATGCATCAAAACGAAGGAAATATGCATCGAAATGAAGTAAATATGTATCAAAATATGCATCAAAATGAAGTAAATATGCATCGAAACGAAGAAAATGTTTATCGTAATGAAGTAAATATGCATCGAAACGAAGGGAATATTGATCGTAATGAAGTAAAGATGCATCAAAATAAAGTAAATATGCATTGAAACGAAGGAAATATTGATCCACTACAACATAAGTGATACTAAGTAACACCCAAAAAGTGTTACTTAATAATTAAAAAATATTATTATAGATCATAAGTAACACTTTTTTTAGTGTCGCTAATGCCCCTGTAACCTAATATCTAATGTTACACCTTTTTAACTTTTGATAACACCTTAAATATGAATATATCAATTGTAACATTTCGTTGTAACACTTATTAAAAGTTACATATACTTTTAATGTAACACTTGATTTTACTAATGCAACATTTTTTTGTTAACACTTTTAAATATAATGTAACAGTGTGTACAATATTTTGTTAATGCTTTTAAATATAACGTAACACTAATTACATTTATTTTGTAACACTTTTTTAGAAATTGTAACATTAATTACATTATTTTGGTAACATTTTTAAATATACTGTAACATTAACTACATAATAATTGTATCACTTTTAAGAATGTAATGTAACACTTTTGTAAAACAATTACGTAACACATATGGTAACATTTTATTATTTATGAAATTTTTAATAATATTATTATTAATAATAAAAATAAGGATTTATTATTATTATTATAATTATTTATGCTATATATGTAAAATAAAACTAGAAAAAAAACTTAATTTAATATATATAAACAAATATCCAAAGTAAAACTTAAATCATCAATATGTCCAAAACATGGTAAATATTTAATAGTGTCTAAATTTCATGTATTATGACAAATTACGTATTGATGACAATAATAATATATAAAATAAATTCTAATATCAGGTCTTCATCTTGCCTTTCTCTTGTTCCAAATCAATCATCACCACGTTCAAGTTCATCTTTCGTTTTTGCTTCATCGTCGTTGTCTTCGTTGCCCTAAATGAAAAACATTAACATTATCAATAGGTGTAAGAGTATATATTTAATTTAACTGATATTGGGAGACAAGATTTAGTGTGGATAACATGTTTAGTGCCTTAATATCATATATGTGGTTACTTAATTCATCCTATTCTCCTAAGAAAAAGAGCATCATCATCCACTCTATGGCTCAAGATTTAACTCATTCATATCATTCTAGAGAGGAGGTAATAGATCAATTAAGAAAAAAGTAACAAACAATTGACTATAACAGGATTTCTACCTCCAACCAATGATAACAATGCTCAAAATAACTTTGACACAAGTCAAGCAAATTATGGCAATTCAAAAGAGTAAAATTCAATGAATTCTCTTGCTCCAAGTGAAAATTGTAAACAAAATATCATTTTCATTTATGCCAATACAAACCCATAAAGCATCCTTAAAATTCAAAGTAGACGCATCCCAGAAATAATGAACAATTAGATATGCACAACACGCATACAAAAAACACAAATTAAAGAAAGAAAATGGGAAGAGATAAGCAAGAAGGTTCATACCTTTGATCCAGAGAACAAAAGACAAGAAAAGGAAACTCCTAGTGGATTATACACTTATAAAGTTAAACATTCATTATTCTAAGGAATCTTTACAAATATTTTAGTAGAGAGAGAAAGAGGAGAGTGAGAGTGATAAGAGCAGAAACAGAAAATCAACAGTGAAACACTGTTGCCCAAAGCTGCAAGGCTATTCTCCAAATTAATCTCTGATAATCCGAAATAAACCCTAATTAGGTATTTAAATACCCTGCTAATTATTTGCCAAAAATAGAAAACATAAACAACTTAAGAACATAAATTAAATCCCTCCAGCCCACGGACAATAGCCCACGGACAGTGGGCTCAATCCCGTCCCCGCCTTCGCCTTCGCCTTCGATAAAGCAATAAGGGCCTTGACCCCTCCTCCAAGCCAAGCCCCTGCTCCTGCTCTCTATCAACTCCATCCTCCTTCGAATCAACCTTGTCCTCAAGGTTGAAATCCAAAAACTGGCTTTGCTCATCCAAGTAACATCGTCAACCGGCTGTTCCACCCACTTAATCAACAATTGCTCCTCCTCCACCCCTTTCTCACGTCCATTCCGCCATGCTAGCACCCCTCAGGGTCAAACACCGGCCCCACTGGCAACTCCAAACTCTCAGGCAACTCCGCCTCCACAGGATGGTTTCCCACAACCCGACGCAGCTGCGATACATAAAAAACAAGGTGTATGCGGCTAGCGGGCGGCAAGGACAGCCTATACTCTGCTGAGCCTATGCGCGCTTCCACAAAAAATGGTCCATAGAACTTGGGTGACAACTTATGGAAGGGCTGACGAAACAACGTAGATTGCCGATGCGGTCGAACCTTCAAGAATACCCTTTCACCAACCTGAAATTCCATCTCTCGACGATGCTTGTTGGCCTGTTTGACCATATTATGCTGTGCTGTCTCCAGATTACACTTCAAGCGCACCATCATGGCATCCCGACTACCTAGAACATCAGCCACGGCAGCCACCCTACTTTCACCAGGCAGAAATCGGCAAATTGTAGGGGGTGATCGACCATAAACAACCTCGAATGGGGTAACTCGGGCAGCCGTCTGAAACGCAGTATTATACCAATATTCAGCCCACGGAAGCCACCTTAACCACTGCTTCGGTTGCTCACAAACAAAACAACGCAAATAAGTTTCCACCACCCGATTTAACACCTCCGTTTAACCATCTGTCTTCTGGTGGTAAGCCGAGCTAAACTTCAATTGTGTCCCAGATAATGCAAACAACTCCTTCCAAAATGCACTGACAAACAAAGAGTCACGATCACTGACAATCGATCGCGGAATCCCATGCAATCGCACCACTTCCTTAACAAATACTTCAGCCACAGAACGTGCTGTAACGGGCGGCTTGAGTGCTATAAAATGCCCATATTTGAACAAGCGGTCCACAACCACCAAAATCGATGTATACCCCTTCGATTTAGGCAAGCAGGTAACAAAGTCCATCGAAATATCCTCCCAGATCAGATCAGGAATGGGCAACTACTGCATTAGCACAGCTGACGACATCGCTTCGTACTTGGTCTTTTGGCAAACCAAGCATTGGGCGACATAATTCTGTACCCGACGAAACATCCCTCTCCAATACACACTCAATGCCAATATCCTATAGGTTCGAAAAGCACCTACATGCCCCCTTCCGGTGTGTCATGAAACTCCTCTAACAATAGAGGGATCCGCTTGGACTCAGAGGTCAGCACCAAACGTCCTTTAAAAAACAAACGACCCCCTACCAACTCAAAACCCGGCTTGCTAGTGGGATTTGAGATGCCTGTCTCATCCTGCTGCTGTTCTTCACCCATATCAGCCAATCCTAGCCATTCCGGGCCACTAACTGCAGCTAAGGAAGTCTCTTCCGCCCTTCTTGAAAGAGAATCCGCTGCGGCATTTGAGATGCCTGTCTTATACTCAAATTATAAAATCATACCCCAACAACTTTGCCACCTAAACCTGCTGTGATGGCGTTGCTATGCGCTGAGTGAGAAGGTGTTTGAGACTGCGATGATTAGTGCGCACTACAAACCGCCGCCTAATCAAATATGGCCGCCAGTACTGCATGGCTAGGGCCAACCCCATCATTTCTCGCTCATAGGCTGATTTGGAGAGGGTGCGATCAGCCAAGGACTTGCTGAAGTATGCTATAGGTCGCCTCTCCTGCATAAGCACCGCCCCAATGCCCGTGCCCAAAACTATCTGCCATCAAGACTGAAAGCGATGAGGATTGAGGTCGTGTAGTTCGGTAAGACGTGGCACCACGAATTGACGATCAAACTGAGGCATAGCTAACATGGGTGCCTCGGTCAATGCCTTTTTAAGGCGTTGGAATGCCTCCTCAGCCTCCGGTGGCCATACAAACCGAACCAAAGCCTTCTTCTTCAAAAGGGTTGTAAGGGGGCGAGCAATAAGGCCATATCCCCTCACAAACCTCCTATATATCCCGTCAGCCCCAAAACCCCTCGGACCTCACGAGCCGATCGAGGCCTCGGCCAATCCACCACAACACTAACTTTTTTCAGGTCCATCGCAACTCCGACTTGAGATATAATATGCCCCAAGTATTCTACCTCCAGACATCCAAAGGCACACTTCTTCTGATTAGCCTTGAACTTATTTTCCACCAAGATGCTTAATACTAGATTAAATTGTTCCCGATGTTCCACCCAAGACCGACTGTAGACCAATATGTCGTCAAAGAAGACCAACACAAACTTTTGCAAATAAGGCCGAAATAAGTCGTTCATGGTGGATTTAAATGTAGCTGGGGCATTGGTTAATCCGAAAGGCATTACGAGAAATTCGTAATGCCCACTATGTGTTCTGAACGCGGTCTTGTGGACGTCCGATCCAGCCACCCTGATTTGATGGTAACCGGAGCGCAAATCTATCTTAGAGAACACCACCGCTCCAGCCAATTCATCCAACATCTCATGTATCATCGGAATCGGATACTTGTAGGGCACAGTAGACTTATTCAACTCATGGTAGTCCACACAGAATCGCCAACTGCCATCCTTTTCCTTGACCAGCAAGACCGTGCTCGAGAAGCGGATCGAACTCGATTGTATGATGCCTGCTTGCAACATCTCTTCAACTAATCTCTCTATCTCATCCTTTTGCACGTGGCCATATCAATAAGGCCGAATGGACACCGACTTTGTCCCCAAGGGCAACTTTATTCGGTGGTCCGTCGAACGACAGGGCAATCTTCGAGGCTCCTCAAACACCTCTGCATGCTGCTCCAAAACGTCATCTAACTTCCCTGTCACAACATCAAGCCGAATTCTGGGTTTACTGATAAGTACAACCGCCCAAAATTCGATATCAGTGGTCTTAAGCAAGGTGCGAAGGCTCACCATATTCCGGCACAATGACGGATCACCCCTCAACTCTACTCGACCTTCTCTCCACTTGAAACTCATGGTTAGCGTCTCCCAATTCGTGATAACTTTCCCCAGCGTAGCGAGCCACGCTACTCCCAGAATTATGTCGACCCCGCCCAGCGCAAACACATAACAATCAGCCTTGACAGCACACCCTGGCAACGAGATAGGTAACTGTCTGCACACTCCTTCCGACTCCTGTCTATGTCCATCTCCCAACTGCACTCCGAATCTTTCTGTGTCATCCGGTTTCAGTCGAAGTGTGGAAACCAAAGATGAGGAAATAAAATTGTGGCTTGCGCCACTATCAATCAATATTGTCACCGTGCATCCTCCTACCACACCTCGAAGTCTCATAGTACAGGAGGTGAAAATTCTGCCCATGGAATACACTGGCAGATCACCACCTTCTCCATCGAATTCCCCCTCACCTTCCTGAACCTCCTCTTGCCCCGTCACTTCGCAATACTCATACTGTTGGAGGTTCAAATTCTCGTCCTCAGCCAACATTACCCTCAGTTGTTTGAATGCGCAGTCATGCCCAGGTGTAAATGGTTTCTTACACCTAAAGAACAACCCTTTGCTCTCAGGTCCTCCAAGACTCTCGGTGGGAGTCGAGTATACCTAGAACGAGCAGTAGATTGTTCGGATAGCCCCGAGTTCGTCCCTGGCAGCCTCAAATTTGTCCCGGACAGCCCCGAATTCCACCCTGAAAACTGTCCAGTCGGTTTAGAGAAGCTGCCGGTCGACCCCCACGGATTGCCGCCTCCTGCTGCGACGATACCCCTGCCGGGCAGCCTCAAAAAACTGTTTGTACGCACCCCAGAACCGCTGAAAGTCTGACTTCCCCTACCTTCATTCTTAAAGGATAGATTTTCCTCAATATCCCTCGGTAATTCCATTGCTGTCTCCAAGTCATTTGGACGAAGCAACCGTAATGAGCCCCAAATTGGACCATTCAATCCATCCACTGGAACGCGTTGTCGCCATCTCGACGGGAACGAAATTCGACAGGTCGGACCAATTGATAAGAGCAGAAACAGAAAATCAACAGTGAAACACTGTTGCCCAAAGTCGCAAGGCTATTCTCCAAATTAATCTCTGATAATCCGAAATAAACCCTAATTAGGTATTTAAATACCCTGCTAATTATTTGCCAAAAATAAAAAACATAAACTCAAGAACATAAATTAAATCCTTCCAGCCAATGGACAGTGGCTCAATCCCATCCCCGCCTTCGCCTTCGATTAACCAATAAGGGCCTTGACCCCTCCTCCAAGCCCATGATCCTGTTCTCTATCAGAGAGAGAGGAAATAAAGGAGTGAAAGGTGAACAGTAAACGCTCAGCATTGTTTTAAAATGAAAACTTACAACTATAATTATATCTCCTGAGAGAAAGCAATCTTTATCTGCAACAGCAAAACCTTCTAGATCAATGATATATCATAAATCTAATTCCTATTAATGTAAAAAGTAGATAATCAATTTCTACATGTTAAGGAGTAAAGATTAATAGACTTACAAAGTCAATAGTTAATTATAGTAAAATAATAAAAACATTTACAAGCTCACAACATCATAATCCGAGAAAAGTCTCCTCCACTAATACAAATACACCCTACTAAACAATACAACAGACTATTTCAGATTAAAAAATAATAATAGTAAATAAAATCAAACAAATACACAAAAAATATTAATTATATGTGGCTCGTTGAATAATATTACCATAATACAAACCAAACGGTTTATATATGGGACGGTCTCTTAAAACTTACTAATCACTTGACAAGGGATTTGATATAGGCTCACTGCATAAGAAACATACATATTAAATAGTCCAGTAAATATTATTAACAATGGAAATTTTGGATTGGGTTAACTTATATATATATGTTTAATTAGTAATTGCTATTTTGTTCTTAAGGGACACACTGAAAGGAATCTCAAACCACGGTATAAAATTATGGAATGAGTGTTAAAAAAAATAATAACAAGTGATTCGAGAAACTCTGCTTCTCCTTCTAATTCTAATGTGAGCAAGATTCTCCCATAACAGTTAAAAGTGAAGTCAATCCTAATTTGCAGTTGACAGAGGCCAATGGGGGTACTAATTTAGGTTCTCTAGATGGTCTGGGGAATAAGAAGGAGATAATTCCAAATGAAAATTCTTCAAAGCCTAGGGTTGTGAAACTTGGGGTCTAGATGGTACACATCATCAACTTGAATTTTCAACCAGGAAAATGAGTCCATTAATAAAACAATTTTAAGTATCAATCCACATAAGGATAATGCAAGAAATGGTAACAGCTAACAGATAATTAAATACCCAAATACAACAATAAATTTAGCTGGCACAAGACAGAAAAAAATAAACACACACATATTGCTGAAACAGTGTATGGTTACCTCCATTGTGCTATCAACAGTAAGATCTAGACGATGACTATATAAGCGATTAGCAAACTTATTCTTTAATTTTAGAAGCTCAGTTGCCACTTCAGGATTACGGCATGTTGGAACAACATGTTCTTTGTTGCTTTTCTCTAACAATTGTTTAACCTAGATATAGCCGAACAACAAACTAAGATTGATAACAGATCAAGATAGACAAGAAATATAATTTTATGAAAGATATTGATTACATTTGCATTGTAGAATTATTTAAATTAAATTACAAGCTGATGCTATTGAACTCACCGCTTTTAATGAGTAACTAACTGCATAACAAATCAAAGTAAACTTCATCAAACAGAGCCATGTCTTCAATTAATCACTTCATCACTTAATAGACATAAACTAAAATCATAAATGAAGAACTTTATTTTATTAAAATATTCCACATTTAATTTACATATAATGAAGGCAAAAGATACTTCGCCTTCTCGCACATTGACATAATAAAATCTTCAAACATCAAAGTACTAAAAAAAGGAAAAATCATACAGCAGAACAATCCATTTTCACAGTCCAATAGAACAAACACAAGCACATGAAACTATATGTATATATATATATATATATATATATATATATATATATATATATATATATATATAAAATCAAGCAAATATGTAAAATAGAACAAACGCTAGCAATTAAGGTCACAATTAATATCACTGTACAGACAAACAAACTGAATAAGCAAGAAAACAAATTTATTAGAGGGGAACTCCCCTTAATTGTTGTTCATTCAAACAGCTTCATTGGAATTAAAATACAGTTCTGATAATTTTTTATACAAACAAAAGTTCATTGGAATTAAAATACTTGATTTATTGCGAACTGTTACGAAAATAAGGATAAAGCTATTATATCATTCAGCAATAATGGTTTCATCTTACAATGATAAGACATTCAATGTAATAGTGCCTTATATAATGTAAGAATCATATATAATTCATTACCAGCTCATGAGGCTTTCTCGCAAAAGAAATAGGACCTACAGTGTGTTTGTCCTTTTGAGTTTCTCTAATTTTCTTCTTCTTGTCACTAAGATCCTGCACGTAGTTCTAGTAAATAATTTTTTCAAAACATGTCAATTCTACCTAAATTATATGCAATGACCTGAACAGGGTTGGGTTTACTAAATGCTACTAAATTTCAGTAAACAATATGAATGAAAATTGTGTTTATAGACTGACTAAGAGTGAAAATAAATTCCAAAATCTAATGTCCTAGCTAAATATGAATGAACTAAAACTACAATATAACTGTTAACTTAGAGATGGAACTAGTCATCCTTCGCAGTCTGAAATTTACAGATACGATACATGGTTTCATTGGTGAAATGCTCCAGCGAATTGAGATGCATAGCCTCATATTATACATTGGCAGCTAGCTATCTATTTTAGACACAAATGAAGGCTTATAACAGGCTACAATGTTTCTCAGTCAACGTAAACACAAAATCACAATATTAATGGGCAACACGATAATTAAGAGAGTTTATATAAGTATGAAATTATCAAAGACAGTAAAGCACTGTTAATAATGATTCATCCAAATTAAGGTCACCATATACAAATCTGAATAGTTCAATTGACTAAAACTAGCAGACAGATCAAAGGTATTTTAGATTACAAGTGCTCCATTAATCCAACCAAAGACAGCTCACATCCACTCCACTTCTAACAAGGGATGAATGGAACATAAGCAAAGAAACTATCCATCCATAACAGGGACGCACAAATAGGAGAAGAACAGTAAGAAATGGATAGTTGAATGAAGATAAATGAAATAGAGTAAACATCATATTCCAAAACTAGGTGGGATTGGACTCAAACTATCCATCCATAACAGGAACGCACAAATAGGAGAAAAACAGTAAAAAATGGACAGGCGAATAAAAATTAATTAAATAGAGTAAACACCATATTCCAATTAGCTTGGATCGGTCTCAAACTATCCATCCATAAGAGGGACGCACAAATAGGAGAACAGTAAAAAATGGACAGACGAATGAAGATTAATTAAATAGAGTAAACATCATATTTCAAAAATAGGTGGGATCGGTCTCATCCCGTTGGTTGCGCTGGTCAATTGATGCCCAGTAAGAATTGAAAACACAAAAGATAAAAATTGAAAGCTTCATACCTAATTGGCAAAAGTTTTGGATCTTTGGGGGAATAAACAATACTTGAGGCTTCCTCCCTAAATCTATCTCTGCAAATTCCTGCTTTTCCTTCTTCGAATTTGTCTAGGCTTCCACTAATGTGTTCGCAACAGAATTCCCAATGTTCCCCCGCTCAAATTCATGGTTTTCCTTCTTCGAATTTGCCACACATTTTGGCGGAAATTTTTACCCGCTTAGAATCATGGTTCGCCCGCTCTTTTTTTCATCACAAAATGCTCGCAAATACGATTCACCGATTCTTTCCAACTTGACCCAACTCAGTTCTAGTCTATCCAAATGTATAATTAAAAAAAAAAAAAAATCAATTTAGTCTCTTAATACGAGTACTCTTTTTATTTTTGTTTTTTGATTTTATTTTTTATTTTTTAACTTTTGCATACCAAATTACCAATTATATAGAAGTGAATATATTATAAAGAAATGATATTAGAAAATTGTCTTATGCTAGTTTTTTTTTCTCCCCTTCTTCGATTTTGGTTGATTAATAGTGATATATACTAGTCAAAATCATAATATTAAATGGTTAAGTTAATTAATGCAGTTTTTGCTATTTTCTCTTAATTCATTTAAAATATTGATTTTAATAACTACTCGTTCTTATTTTAGAATGGAAACATTCTCTTATGGGACGGATTTTTTTTAGATTAATAATGTTTATTTGTAGTTAAATTATGTCAGTAACGAATCATTTATAACACGTTATAATTATATTTTAATGTATAATCTACTATACTTTAGAAAACATATTTTAACAATCATTAAACATATTTTATCTACTAATAGACATATTTTAATACGTCTCACAAACTCTCTCACGTAAGTAATGTGTCAAAGAGACTTTCTTTTTAGTGTAAACACAAGTTCAAATTATCCAATCAATATAGCATGAGGGAAAATAATTTATTTCATTTTAATTATTTACAAATATTTTATTTCATTTTAATTATTTACAAATATTATATATTTGTGATGTATGAAACTTTATTACTAAATTTTAGTAGTATTAATTTAAGGATAATGCTTCCGTGAAAATTATTTTACATTTTTTTTTAAAATAGTTATCACTTTTGCGATAAATTTTTATCACTTATCATTTATATATACTATAAATTATTATCATTTTTTAATAATTTAATATCATTTTTCATTATAAAAGTTATTACTTTCTGTCCGTCTCAAGTAAGCCCTTGCGGGAGACGGTCTCACACAAGTTTTACCTTAATTTAAAATAAGAAAATCATACTCATATACTCGCTCCGTCCCCTTGAAACATAATCATTTGCTTTTTGCACGTGAATTAAGGAGTATAATAATTTAATATATTTTAAGGTGAGAGAAATAATATTTTAAAGTGTAGTGGGTAGTTGTATTAATGTTGAGCGTGGAGTCATGTGTGGTCATATCAATATAAAAAAAAGAAATTAATACTTTGTAATAGGACGTACTAAAATGGCAAAATAGATAATGAATGGGACGGAGGGAATATTTATTCGTTTGGTAAATTAATTAAGTATATCTAATAAAAATTAATAGTATAATATAAATATTAATAAATATACTCCCTTTATTCCATAATAATTATTATATTTTAAAATTTCAATATACTCAATGTGTATTGATTTTTATTTATTAACATATAGATTGTGATTAAATTGTAAAGGATTATACATATATATATATATATATATATATATATATATATATATATATATTTAATTGAATAAAAGAAATCAAAATTAAATTAAGAAAGTCATGTATTTAATTAACAAAAGAATTTATGATTAAATTGAAAAAAATAGAAGGTCATTCATTTTTTTTATTAAAAAAATAATTCGTGAGTAAAATGAGAAAATGAGTAAATGTCATGCATTATTTTTATTTTAAAATATTTGGTGATTAAATTAGGAAAATGAGTAAAGATCATGTATTTTATGGTAATTAACTAAAAATAATTTCATTGCTATTAGTTTGACTAATTTTGTTAGCATATATAGAATTTTAAATTAATTATTTTTTATACATTATTATATCTATTCTAAATTATTATCATTATATTATGACAAAGTCTCTTGTGAGACGATAATTACATGAAATGAGTTATGAGATGGGGTCGACCCGTTGTTAAAGTAAATTTATTACTCCATCCGTCCGCTTCTAAGATATCAATTTTACTATTTTTTGCGTCCGCTTCAAATGTATCAATTTTCCCTATTTAGTAAAAATGTACACAATATGACCTACCACTTCCCTCTAATACAACTACCCACTTTACATATAATAATAATACTCCTTAATCCATGTGCAAAAAACAAATGAATATCTTAGAACCGGAAGGAGAGACTATATTATATAGGTAAAGTATGCTTATTAATAGTTAAAATATGTTTTTTTAAAGTATGATAATTAAATAATGAATTAAAGTATGTTTTTAAAGTGTTATAATATGTTGACTTAAAAATACTTTTAACTACAAATTAACATATTTTAAAAACAGATCTTCCAGTGTGACAATCCGTTTTTTAATAATTCGTCTTATAAGAGAGTATTATATATATATATATATATATATATATATATATATATATATATATATATATATATATATATATATATATATATATATATATATATTATTTTGATCGAGCTCTCTCACAAAATTACCATTTGATATGAGGCTGTGTCTTATAGTTTACACTATTGAATTATTAAAGAATACATTAATAACAAGTGAATAATGTCACTTCACCTCGAATTTCTCAAGTATAATATATAAAATCTAATTAATAAAAACAAGGTACGTTAAAATTGACAACTTAATATATATATATTAAAATATTTTTACTTCTTAAAATAACATGGTAATCACAACTCCGTGGATACAAAGTCCAAACAGAAAAGAAAATTTAAATTTAAAATAAATAAATCTAATCGCCCACAAAATAAAATAAAACCGCTCATAAGTAAATGCGATTAGATACAGAGTGTAAAAATGAAATCCCTCCACAAGCACAAGCTGGTGGTGATTCTGAATTCAGAATCCGATCGAATTAACCGAGGGAAAATCCTAATTCCGTCGCCCAAAACTCACCGGAGAGGAGGTCAAAGTGAGGTTATCGGAGAAAGCTTCGTCGTTTCATGGAGGAGAAGCCGGAGTCGTCCCCAAACGGTGGCGGAGTTACTCGCCGGCAGAAGAGAAATCACCAGGCCTAGTATGTTGTAGGTTTTCTTGATTTGTAGTAGATGACTATTGCTTGCTTTATCTTTAATTTCTTTTGAAGTGAAGTTTCATCTAGAGATTTTACTCGAATTATAACACTACTTATTTCACTCCATAATATTCAACAGCTTAATTCACGCATATATTAAGATAGATGATCTATTCTGTTCTTAAATCCATTCTTTTGGCATTAATCTTGTTGGTTCAATATTAAGAAAATATGCATAAATGCTTTAGTGTGCTTCACCTTTGTTGAAAATTAAATTATCGAATATGGTGATTTCCGTGAGTTTACGTTATGTAATAGGTAAGAAATGTTATGGGAGATTGTTGCCCAGTTTTGTAAAGGCATAACAAGGGTAGATGTAGAGGACATACAAGGCATGGTTTCTCAGAGAGGCTTGACTAGAAAACCACCACCTTTAAGTATTTACTCATAATACACTCTGTTTATAAGTAATGAAAAATGAAATAAGTTTTTACCAAAAATAAAAAAATACAAAATGAAATCAGTATCTCTGCGTTTTGCACAAATTGAAGTATCTCTGCGTTCTCGATAAAGCTACAAAGGTTAGGTTCCATCCTGGAAACATAATCCGTATCTTCTCCGATTGTATGCATCTATTCAACATGTGTTTGATATTGGGGCATCTTAAATGCAATTCTATAAGTTTTAGATTCAGATTCTTGAGCGATTTATCATTCAATTGTATGAGGGACCCGTAATCAGATAGCATTTTGAGAATCCTAGTAGGGCGTATATGGATTAGCTGCAACTCTTGATGATGAAGTTGTTTTGCGAATATCCAGTTCAGATGTTATTCTTTCCCTTTTCCACTGTACAACCTTGTTATGCCCCACTATTAGATGCCATCTTACACTTATATTTTTTTTGTTGAATTACAAGTCTACGACGCCGTTGGGGTGGTGGGATGACGGTGTAATACTAGGCGGAAGAGACCTGAGGTGGCGGAACCTGGTTGGGTTGCAGCAGGGATGGTAAGTTTGGTTTCATTACCAATGTGAGGGAAAGTGTAGCAGGAGTGAAAAGCAAAATCAAAAGTAAAAGCATGGGAGATTTTCCTGTTCACTTCTTGAAGGTGCTAATTGTTCCTTTGTTTTTGCTTCTAGTCCTACTTGTTTTGTTGGTCACGTGAACGAACTTTAATATCAATGTGATTAAATTTTAAGAATATTGAAATATATACTATTTTATTATATTGCTTTTTTTTTTTTCCTTAACTGGAAATGCTTTAGTATCATAAGTTTCATGAGTAATTCAAAGTTAAATTGTGTGCTAAATATATCCCTGATTGTTCTCGTCTGAACTGACATTAGAGAAGTAATACTGAAGGGACTGTGAGGTCTATGTCAAATTATTATTAATTTCTGCTGTCATATGTATGGATTTAGCATCATCATTTCATTGCCTGGTTTGATGAAAATGCAATAATTGAACAATACTCGTCGACCTGCATCTGATGCAAAATAGAAATATGCTCAGGATGGATCTTCAACATTTTGTACATCTTTAACCAATAACTTATTTAATTGTTATATTCTTATTATACCTTTTTCTCTCTTTTCAATAAAAAAACAGGCTAGAGGCGTGAAGAAGAAACACCTGAATAGGCTCAATGACCCAAAAAACTGAATGTTGGTTAAGCTTGGTGGTGCTTTTGTAGGTAAACTGTATAAATTTGGTTTCCTGTTTTTTAGTATATTATTTTCTAAGTTCTCAACATGCTTTATCCACAAACTCATATGAAGAGTGTAACATGTGCTATTTTACCTAAATTGTTTAGTAGTACTTCTCTAATGTCAGTATCATACGGCAACTGCTAGTGTATCCATTTAATTTCTCATTGCATTGAAGCAATCAGGGATAATATTAAAGGATACAAGAAGTGTTTTACTCATGCATTTCATAAAACTTAATAAACATGATCAAAGTTAAAGTTTGATTGAAGGACAGTAATTTATCCTTTTGTCGCCTATCTGCTAAGCGTTGGAAAAATCCCAAGATCAATCATTCCTTTTCTTTTACTCCTGTTTTAGTAAAAGAAATATGGTAACATGCTAGAAGTTAGTTCTAGTTATTAGTTCCTTCTAGTTATATATGTTCCTTAGAGGTCTAATACATACGGACTAAGCATGTGCTTTCATAACCTTTTAAGCTTAGTACTACCCCACGACGAATTTTGGCATTCGCATGGTAAATGTTCTTTTAAACTCTTGGCTGTATATGTAGTGTATGCTCTGTTAACTATGTATATATCTAAATGAGATAGTTTTAGCAATTAGATTTTTTGTAGCCTGCCATATTTAATAACTATTAAGTGTGAATTTGGGATGATAAGTAAGAGTCTAACTCCATCTTTTTAATTTAATTAGCAGCCTTACTTTTCGAAAATACATGTCCAGATAGAGGGATGGCCTTTTTCCACACCAGATAATCAGGAGGAAATTATAAAGGATGGTTCTCTCTTCAAGTATAAAAACTAAAGCAGGTATTATTTCCCCTGTTCATGGCTCCATTTTAAATTGTTATACAGAAATGTGATGACTATATTTGTTTTGTTGTGATAAGTTGTTGTTACTTGTTACTAAGTTGATCATATACTGTTTATTCACTGCATTAATATGAATCATCTACATGATTTTTATATACATAATAAATGATATGTTCATTGCCGTGCCTTTTTTTTAATTTATTTTATTATTATTTTTTTTTGCCACGGAACGTGTAGTTGTTCTTAGCAAATGACTGAGTTTTGCTGCTATTGTCGAATTTGAGCTGACATAAATGAATTTCTAGTTAGTCCTTTCTTGGATTTTTATGAAGAAGACTTTGAGGATTTCTTTCTTTCTTGTGTTTTTTAATTAATCAAAACTTGCCCCATTTAATCTGTTATAAATAAAAACTTGAATTCTATGGAGATTAAGAGGTTGTGGTCTCTAGCATATTTTGTTATATTATTTAGCAAAAGAAGTGCTGACAATTTCAAATCCTTTAGGTTCTTTATAACAGAATAATCAAAATTGTTAGATGTTTCATTGGATGGATCGATCAAAATTCTCTCAGATGCTGGTCTTGGAATGGCTATGTTTAGCTTAGGTGAAAGTAGCTTTCTCCCAATTTAAATATGAATATCATTTAATTAAAAAATTGGTTGGTGTTGGAGATGAGATACAAGGTTTTTCAAGGGTTTGAGTGTAATAAATCAAAAGATTGACAGGATGAGATTTAATTAGTTGATCATCGGATAGGAATTTGAGTGATATGTATTGATTACACTGCAGGTCTGTTTATGGCCCTCCAACCCAAGTTAATCGCATGTGGGAATACAGTGGCTACCTTCCTCCACCTCCACCTCCACCTCTGTTTCGTTGAAGGCACCCCAAATTACAGAGATGCCCTAGCAAAATCCATTTTATTCTTCCAAGGATAACTCTTCCATCTCTGAGTACTCTTGGAGGGGTTACTCTAGATTTTCAGATGGTCACGTGGTTGGTGTAAGTACTACTACTATGCTAACTGATTACTAGGAACAGGAAAACAAAATTCTAAGGAATCTGTACGCAATGCAATGCTTATGAATGAATGATTGTTAACAGGTAGACTTAACAGGACGGTACTACGATGCGGGAGACAATGTGAAGTTCAATTTTCCAATGGTGTTCACCACCACAATGCTGTCGTCGGGGGCCATTGAATACGGTAAGAAGTTGGTCCTGCAGCTGGCGGATTACCTCTTGAAGTGCGCTCGGGCTAGCCCGGGAAAACTGTACGTGGGCGTAGGAGATCCCAATGCAGACCATAGATGCTGGGAGAGGCCTGAGGATATGGACACCCTGAAATGTGTACTCTGTTTTGGGCAGCAACCCAGGGTTGGACGTGGCTGGGGAGACCGCGGCTGCGCTGGCTTCGGCTTCCATAGTTTTCCGGTGAGTGGACCCCGAGTACTCCAAGCTGCTGCTGGCAACAGCCAAGGATGTGATGCAGTTCGTCTTTATGGAGAGGAAGCTGATTGAGGCTGCTGCTAACAGAGGTGATGTGGACACTCTTCATTCCCTCACCAAAGACTACCCCCCTCTTCCTCAAATCTTTATCTTTAGACTCTCGTGACAACTCCATTACACATGGCTTGCATTGGTGGCCACTTTCATTTTGTCAAACAGGTTTTGAATCTGATGCCCCAATTCGCCATGGAATTGAACCACCAAGGTTTAACCGCTCTGCACATTGCTTCGGATCCCCTTTATACAGGATTCCCCTTTACTCTGCAGTTGCCAAGGGGAGAATTGAGCTGATCCAAGTGTTGCTCTCAGCTTCATACAATTCCATCGCTCACTGCTAGGGGAGAAACCTGTTTTCATGTTGCTGTGAAGAACAAGCAGTGCAGAGCTTTGAAGCTCTTGTGCCAGCATGTTGTTTCAATTGATGCAGAGGAAATCATGAATCACAAGGATGGTCAAGGAAATACCATCTTGCACCTTTGTGCTTCCACAAAGCAATATCAGGTGATCATCACTAATTAAATCAATATAACTTGTTATCAGATATTTTTGTGATGTTGTCTGTAAAAATTGGGATCAGGGTGTTAGTGTGATGCATTGATATCAGAAGGTGGTGGTGATGGTGAGATCAGAGAAATGTTGATTCTAGCTGGTGCTACAACAACATTAGTCACTCCAACACACCAACCAGTACAGCGACTCTTTGGGTTCCACCGTCTACCCCTTTTATTGCTCTTATTGTGTTGTGTGTTCCTACTTGGTGGTCTGGGTGTGTGTTGAATGTGATGAGTGTAGACAACAAATATGCAGGTAAGGGTAATTACAAGATTAATTCCTTCCTCAAGGGTGAACTCAGTGTATAAAGTGTGCTGCTTCAGACTAATGTGATTCGTGCACCAACACAAATTTTCAATCTCCTTAATGTAATTTTTGGTCGTTTTAAATTTGGTTGATCTACAATGTGGATGAAACTTAGAAACATTTAGATGTTAGCTAATTTTTTGGGATACCTTGCACTGTTTTGTTTTTAAAATATTGTACTATGTAATTAATTTTACGCATTTACTTTTTGGAATTTAGTAAAAAAAATTTTTTGTAATATTTTTGGGATACCTTGCACTTTTCTGTTTTAAAAATATTGTACTATGTAATTAATTTTATGCATTTATTTTTTGGAATTTAGTAAATTTTTTTTTTTGCTATTACAACAATTATATATATATATATATATATATATATATATATATATATATATATATATATATATATATATATATATATATATATATATATATATTATTTTATATTTTTTTCTCTCTTAATTTTTTTAATAATATTAAGAGCATAAAAATAAATATAAAACTATTGTTTATATTTAAAAAAATTTTAAAAAACTATGAAATTTATTTCATTTCTGAATAAGCTAAATAAAATCTTCCCATTGCTATTTCATTCCTTTAATATATTACTTTTAAAATTAATTTATCTTTCACTATAATTTTGCGTATATACTTATTTTTTTTAATATAATACTTATCAAACTTATTTCAAATAAAAAAATGTGAATTTTTTTACAAATAAAAAAACTGCTTGAAGTACAAAAATATTTTCATTTCACACATTATTTATTAAATATAATATAACATAATACTTAAAATTTGTTTATATGAATATTTATTTATATGCAACATATATATACATATAATTATTTTAAATAAAACTATATTATAGTGTAATATATATAAATATTTCACTTGTGTGAAGTGGGTAATAGTGTTATACAAAATTATTACCTATATAAAAATGTTATATATATGTGTTACTTATGTATAAGTGTTACATGAGAAGTGTAACTTATTTAAAAGTGTTATATACATGTGTTACATATTAAAAAAATATTACATGACAATGTTACCAATATAAAAGGTTTTACACATGTGTTACATAATATAATAACTTTGAAAGTGTTACCGATTTGTGTTAATTAAGATAAAAGTGTTACACTAAGTTGTTACTTAATGTCACTTATGTTGTAGTGATCGTAATGAAGTAAATATGAATCAAAACGAAGTAAATATGCATCAAAACGAAGGAAATGTGCATCGAAACTAAATGAATATTCATAAAAATATGCATAAAAAATGAAGTATATATGCATCGAAACGAAGGAAATATTGATTGTAATGAAGTAAATATGCATCAAAATGAAGTAAATATGCATCGAAACGAAGGAAATGTTGATCCTAATGGAGTAAATATGTATCAACATGAAGTAAATATGCATCAAAACGAAAGAAATGTTGATCGTAATGAAGTAAATATGAATCAAAATGAAGTAAATATACAACAAAACAAAGTAAATATGCATCGAAACGAAGAAAATATTGATCGTAATAAAGTAAATATGCATCAAAATGAAGTAAATATGCATCAAAACGAAGGAAATGTTGAACGTAATGAAGTAAATATGCACCAAAATGAAGTAAATATGCATCAAAACGAAGGAAATGTTGATCGTAATGAAGTAAATATGCATCAAAATGAAGTAAATGTGCATCGAAACAAAGGAAATATGAATCGAAACGAAGTAAATATGCATCAAATTATGCATCAAAATGAAGTAAATATGCATCGACACGAAGGAAATATTGATCGTAATGAAGTAAATATGCATCAAAATGAAGTAAATATGCATAAAAATGAAGGTATAGTTGATCGTAATGAAGTCAATATATATCAAAATGATGTAACTATGCATCGTAACGAAGGAAATATGCATCGAAACGAAGTGAATATGCATCAAAATATGCATCGAAATGAAGTAATTATGCATCGACACGAAGGAAATGTTGATCGTAATAAAGTAAATATGCATCAAAACGAAGGTAATGTTGATCATAATGAAGTAAATATGCAACAAAAGAAAGTAAATATGCATCGAAACGAAGGAAATATCCATCAAATCGAAGTCAATATACATCAAAATATGCATCAAAATGAAGTAAATATGCATCGAAACGAAGGAAATATTGATCGTAATGAAGTAAATATGCATCAAAACGAAAGAAATGTTGATCGTAAAGAAGTAAAGATGCATCAAAATGAAGTAAATTTGCATCTAAACGGAGGAAATATTGATCGTAATGAAATTAATATGCATCAAAATGAAGTAAATATGCGTCGAAACAAAGGAAATATGCATCGAAACGAAGTGAATATGCATCAAAATATGCATCAAAATGAAGTAAATAATGAGGCAAATATGCATCGGGAACGAAGGAAATATTGATCGTAATGAAGTAAATGTGCATCAAAATGAAGTAAATATGCATCAAAACAAAGGAAATGTTGATCGTAATGAAGTAAATATGCATCAAAACGAATGAAATATTGATCTTAATGAAGTAAAGATGCATCAAAATAAAGTAAATGTGCATCGAAACGAATGAAATGTTGATCTTAATGAAGTAAATATGCATCAAAACGAAGTAAATATGCACAAAACGAAGTAAATATACATCGAAACGAAATGAATATTCATCAAAATATGCATCAGAATGAAGTAAATATGCATCGAAACCAAGGAAACGTTGATAGTAAAGAAGTAAATATGCATCAAAATGAAGTAAATATGCATCGAAACGAAGGAAATGTTGATCGTAATGAAGTAAATATGCATCAAAATGAAGTAAATATGCATCGAAACGAAGGAAGTGTTGATCTTAATAAAGTAAATATGCATCAACATGAAGTAAATATACATCCAAACGAAGGAAATGTTGATCGTAATGAAGTAAATATGCATCAAAATGAAGTAAATATAGATCGAAACGAAGGAAATGTTGATTGTAAATACGTAAATATGCATCAAATATGCATGAAAATGAAGTAAATATGCATCGAAACGAAGGAAATATTGATCGTAATGAAGTAAATATGCATCAAAATGAAATAAATATGCATCGAAATGAATGAAATGTTTATCGTATTGAAGTAAATATGCATCAAAATGAAGTAAATATGCATCAAAATGAAGGATGTGTTGATCGTAAAGAAGTAAATATACATCAAAATGAAGTAAATATACATCTAAACGAAGGAATTGTTGATCGTATGAAGTAAATATGCATCAAAATGAAGTAAATATGCATCTAAACGAAGAAAATGTTGATCGTAATGAAGTAAATATGCATCAAAATGAAGTAAAAATGCATCTAAACGAAGAAAATATTGATCTTAATGAAGTAAATATGCATCAAAATGAAGTAAATATTCATCGAAACGTAGGAAATATGCATCGAAACTAAATACGCATCAAAATGAATTAGATATACATCGAAACGACAGAAATGTTGATCATAATTAAATAAATATGCATCGATATGAAGGAGATTTTGGTCGTAATGAAGTAAATATGCATCTACATGAAGTAAATATGCATCCAAACGAAGGAAATGTTGATCGTAATGAAGTAAATATACATTGCAACGAATGAAATGTTGATCGTAATGAAGTAAATATGCATCAAAATTTAGTAAATATGCGTCAAAATGACGGACATATGCATCAAGACGAAGTGAATATGCATCAAAATAAGCATCAAAATGAAGTAAATATGCATCGAAACGAAGGATGTGTTGATCGTAATGAAGTAAATATGCATAAAAATGAAGAAAATATGCATCGAAACGATGGAAATATTGATCGTAATGAAGTAAATATACAACAAAATGATGTAAATATGCATCTAAACGAAGGAAATATTTATTGCAATGAAGTAAATATGCATAAAAATAAAATAAATATGTATCGAAAATGAAGGAAATGCTGATCGTAATGAAGTAAATATGCACCAAAATAAAGTAAATATGCCATCAAACGAAAGAAATGTTGATCTTAATGAAGTAAATATGCATCAAAATGAAGTAAAGATGCAACGAAATGAAGGAAATATGCATCCAAACAAAGTGAATATTCATCAAAATATGCGTCAAAATGAAGTAAATATGCATCGAAACAAAGGAATTGTATATCGTAATGAAGTAAATATGCATCGAAACGAAGGAAATATGCATAGAAAAGAAGTAAATATGGATCAAAATGAAGTCAAAATGCCTCAAAACGAAGGAAATGTTGATCGTGATTAAGTAAATATGCATCAAAATGAAGTAAGTATGCATCGAAACAAAGGAAATATGTATCGAAACGAAATGAAAACGCATCAAAATATGCATCAAAATTAAGTAAATATGCGTCGAAATGAAGGAAATGTTGATCATAATGAAATAAATATGTATCAAAATGAAGCAAATATGCAATGAAACGAAGGAAATGTTGATCGTAATGAAGTATATATGCATCAAAGTGAAGTAAATATGTATCGAAACGAAGGAAATATGCACTGAAATGAAGAAAATGTTGGTCTTAAAGAAGTAAATATGCATAGAAACGAAAAAAAATATTGATCGTAATGAAGTAAATATGCTTCAAACTGAAGTAAATATGCATCGAAACGAAAGAAATGTTGATCGTAATGAAGTAAATATGAATCAAAATGAAGTAAAAATGCTACGAAACGAAGGATGTGTTGATCTTAAAGAAGTAAATATGCATCAAAATGAAGTAAATATGCATCGAAACGAAGTAAATGTTGATCGTAATGAAGTAAATATACATCAAAATGAATTAAATATGCATCTAAACGAATGAAAGTTGATCGTAATGAAAGAAATATGCATCAATATGAAATAAATATGCAACGATACAAGGAAATATTGATCGTAATAAAGTAAATATGCATCAAAATGATGTAAATATGCATCGAAACGAAGGAAATATGTATCGAAAGGAAGTAAATGTGCATCAAAATATGCATAAAAATAAAGTAAATATGTCTCGAAACTAAGTAAATGTTGGATCGTAATGAAGTAAATATGCATCAAAGCGATGGGAATGTTGATCGTAATGAAGTAAATATGCATCGAAACGAATGAAATGTTGATCGTAATGAAGAAAATATACATCAAAATGAGGTAAATTTGCATCGAAACGAAGGAAATGTTGATCTTAATGAAGTAAATATGCATCTAAACGAAGGAAAGTTGATCGCAATGAAGGAAATATGCATCAAAAATAAATAAATATGCTTCTAAACGAAGGAAATATTGATCGTAATGAAATAAATATGCATCAAAATGAAGTAAATATGCATCGAAACGACGGAAATGTTGATTCTAATGAAGTAAATATACATCAAAATGAAGAAAATTTGCATCTAAACGAAGGAAATATCGATCTCAATGAAGTAAATATGCATTAAAATGAAATAAATATGCATCGAAACAAAGGAAACATTGATCGTAAGGAAGTAAATATGCATCAAACGAAGGAAATGTTGATCATAATGAAGTAAATATGAATCAACATGAAGTAAATATGCATCCAAACGAAGGAAATGTTGATCGTAATGAAGTAAATATGCTTCAAAATGAAGTAAATATGCATCGAAACGAAGGAATATTGATCGTAATTAAGTAAATATGCATCAAAATGAAGTAAATATCCATCAAAACGAAGAAAATAAGCATCGAAATGAAGTAAATATGCATCAAAATATGAGTCAAAATGAAATAAATATGCATCGAAACAAAGGAAATATTGATCGTAATGAAGTAAATATGCATCCAAGCGAAGGAAATGTTGATCGTAAAGCATCAAATATGCATCAAACTACGTAATATTATTAAAGGGAAATGAAAATAAAGAGAAGGGAGCAAAGGATAAAGATGTTGTGGGGATGGCAAAGCCAAAAAGAGCCAAATAGGCGGCCCAAAAAAGAAGTTCTTGCAAAGCCCTTTAACAGAAAAAGAGCTAAGCTAAAAATAAGTATTGTTTTTCTTTGTAAGTCTTCTATAATCTTGATTACTTGCAACATCCCAAATATCCGGAGGTTCAGGCTGAGTTTGTTTTGTAGTGTCAGAACGGGTAACCGACTTAAAAGCCGATTTGTAAGTAACACCTTTTCTTTTTAATTTTACTCCGGTTAATTTTTTTACAGTTTAGAGGGTAGAAAAACCATCTACAGAATAATCCTTAATTGGATCATATTTTTCCTCAGTTATAGGATCTTTTATAGGGGATGGGATGACATTCCAATCAGGCTGGCTAGCTTCAGTCCCAATCTCATCAAGCGGAAGAGATTGGGCAGCTGGAATGACTCGCAAAGCTTCATCAATAACAGTAGTAGGAGTTGTTAAATATGCCAAAATTTTAGATTGGTCAGCCTCTATTCTAGCAGATTCAACACCATTATTAAAAGCCATGGCATCAGCTTGTGAGTCGACCTCAACCTCCAAGCTCTTACCAACATCAGTCACACCCTCTGCAACATCGTTTAACACATGCTGGTTTTGGGCAGCCTCATCAGGCTACATCGACATGTCTTGGGCAGCCTCATCAGGCTCAAGTGGATGTTGAGCAACATTCTCATCAGTCAACACACCAAACGTATTCGAGGTTGGCATGGGCAGCATAACAGAGCAGTTGTGAGAAGGACTAGTACCTGCAGGGGATCCTCGCCCAGAATGAACAGGAACAAATTGATTAGCTTCATATGGAGGCAGCTCGCACTCAGACCGATAGAAATCATGTGAAGAGCAATCCTCATTCAAAACATTATGCTGCGTGGAATCCTTAGCTAGTAGATCAAACATATTAGAAACAGTGGTAACAGCAGTTTTCTGGGCAAAAGAAGCAATCCTAACACCAGTTGATGCAGAATTCAAGGGGGCAGTAAGATTAAGAACGTTGTACTGTATCTGCTTCTTCAAACACTCTGTACTCTCCACATTATCACCCAATACAACCTATTGTACAGCAGGTTGGGCATCAAATTCAAGCCCCTCAGACACATAATTTGGATTAACAGCTGGCTTTGCTCGCCTCTTCTTCTTTTAGGCATGCAAACCATCCATCTCAGAGGCAAAATTCCGCTTAACTTTAGCTTGTTGTCGCCTACAATTAACGACCAAATGTCCCACCATATGACAACTAGAGCAGAAATCAGGTATGTTCTCATACCCAATCGATACCTGGAAGGAATCAGAGGAGGTGACCAAGCTAATCATCTCCGGGAAGCTGCTGTCCACCATATCGATTTCCACTAAAACACGAGCAAAGTGTCCTAATGAACCACTTAGAGTGTGTTTGTCTATTCGAAGAGGAGTGCCTATAGAAGAAGCAATCGAGCTTATAACCCTTGCCGTCTATAGCTCAAAAAGCAGCTCGAATATGCGAATCCAAATAGAGACGGCTGTTGACTTAAGCTTGTATGGGTTAAAGGTAGGGGACCACTACTGTAGTCGGATTTTGCCCAAAGCCAAATCGAAGTAGCATTTTTTCAAGATAGCAAGCGCTTTGATTCATCGGAAATGAGCAAATTGAAAAAGCCTTTACGTAAAGGAGAAATAGATAGATCTGTGACACCCCACAAAATGGAAAACTTCGGAACCATTGTATCGGACAAGATCAGAGTTTGCGTAGGTTCCAGCAACAGCCAGAATATAAGTAGGGATGAGCAAGATTTAACTCGGTCCCTGTAGTAAGAATCTGCTATATTAATGGGAAAAGAATCCCCTATACGAATAGAGGGGAAAATTGCAGCCAATTCTGAGCCTTCAGAAATTATATCTTGGAGCGATTTTGGAGAAGGATTGTTGTTCCCAACGGGAGGAGTGCGGCCGCCAAAGGGCTGAAACCCATCGCAAGGGCCAGATGTAGATTCGCCGCACACAACTTGCTTGAAAGAACCCAGCGGCGTCGATTTAGGAACATCTGCAACATTGTTGAATAATTGCCGTGACGCAAATGGAGACCCACTTTCAAAAGTAGCCATAGAATGCAGCTAAGGTTTTAGAGAGAGGTAGGAGAAAAATCTAGAAATAGAAAATGAAACATCTTTTTTGATCATGTATTTAATGAAGTAAATATGCATTGAAACAAAGGAAATATGCATTGAAAAGAAGTGAATATGCATCAAAATATGCATCAAAATGAAGTAAATATGCGTCGAAACGAAGAAAATATGCATCGAAACGAAGTGAATATGCATCAAAATATGCATAAGAATGACGTAAATGTGCATCGAAACGAAGGATGTGTTGGTCATAATGAGGTAAATATGCATCGGGAACGAAAGAAATGCTGATCATAATGACGTAAATATGCATCAACATGATGTAAATATGTTTCAAACGAAGGAAATATTGATCGTAATGAAGTAAATGTGCATCAAAATGAAGTAAATATGCATCAAAACAAAGGAAATATTGATCGTAATGAAGTAAATATGCATCGAAACGAAGGAAATGTTGATCTTAATGAAGTAAAGATGCATAAAAATAAAGTAAATGTGCATCGAAACGAAGAAAATGTGGATCTTAATGAAGTAAATAGGCATCAAAACGAAGTAAATATGCACAAAACGAAGTAAATATGCATCGAAACAAAATGAATATTCATCAATATATGCATCAAAATAAAGTAAATATGCATCGAAACGAAGGAAACGTTGATAGTAAAGAAGTAAGTATGCATAAAAATGAAGTAAATATGCATCAAAACGAAGGAAATGTTGATCGTAATGAAGTAAATATGCATCGAAAAGAAGAAAATATTGATCTTAATGAAGTAAATATGCATCAACATGAAGTAAATATACATCCAAACGAAGAAAATGTTGATCGTAATGAAGTAAATATGCATCAAAATGAAGTAAATATAGATCAAAACGAAGGAAATATGAATCAAAACGAAGGAAATATTGATTGTAAAGAAGTAAATATGCATCAAAATATGCATGAAAATGAAGTAAATATGCATCGAAACGAAGGAAATATTGATCTTGATGAAGTAAATACGCATCAAAATGAAGTAAATATGCATCGAAATGAAGGAAATGTTTATCGTATTGAAGTAAATATGCATCAAAATGAAGTAAATATGTATCGAAATGAAGGATGTGTTGATCGTAAAGAAGTAAATATACATCAAAATGAAGTAAATATACATCTAAACGAAGGAATTGTTGATCGTAATGAAGTAAATATGCATCAAAATGAAGTAAATATGCTTCTAAAAGAAGGAAATGTTGATTGTAATGAAGTAAATATGCATCAAAATGAAGTAAAGATGCATCTAAACGAAGAAAATATTGATCCTAATGAAGTAAATATGCATCAAAATGAAGTAAATATTCATCGAAACATAGGAAATATGCATCGAAACTAAATACGCATCAAAATGAATTAGATATACATCGAAACGACAAAAATGTTGATCGTAATTAAATAAATATGCATCGAAATGAAGGAGATTTTGGTCGTAATGAAGTAAATATGCATCTACATGAAGTAAATATGCATCCAAACGAAGGAAATGTTGATCTTAATGAAGTAAATATACATCGCAATGAATGAAATGTTTATCGTAATGAAGTAAATATGCATCAAAATTTAGTAAATATGCGTCAAAATGACGGACATATGCATCAAGACGAAGTGAATATGCATCAAAATAAGCATCAAAATGAAGTAAATATGCATCGAAATGAAGGATGTGTTGATCGTAATGAAGTAAATATGCATCAAAATGAAGGAAATATGCATCGAAACGATGGAAATATTGATCGTAATGAAGTAAATATACAACAAAATGATGTAAATATGCATCTAAACGAAGGAAATATTGATCGCAATGAAGTAAATATGCAAAAAAATAAAATAAATATGCATCGAAAATGAAGGAAATGTTGATCGTAATGAAGTAAATATGCACCAAAATAAAGTAAATATGCCATCAAACGAAAGAAATATTGATCTTAATGAAGTAAATATGCATCAAAATGAAGTAAAAATGCAATGAAATGAAGAAAATATGTATCCAAACAAAGTGAATATGCATCAAAATATGCGTCAAAATGAAGTAAATATGCATCGAAACGAAGGAATTGTAGATCATAATGAAGTAAATATGCATCGAAACGATGGAAATATGCATCGAAAAGAAGTAAATATGGATCAAAATGAAGTAAAAATGCCTCGAAACGAAGGAAATATTGATCGTAATGAAGTAAATATGCATCAAAATAAAGTAAGTATGCATCGAAACGAAGGAAATATGTATCGAAACGAAGTGAATACGCATAAAAATATGCATCAAAATTAAGTAAATATGCATCGAAATGAAGGAAACGTTGATCATAATGAAATAAATACGTATCAAAATGAAGCAAATATGTAATGAAACGAAGGAAATGTTGATCGTAATGAAGTATATATGCATCAAAGTGAAGTAAATATGTATCGAAACGAAGGAAATATGCACCGAAATGAAGAAAATGTTGATCGTAAAGAAGTAAATATGCATCAAAATAAGCTTCAAAAAGAAGTAAATAGCATAGAAACGAAAAAAAATATTCATCGTAATGAAGTAAATATGCTTCAAACTGAAGTAAATATGCATCGAAACGAAAGAAATGTTGATCATAATGAAGTAAATATGCATCAAAATGAAGTAAAAATGCTTCGAAACGAAGGATGTGTTGATCGTAATGAAGTAAATATGCATCGAAATGAAGTAAATATGCATCGAAACGAAGAAAATGTTGATCGTAATGAAGTAAATATACATCAAAATGAATTTAATATGCATCTAAATGAATGAAAGTTGATCGCAATGAAAGAAATATGCATCAATATGAAATAAATATGCAACGATACGAAGGAAATATTGATCGTAATGAAGTAAATATGCATCAAAATGAAGTAAATATGCATCGAAACGAAGGAAATATGTATCGAAAGGAAGTAAATATGCATCAAAATATGTATCAAAATAAAGTAAATATGTCTCGAAACTAAGTAAATGTTGGATCGTAATGAAGTAAATATGCATCAAAGCGATGGGAATGTTGATCGTAATGAAGTAAATATGCATCGAAACGAAGGAAATGTTGATCGTAATGAAGAAAATATGCATAAAAATGAGGTAAATTTGCATCGAAATGAAGGAAATGTTGATCTTAATGAAGTAAATATGCATCTAAATGAAGGAAAGTTGATCGAAATGAAGGAAATATGCATAAAAAATAAATAAATATGCTTTTAAACGAAGGAAATTTGATCGTAATGAAATAAATATGCATCAAAATGAAGTAAATACGCATCGAAAGGACGAAAATGTTGATTCTAATGAAGTAAATATACATCAAAATGAAGAAAATTTGCATCTAAACGAAGGAAATATCGATCGCAATGACGTAAATATGCATTAAAATGAAATAAATATACATAGAAACGAAGAAAATATTGATCGTAATGAAGTAAATATGCATAAAAATGAAGTAAATATGCATCAAAATGAAAGAAATGTTTATCGTAATAAAGTAAATATGCATCAAAATGAAGTAAATATGGATCGAAACAAAGGAACTATGCATCGAAACGAAGGAAATATGTATCGAAACGAAGTAAATATGCATCAAAATGAAGTAAATATTCTCCGAAACGAAGGAAATGTTGATCTTAATGAAATAAATATGTATCAAAATGAAGTAAGTATGCATCGAAATGAAGGAAATATGCATCGAAACAAATTGAATATACATCAAAATATGCATCAAAATGAAGTAAATATGCATTGAAACGAAGAAAATGTCGATCGCAATGAAGTAAATATGCATCAAAATGAAATAAATATGCATCGAAACGAAGGAAATATTGATCGTAATGAAGTAAATATGCATCAAAATGAAGTAAATATGCATCAAATGAAGGAAATATTGATCGTAATGAAGTAAATATGCATCAAAACTAAGTAAAAATGCAACGAAATGAAGGAAATATGCATCGAAACAAAGTGAATATGCATCAAAATATGCGTCAAAATGAAGTAAATATGCATCGAAATGAAGGAAATGTTGATCGTAATGAAGTAAATATGCATCAAAATGAAGTAAATATGCATCGAAACGAAGGAAATGTTGATCGTAATGAAGTAAATATGCATCAAAATGAAGTAAAAATGCTTCGAAACGAAGGATGTGTTGATCGTAATGAAGTAAATATGCATCAAAATGAAGTAAATATACAACGAAACGAAGGAAATGTTGATCGTACTGAAATAAATATGCATCAAAATGAAGTAAATATGCATCGAAATGATGGAAATATTTATTCTAATAAAGTAAATATACATCAACATGAAGCAAATATGCATCTAAACAAAGGAAATGTCGATCGCAATGAAGTAAATATGCATCAAAATGAAATAAATATGCATCAAAACGAAAGAAATATTGATAATAATGAAGTAAATATGCATCAAAATGAAGTAAATATGCATCTAATGAAGGAAATGTTGATCGTAATGAAGTAAATATCCATCAACATGAAGTAAATATGCATCCAAACGAAGGAAATTTTGATCGTAATGAAGTAAATATGCATCAAAATGAAGTAAATATACATCGAAACGTAGGAAATATGCATCGAAACGAAGTAAATACGCATCAAAATATGCATCAAAATGAATTGGATATACATCGAAACGACGGAAATGTTTATCACAATGAAATAAATATGCATCGAAACGAAGGAGATTTTGATCGTAATGAAGTGAATATGTATCAACATAAAGTAAATATGCATCAAACGAAGGAAATGTTGATCATAATGAAGTAAATATGCATCCAAACGAAGGAAATGTTGATCGTAATGAAGTAAATATGCTTTAAAATGAAGTAAATATGCATCGAAACGAAGGAATATTGATCATAATTAAGTAAATATGCATCAAAATGAAGTAAATATCCATCAAAACAAAGGAAATATGCATCGAAATGAAGTAAATATGCATCAAAATATGCGTCAAAATGAAGTAAATATGCATCGAAACTAAGGAAATATTGATCGTAATGAAGTAAATATGCATCCAAGCGAAGGAAATGTTGATCGTAATGCAGCAAATATGCATTAAACTACGTAATATTATTAAAGGGAAATAAAAATAAAGAGAAGGGAGCAAAGGATAAAGATGTTGTGGGGATGGCAAAGCCAAAAAGAGCCAAACAGGCGGCCCAAAAAAGAAGCTCTTGCAATGCCCTTTAACAGAAATAGAGCTAAGCTAAAAATAAGTATTGTTTTTCTTTGTAAGTCTGCTCCAATCTTGATTACTTGCGACATCCCAGATATCTGGAGGTTCAGGCTGTGTTTGTTTTGTAGTGTCAGAACGAGTAACCGACTTAAAAGCCGGTTTTTAAGTAACGCCTTTTCTTTTTAATTTTCCTCCGGTTAATTTTTTTTGCAGTTTAGAGGGTAGAAAAACCATCTACAGAATAATCCTTAATTGGATCAGATTTTTCCTCAGTTAAAGGCTATTTTATAGGGGACGGGATGGCATTCGAATCGGGCTGGCTAGCTTCAGTCCCAATCTCATCAAGCGTAAGATATTGGGCAGCAGGAATGTCTCGCAAAGCTTCATCAATAACTACAGTAGGAGTTGTTAAATCTGCCAAAATTTTGGATTGGTCAGCCTCTACTCTAGCAGATTCAACACCATTATTAAAACCCGTGGCATCAGCTTGTGAGTCAACCTCAACCTCCAAGCTCTTACCAACATCAGTCATACCCTCTGCAACATCGTTTAACACATGCTGGTTTTGGGCAGCCTCATCAGGCTACATCGACATGTCTTGGGCAGCCTCATCAGGCTCAAGTGGATGTTGAGCAACATTCTCATCAGTCAACACACCAAACGTATTCGAGGTTGGCACGGGCTGCATAACAGAGGAGTTGCGAGAAGGACTAGTACCTGCAGGGGATCCTCGCCCAGAATGAACTGGAACAAATTGATTAGCTTCATATGGAGGCAGCTCGCACTCAGACCGACAGAAATCATGTGAAGAGCAATCCTCATTCAAAACATTATGCTACGTGGAATCCTTCGCTAGTAGATCAAATATATTAGAAACAGTGGTAGCAGCAGTTTTCTGGGCAAAAGAAGCAATCCTAACACCAGTTGATGCAGAATTCAAGGGAGCAGTAAGATTAAGAACGTTATCCTGCATCTGCTTCTTCAAACACTCTGTACTCTCCACATTATCACCCAATACAACCTATTGTACAGCAGGTTGGGCATCAAATTCAAGCCCCTCAGACACATAATCCGGATTAACAGCTGGCTTTGCTCGCCACTTCTTCTTTTGGGCATGCAAACCATCCATCTCAGAGGCAAAATTCCACTTAACTTTAGCTTGTTGTCGCCTACAATTAACGACCAAATGTCCCACCGTATGACAACTAGAGCAGAAATTAGGTATGTTCTCATACTCAATCGATACCTGGAAGGAATCAGAGGAGGTGACCAAGCTAATCATCCCCGGGAAGCTGCTATCCACCATATCGATTTCCACTAAAACACGAGCAAAGTGTCTTAATGAACCACTTAGAGTGTGTTTGTCTATTCGAAGAGGGGTGCCTATAGAAGAAGCAATCGAGCGTAGAACCATTGTCGTCCATAGCTCAAAAGGCAGCTCGAATATGCGAATCCAAATAGAGACGACTATTGACTTAAGCTTGTATGGGTTAAAGGCAGGGGACCACGACTGTAGTCGAATTTTGCCCAAAACCAAATCGAAGTAGGATTTTTTCAAGATAGCAAGCGCTTTGATTCATCGGAGATGAGCAAATTGAAATAGCCTTTACCTAAAGGAGCAATAGATAGATCTGTGACACCCCAAAAAATGGAAAACTTCAGAACCATTACATCGGACGAGATCAGAGTTTGCTTAGGTTTCAGCAACAGTCGGAATATAAGTAGGGATGAGCATGATTTAACTCGTCCCTCTAGTAAGAATCTGCTATATTAATGGAAATAGAATCCCTTGTACGAATAGATGGGAAAATTGCAGCCAATTCTGAGCCTTCAGAAATTATATCTTGGAGCGATTTAGGAGAAGGATTGTTGTTCTCAATGGGAGGAGTGCGGCCGCCGCAGGGCTGAAACCCATCGCAAGGGCCAGATGTAGATCCGCCGCACACATCTTGCTTGAAAGAACCCAGCAGCGTCGATTTAGAAACATCAGCAACATCGCTAAATAATTGCCGTGAGGCAAATGGAGACTCACTTTCAAAAGTAGCCATTGAAGGCAGCTAAGGTTTTAGAGAGAGGTAGGAGAAAAATCTAGAAAGAGAAAGTGAAACATCTTTTTTGATCGTGTATTTAATGAAGTAAATATGCATTGAAATAAAGGAAATATGCATTGAAAAGAAGTGAATATGCAAAAAAATATGCATCAAAATGAAGTAAATATGCGTCTAAATGAAGGAAATATGCATCGAAACGAAGTGAATATGCTTCAAAATATGCATAAGAATGACGTAAATGTGCATCGAAACGAAGGATGTGTTGGTCATAATGAGGTAAATATGCATCGGGAACGAAGGAAATGCTGATCATAATGATGTAAATATGCATCAACATGAAGTAAATATGTATCCAAACGAAGGAAATATTGATCGTAATGAAGTAAATGTGCATCAAAATAAAGTAAATATGCATCAAAACAAAGGAAATATTGATCTTAATGAAGTAAAGATGCATCAAAATAAAGTAAATGTGCATCGAAACGAAGGAAATATTGATCTTAATGAACTAAATATGCATCAAAACGAAGTAAATATGCACAAAACGAAGTAAATATGCATCGAAACAAAATGAATATTCATCAAAATATGCATCAAAATGAAGTAAATATGCATCGAAACGAAGGAAATGTTGATCGTAACGATGTAAATATGCATCAAAATGAAGTAAATATGCATCAAAACGAAGGAAGTGTTGATCTTAATGAAGTAAATATGCATCAACATGAACTAAATATGCATCGAAACGAAGGAAATGTTGATCGTAATGAAGTAAATATGCATCAAAATGAAGTAAATATAGATCGAAACGAAGGAAATATGAATCGAAATGAAGAAAATGTTGATCGTAATGAAGGAAATATACATCAAAATGAGGTAAATTTGCATCGAAACGAAGGAAATGTTGATCTTAATGAAGTAAATATGCATCTAAACGAAAGAAAGTTGATCGCAATGAAGGAAATATGCATCAAAAATAAATAAACATGCTTCTAAACGAAGGAAATGTTGATCGTAATGAAATAAATATGCATCAAAATGAAGTAAATATGCATCAAAACGACGGAAATGTTGATTATAATGAAGTAAATATACATCAAAATGAAAAAAATTTGCATCTAAACGAAGGAAATATCGATCGCAATGAAGTAAATATGCATTAAAATGAAATAACTATGCATCGAAACGAAGGAAATATTGATCGTAATAAAGTAAATATGCATCAAAATGAAGTAAATATGCATCAAATGAAGGAAATGTTGATCGTAATGAAGTAAATATGCATCAACTTGAAGTAAATATGCATCCAAACGAAGAAAATGTTGATCGTACTGAAGTAAATATGAATCAAAATGGAGTAAATATACATTGAAACGTAGGAAATATGCATCAAAACGAAGTAAATACGCATCAAAATATGCATCAAAATGAATTTGATATACATCGAAACGACGAAAATGTTGATCATAATGAAATAAATATACATCGAAACGAAGGAGATTTTGATCGTAATGAATTAAATATGCATCAACATGAAGTTAATATTCTTCCAAACGAAAGAAATGTTGATCATAATGAAGTAAATATGCATCAAAATGAAGTAAATATATATCGCAACGAAGGAAATATTAATCGTAATGAAGTAAATATGCATCAAAATTAAGTAAATATGTGTCAAAACGAAGAACATATGGATCAAGACGAAGTGAATATGCATCAAAATAAGCATCAAAATGAAGTAAATATGCATCGAAATGAAGGATTTGTTGATCGTGATGAAGTAAATATGCATCAAAATGAAGGAAATATGCATCGAAACGATAGAAATATTGATCGTAATGAAGTAAATATATATCAAAATAAAGTAAATATGCATCTAAACGAAGGAAATATTGATCGTAATGAAGTAAATATGGATAAAAATGAAATAAATATGCATCAAAACGAAAGAAATGTTGATCGTAATGAAGTAAATATGCACCAAAACGAAGTAAATTTGCATAGAAACGGAGGAAATATTGATAGTAATGAAGTAAATATGCATCAACATGAAGTAAATATGCCATCAAATGAAAGAAATGTTTATCGTAATGAAGTAAATATGCATCAAAATGAAGTAAAAATGCAACGAAATGAAGGAAATATGCATCGAAACAAAGTGAATATGCATCAAAATATGCGTCAAAATGAAGTAAATATGCATCGAAACGAAAGAAATATTGATCGTAATAATGTAAGTATGCATCAAAATGAAGTAAATATGGATCGAAACAAAAGAAATATGCATCGAAACGAAGTATATATGGATCAAAATGAAGTAAATATGCTTTGAAACGAAGGAAATGTTGATCGTAATGAAGTAAATATACATCAAAATGAAGTAGTATGCATCGAAAGGAAGGAAATATGCATCGAAATGAAGTGAATAAACATCAAAATATGCATCAAAATGAAGTAAATATGCATCGAAACAAAGAAAATATTGATCGTAATGAAATAAATATGGATCAAAATGAAGCAAATATGCATTGAAACGAAGGAAATGTTGATCGTAATGAAGTAAACATGCATCAAAATGAAGTAAATTACATCAAAACGAAGGAAATATGCATCGAAACGAAGAAAATTTTGTTCGTAAAGAAGTAAATATGCATCAAAATATGCGTCAAAATGAAGTAAATATGTATCGAAACGAAGATAATGTTGATCGTAATGAAGTAAATATGCATCAAAATGAAGTAAATATGCATCGAAACGAAGGAAATGTTGATCGTAATGAAGTAAATATGCATCAAAATGAAGTAAAAATGCTTCGAAACGAAGGATGTGTTGATCGTAATGAATTAAATATGCATCAAAATGAAGTAAATATACATCGAAATGAAGGAAATGTTGATCGTAATAAAATAAATATGCATCAAAATGAAGTAAATATGCATCGAAATGATGGAAATGTTGATTCTAATGAAGTAAATATACATCAACATGAAGCAAATATGCATCTAATCAAAGGAAATGTCGATCACAATGAAGTAAATATGCATCAAAATGAAATAAATATGCATCAAAACGAAGTAAATATTGATCGTAATGAAGTAAATATGCATCAAAATTAAAAAAAAAATGCATCAAATGAAGGAAATGTTGATCGTAATGAAGTAAATATGCATCAACATGAGGTAAATATGCATCCAAACGAAGGAAATTTTGATCGTAATGAAGAAAATATGCATCAAAATGAAGTAAATATACATCGAAACGTAGGAAATATGCATCGAAACGAAGTAAATACGCATCAAAATATGTATCAAAATGAATTGGATATACATCGAAACGACGGAAATGTTTATCATAATGAAATAAATATGCATCGAAACGAAGGAGATTTTGATCGTAATGAAGTAAATATGTATCAACATGAAGTAAATATGCCTCCAAACGAAGGAAATGTTGATCATAATGAAGTAAATATGCATCTAAATGATGTAAATATACATCGCAACGAAGGAAATGTTGATCGTAATGTAGTAAATATGCATCAAAATTAAGTTAATATGCGTCAAAACGAAGGACATATACAACAAGACGAAGTGAATATGCATCAAAATAAGCATAAAAATAAAGTAAATATGCATCGAAACGAAGGATGATTTGATCGTGATGAAGTAAATATGCATCAAAATGAAGAAAATATGCATAGAAACAATGGAAATATTGATCGTATTGAAGTAAATATACATCAAAATGAAGTAAATATCCATCTAAACGAATGAAATGTTGATCGCAATGAAGTAAATATGCATAAAAATAAAATAAATATGCATCAAAACAAAGGAAATATTGATCGTAATGAAGTAAATATGCATCAAAATGAAGTAAATATACATCGAAACGTAGGAATATGCATCGAAATGAAGTAAATACGCATCAAAATATGCATCAAAATGAATTGGATATACATCGAAACGACGGAAATGTTTATCACAATGAAATAAATATGCATCGAAACGAAGGAGATTTTGATCGTAATGAAGTAAATATGTATCAACATAAAGTAAATATGCATCAAACGAAGGAAATGTTGATAATAATGAAGTAAATATGCATCAACATGAAGTAAATATGCATCCAAACGAAGGAAATGTTGATCGTAATGAAGTAAATATGCTTCAAAATGAAGTAAATATGCATCGAAACGAAGGAATATTGATCGTAATTAAGTAAATATGCATCAAAATGAAGTAAATATCCATCAAAACGAAGGAAATATGCATCGAAATGAAGTAAATATGCATCAAAATATGTGTCAAAATGAAGTAAATATGCATCGAAACTAAGGAAATATTGATCGTAATGAAGTAAATATGCATCCAAGCGAAGGAAATGTTGATCGTAATGCAGCAAATATGCATTAAACTACGTAATATTATTAAAGGGAAATGAAAATAAAGAGAAGGGAGCAAAGGATAAAGATGTTGTGGGGATGGCAAAGCCAAAAAGAGCCAAACAGGCGGCCCAAAAAAGAAGCTCTTGCAAAGCCCTTTAACAGAAATATAGCTAAGCTAAAAATAAGTATTGTTTTTCTTTGTAAGTCTGCTCCAATCTTGATTACTTGCGACATCCCAAATATCTGGAGGTTCCGGCTGTGTTTGTTTTGTAGTGTCAGAACGAGTAACCGACTTAAAAGCCGGTTTGTAAGTAACGCCTTTTCTTTTTAATTTTCCTCCGGTTAATTTTTTTGCAGTTTAGAGGGTAGAAAAACCATCTACAGAATAATCCTTAATTGGATCAGATTTTTCCTCAGTTAAAGGCTCTTTTATAGGGGACGGGATGGCATTCGAATCGAGCTGGCTAGCTTCAGTCCCAATCTCATCAAGCGTAAGAGATTGGGCAGCAGGAATGTCTCGCAAAGCTTCATCAATAACAACAGTAGGAGTTGTTAAATCTGCCAAAATTTTGGATTGGTCAGCCTCTACTCTAGCAGATTCAACACCATTATTAAAACCCGTGGCATCAGCTTGTGAGTCAACCTCAACCTCCAAGCTCTTACCAACATCAGTCACACCCTCTGCAACATCGTTTAACACATGCTGGTTTTGGGCAGCCTCATCAGGCTACATCGACATGTCTTGGGCAGCCTCATCAGGCTCAAGTGGATGTTGAACAACATTCTCATCAGTCAACACACCAAACGTATTCGAGGTTGGCACGGGCAGCATAACAGAGGAGTTGTGAGAAGGACTAGTACCTGCAGGGGATCCTCGCCCAGAATGAACAAGAACAAATTCATTAGCTTCATATGGAGGCAGCTCGCACTCAGACCGGCAGAAATCATGTGAAGAGAAATCCTCATTCAAAACATTATGCTGCGTGGAATCCTTAGCTAGTAGATCAAACATATTAGAAACAGTGGTAGCAGTAGTTTTCTGGGCAAAAAAAGCAATCCTAACACCAGTTGATGCAGAATTCAAGGGAGCAGTAAGATTAAGAACGTTATCCTGCATCTGCTTCTTCAAACACTCTGTACTCTCCACATTATCACCCAATACAACCTATTGTACAGCAGGTTGGGCATCAAATTCAAGCCCCTTAGACACATAATCCGGATTAACAGCTGGCTTTGCTCGCCACTTCTTCTTTTGGGCATGCAAACCATCCATCTCAGAGGCAAAATTCCACTTAACTTTAGCTTGTTGTCGCCTACAATTAATGACCAAATGTCCCACCGTATGACAACTAGAGCAGAAATTAGGTATGTTCTCATACCCAATCGATACCTGGAAGGAATCAGAGGAGGTGACCAAGCTAATCATCCCGGGAAAGCTGCTATCCACCATATCGATTTCCACTAAAACACGAGCAAAGTGTCCTAATGAACCACTTAGAGTGTGTTTGTCTATTTGAAGAGGGGTGCCTATAGAAGAAGCAATCGAGCGTAGAACCATTGCCGTCCATAGCTCAAAAGGCAGCTCGAATATGCGAATCTAAATAGAGACGATTGTTGACTTAAGCTTGTATGGGTTAAAGGCAGGGGACCACGACTGTAGTCGGATTTTGCCCAAAACCAAATCGAAGTAGGATTTTTTCAAGATAGCAAGCGCTTTGATTCATCGGAGATGAGCAAATTGAAATAGCCTTTACCTAAAGGAGCAATAGATAGATCTGTGACACCCCACAAAATGGAAAACTTCAGAACCATTACATCGGACGAGATCGGAGTTTGCCTAGGTTTCAGCAACTGTCGGAATATAAGTAGGGATGAGCATGATTTAACTCGGTCCCTGTAGTAAGAATCTGCTATATTAATGGAAATAGAATCCCCTGTACGAATAGAGGGGAAAATTGCAGCCAATTATGAGCCTTCAGAAATTATATCTTGGAGCGATTTTGGAGAAGGATTGTTGTTCTCAACGGGAGGAGTACGGCCGCCGCAGGGCTGAAACCCATCGCAAGGGCCAGATGTAGATCCGCCGCACACATCTTGCTTGAAAGAACCCAGTGGCGTCGATTTAGAAACATCAGCAACATCGCTAAATAATTGCCGTGAGGCAAATGGAGACTCACTTTCAAAAGTAGCCATTGAAGGCAGCTAAGGTTTTAGAGAGAGGTAGGAGAAAAATCTAGAAAGAGAAAGTGAAACATCTTTTTTGATCGTGTATTTAATGAAGTAAATATGCATTGAAACAAAGGAAATATGCATTGAAAAGAAGTGAATATGCATAAAAATATGCATCAAAATGAAGTAAATATGCGTCGAAATGAAGGAAATATGCATCGAAACGAAGTGAATATGCTTCAAAATATGCATAAGAATGACGTAAATGTGCATCGAAACGAAGGATGTGTTGGTCATAATGAGGTAAATATGCATCGGGAACGAAGGAAATGCTGATCATAATGATGTAAATATGCATCAACATGAAGTAAATATGTATCCAAACGAAGGAAATATTGATCGTAATGAAGTAAATGTGCATCAAAATAAAGTAAATATGCATCAAAACAAAGGAAATATTGATCGTAATGAAGTAAATATGCATCGAAACGAAGGAAATATTGATCTTAATGAAGTAAAGAAGCATCAAAATAAAGTAAATGTGCATCGAAACGAAGGAAATATTGATCTTAATGAACTAAGTATGCATCAAAACGAAGTAAATATGCACAAAACGAAGTAAATATGCATCGAAACAAAATGAATATTCATCAAAATATGCATCAAAATGAAGTAAATATGCATCGAAACGAAGGAAACGTTGATAGTAAAGAAGTAAATATGCATCAAAATGAAATAAATATGCATCGAAACGAAGGAAATGTTGATCGTAACGATGTAAATATGCATCAAAATGAAGTAAATATGCATCGAAACGAAGGAAACGTTGATAGTAAAGAAGTAAATATGCATCAAAATGAAATAAATATGCATCGAAACGAAGGAAATGTTGATCGTAACGATGTAAATATGCATCAAAATGAAGTAAATATGCATCAAAACGAAGGAAGTGTTGATCTTAATGAAGTAAATATGCATCGAAACGAAGGAAATGTTGATCGTAATGAAGTAAAGATGCATCAAATGAAGTAAATATAGATCGAAACGAAGGAAATATGAATCGAAACAAAGAAAATGTTGATCGTAATGAAGGAAATATACATCAAAATGAGGTAAATTTGCATCGAAACGAAGGAAATGTTGATCTTAATGAAGTAAATATGCATCTAAACGAAAGAAAGTTGATCGCAATGAAGGAAATATGCATCAAAAATAAATAAATATGCTTCTAAACGAAGGAAATGTTGATCGTAATGAAATAAATATGCATCAAAATGAAGTAAATATGCATCAAAACGACAGAAATGTTGATTCTAATGAAGTAAATATACATCAAAATGAAAAAAATTTGCATCTAAACGAAGGAAATATCGATCGTAATGAAGTAAATATGCATTAAAATGAAATAAATATGCATCAAAACGAAGGAAATATTGATCGTAATAAAGTAAATATGCATCAAAATGAAGTAAATATGCATCAAATGAAGGAAATGTTGATCGTAATGATGTAAATATGCATCAACTTGAAGTAATATGCATCCAAACGAAGAAAATGTTGATCGTACTGAAGTAAATATGAATCAAAATGGAGTAAATATACATTGAAACGTAGGAAATATGCATCGAAACGAAGTAAATACGCATCAAAATATGCATCAAAATGAATTGGATATACATCGAAACGACGAAAATGTTGATCATAATGAAATAAATATACGTCGAAACGAAGGAGATTTTGATCGTAATGAATTAAATATGCATCAACATGATGTTAATATTCTTCCAAACGAAAGAAATATTGATCATAATGAAGTAAATATGCATCAAAATGAAGTAAATATATCGCAACGAAGGAAATATTAATCGTAATGAAGTAAATATGCATCAAAATTAAGTAAATATGTGTCAAAACGAAGAACATATGGATCTAGACGAAGTGAGTATGCATCAAAATAAGCATCAAAATGAAGTAAATATGCATCGAAATGAAGGATTTGTTGATCGTGATGAAGTAAATTTGCATCAAAATGAAGGAAATATGCATCGAAACGATAGAAATATTTATCGTAATGAAGTAAATATATATCAAAATAAAGTAAATATGCATCTAAACGAAGGAAATATTGATCGCAATGAAGTAAATATGCATAAAAATGAAATAAATATGCATCAAAACGAAAGAAATGTTGATCGTAATGAAGTAAATATGCACCAAAACGAAGTAAATTTGCATAGAAATGGAGGAAATATTGATAGTAATGAAGTAAATATGCATCAACATGAAGTAAATATGCCATCAAATGAAAGAAATGTTTATCGTAATGAAGTAAATATGCATCAAAATGAAGTAAAAATGCAACGAAATGAAGGAAATATGCATCGAAACAAAGTGAATATGCATCAAAATATGCGTCAAAATGAAGTAAATATGCATCGAAACGAAAGAAATGTTGATCGTAATAATGTAAATATGCATCAAAATGAAGTAAATATGGATCGAAACAAAAGAAATATGCATCGAAACGAAGGAAATATGCATCGAAACGAAGTAAATATGGATCAAAATGAAGTAAATATGCTTTGAAACGAAGGAAATGTTGATCGTAATGAAGTAAATATACATCAAAATGAAGTAGTATGCATCGAAAGGAAGGAAATATGCATCGAAATGAAGTGAATAAACATCAAAATATGCATCAAAATGAAGTAAATATGCATCGAAACGAAGGAAATATTGATCGTAATGAAATAAATATGGATCAAAATGAAGCAAATATGCATTGAAACGAAGGAAATGTTGATCGTAATGAAGTAAACATGCATCAAAATGAAGTAAATTACATCAAAACGAAGGAAATATGCATCGAAACGAAGAAAATTTTGTTCGTAAAGAAGTAAATATGCATCAAAATATGCGTCAAAATGAAGTAAATATGTATCGAAACGAAGATAATGTTGATCGTAATGAAGTAAATATGCATCAAAATGAAGTAAATATGCATCGAAACGAAGGAAATGTTGATCGTAATGAAGTAAATATGCATCAAAATGAAGTAAAAATGCTTCGAAACGAAGGATGTGTTGATCGTAATGAAGTAAATATGCATCAAAATGAAGTAAATATACATCGAAATGAAGGAAATGTTGATCGTAATGAAATAAATATGCATCAAAATGAAGTAAATATGCATCGAAATGATGGAAATGTTGATTCTAATGAAGTAAATATACATCAACATGAAGCAAATATGCATCTAATCAAAGGAAATGTCGATCACAATGAAGTAAATATGCATCAAAATGAAATAAATATGCATCAAAACGAAGTAAATATTGATCGTAATGAAGTAAATATGCATCAAATGAAGGAAATGTTGATCGTAATGAAGTAAATATGCATCAACATGAGGTAAATATGCATCCAAACGAAGGAAATTTTGATCGTAATGAAGTAAATATGCATCAAAATGAAGTAAATATACATCGAAACGTAGGAAATATGCATCGAAATGAAGTAAATACGCATCAAAATATGTATCAAAATGAAATGGATATACATCGAAATGACGGAAATGTTTATCATAATGAAATAAATATGCATCGAAACGAAGGAGATTTTGATCGTAATGAAGTAAATATGTATCAACATGAAGTAAATATGCCTCCAAACGAAGGAAATGTTGATCATAATGAAGTAAATATGCATATAAATGATGTAAATATACATCGCAACGAAGGAAAAGTTGATCGTAATATAGTAAATATGCATCAAAATTAAGTTAATATGCGTCAAAACGAATGACATATACGACAAGACGAAGTGAATATGCATCAAAATAAGCATCAAAATAAAGTAAATATGCATCGAAACGAAGGATGTGTTGATCGTGATGAAGTAAATATGCATCAAAATGAAGAAAATATGCATCGAAACGATGGAAATATTGATCGTATTGAAGTAAATATACATCAAAATGAAATAAATATTCATCTAAACGAATGAAATGTTGATCGCAATGAAGTAAATATGCATAAAAATAAAATAAATATGCATCAAAACAAAGGAAATATTGATCGTAATGAAGTAAATATGCACCAAAACGAAGTAAATATACATCAAAACGGAGGAAATATTGATAGTAATGAAGTAAATATGCATCAACATGAAGTAAATATGCCATCAAACGAAAGAAATATTGATCGTAATGAAGTAAATATGCATCAAAATGAAGTAAAAATGCAACGAAATGAAGGAAATATGCATCGAAACAAAGTGAATATGCATCAAAATATGCGTCAAAATGAAGTAAATATGCATCGAAACGAAGGAATTGTAGATCGTAATGAAGTAAATATGCATTGAAATGAAGGAAATATGCATCGAAAAGAAGTAAATATGGATCAAAATGATGTAAAAATGCCTCGAAACGAAGGAAATGTTGATCGTAATGAAGTAAATATGCATCATAACGAAGGAAATATGTATCGAAACGATGTAAATATGCATCAAAATATGCCTCAAAATAAAATAAATATGTCTCGAAACTAAGTAAATGTTAGATCGTAATGAAGTAAATATGCATCAAAGTGATGTAAATATTGATCGTAATGAAGTAAATATGCATCGAAATGAAGGAAATGTTGATCGTAATGAAGAAAATATACATCAAAATGAGGTAAATATGCATCGAAACGTAGGAAATGTTGATCTTAATAAAGTAACTATGCATCTAAACGAAGGAAAGTTGATCGCAATGAAGGAAATATGCATCAAAAATAAATAAATATGCTTCTAAACGAAGGAAATGTTAATCGTAATGAAATAAATATGCATCAAAATGAAGTAAATATGCATCGAAATGATGGAAATGTTGATTCTAATGAAGTAAATATACATCAAAATGAAGAAAATTTGCATCTAAACGAAGGAAATATCGATCGCAATGACGTAAATATGCATTATAATGAAATAAATATACATAGAAACGAAGAAAATATTGATCGTAATGAAGTAAATATGCATCAAAATGAAGTAAAAATGCATCAAAATGAAAGAAATGTTTATCGTAATAAAGTAAATATGCATCAAAATGAAGTAAATATGGATCGAAACAAAGGAACTATGCATCGAAACGAAGGAAATATGTATCGAAACGAAGTAAATATGCATCAAAATGAAGTAAATATTCTCCGAAACGAAGGAAATGTTGATCTTAATGAAATAAATATGTATCAAAATGAAGTAAGTATGCATCGAAATGAAGGAAATATGCATCGAAACAAATAGAATACACATCAAAATATGCATCAAAATGAAGTAAATATGCATCGAAACGAAGGAAATGTCGATCGCAATGAAGTAAATATGCATCAAAATGAAATAAATATGCATCGAAACTAAGAAAATATTGATCGTAATGAAGTAAATATGCATCAAAATGAAGTAAATATGCATCATATGAAGGAAATATTGATCGTAATGAAGTAAATATGCATCAAAACTAAGTAAAAATGCAACGAAATGAAGGAAATATGCATCGAAACAAAGTGAATATGCATCAAAATATGCGTCAAAATGAAGTAAATATGCATCAAAATGAAGTAAATATGCATCGAAACGAAGGAAATGTTGATCGTAATGAAGTAAATATGCATCAAAATGAAGTAAAAATGCTTCGAAACGAAGGATGTGTTGATCGTAATGAAGTAAATATGCATCAAAATGAAGTAAATATACAACGAAACGAAGGAAATGTTGATCGTAATGAAATAAATATGCATCAAAATGAAGTAAATATGCATCGAAATGATGGAAATGTTTATTCTAATGAAGTAAATATACATCAACATGAAGCAAATATGCATCTAAACAAAGGAAATATCGATCGCAATGAAGTAAATATGCATCAAAATGAAATAAATATGCATCAAAACGAAGGAAATATTGATCGTAATGAAGTAAATATGCATCAAAATGAAGTAAATATGCATCTAATGAAGGAAATGTTGATCGTAATGAAGTAAATATGCATCAACATGAAGTAAATATGCATCCAAACGAAGGAAATTTTGATCGTAATGAAGTAAATATGCATCAAAATGAAGTAAATATACTTCGAAACGTAGGAAATATGCATCGAAACGAAGTAAATACGCATCAAAATATGCATCAAAATGAATTGGATTATAATATCTTAGCTCAACTAGATTTTTTTTTTAGAAAGCCCAAAACCTATTTATTTATTTTATGGCCCAAAAGGCGAGCCCTATTTTAGCCCAACTAGATTTTTTTTAGAAAGCCCAAAACCTATTTATTTATTTTATGGCCCAAAAGGCCAGCCCTATCTTAGCCCAACTAGAATTTTTTTAGAAAGCCCAAACTTATTTATTTATTTATTTTGTGGCCCAAAGTTTCAGCCCACTTAAATGGCCTGATATATAATTAGTAAGGCTAAAGTTAAAAAAAAAAGAGAGAGAATAACGGGAGAAGAAAAGCAAAAGAGGGGAAAGTAGAGAGTGAAGAGGAGAAACCCTTGTTGATCAAATTCTCCCTTACAACCCTCATCCTAGGTGGTTTCTAAGTTGTTTTGAGGTAAGTGGTGTGTGAATTAAGCTTCCTTCTTCCATGATTTTGTAATTTTGTGGGGTTTTTCTTTTTGGTATGTGGGTAATTTGCAGACTGTTCGAACTGATTTTGACATAGCTATTACCCTTGAAAGTTTGCAAACTTAATTTCTGTACGTAGCTGAACTCGTTAGCTTTCCGTAGCCACTTGAAACGCCTCAATCCGATTATTCTACAATTAGTTATGATTTTTCTCGTAAACTGCCTCTAGCTGGAAAATTTCAGAATTTTTAAGTCGAATTCAAACTTATTTTTTTATCGTTTCGTTAAGTTAACGTATTGAAACGGTTATATGGGATTGGGAACTGATGTTAAGGAGTTACATGCCATTTTTATTTAATATCGACTCATTCGAACTCGATTAGGATTTGTTTTTAGCAATGAAAGGGATGTTAACGCTAATAGTTAGTTATATTTAATTTGTCTTTAATTGTTCATCTCCTTTCTAGGTAAAGAACCATCGACGAAGGGCAAGGGACCGACTTCAGATTCCGGAGAGAGTTAATCACTTCCTTGTGAGTTGATAATTTGGGAACGCCTTCTCTTGTGGGAAGTGTGGACCCTCGATAAATGTGCATTTATTTTTGTTTTAGTTAATTGATAAGAAAATTATTTGGTATTATGTTATGTGGTAAAGAGCCTGATTGGCTCGATTGCTCTGGTTAGAGTCCTATTAGTCATTTTATGAGTATTATTGATTTTAACTTATGTTGAAGAACTTTGTCGGCTCGATATCTGATAGCATTTATTGTGAATTATTTGAGAATTGATTTCTGGTTATTCTTGTGTGTCAATTAAGACTCTAACTTGAGTCGTTATTCATCTTATGATGCATATGCATATGTATGCCTGGTACCAAGGTTAAGTAGCTCGAATTGGTCACGGTTCGGGTGAGTTGGAGCGACATTGATTAAGTAGCCCGAATTGTCGCGGTTCGGGTAAGTTAGAGTGACAACCAAGTTGCCCGTGATTGGCAAACCTGGGTGAGTTAGATCTAATGGGGCACCTGTCCATTTGTCAAATACTGATACTCTGGAGGGTGATCGTTAGATGGATCAGTCTATTATAGGCTCAGTCAACGTCACCGGTGTGGGACATGCATGTCATATATGTTTATATGTTTGATCATTTCAAGTATTCACGTCGATATTGAATTGTGAACTTTAGCACTTGGCGTATTGAGAAAGAATATTAATGTGCATTTTATCTAGAGTAAAGGTGACGGGCTTGGACTGTCTCTCGACGGAGAGCTCAGTTCGAGGAGGATATTGACTACCCACGCGTCTTTTATGTGATAACATGTTGTTTGAACTAATTGTGTTATTCGTAAATGTGCACTAAGGTTTTTATTTTCATTAATATGTATACTGAGTGAGAAATAGTTATTGTGGGACGAAATGTGGGGTTTTATGTTATGAACCGCGAGTGGAATACATGCTTCGTATAAGGGTCGGGGTGACCGGCTTATCACCTCACTGAGCTAGTGGTTTTGCTCACCCCCATCATTCTTTCCTTTTCAGGCTGTTGATATCGTTTTGGTTGGAGGTTTTCCTATCGTTTGCTCGTCATTCAATCCGTGTTTTGGGTACTTTCTCTTTTATGTAAATTGACGGATTCATTGGCGAGATTGTATAGTTTATATTTGGTGACCCTCTTGATGTTCTTTTTGTACCTTCGCGATGTTATATCGTTCATGTATATTTTCTTTAAACTAAGTTACACCGTTGTATTTTGTACCTTTGTAAATCCTTGTTGATACTTTTTGAGATGATGTCCTCGGGTTGTACCCGTTGTTATCAGTTGTTCAGCTCTACAGGTACTTGATAGCAAGCCTTACATTTTCTATAAACTTTGTGGAGTGGAGTGCACCCATTCTGCGAAATTTATGGTTAACGTGACGGTTGTCGCGTTCTGCCTGGGGTCGGGGCGTGACAACTTTCTTGGTATCAGAGCCTGGTTTTATGATTCTCATTCTTTTTGTGTCAAGCCAATGAGTCCAACTTTGTTTCTATGTCATCCTAAGGTATCGTATTGCCTTGATGTTGACCTTGCATTTTCTTTCCTTTCTTCCTTTCAGTCATTGTGGCACCTCCAGTTCGTCGTCGAGGTCGAGGACACGCTCCTCGTGATCCTCCGAGTCCTCTACTCTCTTCTGTTCCTCGCGGACCTCGAGGACATGTTTCTTCTGATCATGTCATTCCTCCGACGGTTACGGACCCTATCTATTCTGATCATAGGGTGCCAGTTTCCCAGGTAGAGCAACCACGGGCCCAGTTGCGGGTTGAGCACATGATGACACCCGAGCAGTACCAATTGTATTATGATCACATTCGAATACATGGTGTTCCACCACCTACAACGGCTCATACAACTACGACTGTCACTGAAGAGGTTCTTCGTGCTAATGAATCGATTCGACCTACATCTAATGTACCAGTTTTTACTCCAGAAATGGCTTTAGGAGGTTCTGCTTCTCGAGGTGCACTTTTCATACCAGAATTGGTGAAAGCAGTTGAAAACATGGGGACTTCAAAATTTGACAGTGCAAGAGATGTTTCTAAAGCGGGGGCATGGTTAAAGGAGATTACAGAGACCTTTGACACTTTGATGATTGAAGAATGTTATCGTGTGGTCATTGCAACCAAACTGTTAGACCCAGATGCACGACGATGGTGGCAGAATCTAAAAGAGACATCCTCTATTACTATTACGTGGGCTATCTTTGTGGAACGATTCAAAGATCGATACTTCTCTCAATACATCAAGGATCAGAAGAGAAAGGAGTTCTTCAACCTCTTTCAAGGCATTGTGTCGGTCGTGGAGTACGAAAGCAAATTTCTAGAATTGCGAGAATTCGCTCCTGAGTCATATACGACGAGAGACTTATGCAAGAGATTTGAAGATGGTCTTAATTTAAATATTCGAGATCGCATCAAGTCTGGAGACAAGTACGTGAGTCTTGACGATCTCGTAGAAGAAGCCCTGAGGGTAGAAGGTTTAGTTCAGGCGAGACATAAGCTTGCAGAACGATCTCAAAAGAAAAGGCAAGGGAGCGCATTTCCAGGAAATGCATCGAAGGTGTATAGGGGTGTGGGATCTTCGCGTGGCGCACCAAGTTCGGTATCTATTAGTTTTCCTCAACCTCGGGAGCAGTTTAGTAGAGGCGGGAGCAATGTCTCGGGATCGGTTGGTGAAAATCGCAAGTGCCAGAATTGCTTAAAATATCACGACGGCCCCTGTAAGGCTCCTCAAGTATGTTTTCAATGTCGACAGCCGGGGCATATGCGAAGTTCTTGTCCTCAGCTTATGGGAACGAGCAGTCAGGGTTCTGGTCAGCTTCGTGGTAAACTAACATATTCTACACCCAGAGATACTCGATCTGCAGTTACCAGAGTGCCCGATGCCTCAAGCGGCCCTACTCAATCACCTATGCAAGGAAGGAAGCAAACTAGAGTATTTCATATTTCCCAGGAAGAGGCTCTCTCAGATCCAAAGGTTGTGACAGGTAATTTATAATCTTAGTATTTTCACATGCTAAATCTAACCCCGCCTTGTTATGCCACTTGATTACGAATAAAACATTCGTAAGAAATTCTATCTTTCCGAATTTTTAAATAACAATCTCACCTAATATTGCTTCTTTAGGCCATGTGTTTGTGGGAGACCATCAGGTCTACGCTTTATTTGACCCAGGTTCTGATAGGTCTTATATCCGGGATGATCTTACTGCGATCTTAGATTATCCTATCTCTCATTTGTCACCTGGAATCATCGTTCATCTCTTGGAGAGCGTCTAATTCGTGATTCGGTATTCCTTGGTTGTCCATTGAAGATCAAAGATGTCATTTTAGAGGCTGAATTGATACCATTGCCTTTGATTGATCTTGATGTTATTCTTGGCATGGATTGACTTTCTTCTCATCATGCAATTTTCGATTGCCACGAGAAGCTTGTTATTTTTCGTAGACCAGGATTCTCAGAACTTGTTTTTGAAGGTAAACTTCAAACGAGATCCCTCTCTTTTATTTCAATGTTGACTGCGCATAAATTAATGCGTAAGGGTTGTGAGGCATTCTTGGCATTTGTCATCGATACTTCTCTTTCTGAAACTAAACTAGATGACATCCCGATCGTGAATGAATTTCCTGATGTCTTTCCCGAAGACTTACCAGGACAACCTCCGAATCGAGAGATTGATTCTTCCATTGACGTACTTCCTGGAATCACACCTATATCGATTACTCCATATCGATTGTCGCCTGCTGAGCTCAAGGAACTCCAGACACAACTTGGAAAATTATTGGAGAAGGGGTTCATACGACCTAGCACATCTCCGTGGGGTGCTCCAGTTCTTTTTGTCAAGAAGAAAGATGGATCACTTCGCCTATGTGTCGACTACCGTCAATTGAACAAGGTGACAATTAAGAACAAATATCCTCTTCCAAGAATCGATGATCTGTTTGATCAATTGCAATGAGCAACTGTGTTCTCAAAAATTGATTTGCGATCGGTTATCACCAACTCAAGATTAGGGAATCTTATATCCCTAAGTCTGCTTTTCGAACCAGATACGGTCATTTTGAATTCTGTGTTATGCCTTTTGGACTCACAAATACTCCTGCAGCTTTTATGGATCTTATGAATCGGGTCTTTCGGCAGTACTTAGATAAGTTTGTCATCATCTTCATTGATGACATTTTTATTTATTCTAAATCGGACGACGAGCAATCTCATCATCTAAGAATTGCTCTGAACATTCTCAGAGAAAATCAGCTTTATGCTAAATTCTCGAAGTGTGAATTTTGGCTTCGTGAGGTAAGCTTTTTGTGTCATCACATTTCTAAAGAAGGAATCTACGTCGATCCAGTGAAGATTCAAGCTATACTAGATTGGGAGCGTCCAAAGAACGTGACAGAGATTCGTAGTTTTCTGGGATTAGCTGGATATTATTGACGGTTTGTCAAAGACTTTTCGTTATTGGCTTCATCTTTGACTAAATTGACTCGGAAAGGGGTAAAATTTGAATGGAGTGAAGAATGCGAGGAAACATTTCAAGAATTGAAAAGACGACTCGTTTCAGCTCCTATTCTTGCTTTGCCAGACCTAGCGATTGGAGAATTTACCATTTATAGCGACGCCTCGAGACAAGGATTAGGATGCGTTCTCATGCAAGAAGGAAAGGTTATTGCCTACGCTTCAAGGATATTGAAGAAGAACGAAGAAAATTATCCTACACATGATTTAGAGTTGGCTGCAATCGTCTTTGCATTGAAGATCTGGAGGCACTATCTGTATGGTGCAACTTGTCGGGTTTTCACTGATCACAAGAGCTTAAAGTATATCACCACGCAAAGGAGCTCAAACTCAGGCAAAGGCGATGGATGGAGTTGATTAGTGACTATTACTTAGTCATCGATTATCATCCTGGCAAGGCGAACGTTGTTGCAGATGCTCTGAGTAGGAAGTATTCTACCTCACTTGCTTCGATTCAATCTTTTTATCTTCCTATGTTGGAGCAATTTAAATCTTTACACATTTCGCTCGATTGTGAAAAGTCTAATGATTCTGCCTTAATCGCCAAATTCAAGGTTAGACCTACCTTGTTCGAGAAAATTCGAGAACGATAATCACACGAAGTTTATTTACAACAGAAGATGGCGAAGCTAAATCAAGGAAAAGAAACAGAATTTCAAATTCGGGATGATGGACTTCTTACTTTTAAAAATCGTGTTTGTGTTCCATCAGAACTTGATGTTCGTAGAGCTATTCTTGAGGAAGCCCATTCTTCAGCCTATGCTATGCATCCTGGTAGTACCAAAATGTACAGAACACTTCGGGAGCATTATTGGTGGCCAGGTATGAAACGGGACACTACTGAATTTGTATCAAAGTGCTTATCATGCCAACAGATTAAAGCGGAACACCAAAAACCAGCCGGCATGCTTCAACCACTACCTATTCCTGAGTGGAAATGGGAAAACGTCACAATGGATTTTGTTTCTGGTTTACCTCGAACCCAAAAGGGTCATGACTCAATTTGGGTCATTGTCGATCGTCTGACGAAATCGTCACATTTCCTTCCAGTGCATACCAACGAATCTTTAGAGAAACTTGCCAAGTTATATGTCGATGAGATCGTGAGATTGCACGGAGTACCAGTGTCAATCATATCTGACCGTGATCCAAGATTCACTTCTCGTTTTTGGCCTAGTCTGCAGAAAGCGCTAGGTACAAAATTACTATTCAGTACCTCGTTTCATCCACAGACTGATGGACAGTCAGAGAGAACTATACAGACACTAGAAGACATGTTACGTGCAGTGGTGTTGAATTTGGGAGGTAGCTGGGATAAGTACGTGACTTTGGTGGAGTTCGCTTATAACAACAGTTATCATTCAAGCATTGGAATGCCCCCGTACGAAGCTCTGTATGGCCGAAAGTGTCGAACACCACTTTTTTGGGATGAGGTTGGCGAGAGACAAATCGAACAAGTAGAGCTTATCGAAGATGCGAAGGCAAAA